>JAAALK010000082.1:69310767-70719717 GCA_019279435.1 Zizania palustris
GAGGGGGAAGCGACGCCGGCAGGCGGGACCCACGGGTCAGTGACTCACGGTTTGGACTGGGCTGGGCTCGTCACTTTGGAGGTTGAGGCCCGTTAAGCATTTTTAATTCTTTTCGATTTAAAATAAATCCAGTAATTCATATATTTGGTTAAGGGTTGAATCACTGTTGATAAAAATTTGTAAAAATTCCTAAAATTATATTTTGGGCTCTAGTTCTCATAAAATTTTCAGGTCCATATTTGTGTACTTCCTTGTTGGCTTTTTTGGGTTCTTTTCTGATTTTCCTTTAATAAATAATCCAGAAATGATTTAAATAATATTTTTTCTTTTATTTTCTTTTTTTTTTCTTGGGATGTTACAATAAACTTCAAATCAGAAAATTATTTTGGAATTCCAGTAAAATAATTTTCCCGATACATAAGTTATTTTACAGAAGTTTTGATATGACTTGGAAGTTCCAGGCCTAATTAAATTCGACTAAAAGGTATTTTCAGAAGTTCGACCCTAAGTTAGAAGTTTTATTCCCTTGACCGAAGTTTCAGGCCTGATGAGCTAGAAGTTCTGGATCCAGTTCAGTCATGCATAGGATGCTTGTCTAACTTGTTTGCAGAGATGTTGTGATTTGTATGGTCTTGCAAATGTATGATACGCATAATGTAATTTCATGGCCTGCTTGCATGGTTAATTACAGTCCAAGGTTGTTCAAAATGTTTGTATGAATATGAGTCACATGTGATGCTTTTGTTCATTAATTAGTGTAGTGTTATTACTGTAATAGAGATACAAGTACATGGATGCTGAAGCATGGTGACCCTAAGGATAGGAACCATGTGCAGGGAGGTCATGCTATGTCACAATTAATACAATTTCCTGTGATGTATATTTTATGTTCCTTTATACTATTCTTTTATGTTTCGGTGTGGTAGAATTTCTACATGCTAGAATAGTTTTCCTTAGAAAATTAAGTATTAATGCTTTCCAATAGTTGCACCTAGCAAGGTTCTCGATCATTGTATGGTGGGTCTGCCATAGCAAGGGGTCATTTTTATCTTGATCAGTTGTTGGATGTCGGACAATCACATGCATAGTATTGATTTGCTTAACAAAGATGTCAAAACTATTTTAGGCTTTGGAGCATTAGAGTTGGGAGTAGGACATTGGATTCTACCCCAACGAAAAGGTTGCATATGATGTGATTAGAAAATGTTGCTTACCTATGTCACTAATCTTCTAGCAATGATGCAAAGCTCACTAGGAGTTAGTTGAATATGGATTTGTCCATTATGTGTCAAAACGATTTTTCATATAGTGGAGTATCTTTTATTGATAGAAGATTAATATAGCATAGTGCTGAACCTTGCATTTTGTTGTAGATCATAGCACCTACTACAAAGAACACTTCCAATTTTAATATGTGATCAATACATGAAAAGGATAAACTTTTAGGAACAAACTTTATTGACCGGTACAAAACTTGAGAATTGTTTTCAAGTAAGAGAAAATGAATATTCTAGAGAAATCCCATCCTGATGAACAAAGGATGGTGCATCAGTTGTGGATCGACAGGCTTATGAAAAGCACACCAATGATTCAATTGATGCTTGTCTCATGCTTGCTACACATCTTCTAAGCTTCAGAAGCAAATGAGGACAAGGATGCTTATGATATGGTCGTGGGACTCAATGAAATGTTTGAGAACAAAGCACAAACTTAGAGGATATATCTCAAAGTCTTTGTTTGTGTGTAGGTTGACAAAAGATAGTCTAGTGAGTCCTCATACGATCAATATGATTGGTTACATTGAGAGCTTGGAGAAACTTGTTCTCCCCTTGATAACGATTTGGTTACAAATATGATCTCTAGTTGCTCCCTATGAGCTTTTAGCCATTCATTCTGAATTTCATATGAATGGCATGGAGAAGACCATGACTGAATTGCATGGGATGCTAAGACTGTTGAAGAATGCATCAAGAAAAATCCTAATAATGTGATGGTGGTTTAGAAGTATAGCAAGAAGATAAAGTGCAGGGTAAGGCTAAAGCTTCAGATGTGATCGAGCTCTAAGCCTAAACCATCTAAAAAGTCCAAGCCAGGTCCTACTAACTCTAACACCTGACCACTGCCATAAGACTGGTCATTGGTAGAGGAATCGCAAGTTGTACTTGGAAGAACAAGATAAAAAGAAGGGAAGTGTGACTTCCACATTAGATATAAATGTTATTGAAATTAATCTTGCTACTCATCGAAGTGATTTATGGGTATTTGATACTGGATCAATGATTCATACTTACAAATCATTGTAGGGACTGAATAGGACAAGAAAGTGCACAAGAGGCAATTTGGATGTTCGCGTTGGTAATGGCGCAAAAGTTGCTACATTGGTCATCGATGTTTTTTGTCGCTACCCTAAGGATTAGTTTTAGAATGAATAATTGTTGTTTCATTCCTGCCTTGGATAGAACATTATATCTTCTTCCTGTTTATAGGAAAACAATTTTCAATTCGTAATAAAAAGCAAGTGTTGTTCGATATTTTCGGATGATATGCTCGAAGACCGAAACAGGCGACTAGAGGGGGTGAATAGGTGCCTCAACAAATATTTCAAATTGATGGCCTTTCAAACCACCCAACACTCCTCTCAATGAACACACGGAAGCAAATGGATTAATGTAGCAAAAAAACCAGATAAAGCAAGTGCTATCACTCTTTTGTCAAATATGATATGGTGCAACAATCCGAGAGATCACAAGCACTGAAAATAATCTTGCCTTCAAAAACTGACTAATGTCCTAATTGAAAAGATATCTGTAAAATGCAACAAGACAAATTAAATATCATCACCATCCTACAAGCAAATAGTCAAGTGCTAGAAACATTCATCAATCATAGGTATTTCACAAAACACAAGATATATGTTCCTCGATTCCACAGGCATTTAATAAGTTCATGGCATGCACTCGGATCACACAGATGTATCAATGAACATGCATATCTAATAGCAAATATCAACTGCTAAGAAAACTATTCATCAATCACATGTATTTCACAAAACACAAGATATATGTCCTCGATTCACAAACATTTAAATAAGTTCATGACATTGACACTTGGATCACACAGATTATCAATGAGATGCATATCATAATATGAAAACAAACGTGCTCGAATAAATTGAATCAATCACAGAATAAACATACATAAAAATGTAATGCATGAGGATCAAGAGTAATAGGAATTATTGTGCTTTAATGAAATCCTATGCATCCTACACGCGTTGAACACTGCTGCGCGCTCCAACTCCCAGCGCCGAACAGAAGCCCGCTCTAGGTGCCACTACTGCCATGCCCGGCGGTTTTAGAAAAGCGGACACAACAACACCTCGTGCAATCCATGTGCGCCGAGTGCATTGCTCGCGCAGGACTCGGCGCTCGGGGGCGAATCACTCCATGCGCGCGGTGAGTGGAAGCCACGGAGTATGCTGAAGAAAAACTAGAGTGCGGACCGGATGAGCAGGGTGTACAGGTTCGAGACTCGCACCTTCCCACTGACAGAGCTATGCGCAGCTCCTAGCACGTGCCTGCGCGCTTGCGCTATTGCGCAGCAGGCCACAACGCCTGCTCACACTGCTCCTTGCGCTGCAGTGCCTCCAGCGCCCGACGAAGACCAGCGAAGAGCCGCTGCCTCCTGCTTGAAGAAATCGGCGCTGGTTCAGGGATGCAGTGTGTTGTTAGCTGAACTCCATGCATCGCGTCCTCATGTGAGAATATCCAACGTTATTCTCTCGAACAGTGCAGGAATCTTAAAGAAATAGGATAAAATCTGGAGAGAGAATGGTAAAGTGAACCTCATATTTTCAATTAGAAGAGTTGGTGAACCCTAGGGTCTAGGGGCTTTTTCTAGGCAATTCAAAAACAGGAAAAGATGCAAATACCCTTAGACATTTTTATAGACTTGAAGGCCTAGAGGGCTAAAAAAGATAAATCCTATCTAAGGTAGTTTGTCCTGATTCGAAGCTTTTGTAGTGACTACGGCTCCCCTTCAGACACTGGATTTTGATCTGACGGTTTTGAGCCAAAACGACAAAGCGCTCTAGATCGCCGACATGTGTCACCAATCCGCGAACTCGACCATCAGTAAGTCTCTCCCGCTCTCGATCCATCGAGCCGCTTGTTACTTGCATTGGCCTCTCTTTCGCTGACTTGGTCAACACACTGTTCTGATCATCCATATGTCCATGTCTTGCTCTATCTCCACGTGTACGCCTAAGATCTTCCTCAACTATC
The DNA here is from genome assembly GCA_019279435.1 of Zizania palustris. Classification (NCBI taxonomy): domain Eukaryota; kingdom Viridiplantae; phylum Streptophyta; class Magnoliopsida; order Poales; family Poaceae; genus Zizania; species Zizania palustris. Next base: position 69,315,051 of record JAAALK010000082.1, read on the forward strand.
TCCTGCACCCTTGATCGTCTAGCATCAAGCTCCCCGCTTGACCTCGATCACCTGCCGTTGACAGTTGACTTGCAACTCAACCCTGCACAACATGAGACAAGAAAAACACGAATCTCCATTCAGAACACACACTACTCCCATCAGTGAACACACACAGGCAAACACACGCCCAAAACTTGAATCAAGCAAACTTGTCAATCACTCATCACAAAGATAAAACCACAATGCCAAACCCCACTTGGTTTCTCAATCTCCCCTTGATGAGTGCATTGACAACTCTCAAAAGAAACAAAGATAAATGATGAAAGTTCATCACACAATTGACCATAAAACCTCAGAAAAGGGCAAAAGTATGTCACTGATTTTAAAATCCCCCTTGACAATGATCCTCCCCTTCGATAGAAGCAAGACACTATTCTTCCCCGTTAGCAATGTATACATCAAGGTGATAAAAAATGATGCAAGAGAAATGTGAGGGTGAATGCACATGCAATCTTCTGAAACACGATTAGCTGCAATACAGTACAAACGAGCATTTGCCTTGAATATTGTCTAAAAGTACCGCATGATAAGCTAATATGAATCATATCCAAAGACAATCAAGAGCAAGCATTTTCAGCTTAGCAAACAAAAGCATCATCACTCAGACTAGCATACTAGACAAGGTAAAGCATGGAATGCAAAAGCTAGCAAATACTACCGAGACATGCATAGTCAAATAACATGGAGCTTCAACAAACTTGTAATTATGCAATATTTTCAAGCTTTTTATCCTTGTTATTTTTGATTTTAGTGCTAGGGTTATTTGCTTGTCAACCTTATGCTAACCGACCAAGTCAAGCCTAGATCAAGCAAAGATCATCAGAAGCTTAGGCATTGGTCTTGGCATACACTGTAGTATCCTAGTTCATACCAAAGTGCTATGGTAAGCAGTCTAGAACATGGCAGTGCGACAAACCAATCCACCTGGATCTTTTCAATGTCAGCACAAAAGACATGAATATCAATTTCATGATTTTTATCAATTTTCAGTACAATATTTCCATGAAAAGCATGTAAATGTTCAAGTTGCATATTGCATCCAAGTGTAAAAGACATAGCTACTAGGCATGTAAAGATAGCAAAAGCATTTAGCCTACTCATGCTAGGTTACCAGACTAAGCAGTGATCATATTTTAATTTTCAGAATAAAAAGCCATGCTCATGACAGATATCAGACATATTCAATAGAGCAAGATCATCATGATTAAAGACAATAATTCAAGGGCATATATAGGCAAATACATATAAAAGCAGTTAATCATATGACAGAAGCTTATGCAATGACACACAACTCTCCCTCACAAAATGCCATAGGAATGACAAACACCAAGCTCTCCTCTCAAAAATGCAAATCGAGGAGCATCAAGAGTCTTAGTAAAAATGTCTGCAAGTGGTTCTGGGTCTAACATATCTCAATTCAGTATCACCCTTCTCATTGTGGTCTCTCAACAAGTGATAACGCATATCAAGTGTTTGGTTCTAGAAATGTTGAACTCGGGTTGTTTGCTAAGCTAATGGCACTAGTGTTATCACAGAAAAGTGGAACACCTTAACAATTCACCCAAAATTCTGCAAAGTAGAAACCATCCACAAAATCTATGAGCAACAACTACATACTCAGCCTCAATTGTAGACTATGCAATACTAGACTGTTTATGAGAAGACCAACAAACAAGAAAGGAACCCAGAAAATGACAAGTACCAAAAGTACTCTTCCTATCAATTCTACATCCAGAAAAATCGTATCGAAAAAACCATGAAGGCATATAAATATGATGGTGCAGATACCAAATGCAAATTTAGAGTGTATTCGGTACTCAGTATGCATTTTACTGCTTGACGATGTGAAACTCTTGGAGAAGCCTGAAAACGAGCGCACATACATACTGTAAAGTGTATGTCCGGCCTCATAGCCGTAAAGTAGAGGGAGCCGATAATGCTCCGGAACTCCTTCTGATCTACCTCTTCTCCATCTTCATCTGGGTCAAGCGCTACTAAGGTAGCCATCAGAGTTGCAAGTGGCTTCACATCGCTCATGTCAAAGTGCTTCAGCAGGTCCTTGGTGTACTTTGTCTGATGAATGAAAGTACCCTTGTTTGCTTTGCTTGATTTGCAACCAAGGAAGGAGGTCAGCTCGCGCATCATCGACATCTCGAACTCACTACTCATAGAATCAGCAAACTCAGCCACAGTGTATGAGAAGAACCACCAAAATAATATCATAACGTATATCTGAACAAGGAGAAAATCTTTTCCATGCATCATAGTAAATAGGGCCTTATCAACATAGCACATTTTGTACCTGTTGACACGAAAATGTGCCCCCTGTTGACACGGAATGTGCCCCATGTGACACGGAAACGTGCCCCGCACTTGGGTCAGTTCGGCGATTCCAAAAGTGCATGGATACTTAGGGATAAGCCTAAGCATGACTAGCACCGACACCGCGTTTCCGACTACCTTAGTCGTGATAAGGGGGGTGGAGTCGCCAGGCATCAGTTCACACAAATAATCCAATTAGCCGAAAGAAATATATTAAACAGAATAAAATCAGCAACCGGTCGAGCCTGTCTACTTCAAAGTCTGATGCGAAGGGTCACCGAAGTTGTACCTTCGGCGTCTGGTGCGAGTATCTTGCCGAAGGTGTCGTCGGCTTCGGACTGATCCGTGCGAAGATGGACTCCGAACGGATCTGTACGCGATGATCACCTCGAACAGCGGGTTCGCGTGAGGTTCTCTGATACAGCCACTACAGAATGATGATGCGAGGGCCAAGCGCGAGCGTAACTTTGTCCAGTGCGGCGTATGTCGTGGCGAAGCCTGTTTGTGTACAACAGGCTTCGCCACGACCATACTCCGCACTGGACAAAGTTACGCTCGCGCTTGGCCCTCGCATCATCATTCTGTAGTTGGCTGTATCAGAGACCTCACGCCGAACCCCGCTGTTCGGAGGTGATCATCGCGTACAGATCCGTTCGGAGTCCATCTTCGGCCGGATCAGTCCGAACGCCGAAGCACCCTTCGGCAAGATACTTCGCACCAGACGCCGAAGGTACACTTCGGTGACCCCTTCGCATCAGACTTTGAAGTAGACAGGCTCCGACCGGTTTGCTGATTTTATTCTGTTTAATATATTTCTTTCGGCTAATTGGATTATTTTGTGTGAACTGATTGCCTGGCGACTCCACCCCCTTTATCACGACTAAGGGTAGTCGGAACGCGGTGTCGGTGCTACGTCATGCTTAGGCTTATCCCTAAGTATCCATGCACTTTTGGATCGCCGAACTGACCCAAGTGCGGGGCACGTTTCCGTGTCAACATGGGGCACATTTCCGTGTCAACAGGGGGCACATTTTCGTGTCAACAGGTACAAAATGTGCTATGTTGATAAGGCCCTATTTACTATGATGCATGGAAAAGATTTTCTCCTTGTTCAGATATACGTTTATGATATTATTTTTGGTGGTTCTTCTCATACACTTGTGGCTGAGTTTGCTGATTCTATGAGTAGTGAGTTCGAGATGTCGATGATGCGCGAGCTGACCTCCTTCCTTGGTTTGCAAATCAAGCAAAGCAAACAAGGTACTTTCATTCATCAGACAAAGTACACCAAGGACCTGCTGAAGCACTTTGACATGAGCGATGTGAAGCCACTTGCAACTCTGATGGCTACCTTAGTAGCGCTTGACCCAGATGAAGATGGAGAAGAGGTAGATCAGAAGGAGTTCCGGAGCATTATCGGCTCCCTCTACTTTACGGCTATGAGGCCGGACATACACTTTACAGTATGTATGTGCGCTCGTTTTCAGGCTTCTCCAAGAGTTTCACATCGTCAAGCAGTAAAATGCATACTGAGGTACCTAAATACACTCTTAAATTTGGCATTTGGTATTCTGCACCATCATATTTATGCCTTCATGGTTTTTTCGATACCGATTTTTCTGGATGTAGAATTGATAGGAAGAGTACTTTTGGTACTTGTCATTTTCTGGGTTCCTTTCTTGTTTGTTGGTCTTCTCATAAACAGTCTAGTATTGCATAGTCTACAATTGAGGCTGAGTATGTAGTTGTTGCTCATAGATTTTGTGGATGGTTTCTACTTTGCAGAATTTTGGGTTGAATTTTAAGGGTGTTCCACTTTTCTGTGATAACACTAGTGCCATTAGCTTAGCAAACAACCCAGTTCAACATTCTAGAACCAAACACATTGATATGCGTTATCACTTGTTGAGAGACCACAATGAGAAGGGTGATACTGAATTGAGATATGTTGATACCCAGAACCAACTTGCAGACATTTTTACTAAGACTCTTGATGCTCCTCGATTTGCATTTTTGAGAGGAGAGCTTGGTGTTTGTCATTCCTATGGCATTTTGTGAGGGAGAGTTGTGTGTCATTGCATAAGCTTCTGTCATATGATTAACTGCTTTTATATGTATTTGCCTATATATGCCCTTGAATTATTGTCTTTAATCATGATGATCTTGCTCTATTGAATATGTCTGATATCTGTCATGAGCATGGCTTTTTATTCTGAAAATTAAAATATGATCACTGCTTAGTCTGGTAACTAGCATGAGTAGGCTAAATGCTTTTGCTATCTTTTACATGCCTAGTAGCTATGTCTTTTACACTTGGATGCAAATATGCAACTTGAACATTTACATGCTTTTCATGGAAATATTGTACTGAAAATTGATAAAAATCATGAAATTGATATTCATGTCTTTTGTGCTGACATTGAAAAGATCCAGGTGGATTTGGTTTGTCGCACTGCCATGTTCTAGACTGCTTACCATAGCACTTTGGTATGAACTAGGATACTACAGTGTATGCCAAGACCAATGCCTTAAGCTTCTGATGATCTTTGCTTGATCTAGGCTTGACTTGGTCGGTTAGCATAAGGTTGACAAGCAAATAACCCCTAGCACTAAAATCAAAAATAAAAAGGATAAAAAGCTTGAAAATATTGCATAATTACAAGTTTGTTGAAGCTCCATGTTATTTGACTATGCATGTCTCGGTAGTATTTGCTAGCTTTTGCATTCCATGCTTTACCTTGTCTAGTATGCTAGTCTGAGTGATGATGCTTTTGTTTGCTAAAGCTGAAAATGCTTGCTCTTGATTGTCTTTGGATATGATTCATATGAGCTTATCATGCGGTACTTTTAGACAATATTCAAGGCAAATGCTCGTTTTGTACTGTATTGCAGCTAATCGTGTTTCAGAAGATTGCATGTGCATTCACCCTCACATTTCTCTTTGCATCATTTTTTATCACCTTGATGTATACATTGCTAAAGGGGAAGAAATAGTGTCTTGCTTCTATCGAAGGGGAGGATCATTTGTCAAGGGGGATTTTAAAATCAAGTGACATACTTTTGCCCTTTTCTGAGTTTTTATGGTCACTTGTGTGATGAACTTTCATCATTTATCTTTGTTTCTTTTGAGAGTTGTCAATGCACTCATCAAGGGGGAGATTGAGAAACCAAGTGGGGTTTGCATTGTGGTTTTATCTTTGTGATGAGTGATTGACAAGTTTGCTTGATTCAAGTTTTGGGCGTGTGTTTGCCTGTGTGTGTTCACTGATGGGATTAGTGTGTGTTCTGAATGGAGATTCGTGTTTTTCTTGTCTCATGTTGTGCAGGGTTGAGTTGCAAGTCAACTGTCAACGGCAGGTGATCGAGGTCAAGCGGGGAGCTTGATGCTAGACGATCAAGGGTGCCAGGAGAAGTTGAGGAAGATCTTAGGCGTACACGTGGAGATAGAGCAAGACATGGACATATGGATGATCAGAACAGTGTGTTGACCAAGTCAGCGAAAGAGAGGCCAATGCAAGTAACAAGGCGGCTCGAGGGATCGAGAGCGGGAGAGACTTACTAGTGGTCGAGTTCGCGGATTGGTGACACATGTCGGCGATCTAGAGCGCTTTGTCGGTTTTGGCTCAAAACCGTCAGATCAAAATCCAAGTGTCCTGAAGGGGAGCCGTAGTCACTACAAAAGCTTCGAATCAGGACAAACTACCTTTAGATAGGATTTTATATTTTTAGCCCTCTAGGCCTTCAAGTCTATAAAAATTCTAAGGGTATTTGCATCTTTTCCTGTTTTTGAATTGCCTATAAAAAGCCCCCTAGACCCTAGGGTTTCACCAACTCTTCTAATTGAAAATATGAGTTCACTTTACCATTCTTCTCTCCAGAATTTTATCCCTATTTTCCTTTAAGATTCCTGCACTGTTTCGAGAGAAATCGTTGGAATATTCTCTACATGAGGACGGCGCATGGAGTTCAGCTAACAACACACTGCATCCCTGAACCAGCGCCGATTTTCTTCAAGCAGGAGGCAGCGGCTCTTCGCTGGTCTTCGTCGGGCGGCTGGAGGCACTGTGCAGCGCAAGGAGCAGTGTGAGCAGGCGTTGTGGCCTGAGCTGCGCAAGTAGCGCAAGCGGCGCAGGCACGTGCATAGGAAGCTGCGCATAGCTCTGTCAGTGGGAAGGGTGCAGAGTCTCGAACCTGTACACTGCTCATCCGGTCCGCATCTAGTTTTTCTTCAGCATACTCGGTGGCTTCCAACTCAACCGCGCGCATGGAGTGATTCGCCCCCGAGCGCCGGAGTCCATGCGCGAGCAATGCACTCGGCGCACAGTGGATTGCACGAGGTGTTGTTGGTGTCCGCTTTTCTAAAAACCGCCGGAGGGCAGTGGCAGAGTAGTGGCACCTAGAGCGGGCTTCTGTTCGGCGCTGGGAGTTGGAGCGCGCAGCAGGTGTTCAACGCGTGGTGTAGGAGATGCATAGGATTTCATTAAAGCACAATAATTCCTATTACTCTTGATCCTCATGCATTTACATATTTTATGTATGTTTATTCTGTGATTGATTCAATTTATTCGAGCACTTTGTTTTCATATTATGATATGCATCTTCATTGATACATCTGTGTGATCCAAGTGCATGTCATGAACTTATTTAAATGTTTGTGAATCGAGGACATATATCTTGTGTTTTGTGAAATACATGTGATTGATGAATATTTTTCTAGCAGTTGATATTTGCATATTATGATATGCATGTTCATTGATACATCTGTGTGATCCGAGTGCATGCCATGAACTTATTTAAATGCCTGTGAATCGAGGACATATATCTTGTGTTTTGTGAAATACCTATGATTGATGAATGTTTTTCTAGCACTTGATATTTGCTTGTCGGATGTGTGAATGATATTTAATTTGTCTTGTGTGCATTTTACAGATATCTTTTCAATTAGGACATTAGTCAGTTTTTGAAGGCAAGATTATTTTCAGTGCTTGTGATCTCTCGGATTGTTGCACCATATCATATTTGACAAAAGAGTGATAGCACTTGCTTTATCTGGGTTTTTTTGCTACATTAATCCATTTGCTTCCGTGTGTTCATTGAGAGGAGTGTTGGGTGGTTTGAAAAGGCCATCAATTTGAAATATTTGTTGAGGCACCTATTCACCCCCCTCTAGTCGCCTGTTTCGGTCTTCAGAGCATATCATCCGAAAATATCGAACAACACTTGCTTTTTATTACGAATTGAAAATTGTTTTCCTATAAACAGGAAGAAGAGATAATGTTTCTATCCAAGGCAGGAATGAAACAACAATTATTCAATTCTAAAACTAATCCTTAGGGTAGCGACAAAAAAACATCGATGACCAATGTAGCAACTTTTGCGCCATTACCAACGCGAACATCCAAATTGCCTCTTGTGCACTTTCTTGTCCTATTCAGTCCCTACAATGATTTGTAAGTATGAATCATTGATCCAGTATCAAATACCCATAAATCACTTCGATGAGTAGCAAGATTAATTTCAATAACATTTATATCTAATGTGGAAGTCACACTTCCCTTCTTTTTATCTTGTTCTTCCAAGTACAACTTGCGATTCCTCTACCAATGACCAGTCTTATGGCAGTGGTGGCAGGTGTTAGAGTTAGTAGGACCTGGCTTGGACTTTTTAGATGGTTTAGGCTTAGAGCTCGAGATCACATCTGAAGCTTTAGCCTTACCCTTGCACTTTATCTTCTTGCTATACTTCTAAACCACCATCACATTATTAGGATTTTTCTTGATGCATTCTTCAACAGTCTTTAGCATCCCATGCAATTCAGTCATGGTCTTCTCCATGCCATTCATATGAAAATTCAGAATGAATGGCTAAAAGCTCATAGGGAGCAACTAGAGAATCATATTTGTAACCAAATCGTTATCAAGGGGAGAACCAAGTTTCTCCAAGCTCTCAATGTAACCAATCATATTGATCGTATGAGGACTCACTAGACTATCTTTTGTCAACCTACACACAAACAAAGACTTTGAGATATTATACCTCTAAGTTTGTGCTTTGTTCTCAAACATTTCATTGAGTCCCACGACCATATCATAAGCATCCTTGTCCTCATATTGCTTCTGAAGCTTAGAAGATGTGTAGGCAAGCATGAGACAACTAGCATCAATTGAATCATTGGTGTGCTTTTCATAAGCCTGTCGATCCACAACTGATGCACCATCCTTTTGTTCATCAGGATGGGATTTCTCTAGAATATATTCAGTTTTCTCTTACTTGAAAACAATTCTCAAGTTTTTGTACCGGTCAATAAAGTTTGTTCCTAAAAGTTTATCCTTTTCATGTATTGATCACATATTAAAATTGGAAGTGTTCTTTGTAGTAGGTGCTATGATCTACAACAAAAATGCAAGGTTCAGCACTATGCTATATTAATCTTCTATCAAATAAAAGATACTCCACTATATGAAAAATCGTTTTGACACATAATGGGACAAGATCCATATTCAACTAACTCCTAGTGAGCTTTGGCATCATTGCTAGAAGATTAGTGACATAGGTAAGCAACATTTTCTAATCACATCATATGCAACTCTTATTCGTTGGGGTAGAATCCAATGTCCTACTCCCAACTCTAATGCTCCAAAGCCTAAAATAGTTTTGACATCTTTGTTAAGCAAATCAATACTATGCATGTGATTGTCCGACATCCAACATAACTGATCAAGATAAAAAAATGACCCCTTGCTATGGCAGACCCACCATACAATGATCGAGAACCTTGCTAGGTGCAACTATTGGAAAGAGCATTAATACTTAATTTTCTAAGGAAAACTATTCTAGCATGGTAGAAATTCCTACCACACACGAAAACATAAAAGAATAGTATAACAGGAACATAAATATACATCACAGGAAATTGTATTAATTGTGACATAGCATGACTCTCTGCACATGGTTCCTATCCTTTGGGTCACCATGCTTCAGGCATCCATGTACTTGTATCAGTCTATTACAGTTAATAACACTACACTAATTATATGAACAAAAGCATCACATGTTGACTCATATGTCATACAAACATTTTGAACAACCTTGGACTGTAATTAACCATGTCAAGCAGGCCATGAAATTACATTCATGCGTATCATACATTTGCAAGACCATACAAATCACAACATTCTCTGCAAACAAGTTAGACAAAGAATCTATGCATGACTGAACTGGATCCAGAACATCTAGCTCATCAGGCCTGAAACTTCTGGTCAAAGGGAATAAAACTTCTAACTTAGGGTCGGAACTTCTGAAAATACCCTTTTATGTCGAATTTAATTAGGCCTGGAACTTCCAAGTCATATCCAAAACTTCTGAAAATAACCTTATGTATCGGAAAATTATTTTACCTGGAATTCCAAAAATAATTTTCTGATTTGAAGTTTATTGTAACATCCCAAGAAATAAAAACAAAGAAAATAAAAGAAAAATATTATTTAAATCATTTCTGGATTTATTTATTAAAGGAAAATCAGAAAAGAACCCAAATAAAGCCAAACAAGGAGAAGTACACAAAATATGGACCTGAAAATTTTATGAGATGAACTAGAGCCCAAAATATAATTTTAGGAATTTTTACAAATTTTTATCAACAGTGATTCAACCCTTAACCAAATATATGAATTACTGGATTTATTTTAAATCGGAAAAGAATTAAAAATGCTTAACGGGCCTCAACCTCCAAAGTGACCGAGCCCAGCCCAGTCCAAACCGTGAGTCACTGACCCGTGGGTCCCGCCTGCCGGCGTCGCTTCCCCCTCTCTCCTCCCACCCGCGTCCCGCCTGGCCCCGCATGGCAGCCTCTCACTACCGCCTCCCTCTCTCTGACAGTTGTGGCCCGCCTGTCGGCCCTTCCTTTCTGGTTTCACCCGCTGACAGGTGGGGGCCACCTGTCAGCTTCGTCTTCTCCATGGAAGGGGATCGCCCCCTTCCTTCTTCCCGGCGATCACCTTCTGGTTTCCGCCGCCGGCCGCCCGCGATCGCCCGGATCACCCACGGATCGCCTTCCCCGCACGCCACCGCCTCCCTTCCATCCCTGAGTCACGCGTTTTCGCACTTTAGGAAGGCTACCCGAAGCTTGGAAGGAGATCGTCGGAGCTCACGGGAGCCCTCGGTTCCCTGCCATCCAGACGCCGGCGACCCCCTATAAAAACCCCCCTGCGGCTACCGCCCTCAGCCCACACCCTCTCAGCCATCCTAAAGCAGAAACAGAGCGCTGCCGCCTCCTTTTCGACCTTCGGCTCTGCCTCGCCTCCGGCGAGCCCTCGCCGACGATCCCGGCCTCCTCCACCCTAGCCACCGCCACCTTCGGGTCCGCCGTCGTCCACCCATCCTCGGCCACGCCTCCATCGGCCGTGAAGACCGCCGGATCGCCGTCGCCTTCAACCACCCGAACGGTTCCTCCGCCCCTCGTCGACGCCGGTCGCCGTCTGCTCGCCGCCGTCGCTACCGCCGGTACGCCCGAGTTCCCCTCACGTCACTGGTTCCATTTTTGGCTTTAGCATCACCGTTCAACCCCCGCCGTCACCGGAATTCCTCGCCGTTGGACCGCCGGAGCCGAGGACGAAGGGGGTAATCGCCCCCTTAGCTCGTGCCGTGCCGGACGAGTTCCTGGCCGTCCGATCAAGATCGGAGGGCTAAGATTAAATCCCTTCGGGATCTAATCCAGGCCCTCGGATCTGGTCAAAGCGGTACCACGCGATCTCGGCCGTCGGTTCCAACTTAAAAACGTTGACTTAATCCCGTGCGTCCACGTCATACCCGTTCGCTAGGATTTAATCAGGACCGTCCATTTTCATTTAAAGGATCCTGCCTCGCATCTGGCCGCTGGATCCAGATCCAACAGTCCAGGTCACCTGGGTCCACGTGCACAGTGGTGCAGTCCACCGTGGGCCTGGCTCACCGTGGACCCGAACCCTTTTTCAGTTTAAATAAAATTCCAGAAATTGATTTAAACTTTGAAAATTCATAACTTGCTCATTTTAACTCCAAATTTCACCATTCAAATTTTGTTAAATTCAGAATAATATTCTCTACACATTACTGCCATAAAAACAGTATGTTACTGTTACCCAAAATATTTTTAACAAATAAAAGAATAAAAACCTCTTAGGGATAAATTATTAATTCAGCAAAATAAATTAGAAAAGCCCTAAGAAATCAAGTTCACTGTTTATTCACCAAACCTCAGAATATTAAAACTTTATTCCACATAATAAAACCCACAAATGTGTATGTTTAGTATTTGGTGAATTTTTGTCTGTTTATTGAATGTACTGTTTATTTTTCCGTATCAAGAAGACTACGAGTTCATCGAGGAGCAGGAGTTCTACCCCAAGGTTCCTCCATCCCCCTTTGCTGATCAAGGCAAGTCATCGACCCTTCTGTGGAAACAGTTGATCATAATTGAGCCCATGTTTTAATAAGTTATCGCTATAACCCATAGGTTAATATTGCATTAGTCCAATAATCAAGCCTTACACTTATATTTATTAGATCCCCGTCCTTGTGTGCAAACCCAATCCATGCTTATTGAGCCTTAACTCCTTGTCACTCTACTATAAAAATATTAGCTAGTGCCCAATGTACCGGCACGACTGCTATAGGATAAAAAGAATGAGTCGTAGATAGCTGGATTCTGTATATGATTTTCCCCGTTATTCTCGTCTCTGGACTCTGTTGGAGTTGGCTAAGTCATAAGTATGGTGGGTTCCGGGTGCAAGCTCGGGCACTGGTTTGTCGCACCCGGGGCACTATAAGGACCGGTCTGCGGGATCTGTTGCAAAGCACTTCCGTACCAACCACAAGTCTAATGGGTAAGTCCTAACTGGAAGTATGGAATACTCCGGCTCGATGCACCATAGAGGAGGGGGCAAGGGGCTAGCCTGCGGGCGACTTGTACCGACGAGGCTCAAGGGGGGGTATGGTGGGGCTCCGATGCGTCGGGACACCATATGAAACCCATAAGAGGGTGTTGTTGGGTCGAGGAGGACTATATGGAAGGTTTTGGCACGAGTTCCCGTGTAATGGGTCATCTCGTTACACTTCGGTGTAGGTGATGAGTGCGTGTCTTGTGGGTACAGTGGTACATCTCTGATCAGAGTAAAATCAATCTTTTCGAAAAGCCGAGCCCACGGTCAAGGGCGGGTTGTGTGACTACTCGCAGTTAGTTTACAATTGTTTGAAATGTCGAGTTATTCATGGCACGTAAGGACTGTTGAGCGAGGTGGGGCTGACTGTACCCCTCGAGTTAGAAGATGATGATGCACACACATGTTTACTTTTCCGTACTAATAAATTGTTCACATTTAAAGCTTTACAATTATGCTGCTTCCGCAAAACTAGCCACTATCTCCCTTGTTATTACCTTGCATTATATCTGCATTCGGTGGCTTGCTGAGTACATCTGTACTCACCCTGTTGACTTACACCATCAGAGCCCGTCTACTACGAGGAGGATGCAGGTCTGGAGTAGCGACCCAGTCAAGGCGAGACTGGAAGGAGGCGTTCATCTAGGACCCTTATTTTATTAGTTTCTCTTCACCTTTATTCACTTTTGTATTAATGCGGTCTACGAACCGTGAATGATTGCCCGTATTGTACGTGGTCGCATGATGAACGTCTTGTTTTATTGATTTTCTATGGAATTTAAATAAAGTCCTGATTTATTAAATCGGGGCGCGACAAGATGGTATCAGAGCCGACTTGACTGTAGGAAGCCAAACAGACCTGACCTTAGGACTTATACTTACTATATTTTCTTACAAACACTACTTATCCTCTCATCTTCCGAGATTTTCACAAAAACTTTCTCTCTTTTGTAGATGCCGGTCCGTACCATGAGTGGGAACCTTTGTGATGAGGCCGGATTCATCCGCGAGCTGCGCATGCTCGTCGGTTTCCTCGGATTTGAGCATGAGCCGATGTACCATGGAGTCTTCCCCGACGAGGAAGAAAGCTTCTGCGAGGTCACCGTCGTCATCCAGCCCTCCCCTCAGACAGCTGACACCTACCGCGGAGGAGGACCTACCTTTCTGGTTGCCAGCTAGCGCACCGCCCTCCAGGCACTCACAGAGCTCCAGATGATCTATGACAGTGAGCTCTACGACACGGACTTTCGCTTCGTGCCTCTTCACACCCCAGGGAGTCCCCACAGCGTCTTCGTCAGCACACTCTCCCAGCGCCATTCTGCGATTGGTCATACCATGCGCTTGTTGGAGGCCATGGATGATCTTCATTACGAGGCACTACAGGACGCCAATGGACAGCGCGACACGATCAGTTTTTACCGACAGTCTTCTGAGGATCTGAACCGCGAGAACGGAGATCTTCGTCGCCGTATCCAGCAGGGACATCGCTTGGCAGCCGAGGCAGAGGAGTTACGGCGTCAGAATGAGCTCCTTCGGCAGCATGTCGCCACCAACCCACAGCTCCGTTACCAGATCGAAGAATTGAAGAAGGACATTGAGGAGATCGCGCCTCTTCCGCCTCGCAAGAAGAAACCCCTTCGGATCCCTATCGTGAGGCCCAAGAGGATCTCCCGCAGTGCACCACCCGCCGGACCATCCAGCTCTTCGACCCCGACCGTCTCCCTCGAGCCTGAGATTGAGCCGTCCCCCGAGCTACCGTAGACATAGTTTTACGGTTGATTGTTTTTCATTTTTGCTTGCTTGTATTACCATTCATGTAAAACATAAGGCATGAATGACGAAATAAATAAATGTAACCGCAAGAACGGTACCTTTTGAAATAAAATATAAAGAGTTCTCTAAAATAAATGTTGTCTACTTTGAAAACTCCAGGATGACCAACACTCAGGGTTCCGACGCTCCCCAGAATGGAGGAGAGAATGGCAACTTGCCACAATGGGGAGCCACTGGACAAAGGCAAGCCCCAATCGCTAATCACCCTACAGTGGCTGAAATGATGGCCACCCAAAACCAGTTAGTCACTGCTCTGTTGAACCAGATGCAACAACAGCAGCAGGAGATGCAGGAGCAGCAGGCTCAGTTCTTCCGCCTCCACCAACAGCCCGAGCTGCATCGTCTCGCCGCACCAGCTTCCGCTCCCACCTCTCAGCTCTCGGAGTTCCTCCGAGTTCGCCCACCGACCTTCTCAAGCACCACCAACCCCATGGAGGCTGGGGATTGGTTGAGGACCATTGAGAAGAAGCTCGATCTGCTGACCTGCACTGAGCAGGAGAAGGTGGCCTTCGCCACCCACCAACTCCATGGTCCCGCCGCAGAATGGTGGGACAATCTTCGCGAGACCCTGCCAGAGGGACACGCCCACACTTGGGCGGAATTCTCGGCCGCTTTCCGTGCCGCTCACATCCCCGACGACATTATCGCGCAAAAACAACAGGAGTTTAGAGACTTGCAGCAGGGGAGCAGGTCCGTAACAGAATATCTGCATGAGTTCAACAGGTTGGCCAGGTACGCACCTAAAGAGGTCTGTACTGATGTGGCCAGACAGGCCAAGTTCCTCCGGGGACTGAAGGATGAGTTGTCCCTACAACTCATCTCTGGAGATTTCGCCAACTTTCAAAAGTTGGTGAACAAAGCTATTATGCAGGAGACCCAACAGAATAAGGTTGACCTGAAGAAGAAGAGGATGATAGCCTTCAGGCAGAACCAAGGCATGGCACAGAGGCCCCGATTCACCCCTCCTCCACCAGCACCGCAGTACCACCCCCGCCCAGTGTATCGCCCGGCACCACCTGCCACCAATGCCGGAGCCGGACACCCTCGCCCCACTCCTGCCGCACCAGCCGCCCCAGCTGCCCCGGCCAAGAAGCCGGAGATTCTGAGAGACAGGCACGGCAAGCCTGTAGTTTGCTTCAACTGCCGCCAGGAGGGGCACTACTCCCATCAGTGCCCTCATCCCAAGCGTACTCAAGGCGTCGCTTCAAACCCCGCCGTCCGCGCCAAAGTCAACCACGTCACCACCGAAGAAGCCCAGGCCGCACCGGAAATCGTCATGGGTAAGTTTATGGTTCATTCATCACTTGCAGTGGTATTATTTGACACCGGAGCTACACACTCCTTTATATCAACTGCTTTTGTGGAAAGTAATGCCCTGGACATAAGTGAACTACCCAGACCAGTATTGATAGCTACCCCGGGCAAGCAAACCCTCGCCTATTCTTTTAGTCCAAGGGTATGGGTAGATATCCAAGGCACGATATTCTGGGCCGACCCCATTCTAATAGAATGTCAAGGTTTGGATCTCATTCTAGGGATGGATTGGCTAAATAAACATCAAGGAGTGATAGAATGTGCCCAGAGAAAAGTAACTGTGACTAATGAAGAAGGGACTATCGTCACATTCCAGATGCTAAGCATGAAGGCCGGAAGGACAAGACTACATCAGATTACCTTGGAGGAGATACCAGTAGTCAGTGAATACCCGGACGTGTTCCCATAAGATCTACCAGGGATGCCACCCAAGAGGGATATCGAGTTCAGGATCGACTTGGTGCCCGGAACCACCCCTATTTATAAGAGACCATACCGGATGGCCGCCAATGAGTTAGCTGAGATGAAGCAGCAGTTAGAGGATCTCGAGAAGAAAGGCTACATCAGACCTAGCACATCGCCATGGGGTGCCCCCGTCATCTTCGTCGAGAAGAAAGAAGACAAGGCAAAGCGTATGTGTGTAGACTACCGCGCTTTGAATGAAGTAACCATCAAGAACAAATATCCGTTGCCTCGGATCGACGATCTCTTCGACCAGCTAAAAGGAGCTACAGTATTCTCGAAGATCGACCTGCGTTCTGGATATCATCAGTTAAGGATTCGGGAAGAAGATATACCCAAGACTGCCTTTACCACCCGTTATGGATTATATGAGTGCACGGTTATGTCCTTTGGATTGACCAACGCCCCTGCATTCTTCATGAATATGATGAATAAGGTATTCATGGAGTATTTGGACAAATTCATCGTAGTCTTCATAGACGACATTCTCATTTATTCCAAGGACCAGAAAGAGCACGAGGCTCACCTCCGGTTAACCTTAGGAAAGCTAAGGGAACACCAATTGTATGCCAAGTACAGCAAATGCAAGTTTTGGACGGCAAAAGTAAAATTCCTCGGACACATCATCTCTGCGCAAGGAATCGCGGTAGACCCTGCCACCGTAGAAGCAGTTACGGATTGGCTGCCACCCACGAACGTATTTGAGATACAGAGTTTTCTGGGTTTGGCCGGATATTATCGGAGGTTCATTGAGAATTTTTCTAAGATAGCCAAGCCAATGACCAAGTTGTTGCAGAAAGGAGAGAAGTTTGAATGGACTCCTGAATGCGAGGAAAGTTTCCGCACTCTCAAGACCCGTCTGGTGTCAGCACCCATACTAACCCTACCCGATATCCGTAAAGACTTCCATGTCTACTGTGACGCATCTCGCCAAGGATTGGGATGTGTTCTTATGCAAGACGGAAAAGTTATCTCTTATGCCTCCCGTCAGTTGAGACCTCATGAGTTGAACTACCCGACCCATGATTTGGAATTAGCCGCTGTAGTACACGCCCTTAAGATTTGGAGGCACTATTTGGTTGGAAATCGCTGTGAGATCTTTACGGATCACAAGAGCTTGAAGTACATCTTCACACAGCCAGACCTCAATCTGAGGCAAAGACGATGGTTGGAACTAATAAAGGACTATGACTTAGGTATTCACTACCACCCCGGAAAAGCAAATGTGGTAGCTGATGCATTAAGTCGCAAGGGATATTGCACAGCCATGATGATTCAAGAACACGCACCCTTGTTATGTAGAGAGATGGAAAAGTTGAATCTTGGGTTAACCACAGGAGCACAGCTAGCCACCTTGGAGACTCAACCGGTCTTGTTTGAGCAAATCCGCGAAGCTCAATTAGAAGACCCGGACATAGCTGCCATTAGGAAGAACATGAGGCAAGGAAAAGCCCCAGGATTTTCAGAGGACGAGAACGGCACCATATGGTTTGGAACCCGGATATGTGTACCGGATAAGCCAGAGATAAAGACCCTTATCCTGAGAGAAGCCCATGAGACATTGTACTCCATTCATCCCGGCAGTACCAAGATGTACCAGGACCTGAAGGAACGTTATTGGTGGGTCAGCATGAAAAGAGAGATTGCACAGTTCGTCGCCGAATGTGACACCTGCAGAAGAGTGAAAGCCGAACATCAGAGACCTGCAGGATTGTTACAGCCACTTAAAGTGCCTGAATGGAAGTGGGAAGAGATCGGTATGGATTTCATCACCGGATTACCAAAGACCCAACTTGGGTATGATTCTATTTGGGTGATCATCGATCGGCTTACGAAAGTAGCACATTTCATAGCCGTCAAGATGACCTTTAGTGGCCCTAAGCTGGCAGAACTATACATGGCCCGGATCGTATGTCTTCATGGAGTACCCAAGAAGATAATATCCGACAGAGGAAGTCAGTTTACCTCTCGTTTCTGGAAGAACCTTCAAGAGGAGATGGGCACGAGATTGAATTTCAGTACCGCCTACCACCCTTAGACAGATGGACAAACAGAGAGGGTGAATCAGATATTGGAGGATATGCTTCGAGCATGTGTCTTGGATTTTGGAGCCACTTGGGACAAGAGCTTGCCGTACGCTGAGTTTTCGTACAACAACAGCTATCAAGCCAGCCTTCAGATGTCTCCTTTTGAAGCCCTATATGGACGTAAGTGCAGGACGCCTCTACTTTGGGACCAAACTGGTGAATCCCAAGTATTCGGAACAGACATTCTTCGTGAAGCTGAAGAGAAGGTACGGATCATCAGAGACCGACTCAAGACGGCCCAATCACGACAGAAGAGCTACGCAGACAATCGTCGCCGAGACCTAGCCTTTGAAGAAGGAGATCATGTTTACCTTCGAGTTACGCCTCTCCGTGGTACTCAACGGTTTAACATGAGAGGAAAGTTGGCCCCTCGATATGTTGGACCATTTCCCATTGTTCGATGCCAAGGCGAAGTTGCATATCAGTTGGAATTACCACCCTCATTGGCTGGAGTACATGACGTATTTCACGTATCCCAACTCAAGAAGTGTCTGCGCGTTCCGACAGATCAAGTGGACCTACAGCAGTTGGATGTTCAAGAGGATCTGACCTATGTGGAAAAGCCGGTCAAGATATTGGAAATCAAAGAAAGGATCACCAGGAGTCGGGTCATCCGCTTCTGCAAAGTGCAGTGGAGCAATCACCCGGTAGAGGAAGCTACATGGGAAAAAGAAGATGAACTCAAGGCACAGCATCCTGAGCTATTCGAGGATTGATCCGAATCTCGAGGACGAGATTCTCTGTAAGGGGGATATGATTGTAACATCCCAAGAAATAAAAACAAAGAAAATAAAAGAAAAATATTATTTAAATCATTTCTGGATTTATTTATTAAAGGAAAATCAGAAAAGAACCCAAATAAAGCCAAACAAGGAGAAGTACACAAAATATGGACCTGAAAATTTTATGAGATGAACTAGAGCCCAAAATATAATTTTAGGAATTTTTACAAATTTTTATCAACAGTGATTCAACCCTTAACCAAATATATGAATTACTGGATTTATTTTAAATCGGAAAAGAATTAAAAATGCTTAACGGGCCTCAACCTCCAAAGTGACCGAGCCCAGCCCAGTCCAAACCGTGAGTCACTGACCCGTGGGTCCCGCCTGTCGGCGCCGCTTCCCCCTCTCTCCTCCCACCCGCGTCCCGCCTGGCCCCGCATGGCAGCCTCTCACTACCGCCTCCCTCTCTCTGACAGTTGTGGCCCGCCTGTCGGCCCTTCCTTTCTGGTTTCACCCGCTGACAGGTGGGGGCCACCTGTCAGCTTCGTCTTCTCCATGGAAGGGGATCGCCCCCTTCCTTCTTCCCGGCGATCACCTTCTGGTTTCCACCGCCGGCCGCCCGCGATCGCCCGGATCACCCACGGATCGCCTTCCCCGCACGCCACCGCCTCCCTTCCATCCCTGAGCCACGCGTTTTCGCACTTTAGGAAGGCTACCCGAAGCTTGGAAGGAGATCGTCAGAGCTCACGGGAGCCCTTGGTTCCCTGCCATCTAGACGCTGGCGACCCCCTATAAAAACCCCCCTGCGGCTACCGCCCTCAGCCCACACCCTCTCAGCCATCCTAAAGCAGAAACAGAGCGCCGCCGCCTCCTTTTCGACCTTCGGCTCTGCCTCGCCTCCGGCGAGCCCTCGCCGATGATCCCGGCCTCCTCCACCCTAGCCACCGCCACCTTCGGGTCCGCCGTTGTCCACCCATCCTCGGCCACGCCTCCATCGGCCGTGAAGACCGCCGGATCGCCGTCGCCGTCAACCACCCGAACGGTTCCTCCGCCCCTCGTCGACGCCGGTCGCCGTCCGCTCGCCGCCATCGCTACTGCCGGTACGCCCGAGTTCCCCTCACGTCACTGGTTCCATTTTTGGCTTTAGCATCACCGTTCAACCCCCGCCATCGCCGGAATTCCTCGCCGTTGGACCGCCGGAGCCGAGGACGAAGCGGGTAATCGCCCCCTTAGCTCGTGCCGTGCCGGACGAGTTCCTGGCCGTCCGATCAAGATCGGAGGGCTAAGATTAAATCCCTTCGGGATCTAATCCAGGCCCTCGGATCTGGTCAAAGCGGTACCACGCGATCTCGGCCGTCGGTTCTAACTTAAAAACGTTGACTTAATCCCGTGCGTCCACGTCATACCCGTTCGCTAGGATTTAATCAGGACCGTCCATTTTCATTTAAAGGATCCCGCCTCGCATCTGGCCGCTGGATCCAGATCCAACGGTCCAGGTCACCCGGGTCCACGTGCACAGTGGCGCAGTCCACCGTGGGCCTGGCTCACCGTGGACCCGAACCCTTTTTCAGTTTAAATAAAATTCCAGAAATTGATTTAAACTTTGAAAATTCATAACTTGCTCATTTTAACTCCAAGTTTCACCATTCAAATTTTGTTAAATTCAGAATAATATTCTCTACACATTACTGCCATAAAAACAGTATGTTACTGTTACCCAAAATATTTTTAACAAATAAAAGAATAAAAACCTCTTAGGGATAAATTATTAATTCAGCAAAATAAATTAGAAAAGCCCTAAGAAATCAAGTTCACTGTTTATTCACCAAACCTCAGAATATTAAAACTTTATTCCACATAATAAAACCCACAAATGTGTATGTTTAGTATTTGGTGAATTTTTGTCTGTTTATTGAATGTACTGTTTATTTTTCCGTATCAAGAAGACTACGAGTTCATCGAGGAGCAGGAGTTCTACCCCAAGGTTCCTCCATCCCCCTTTGCTGATCAAGGCAAGTCATCGACCCTTCTATGGAAACAGTTGATCATAATTGAGCCCATGTTTTAATAAGTTATCGCTATAACCCATAGGTTAATATTGCATTAGTCCAATAATCAAGCCTTACACTTATATTTATTAGATCCCCGTCCTTGTGTGCAAACCCAAGCCATGCTTATTGAGCCTTAACTCCTTGTCACTCTACTATAAAAATATTAGCTAGTGCCCAATGTACCGGCACGACTGCTATAGGATAAAAAGAATGAGTCGTAGATAGCTGGATTCTGTATATGATTTTCCCCGTTATTCTCGTCTCTGGACTCTGTTGGAGTTGGCTAAGTCATAAGTATGGTGGGTTTCGGGTGCAAGCTCGGGCACTGGTTTGTCGCACCCGGGGCACTATAAGGACCGGTCCGCGGGATCTGTTGCAAAGCACTTCCGTACCAACCACAAGTCTAATGGGTAAGTCCTAACTGGAAGTATGGAATACTCCGGCTCGATGCACCATAGAGGAGGGGGCAAGGGGCTAGCCTGCGGGCGACTTGTACCGACGAGGCTCAAGGGGGGGTATGGTGGGGCTCCGATGCGTCGGGACACCATATGAAACCCATAAGAGGGTGCTGTTGGGTCGGGGAGGACTATATGGAAGGTTTTGGCACGAGTTCCCGTGTAATGGGTCATCTCGTTACACTTCGGTGTAGGTGATGAGTGCGTGCCTTGTGGGTACAGTGGTACATCTCTCATCAGAGTAAAATCAATCTTTTCGAAAAGCCGAGCCCACGGTCAAGGGCGGGTTGTGTGACTACTCGCAGTTAGTTTACAATTGTTTGAAATGTCGAGTTATTCATGGCATGTAAGGACTGTTGAGCGAGGTGGGGCTGACTGTACCCCTCGAGTTAGAAGATGATGATGCACACACATGTTTACTTTTCCGTACTAATAAATTGTTCACATTTAAAGCTTTACAATTATGCTGCTTCCGCAAAACTAGCCACTATCTCCCTTGTTATTACCTTGCATTATATCTGCATTCGGTGGCTTGCTGAGTACATCTGTACTCACCCCGTTGACTTACACCATCAGAGCCCGTCTACTACGAGGAGGATGCAGGTCTGGAGTAGCGACCCAGTCAAGGCGAGACTGGAAGGAGGCGTTCATCTAGGACCCTTATTTTATTAGTTTCTCTTCACCTTTATTCACTTTTGTATTAATGCGGTCTACGAACCATGAATGATTGCCCGTATTGTACGTGGTCGCATGATGAACGCCTTGTTTTATTGATTTTCTATGGAATTTCAATAAAGTCCTGATTTATTAAATCGGGGCGCGACATTTATTTTGGCCCGGAATTTCCGAGTCACATCAGAACTTCTAAAAATCCAACACAAGAACAATAGATCTAATATATTTCCACCACATATCTCTATATGTTATCGATCTAGATCAAACACTACACACGTAGGCTCCGATACCACCACTGGGATATGGGAAGGCTATGCTAGCCTATAATTTTAAATTTTTACCTCGTTCGCCTAGGAACCATGTGTGTAATGGGATCATGGATCCTTCTAACGCGAGACACGCTAGTGCGGTGGAAGAAGAAGTTGGAAAAGTGTGTCCTCACTCAACTCTGATCAGCTTCACCCGTCAATTGACGATGAAGATGACGTACTCCGGAGATCCGGTGATCTCCACAGGAAGAAGACGACGAGCACCGTTATTCGAGCAGTGCCTCCACGGTATCCACACGTATAGAGACAAGATCACCTCACACCGGTGTGCTAGCTCTACTCACGAAATTCGGGGAGAGATGGTCACAATGATTACGATCTAGGAGAGAAGAAGACGTGGTAGCTAGGGTTAGAGCACAATAGCAATAGCAACAACACCCCATGTACTTGCTCCTCCCTTTATATAGTGCTCACACATGGGCCTTTAATCCGTATTAAAGCCTGATAAATCTAATCTGTTCGCCTGGACCGAAAGTTCTGGTTCAAGCCCGAAACTTTCGAAAACTACCTTCTATTCAGAATTTATTGCTATCCGGAACTTCCAGACCCAGAGCTTTTGGTCCAACCAAAACTTCCAAAAAAACATTTTGTACTTAAATTATTTTGACCTGAAACTTATGTATCACATTTGGAACTCCCGGTTCGTCTAGAACCCAGAACTTCCAGGCAATACCTAGAACTTTCGATTCCTCTAGAAAACAAAACTACGGTTGGCCCGGAACTTTCGGATGCTCTAGAACCTGGAACTTTCAGTCCTAGGACAGAACTTCCGGTTACCCCAAAATTCTCTTGGGCATATTTCCAACAATCTTGACAAGGTTAAGAGAATTTTACCATATTTTTTAAGTCATGGACGCATGTGACCTAATTTGTTGATAAGGAATCTTATCACAACTATGGACGCAACCAAACACTTGTCAAATTAATCAAACTTACCTAACCTTAAACACAACAAACTATTGCAAAGTGTGACTGTCATCTAAGCAAAGTTGTTTTTTACGAAGGGTCAATGGTGGACACAAGATGGATCAATGGGTATAGAGGTATCCCCAATTTTCCTTCTAAATAATTAAGTATGTATATATGTATAAATATGTATATGTGTTAATTGGGTTAAAATCTAGCCCAATACTTTAATAGTTAGTCCAATAATCTATTTTCCTAATCGGCTAGTCCTATTTCTCTTCTCTCATCTCTTTTCGATGGCCAGTGAGTTGCGCTGTGTTGCTACATACCACTAAAATTCGTGTAACTCTATTGTAGCTTTTTTAGTCCTTTCAAAGAAGCAAATAATTTGCTTGTCGTAGAATAGTCTATGATATACTCTTTTATGATTTGTTATAGAGGTTTTGAGAATTTGCTTATATTGATTTGGTTTTTGTGGTAACTATGAAAGTTGTCTACGTTAAACAGTCAAATTTAATGTGTTTTATTCTTAAGTATAAGTAAATTTTACTATCCTCTATAGAAAATATTTTTGCTGGTTCATGTTGTCCAATTTGTCAAGCACACTCACCACCTGTAGGGCGTATGCTACCGCCTCATTGGCCAGCACAACCATCACAATGACATTTGCTAGCTGTTGTCACGAAAGACATTCTATTTTTCATTATCCATTAGAAATTATATTGGTTCCCTAGTGTTGAGAATGTGATACAAATTATTTTGATACATATATATATATTGAGTGTTTATCGTTGATTTACTTTATCATTGTTGTAAAGCTAATTTTTGGTGTATTATACTGTTATATACGTGTCACCTATAGTAAAATTCATAGGTCTACCTAATTCGTCACTGGGTGTGGTGCTGTGCTCATGCTCAGTATAAATATTTTTTTTTTAACGAACTCGAAGGTAGAAGCAAAGTTGTTTTTATGGAGGATTATTATTCATTGTATTTTGCAGACCTGTGAGCTAATCAGGCCCGTGGCCCACTGTCAAGGGTCGGACGGATCGCCATGACGCCATGGCTCCGCCGCTAGGCTAAACTCCGTCAAATCAAACATTCGTTCACTGGCCTAACCCAACACACTCTCCCTGACAAGTGGACCCCACAAGCTCCTACAAACTGCTTGGCCCACCATGTCAGTGACGGCGCACAGATTCCCGTCGAAAAATCGGCCGCACGCAGATCCCCTCCGGCGAGGAAAACTAGTTGCCTTCTTCCACCTCCTCCCTCCCCCCTCAATCTTCCCCATCGTCACTCCGCCGCGCCACCCCGTGGACCTCATCACCAGACACGCAGCCTTGCGCAGCGCATCGCCACCGAAACCTAGCCCGCGGTGTCACCGGCTGTCGGGACCCCGCGATGTCGCGCGGCGGCGGCGGGTGCTGCCCGTCGATGGATCTGATGCGGTCCGAGGCGATGCATCTGGTGCAGATCATCATCCCCGCGGAGGCCGCGCACCTAGCCGTCTCCTACCTCGGCGGCCTCGGCCTCGTCCAGTTCAAAGACGTACGCACGTTCGCAGGCTTCGATTTCGATCCATTTTTTGCCCCTACGTTCCGTGTCGATCGAGTTGGGGATTTGTTAGGGTTTGCGTCGATCTGTTCCTCCTCTCTACCGTAGCTCCATCGCGGGGATATGACGTGGATCCACTAGGGTTTGGGGCTTCAGGTGCCATGATCGCCGAACCAGGTTGCTTAGAAGGTAATTGCGCCCAGTGATGCGCCGATTTCGAGGCTACGAGGTGAACTGATGGTGGTCGTATTAGTGTGATGTTGGTTAGATGAGGTGATTTGAAGTGGTAGGCTGGTAGCTTGGCATGTGCGGTCCTGGTTAGGGTTACTCTGACGAGTTAAACATAGCAGATATCATGCTTCAACACTAGCAATTGTTGAAATAGTTATAAACAGTTGTAGGATTTCTTTTTCTGTTGAAATGAATGTCTTGAAAAAAATCCAAACAGAAACATTTTCCTGTTAGAGATGACAAATAAGAACACCAATAGTTACTTGCAAATGTCTGGGGTCATGCAAGATGTACACCACGATGTGATCCTATAATTATGAATATAAACAGAAACACTAACGACTTTCATGTTAATAGTTGCCTAATTTATGGTCTAGTGGTAAATTCTATAAAACATTGAAATGTGAGATAATGGTTTGCAAGTTGCAACATTTTTTCTACAGCTTCTTTCACATAACTGTAGGACGTAGCACCACCATCTTGAAATTAAGTTATCTGAGGCAAACTTAGTTTGCCATTGCTACCAATAAAACATCAAAACATAAAACCTATGGTCTATGGGCATAGATATCTGGAAGCTGCTATATGTTCATGCCATGTTTTCTATTTCTGGTGTATGTTGGTTTATCCTAGACCAATCTGACATCTGTTTCTTGCTTCAGCTTAATGCCGACAAAAGCCCATTCCAACGGACTTATGCTTCCCAGGTACCATATGTTCTGTTTTGGTGGTCTCCTTCTGATGTCATTCTGTATTATGTGATCTTATATCTGGCTGGTTTATCAACAGGAGCGGTCGTTTGAACCCTTAAAACTCAAAAGTGCTTGTAGTCTGTTCTATATCACCCAGTCATGAAAACATGCCATTTTGGACATTTACATGGTCTAAAAATGCAACTTCGATCACTATTTTATAATTTCTATAATAACATATTTGTAAATCTCAATAAAATGAGTAAATGACACTATTGTGAAACCCCTCTTTCGAGACAACACACATGATTTTAAGTATCCAATCTAAATAGATGCCCTCATGCCTGTATGGTTTAATGCCCAAAGTTTGGAAAGTGCATGTCAAAAGTCATGTTTTCATGACTGGAGGCATTATACTTCTGTGATAACATTAGTGTTATTCGACCCATTGTGAATTCCTAAATTTGAGCAAGTGATGGGAAGAGACTAAGGCTGGTATTAATTTGCAATCAATTTTTAATTTTATCATCAAATCCATTTTTGATGGAAATGTAAGACTAGATCCATAATATATTCCACTTCCACTATTTGCAATCAATTATACCCACAAGGAGTATGTGCACTTTAGGAACCCTATTAATTTATTGGCCTTGTGCTATTTGACGTTTATTTAAGAATAATCTTTTGGGAGTTGGGAGTGAAAAATCAAACTCGTTTACTTGACTTTGTGATGCAAATCATAATTGTATTCACTAAACCATCTTATTACTCTGCTTATACTTTACACCCTATGAAGATCAAGAGGTGTGGTGAAATGTCTCGCAAGTTGCGGTTTTTAAAGGAACAAATGTTAAAAGCTGCCATATCTACCTCTTCTACACAATTGTCAGGAACTTCTTTGGACATTGATGATTTAGAGGTATTTAGCACATAAAAACCTATACCTTTGTGTCATGCAAATTGTATAATGTAAATAGAGAAATTTGTTCTAACACTGAACTACATAGATTAAACTTGGAGAATTGGAAGTTGAGCTGACTGAAGGTAATGCAAATAATGAAAAGTTACAGAGGACATACAATGAGCTGGTCGAGTACAATGTTGTTCTGCAGAAGGTATGATTCTAGTTAATAGCATCATTTCTTAATTTAAATTTGCATCATTAGATGTGTCAGCATTTATATCTTATTAAAAGTGAATAGAGCTAGGTTCTGAAAAATTACCATTAGGTAAACCATGGAAGGCACATAAAGGAAAAATGCTTGCCTGTAAAATTTTAGGTCCATAAATAAAATTGTTCAGCTCATACCACTTTTGGATTTCCATATTTATTTTAAACATGACAATTTAGTTATTACTGTTTCTTTCAAATTATTTTTTGTACATGACTTTAAGTTTAGCAGTTGATCTTCAAATTCTTAGGTAGAATTCTACAAAGAATAAAAGGTACAGTCACTGATGTGGTTTTCTCTAATAAACATTTTTTATTTGGACAAATTTCGCACGTAGCTCCATTGTTTTCATTTCTCTTTGTTTTATGCCTAATCTTCTACTTGAACTTTATTCGGAGAGGCATGTTCCGCGGTGCCTCTGTGACTTGCTTCTAAGGCATTCGGGCACTTTGCAGTCTAAGGCTTTTTCACTTCATTGCATTTTTCCCAGGCAGCCAGGTTGGCCATAGCTTGTTCGCCTCACCATGTGTTCCCAATTAGTCCATTGTCTTTTTCTCTTCCCTTTGTATTACCTTCATTATCTTGCAATTTTTGGGTGCACTAGATAGTGTTTCATCTATGGTGGATCAAACTTGATGCTCCCTTTTGTGCTGCATTTTTTTACTTGCACATGTTCAAGGTGAAGGATATTTTTCAACATTACTAAAAGTTCTTCCTTACCTTACTGTTGCACAATACACATAGCTAAGCATACTTTGATTCAATTTTCATCCACCTACCGAATGCTCCAGTAAACTATATGATTCTTGGACCGCTCAATGTTGGAAAAATCGGTTATCGGTAGCTGATCGGTCTGCCGGGATCAGGGATTAATCATTTAATTGGGGATTAATGAAATTAATTGGTCGACCAATAGTCCAAGACCAATTAATCGGTTTGCATAAAATAGTTAAATAATGTATCAGGGTGTTGGTACTTGACATGCAGTTCTAGTCAAGCATGCTGCAGTTCTAGTGAAAAGAAAGTTGACAGATGATGACACTTGCACTTAAAGCCTGGCTATCCTGAGTATCCTCTCTATCTCTCATTCGGCCTGTCCTCTCTCTCTCATTCTCTTTTTGTCTGTCTTTTCTCTCTTTTTCCCATTGAACAAAGCATCTCTCTCGCCTCTCTCATTCAGCCTAGCATTCATGTCTCATTCTCTCTCAGGATGCCTGCCTCTTCTCTCTTTTTCTCAAGGTCAGTGTGAGGCTGCAGCGGGAGGGCAGCGACCAATGCGTGGCGTAGGCGGGAGGGCGGATCCAGTGGTGGCATCTGGAGGGTGTCTCTAGTGTCGGCGTCTGGAGGGCGGTGCCAATGGCAGCATGAGGGAGACACAATGCTGTTGTAGCAGGCGAGGATTTATCGATGGTGGGCCAATTAATCGGGTTGACTACCTGATTAATTGGCCCACCAATTAATAGGCTGGTTTCAGGTTAAATTAACTTGCAGAGTGGGGATGACATGTTAATCGGCTGATTGTTTTTCAACACTGGATCACTCATTTCTATTGCCTCATTAAAGTGCATGTTGAGAAATATTACATATATTTTTTGACTGTTGATATTTACTTTCAGGCTGGTGAATGTTTCTATTCAGCTCAAAGAAGTGCCACGGAACAACAGAGGGAAATGTCAGCAGATCAGCCTGACGATTCTTCTCTGGAGAGTCCTTTATTGCAGCAGGCATGAGCAATAATTCAATAAAGCGAGATCTTTAATCTCTTGCTCTGTTCTCCTGGAGAGCCCATGATGTTCTTTTTCCTTATTTCAGGAAATGTTGACAGATCCATCAAAACAAGTTAAGCTTGGTTCTCTGAGTGGTCTTGTGCCAAAGGAAAAGGCTATGGCCTTTGAACGTATACTTTTCCGTGCTACTAGGGGTAACATGCTCCTTAGACAAGAACCTGTTGATGAAACTGTCACTGATCCACTATCTGGAGAAAAGGTTACTATTTTGGATATTCTTTTGCAGAAAATTTATGGAATATTTCTAAATTTTAACAATAGTCTGCTTCCATTTGGCATTTATGTATCGATGACAGTTATAATCATTTGTACAAGTGAAAAGTGCACCCAATGAGGATGTATAAGATGCTTTTTAAGAAGCTTAAGGGTCCGTTTGGTTCAGATTTTTGAACCAGCTTCCTGGCTTGGAAGCTGGAATCTGAACCAAACAGCTCTTTTGGTCATCCAGCTTTTCCAGAATCTGCAGATTCTAGTACAAATTTGAAAGCTGGTATAACCCAGATTTCACAGATTCTCAGTTCAACTTTGAATGAATATTACCTATCATGCTATTAAAACATATCAGTTATGTAAAATTTGAAAAAGTAAAATTTTAGTAAAATATATACGTTTAGTGTAATTTAAAATTATATAATTTTAATATAAACATTACAAAATTTCATGATTAGAATGATTTACATGTAAATTACACATTAACAATATAACTAAACATCACGATCTACCAAAATGTAAATCCGCAATTATTCCAACCAAACAGTTTCTCAGTTTTTCTACAGCTCACAACAGCTTTTTCAGAATCTACAGCTCAATCAAACACACCTTAAATGGCATGCCCTAATGCCCTATAAAACATCAGTTTTACTAATTTTTATTCCCTGCTAGTTTTGTGATTATGAAGTTCAGGTATTCTTTCTCTGGTTTGAATACTTGTATTATATCAACAGGTCAATAAAAATGCATTTGTTATATTCTACTCTGGGGACAGAGCAAAATCGAAGATTGTGAAAATCTGTGATGCTTTTGGTGCCAACCGTTATCCATTTCCAGAAGATACAGGCAAACAATTGCAGACTATTCAGGAGGTTTGTGTTACAGTATCCATGCATGGTGCTCTTTACTCTATTTTTGTAATATAATTCTTCTGTGTGGATTAGTATTTATAAAGACAAAGCTTAAAGCCTCTACAAATTTGTGCTTAAATATAACTTACACAGTGCACTGGTGCAATTGTGCATTTGACATGCATACTGTGCAATATATATCATTGATCACAGTTGTTTTTTAGCAGGTAATGACACACCATGCTTAGTCTTCATTCTGACCTTGTTGCAATTGTTCTATGAGATGTTATTGTTTTTTAATTTCTCCGAAACGGAAGCTGTTTTTATTCTCATGTGAAGAACATTCGATTGTTTTCTGTAACTTGAAATAGTTTCATGCCAGATTATTGATGATTCTTGATTTGGGAATTTCCTTTTGTTTTAATCTTTCACGTTGGATCTTGGATGATATAATTGATCTTGTTTTGTTTATTCACTTTATTCACACTAATTTCTACTTAAATTGTCTTCTTTCTGTATCTAACTGCACATTTTTGGATCCTATTACTTAAATTTTATGGCGCTAAATTATATAATGTATGTAATTATTGTTTGTTCTGAAATATTTGCAATTTGTCCTTCTGTAGGTATCTGGAAAAATATCAGAGTTGAAGGCAACTATTGAAATAGGTTTAGCTCAACGTGACAGTATACTTAAAAATATTTCTTCTGAGTTTGATCATTGGAACAACATGGTAAGATTCTACTCCCTCAGTCCCAGAATACAACCATTTCTACCATTCAATTTTTGTCCCAAATATTACAACTTCTACAACTTTTCTCCCTATGTGGAGTACTAGTTGCATTTAGTACTATTTGCTTGGAGTACTAGTTAAGGAGTAGTTTAGACCTTTTTCCTTAATCTTAATGGTCGTATCAAAGTCTAGAAATGGTTATAATTTGAGACGGAAGGAGTATTATTGAGGATGTTTTCTGCTTTTCTGTGTATTCCGTACCTACAAATTATAAACTTATATGATTTAAATAATGTTTGCTAGAGTAGCTTTCTTTTGCTTGAATTTGAGTTCATTATGATTGTCATCCAATGTTCCAGGTAAAGAAAGAAAAAGCCATTTATCACACGTTGAACATGTTGAGTCTTGATGTGACAAAGAAATGCTTGGTTGCTGAGGGTTGGAGTCCAGTGTTTGCAACAAGTCAGGTAACCAGTTGCACTGTCATCCTTTTGCCCTCCATCTTTCTTTTGTCTGTTGATACTTTTCTATCTGTTTTCCAGTTTTCATTGGTGTCCTTTTCTTTTCTATGTGATATAATTTAGCTTTCTTTATGGCAGATCGAAGATGCACTTCTGCGTGCTACTGTTGATAGCAAATCCCAAGTTGGTTCCATTTTTCAAGTTCTTAACACACAAGAATCTCCTCCAACATATTTCCAGACAAATAAATTTACTTCAGCTTTCCAGGAGATTGTAGATGCCTATGGGTAAGTTCAAGAAGTATAGTGCTGAGATATCTATATTTATCTATTCCATGGTTTGGATGTTTTATTTTATCTTTCATTCCTTTTTAAACAAATATTTTAGCTTTTTTTAATACATTGTGCTGATTATAGAGTTATCATGTATTATCACGGTCCATGTCAGGGGTGTATGACCCACACCTAAACCAATATACTAGTCCCATTTAGGGGGGATTCTAATGGCTGCAGCTACTCCCAGAATCTGTACCTCCCCCCAAATGGTCCAGATTTTTGTTTCAGATTGTGAAACTCAGTAGTTGAGTATATGACAGCATTTAGGAATTAGGATTCAGATCATATGCCTCTTTCATTAGCTGTGTACTAACTTTATATTAAACATTGGCTGCAGGATTGCAAAGTATCAAGAAGCAAACCCTGGTGTCTTCACCATCGTAACATTTCCCTTCTTATTTGCTATCATGTTTGGAGATTGGGGCCATGGAATTTGTTTATTAGTTGCGACACTGTACCTCATAATCAGAGAGAAGAAGCTAGCTTCACAGGTTTTCTTGACAACTTTCACTAATTTTATAGTTTTCTTATCGTGGATGCCACTGTTACTAATCCTGTTGAGCTTATTTTAAGGGATTCTATGTAAATAACCAACCTTAAAGATTAAGGACAAGTATTGATGTTCCATTGCCCCTTTATTTTCACAGAATGGGTGCATACTTTTGTTGGAATATAGTTTCTAATAACTTTATTTTTGACTTTCAGAAACTTGATGATATAATGGATATGATGTTTGGTGGGCGCTATGTAATTTTGATGATGTCACTCTTCTCAATTTACACTGGATTGATATACAATGAATTTTTCTCAGTCCCATTTGAACTCTTTGCTAAATCTGCATATGTGTGCCGTGATCCTTCTTGTGGGTAAGGAACTTAATCTGCTAATTTTCAATCCTAAGTTGATGCCTTTTCAAAATTTGATTTGTTCTCCTGCATGTTTGAGAAAAAATAATTTGTTCAGCCATTGTTTTATAGAGATGCTACAACAGAAGGACTAATTAAGGCGAGGCCAACATATCCATTTGGTGTTGATCCTGTATGGCACGGTAGCCGCAGTGAGCTGCCTTTTCTTAACTCCTTGAAGATGAAGCTGTCTATTCTTATTGGAGTTGCACAAATGAACCTTGGTATTTTCATGAGTTACTTTAATGCAAAGTTTTTCAGAAATGCAATTAACATTTGGTGAGTCTGAATCTTCTTGATTATGAATGATACATGATCGACTCTTTTACTACTAGGTTTTACTTAAAACAGTAGGACATGCTCATTCGTTTGTTGTATATAACTATGTAACAGGTACCAGTTTATTCCTCAGCTGATATTCTTGAACAGCTTATTTGGTTACCTTTCACTCCTCATCATTATTAAGTGGTGCATGGGCTCAAAAGCTGACCTTTACCATGTAATGATATACATGTTCCTGAGTCCAACCGATGATCTTGGTGAAAACCAGCTATTTCCTGGACAGAAACTAGTACAGGTTTGGTCATATTCATTATTGCTGCTATATGTTGATTCTGTGTTGTTGGTATACATCGTATTCCTAACATTTCTTGTTTTCTTATAGCTTGTTCTACTTCTGCTTGCTCTGGTTTCTGTCCCTTGGATGCTGATTCCTAAGCCATTTCTCTTGAAGAGGCAACATGATCAGGTATGCCGTATGTGTTTGCATACTTGTCTGGATTGCTCTTAACTCTCTTCCCACCAGAGTTTAAATACCTGCATGCTTACTTTCTGGTTTGGCTCTCCATCAGAGGCATCAAGGCCAACAATACACCATGCTTGAGGCCACAGATGAGTCAGTGACAGAGCTGGAAGAACAGCATGAAGATCACAACGAGGAGTTTGAGTTTGGTGAAGTCTTCGTTCACCAACTGATCCACACGATCGAGTTTGTGCTTGGTGCAGTCTCAAATACTGCCTCATACCTTCGTCTTTGGGCTCTCAGGTACTTCCGAACTCACATGATACCTATATCACCTCTTAATATCACTTGGCAGACATTGACAATTGATTTGTTTTTTGGTTTGTGTAGTCTTGCACACTCGGAGTTGTCTAGTGTTTTCTATGAGAAAGTTCTTGTTCTATCATGGGGGTAGGCTGCTCTCTCTCTCTCTCTCTCTCTCTCTCTCTCTCTCTCCCCTTGTCTTGCTGACTCCTGCTTTCTCTGCAGGTACAACAACATTATCATCCTGATCATTGGAGCAGTCATCTTTCTCTTTGCCACTATAGGTGTCTTGCTTGTGATGGAGACCCTAAGTGCATTCTTGCATGCTCTGAGGCTCCACTGGGTGGAGTTCCAGAACAAGTTTTATGAGGGTGATGGATACAAATTTGCACCCTTTGCTTTCGCATCAATCATTGAGGAAGAAGATTGAGTATGAATTATTGTATGTAATGTAGAATGTAAAATCTTAAAGAGTCCTTCCTTCCCTTGAATAATCATTGTTTATCAACATTGGTGAAGAGAGAAGACTCGGAAAACCCCAGTTCGTTGTGTCAGACCGGGGGACGCCAAATCATTCTTTTTTCCTACGATTAGCCAAGCGGCTTGGACATGTTGCAAATAAGTCTAGCGCATGGCATAACTGCCTTTTACAATGTGCCATGTTAATAAAGAAGTTATGTACTTGTGGAAATAAATTAGTTCCATTCGTTTTTTATTGTTTCATCTTAGCCTTTTTGTAAGCTGCGCGCCTGCGCCACCACCGGCCGTGCTTTTTGCCGGATGTGTTACGACTGGCGTCCGTGGGCTACGGGTGAGCCACTGGTGTCTTTGGATAAGCTTTCGTAATTGTTTTTTCATAGCCCAAATTGAAAGTCGCTTATCCCCATATTTCATGTTAGTTTGTATGAGTTTATTATATTTGCTACTGATTGAGGTCTAAAATTATTGATTTCTATTGTTAAGTTTTATGACATGTTTCTACCTATATCTATAGCTATTTTGAGTTTTTTTAATCTACAATTCAACTAGACATAGCTATTTAAACTAAACATTTTCACAGTTTTTTGGCATAAAACAACTTTTTATAGTTTCTTTCCAAATACGCATGAGAATATATTAAAAACAGGATATAGTTCTTTACAACATCCTACCTCTAATTGCATCTTGAATTACACACTCACCTCTGATTACATCTTACGTCAGGTACTCATCTGAAACAGATCACATGACTAATCTTGGTCTAACCTAAATACACTAGCCAAAATAATGTCATGCGGCCGGCGGCCCGCTCTGCTTGCGAGCAGAGCGGGCTGCCGCCTGCCTGTGCCCGCCTGCGCCACGTGCCCAGACGTGCCGCCTGCGCCCGACTGTGCTGCACGCTGGAGAAAAAAGAAGAGTAAAGAGGGAAGAAAGATGGAAGGGAGAAGGGAAAGAGAAAAAATATATTTTTTAAAAAAAACTGGAGGATTTTAAAAGTTTAAAAATCTGGATTTCTAAAACAGAGGGGATCTTTTCATTTTAGAATTCAAAAATTTTAAGTTTGAAAAACATTTGTTATCTACCAGACAGTTTTCTGGTCCGATAAATATCCATAATCATATGTCGATCCATATTTTCTCTGTATTCATAATCGATAGTATACATTCACATATTCGTATCATGATATCTGAGTATGAACATGAATAAAAAATATGAAAGAGATATGCTATAACTAATATCCATTCGTATCGATCCATTTTCGTCCTTACATATTTCCACCCAAACTCTAACCAACACTTGTCTCTCTCCTCACCACCTCTATCTCTCCATCGAACCTAGGGTATCTGTTGGTACTCAATCCGATGGGTATGAATTTAGGTTCAATTTTGTACCCACATGTTCTTGAGTTTAGATACATATTTATTCTTTGGTCGGACACGTTTTATATTTAAACCCGTAGGTAGGGATAAAAATGAATTAGGTACGGACAAATATTAGTGATATTATATCACTTTTCATATTTTTTTGAATTCGGATTCCGATACTTAGGATACTAAAACAGAAACAGATATTATCATATATGAATACGGAACAGATACGAATACGGTGACAAATATTTATCGGAAAAAACTATCTAGTAAATAATAAATATACTCCAAAATTAGAATCTTTTGAATTCTAAAATATTTTAAAAGATCTCATTTCTTTTTAGGGAAAAATGAGCCGAAAATTTTAGAAGATTGATTGCTCCAACGGAATATTTCGAGTGAGTAAAATGTACTCTACTCTTTCGTAAAAAAGAATAAGGAATTTAGATTACTATATACTCTCCAATCTTAGTGACTTAACGCAACACATAATTAATGTCAGATCAGTTCAAGATTTCCAGGCCCAGATAATCCGGACTAATCCGGATACTCCAGGGGTCGGAGGAAATCTCAGACACTCCGAGGATTCGTATTGTCTGGGTTGATTCGGACACACATAAATAATAGGGTTAATTTTTTCTGTATCATTACGATTTTTATTTTTATGGTTTGCCAAAATGTCATCATTGTGTCACTGCTAAATGGGGGCCGTCACAGTCACTGACAGTGGCATGTAGGCAATTTCTGAAAATTATAATTACATGTGAGTAATTTTCCCTAAATAAATAAATAATAATAAGATATGTAAAACTACACCAAGCCAATAATCGATATGAATGGATGGAATATTTGGGCACTGTTCGTCCGGATAATCCAGACCAATCTGAATGTTCCGAAATTCAAAATCCAAATGTTTCGAATTGAGTCGGAGCCTCTCAAATAAATCCAAACAGAGCACCTTTTTCGGATTATTCTGCATTGTCCGGATATTGTAGGCCTTAAAAAAATTCGAACGGTAGAGAATTTTTCGATATTTGTCTTTATCAGGATGTTCCAGGCCTCGAAAAATAAAATCGAATAGAAGAACATTTTTGGGCCATTCGGATTTGTCTGGATTTTCCGGGCCTAAAAAATAAAATTCAACGTAACACTATTTTTGAATCATACAGATGAGTCCGGTTATTCCGAGCTTCAAAATAAATCCGAACAGAGCACTATTTTCGGAGCATCTGACTTGACCCAGATATTCCGACATATAAAACTCTCAGAACAGAACATATTTCTGGATGATCCGAACTAAACTGGATCATCCGGCTTTGCTAAAAAATCCTAGTTCAACTTAAAAAAATTCCAAAAATTCTTCAAAAATATTTTCTTTGAGTACCAAGTTTTGGAACAGTTTTTGAATGCATTACTCTTAATAATATGATATACCTACTGAATTTTGGGATAAACTCATGAATATTTTAGAAATTTCTAAGTAAATCTCAAAGGCCCATTCCAAGAAAAAGATACCGAGTGGTTGGGTATCAGACTCGGCATTGTCGAGTGTCGGACTCGAGCCAAGGTCTCGAAGGTTGGAGGTCAGCACTTCTCGCGTGTTTGATCCGAGTCGAGACTCGGGAGTCAGGGTCGACTTGCTGAGCCCGACCACATATTCCCAGAATGTGACTCCTTGCCTTGTGGGGAAACGGTCTTTTCATTTCCTGTTCTGATTCTTTGGGAATGTGGCGAAGTTTACGGGATATGGTTATATGGAAACCGACTTAATTGAGATCTTGATTGCGACACGAGATCTGATTGCTCCCATATAAATACCCGTAGATCTAGCCAAATCATATGTATGAGAAAAATAATAGAATCGCGCTAAGGTTTTGTTTTGTCTCTTCTCTATGTTGTGTTGCCACCGTAGTCTACTCCATTCCGTTTATCGGCACGCACCAGGAATGGGAGAGCACGTCTCCCAAATCTGTCGCCCTTGCAATCCTACACCGGGAGAGGGCGAACAAGGTTTTTGGGAAGCGCTCTGCGCGACTGCTTAAGTTCGTCATCACGGTACGTCTTCCGTCTATGTCTACCATCGGTCATCGTTGGGTGCTGCAATCTGACACCAAGAGAAGCGTCTCTGCACCGACCGTGGATTTATCCTCGACCACCGTACATTATGTGTACTATTTTTCTATACGGTTATTAATTATGCTTTGCGAAAATCATGGTTATTGTGTTTATATTCATGCAAGTAATTGTGGATGTTGCGGATGATATGATTTATCTTATTCGTAAATTAATCATAAATTTCCTAATATTTCAACAATCCAAAAACCTTATTATAGGCAATCTACGATTAATTCAATGGCTAGGTTTGTGGATACACTAAGGCCAGAGAAATTCTCTGGTGTTCATTTTAAGAGATGGCAAGCAAAAGTCTATCTCTGGCTTACTGGTATGAATGTATGGGAAGCGAGATTTGGCAAACCTAGAGGTGAACTCTCTTCTAATGAGTAGAAGAAGTTCGCAGATGCCAATAATCTCTTCGTGAGATGCTCTAGGCGTGCTCTCTGACTGTCTATGTGATGTTTACATCATTGTGATAGATGCAAAAGAGTCGTGGGATGCTTTGATTGCAAAATATGGTGCATCAGATGCAGGCTGTGAATTATACCTCATGGAGAGCTTTCATGACTATAGGATGGTGAACAACCGTTCTATGGTGGAACAAGCCCATGAGGTTGTGTGCATTGTCAAGGAACTTGACCTCGTTAAGTGTCCTCTACCTGATAAGTTTGTGGCTAGGTGTATTATTGCAAAGTTTCCTTCTTCATGGAGGAACTTCGTCACTACTCTAAAACATCAGAGATAGGAGATATCAATTGAAAACCTAATAAGTCTCTTGATATTGAAGAGAAAGCTCAGAAAAAAGACGCTTGTGAGAAATCCCCACATAACAAGAGCAAAGGGAAACATAAGCCTAACAAGGTTATGAGAACCACTACCTTTAAGAAGAATAATAAAAACATAGCCAAGTTGAATTGCTTCACTAAACTAGGATATTTCTCTAAAAACTGTCCAGATCGTGCAAACCGCAAAGGGAAAAAGGCTAAGAATGTCAACATGGTGACAATCAACAATACTGAGGATGGGTATGGTAATTCATTTACTGTGCTTTCAGTATTTCAGTCTATCAACTAGTGGTTTGATATAGGTGCCAATGTTCATGTGTGCGGATACATCTCTATATTTTATTCTTACCAGGTCATCCAGGATTCTCCTGTACTAATGGGGAATAGGTCGCATGCTTCTGTTCATGGTGTTGACACGGTAGATCTGAAGTTTACTTCGGGGAAAAAGCATAAGGAAAAGACCTATTTACCCCTAGATTACAACCGACATAGTGGAAACTATTCGGTACCATAAACAAGGTTATATAAGGTAAAATACTATAAGGTAGATGGATAAGCTGGACATCCAATCAATCATGTCCTTCGGCTTCGAGGCCTCCATCTTCCATTCGGAGGGTTCTCCAGGGCTTCGTATCGGTGCACCCTTCGGCGCGGCGAATCATACTTCGAACAACTGCTCCCTAGCTTCGGAGTTGCCCTTGGCCTCTGAAGGATTAATCTTTAAGCCCTGGAAATGGAGTAATTTCCCCCAATAGTAGCCCCTCGAATACGCCTCTCTGCGGTTAACCTGTTGCGAAAGAAGGCAGTATATGGAAGGAACATTTCTATTTTTTGAGGCTTAAAGAGGATTGGGGCATGTTGTGACTTAACCGAAGACCTTGAACCCAATGCGTTCGAACCTCCCCCTTTGGGTTCCGAATGCAATGGGAACGCACGCTGGGAAAGGAACGGTTTCGGAGTGCAAACGTCATGGAGCGTCGTTTGATTGTAGCCGTTACAGCGCAAGTGACCGTTACACCCTGCAAAAGGTAATGGTCGATTTTTACAGCGGTTACTCGCCGTTTCACTGACCGGACCCACTTGTCGGTGACAGAAGCCGAACCTGCAGTGTGAAACCAATCGAAGAGTAGCACTGGACGTGCGGTTATAAAAGGGGAAGACATGGATTAACCAGGATTTTTTACCGCATCCATTGTTCACGATTCACTTTACTCCAATCCTCCAACCTCTTTGAGCACCCAAGCGCGATGGCGAGAACTAGCCACACCACCCCGTCAGCAGCCAGCACCTTAGTGTAGAGGCAGGCGTGGGCTGCCTCGGCAGCGGCGGCAATGGCGGGGACTTCGAGCGGAGCTTGGCCCAAGAATTCTCGGGCGCTCCGTCCGCCTTCCAAGAAGAAGATCGCCCAAAGCTTCCTCATCGGCCAATCCGTGAGCACCGCCGAATCTATTGAAGAAGTCGTAGACGGAAAGCTGGGCGCTGGACTGAGAACTCGGGTCCCAGGCAGGAATCAACTCCGAGGCCGTGAAGCGGGGAAGTGGTGGTCTTCGAAGCATTCTTCGAAGCAGGCTTGGGGTTCCGGCCGTGGACTTCTTGGCGGAGATTCTGGACTTGTTCCACATAACTCTGCCTCAGCTATCTCCCAATGCCATTGCACACTTGGCCATCTTCGAATGGGCGCTCTGGGCAGAGGGATGCGAAGGACGCTCCGAAATCTTCGCCGCGACCCACGAAGCTATATGCCAGCCGAAGCCACAAGACGGGCCTGGGGACTCCAAGGTGACTATAGCCTTCGGCAGCGTTAACTTCCAGCTGCGGAGGGAGCATGCCCTTCATTTCCCTGCAAAAGCCATAAACGACAGGTGGTATACAAACTGGATACTTCGGTGGTTTTACGCCGAAGTCGGAGAGGACTCCCCCTCACTGGTCCTCTCCAGGAGATCTGGTTCCGGAAGGAGGCGGACATCTTTCCGAACCCTAGCCTGCTCTCGACGAGGCTAGGGCTACTTACTTCGGTGGCTCGTCGCATGAGCATGCGCGATCTGGCCGAGGAGTTCATCGCCCTTCGGATTCCTCCCCTCGGAGCCAACTGGCCGATCGTGTTTCCCCAAGCCTCGGAGGGGGACCTCCGAAACTTAGGTAAGACTTACTCCCTGCAGCATCATATTAGATGAAGGAACCAATTATATTCATAATTTCATACCTCTTTCTTTCAGCGGCGCCTCTGGCATTGGCTCCGGAGGACATTGTTCGGGCCAACGAACGAGTTCTTGGAGCCCCTTCGGTGGCTGAGAGGCAAAAAAGGCTAGAGCTGGTGGGATGCTGGGAGTGATCCAACAGAGTGTGGAGAGCTCTCGGGATGGAGCCCCCCTTCTCCCAGACTTCGCCCCGACCGGAGCGGCTGCTCGCAAAAGGAAAGCCACTGCCGAACCATCCAAGAAAACCGGCAAGCAGCCGCCCAGGAAGAAGAAGGTAGCGAAGCCCCCTTCGCAGTTGGTGCCTGCCTCGTCTGCTTCATCGCCGGGCGCTCAGAGCTCAGCCTCCGAAGAGGTAGAAGACTTCGATGGTCAAACAGCGGCGGCCTTCGAAGCCAACCTGCTGGATGACGACGAAGACCTAGGGAAAGTCCCCCCGGGCACCTCCGTTAGGGAGGTAGTAAGCGCAACCTTGACGGTTCCTCCTGCGCCCGTTGCCGTGCAAGTGGAGTCAGGCTCCGCTACTCCCAACTTGCCTACCCCCGAGGTGGTTACGGCGGAGGTTGCGGCTCCGGCAGGAAATGTTGAGGGCAGGACCTTGGGAGATGACTTCGCCGACATCCTTCAGATGTACGAAGTCCTGGAGGATCCAGCGATCCTACCCCACGAGGCTCCCGGAGGTACTTTCCGAAGCTCCCCCTTTTTTGATCAATACCTGCACACTATTTCTGAAAGCATGCTTATTAACTTTGTTATCGAAGTAGGTACATATAAGGGTGTCAATGCCTCAGTGGCGTCTGAAGCTCCTGCACCTTCGGAGGCTGCTACTCAAGCGGACCCTCCCGTGCCTTTGGACGCTCCGAGCTTGATGGTGGAGGACGCGTCCGCCGGAGCGGATGATGCGCTTGTCGGGACGGAGTTGGCGACGGAGGTCACCCCTGCAGTGGCAGCCTCGACCACCGAGTTGCCTCCGCCGCTGTGGTTCTGGTCGAAGGGGTAGCTCCTGACGGTCGGAGTACTCCTGTTTCACCCTCTTTCATACCGGGGAGGGGCAAGAGTATTTCTAGCCTCGGCCTTCTTCCTGGCCAGGCCGCGACCTCCGTCGGCAATTCGGAGGACGAGGCCGCAGCGGATGATGTTCAAGCTCTGTCTTGGCTTCCTCTGCTGGCTTCATTCTTGGAGCACCGGAGTGGCCTCCGAAAACTCATGGAGCCCCTTGCCGAGAGAAGCCAGGATATCGCCAATTCGGACTTGGTCTCCGTCTTGAGCGAGGCCAGGGCTTCGTCACTCAACACAGCCCTCGAAAGGGCTGCCCTCTAGGTATGAAAATACACCATATCTACTTCGCATTAGTGATCATAAATACTTCAGTACTTACTTTGTTCTTTTTGCAGCAATTTGTCCTTGCTAGAGCGGCAGCGACTTCCAACGAGGTCGAGGTTAATCGACTTAAACGGAAGGTCACCACCCTCCAGACGGCCCTTAACGACTCCACCGGGAGATCCCTCAGGCTGGAGGAAGAGATCCTAGAGGAACGGAGGGCTAGGGCGGCGTCCGACGAAGCCCTCCAGGAAGCGCGACAAGCTAGCGACGCCCTTCATTCGTCTGCCCAAGAGGTCGAGGCCGAGCGCGTCGTCCTTCGAGCGGAAGTTGAAAGACTCTGCCAAGAGGCTGCTACTTCAAGTGCGCAGTTGGTGGAGCTCCAGGGGGCTCTTAGCCAGGCGATGGCCCATAAGAGCTCTTTAATGCTCCAGGTGGCCGAAGTGTCTGCGACTGCTGCAGGGCTGGAAGCAGCGGAGAAGAAGAATTCCAGTATTGCGGACCGTACCTTGGAGGCTCTTCAGGGTATGCTGGAGTACTTCGGCACCATGTGCCCTTCGTCTTCTGCTGCGACCCACGAGCCCCTTGACCAAAAGCTGACGAGGATCCAAGTTGCTTCATCGCTGATTGTTGGCACGACGGATCGGACCAGCAGGTTTTCTTGGTGGAAATGAGGGTGCTGTATTCAATGCTCCTTGAGCTTGTTCCATTACAACTGTAGTTGGGGGGTATTTATAAGGCGCCCCGTCCAGAGACCAAGCGCCTCTAGAACGCCAACAGCTACCCGACCAACCGCCGGTCGACAGTACAGACAAAACGGACTATATACAGTACATACAAGAAGATTCGACTCTGACAGCGTACCGGCCATGTCGGACGCTGCCTGCACCGCCCGACACGGCTCAGAGGATTGCGATCCTGTCCCCTGTACGGGTTGGGAGAAGTTTGACCGGTTCCCCAGACGTTTACGCGCCTCAGACCATAGGGCTCCAGCCCCGAGGAGGTGGCTTAACACCACCCAAGGCAGTTAATGCCGCGGGCGTGCGCTCGACGTTGGGGAGGCGAACCGTCTGCAGACCGCTGTGCCCCGAGGCGCCGGTTAGACATTAAATGTAGGCGCCATGCAACCGCCGCGTTCACACGCGGAACGAGCGGAAGAGGAAACCACCGGCTTCGTACTTAAATACCACCCGCTACGCGTCTGGTTCCTCCTTCCTGACTTCATCGCACACGCTCCAGCCACACCAGCCTGCACCCACTTCACTTCTTGAGCGCTAGCCCTCTCCTTACTCCTTGCGCGATGGCGAGAGGTGACGCCCCGGCAATGGCGATGGATCCGCGCTTTCTGCAGCGCCAGATGGCGGCGGCGGCCACCGGCCCATCAGAGACACGCGGCTCGCGCGAGCTTCGCCCTGCCTCGGAGCAGTTCCGGGAGCAGACCTTGGAGCTTGGCCCATCTACATGCACGGGGGCGTCGATCGAGCAGGCGACCAGGGGCCGCCTTGGTCCCGAGACGCAGGCGAGGAGACCAGGGCGGGAGACAGCCCCGTAGCCGCGAGAGGGCGAGGTCATCGTCTTCGAGGCTTTCTTCGAGGTGGGGCTGGGGTTTCCCGCCTCGGAGCTCCTCGCTGGGGTGCTGGACGCGTTTCACGTGGAGC
This sequence comes from Zizania palustris, assembly GCA_019279435.1. NCBI lineage: Eukaryota > Viridiplantae > Streptophyta > Magnoliopsida > Poales > Poaceae > Zizania > Zizania palustris. Next base: position 69,358,069 of record JAAALK010000082.1, read on the forward strand.
TCCCGCAGCTGTCTCCCAACGCCGTGGCCCGCCTCGCCATCTTCGAGTGGGCCATGCGCGCCGAGGGCTGTGAAGGAAGGGAGGAGGTCTTCGCGGAGATGCACGAGGCCCTCTGCCAGCTGAAGAAGAAGGGGGGTCAGATACTAGCTTTCGGAAGTATTAATTTCCAACTCCGGAGGAAGTACGTGGACCACTTCCCGGCGAAGGCCATCAACGAGAGGTGGTACTCCAAATGGGTGAGCCGGTGGTTCTACGTCCATGTGGGGCTTAGCTCCGGACTCGCCGGAATTCCACGCCACATCTGGTTCCGGAAGGAGGCGCGCGTCGAAGTTGACTCCGGCTCGATCTCCGCGAGGATCAAGCTTCTTCAGATCGTTGCTCCCCGAATGAGCATGCGCGACTTGGCGGAGGAATTCGTGGCCCTTGAAATCCCCCCGCTAAAGGAAGAATGGTCGGCGTCGCGCCGGAGCAGCCGGGATGAATCGATGCCAGCGAAGCTCTCCCGCCAACTCGGTAAGCGTTTGCGCTTGTTTACCTTGACTCCGCTTCCTGCTCGGAGGGTATTTTGATTCTGACCTTTGGACTACAGTATCGCTTGTGGCTCGGACCCCCGAAGAGGTGGCCCGCGTGGCGGAGGGGATCCTTGGTGCCCCTACCCAAGCCGAACGCACCCGACGGTTGGAACTGGTGAGTTCCTGGGAGCACTTCAACCGAGTGTGGGGCGCTCTTGAGCTCACGCCTCCACCTCTTCCGGAGGGAGAGGCCCTTCGGGATGTCTCGAAGAGGAAGGTGGGCGATCCCGACGGTGGCCTCTCGCCCAGGCGCCCTTCGAAGAAGAAGAAGATAGTGAAAGGGCCCAAGCGGATTTCCCCGGAACCAACTTCCGCCTCTAGCTCTGAAGGAGCAGGATCTAGCGACGGGGCTCAATCGGAGTCGGAGGATCCTCCGGCGATTCCGGACCCGATTCCGCCCGTCCGCTCGGGCACCGAGAGGACCGAGGGTGCTCTCCCTCGCTCGGGCTTCGAGAACCCTGCGCCGGGGGCTAGGCAAGGGGTCCCTGCCGCCCGGACAATGCCGCCTCCAGAGGCTTCTCCCCCACGGCAACCAACTTCGGAGGGGGGCTCCGTCGGCTCTCACGGGAGCAGGGCGACAGACATCCTGGATCGCGGCGGGCTGGCCGACCCCATCGGGGCCGTCGAAGGGCGCGAGGCCATGGAAGCCGAGCTCGCCGCGGCGGCGGCGGGTTCGCCCGTGAACTCCATCGACGACCTCTTCTTCCGCCCGAGCCCGTCCGGTCCGACTCCGCCGTCGGAGGATCTTGGCGATGGCGCGGATGAAGGTAAGATAGCTTACCCATCTTTCTTCAGACCCCGAGATTTCTTCGAACTTCAACCTCATTCATCTGCGCAGGCACATCTGCCCGGGTCGCCGAGCCAGTCGTCTTGCCCCGGGATGACGCCGCAGACGAGAGGCCCGCAGCCCCTATTGATGCGACGGAGGCTTCAGAGCAGCGAGCCGGAGTGGGGGCGGGGGCCTCCGAAGGGGCTTCTCCGGAGGCGACCGAGGGCGCCAGGGGCTCACCTCGAGCCCCTACTTCCAACCGGGGCGCGCGCGCTACGGTGCCCCTCCTGCGCCCCTTCCTGGCGAACAGCGAGGACTTCACATCCAGGGTGGCTCCGGTCCACAACTATTACCTGCAGCTCCATGAAGCCCCGGTAATAGAGGAGCTGGGGGCGTCCGGCGGCCTGGACCTCGGCCGGGCCATCGAGACCGTAGTGGGCCAGGTACGTCCTTGGAATGCCTTCAGTGAGCCTCTAGCCCTTCTCTTGCTAACCCTCTCCGGACGCAGGTGGTCGCCCTGGCGCAGGGCCAGATGATTGCCCTTCTCTTCGAATGCCAACGCCGCGAGGCGGAGACCGCGAGGCTCGCAGCTCGAGCGGATGCCGCGGAGGCACTGGGTCGGGAGCGGGCGGCGGAAGTAGAAGCCTTCCGTCTCCAAGCGGCGAGGGCCGAAACGCTTGAGGCCCAAGTGGCGGAGATGGGCTCCCTCAGGGCTCGTGTTGCGGAATTGGAAGGGCTCCAGGCTCGAGCTGCCCGGCCCGACGAGCTGGAGGCGGAAGTTGCCGCCCTCCGGGCCCGAGCTGTCCAGGCCGACGAGCTGGAGGCGGAGGTTTCCTCTCTCCGAGCTCGGGTCTCGGAGGAAAGCAGGCTTCGGGAAGAGGCGGCGACCAGCGCGGAGTCCCTCCGGGTACGAGTGGCCCAGATGGAGCGGACTGAGGCGGACCTCACCACCCGGAACGGGGAGATGACCGAGGCTCTTGCTGAGGCGGGGAAAACGGCGGCCGACACCGCGGTGTCTCTCCGGAAGGTGCTGGCGCGCTACGGCACCGGGTGCGGCGCGTTCGACATCGCCCGGGAGTCTTTGCTTCACCGAGTGAAGTTCATTCAGTCCGCCGTCCGGCAGATACACTTGACCGTAACGCAGTACGACGAAGTGTCTGCTCGGGTGACCGCTTACGGAATCCTCCGCCATCTCGAGGTGTCCGGCCTTCCGCTTCCTTCGCCTTCGAGCCCGCATCCGGTCGTCTTCGTGGGAGATCACCTTCGAACGACGAGCGTCGCGCTGAATCGATCTTGGCGAGCGCTCAAGGCGGTCTGGGAGACCGAGGGCCCCGAGGCGATCAAAGCTTGGCTGGAGGAGGCGCTCCGAGGCCGTGGTCCTCCGGATCCTTCGAAGCCTCCGGCCTCGGCTCGCCAGCCAGACGCGAAGGTGTAACCTCTTTGCGACCTTCCGCTTGGGGTTTATCTAGGGTGTCCACGATTGCGAGCGCGATATCGAAGTGCTTGATTTTGACGACGCTCTTCGACATCAATGGGCCATCTTCGAGGTCCTGAAGGCGAACCGGCCCGCACGCTTCGTCCTCCCCCGTAGCGGCGATGGGCGCGTGGATCCTGACATCCTTCGCGGTGTTCTGGGCTTCATTAAGGAAGAAGAGGCGGGATCCCGCTCTTCGTCCTCGTCTCCAGAGCCGGTGGATTGGTCTGACACGGAGGCCAGCTTAGATGAAGCGCCTTCCGGGGGGGATAACCTGCGCAGCTGGGCCCAGCTTCAGGAGGATCAGAGGGCCTTTCGCGCTCGGAAGAAGGAAGAGGAGCGGAAGAGAAGGAAGGAGAGGTCCGCGCGAAGCGTGCCTGGGCACATGCCCGATCGAGGGGGTCTTCGTTTCTTGCTTGGCTTGGATGAAAATTTCTCTTGACTCTTCTTTTCCGTCTTTGATTTGTAATAAATATTGTACGCCCTCCGTGCTTCCGATATGTGCTGTCGAAGCCTTTCGCCTTGCTCCTTCCCCTCCCCCCTTAGCGGGTAGTCGGTTGGCCGGCTGGGCGCTAACCAGCTAGGAGGAAGGCACGTTGAATGTATCCACGACCAGGAGCGGCACACTTCGGACGGGATTTAGGAGTCTGAGTGCGAGGGAGTGTCGAGTTGGAGCCCGGGACCCACTAGCGAGGGTGCGTTGAGCCTGAGCTCGGAACCCGATAACGAGGGTGCATCGAGCCAGAGCTCGGAACTCGATAGCGAGGGTGCGCCGAGCCGGAGCTCGGAACCCGATAGCAAGGATGCGTCGAGTCGAAGCTCGGAACCCGATAGCGAGGGTGCGTCGAGCCGGAGACCGGAACCCGATGGCGAGGGTGCGTCGAGCCGGAGCTCGGAACCCGATAACGAGGGTGCGTCGAGCCAGAGCCCGGAACCCGATGGCGAGGGTGCGTCGAGCCGGAGCTCGGAACCCGATGGCGATGGTGCGTCGAGCCGGAGCTCGGAACCCGATAGCGAGGGTGCGTCGAGGCGGAGCTCGGAACCCGATAGCGAGGGTGCGTCGAGCCAGAGCCCGGAACCCGATGGCGAGGGTGCGTCGAGCCGGAGCTCGGAACCCGATGGCGAGGGTGCGTCGAGCCGGAGCTCGGAACTCGATAGCGAGGGTGCGTCGAGCCGGAGCTCGGAACCCGATAGCGAGGGTGCGTCGAGTCGGAGCTCGGAACCCGATAACGAGGGTGCGTCGAACCAGAGCTCGGAACCCGATAACGAGGGTGCGTCGAGCCGGGGCTCGGAACCCGATAGCTTCGGTGAAGCGAAATTCTTAGAGTCGTTGCGCATTTCATGCTGGGCGAGAATATTGGTCTGGTGATTTTATTACACAATTAGGATACAAGATCAGGGGCCATCGGCCGTTAGCGGAATACAGTGATGACTCTACGGAAAGTAGCGCTTCAGGTGCTCCGCATGCCAAGTATGCTTCAGCTCTTCGCCTTCTAGGGTGGCGAGCCGGTAGGATCCCGGTCGCCCAGACCTTGTGATAATGTATGGTCCTTCCCATTTGTTGCCCAGCTTGGTGGGAGCGATCACCGTGCGAAGGACGAGGTGCCCGGGTTGGAACTCATTGCGCTTGACCTTGGGATCGTACCAAGCTTTGGTCTCTTTCTGATACTTGGATAGGTTGGCGACTACTCGGAGCCGCGTCTCTTCGGCCAGGTCGAGGGAGATGGTACGCTCGTCCTTGCCCTCGGGTGCTGTGACACGCAACAAACCGACTCGGAGCTCCGTTGGGGTCATTGCTTCGTCGCCGAACAAGAGGCGGAATGGAGTGAAGCCGGTGGCCCGGGAAGTGGTTGTCCGGATGGACCACAAGATCTTCGGCAGCTCGTCGGGCCATAATCCTTTGGCTAAGCCGACGATGCGTTTATTGAGGCTCGAAAGGATGTGCCCATTAGCTCGCTCCACGGCTCCGTTAGACTGGGGATGCCGCACGGCGGCGAAGCAGAGCTGGACTCCCAATTCATCGCAGAATGCCCGGAAGGGTCCGGCGTCGAACTGCGTTCTGTTGTCCAATGTGAGCTGCTTGGGTACTCCGAAACGGCACACAATATTCTGCCAGAAGAATTTCTGGACGCTTCGGGATGTGATGGAGGTTAATGGCTCCGCTTCGACCCACTTGGAAAAATATTCGACGGCGACAACGACAAAGCGCAGGTTTCCTCTCGCTCTGGGGAGTGGCCCGATGAGGTCCATGCCCCAGCGGGCCAGAGGCCATACCGGAGGGATGGGTAGCAGGCTGGCTGGAGGTCGGTGACTGCGCCGCCCCATCCACTGACAACCCTGGCAGGTGCGGACGAGTTCTTCGGCGTCGGCTACGACGGTGGGCCAGTATACGCCTTGTCGGAGAGCCTTTCCTACGAGAGCCCGCGGTGCCAGGTGGCTCCCGCACAGCCCCCCGTGGATTTCTCGGAGCATGGCAACTCCGTCCGAGTGTGAGATGCAGCGGAGTAGCGGGGTGCATACGCCGGACTTGTATAGAATGCCATTGATAACCTAAAATGACCTCGCACGGAGCTGCAGGTGAGCTTGGTCTGGGCTAGGATGGTCATCTTCGCTACCTGCGAGCGTGCGTAGGATGGGCTCCCGCCAATCAACGTCAACCGTGCACAGGACTGGGGCTGGCTGAGGTGGCGGTGGGGGCTCGTCCGAGGAGGTGGAGGCGGGTGCCTCGCTGCGAGGGGGCGCCGAAGGTTGGGTGAGCTCCTCGAAAAAAGCCCCTGTCGGCAAGGCTTGAGCCCCTGCCCCGGCCTTGGCGAGGGCGTCGGCTTGGCCGTTTTCGCCTCACGGAATGTTTTGGACGGATATACCCTTGAAGGCTGCTTCGAACTTGCGGATGGAGTCGAGGTACGAGGCGAGGTCGGGGTGCTTAGCCCGGAAACTCTTGTCGATGTGCCCAGCGACGACTTGAGAATCGGTCTTGACGACCACACGCGCGGCTCCCAGCGCGTGCGCCTTGCGGAGCCCCAATAGGACTCCTTCGTACTCGGCGATATTGTTTGGGGAAAATTACTCACATGCCATTATAATTTTTAAAAATTGCCTATATGCCACTGTCAGTGACTGTGGCGGCCCCCATCTGTCAGTGACACACCGATGGCATATTGGCAAACCGTGAAAATTGTAATGGCACGGAAAAAATTAACCCTATTGTTTGTGGCCTTGAAGTTCAGCCGAGCAGAATACAGGGCCTGCTGGCCGGATGGGGAGACAATGACTGCTCCGGCCCCAGCCCCCGAGGCCTGGTAAGCGCCGTTTGAAAAGACGGTCCAAACCCCTTCGCTTGCTTCGGCGCTCTCGGGTTCGCGGGCCATCGTCCACTCTGCGACGAAATCGGCGAGGATTTGGGACTTGATTGCTGTCCGGGCGACGAAGGAGATCCCGAACGGGGCTAATTCCACCGCCCACTTTCCAACGCGGCCGGTGGCGTCTTTGTTCCGGAACATGTCGCCTAGCAGGTAGGCAGTCGGGATGACGATGTCGTGAGCCAGGAAGTAGTGCCGGAGCTTTCGGGAGGCCATGACGAGGGCGTAGGCCACCTTTTCGAGCTCGGAGTACCTAGCCTTTGCTCTGGCGAGGACTTCGGAAACGAAGTAGACAGGGCGTTGGATTAGCTTCCCGCCGAGCTTCTCCTCTTGAACTAAAGCCGCACTCGCTGCCGTGCCGGAGGCGGCGAGGTAGACCAATAAAGGGTTGTCGGCCTGGGGTGTGGTGAGGGCCACGAGGCCGGAGAGATATTCCTTGATTTGCCGGAAGCATTCCTGACACTCGGGGGTCCAGTCGAAATGCTTGGAACTTTGGAGCGCCTTGAAGATGGGCAGGCTGCGCTCCGCTGATGTTGCCAGAAAACGCCCGAGGGCCGCCAACCGTCCGGCCAGCTTTTGCGCTTGCTTCAGATTCTGAGGGGGGGCCATGTTCTGTGGCGCCTGAACTTGCACTGGACTGGCTTCGATGCCCCGGCTGGAAACGAGGTACCCAAGCAGCTTCCCTGCGCGTGCTCCGAAGACACACTTGTCCGGATTGAGCCGGATTCCACACCGCCGGAGGCTGTCGAAGGTCTCAGCTATGTCTGATCCGTGGTGGCTTTTGGTGGCACTTTTGATGACAATATCGTCCATGTATGCTTCCACATTGCGTCCCAGTTGATGACCCAGGGCTTTGGAGATTAGCCTGGAGAAGGTTGCCCCGGCATTGCGAAGGCCGAAGGGCATCCGGAGGTAGCAGAATACTCCGGCCAGAGTGACAAAACTTGTTTTCACCTGGTCTTCGGGCCTTAGCCAGATCTGATGGTATCCGGAATAAGCGTCGAGGAAACTGAGGAGCTCTGCTCCGGCCGTGGAGTCGACTAGCTGATCAATGCGGGGCAGGGGGTAGGGGTCACGAGGGCAAGCTTTATTCAGAGAGGTAAAGTCGATACACATGCGCCACTTGCCAGATGTTTTCTTCTAGACAAACACTGGGTTAGACAACCAGTCGGTATGACTCACTTCCCGGATGACCCCGGCTCGAAGCAGCTTCTCCGTCTCCGCCTTGGCGAGCCCAGCCCGCTCGGTGGAAAGTCTCCGGAGCCCCTGGCGAACCGGCCGTGCCTTCGGGTCGAAGGCCAGCGAGTGCTCGATGATCGAGCGGTCGACTCCGGTAATGTCCTCGTCGGACCACACGAAGATGTCGAGGTTGCCGCGGATGATAGCTTCGATCTGCGCCGACACCTCCGGTTCCAGGCCCCCTCCGAATTTGATCGGGTAATCCTTCCCTCCTTGAGTCAGGGTCTTGGTGATGATTTCCCCCTCCGGGAGGGGTTTGGCGGGGCGGCCCTTCTGCTCGGGGTCCTTGCTTCCCGCGAGGCCGGCTCCGTCGGCGCCCTCGCGGACACTGTGAATTTGCCGTGGCTCCAATGGTGCTGAATGGCCGTACTCGACCCGGCGGGCCGCAGCCTGGTCACCCAGGACTGACAGCACCCCCCCGGGAGTCGGCATCTTGAGGCAGAGGTAGTTGTGGTGCGCGACGGCTCCGAAGCAATTGAGGATCCCCCTCCCGAAGATAGCGTTGTAGGCGTACGGGGCGTCGACGACGTCGAACAGAATTTCTTCGCGGCGCTGCAAGGGGGAGTCGCCGAAGGTTGCTTCCAACAGGATCTGGCCCAGGGCATCCAGCGGGGGGCCTGCGAAGCCTTGGAGCGGGCGCGAAGCTGGCAGGAGGTGCTTGCGCGACAGGCATAGCTGATCGAAGGCCTGCACGAAGATGATGTTAGCGGAACTCCCCCCGTCGACCAGTATACAACGCACCTCGGCCCCGGCGATGTCTGCTGAAATGACGAGGGGATCGGCGTGCGGGAATTTGACTCCGGAGGCGTCTTCGGCGGAGAAGGTGATGGGGACATGAGACCACTCCGGGAGGGCCGAGGGGCCGGATGTGCCGATATGGCCGACCTCCCGAACGTAGTCTCGGCACTGCCACTTGGAAAGATCCCCCAAGGCTCCCCTCCGGATATGGGGAGGACCACTCGCTTCCCCCTGTCTGGGGCGCTTTCGAGCTTGGGGACCGGGGCTCCGCCGTACTCCGAACCCGAAATCGGGACTTCCGGCTCCTCTCGGCGCCCAACTACCTGGACCGCTTTGGGGCGAGGGGTAGCGACCCCCCTGTCGGTGGAGCCGCGACCAGCATTACGCTCGAGGTAGTCGCTACGAAGGGCGAGTATGGTTCGGCAGGAGTCGGTGTCGTGGCTCCGGTTCTCGCCGTGGACGCTGTAGTAAAAGGCTTCCCTGGAAAGCACCCGGGGTGGATGCTTGGCTCCGGCTGGGCGTCTTCCGCCGGGCGTGTGCAGGTGCTTGGTGGGGGCTTGGGGTGTGATACTGAGGACTTCCCCCCGAAGGTGCTTTCGGCCTCGCCGAGAGTCTCGAAGGATGGGATCCTGCCAACCGGGCTCCTGGCGGCGAAAGTCGGAAGCTTGGCGTGCGCCCCAGCGAAGATCTGGGGGGCCTCATACGTCCTAGCGCTCGGGGCCCGGATGGGGGCTACCATCACTTGCCAGCGCATCTGGCCCTCTTCGGACCGAGCGTACTCTTCGAAGTACGTCATGAGTTGTGCCACTGAAGAGATAGGTTTGCGGTGGAGCTTATCGAGGAGACCTGGGTGGGTGACGCCCTCTCGGGCCGCGTCGATGACAGAGGAAGCCGAAAGCCCCTTGATCTGGGCTTTGGTGTGCGCAAAGCGCTGAGAGTACTGCCGCAAAGTTTCCCCGGGCTGCTGCTTCACTTGGAAGAGGCTCCCGGTGGACATGGGGGCCACGAAGGTTCCTTGGAAGTTGTTAACGAACTTCTTCCTCAGCTGCTCCCACGAGTGAATGGTCCCGGGTCGGAGCGACCAGAACCACCGGAGGGCAATCCCCTCGAGCGCCAGGGGGAAGCATTTAGCCATGGTGTCCCGGCTTCCTCCGGACGCCTCTATGGCCAAGTCGTAGGAGCGGGAGAACTCTCCCGGGTCGGAGTCGCCGGAGTACTTGGGGAGCTTGGCGGCGCGAAACTTCGAGCCGAAGCGCACCCTCTGGAGGTCCGGGTGCAAGGGGGACTCCTCGTCGTACGACGGGTTCTCTCCGCCCTCTGGGTCTTCATCGTCGCTTAGCGCCACGGCCATAGCTTTCGCGGCGCGGAGGGGTTCCGGAGGGCGGAGCGACACCTCCTGGCGCCACAAGGCCAGCTCTGCCTTCAGCCGGGCGTTTTCAGCGGCCAGGGCGTCGGCTTGACTCCCGCTTCCTCCTGAAGCGGTATCGGGGTCCCGAGAGCGGGCGTAGTCAGTCCGGAGGGACACCACCGGGGGTCCGGCTGGAGCGTGCTGCTCCGGCGGCAGCTCTGGCACCCCCGCCAGGTTGACGGAGGTTGGCTCAGGTATGCCAACGGCGACTCCGGCCTCGGGCGTCTCTTCCGGCATCTGGGTTGGCTCCAGGGAAGGTGCCCCGACCGGCGTATCGGTAGGGGCCGAAGGACCGGGGTCGGGGATCGCGGCGGGCTCGACCCCGGCGGTGCGGGCCGACCGGCGCGGGGGAACCGCGCTTGCTCCTTTTCGACTTGACATGGTTTGGTGAGTGGGTGTAGAGGACGATAGCTTCTTGGACTAAGGTCCCCACGGACGACGCCAACTGTTGGCACGACGGATCGGACCAGCAGGTTTTCTTGGTGGAAATGAGGGTGCTGTATTCAATGCTCCTTGAGCTTGTTCCATTACAACTGTAGTTGGGGGGTATTTATAAGGCGCCCCGTCCATAGACCAAGCGCCTCTGGAACGTCAACGGCTACCCGGCCAACTGCCGGTCGACAGTACAGACAAAACGGACTATATACAGTACAAACAAGAAGATTCGACTCTGACAGCGTACCAGCCGTGTCGGACACTGCCTGCGCCGCCCGACATGGCTCAGAGGATCGCGATCCTGTCCCCTGTACGTTTGTCCTGTCCTTCTCCCGGCAACGCGCCCCTCGGGTTCGCTACTGCGGCTCGAAGGAGGGGCCTTCGGCAATTCCCTCCCGGAGGGCGGTCTCCGACGACCTTCTGCCGGAGGGTGGCCTCCGGCATCTTCCTTGCGGGGGATGGCCTCCGGGGTCCTTGTACCGGAGGATGGCCTCCCGCCTTCGTCTCCCAGAAGGCGACCTCCGGCAACCTTCTCCTGGAGGGTGGCCTCCGGCAGCCTTCTCCCAGAGGGTGGCCTCCGGTATCCTTCTCTTCAGACCTCCTGGCGGTGGGCCCCCTGGCCATCGGGATTATCTCCCCCAACACTGATGAAGAACTCCGGCATTCGGTACGGAGAGATCTCCGGACAGTGTGCCGGCATTGGGGTTCTTCGTCACCTTGAATCTCTTCGGATCCCCCTCGGCTTAGTCGAGGGTTCGTCTCTTGGAGGCTTCGTAGACGACGACTTGCTGCGGCCATCTTCGGAGGTGGCTTCGGCCTGGGAAGCCTTCCGGTTGACCTGGAAGACGGACCACAAGGTCGCAGCTAAAGCTTGGATTGACAAGGCCCGTCGGCAGAAGCAAGCGCATACAAAGCCACCACCTCCTGCTTCGCCAGCCCCTTCGATTCCTGCTCCACCAACCGACCCGCAGGTCTAGCCACTTAGGGTTACTATGTACATGAAGCCTTGTAAAGCCTCTTTTTATTAATGAAAAAGTTATAAACAAGAACTTGTCTTGGGTGTTCTGCTCTTTTTTAGGTTTTGTCATGCCCTTTGAGCCCTGACTTCGAACTTTTGGAAATTACCGACGAACTCCGAAAGGATTGGGAAAACCTCGAGGGCTTGAGGCCTTACCGCCGCTCCCGTTTTTCTGTTCCTCGTGGAGACGGAGGAGAGATCACCCTTGAAGTTTGTCGGGATGTCTTAGCTTACATTAAAGAGGAAGAGAAGGCGGAGGGATCTTCGTCTTCTGAACCTATTAACTGGTCTGACTCAAAGTACCGGGCCGAAGACCCCGCGGAGGCTGACTCCGAAAGGCTCCTGACATGGGCCGAGCTTCAAGAGGAGCAGAAGAAACTGCGAGCCTCGAAGAAGAAGAGAAGCACCCGAACTAAAAGGACAATTTCGGCGGCTTCGAGCTCCGAAGGGCAAAGTAGCCGTAGAGGTAGCTCTAGAGGCCGAAAGGGTCTCCGATTTTACCTAGGCTTAGACACAAATTTCTCTTGATGTAAAAGTATAATAATTTAATGTGAAATGCCTTGAAAGTATGCTGTGTAACTCCTATCCTCCGACCCCCCTTGTGGGTGGTGGAGCCTTTACTATAGAGAAGGGTTCGCTAGGCACAATGAATCTCCGAACAACCGCATGCTTCGAATTTACACTTATCATTTGTATTTTTAGTTCGCGCCCGAGGACTAAAAATTTGTTCGCTTTTAAAGTCTTTAGACTCTTGTACGGATCCTAACAAGCCAGAGCCTGGAATCCGTAGGGTGGCCACCTTCGGCTCTTTTACAGATACTTCGCACCCGGAGGTCGAAGGTCTGTTTTTCTTTAAAGTCCTTAGACTCTTCTACGGATCCTAACAAGCCGGAGCCTGGAATCTGTAGGGTGGCCACCTTCGGCTCTTTTACAGATACTTCGCACCCGGAGGCCGAAGGTCTGTTTTTCTTTAAAGTCCTTAGACTCTTCTACGGATCCTAACAAGCCGGAGCCTGGAATCCATAGGGTGGCCACCTTCAGCTCTTTTACAGATACTTCGCACCCGGAGGCCGAAGGTCTGTTTTTCTTTAAAGTCCTTAGACTCTTCTACGGATCCTAACAAGCCGGAGCCTGGAAAACGTAGGGTGGCCACCTTCGGCTCTTTTACAGATACTTCGCATCCGGAGGCCGAAGGTCTGTTTTTCTTTAAAGTCCTTAGACTCTTCTACGGATCCTAACAAGCCGGAGCCTGGAATCCGTAGGGTGGCCACCTTCGGCTCTTTTACAAATACTTCGCACCCGGAGGCCGAAGGTATGTTTTTCCTTAAAGTCCTTAGACTCTTCTACGGATCCTAACAAGCCGGAGCCTGGAATCCGTAGGGTGGCGACGGGGCCTCTGAACCAATGGTTCGAAGGCAGCTGTCTGGGTCCTGGGAAAAATGCTTGGCTCTACAAGAATCTCTGTCCTCCTAATGCGTCCATCAGGAGTAAGGGATATTCGAAGAGCAAACAAAATTCGACCCTTATCTTTACCCATAGAAGGGAAAGTTTTACAAGTGATTACAAGGGGCCCCTAAGCAAAATAACGCTTAAGGTGCTCCGCATGCCATGCATGCTTCAATTCTTCTCCTTCTAAATTAGCTAATTTAAACGATCCGAGGCGTCCTGAGCGTAAGATAACATATGGTCCTTTCCATTTGTTTCCTAGCTTCCCCGGAGCTATTACACTTCGCAACACTAGATGACCAGGCTTTAACTCATTTAGCTTTATTTTCGGGTCATACCATGTCTTGGTGTGGTCCTGGTACTTAGTCAGGTCTGCAACAGCTCGAAGCCTTGTTTCTTCTGACAAATCCAGCGAAGTGCTCCGGTCATCTTCGTCCCTAGGTTGAACTACGCGAAGCGATCCACCTCTGAGCTCCGTAGGAGTCATGGCCTCATCTCCGAAGAGCAATCTGAATGGTGTGAAACCTGTTGACCTGGTTTGAGTGGTTCGAATGGACCACAAGATTTTGGGGAGCTCTTTGACCCACAACCCCTTGGCCAATCCAACAATTCGGCGATTCAGCCCGGAGAGGATGTTCCCATTGGCTCGCTCAACGGCTCCGTTGGACTGTGGATGTCGCACCGCCGCGAAGCATAGCTTAATGCCCAGTTCTTCACAAAATGTTTGGAAGGTGTCAGCTTCGAACTGGGTTCCATTATCCACCGTCAACTCTCTTGGAACTCCGAACCTGCATATAACATTCTGCCAGAAAAATTTTTGCACGCTCCTCGAGGTGATAGCTGTTAATGGCTCTGCTTCAACCCATTTTGTGAAATACTCGATTGCCACTACCGCAAATTTCAAGCCGCCTTTTGCCACTGGGAAAGGGCCTATGAGGTCCATGCCCCATCTAGCCATTGGCCATACTGAGGCAATAACTTGAAGCTGAGTTGGCGGGCGGTGGCTCCGCCTGCCCATCCACTGGCAGCCTTGGCATGTCCGAACCAATTCCTCCGCATCTCTTACTATAGTTGGCCAATAAAATCCTTGCCGAAGCGTCTTGCCTGCTAGCGCACGAGGGGCTAAATGACCTCCGCACAACCCTTCGTGGATGTCTCGGAGTATGTCTTGACCTTCGGGCTGTGAGATGCATCGAAGCAGAGGTGAACATACTCCAGCTTTGTATAACATTCCATTAATAAGCTTGTAATTGCGAGCTCTTGCTTGCAACCTTCGGGCTTCTGGGCCTTCGGGAGGGTCCATGCTACCTTGTAACATGTTCATAATCGGAGCCCGCCAATCTGTAATTGGAATGCACAGTACCTCCGAAGAGGGTAGTTGAACAGCTGCTGGCTGCGCTAGTTCTTCGTAGAAAGCACCCTCCGGGAGGTCCACCGCCCCTGCTGAAGCTTTACAAGAATATCTGCAAGTTGATTCTCTGCCCGAGGGATACTTCGAACTGTAAATCCTTTGAATGCTGCTTCGGCCTTGCGGATTTCTTCAAGGTATTGTGCTAGATGCGGATTTTTTGCTTGAAAACTTTTATCAACATGCCCCGCGATGACTTGGGAATCTGTCTTAATCACTATTCTTGCAGCTCCGAGTGCCTTAGCCTTTCGGAGGCCTAGCAAGATTCCTTCATACTCGGCAATGTTATTAGTGGTTCTGAAGTTAAGCCTCGCAGAATACATGGCCTTCTGCCCCGATGGTGATATGAAGACGGCCCCTGCTCCGACACCTGATGCTTGATAAGCTCCGTCAGAAAATATTGTTCAAAAGCCTTCGGAGGGTTCTTCCGGGGCCCAAATAGCAGATGGAGTCCACTCTGCTATGAAATCTGCTATAATTTGAGATTTAATAGCTGTTCTCGCCGTGAAGGAGATTCCGAAGGGTGCCAGCTCGACCGCCCATTTTCCAATCCTGCCCATAGAATCTTTGTTTCGGAGCATATCCCTAAGAGGATACGATGTAGGGACGATCAGGTGATGCGCCAAGAAATAATGCCTTAGCTTTCGCGAGGCCATTACTAGAGCATAAGCAAACTTCTCGAGTTCGGAGTATCTGACTTTAGCTCCGGATAATGCTTCTGACACAAAATAAACCGGGTTCTGGACTAGTTTTTCTTTGAGCTCAACTTCCCGGACCAATACTGCACTCACCGCTGAACTTGTTGCTGCAAGATAAAGTAGCAATGTTTCTTCTGGAAGTGGAACAGTTAAAATTGATAATCTTCCAAGGTATGCCTTTATATCATCTAAGCTCTTCTGGCACTCCGGTGTCCACTGAAAGCTTTCGGACCCCTTTAGTGCTTTGAAAATTGGGAGGTTCCACTCTGCTGACCTGGCCAAGAACCTGCTAAGAGCTGCGAGTCTTCCTGATAGCTTCTGAACTTGCTTCAAATTCTCTGGTGGAGCCATCCTTTGCAGTGCGCTTATCTGTGTTGGGCTAGCTTCGATTCCCTTGCTCGAAACTAAGTACCCTAGCAGTTTGCCTGCTTGTGCTCTGAATATACATTTTTCTGGATTGAGGCGTACTCCACATGCTCGGAGGCTCTCAAATGTTTCAGCTAGATCTAGGCTATGCTGGTGCTTTTGAGCACTTTTTATTACAATATCATCCATATAGGCCTCAACATTCCGGCCTATCTGATGACCTAGAGCCTTAGCTATTAAACGAGAAAAGGTGGCTCCGGCATTCCGCAGCCCAAAAGGCATTCTTACATAACAAAATACTCCGGAAGGAGTTATAAAGCTTGTCTTGGCTTTATCTTCGCGTTTCAGCCATACTTGATGATATCCGGAATAAGCGTCGAGGAAACTTAGCAATTCGGAGCCTGCTGTGGAATCTACCAGCTGATCTATTCGGGGCATCGGGTAGGGGTCTCGCGGGCATGCTTTATTTAATGAAGTGAAGTCAAACACATGCGCCATTTGTTTGAGTCCTTCTTCCTTACAAAAACAGGGTTAGCCAACCACTCGGTATGGGCTACCTCCCTGATGATGCCAGCTCTTAACAATTTTTCTACTTCGGTTTTGGCGAGGCTTGCTCTTTCTGCTGACAGCTTGCGGAGCCCCTGGCGTACTGGCCT
The DNA here is from genome assembly GCA_019279435.1 of Zizania palustris. Lineage (NCBI taxonomy): Eukaryota > Viridiplantae > Streptophyta > Magnoliopsida > Poales > Poaceae > Zizania > Zizania palustris. Next base: position 69,373,655 of record JAAALK010000082.1, read on the forward strand.
GGCCTTCGGGTTGACGAGCAGACTATGCTCGATGATGCTTCGATCGACCCCGGTGATGTCCTCGTCAGTCCAAGCAAATACATCTAGATTTCTCCCGACGACTTCTTCTAATGAGGCAGCTATTTCCGGGGATAGCCCCTTGCTGAACTGCACGGGGTACTCCTTGCCATCTTTCGAAATTATTCTTGTCTCAACATCACCCTCCGGGCTTGGCTTGAAAGATGATCCCTTCGGAGGGTTCGAGGTCTCCGGCACTTCTTCGATGCTTTCCACCACATTATGCACTTGCCGGGGGTCCAACGGCTGCCCATGGCCATACTCCGTCCTCCGGGCTACAGCTTGGTCTCCTGAAATAGTAAGCACTCCACCTTGCGTGGGCATTTTGAGACAAAGGTAATTATGGTGTGCTATAGCCCCGAACTGGTTCAACATCCCCCGACCGAAAATAGCGTTGTAAGCGTATGGGGCGTCAACTACGTCGAAGATCACCTCTTCTACTCGGGCCAAAGGCCCCTCTCCGAAGGCAACCTCGAGGCCTATTTGGCCGAGGGCATCGAGAGGCGGTCCTGAGAACCCTTGAAGCGGCCGGGCTGCTGGAAGTAGATGCTTCTGAGGTATGCACATCTGATCGAAGGCTTGCGCAAAGAGTATGTCTGTGGAGCTCCCACCATCTACTAGGATTCTTCGGACCTCCACTCCTGCTATATCAGCAGAAATGACCAATGGGTCGGCATGGGGGAACTTCACCCCCGTTGCATCGTTGGCAGTAAATGAGATGGGTACGTGGGACCACTCTGGCATCCCTTCGGCGGAACTCGAGGTCCCAATGTGCCTGACTTCGCGGACGTACTCGCACCGCTGCCTTTTGGACATGCTTCCGAGGGTCCCCCCTCCGGAGATGGGCAGGACCACTCTCTTGCCGTGATCCTGCGGGTCTTCCTGCTTTGGTGGTGGCATAACGTTGGCCACCGGCAGCCGCATGGGGGCTTCAAGGGCACCGGCTCGGGCCACAGCTTGTATCGGCTCCGACCGTGCTAATGGTGGGGCTCGATCCGAAGCACCTCGTCCCGCACTTCGTCCTAGGTACTCACCCCGAAGGGTTAACACCGACATGCAGTCCTTCGTGTCATGGCTCCTATTATTGCCATGCACGCAGCAGAAAAAACTCTGGCGTCTGCCGGGCGCTCTCTCTTGAGGCTTCGGTGCTCCAGCCTTGAAGTTCTGTGCTTGCTGGAAATTGGCAGGTGCCTTCGGGACGGAAGGTGCAATGCTTAGCACCTCCGAACGGAAATGCTTCTTCCCCCGCTTGTACTCGTTGAAGCGGTTGTCTTGTGGAGGTTGTAGGGGAGCGGAGGCTTCGGGCTCCCTTTTGACTTCTCGGAGGGTGGGCGATGGTGCTTTAGCTCGCCGAAGACAGCCTTCCTCTGCCTTGGCATACTGTTCGAAGTATGCCATTATCTGCGCCACAGACGTCACCGGCTTCCGATGGAGTTTGCTGAGGAGGTCGGGGTTTAGCACCCCTTCGCGGGCAGCGTCGACTATCGAAGAGGTAGACAGGCCCTTAATCTGTGATTTGGTGTGGGCGAAGCACGTGAAGTACTCCCGGAGTGTTTCTCCCACCCGCTGCTTCACCTGGAACAAGCTTCCTATGGACATCGGGGCCACGAAGGTGCCTTGAAAGTTGCTCACAAATTTCTTCTTTAGCTGCTCCCAGGAACTGATCGATCCTGGCTTTAGGGACTAGAACCAGCGAAGTGCCATGCCTTTGAGGGCGAGGGGGAAGCATTTTGCCATAGTGCTTCGCACCCCTCCACTTGCTTCTATTGCTAGGGCGTATGAGCGGGCGAACTCTCCGGGGTCCGACCCCCCGGAGTACTTGTGCAATTTCGAGGCCTTGAATCTGGGGTCGAAAGGCACTCTCTGTAAATCCGAATGTAATGGAGACTCGCTATCGAAGGATGCATTCTCGGTTTCCTCCAGGACTTGGATAACTTCTGGGAGATTGTGGGTACCACCGTCTTGAGGCCCATCTAGAGTTTCGGTGGAAGCTTGAGTGCGGAGGCGATCGGCGGCCTCTTGCCTCCACCTAGATACTTCCTCCTGAAGCCTGGCTAGTTGCGTAGCCTCGGTTTCGGGAGGGCCTTCGTCTTCGTCGGAGGGCACCTCCGGGTCTCGGGAGCTGACGTAGTCGGTCTGAAGCACCGTAGGAGGAGCCCGAGGGCCCCGGGGCACTCGACGCCCAGCAGTCTCGGCGGGAATCGCCGGATTAGCCGAGGGTCCAGCTCCTGTGGTCCGAGGGGACCTTCGGAGAGGACCCGAAGCCTGACTTCGCTTCGGAGGCATAGCTAGCCACGAAGAGGTCTTGAAGACGGAGGACTTTGAACGACTCGGGAGGTCGAGTGAAGGCCTTCGGGCTGCACTAAGAAGCCCTTAACTGAAGGGTGCGCAGAATCTTGAGATTCCGAGGCTCCCTCCGAAAGTGCTCTTCGAAGTGCAGTCAGCAGCAGAGAACAAGCTTTTAGAACTTGGCTCCCCACGGACGGCGCCAACTGTTGGCGCAAATGTTACGCCAACAGGTTCTCTCAGATCAAGAACGGACAAACAAGGAGTTTGCGCTTTAGGACTACCTCGAGCCTCCGAATTGGATAATAACTCGAGTGGTCCGAATGAGTGTGATGAATAACTTGTTCTGGATCTCCTTTACAAGGTACAAAAGGGGGGTATTTATAGGGGAAAAAGCATAAGGAAAAGACCTATTTACCCCTAGATTACAACCGACATAGTGGAAACTATTCGGTACCATAAACAAGGTTATATAAGGTAAAATACTATAAGGTAGATGGATAAGCTGGACATCCAATCAATCATGTCCTTCGGCTTCGAGGCCTCCATCTTCCATTCGGAGGGTTCTCCAGGGCTTCGTATCGGTGCACCCTTCGGCGCGGCGACTCATACTTCGAACAACTGCTCCCTAGCTTCGGAGTTGCCCTCGGCCTCTGAAGGATTAATCTTTAAGCCTTGGAAATGGAGTAATTTCCCCCAACAGCTATGATTGCGAAGGTTTGTTCCGCTCTTCCCTTTTTGATTTTATCAATAAGTCAGTAAACCATATTTGTGGCAACATTAATGATGATGCGAGTATTTGACATTCACGTTTATGTCAAGTTAATTTTGGCTTGATGTCTCGTTTGTCCAACATATGTTTAAATCCGAATTTCACCATTGCCAAAGGTTCTAAGTGTCATAGTTATGTGCAATCAAAGCAACCTCAGAAGCCTCACAAGGTTGCTGAGGAGCGAAACTCGGCACCTTTAGAACTCATACATTCTGATCTCTGCGAGATGAATGGTGTGTTGACAAAGGGTGAAAAGAGATATTTTATGACTTTTATTGATGATGCATCTAGATTTTGTTATGTATATCTGTTGCAAACTAAGGATGATGCATTGGCCTACTTAAAAACCTATAGAGCCAAAGTTAAAAATCAACTAGAGAGAAAGATCAAACGTTTAAGGTATGATCGGGGTGGTGAATTTTTTCCTAAAATATTTGATAAATTCTGTGAGGAACATGGTATTATTCATGAGAGGATGCCACCCTATTCACCCGAGTCAAATGGAATTGTCGAGAGGAAAAACCGCACACTAACTGACCTGGTTAACACCATGTTAGCTACTGTCGGTTTATCAAAGGCATGGTAGGGGGAGGCTTTGCTGACTGCGAGTCACGTCCTGAATAGAGTTCCTAACAAGAATAAAGATCAAACTCCATATGAGATATGGTTTGGAAGAAAACCATCATTGTCTTACTTGCATATTTTGGGATGTTTGGCGAAAGTCAATGTTTCAATTGTGAAGAAACGCAAGTTGAGACATAAGATAGTGGATTGTGTCTTTCTAGGCTATGCTCAAAGGAGTATGATGTATATATTTTTGGTAGTAAAATCTGAGGTGCCTGAAATGCATATTGATACTATTTTAGAATCACATGATGCAATATTTTTTGAGAATATGTTTCCTTTGAAAGGTATGCATAACATCGCTAGATATTCTACTGAGATAATTCTTAAACCTAGTACAATGAGTAATTTTGAATCTTCTGAACAATATAATCAGTTTGAAGAAATCCTTGAGGAGGATGACATTGAAGCTCCTAGAAGGAGTAAGAGACAAAGGGTTGCAAAATCCTTTAATGATAATTTCCTTGTGTACCCTGTGGATGACACTCCTACTACCATTATCGAGGAATATGTATCTCTGGATGCAGATGATTGGAAAGAAGTTGTCCATAATGAGATGGACTCGATTCTATCCAATGGTATGTGGGAACTGATTGAACGATCGTATAGTTGTAAAACCATGGGTTGTAAGTGGGTGTTCAAGAAGAAGCTTATGTCGGATGACAATGCTGAGAAATACAAGGGTCAGCTCGTGGCCAAAGGATACACACAAAAAGAAGACGAAGACTTTTTCGATAATTATTCACCTGTCGCTATAGTGACCACAATCAGAGCATTGCTTTCCCTAGCAGCCTCATATGGTCTTTTCATTCATCAAATGGATGTAAAGACAACTTTCCTAAACGGAGAGTTGGATGAGGATATCTGCATGGATCAGGCTGATGGGTTTGCAGTGAAGGGTCTATAGAACAAGGTGTGTAAATTATTAAAGTCTTTATATGGCCTGAAACAAGCACCTAAGTAGTGGTATGAGAAGTTCGATAAAACTCTAACTTCTGTGGACTTTATCATAAATGAGGCCGATAGATGTGTATACTATCGACATGATGGGGGTGAAAGAGTTATATTAGGTTTGTATGTCAATGACATACTGATCTTTAGCACAAACATTGATGTGATCAATGATGTCAAGTCTTTTTTATCAAAGAGTTTTGATATGAAAGATCTTGGAGAAGCTCATGTTATTCTAAACATAAAACTGAATAAGGATGAGAATGGGATTACACTTTCACAATCTCATTATATTGAGAAGGTTTTGAGTCATTTAGACTACAAATACAACAAGCCTTCTCCAACACCTTATGATCTCAGCGTGACACTTCGAAAGAATAAGAAAATTGGCAAAGATCAATGAGATAGTCTCAAATAATTGGTTCACTCATGTACCTAGCTAGCGCAACGAGACCCGACATATCATTTGCTATGAGCAAATTGAGCAGGTTCATGTCCAACCCGGGTTGTGATCACTGGTATGTACTTGAAAGGGTTATGCGCTACCTCATGTGTACTATAAGTTATGGGATTCACTATTCCGGGCACCCCGTTGTGCTTGAGGGATATAGTGATTCGATCTAGATATCTGATGTTGATGAGCTTTATGCCACAACTAGTATGTGTTTACTCTTGGAGGTGGTGTAATATCATGGAGGTCTTGCAAATGGACCATTTTGATGTGGTTAACCATGTAAGCATAACTTACTTCTTTAGATATAACAACTATAGAGGCAGAATGGCTGCATGAGCTATTGATGGACTTGCCCATGGTTGAAAAACTAGTGTCGGCTATCCTTATGAACTGTGACAATCAAGCTATGATAGTCAAAGTGAACAACGCTAAGGTTAATGCGAAGTCATCAAGATACGTTAAAAGATGATTGAAGTATGTTAGAAAGTTAAGAAACTCCGGAGTAATAAGTGTGACTTATATTCAAATATATAAAAACATTGTAGATCCCTTTACAAAAGGGTTATCATGGAATGTGATAGAAAATGCATCGAGAGATATGTGTGTGAGACCCATATGAGTTGCCATAGTGGTAACCCAACCTATGTGATCGGAGATCCCGTGAATTAGGACCTGGGAAAAACAAGCTATTGGTTAACTGAGGAGAGTAATTATTATTCCTAACCCTCTCTAAGATACAATACTCTCAGAAACTATAAGGCAGGTTGGTTTTATGTCTTAATGTATTCTGTTGGATTTAATTAGCGAAGATGCTATCTTGCAGAGCGTTTTTGAAAGAATATACCTATATGAGCCTAACTATCTAACGTCGTAGTCCATGAGACTTGGGTGACCTCTAGTAAGCTCATTAAGAGACCCGGGAGTATGAAGGATATGCTCCACCCGAGGGGTGGGCACTGGCAGCCAAGTACTATTTAAGGCTTTGAGTGAAACTTGTTCACAGAAAACTTGCAATTCAAGGCATAGTCAATTATTCAAGTTGTGAATGAGTATAGCTTGAAGTTCTAGGCGGGAGTTCAACTTAAGAGTCCTCGCCGAAACACTAGTATATCAAACAACAATGAGAATCAAACAAATCCTCAATGGGTATTTGAGATATGGTGGGGGATTGCTGGAATTTTGGGATAGACACATATGAATATTTCAGAAATTCCTAAATAAATCTCAAAGGTCCATGCAAATAAAAGGAATATTGAGTGATCGAGTATCGGACTAGGTACTGTCGAGTGCCAGAATCAAGCCAGGTACTCAAAGGTCGGAGGTTAGCACTTCCCGAGTGCTTGATCTGAGTCGAGACTCGGGAGTCGGGGTCGACTTGCCGAGCCCGACCACGTATTCCTAGAATCTAACTCCTTGCCTTGTGGGGAAGCGGTCTTTCCTTTTCCTGTTCCGATTCTTTGGGAATGTGGCGAAATTTATGGGATATGGTTATATGGAAACCAACTTGATTGAGATCATGAGCGTGACACGAGATTTGGTTGTTCCCATATAAATACTTGTAGATCTGGTTGAATCATATGTATGAGAAAAACAACAGAACTGCGCTAGGGTTTTGTTTTGTCTCTTCTCTCTGTTGTGTTTCCACCGTAGTCTACTCCCTTTCGTTCATCGGCATGCACCGGTAATAGGGGAGCAGCTCTTCAAAATCTATCGCCCTTGCGATCCTACACCGAGAGAGTTCGAATAAGGTTTTTGGGAAGCGCTCCGCGTGACTGCTCAAGTTCGTCATCACGGCGCGTCTTCTATCTACGTCTACCAATGGTCGTCGTCGGGTGCTGCGTTCCGACACCAAGAGAATCGTCTCTACACCGACTACAGATTCATCCTCGACCACCGTACAATGTGTGTGCTATTTTTTGTACGGTTATTCTATATAGTGTAGTAAAAAACTGTGAAGTGTCCCCTCTTTACAAAATTTGTTTCTATTTTTGTTCCGAGATGTTTATATTTGTTTCACTCTCTATTTCTGTTTTTCAACGCACGGAAAAAATGGGGCAGCGGAGTCTGCGGAGAGTTTACAATCCCTTCTGCTACTCTACTAGGAGCACAAAGGTTGACAGGCAACATGGAGCCATGGAGGCGATGTAAGTGAATGGGCCAAATGGAAAGTGAATGTAGTACGCATAAAACATATTTATATATAATTGAGCCCAACGATAATGGGTTTTTAATTTTGGATAATCTAAATAGGATTTATTTAGATTATTCGAATCCGTATCCATTGGATACTAACGATGTCATATCCTGGGTCCAAACAAACTAATCCGAATTAGAATTCATAACTAAAAAATTAAATGAAAAATCTAAATCCAGAAATGTTTTTCCGGATTTAGATAGAAACTATCTGAATGGATTTCATTCAGATAAAAACGGAGAGGAAAGTTTCTATCCATTCCGAAAAAAAGAAAAAGGTTAGATGGAAACATAAACATAATTTTTCGGAATGTAAATAGAAATAAAAAAATTATTTGAAAAAATAAATAAATTAGAAATGAATATTCCACCTAAGAAAGAATTTTTTAAATAATATTTTTTAAAAAAAATCAAATTTGGTAGTCGAATTCAAAAAATTGCAAAAATGGACTCCCGTTGGCAGTGTATCCACCGAACGTGGCCACGTTAGCCTCGTTCAGTTGTTGAAGTGCCAAACGTAGCCAACAACTAGCCACATCAGCACCGCAACAACTACTTCGGCTGAATGTGGCCACATTAGCCACGTTGGACACTTCAATAGCCGAACGAGGCTGAAGTAGCCACTTTTGGCTGATGCAGTGCCCCTATTTATAGAGTCACGTAATACACTACATCAGCCAAACATGGCCACTTCAGCCTTGTTCGGTTGTTGAACTATCGAACGTGGCTGACGTGGCCACGTTTGGCCAAAGTACCCGTTGCGGCACTAATGTGGCCTTGCTCGGTTGTTGAAGTGCCAAACGAGACTGACGTGTCCACGTTCGGCGGATACACTGCCGACAAGAGTCCAATTTAGCAATTTTTTGAATTCGACTACTAGATTTGAAAAATATTATTTAGAAAAATCCCTAAGAAATACAAAATTTTCTACTTTGGTTGGCCCATTTTCCTTCCCACGTCACAACCTACTTATTTAGTTGATGGCTGTTGTATCATGCTATCCTACATGTGCTATGAGCTTTAGAAGCAATATGAGGATATGAATGACTACGATATGCTCAAGAGCATGTTTGAGAACTGGGCACAGACTGAGATATATAATGTCTCAAAGTCCTTATTTGCATGCAGATTGGTGGAAGGCAGTCTAGTGAGTCTTCATGTGATCAAGATGATTGATAAAGATTTAGCCATGTATGTGATTATTTAGTCGCTCCCTATGAGTTTCGAGCTATTCATTTTGAATTTTCATATGAATGGCACGACAAAGAGCATGGATGAATTGCATAGGATGCTCAAAGTGTGAGGTGAATAAATGACACAAGGGGATAATCTATAGTCAGTTGTGTGACGGTTCGGGCCTCTGAAGCGTCGCGATTGCCTCGGAACAATTGTCAAAGAAAATCTACGGCATTAATTTTGTCGGTCAACATATTTCGACGACTCCATATAGCCATTTAATGCAAATCTGACGGCCCATAGAAGGAGGCAAACTAGCACCCATCGCCTCAAATCAACATACGTTTGCGAAAGATCTCGGAGGGCCCACACATCTCGTCAAATCTAACAGACGCCAAGAAATTTAATTTTTTGTCTCAGTGATTTCGTCAAACCAAGTTTCAAGATCATGGAGCTCATTATGCTTAAAAAACTCCAATCTCGGGGGCTACCCTCGGTAGGTACACCTGATCGGTGCACTTACTAGGAAAAAACATAGCACTAAATGAAGATCATTTCATAGCCCTTCCTACTTTTTGATTACATTCGGATAAAGATCATCTACATGCTGCAAAGAGCTTGAGGGTTGTTGTTAGAGATATGACCCAGAGTACTTCCTAAGTGGATTTATGATAACCGAGTGGAAGATGGGGTTGCCAAGCGAATCATTAAAGATGATCCACCAATGGTCGGATTATCAAATAGCTAAAAAAACAAAAGTCTAAAAGCCCTCGAGTATAGTACTTGGGAGGCTACCCCGAGTGTTGACACTCGAATGATCGCAATCAATACTCAGACCGCCTCATTGAAGATAATAAATCTCATACCAATAATTGTCCAGATAACACTTGAGGTCATAGCCCATGAATTGACCGTTCTTTGTTACAAATGGTCATTAGAAGGGCACATTAAATACAAAATATTACTCGTGAACCCATCCAATATATAAAGGGCTCGGGAAAACCTATTACAGACATGTTTTTCCAAACAAGAGAAATATTATCATACTCTTAAGGCCTGTTGGGGGAAATTACTCCATTTCCAGAACTTAAAGATTAACCCTTCAAAGGCTGATGAGGACTCCGAAGTTGGCGGACTATTGTTCGAAGCATGCATCGCCACGCCGGAGGGTGCTACGGTGCGAAGCTCTGGAGAACCCTCCGAAGGAAGGATGGAGGCCTCGAAGCCGAAGGACATGATTGATTGGATATCCATCTTATCCATCTACCTTGCAGTACTTTACCGTGTATAACCTTGTTTATAATACCGAATAGTTTCCACTATGTCGGTTGTAATCTAGGGGTAAATAGGTCTTTTCCTTATGCTTTTTCCCCTATAAATACCCCCCTTTGTACCTTGTAAGAGGGGATCCAAAACAAGTTGTTCATCTACACTTATTCGGACCACTTGAGCTATTATCCATTTCGGAGGCTCAAAGTAGTCCTAAAGCACAAACTCCCTGTTTGTCCGTTCTTGTTTTCAGAGAACCTGTTGGCGTAACATTTGCGCCAACAGTTGGCGCCGTCCATGGGGAACCAAGTCCTAAAAGCTTGTTCTCTGCTGCTGACTGCACTTCGAAGAGCACTTACGGAGGAAGCCTCGGAGTCTCAAGATTCCGCGCACCCTTCAGTTAAGGGCTTCTTAGTGCAGCCCGAAGGCCTTCTCTCGACCCCTCGAGTCATTTGAAGTCCTCCGTCTCCAAGACCTCTTCGCGGCTAGCTATGCCTCCGAAGCAAAGTCAGGCTTCGGGTCCTCTCCGAAGGTCCCCTCGGACCAATGGAGCCGGACCCTCGGCTAATCCGGCGATTCCCGCCGAGACTGCTGGGCGTCGAGCGCCCCGGGGCCCTCTGGCTCCTCCTACGGTGCTTCAGACCGACTACGCAGCTAGCCGGGATCCAGAAGTGCCCACCGACGAAGACGAAGGCCCTCCCGAAACCGAGGCTACACAGCTAGCCAGGCTTCAGGAGGAGGTATCCAGGTGGAGGCAAGAGGCCGCCGATCGCCTCCGCACTCAAGCTTCCACCGAAACTCCAGGAGGACCTCAAGACGGTGGTACCCACAATCCCCCAGAAGTTATCCATGTCCCGGAGGAAGCCGAGAATGCATCCTTCGATAACGAGTCTCCATTACATTCGGATTTGCAGAGAGTGCCTTTCGACCCCAGATTCAAGGCCTCGAAGCTGCACAAGTACTCCGGGGGGTCGAACCCCGGAGAGTTCGCCCGCTCTTACGCCCTAGCAATAGAAGCGAGCGGAGGGGTGCGAAGCACCATGGCAAAATGCTTCCCTCTCGCTCTCGAAGGTGTGGCACTCCGCTGGTTCTGGTCCCTGAAGCCAGGATAGATCAGTTCATGGGAGCAGCTAAAAAAGAAATTTGTGAGCAACTTCCAAGGCACCTTCGTGGCCCCGATGTCCACAGGAAGTTTGTTCCAGGTAAAGCAGTGGGTGGGAGAAACCCTTCGGGAGTACTTCATGCGCTTCGCCCACGCCAAGTCACAAATCAAAGGCCTGTCTACCTCTTCGGTAGTTGATGCTGCCCGCGAAGGGGTGCTGAACCTCGACCTCCTCAGCAAACTCCATCGAAAGCCAGTGACGTCTGTGGCGCAGCTCATGGCATACTTCGAACAGTATGCCAAGGCGGAGGAAGGATGTCTTCGGCGAGCTGAAGCGCCATTGCCCACCCTCAGAGAAGTCAAAAGGGAGCCTGAAGCCTCCCTGCAACCTCCACAAGACAACCGCCTCAACGAGTACAAGCGGGGGAAGAAGCACTTCCGTTCGGAGGTGCTAAACATTGCACCTTCAGCTCCGAAGGCACCTGCCAATTTCCAGCAGGCGAAGAATTTCAAGGCCGGGCCACCGAAGCCTCAAGAAAGGATGCCGGGCAGGCGCCAGAGTTTTTTCTGTTGCGTGCATGGCGACAATAGAAGCCATGACACGAAGGATTGCAAGGCAGTGTTGGCCCTTCGGGGCGACTACCTTGAGCGAAGTACCGGGCGGGGTACTTCGGATCGGGCCCCACCATCAGCACGCTCGGAGCCTGTACAAACTGTGGCCCGAGCTGGTGCCCTCGAAGCCCCCATGCGACTGCCGCTGGCCAGTATTATGCCACCACCAAAGCAAGAAGACCTGCAAGACCGCGGCAAGAGAGTGGTCCTGCCCATCTCCGGAGGGGGGACCCTCGGAAGCATGTCCAAGAGGCAGCGGCGCGAGTACGTCCGCGAGGTCGGACACGTTGGGACCTCGAGTTCCGCCGAAGGGATGCCAGAATGGTCCCATGTGCCCATCGCGTTCACAGCCAGTGATGCTACGGGGGTGAAGTTCCCCCATGCTGACCCATTAGTCATCTCTGCTGATATAGCAGGAGTAGAAGTCCGAAGGATCCTGGTAGATGGAGGGAGCTCCGCAGACATACTCTTTGTCCAGGCCTTCGACCAGATGTACATACCTCGAAAGCATCTACTTCCAGCAGCCCGGCCGCTCCAAGGGTTCTCAAGACCGCCTCTCGATGCCCTCGGCCAAATAGGCCTCGAGGTTGCCTTCGGAGAGGGGCCTTTGGCCCGAGTAGAAGAGGTGATCTTCGATGTGGTTGATGCCCCATACGCTTACAATGCTATCTTCGGCCGAGGGATGTTGAACCAGTTCGGGGCTATAGCACACCATAATTACCTTTGTCTCAAAATGCCCACACAAGGTGGAGTGCTTACTATTTCAGGAGACCAAGCTATAGCCAGGAGGACGGAGTATGGCCATGGGCAGCCATTGGACCCCCGGCAAGTGCATAATGTGGCGGAAAGCGTCGAAGAAGTACCGGAGGCCTCGAACCCTCCGAAGGGGTCTTCGCTCAAGCCAAGCCCGGAGGGCGATGTTGAGACAAGAATAATCTCGGAAGATGGCAAAGAGTATCCGGTGCAGTTCGGTAAGGGGCTATCTCCGGAAATAGCTGCCTCGTTAGAAGAAGTCGTCAGGAAAAATCTGGACATATTTGCTTGGGCTGACGAAGACATCACTGGGGTCGATCGAAGCATCATCGAGCATAGTCTGCTCGTCAACCCGAAGGCCAAGCCAGTATGCCAGGGGCTCTGCAAGCTGTCAGCAGAAAGAGCAAGCCTCTCCAAGACAGAAGTAGAAAAATTGTTAAAGGCTGGCATCATCAGGGAGGTAGCCCATACCGAGTGGTTGGCTAACCCTGTTTTTGTAAGGAAGAAGGACTCGAACAAATGGCGCATGTGTATTGACTTCACTTCATTAAATAAAGCATGCCCGCGAGACCCCTACCCGATGCCCCGAATAGATCAGCTGGTAGATTCCACAGCAGGCTCTGAATTGCTAAGTTTCCTCGACGCTTATTCCGGATATCATCAAGTATGGCTGAAACGCGAAGATAAAGCCAAGACAAGCTTTATAACTCCTTCCAGAGTATTTTGTTATGTAAGAATGCCTTTTGGGCTACGGAATGCCGGAGCAACCTTTTCTCGTTTAATAGCTAAAGCTCTAGGTCATCAGATAGGCCGAAATGTCGAGGCCTATATGGATGATATTGTAATAAAAAGTGCTCAAAAGCACCAGCATAGCCTAGATCTAGCTGAAACGTTTGAGAGCCTCCGAGCATGTGGAGTACGCCTCAATCCGGAAAAATGTATATTCGGAGCACAAGCAGGAAAACTGCTAGGGTACTTAGTTTCAAGCAGGGGAATCGAAGCTAGCCCAACACAGATAAGTGCACTGCAAAGGATGGCTCCGCTAGAGAATTTGAAGCAGGTTCAAAAGTTAGCAGGGAGACTTGCAGCTCTTAGCAGGTTCCTGGCCAGGTCAGCAGAGCGGAGCCTACCAATTTTCAAAGCACTAAAGGGGTCCGAAAGCTTTCAATGGACAGCGGAGTGCCAGAAGAGCTTCGATGATATAAAAGAATACCTCGGAAGATTATCAATTTTGACCGTTCCTCTCCCAGAAGAAACATTGCTCCTTTATCTTGCAGCAACAAATTCAGCAGTGAGCGCAGTACTGGTCCGGGAAGTTGAGCTTAAAGGAAAGCTAGTCCAGAACCCAGTATATTTTGTGTCAGAGGCATTATCCGGAGCTAAAGTCAGATAATCCGAGCTCGAGAAGTTTGCTTATGCCCTAGTAATGGCCTCGCGAAAGCTGAGGCATTATTTCTTGGCGCATAACCTGATCGTCCCTACGTCGTATCCTCTTGGGGATATGCTCCGAAACAAAGATTCCACCGGCAGGATTGGAAAATGGGCGGTCGAGCTGGCACCCTTTGAAATCTCCTTCATGGCGAGAATAGCTGTTAAATCTCAAATTATAGCAGATTTCGTAGCAGAATGGACTCCATCTGCAATTTGGGCCCCGGAAGAACCCTCCGAAGGTTTTTGGACAATATTTTCTGACGGAGCTTATCAAGCATCAGGTGCCGAAGCAGGGGCCGTTGTCATATCACCATCAGGGCAGAAGGCCATGTATTCTGCAAGGCTCAACTTCAGAACCACTAATAACATTGCCGAGTATGAAGGAATCTTGCTAGGCCTCCAAAAGGCTAAAGCGCTCGGAGCTGCAAGAATAGTGATCAAGACAGATTCCCAAGTCGTCGCGGGGCATATTGACAAAAGTTTTCAAGCAAAAAATCCACATCTCGCGCAATACCTTGAAGAAATCCGCAAGGCCGAAGCAGCATTCAAAGGGTTTACGGTTCGAAGTATCCCTCGGGCAGAGAATCAACTTGCAGATATTCTTGCAAAGGCTGCAGCAGGGGCGGTGGACCTCCCGGAGGGTGCTTTTTACGAAGAACTAGAGAAACCAGCGGCTGATCAATTACCCTCTTCAGAAGTAATGTGCATTCCAACTACAGATTGGCGGGCTCCAATAATAAGCATGTTGCAAAGTAGCATGGACTCACCCGAAGGCCCAGAAGCCCGAAGGTTGCAAGCAAGAGCTCGGAATTACAAGCTTATTGACGAAGTTCTATACAAAGCCGAAGTGTGTTCACCCCTACTTCGATGCATCTCAAAACCCGAAGGTCAAGACATACTTCGAGACATCCACGAAGGCTTATGCGGAGGTCATTTAGCCCCTCGAGCGCTAGCAGGCAAGACGCTTCGGCAAGGGTTTTATTAGCCAACTATACTAAGAGATGCAGAAGAACTAGTTCGAACATGCCAAGGCTGCCAATGGATGGGCAGACGGAGCCATCGCCCGCCAACTCAGCTTCAAGTTATTGCTCCAGTATGGCCAATGGCTAGATGGGGCATGGACCTCATAGGCCCTTTCCCAGTGGCAAAAGGTGGCTTGAAATTTGCGGTGGTGGCAATCGAATATTTCTCAAAATGGGTTGAAGCGGAGCCACTAACAGCCATCACCTCGAATAACGTGCAAAGATTTTTCTGGCAGAATATCATATGCAGGTTCGGAGTTCCAAGAGAACTAACGGTAGATAATGGGACCCAGTTCGAAGCTGACGCCTTCCAAACATTTTGTGAAGAACTGGGCATTAAGTTGTGCTTCGCAGCGGTACGACATCCACAGTCCAATGGAGTTGTTGAGCGAGCCAACGGGAACATCCTTTCCGGGCTAAATCGCCGAATTGTTGGATTGGCCAAGGGGCTGTGGGTCGAAGAGCTCCCCAAAATCTTATGGTCCATTCGAACCACTCAAACCAGGTCAACCGAGTTCACGCCATTCAGATTGCTCTTCGGAGATGAGGCCATGACTCCTACAGAGCTCAGAGGTGGATCGCTTCGCATAGTACAACCTGGGGAAGAAGATGACCAGAGCACTTCGCTGGATTTGTCAGAAGAAACAAGGCTTCGAGCTGTCACCAACCTGACTAAATACCAGAACCACACCAAGGCATGGTATGACCCGAAGGTAAAGCTAAGCGAGTTAAAGCCTGGTCATCTGGTGTTGCGAAGTGTAATAGCTCTGGGGAAGCTAGGAAACAAATGGGAAGGACCATATGTTATCTTACGCTCAGGCCGCCCTGGATCGTTTAAATTAGCTAATTTAGAAGGGGAAGAGATGAAGCATGCATGGCATGCGGAGCACCTTAAGCGTTATTTTGCTTAGGGGCCCCTTGTAATCACTTGTAAAAACTTTCCTTTCTATAAATAAAGATAAGGGTCGAATTTTGTTTGCTCTCCGAATATCCCTTACTCCTGATGGACGCATTAGGAGGACAGAGATGCTTGTAGAGCCAAGCATTTTTCTCAAGACCCAGGCAGCTGCCTTCGAACCATTGGTTCAAGGCCTCCGTTGCCAACCTACGGATTCCAGGCTCCGGCTTGTTAGGATCCGTAGAAGAGTCTAAGGACTTTAAAATAAAAACAGACTTTCGGCCTTCGGGTACGAAGTGTCTGTAAAAGAGCCGAAGGTGGCCAACCTACGGATTCCAGGCTCCGGCTTGTTAGGATCCGTAGAAGAGTCTAAGGACTTTAAAAGAAAAACAGACTTTCGGCCTCCGGGTACGAAGTGTCTGTAAAAGAGCCGAAGGTGGCCAACCTACGGATTCCAGGCTCCGGCTTGTTAGGATCCGTAGAAGAGTCTAAGGACTTTAAAAGAAAAACAGACTTTCGGCCTCCGGGTACGAAGTGTCTGTAAAAGAGCCGAAGGTGGCCAACCTACGGATTCCAGGCTCCGGCTTGTTAGGATCCGTAGAAGAGTCTAAGGACTTTAAAAGAAAAACAGACTTTCGGCCTCCGGGTACGAAGTGTCTGTAAAAGAGCCGAAGGTGGCCAACCTACGGATTCCAGGCTCCGGCTTGTTAGGATCCGTAGAAGAGTCTAAGGACTTTAAAAGAAAAACTGACTTTCGGCCTCCGGGTACGAAGTGTCTGTAAAAGAGCCGAAGGTGGCCAACCTACGGATTCCAGGCTCCGGCTTGTTAGGATCCGTAGAAGAGTCTAAGGACTTTAAAAGAAAAACAGACTTTCGGCCTCCGGGTACGAAGTGTCTGTAAAAGAGCCAAAGGTGGCCACCTTATGGATTCCAGGCTCCGGCTTGCTAGGATCCGTACAAAAGTCTAAAGACTTAAAAAAAAGTGAACCAAAAATGCAAATGACAAGTACAAATTCGAAGCATGCGGTTGTTCGAACATTCATTGTGCCTAGCGAACCCTTCTCTATAGCAAAGGCTCCGCCACCCACAAGGGGGGTCGGAGGATAGGAGTCACACAACATACTTTCGAAGCATTCCACATTAAATTATTATACTTGTACATCAAGAGAAATTTGTGTCTAAGCCTAGGTAAAATCGGAGACCTTTTCGGCCCCTGCGACTACTTTGCCCTTCGGAGCTCGAAGCCGCCGAAGTTATCCTTTTAGTTCGGGCGCTTCTCTTCTTCTTCGAGGCTCGCAGTTTCTTCTGCTCCTCTTGAAGCTCAGCCCATGTCAGTAGCCTTTCGGAGTCAGCCTCCGCAAGGTCTTCAGCTTGGTACTCCGAGTCAGACCAGTCAATAGGTTCGGAGGACGAAGACCCCTCCGCCTTCTCTTCCTCTTTAATATAAGCTAAGATGTCCCGACGAACTTCAAGGGTGATCTCCCCTCCGTCTCCGCGAGGAACAGAAAAGCGGGAGCGGCGGTAAGGCCTCAAACCCTCGAGGTTTGCCCACTCCTTTCGGACCTCGTTGGAAATTTCTAGAAGTTCGAAGTCAGGACTCGAAGGGCGTGACAAAACCTAAAAAAGAGCAGAACACCCAAGACAAGTTCTCGTTTATAACTTTTTCATTAATAAAAATAGGTTTTACAAGGCTTCATATACATAGCAACCCTAAGCGGCTAGACCTGCGGGTCGGTCAGCGGAGCAGGAACCGAAGGGGCTGGCGAAGCAGGAAGTGGTGGCTTTGTTTGTGCCTGCTTCTACCGACAGGCCTCATCAATCCAGGCCTTAGCTGCGACCTTATGGTCCGTCTTCCAGGTCAACTGGAAGGCTTCCCAGACCGAAGCCACCTCCGAAGATGGCCGCAGCAAGTCGTCGTCCGCAAAACCTCCAGGAGACGAACCCCCGACTAAGCCAAGGGGGATCCGAAGAGATTCAAGATGACGAAGAACCCCGATACCAGCACACTGTCTGGAGATCTCTCTGTACCGAATACCGGAGTTCTTCATCAACGACGAAGCAACCTGGATCCTCGTCAGCTTCCGGTCAAGGGGCTCGTGGGTCGCAGCAGAGGACGAAGGGCACATGGTGCCGAAGTACTCCAGCGTACCCTGAAGGGCTTCCAAGGTACGATCCGTAGTACTAGAGTTCTTCTTCTCCGCTGCTTCCAGGCCTGCAGCAGTCGCACCCACTTCGGCCACCCGGAGCATTAAAGAACTCTTGAGGGCCATCGCCTGGCTAAGAGCCCCCTGGAGCTCCACCAGCTGCGCACTCGAGGTAGCAGCCTCCTAGCGGAGTCTTTCAACCTCTGTTCGAAGGACGACGTGCTCGGCCTCGACCTCTTGGGCAGATGAGCGAAGGGCATCGAGGGCTTCGTCAGACGCCGCCCTAGCCCTTCGTTCCTCCAGGACTTCTTCCTCCAGCCTGAGGGATCTCCCGGTGGAGTCGTTAAGGGCCGTCTGGAGGGTAGTAACCTTCCGTTTAAGTCGATTAACTTCGACCTCGTTGGAAGTCGCTGCCGCTCTAGCAAGGACAAATTGCTGCAAAAAGAACAAAGTAAGTACTGAAGTATTTATGATCATTAATGCGAAGTAGCTATGGTGTCTTTTCATACCTGAAGGGCAGCCCTTTCGAGGGCCGTGTTGAGGGACGAAGCCCTGGCCTCGCTCAAGACGGAGATCAACTCCAAATTGGCGATATCCTGGCTTCTCTCAGCCATGGGCTCCATGAGTTTCCGGAGGCCACTTCGGTGCTCCAGGAACGGAGCCAGCAGAGGAAGCCAAGACAGAGCTTGGGCATCATCTGCTGCGGCCTCATCCTCCGAATTACCAACCAACGGAGGTCGCGGCCTGGCCAGTAAGAAGACTGAGGCTAGAAATACTCTTGCCCCTCCCCGGTACGAAGGAGGGTGAAGCAGGAGTACTCCGACCATCGGCAGCCACCCCTTCGACCAGAACCGCAGCGGCGGGGGCAACCTCGGTGGTCGAGGCTGCCACTGCAGGAGTGACCTCCATCGCCAACTCCGTCCCGACAAGCACGTCGTCCGCCCCGAAGGACACATTCTCCGCCGCCAAGTTCGGGGCCTCTACAAGCACAGGAGGGTCCGCTTGAGTAGCAGCCTCCGAAGACGCAGGGACTTTGGACGCCACCAAAGCATCAACACCCGAAGAGGTACCTATTTCGATAGCAAAATTAATAAGCATGTTTTCACAGATAGCAGACAGGTATTAGTTAAAAAAAAGGGGAGCTTCGGAAAGAACCTCCGGGAACTTCGTGTGGAAGGATTGCTGGATCCTCCAAGACCTCGTACATCTGAAGGATGTCGGCGAAGTCATCCCCCGAGGGGGAACAGTTGGAATCACACTTACTACCTCCCTAACGGAGGTGCTAGGGGGGACCTCCCCTATGTCTTCATCGTCCAGGAGGTAGGCTTCGAAGACCGCCGCTGTCTGGCCGTCGGAGTCCTCTGCCTCTTCGGAGGCTGAGCTTTGCGCGCTTGGAGACGAAGCAGACGAGGCAGGCGCCAACTACGAAGGGTGCTTCGCTACCTTCTTCTTCTGAAGCGGCTGCTTGCCGGCCTTCTTGGAGGGCTCGGCAGCGGCTTTCCTTTTGCGGCCAACCGCTCTGGTCGGGGCAAAGTCAGGAAGATTCGGGGGCTCCATGCCGAGAGCTCTCCACACTCTGTTGGATCGCTCCCAGCTCCCCACCAGCTCTAACCTTCTTTGCCTCTCGGCTATAGAAGGGGCTCCGAGAATCCATTCGGTGGCCTGAACTATGTCTTCCGGAGCCAATGCCAGAGGCGCCGCTGAAAGAAAAAGGTATGAAAGTATGAGTATAATTGATTTCGTCATCTAATATAATGCTGCAGGGAGTAAGGTTTACCTAAGTTTCGGAGGTCCCCCTCCGAGGCCTGTGGGAACACGATCGGCCAGTTGGCTCCGAGGGGAGGGATCCGAAGGGCAACGTACTCCTCGGCCAGGTCGCGCATGCTCATGCGACGAGCCACCGAAGTGAGCAATCCTAGCCTCGTCGAGAGCAGGCTAGGGTTCGGAGAGATGTCCGCCTCCTTCCGGAACCAGATCTCCTGGAGAGGACCAGCGAGGGGGGAGTACTCTCCGACTTCGGCATAAAACCACCAAAGTATCCAGTTTGTGTACCACCTGTCGTTTATAGCTTTTGCAGGGAAGTGGAGGGCATGCTCCCTTCGTAGCTGGAAATTGACGCTGCCGAAGGCTATCGTCACTTTGGAGTCCCCTGGCCCGTCTTGTGGCTTCGGTTGGCATATGGCTTCATGGGTCGCGGCGAAGATTTCGGAGCGTCCTTCGCACCCCTCCGCCTGGAGCGCCCATTCGAAGATGGCTAAGTGAGCGATAGCGTTGGGGGACAGCTGAGGCAGAGTTATGTGGAACAAGTCCAGTACCTCCGCCAGGAAGTCCACTGCCGGCAGCCCCAAGCCTGCTTCGAAGAACGCTTCGAAGACCACCACTTCTCCGCTTCGAGGCCTTGGGGTTGATTCCGAGCTGGGGACCCGAGTCCTCAGCCCAGCGCCCAGCTTTCCATCTACGGCCTCTTCTATAGATTCGGCGGTGCTCACGGATTGGCCGATGATGAAGCTCTGAGCAATCTTCTTCTTGGAGGGCGGACGGAGTGCCCGAGGATTCTTGGGCCAGGCACCGCTCGGAGTCCCCACCATTGCCGCTGCTGCCGATGCAGCCCACGCCTGCCTCTGCGCCAGGATGTTGGCCGCTGCTGGAGTAGTGTGGCTAGTTCTCGCCATCGTGCTCGAGTGCTCTGAGAGTTTGGAAAATTGGGGGAAAGGTGAATCGCAGGTGATGAATGCGGTAAAAAATTTCGGTTAACCCCTATCTTTCCCTTTTATAACCGTGTGTCTAGTACTACTCTTCGATTGGTTTCACACTGCAGGTTTGATTTCCGCCACCGACAAGTGGGTCCGGTAATTGGAACGGCGTACAACCGCTGTAAAAATCGATTGTTACCTTTTTTGCAGAGTGTAACGGCTACTTGTGCAGTAACGGCTACATTTAACGGCGCCCCACGACGTTCGCACTCCGAGACCGTTCTCTTCCTAACGTGCGTTCCTACTGCATCAAGACCCCGAAAGGTGGGGGGTTCGAACGCGTTGGGCTCAAAGTCCTCGGCTAAGTCGCAGCATGCCCAAAACCTCTTTAAGCCTCAGAAAATAGAAATGTTCCTTCCGTATACTGCCTTCTTTCTAAACAGCTCAACTACAGAGAGGCGTATTCGAGGGGCTACTGTTGGGGGAAATTACTCCATTTCCAGGACTTAAAGATTAACCCTTCAAAGGCTGATGAGGACTCCGAAGTTGGCGGACTGTTGTTCGAAGCATGCGTCACCACGCCGGAGGGTGCTACGGTGCGAAGCCCTGGAGAACCCTCCGAAGGAAGGATGGAGGCCTCGAAGCCGAAGGACATGATTGATTGGATGTCCAGCTTATCCATCTACCTTGCAGTACTTTACCGTGTATAACCTTGTTTATAATACCGAATAGTTTCCACTATGTCGGTTGTAATCTAGGGGTAAATAGGTCTTTTCCTTATGTTTTTTCCCCTATAAATACCCCCCTTTGTACCTTGTAAGAGGGGATCCAGAACAAATTGTTCATCTACACTTATTCGGACCACTTGAGCTATTATCCATTTCGGAGGCTCAAAGTAGTCCTAAAGCACAAACTCCCTGTTTGTCCGTTCTTGTTTTCAGAGAACCTGTTGGCGTAACATTTGCGCCAACAAGGCCATTCTAAGTCCTTGAGTTCATATTACAAATATGAATTGGCTTATTATCTTTCGGAAAGCCCAAACCTATCTAAAAACCCTATCATCTCTTATGTTTATATAACCATTGAGATTCGTCCACTAACATCCTCCTAAACCTAACCAAATCCTTCCTGTGGATAGTGTAGGATCAAGATGGCAACTAGAGGGGGTGAATAATCGATTTTAAATTTTTGAAACAGCCTTAACCTAAAATTTTTAGGCACGAATCAAAGATGACACAATTAATTAAACTAAATAATGTTTTGCAATCCTAGGTTGGTGGAGGCTCAAGCAATTCTACTAATAAACAAACTTAAAGTAAATTGCTCAAAGTAAATAATACAAGTGAGACAAGGAATTATTTCACCGATGTTCGGAAGCTTGTCGGCTTCCTACGTCACCGGTAAGGTGAGTCCAACTCCTCATCTCAATCATCGAGCCTCCAAACTCCTTTGTCAAGGAATGGGTAAAGTGAGAATGGATCCGGAGAGACTACCCAAACCTCGATCACTATGGTTGTTCTTACTCCACTCTGGAGATGGCGAATACCGAGTCACTCAAAATCACACTGAGTCTCCTCCACAAGCTCCTTCGAGAGATCACTAGACAACTCTTCAAAGTCATCTAGGAGGCGGCAACCTCCAAGAGTAATAAACTACAAAACAAGCTTGGATATGATCAAATGCCACTTGACTATTACAAGAATGCAATGCACTAGATTACTTGACTCTCTTTTCTCTCAACACCAACAAAATGCTTCTAGTGCTCAAATGTGTGTGAGAGATGTCCAAAGGTATTTGACAATGATCTCAAGTGACAAGAAGAAGTTTTTGTTCCTAGGTGAGGAGTATAAATAGCCCTCGCAACAAAAGCTAGACGTTGGGAGCGAAATTACAACTCTGCATATTTTTCGGTCAGACCGGAGTATAATTTGTGGTTAGACTGAACATTTTCTCAACGGATAAAAAATCGACCATTAAAGGTCACATTACACACAGTTCGGTTAGACTGACGTGGTGACTTCGGTCTGACGTGGTTAGACTGTTCGGTCAGACCGGCCTCAGGTCCGGTCAGACTAACCATGGGAGACTTAGCCTCGAAAAATTGAGGTACAAAAAATTGCTCTTTGTATCCACTTCGGTGTGACCAGTAGAATTCACGGTCTGACCGAACACTGTCAGTCAGACCGAACTGGTTTAGTTTGATCGGAGTGACTACTGCGGTCTGACCAAAAAAACTCCAGGAAATGCCAAATATTGTTCTATATGAATGCAAAGTCTAAGTGGCATAAAATCAAATCCAGATTTACTTTGCAACCCTTCTTAATAGTACGACAAATATCAAAATAAAATTCTAGCCTATTTGATCACCTCATTTCCTTGATCAAATTACTAGACTCTTTTACCTTCACTTTGACCTTTTCTTTGCTGTCAACAATTTAAATCGATGTGCTTTATCCTTTGCTTTATTCATGTGGACCTAGCTTGTCTCAACCACACTTGCAAATAATAGTTAGTCCACAAATCACATTTGTCATTAATTACTAAAACCACATTAGGATCTAGATGCTTCAAATAGCCCCATAGGATACTATTGTTCGTACACAACAATAGTTGGTGGCTAGAACAGGTGGAAGAGGTGGCTAGAGCGTGGCCCAGCGACGAGGACCGATGACGGCGGGGGACTAGGGTGTGCAAGCAATCCTGATGTAAATCGGCGAAGATGGTTTAGGGTTTAGGATTGGCTTTAACCCTAGCATGAATCATGATGTAAATCAATGGCTATAAATAATTGGGCCTAAATATCAAATGGTCCAGTAAATCCAAATAATCAGGATAAAAATTATCTGGATCAACTGAATTTGAATCTGTATCCATCAAATATCATCGATGCCATGTTCGTTTTTGTATCTGAAAAAATCCGAATCCAAATAAATATTTAAAAAATCCATATTCGATTAAAAGAAATCTGAATGGAAATCGTTTTTCAGATAGAAAAATGTCCAAATCAAATTCACCGAGGGGCACACATTCAATGAAATCTTAGAGATAAACGCGTTAGGACATCCCAAACCCATAATTTTTATGGGTAGTTTCTAGATGAGAGAGTGTAATTAATTTGGTTTTAAATCTAATCATCCTAATGCATAGTTTCTATGGTAGTTTCCATATAGATTAAAAATTAATAACTTTATTAATACACCGTAAAGAAAAGTTAATAAGTTGTGGCAAGCAACTATATAGCCATATGAATATATTTAGTTTGAACATCATTGTTTCAAATATAAACCGTATTACTAAAAAGGATATAGCAAGATATAACATTTCTAAAATCTAGAACAAAATTTTCATGAAGATACTATGTTTTACAGTTTTACCTATGCCATTAAATAGATTAAAACTCCATGGAAAAACAGAGAAGTGATTTTTAGGATTCTAGACAGTAACAAACAACATGGTACCATGACAGACTATAGCTGAAAAGCTCACGGAAAGAAACATGAAGCAACTAAACTATGAACTGCACGGGGATCCTGGGCATGGCCTTGTCGGCCTGTCCCGGTAAGTGGATGGGCCGTGCCTCGGTCGGAGGCAGGACACGTGGGTCGGCACCGCCTACCGGGTCGTGGCCAGTCATGCCCCGTGTCCCGTTTGGCTACTTATAACCCTAAATCCCCTCTGCTCCTGGCGGCTGGCAACTCGTGTCCCATCTCCCCTCTTTGTGTTCTTGGTTCCAGGGATCTGGGATTCGAACCGAATGGTCCTAAATTTGTCCATTTCGATGAGTTCCGAATTAGTATAAAGCTGTCAAAGAATTTTAATATAATTTGAATTTTTAGCCTAGTCTAATATCGACACGAGTCTACCAATGCATTCCTTACATATAAAACTCTAAAAAAACCTACTAGCTTCATGTTTTCTCCTCCTGTTTATTGTGTTTTTTGGTGACTGTACTGTTTTTAATGGCTAGACAGCTCCACTTCTTTCTGATTGTTGTCCTTAATACTTCAATTCTCTCTGTTATCCCTAGTGGTTGATGAGATGATTGTTTTTATTTTTTTTTGCCAGTTTGTACGTCACACACAAGCATAAGGTTGCTTACCTACTGTGTTAATAATCACTCCGTCTACTATAACTTACAAGAAAAGACTACTTATTAATAAAATAATTATTACACAAGAGATTACATAATTCTTTAGGTGACTATTTTTATTTTTTTACTCTCACACTATTCAATTGGAAATGAGGGAAGGGTGACTTTATTTATAGATTTACAAGACCGTTGGATGATTGACATGTGACAATATATGAGCTATTGATTTAATTTCCACATTCATTTCAAAAAATATCTTATCTTTAGATTCTTTTCAAGTTGCTATAACACTCAAGATTCTACACATTTTTACCTAAATATCTATAGTCATTAATATATGAGAAACTTCTATAAATCTTGCTCTTCTCAAAAGATTTAATTCGAGTTCATATGCAACCTAAAAAATCCAAGAAGAAATAAATATCTAAATTAACATTTGGTTCCTACCATGGATATAGGACAAGAGGCTAGCTAACGACACACGATGCCTAGCATCCCTTCCGCCATCTCCACGCCTGCTCATCGTGCCCACGTCTCGTCGTGTGCGTGCCATGCAGAACGCCACCGCCATAAACATCACGCATGCGACGCGCTGCTCAGGGTGAATGGGTACTCGAGTCGACAAGGGTCCAAAGTCTTTGGCTACGTCCAAGATTACTCCTTTCTTATTTCTCGTGGAGTGTAATATTCTTTACGTAAATCTTGATTTTGACGTAGCAAAATTTGTAGTTTACACTAAAATTATTGTGCATCCTAAGAAGTATATAAAATTATAAATTGTTTTCTAATTTTGATGAGTAGTACGTAAAATATACTAACAACAATAATATCTAATTAGTTTATTAAATTTACTATAAATATATTTTAATAATTTATTTATTTGATATTACATGTTGTTGGATCGAAAACGGCGACCAGAGGAGGGTGAATGGGAGCTTTTAAAATTTCAGGCTAAAAATAGCCTTCTGTTTTAATTCTATCTTCTGCGGAACAGACTTCGAACACGCCCTTCGAAGTTCTGGTTTGGAGGTATTTTAGAGCTCCGAAACCAGGCTTCGCAAGGAGCAAAAGTTCAAAGTCAAGACGACTTCGCTCTACCCACAACACCAAGAACTCAACTCTGCTAAGTCAGTGCAGGCTCCGCACACTGGGTGCTTTTGAGCAGACTTCGCACTTCTCCCTTCGCTAGAGATGACTTCCCTCTGAGGACTTCGACCAGATACTCTACACTAGCAATTGGTACTAGGCTTAGTATTTCGAAGGTCTAAAATCACACAGAACACACTGCGTTGAGTACTTCGATTGGGAAGAAATCAAGCTTCGAGTTAAGCCATGGACAATGCTTCACTAGTAATCAGAGAGGACTAGCCTCCAGTTTACACAGAGCGAACACACACTAAGAACACACCCTTCTCCAAAAGAGAACCAGTGCACAAACTCAAACCAGGAAGAAATGGAGCTCAACAAAATCAAAACATGTGGTGCAAAGCAGACATACAAGTTCAAGCAAAAATGAAAACAGAATCAAAGTTTCATGTCTTGAACAGGGAACACAAAATGAACTCACATGTTTGAATACATGAGTGTGTGGCGGCTAGCACAGGAGTTCTACAATAGCTGCTCAAAGTGTTACTGTTGCCTAGCTAGACTCCACTATTTATAGGCACTATTCAGCCCTATGAATAGACTACTTTACCCCTAGGGTTTACATTGATTTTGTCTCATTAGAACAGGGGGGTACAGATGGTAGTCTACTTTATTTGGAGGATTCTTTTGTCAGCTTCGCAGAGGAGACAACATTAGCTTTTGCAGAGCAGACACGATCAGCCTTTGTAGTTTTGGATTCTTCTGAAGCCCCCCTTCGCACGTGAGGGGTGCGGTAGCTTCGGCGAGAAGCCTTGATCCTGACGGCCTTCACTTCACTGAAGTCAGCCTTCGATACAGTGACGGTTTTGAGCCGAAGCCGTCAAAGCCATTGAGCCTTCGTGCCATCACTTCCGGAGTGGACCACCACGGCTTCGCAGCTACTCCCAGCTCGAACTCCGTCAGTCCGTGTACCAAAGCCATGCATGGCTAAAGTACTTCAAGACAACCACACTCCGAAGCCCCACCATCGGAGTACTACCCTTCGAAGTCCCTCATTCGTCCAAGGCCTCCGCATGAAGCATTCCATGAGCACTTCGTCGTAGTGTTTCTCCCCGAGCACACTATTCGATGAACCTTACCCGGACCGTGCCTTCTTCACCTCGACTTCTAAGACCTCCGTCGGGTAAACCTTCGAATGCCTCCATCCGGACCACACTTCGAACTCCTTGCCTTATTGCTGAGGACTTTGTCCACCATACTCCGAAGTCACTCCTTTCAGAGTACCCTTCGAAGTGCCTCTCCTCCGAGGACTTTGTCTCGGAGTACCTTTAGCCAGAGCCACGCTCCGCACTCTCTGCCTTCGCCTGGCGCACCTTGACCCGAGGACCAACCTCGACCCCTCACAGTCTTTGTGACCGAGCTCCCCACTCGCCTGGCATCAAGCCCCCCACTTGACCCCAGGTTCACTTGCTTGCGAACCGTCCGTCGCCTCCGAAGTCACCTGCGCACCACAAACAAACAGACAGGTGTATCCAATACCCTAGATACCTCTCTGGGTAAACAACCTTCGGCACACACTCCGGTGTACTGCCCAAAATACCGAACCCTTCGGTACACCCAGATCATCGTGTACTGTCGGACCCCTCCGGCAGTTACACTCCACTACAACAGCTGCAGCAATCGGACCCACCGAACCCTTCGGTGAAGCAACCTCCGAACCCCTTTGGAGGTAGCCCTTCGAATCCAGAGTATAAAATCTATCAATCACTCATCACAAACTCCGAAACCAACCCTTGGTTTCTCACATGTGTTTATATTTTTTCTCTTTAAATGTAACCAAAGTTTTAAAAACTTTGGTTAATAAAAAATTAAATAACAGATAATATCTGAATTACTATAAAAGTTAAATGTATATAAAATTAACAAAATTTACTATAAAATTTTTCGATTTGTTTTAAATTTTGTTACAATTTCAGTCAAATTTTGTTCGAAATTTCCAAAATTCCTGAATTTTATCTATCTTAGTGATGACCGAATACTCTGTTGAATCCTAGAACCCTGCTCGGTTCTCCCCTCTTGCGGCGCCGCATTGGCAGCACTTTGGCGAGTTAGGTGTCTTCATCTGTAGTGTCTCCGCTAGGGCAAAGCGCCACCCGCGCCAGGGCAGATGCATCCACACCATCGTCGTCACGCCAGATCGTATTTCCGAACCACAAAACGCATCGCCATGGCGGGCGGTAAAATCAAGCACAGGAGCGGCGCGCGGCTGCAGGGAGGGATCCCTTTTGATAAGAGCAAGGGCCAGCACATTCTAAAGAACCCGGCGCTGGTGGACTCCATCGTCGACAAGGTCGGCCTCAAGCCCACCGACTAGGGGCGGTCCCACTTGTATTCAAGGGTATGCAGTTGAATACCTATTATTTTTGCAACAAAAAATTATATATATAATATATACTATGTATATACATCAAAAAATAAAATTGCTATCAAACAAGATGCGGTGGTAACATAGTTGGCTAGTATATAGTTACTTAGCAATTGAGTTATCACAAGGTCTAGCGTTAAAGTCTCTCTCATCCTATGTTTTTTATTTGCAATGAAACACAAAAAATAAGTAATTATATTTTCTTACTCTCACTACTAATTTAATAATTTTATTTTAAAAATAAGGTCATGGTAGAGCAGAGAAAGCATTGTCTAATGTATTTGATTTCTATCATACCTTTAATTTAATATTTTTATTTTAAAAGTAAGACCATCGTAGTGCGGAGGGAGTATTGTATAATGTATTTAATTTCTCTTTAACTTGGTTTCACAAGAGACCAATTTTTAAATTTTTTTATTTAATATATTTTTGCACCATTTATTATAGTATCACGTAAGTTGAAAACTATATATAATAATACAATTAATATTTATATTTTAAAAGTAAGGTCGTTGTACGGGGGAGAAAGTATTGTCTAATATATTTGATTTCTCCTTAACTTTTGGTATCACAAGCGATCGATTTTTTAAATCTTTTTATTTAAATGTTATATCATTTATATTTATATCATTTATTATAGTATCATGTAAGTTAAAACTATATATAATAATATAATTAATGTTATATTTTGTTGTACATGTGGTCATATTGTTATTTTTATCTTTCGTTACATACAAAAAAATTATATTTGAAATTTTGAATACGCATGATCCAAATCCTGCGCCCGCCTCTGCCACCGACACCGTCCTCGAGATCGGTCCCAGCGCAGGAAATCTTACCAAGCGCCTCCTCGAGGTCGGCGTGAAGTCCGTCGTCGCAATCGAGCTCGACCCCCGCATGGTGCTCGAGCTCAACCGCCGTTTCCAGGGCACCCCGCTATCCTCACGCCTCAAGGTGCAAGCCTGGTCTTCTCTCTCATTTTTACTCCAGTTTTTTTTTTCTGGTTTAGAAATATTAGATCTATTAAGCAGTCTGTTATACTCAGCCCCCCCTCCCGGTTGTGGTTCTGCTTAATTTGTTGCTGGGATGATCTCAAATATGGAGAATTGGGCTGTGGGTTTGTACCCTAATTTATTTAGGTTACTCGAAGTGAACAAGGTACAAGGTTTAATTTTGTCGGGCTGTTGGGGAATTGTAGTTTGCAATGCCCACTCATATAAATTGAGGCCAAAATTGCCACAACCTAGGTCACAATTTTGATGAATGAAGATTGTTGTGGCTAATAGTCAATTACAGAAATGCAGTCCGCACAATTTTACTGTCCCTATTATCTACGCTAAGACTGTGATGAAAATTTGCTAACACAATGTTATCCTTATGAATCATTATATGTAGGTTATCCAAGGAGATGTCCTTAAATGTGATCTCCCATACTTTGATATATGTGTGGCAAACATACCATACCAGATTTCTTCTCCCCTCACATTCAAGCTTCTGTCACATCGCCCAATCTTTAGGTGTGCTGTGATTATGTTTCAACATGAATTTGCCACGAGACTTGTAGCAAAGGCTGGTGACAGTCTCTACTGCCGGCTCTCTGTGAATGTACAGCTCTTGTCACGTGTGTCACATCTTATTAAGGTTGGACGAAACAACTTTAGGCCTCCACCAAAGGTTGATTCATCGGTTGTGCGTATCGAGCCAAGGAAGCCCCTACCTCCTGTCAGCTTCAAGGAATTGGATGGACTTGTGAGGCTTTGTTTCAATCGGAAGAACAAGACATTGGGCTCCATCTTCAAGCAGAAGAAGGTTCTTGCATTATTAGAGAAGAACTACAAGACAATGCAGTCTCTACAGCTCACTTCAGATGCAGAAACCGGCAACGAGAAAATGTCGGTAGATGATGTTGCATTGCTAGCACATATGGTTGATGAGCTGAACATGGAAACTGGTGAGGAGAAGGATGATGATGAGATGGAAATGGATGATGCAGACATGGTAGAGGAGGGTCGTGCATTTTTCAAAGAGAAGATTATGGGGATATTGCAGCAAGGTGATTTTGCAGAGAAGAGAGCTTCCAAACTCAGCCAAGTTGATTTCCTGTATCTACTGTCACTCTTCAACAATGCCGGTATACATTTTTCTTGAGGAAATCTTTGATTGTCAAGCTACAAAAGATCTCTCTTTCTTGGAGTATTTATGTAGGGTACCTCTTACAAGATGTGGAAACACTCTGCACGGCAGCAAAAGATTTTGACTGCAGGATTTTTTGTACTAGATTTAAAGACAACATGATGAGTTAAATGGAGAGTAATTTCATTTGATCGGAGGAGAGTAATTTCATTCGTTGATGCATGTATCTATGTCATGCTTTGTTTAATTTTTAAATGATTGATTTATGAAAATCTTGTGTGGTTATATTATTTGTGCCCTTGTCAGAACTTGAAACAAATCGTAGATTGCTCGATTCGTCCATCGACTGTAGATTCCAAATCTGCAAACTGGATTTGTACAAGATGTCTAATAAAGTAATAACAAGATTGCTGTTATTGGCCCCTAGGATATAAAAGCGATTGTTTGTCTAAATAAAACGGTTTTTGATTTAGATTTTTCATTTCGGAAATAGATTTTTTTTATACGGAATTGGATTTTTTATATGGAAATGGAAACTAAGTTGTAAATTATGAAAAAGCTGCTATGAGTTTTAGAAAAGCTGAGTTGAGAAGTTGTTTAGTTGAAATAGTTGCGAATTTATATTTTGATAGTTTATGATGTTTAGTTATATTATTAATGTATAATTTTATATGTAAATCATTCTAATCATGAAATTTTGTAATCTTTATATTAAAATTATATATATTTTTAAATTACACTAAAATGATATATTTTACTAAAATTTTACTTTTTGATATATTTTGATAGCACGATAAGTAATATTCAATGATAGCACGGTAAGTAATATTCATTAAAAGTTGAATTGAGAAATTGTAAAATCTGAGTTATACCAACTTTTAAATTTGTACTTTTAGAATTTGTAGATTCTGAAAAAGTTAGGCAACCAAAAAGAATTATTTGGTTCAGATTCCAACTTTTGAGCCAAAAAGCTGATTCAAAAATCTGAACCAAACATACCCTAAATCAAAATCCATTAAACCCATTTACTTATAACAGTTTGATTTTTTTTCAAGATGCATACTCATTCTATTTTCTATCTATGACTCAGGTGCAGTTTAGGTGCAGCTGCACCATAATTGTAGAATTAAAGAATAATTAATGAGACAAATTTATTAATCCTAATTAATTCATGATTAACAAATGTTTAATGTAACATCATATTGTCAAATTATAACATAATTAGACTTATTAGATTTATCTCGTGAATAATCTATCAATTATAAATAGATTTTATAAATAGTTTACATTTAATACTCCAAAATACAAAGTAGTATCTAAACAAAAATTAAAATTTAGCCCCTATATCCAAACACCCCCTAAATCTACAACTGCAAAGTGCGCATTTAGATTGCTCAACACCGTATCAGAAAGTTCATCTAACGTTAGATAACGTGATAAAAAAAAAACAGAAACTACCTATTACAATAGAATGGGGACACCTCTGAATCCAACTTAATCGTACACGACAGAATAGCTACCAATTACAACAGAATCATACCAAAGAGCACTCAGAGTGGCAAGATACAAACAAATGTGAAATCTAGCTAGCAGGAGAATAGCAAGCGAGCATATTTTCATGGCATTACGATACAGAGTAAGATGGGGAGCCTCATCACACTTCTGTCTTCTACCAGTCAATCCAGTGGCCTAGAAGTATTGTCCCACAGGGTATTAGAGTCTGAGAATCTTGTCAAGCTCAGACATGCAACTCTCAGATCAAGCCTTCGATGATGCAGCATCGAGAGAGCCAGGCTCTCTACCATGCACCCTGAAGCGATAGATGCAAGTCAGTTCTGACTTTCCATGATTAGAGGAGAAATCAAGCCGAACCATGTTGACAACTCGTGAATCTGCAGTTGTCCCCAGTTGGAAGGTCTGTGCATTGCTCTTTTCAAGGTCATACGTGAACTCTCCTAAAGTTGTCATCACACGTGATTCCTTGTTTGAATCATCCTCTGGTCCCTGGTACCATCCACTGACCTTGAAATCCTTTGGAGCACTAGATCGATCATAGGCTACGCTCTGCACCCATACAAGCCATGATGATCATAAGTGAGCATAAATAAAGAGGAGCATAAGCCTGACTCGTGAAAATAAAGGAGATATACAAAAAGGAAACAATAAAGCACACTACTACTGTGCCATGGCTTAAAAATAATTATTCATGAATGAGGACTCACAATTTTCCAAGCAGAATCAAATACTGATGCAACTGAAAAATAATAGTTGGTGCATTGTTTTCATCCGTTGTAGGTATGTTGCAGACTTGCAGTGTGGATATGTTAGCATGTATGAATTATCCACATGAACATTGCACAAATACAATTATCAAATAGGTATGCAATAAATCGTAAACTACTTCTCAATAGATAAGGAAAATCAGTTGCACACCGATCCAACAATTTGGTAATTCACATGTATTTTAGCCAAGATATCCTATGCTTCAGCAGTTCAGCCCACCATACAGATGCATGACACAGCAAACTCTAATGTTATTGGGCAAGTTGGTCTCAGTGTCTGTCTTCCATGCAGGATGCAGCAATGCAAAATGGGAAAGTAGAGGAAAATAGTACTATCTGTTGTAAAAAAATTGACACTTTGATTGTTATTTTTATACCAATATAAATGTAAATATTTTAAAGTATACAATAGTGTATTGCATGCATAGTTGTTATGGCGGTGCGAGACACCAACTTCACACCTTTACCGTGCTTATGGCACGTGGCATGGTGACAACATAGACACATTAGCGTCGTGAATAGACAAATATAATATGATATGTAAATGCAGCCTAAAAGTTATAGTCTAAGATATTATAAAATCAAAGTAGCAAAGTAAATGTACCAAAAGACAGAACTATCTCATTTCTCAGTTTCAACTTTCAAATCTCTCCTCTATTGAATGTCATCCAGACATCCAGTGCAAACTCATTGAAATTGTTAGAAGCATCCACAACTTCCACGTTGTCCCCACCATGTCACCGACATGGATTTTGGGGGAATTAGAAGGAACTAATCGTCTCAAACTATATTTAAAAGAGGTAGTTGGTCGAGGGCCTGGACCTCGTCGTCGCGGCGGCGCCGTTGCGGCGACGCGACAAGGAGGCAGGGAATACAGATGGCAAAGCCTAAACTGATTACTCGACCCCTAGACTCCTAATGAGGTCATGTTTTTATAGGCACAAGACCTGACCCTTTGATCTAATCTGCTATAACCAACTTGATCTAATATGGAATCTTAACTAATTAATCAAAACAGATTTTATCCTAATTGCTACAGTACCGGGGATACTGTTCACATGAACAGTACATGTGGTACTGTTTACGGGCCAGGCCCACTTCCTATCTGTTAGAGTGTGTGTGTGTGTGTGGGGCCCCTAGTGTGTGGGCCCCTCCTGTAAGGCTCCCCTTTTATCCTCCCTACCCAAGGGAGAGGAATCCATCTATCTCTTCCTACATGGTATCAGAGCCTTAGGCTCCTCCTCTTCTCCCCTGCCACCGGCGCCGCTGCCGTCGCCTCCATGGCCGGCGCGCCTCCTCCGGCGTGCACCACCTTCTCCTCCTCCTCCTCCCCTTTTCGTGGGCTGGGTTCCGGCACCATGGCCGGATCCGCCCCTCTCCCGACCGGATCCGCCGTCGGGGCGGCCGGATCTGCCGCTGCCGGCTTCCCCCCGTCGGGTTCCGCCGCCGCCGGCCTTCCCCCGTCCTCCCTCGACGCCGGAGCCCCTCTCCCGCCCGGATCCACCGCCGGGGCGGCCCGATCCGGCGCCGCCGTGCTCCCCCCGCCCTTCCTCGACGCCGGCGCCCCTCTCCCGCCCGGATCCGCCGCCGCCGGCCTCCCCCCGTGCTATTTCGCCGCCGGCCCGCCCGCTCCGCCCGGACCCGACGGCGGGGCGGCCGGATCTGCCGCCCCCGGCCCTCCCCTGACCACTACAGTGTCGCCCCCCCTCCCCCCCGCCACGGCCATGCAGGGGCCGACCATGGGGGGCCCCCTCCTGCTGCTGCCGGCCTCGCCGGCCTCTCCAGGGCCCCGGGGGCGCCGCCCCCCCTCCCCCGCGCCACGGCCATGCACTGGCCGACCATGAGGGGGCCCTCCTACTGCCGCCGGCGCTGCCGTCGCCGGTGCTGCCGTCACCGCCACCATGACCGGCGTGCTCCCCTTCCCCTTCGGCCTGGCCCCCTCCCTAGCCGCCGACGCCGCGCGCCCCTCCATGGCCGCCACCGCAGGGATCCCCTCCGACGCCGCCGGGCGCCCCTCCCCCTTCGGCCTGGCCGCCTCCATGGACGCTGTCGCCGCTGCGCCCCCCTCCATGGCCGCCGCCGGCACCTACCTGGCTGCCGGCCCCTTCTTGGCTGCCCCTGTCGGGCCCTCCTTGGCTGCAGCCACCTCCCTGGCCGC
The DNA here is from genome assembly GCA_019279435.1 of Zizania palustris. Lineage (NCBI taxonomy): Eukaryota > Viridiplantae > Streptophyta > Magnoliopsida > Poales > Poaceae > Zizania > Zizania palustris. The sequence goes on from JAAALK010000082.1 coordinate 69,408,266, forward strand.
CGCCACCGGCCACCCCTCCATGGCCGCCAGGGCTGCCCTCCCGTGCCGATTTGGCGCCGCCGGTCTCCCCGCCACTTCTTCCATGTGGCACGGGCAGTTTATTGATGGGGCTCCTTTGTCGTCCCCAGCACCGGCGGCCATGCTCACCGGGCCGGCTCACCACCTGCTGTCTCTGCCCTTGGCTCCACCGGTGTTGCACTCACCGCCTCCGGGTTGGGCACCGTGGTCCAGTGGGTGGGACCAGGCGGCTTGCATGCTATCCTCTTGCCCACCGCCCGCTTCCATGGACTGGGTGGCTGATTCGGGAGCCTCCTTCCATGTCACTCCGCACGTCGATCTTCTTTCTTCCACAAGGCCGCCCCACCCATCGTACCCCTCTTCCATCATGGTTGGAAATAGGTCCTCTCTTCCGGTCACCTCTGTGGGTGATGCGGCTTCATGTGGTTCTTTCTGTCTTCCCAACGTTCTTGTTGCCCCGGATATTGTTCAAAATCTTCTTTCTATTCGTCAATTCACTTCTGACAACTCCTGTTCCGTTGAGTTTGACCCTTGCGGGTTGACGGTGAAGGATTTGGCAACACGACGGTCTCTTCTCCGTTGTGATAGCACTGGCCCTCTCTACACCCTTCACCTTCCGCCCTCCGCTGCCCCTCCTTTGGCCTCCCCTACGCCCGTGCTTGCTGCCATCACTTCCTCCACTCTCTGGCACCGCCGGCTTGGTCACCCCGGCGTTGACGTTTTGACTAAGCTCAGTAGTACCCCCTCTATCTCTTGTACTAGGGATGCTAGTGAGCATATTTGTCATGCGTGCCAGTTAGGTCGTCATACCCATTTACCTTTCCCTGTCTCTTCCTCACATGCCGCTCGGCCTTTTGATCTCATTCATTGTGACTTGTGGACATCCCCGATCCCGAGTATTTCTGGCTTTAAATACTATTTGGTGGTTCTTGATGATTTCACTCACTATTCTTGGACCTTTCCCTTGCGGTCCAAGTCTGATACCTTTCCCTCTCTCTCTCACTACTTTGCGTGGGTGTCCACTCAGTTCGGTGTCATCATCAAGGCGGTCCAGTGTGATAACGGGCGTGAGTTTGACAACTCTGCTTCTCGGGCTTTCTTCCTCTCGAAGGGAGTCCAATTGCGCATGTCGTGCCCCTATACCTCCCCTCAGAACGGCAAGGCTGAGCGCATGATTCGTACCACTAACAATGTTATGCGCTCCATGCTCTTTCAGGCTTCGGCTCCCGCTCGCTTCTGGGCTGAGAGCCTCCTTACTGTCACCTATCTCCTCAATCGCCTGCCTTCTAAGGCCACGTGCGCTCCCACCCCTCACCATGCCTTGTTTGGTACTCCTTCCTACTCTCACCTTCGTGTTTTCGGGTGCGCTTGCTATCCCAACACCTCCGCCACTGCTCCTCACAAGCTTGCGCCCCGCTCGACCCTTTGTGTGTTTCTCGGCTACTCCCCCGATCATAAGGGGTACCGTTGCTTTGACCTCTCTTCTCGTCGTGTTCTTATTTCACGACATGTCATCTTCGCCGAGTCAGTCTTTCCTTTCTCCGTCGACTCCACCCCCGCCACTAGCCTTGAGTTGGACTCCCTGTTTTCTACTGACCCGGTGGTTCAGCCACCTTTGTCTTCTGCAGGTGCAACCCCAGCTGTTCCAGTGGCTCTCCCGCCAGCTGACGAGCCATGTGTGGCAGCGGAGCTGCCCGCCGTGCCGCCCGCGGCCCCCGTGCCCCCGGTTGTGCCACGTGCGGCCCCCGTGCCCCCGGCTGTGCCTCGTGCGGCCACTCCTCACCAGCCGGCGTGGCCCTCCGTGCCATGCGCGGCCCCGCCGTCCTCATCCGTGCAGCACGCGGCCCCGTCCCTGTCGCCTCCTGTGCCCGGGGTTGGCCCGCTGTTGCCGTCGGCGCCGTGTTCCGCCTCGGACACGGCCTCGGCCGTGCCCCGTGTCCCCGCGACACCTGCCGCGCCACGCGCGGCCCCAGCATCTTTTTCCCGCTACGCCGACCCTGTTCGGGTCTACCAGCGCCGCCCGACGGGGGTTGCACCGGCCTGCTCTCGCGCCGAGCCGCCGGTGTACCACCCGCCCCTTCTCCACCGCGATCCCCGCCACACTCACCCAATGGTGACTCGGCGGGCTGCGGGGGTCCTCCGTCCAGTTGACCGCCTGGTCCTCTCCGCCGCTACGGCGCCGCCAGTCTCTCCCATACCCTCCACTGTTCGTGGCGCCCTGGCGGATCCTCACTGGCGCCACGCGATGGAGGAAGAATATGCAGCCCTTCTGGCCAATCAGACTTGGGAACTGGTGTCTCGCCCCTCTGGCTGCAATGTGGTCACCGGCAAGTGGATCTGGACACATAAACGCAAGGCAGATGGCTCGCTGGATCGCTACAAGGCTCGCTCGGTCCTTCGGGGTTTCACCCAGCGCCCTGGAGTTGACTATGATGAGACCTTCAGCCCGGTGGTGAAGCCTGCGACTGTTCGGACCGTGCTCTCCCTGGCTCTCTCGAGGTCCTGGCCAGTTCACCAGCTTGATGTGAAGAATGCCTTCCTCCATGGCACACTGACGGAGACTGTGTACTGCAGCCAGCCTGCGGGTTTTGTGGATCCTGCTCACCCTGAGCGTGTTTGCCGGCTCAACAAGTCTCTGTATGGTCTGAAGCAGGCTCCTCGGGCTTGGTACAGTCGGTTCGCCTCCTTCCTGGTGTCTGTGGGGTTCAGCGAAGCCAAGAGTGACACTTCTTTGTTTGTCCTCCACCGCGGTGCTGACTCAGCCTACTTGCTGCTTTATGTGGATGACATTATCCTCACTGCGTCCAGCCAATCTCTACTTCAGCGGATTGTCTCCTCGTTGCAGCAGGAGTTTGCCATGAAGGACCTTGGTGTGCTCCATCACTTCTTGGGAGTGACAGTGGAACACCGCCCTGATGGCCTCTTCCTTCACCAGCGCCAGTACGCCTTGGATGTCCTCCAACGCGCAGGGATGACTGACTGCAAGCCCTGTGCCACTCCAGTCGATGCTCAGTCCAAGATTTCCGGTACAAAGGGTACACCGGTGGATGATCCCACTGCCTACCGAAGCATTGCTGGCGCCCTTCAGTACCTCACTTTCACTCGGCCGGATATCTCCTATGCGGTGCAGCAGGTGTGCCTTCACATGCACGACCCCAAGGACCCGCACCTTACCGCTATGAAGCGGATTCTCCGCTATCTGCGCGGCTCCCTCGACTTTGGGCTTCACCTTCGGCGTTCTCCTGTTGCTGACCTCGTGGTTTACACTGACGCCGACTGGGCGGGCTGCCCAGACACGCGTCGCTCCACCTCCGGCTACGTCGTCTTCCTTGGTGGCAACCTCGTGTCTTGGTCATCCAAACGGCAGCCGGTTGTCTCCCGCTCCAGTGCCGAGGCTGAGTACCGAGCTGTTGCCAATGGGGTGGCCGAGGCATCCTGGCTCTGGCAGCTCCTTGGCGGAGCTCCATTGCCCCCTCGCCAGGAGTACGTTGGTCTACTGCGACAACGTCAGCGCCGTCTACCTCTCCACCAACCCTGTCCAGCACCAACGCACCAAGCATGTGGAAATTGACCTCCACTTCGTTCGTGATCGTGTCGCCGTGGGAGCTGTCCGTGTCCTACATGTGCCTACCACCTCCCAGTTCGCCGACATCTTCACCAAAGACTTGCCTTCCTCCACCTTCTCCGAGTTCCGCTCCAGTCTCAACATCCGCTGCGTCGGAGTTTCGATTGCGGGGGGGTGTTAGAGTGTGTGTGTGGGGGGGGGCCCCTGGTGTGTGGGCCCCTCCTGTAAGGCTCCCCTTTTATCCTCCCTACCCAAGGGAGAGGAATCCATCTATCTCTTCCTACACTATCCGTGACACTTCACCCCCCCTAAAAAACGCAGCTCGTCCTCGAGCTGCCGAGTCGTCTTCCCCGCTGTCGCCCACCACTTCGATGACGAAGATCTGGTCGGAGGCCGAAACGGTGCGGAAGAGATGCAGACGATGGCGGCGGCCACGGTGGTCGGTGGCACCACTTCATGCGGGGAAGCAGCAGCCCACGCACCAAATAGTGGCGGTGCCGCGCCGTGCAGGGCAGCAGCAACCGACAGCGGTGTCACGTCATGCAGGGGTCTGCAGCGGGCCAGTGAGGGTTCTGGCGCCCCACTCCCCGGTGGAGCGGCGACAGGTCCCCCTGGTCGCCGTCACTGTCGGTGGCGGCTCGGTGAAGGTTCCGCCGCCCTCCTCTCTGGTGGCGTGGCGGCGGCTCAAGGCTCTGCCGCCCCCTGCCCTGGCGGTGCGGTGACTGGTCTGGGCCCTGCCGCCCTCCTCCCTGGCGGCGCGGCGGCGGATTCGGTCCCAGGTCACCGTCCCCGTCGCTGCCGGCTCCTCGGTGCCTGCTTTCCTGGCTGCGAGGCAAGGGACCCCTCTGGTCCACCTCTCCACGATCTGCTTGGCGGAAGTTCCTGCGCTCGTCGTCCTGGCCCTGCTCCGGCGTGTGCGCAGGAACACAGGCGACCAGAAGTTCTTGGCGTCTAGGAGGGGACCAAACGGAAATCTCCAGTGTTGTTAATCTTTCCTCCAGACTTTGGATTGGCAGTAGTCTTTCTTCAATGGCGTCTAAACACTTCATTATGGCCTTCAATGTCTCTTCCACCTCACCCCCTGATCCGGTGCCGTCTGGTGAATTCATGGCAATGGAAGTTGAACCGATCAACTCTAATACCAAGTTGTCACCGACAGGGATTTCGGGGGAATTAGAAGGAACTAATCGTCTCAAACTATATTTAAAAGAGGTAGTTGGTCAAGGGCCTGGACCTCGTCGTCGCGGCGGCGCCGTTGCGGCGACGCGACAAGGAGGCAGGGGATACAGATGGCAAAGCCTAAACTGATTACTCGACTCCTAGACTCCTAATGAGGTCATGTTTATATGGGCACAAGACCTGACCCTTTGATCTAATCTGCTATAACCAACTTGATCTAATCTGGAATCTTAACTAATTAATCAAAACAGATTTTATCCTAACTGCTACAGTACTGGGGGTACTGTTCACGTGAACAGTACACACGGTACTGTTCACGGGCCTGGCCCACTTCCTATCTGTGACACTTGATACCAAGTTGTCACTGGCAGGGATTTCGGTGGAATTAGAAGGAACTAAACTTCTTAATTGATAAGGAAACGAGGTAGTTGGTCGAGGGCCTGGACCTCTTCATCGCGGCGGCGCCGTTGCGGCGACGCGACAAGGAGGCAGGGGATACAGATGGCAAAGCCTAAACTAATTACTCGACTCCTAGACTCCTGATGAGGTCATGTTTATATAGGCACAAGACCTGACCCTTTGATCTAATCTGCTATAACCAACTTGATCTAATCTGGAATCTTAACTAATTAATCAAAACAGATTTTATCCTAACTGCTACAGTACCGGGGGTACTGTTCATGTGAACAGTACACACGGTACTGTTCATGGGCCTGGCCCACTTCCTATCCGTGACACTTGATACCAAGTTGTCACCGGCAGGGATTTCGGGAGAATTAGAAGGAACTAAACTTCTTAATTGATAAGGAAACGAGGTAGTTGGTTGAGGGCCTAGACCTCTTCGTTGCGGCGGCGCCGTTGCGGCGACGCGACAAGGAGGCAGGGGATACAGATGGCAAAGCCTAAACTGATTACTCGACCCCTACTCCTAATGAGGTCCTGTTTATATAGGCACAAGACCTGACCCTTTGATCTAATCTGCTATAACCAACTTGATCTAATCTGGAATCTTAACTAATTAATCAAAACAGATTTTATCCTAACTGCTACAGTACCGAGGGTACTGTTCACGTGAACAGTACACGCGGTACTGTTCACGGGCCTGGCCCACTTCCTATCCGTGACACACCATCTTCGGTAGCATACATTGGTTGTTCACCAAAGTCACCTATATCAGTATTATCCAAAATCATCTCTTCTTCCTCTCCTTCCTCATCTTCAACCACCATAACCCCCTTTTTATGGCACCCACCATATCACTCACGGGTGCCATAGGACGTCATATTGGCACCACAGGGACACCATGGCAATATGGTGAACACAACACCACACGCACATGTGCCATGGCATCCCCATGGCAACGTGCCAAAAAAACGCCATGTCGCTATGGCAATGATATATAGACGCCATAACTCTGGTTGCATGGCAAGTCTATTGATATGGCTTTCATTACCATAACCAAGTTATTTGAAACTATTTATTGACAAAATTTAATTGTAATTAAACTAATCATTGACAAGTAAAAATGGAGGATGGTAGACTAGATAAAAACCTAATGAATCTGTAATATTTTTGCTTCCTCATGTGAAATGTGGTCACATGGGTAAATAGTCAGATGGGTATAGTGATACATTGTAGCACTCCATTTGTTCACGCTACATTACCTCACTGGTGCTATTCCCATGGCTAGGCTAGGCCCTAGCCCAACAACCATGACACTACACCCCTTTTTTGAGCAGCTCATCCTCGAGCTGCAGGATGACATTGATCCTAACTCAACACCTAACACAAATAAGACTCAAGCCTTTTACATCTCGGCTTACTACATTATTCTGAAAAAAAAATCTAATCCTAGCTCGAGGTGAACCCCATCCCGCACCTCGTAGAGAAAGTGTAGTTCCCAACCAAGTCTGCATCCTAGATATTTCCTTGAGATGGTTGCTAAAGTTCCTAGTGAGAGATGTAGTTGCCTCCAATTTTAACTCAACTAACCAACCCAAACACCGATTTAGGTGTTGCTTCATTCGAGCGTTTGTGCTTGCATGGGTTGAAGTCGTGGCCATAGGGGTGATGATTTATGTCATTGCATGAAGACCTTTGGTGGTGATGGCTGAGATGGTGCGGTGGCACTTGTTGATTCCTTGCCATATGCTGCCTACCGCTCAGTACACTCCTCCACCTTCATTGTGTTCTTTGCTTGGCTCGACAACAGTAAGGCCCTCAATTTAGTCATCTCCACCCTCATCTCATCAAAGATGGTGGCAGTGGAACGCTCATCAGCTTGGCTCACTTGTTGATGCCATCCTACGTCTCTGGACTGATTTCCCTCATCGCTATCATGATATGGCGGAACTGATCTACGGGAGTTAGAGTCAGCACTTCTAGGGAACACGCTGGCATCCCGTGCCTAGGCCTCGAGAGACCTGCTGGGACAGTTCGATGTGTTGAACAGCAAGGTTCAGAGCGTGAACCTCCTAGACTTTCTCATAATTAGAGGCTTGTAGTACTTGGGAGCTCTTGATACCAAATTGTCACGTGCATAATTATTTCTTAAAGATTTGGACCGAAGACATGTCCAGACATGGCCCCTAGCCTTGTCGATGTGGCAGCCTTCGCATGAGCAAGGTAGGGATCCAATCCGGACTGTTTTAATCTAATCTTCGATGTTTTATTTCTTCCTGCCTAGGGGCATATTCATAATACATTCAAATAACTTCTTAATTATTCTTAAAGAAATACATCTTAGGACTCTTGAAGATCTAATCCCTAGAGATACTATTCCTAAATATAATGTGTATCCCTAATTTGTGCTAGTGCTACAGTACTCGACAGGTACTGTTCACGCTGCAGTACCCTGGTACTGTTCCCATGGCTAGGCTAGGCCCTAGCCCAGCATCCATGACATTTGAAGTGGTGTTTTTGAAACTGTATTGTTATTTGAAGTTCACAACACAAAATAAAATTTTATAAAAGTTTTAAATGAACACACAATGGCGTTATAAATGTAACAAGAGCACATAGAACACAAAATATGATGAGCAATGCAATGTAAGATACTTCCTCTGTCCCAAAATATAGTTACCTTTAGCATTCAAAATATATCCCAAAATATAGCTATTTATCCACCTACTCTCTCATCTCAACCAATCACAATCACCTCTCATTTAATTTATCCACATATCTCCTTATCTTAACCAATCACAACCACCCTCATTTAATTAATTTCAATTTTCACCCCATTCTTTAATCCCTCCAAAAAGTCTACAGGTGGCCATATTTTGGGACAGTGTGATGTCAAATTGAGTTATGATAATATGATGCAATAACCCCTCACCTTGTCAACATGCTCTAGAGTGACTGCCTCAGGAATTATTTCTGTTCTTAGCTTGATCTCCACATATCCACTACTTCCTTCTAGTGCAAAACACTCTCCCGGCTGGCCAAAACTTGGCTCCAGCATTTTCTGAGCTGCTTCACGCAAACTACTACGACCATTGAAAAAGCTCTTAACTTTCCTAAAAGATTCTGAATGCTTAACCACTTTACCCCCACCAGATGCTAATGCATAATCAACCATTGCAAGGCCATCTGCTGCATGCCTCTCTATCTCCATCTCAACTATTTCCTTGGCAAATAACCTAATATCATCCAAGCTTATGTCACTCCCAGTACCATCCAAACCCTTCTTTTTTTTCAACTGACTCACAATCTCATCAAATTCTTTCTTAGAAACAAAACCCATGTCCCTGAGATCAGCAAGTGACTTATCCAATTTGTCAGTCTTGCCTTCCAGTGTCTTCATCTTTGTCTCCAGCTTATTACCGTTGTCTTCAAATTGCTTTGTGATCTCTCTCTTTGTTTTGTCCATCTCATTTCCTAGCTTCTTATCTAAAATGTCCAGCTGTACCTGGAGCATCTTGGTCGTCTTCCTGAACCCTTCCACCTTGGACAGTCTGCTCTCCATATCCAGTGTTGTAAACAATAAGTCACCATTTTGCCATTTCCAGAACAGCTTCCCCATCCAAGCGATTGCTGAAATAAGAAGGCAAAGTTTCACCAGCACACTCAAGGCAATTTCCCACTTGGCCTTTTCTTGTTTAGCAACACTCTTCTTCCGCTCAGCTACATCAATGGCATCTTTTCTTGCCTCAGATGAATGCTTTGATTTGTCAAGAACTGACTCTCCACGGATAGTATATTTAAGATCTTTCTTGTTAGCAATCTTATCAACAAAAGCATCATTGAATCCACCTTCAGCAATAAGCTCAGGTGTGGTTTTCTTCTTTGCAATTACTGTTCGCCGCCTAACATCTTGGCTGGAATGTGAATCCAAACTCAATGCATGGCTTCCATTTGTATTTGCAGCTGGAATTGCAGCAGTCGAAGAGGACATTGTTGTCCCTAAAAGTATAATGGGAGAACTAGACGATAATCTGAAAATAACGATGCACCTGAAATTTGAGACAGCAGCAAATTATTACACTGCATTACACGAAAAAATTTGGTAATTTCTCTGTGCAGAGTAACATGAAGTGCACATCAAAAGAATTGATCTTACTAATCTTAGTATCATACAGTGCCAACTAAATTACCCCCTATCCGTTCAATTTAGAAAAAAAATAAACAACATATAAGCTTAATACACGAACTGTTAGTAATTGATGCAGAAACACGAGCGCAAACTCCATGCTTCAAAACAGCTTGAAAATCAACCGCTTTCCACAGATCCATACAAGATCAGAACCCTAACAGAGATGGCGCCAACTGAGGTCGATCTCCATGAAGCGGGATCCAACTAGATTCGACAGTTCAGCAAAGAGAGGAGAAAAGACGCAAACAACGATCCAAGAGAGCGAGCTAGGGCTTCTGAACTTACCAGACGAAATGAATCACACCCGCGTGACAGATCTCCAGTTCAAGCCAGACCCGTGGACAGCGGGGTGTACAGAGGACTCCGTTCGCTTCGAACTCGAGGCGGCCACGCGCACTTCGTCGGGAGGGGGAGCGGGAGCAGGAGCGGCGGCGGCGGCGAAGATTCGAACCGTGGGGAGCCGCCTACGATGTGATGAAATGAGATCTTAGGGGGCAGTCGCAGCACTCCACACCATCGGATTTTGATCTGACGGATGCCGGAGGAGACTTCAAAATGGGCTTCGGAGGTGATGGGGCTACCGTCATAACACGGGAAAAGACTATGCATCGTCAGATCCACACCGGACGGCGCGGATCATGATTGTAGAGAGTGGTCGGGAGCTTCAACTACAAAGGACTTGCTCCCCGATGTGATGATTCGAACCATGAAGCTGCCTACGATGTGATGGAGAGGCGCTCGCCAAATGCATCAATCCAATGATTATATTTTAAAGGAATAATTGAATCCATATCATTACAATTTTACGATTTTAGAGAAATGTTATTACAATTCGTATATTTAGATTTATGTCATTACAATTTCAGTTCAGTCTTGTAGTTCTCTGAAATTGTATTGGCGTATTTTAGAATTCTCTAAAATTGTAATGATATATTTCATATTTCAGAATTCTTTAAATTTGTAATGGTATAGTTTGGATTTCTCTGAAATTATTATTGGGGGAATGGGAAGCTACGCTAGCCAGAAATTTCAAAAATTTGCCCCAAAGCATAAGAAGCATGTGCGTGCGAGATCATAGATCGGTACCTTCTAGCACAAGACGCGCTAGGTGCAGCGGAAGAAGATGTTGAGGAAGCATGTCCTTGTCTGTCCTCGCTTCGTCTCGGTCGTTCCTCGCCAATCTAATCGGTGAAGACGACGTAGTTGTTCACATGACGAAGTCTACGAGCGTCGCTATTGGAGCAATGTCTCCACTATATCTACACGTACAAGGATGGAGTACTTCCCACGACGGTGTACTAGCACCGCACGTGAGAACGGGAAATCCTCAATCTCAACTTTTGAGAACAAGAAAGAGATGAGAGAAGTTCTTGGTGGCTAGGTCTAACCTTGCAATTGCTTGTCCTCCAAGACTTCCTCCCCTCTTTTTATATAGGGCTGAGAGCCCCTAGTCGTCAACATCTCGAAACCAACAAAACGGTTACAACCAATTTGTGCTTCAACAGATCCAATCTGTTTTATCCACATCGGAACTTCTGATCCTTGATCGGAACATCAGACAGGGTAATTTCGGTCTCTTAATCCAGTACGACACATAACAGATCCAATATGTTTTCGCACATATCGGAACTTCCAATCAGTACAATTTTCCTTGATTCTAAATCAGAACTTCCATCTCGTCGGAACTTCCGATACCATATTAGAACTTCTGAAGCAACTTTTGCTCTCTGACTCGAGTCGAGTAAATAATCGAAACTTCCAATCAACCGAAAATTTCTTGGGCATACTGTAGGACCGAAAGTAGCGACCAGAGGGGGGGTGAATGGGCGCCTTAAAAATTCTTTCGAATCTATGGCCTGTTCCCAATACCCAACGCACCTCAAAAATACTATGCAGCAGAAAGTAAACAGTAGGCCTAAGTCTAAAGGTTTCTAACCTAGAAGCAACTGATGATATACAGTGTAAAACTAAAGTATTGCAACTAGATAGATACACAAGTTATAACAGGCCTAAACTTCTCAAAGAAATGATCTAAGTATGTATAAAGTGAAAAGAGAAGTTACTGTCCAAAGTTGTCTCCTGTTCGGGACTTGGCGAAGCCCCCTTCGCACGTCGAGGTATGCTTCGGAGGTTGGTGACGGAGTCTGTCCGAAGGTGTCACTGTCTAGGCTAGTTCGAAGAGATAAGAAGCGAAGTGTACTTCGGAGCGAAGTAAAAACAGTGCCGGAGCTTGGTTCGAAGTATGCACTCCGAAGACAAGACTTCGAACGCAACTTCGAGTCACGAGCTTCGGAGCGAAGTAAAAGCAGTGCCGGAGCTTGGTTCGAAGTATGCACTTCGAAGACAAGTCTTCGCACACAGCTTCGACTCACGAGCTTCGGAGCGAAGTAAAACAGTGCCGAAGCCTGCTTCGAAGTATGCACTTCGAAGGCAAGACTTCGAAAGTACTTCGAACCAAAGGCCTCGAAGCTAAACCTTCGAACACGAAACTTCGAGCACACAAACAGACAACCTTCGAACACAGGAGCGAAGTCTGTCACGTGACAGAAAAACAAGTCCGAAGCCTACACTCTATCTTCGAAAAGGGAGAACTTCCGGAGGAGAAACGAAGGCAGACACGCCACAAAGAAATTCAAGCGAAGTCTATCAGAACTGACAAACTTCGAACCGATAGATTCGGAGTATGCTAGTTCGAAGTATGCGATGCTGTCCAAAACAGGAAGAACTTCGAAGCTAGCAACTCAGACACAAAAACCGAAGTTCGAAGTCTGAGCGAAGTCTTTAAAGATGTTCGATCAGAGCCTGCCTCACGGAGCTGAGGGGCTTCGAACAGAGAAGGATGACTTCGCAGAGACAGACAGAAAAGCGATTTTAGTCCTATCAACCAGATCGAAAAGTGAAGCAGTAAAAGTAAAAAGCTGACGCAGGAGTACTGTAGTTACAGTGGAGTACTACTTGCAAAATGCAAGAACTAGTACTCTGCTGTGAAGAACAGAAGCTTCTTCACATCAGCCGAAGCCTACAAGGGCTCAAAAATCACTGAGAAACTTGCTCTGAAGGTGAAATCGAGTCATTAAAAACCTTACAGATGCAGCACACACAGAAGTAGAGCATTTACTGCAACATTAAAAGCAAGGCAAGAAACACAGTGGGAGGACTCCCTGGCGGCGCAAGCAAGGAAGAAGAGATGAGAGAGAAAACGTGAGAGGCAAAATGACCCAATAGAGTGGTATTCAATTTCAGCAAAAGGGTAGTCCAAACCCTAGGGATTGGGGTGCTATTTATAGGCAGCCCAACACTAGGAATATTCTACCAGCCCCTTAGGGTTTTACAGACTCAAAAATACAGAAAAAGACTCTACTGCCCTTAGGTATTTTTACAGACACAACTGACTGACTGTGGGCCTAGAGTAACAGATGACATATCCTGAAGCTACTCTTCTGGACAGTCGGATACAGAATCAACGGTTGTCAGTTTTACGCCGAAACTGACAAAGCCTCCACCGGCTTTGCACCAGGTACCCGGATTGGGCCGGCCCGACCCCGCAGCTCTCTCAGCCCGGCAATCGCTCACCGCCCGTGTACCTGAGTCAGTCCTGGTCAACAGCCCAGTGGGTCTTCTACTGCTTCTGGCCCATGCACCCGGATTGGGCCAGCCCGACTTCGCAGCCTCCTCTGCCCGACAGTCGCTCGCTGCCCGTGTACCTGAGTCACACGCGGCCCATAAAACAGCAGATCTCCTCTCTTCTTCAGTCCTCTTTGACTATCGTTGACAATGACTCATCACTTCTAGAGCCATGAGGCCCACGCTATTCAGCATGGCTCCTCAATCTCCCCCTTGATGAGAGCATTGTCAACACTTCTCAATTCTCAGCTCTTCAGCACCTGCGAACACATGTGGAAACACGAAAACAAAACACAAGAGAACAAAGAAGAAGAAAAATAAGGTAAAAGTTTAACCTTAATGACCAAAAGCCAAACAAAAGCAAGAACCGGTCATTATGGTTAACCAACACACAAAAGCTCAAAATGAGTGTGATTTCAGAACAACAAGGATATCAACAGAGTAAGAACTAACTCCCCCTTAAACTCTGATCCCAAATTTTCTCCCCCTTGTTGACAAGTGAACTCATCAAGCACTCAAACGAGACACAGACTCCCCCTGAAATGCAACTCCCCCTCAAAATATGCAGTGAATGCAGCTGGGGTGCAGGTGGAGTGTAGAAAGCATGCTTCTCAGATATGATTGACTGCAAATACAGTATCTAACATGTACAGCAAAAGAGATACTGTCTAAGATACATGGGATGATCAGTGCAACAGATGATATCTAAAGAAAGTCATTTAGCACGCATTTTTCAGTTTTTGTAAATAAAAGCATCACCACATTTCCGAGTAAACAAGCAAGGTAAAGCATGAGATGCAGAAGCTAACTGATGTCTACCAAGATAAGCTTTGTTCAAAACAAAGTGCTTCAGCAAACTTGTTATCCTTTTAAAATTCAGGCTTTTTCATTTTCCTTTGTCATTTGTGCCAAGGGTTATTTGCATGTCAAGCCTTATGCTAACCGACCAAGTCAAGCCTAGGCCAGAACTGGGCCATCAGAAGCTTAAGACATTGGTCTTGGCATACACTACACTGTCCTAGTTCATACCAAAGTGCTATGGTAAGCAATCCAGAACAATATAGTGCGACAAAGCAAACCCACTTGGATCTTTTCAATCTTAAACACAAAAAGGCATGGAATTTTTCATTCATTTTTATAGCACATTTTCCATGTTAAAGCATAAAGATGTCCAAGTTGCATATCTGCATCTATGTGATGAACTAGCTACAAGGCATGTAACAGATAGCAAAAGCACTCAGCCTACACATGCTAGTTACCAGAAGCAATGGTGATCATTTTTCAAGTTGAAAGCGTAAAAGCCATGCATATGACAGATATCAGACATATCAAATGAACTGAAACAAAGCATGATCATCGACGAGTAATCAAAAGCATGTACCAGCTAGAATAAGTAAAGCAGTTTAATCATATAACAGAAGCAGGCTCAAAAGTGTGATATGTGAATATGTATGATATGAACACACACAAAAAGACTCAAGAAAAGAGTAAAGAGTAAAGAAGAACTGACGCAAAATATCCTAAAAAGGATACACAACACCCAAATCCCCTCGTAAACGCTCAAATGTAGACTGATCTAGGGGTTTGGTAAAAATGTCAGCCAACTGATGATGGGTATCAACATGAATAAGGTCAATGACACCTTTCTCATATTGATCCCGCAAGAAGTGAAAGCGCACATCAATATTTTTGGTTTTTGAATGGAGACACGGGTTTTTCCCTACACTAATAGCACTCGTGCTGTCGCAAAACAATGGAACCCTGGTAGGAAAGAGCAACCCAAAGTCTCGAAGAGTGGAAATCATCCAAACCATCTGTGAGCAGCAGCTAGCAGCAGCTACATACTCAGCCTCTGTGGTCGAAAGAGCAACTCCAGATTGCTTTCGAGAAGACGAAGATACAAGGGAAGAACCAAGAAACTGGCAAGTACCAGAAGTCGACTTGCGATCCAACCGGCACCCACCAAAGTCGGCGTCCGAAAAGCCAGATAAATCAAGTGATGATGATGCTGAATAATAAAGACCAAGATCAGGCGCATAGGTGAGATACCTGAAAATGCGCTTGACAGCCTGCCTGTGAGACGCGCGTGGTGAAGACTGAAAACGCGCGCAAAGTCCCACGGCGAACTGTATGTCCGGTCTTGTTGCCGTTAAGTACAACAGCGAACCGATCATCCCTCGAAACTCTCTCTCATTGACCTTGACACCGCTCTCGTCCTTGTCCAGACCCCCAGAAGTACCCATCGGGGTCATCTGCGGCTTCAATTCACCACCAAAGTCAAATTTCTTAAGCATGTCACGAGTATACTTACCTTGGTGGATGAAGGTGCCGTCCTTGGTCTGCTTGATCTGGAGTCCTAAAAAGTACTTAAGCTCACCCATGAGGCTCATCTCAAACTCACTGTGCATCTGCTCAGAAAACTTGGACACAAGAGAATCAGTAGTACCGCCAAAGATAATATCGTCCACATAAATCTGAGCAACTAAGAAATCTGAAGCATCTCTGAGCAAGAAAAGAGTTTTGTCCACAGAACCCATCACAAAGCCCTTCCCCAACAAAAATTGCTTTAACCGGTCATACCAAGCCCTGGGGGCTTGCTTCAACCCATATAAAGCCTTATTCAACTTAAAAACATGTCGAGGAAACTTAGGGTTCTCAAAACCGGGGGGTTGCCTAACATACACTTCCTCCTCTATGAACCCGTTCAGAAAAGCACTCTTAACGTCCATTTGAAAAAGCTTAAAACCCTTTGAAACGGCAAAAGCTAGAAGAATACGAATGGACTCAAGACGGGCAACAGGAGCGAAGGTTTCTTCAAAGTCAATACCTTCCTTCTGGCAATAACCCTGGGCAACTAGTCGAGCCTTGTTGCGCACCACAACCCCATCTTCACCTTGTTTGTTCTTAAATACCCACTTGGTGCCTATGGGGTTGCATCCTGGTGGCGGCTCAACCAGTGTCCAAACCCGATTGCGGACAAAATTCTCAAGCTCTTCTTGCATAGCATTAATCCAATTAGAATCAGAAAGAGCATGAGAAAAGTCTCTGGGCTCAAAAGATGCAACAAATGCAGATTCAGCAAACACAGCGAGAGAGGCAGAAGAACGCAAAGTCCTCTCAGTCAAATCACCAATGATGAGCTCTGAGGGGTGGTCACGCTGAACTGCTCGGGTTCCCTGGTGATCTGAAGTCACCTCACCGGAGTCAGCAGCTGGCACCTCTGGACTCGACTGAAGGGGCTCGATCGAAGTGGAAGAAGTGATCAGAGGTCCGCCTTCATCATCAGTCGAAGTCACAGAGGGTGTGGGCTCTGCGGGGGATGCAGAAGACCCGCCCTCAACAGCAGCTGGAGTATCCTCATCTTCCTCGAAAATGGACTCTCCGAGCTCATCATCACCAGAAAGCTCAAAAGAAGGAGTCAAAGAAGGCAAGGACTCATCAAAAGAAACCTCACACGTCTCGACAAGCAGCTGGGATTCGAGGTTCCAAACACGGAAGCCTCGAGAATGCAATGCATAACCAAGAAAAATACCATCCCAGCATCGAGACTCAAACTTGTCCAAATGCCCTCCCTTCTTGAGCACAAAGCACTTGCACCCAAACGCTCGCAAGTGGGTCACCTTGGGCTGTCTGCCAAACCGCAACTCATATGATGTCTTACCAATGTAAGCTCTAAGAAAAATGCGGTTGGCCAGATAGCAAGCCGTGTTCATGGCTTCAGCCCAAAAACGCCTAGGAGTCCTGTGCTCATCGAGCATCGTCCTGGCCATCTCAACTAGCGTGCGGTTCTTTCGTTCCACAACGCCGTTCTGTGGGGGAGTGTAAGGAGAAGAAAACTGATGGTCCAGACCCTGATCACCACAGAAGCTGACGAACTGAGAGTTCTTGAACTCAGAGCCGTTGTCGGAGCGAATTGCTCGCATTCGGCCATTGTTCTCATTCTTCAGCTTCAAAATCAGGTCATGGACAAATTGAAAAGTTTCATCCTTAGACTCCAAAAAGAAAACCCACGAGAAACGAGAAAAGTCGTCAACAATCACAAGTGCATACCACTTCCCACCGACCGAGCGTACCCGAGCTGGACCTACAGTGTCCAAATGTAAAAGCTCGCCTGGATACGAAGTCATCACCTGAGTCACAGGTGAGTGAGAAGCGGCAACCATTTTCCCATGACGACAGGGATGACAAACCAGATCCTTCTCCATTTTAAGCTTGGGCAATCCTCGGATGAGATCCATAGAGCTTAACCTGACTAGCAGATCAAAACTCAAATGACCTAACCTCCTATGCCACTTCCAGAGCTCAGAAGAGGATCCAGCAATCAAACAGCGAGAAGGGCCAAAAGAACTAGAGAAGTCAATTCGAAAAACTTTACCGAAGGGTAAAATCTGACAAACCAAAGACCCTCTAGAATCAATCACAGAAGAATTGCCCTTCTTAAAACGCACTTCCAAACCATCCTCAAGAAGTTGCGAAACAGATATTAAATTAAAGTTCAGATTTTTAACCAAAGCAACATTCTTTAAAGAGAAATGGTTTGAGATGCTGATTGAGCCTATGCCACTTACTTTCCCTTGACCGCTGTTCCCGAACGTGATATACTCTTTGGAGCTCGGGGGAGTGAGACTGGAGAACCATCTGCGATGTCCCGTCATGTGGCGAGAGCATCCTGAGTCCATGATCCAAACATCCTCCAGTCCCCGGTCCTGCACAATCAATGTCGGTAAGTGGGAGCAAATGGTCCGGCACCAGGTTTAGCAAAAGAGCTAAACCAGTGTCGAGCCATCTGCTCAAAAGATGGAAAGCGAAAACCATCAAAAGAGTTTGGACCAAAACGCGGCTCAAAGCGCGGTCCATGGTTCTTCCTAACCCTACGGCCACGAGGTCCAGAACCGTAGCCAACTCGGTCTGGAACTCTGCCGGAACGAACACCACCAACTGGAGCACGGGCAAGAAAGCCGTCTCCTCTACCACCACCTACACGACGCGGCCTGGCCTCCAGCCTCTCCCCGCGCCGAGGAACACGCAGTCTACCACCCTGCTGGTAGAACTGCACCTGATCACTACGAGCCCTCTCTGCTCTCTCAACCCGCTTCCTCCTGAAGCAAAACTCCGCAAGATGCCCGTCTCTCTGACAATACTCACAGTGATAGGTAGGCTTCTTGGGATGTGGTTGAGGCTTGGGGTTCTTGGGCTTGGTAGTGTTTGGTGTGGTCTTCTTGGGCTGAGAGGGTCCAGGAAGAGAGTCTAGAGAAGAGTGGAGTTGTTTGGGCTTAGGAACCCAGATAGGCTTCTTGGGTGGAGCTTTGGGTGGTTCATGGATCACTCCATCCTTGGGCTGACAAGCCTGAGAGGTCTCAGTGGAGTGAGTCTTGGGATACCTCTGCTCTGGAGTCATTTTACTCCACTCCACTGCCCGGCTGAGGGCACTCTCAAAGTCAGCCTTGGTGTAGGTGTAACCTACTCCAAACCCATCCTTCCTCTTGAACTGCTGGATCATCATGCCAAGCTGTGGCTCTCTGGCACTGATCCAACTCAGGATAGAACGGAGGTAAAAATTCTCATTCTGAGAATCTGCTAGCTCCTCTCTCAAGGAAGCTAGAACCTCCACCTGAGACAAGCAGGTCTCACACTCAACTTCTTTTTGGACAGACTTCCCGGCTTTTAGCTTAATTAACTCCATTCTAAGAGACAGGCAGTTCTCACAGACAGTGGGTGGAACTGACAATGTCTCAAGCTCTAGCCTAGTCTGCGCAAGCTCAGCTCTCAACCTCTCTAAATCACCCAAATGTTCATCGCCCTTGGATTTCAGCTCAGCTAAGGTAGCTAGATGAGATGGGCAATCAACACAGGGTGCGACGACAGTGGCTTGAGCATCTTTCAGCTCCAGCTGAGCGCTTTCAAGCTCAGTGGCCAAAGCGTCCCTCTCATCAACCCTTTCTGTGTACCTGGACTTCAAAGTCGACAGGTCACACAGAAGCACCTCACACTTCGGGCACTCACTGCTATCAGCCAAGCAAGGGGAAGAGGATAGACTCTCAATCCTACCGTTGGCCACGGCAAGCTCACTCTCTAACTCGTCTATCCTTTTCTTAGCCCCCCTAAGCAGTTTCTCCCGATACTTCAACTCGTGACGATTGCTCTCAAGTAAATCTACAATTTCACGCTCATAAGACGATACCTTGCTATCGTCGTCGTCGGAGTCGTCGGAGGAGCTCTTTTCTTCTCTATCCCCAAGAGCCATGGAGCAGAAGCTCTTGCGGGATCTTCGGTGCTGGTGTGAGCGGCTCTTCGGCTTGTCTCCGAAGGCCATGAAGCAGAGGCCCGCCGGATCATCCTTGTCCTTCCCCTTCTCGATGGTGATCTCCTCATCACTTGAGCTCGATGAAGAGGAAGAAGACGTGGATCTCTTGGAGTAGCTCTTCTCCATCTCGGCGAAGAAGGCCTTGTCGCGCTTCTTGTTCTCTCGCCGGTAGTCCTTCAGGGCCTTCTTGAAGAATCGGGTCTTCGGCTTGCCCTTGTTGAAGGATGAGCTCTCATGCTTTCCGGAGTCGTGGAAGCTGCCATTGGTGCCCTTCTTGTATCCATTGCGCTTGGGGCAGTCGGCGATGAAGTGTCCTGGATCACCACATTCAAAGCATCCGGATTTTGTGCCGTGTCTTTTGAACATTCTTTTATCATAGACACGACGCACCCGGTTGTTAAAGAGACACAAATCATCATCTCCCAACAACTCAAGCTGGTCCTCAGTGATAGACATCAAAGAGAACCCAGCACAACTCACAGCAGAGGGATCAACAGAAGGTGTAGCAAGGGCCATGGATTTTGATCCAGAGCCAGTGAGATTTGATCTCAACTGGATATCTACCTCAGTGGCCTTCAGCTTGCTAAATAGCTCAGAAATGGTCAAGGTATCGTAAGAAGTGCTCTCAACGATAGATGATACCTTGATCTCCCAGATCTTTGGGTCCAAGGTATGAAGAACCTTGAGCGCCTGCTCATGATCTGAGACTAACTGAGCACCCTCAGCCTTGTTGTCCCGAAGCTTGTTAATGATCGACTGAAAGCGACCAAACAAGGCTTCAACAGATTCACCCGGCTTCTGTGTGAAGTTCTCATATTCACACCGGTAGGTCTGATAGAGCCGAGCCTTGACCTGTGCTGTTCCCTCATGGTGTGCCTTGAGGGTAGCCCAGATCTCTCTCGCAGTGGAGAGATGACTCACTCGCTCAAATTCAGTGGGACCTAAACCAGAAAATAAAATGTTCACAGCCTTACTGTTGCTCAGATGCTGAGCAATGATACCAGCAGTACCTTGCTCAGTAACTGGCAGAATGACAAATGTGGTGTGAACGCAAATGTCCCATATGTCCGAACCCTGGCTCATTAGATAGGCTCGCATGCGAGTCTTCCAATAATTATAGCCAAAGGCTTCCAAGGACGGGACCTTGCCAGGAGACGTCATAGTCACTACTGGGGTTTAGAACCGGTTAAGGTATGGAAAAACCCTAACCTTGCTCTGATACCACTTGTAGGACCGAAAGTAGCGACCAGAGGGGGGGTGAATGGGCGCCTTAAAAATTCTTTCGAATCTATGGCCTGTTCCCAATACCCAACGCACCTCAAAAATACTATGCAGCAGAAAGTAAACAGTAGGCCTAAGTCTAAAGGTTTCTAACCTAGAAGCAACTGATGATATACAGTGTAAAACTAAAGTATTGCAACTAGATAGATACACAAGTTATAACAGGCCTAAACTTCTCAAAGAAATGATCTAAGTATGTATAAAGTGAAAAGAGAAGTTACTGTCCAAAGTTGTCTCCTGTTCGGGACTTGGCGAAGCCCCCTTCGCACGTCGAGGTATGCTTCGGAGGTTGGTGACGGAGTCTGTCCGAAGGTGTCACTGTCTAGGCTAGTTCGAAGAGATAAGAAGCGAAGTGTACTTCGGAGCGAAGTAAAAACAGTGCCGGAGCTTGGTTCGAAGTATGCACTCCGAAGACAAGACTTCGAACGCAACTTCGAGTCACGAGCTTCGGAGCGAAGTAAAAGCAGTGCCGGAGCTTGGTTCGAAGTATGCACTTCGAAGACAAGTCTTCGCACACAGCTTCGACTCACGAGCTTCGGAGCGAAGTAAAACAGTGCCGAAGCCTGCTTCGAAGTATGCACTTCGAAGGCAAGACTTCGAAAGTACTTCGAACCAAAGGCCTCGAAGCTAAACCTTCGAACACGAAACTTCGAGCACACAAACAGACAACCTTCGAACACAGGAGCGAAGTCTGTCACGTGACAGAAAAACAAGTCCGAAGCCTACACTCTATCTTCGAAAAGGGAGAACTTCCGGAGGAGAAACGAAGGCAGACACGCCACAAAGAAATTCAAGCGAAGTCTATCAGAACTGACAAACTTCGAACCGATAGATTCGGAGTATGCTAGTTCGAAGTATGCGATGCTGTCCAAAACAGGAAGAACTTCGAAGCTAGCAACTCAGACACAAAAACCGAAGTTCGAAGTCTGAGCGAAGTCTTTAAAGATGTTCGATCGGAGCCTGCCTCACGGAGCTGAGGGGCTTCGAACAGAGAAGGATGACTTCGCAGAGACAGACAGAAAAGCGATTTTAGTCCTATCAACCAGATCGAAAAGTGAAGCAGTAAAAGTAAAAAGCTGACGCAGGAGTACTGTAGTTACAGTGGAGTACTACTTGCAAAATGCAAGAACTAGTACTCTGCTGTGAAGAACAGAAGCTTCTTCACATCAGCCGAAGCCTACAAGGGCTCAAAAATCACTGAGAAACTTGCTCTGAAGGTGAAATCGAGTCATTAAAAACCTTACAGATGCAGCACACACAGAAGTAGAGCATTTACTGCAACATTAAAAGCAAGGCAAGAAACACAGTGGGAGGACTCCCTGGCGGCGCAAGCAAGGAAGAAGAGATGAGAGAGAAAACGTGAGAGGCAAAATGACCCAATAGAGTGGTATTCAATTTCAGCAAAAGGGTAGTCCAAACCCTAGGGATTGGGGTGCTATTTATAGGCAGCCCAACACTAGGAATATTCTACCAGCCCCTTAGGGTTTTACAGACTCAAAAATACAGAAAAAGACTCTACTGCCCTTAGGTATTTTTACAGACACAACTGACTGACTGTGGGCCTAGAGTAACAGATGACATATCCTGAAGCTACTCTTCTGGACAGTCGGATACAGAATCAACGGTTGTCAGTTTTACGCCGAAACTGACAAAGCCTCCACCGGCTTTGCACCAGGTACCCGGATTGGGCCGGCCCGACCCCGCAGCTCTCTCAGCCCGGCAATCGCTCACCGCCCGTGTACCTGAGTCAGTCCTGGTCAACAGCCCAGTGGGTCTTCTACTGCTTCTGGCCCATGCACCCGGATTGGGCCAGCCCGACTTCGCAGCCTCCTCTGCCCGACAGTCGCTCGCTGCCCGTGTACCTGAGTCACACGCGGCCCATAAAACAGCAGATCTCCTCTCTTCTTCAGTCCTCTTTGACTATCGTTGACAATGACTCATCACTTCTAGAGCCATGAGGCCCACGCTATTCAGCATGGCTCCTCACATACTTCCTTCAATCTCCCACTTGCACAAGAACCAATTTTTTGCATGTTTCTCAATCCATCCCCTTAAGTGTGTGACCCGATAGGTTCATACACCAACGGTTGTTCACCAGAAATATTTGCTGACCCACTAATCAATAGTGGTACCTAGCAGCACATATTGACCCCCGAAAGTGTACAAAATCAATTTTCACTGAACCTTTGATATAAATAAACACCAGTCCCTTTACCACACGACATCAGTCAAGCTCAAGGCAAGATTCGTGCCACCCTTGTTGGATAGCTCGACATTTTCATTCGAACAAGTATCGGAATCAAATCATGACTAATTCTTTAGTCATAGTGGCATGGTCATGCACTTTTCCAATCCAATACCTCGAGGGGCCTAGAGATGTCTCTCTTGTTATTAGGAGGTGTAAATTCCATCTTGACTGCTCACGTCCCAAGACATGTCTCTGTTGGCGTACTTTTTGGTCTTTTGGTCACACATTGAAACACGCGGCCTATGAGATCTGCTTGACTCCAGTGCAGGTCCCGCGTCTTAGAAAAGGGTTTAGAGCGTGCTAATTAGTTTGACCCTGTAATTGATAAGGAATCAGAAAATATATACGTTAGTAGCATAGCGTAAAAGATAAGAACGTGAACCAGCGCGTCGATTGGTTGGACGACCGATAGCCTTAGTTGGCCCAATTGAGCGAGCGCACCATCGGCCGATGGAGAAGACAGAATATGCATATAGGTCGATGGGCACCCTTCGACGGTGAATATGATACGGAGATGAATTAAAGATAACCTATCAGCTTGTACTCTGGTAGAAATAAATAAAGTATGCCAGATAAAAGATCTATATCATGGAAATCATCACAATAACTAGATCAAACCTAACCGAGATAGTAGCTAGTCATGATGATTTGAATAATATATCAACGAATCGAGCAAACTTTATTTAGATGAAAAATATACGGCATGAAAAAGATACAATAACCAGAGATGTCGGACTTAACCGATGAAGCCTCAAGCTACCAAACCCAGATCACTTCAATCTAAGAGATCAAACCTAACTGATGTAGCCTTAGACCTAGTCAAATACCCCGAGAACAGCCAATGGCCGTGTTGTTTCACCGTTCTCCTCAAGAGATCGAACTAAATCGATGCAGCCGTGAGGGTACTAACCTAGTTGCACGAAAGTCGAGATTAGCGGGACTCACCTCTTTGCCGGAGATCAAACTGAGGCATCCTAACTTCGAGAGCCCGAGTCCCACCGAATAACTTTGGGGCAAAAGGGTGACGATGCACCGATTGTTGATTGAACGAGAGTTAACTAATTTTAACCTAAGGGATACATATTTATAGTCCGTAGGCTTGCCATCCAAGTAACCTATCCAGCCACCTTCGTATGAACTTGTAACCACCTGTTGCTCTTATCTCCATCGGCTCCCCTTCCGATCATACAGCTGTTGCGGATGAACTCCTATGACTTTCTTTGACCGAATCTTTGTTGATCTTCTGTTGACCGCGTGCCTTCCTTGGTGGGCCTTGGGCTTTACCAATTCTTGGCGTCAACACATGCCCCCTAGTTTTGAGGCATTAAAAGGCATCTGACGCTTCAAAACTACCGATCATAATTACCTTACGCCGCCAAGTTTTTTCACACGGTCATCTCACATTAATTACCATCAACCGAAAAACTATTTGCCTCCTCTACCTCTCTAGGATTGGCTTAACACGACACCCGAAGAGCCACATTGGCCAATAAATATCCAGCTTTTCACCCTTCTTCTTTCCACGCTTTCCATCTACATTGCCTTTGCTCCCAATCTGCTAGCTTCTAGTGCGCCTTCGATCACCGTCACCTATCATCTTCTTCTCCCTCACGTTCCTGCGTCCAGCGATATTGAGATAGCCAACCTTCACGAGGTCCCTGAGGTAGGCCCCGACGTTTTCATATTCCCGTTCTTCTTTGTTACCCCCGTCCTGTTTTCTTACTACGTATTCCATCTTTTTCTTTTCTGTTTCTCTCTACAGAACTTGCGGGATCAGGTTCTTATTCCCATAGTCGATTATCCTTCTAGTTTCTTCTTAGGTCCCATGGGAAATCTGGACCCATTGATTTTATCAACGCCAAGACCCTCCACATTCCTCTGAAATGCTCCCCCATGGACCCCTCCATATGGGGCTATGGCTTCAACTACTCCACTTCTCCCATCTCCGGTTGGCGTGATTGGTACCTTAGGGTCTCGGTTGTTTATCGCCCCCTCTAGGACGACATTGACATTGGCCATTGCATTAGTCTTTCTCTCGCTGAACCATACCTCAATGTCTCGATGCTGGCCACATATTGTTATTTTTGGTCTGATGCCATGAATGCCTTTGTTTTTGGCCAAGGGCCGATGAGTCCTTCTTTGCTTGATGTTTACTTTCTGACCAACCTAGATATCAACTCATCGGCCAACCCTTTTGACTTCCACTATCAGCCTTCCTCTCTTCTCAAGGTCATACCGGCTAACAATTGGGACCGCTATATTGCGAGGCGCAACAAGAAAATGGCTCTATAGACGCCCTTGATCATATCGTCTTTTTGAATCTTTGCCTAGAAGAGTTCGTCTTTTGCATACAAACCTTAGCCCCAACCTTCCAGTTTCTTTTCCTGGTCGAACGGTTGGCCGCCGGTGTGCGGGTTCCACTCGGTAGTTCTCTCCATGGGGCGGTATACCGCTTCCTTCACGTTGTATTGGTCGACTTGTTAGCCGGTAATTTCATTGACCGTCCCAGGGGACTTTGGTGGTTCCTCCAACTTTGGCTTAATGTATACACCGCCGACGTTGTTGGACAGACCCCTTTTATCCAATCACTTTTTTGACAGATTTTCTAGAATCATCCATCCCACTTATTGTCTTTGCTCCTTTTTAGGTGAGGTGGCGACGTCCCCTTCTACCACTCCCTTTTCTTCTACGGCTTTGGCCAATTTTTTCAAGAGCTTCTATCTTGGATTCTCCAATTGGGCCATCTGGTTCCCTTTTGATTTCTATGCGGAGAATGGTTTTCCAAACCGGTTGGTATTCCCCAATGTGTCCCAGAACGACACATCCTTCAGTATATTCTCATCAGCCATCTCTCCCTTCTTGCTCCCTACTAACTTCACCGAGGAATGCGCCCATGGGTCTTCCTACAAATTTTACCACCCTTTAGTCTTTTCCCACCAACTAGGCTTTGGCCAAATCCTTCCTCACCTTTTCTTCATCAGCCAAATCCAAACTCGTGGGAGGGTCTTAAACCCTTGGTAGTGGCGCCATATTTCACGGATGACCGAGGGGATTCATATCGGGGGCCTTGCTTCTTGGACCACCTGTCGGGCGATCTCCTTAACCTTCCGCCGATGGTGGGGCGAGGTCAAACAACACGTCTTCAACTACTCATCGCTGGTCTACTAGGTACGGCTCCACCAAGATGATACTGGTGTGGGTCCTAAGGTAATGTGCGCTTATCTTTGCTCATCCCTTGTAGCTCTTTCTAACTTAGACTTTCTATTTTCAGGACGTCGATCAGGATGTCCCCTGGTGAGTCTTAGCGGTCAGCCGATACAGTATGGGCAAGTATCGACCACTCCCAACTTGGGCTATGGTGCCTCCACCCCTACAGCGTGGGCGAAAGGAAGATGGTTCTGAATCGCCAGACCACCCCGAGGAAGCTCGAGCAACCTTGGAAGGGGGAGTCGACTGAAGTTGAAACCTGGGAAGCTCCGCTAGATACTTCTTCATATAAAATTTATGTCTCTATAATTTGGAGAAACCAAGTGTATATATATCGTTGATTCTTATGTATTCTTGGTCTTGGGTTTTGTGCCTTCCTGGCATTCGATGTCTCAGCATCGGCCATCTAAAGGCGATACGAATGGTATCAATTATTCTATGCGAAAATCTTTCAAGCGTTTATCCATACACTCGGGAAGTACTTTTTCAGGTACTTTCCATTCAATGCCTTCCAAAATACTTCCCCGTTCAGCCCCTCAAGTAAATAAGCATTGTCGGGCACTACTTGATGTATCTGAAACGGTCCCTCCCAATTAGGGGACCATTTACCAAACCGATTGTTCTTCGATCTGATCGGCAAGATAAGCTTCCATACAAGTTCCCCTTGCTCGAATGACTTCAGCACCACCTTCTTGTCATAGTACCTAGCAACCCTTGCCTTGCTTTCTTCAACCTTCTCGAGAGCTCTCAATCAGACTTGCGCCAGATCGTTCAGTCCATCTGTTATCAGATTATAATAATCATCGTATGTGAGTTGGTCTTGCAATGCGATCCTTCTTGAGTCGATGTTGTTCTCCCATGGCAATACGACCTCGTGGCCATATACTAACTGATACGGCGACACTTGAGTGGACCCGTGACGCGTCATTCGGTAAGCCTAGAGTGCCTCCGATAGGGACTGATGCCAACACCTAGGTTGTTCGTCCATCTTGCGCTTTATCAACTTGATCAAACTTTTGTTGGATGCCTCTTCTTTCCCATTAGCCTGTGCATAGTACGACAATGAATTTAATAGCCTGATTCCCATCTCGGCCGTGAACTGCTGAAATTCTTCCGATACAAAAATCGTTCCCTGGTCCGTGGTGATGGTCTGTAGAATTCTGAACCGATATATTATATGCTCTCTAGTAAACTCGATGGTGTCAGCACACGTGACTTTCTTGAGTGGAACGACCTCTACCCATTTTGTGAAGTAAACGATGATCGCTATTATGAACTTGTGACCCTTTCTTGACACTGGGTAAATTTGGCCGATCATGTCGATACTACGTCCTCTGAAGGGCCAAGGCTTGATTATTGGATTCATTGCTCACGCGGGCGCCCTCTGGATGGCCCTTAACTTCTGACAATCCTGGCACCCCTTATAGTATCTTATACAGTCCTCCACCATAGTCGGCCAAAAGTAACATGCCATTCGCAATAACCACTTCATTTTCTAGGCTGACTGGTGCGTTCCGCACACCCCATTGTGTACTTAGCACATTACTACTTTAGTTTCCTCGGTGCCTATGGATCTGAGGAGAACCCCATCAATCATCCGACGATAAAGATCTTCACTAAGCATGACAAACCTAGTCGCCTGATATTGAAGCTTCTTGGGCGCCGATGTTGAGGGGTCCTTCAAATAGTTGATAATATTATACCTCCAATCATCGGCCTCTATTTTCGTGATTTCGACCTCAATCGATCTAGCCATCGACTTGTACCCTGATGTTGTCTAGGCCAAATTGTTTGCCTCCGAATCTTGTTCCCTTAGGATGTGAGTGAACGACACATTTCGGAAGCGTGCCATTATAACCTGGCACTGATCATGGTACTCTTTAAGTTTATCATCTTTGCACTCATACTCATCCGATAACTATTTTATGATCAATAAGGAATCACCGAGAATCTCAACTGTATCAGCTCTCACTTCTTCTAGTAATTATAACCCTTTCAACACAGCTTCGTACTCAGCCTGGTTATTGGTGGCAAAGGGCTTGATGGTGTACACGAACTCAAATGGTGCCCCCCGAGGGAAAATGATCACCAGGCCGACACCGCATCCGTGCCGGCATACCGATCCATCAAAGAATAATGTCCATGGTACCGACTCTACGTGAGCTACCGTCTTGTCCCTGTGTTGAACTATGAAATCGTCTATTACTTAGCTTTTTATTGCCTTAGCCGATTCATACTTGAGGTCAAATTCGGTCAATGCAAGGACCCATTTCCCAATACATCCCTTCAAAATTGGAACGATAGCATATATTTGATGACATCGGCCTTGCATACTATAGTGCATTATGTCGAGAGCAGATAATGCCTTAGCTTGGTGCATGCGAAGTATAAGCATAGGAAAAGTTTTTCCACCACTGGATACCGGGTTTCAGCGTCCAGGAGCCTCCTGCTGACATAGAAAATTACCATTTCCTTCTTGTCGACCTCCTGAACCAAAACCGAGCTGGTGACTTCCTCATCGGCCGATAAATATAACTTGAACAGGGTCCCCTTCTGTGGCAGTATCAATACTAGTGGTGAGCTCAAATATTCTTTGATTTCATCGAATGCCTTTTGCTGTTTGTCTCCCCAAACAAATTCTCGACTCTGCTTCATTTTCAACAGCGGTGTGAAAGGTTCTATTTTCTTTGACAGATTGGCTATGAATCTTATGAGGAAATTTATCTTCCCAATTAGTGACTGCAGCTCGGTCTTATCGGTGGGGGGTAGGGTGTTCTTAATGGCCTCAATACTGCACTGGCTGATTTCAATCCCTCTTTCATGTACGATAAAGCCCAAGAATTTCCCCAATGATACCCCGAAAGCACACTTCTCAGGATTCATCTTTAGCCCATACTTTCGAGCTCTTTCTAAAACTTGATGTAGATCGTCCACATGCTAGCTGAATCTTCTTCTCCTGACGATTCTTCCTCGAAGTGCTCCACAATGTGCAACTCGGCCTTACGCTCACTAAAAATTCTAACAAATTTCTTGCTCCTGGCTCGACCTTCCTAGTCTAGAGCCTACTACAAAACCTGTCTGGCCTCAAGGAAATTCTGGTTGTCTAATCTTTCCTTAATCTCGAAATGCTAACCATTGAAATCTAAGTTGGCCAAATCCCTTTCGAAGATGTTTAAACTAAAACATTGGTTTATAGTGTCCCGGAAACGCCTAATGTAACCGGAGACACTCTCATTGGTATTTTGTTTAACCGATGTTAGATGCGAGAGCCTATGTTCGGTTTCCCTAGAATAAAAATAATCGAGGAACTTTTCTTCTAATTGGGCCCAAGTTTGGACGGAGTTCGGTGGTAGCACCGAAAACCATGTGAAAGCAGTGCCGGAAAGTGACAGGGAAAATAATCTGAGCTTAAGTGTGTCTGAACCGCTTGCTTCGCCACACTGCGCTAGGAATTGGCCTATGTGCTCTAGGGTGGTCTTGCTACTCTCGCCGTCAAACTTGGTGAACTTGGGAACCCTAAAGCCGCGAGGATATGGGATAGCATCAAAGTGGTCTGGGTATGGCTTATGGTAGACCCTAATCTGATCCCGAGGTGTGTAGCCAGTGCATTCCCTAACAAGCGCATGAATTCCCTCATCAATATCCTCTATGCCTTCTACCTTCACGCGTCTCTCGTATGGGGGCGCGACACATGGTAGTTGAGAAACCAAGGGTTGGTTTCGGAGTCTGTGATGAGTGATTGACAGATTTTACCCTCTGATTCGAAGGGGTCCCTCCAAAGGGGTTCAGAGGTTGATTCTCCGAAGGTGTTCAGAGGCTGTTTCACCGAAGGGTTCGGTGGGTCTGGTTGCTGCAGCTGTTGCAGCGGAGTGTGCTTGTCGGAGGGGTCCGAAAGTACACGATGACTGGGTTGTACCGAAGGGTTTGGTACTTTGGGTGGTACACCGGAGTATGTATCGAAGGTTGTTACCCGGAGAAGTTTCCGGAGTACTGGATACACTTGTCTGTCTGTTTGTGGTGCGCAGGTGACTTCGGAGGCGACGGACGGTTCGTAGCAAGTGAACCTGGGTCAAGCGGGAGGCTTGATGCCAGGGGAGCAGGGAGCTCCGTCATGAAGGCTGCGAAGGGGTTGAGGTCAGACCTCGGGTCGAGGTGCGCCAGGAGAAGGCAGTAAGTGCGGAGTGTGGCTCCGGGTGAAGGTACTTCGAGACGAAGTCCTCGGAGGCGAGGCACTTCGAAGGGTACTCCGAATGGAGTGACTTCGAAGTATGGTGGATGAAGTCCTCAGCGATGAGGCAAGACATTCGAAGTGTGCTCCGGAGGGAGACACTCGAAGGTATACCCGACGAAGGTCTCAGAAGTTGAGGTGCATCGAAGGCATAGTCTGGGTGAGGATCGTCGAGGAGTGTGCTCGGGGAGAGACACTGCGACGAAGTGCTCATGGAATGCTTCATGCGGAGGCCTTGGACGAAGGAGGGACTTCGAAGGGTAGTACTCCGAAGGTGGGGCTTCGGAGCAAGGCAGGCTCCAGAGTGAGGCAGGCTTCGGAGCGAGGCTGGCTCCAGAGTGAGGCTGACTTGAGGTACTTCGGCCATGCATGGCTTCGGTACACGGACTGACGGAGTTCGAGCTGGGAGAAGCTGCGAAGCCGTGGTGGTCCACTCCAAAGGTGTTGGTGCGAAGGCCCAAGGGCTTTGACGGCTTCGGCTCAAAACCATCACTGTATCGAAGGCTGACTTCGGTGAAGCGAAGGTCGTCAGGCTCAAGGCTTCTCACCGAAGCTACCGCACCCCTCGCGTGCGAAGGGGGGCTTCAGAAGGGTCCAAAACTGCAAAGGCTGACAGCGTCTGCTCTGCAAAAGCTGGTGCTGTCCCCTCTGCGAAGCTGACAAAAGAAGCCTCCAAATAAAGTAGACTACCAGTTGTACCCCCCTGTTCTGATGAGACAAAACCGGTGTAAACCCTAGGGGTAAAGTAGTCTATTCACAGGGCTGAATAGTGCTTATAAATAGTGGAGGCTGGCTAGGTCATATCAACACTTTGAGCATTCATTGTAGAACTCCTGTGCTAGCCACCACACTCTCTGTATTCATCCTGTGAGTTCATTTTGTGTTCCCTGTTCAAGCATTGAAGCTTTGACTCCGTGTTCATTTACTGCTTGAGCTTGTATGCATACTTCTCTGCATGCTTCGGTTGTGAGATTTTGCTTCTGATGGCTTTCATGCCTAGGCTTGGCCTGATTGGAAAGTATAAGGTAGACACACAAATAACCCCTGGCATTCTGAAAAGAACAACAAAAATTCATTGTTTATCAAGTTTGCTTTCAAATGCTCCACTTGAACTGGACTTGTCTGTCTAGAGTAGAAATTGACTAGCTTTGCGTTGTCC
Organism: Zizania palustris; assembly: GCA_019279435.1. Taxonomy (NCBI): domain Eukaryota; kingdom Viridiplantae; phylum Streptophyta; class Magnoliopsida; order Poales; family Poaceae; genus Zizania; species Zizania palustris. The sequence continues at coordinate 69,439,670 of JAAALK010000082.1, forward strand.
TGGCTTTTATTTGTCTAGTTACCTTGATTGAGTGGTGATGCTTTTATTTCAAAATGATAAAATCGCATGCTGTCATCATGTTTTTAGAGAATGTTAAATTGATCTGAGCACATGAAAATTGGTATTAATGTTGGAAAATTTTTGCTTTATATGTCTTTGCAAGTCTGCACATTTCGAAGCTTTGCATCTTTTTAATGCTCCTTGATGCCTGCATTGCCAAAGGGGGAGAAATTTTTGAGTTCGCTGCAGTAAGGGGGTAAAATAACTCAGGTGGAGTTGTTATCTTGCAAAGGGAAGATTTGCCGAAGGGGCTTTTACTCTGTTGAAAAAAGGGGGAGGAAAATTCTTTTGTCAAGTGACATGATTTTGCTCGTTTCTGAGTTTTTATGGTCACTTGTGTGCTGAAATTTTTCAAATTTTCTTGAACTTGAATTTGGTTGTCAATGCACTCATCAAGGGGGAGATTGAGAAACCAAGGGTTGGTTTCGGAGTCTGCGATGAGTGATTGACAGATTTTACCCTCTGATTCGAAGGGGTCCCTCCGAAGGGGTTCGGAGGTTGATTCTCCGAAGGTGTTCGGAGGCTGTTTCACCGAAGGGTTCGGTGGGTCTGGTTGCTGCAGCTGTTGCAGCGGAGTGTGCTTGTTGGAGGGGTCCGACAGTACACGATGACTGGGTTGTACCGAAGGGTTCGGTACTTTGGGCGGTACACCAGAGTATGTATTGAAGGTTGTTACCCGGAGAGGTCTCCAGAGTACAAGATACACTTGTCTGTCTGTGGTGCGCAGGTGACTTCGGAGGCGACGGACAGTTCATAGCAAGTGAACCTGGGTCAAGCGGGAGGCTTGATGCCAGGGGAGCAGGGAGCTCTATCACGAAGGCTGCGAAGGGGTTGAGGTCGGACCTTGGGTCGAGGTGCGCCAGGAGAAGGCAGTAAGTGCGGAGTGTGGCTCCGAGTGAAGGTACTCCGAGACAAAGTCCTCGGAGGCGAGGCACTTCGAAGGGTACTCCGAATGGAGTGACTTCGGAGTATGGTGGATGAATTCCTCAGCGATGAGGCAAGGCATTCGAAGTGTGCTCCGGAGGGAGACACTCGAAGGTATACCCGACGAAGGTCTCAGAAGTCGAGGTGCATCGAAAGCATAGTCCGGGTGAGGATCGTCGAGGAGTGTGCTCGGGGAGAGACACTGCGACGAAGTGCTCATGGAATGCTTCATGCAGAGGCCTTGGACGAAGGAGGGACTTCGAAGGGTGGTACTCCGAAGGTGGGGCTTCGGAGTGAGGCTGGCTTCGGAGCAAGGCAGGATCCTGAGCGAGGCAGGCTTCGGAGCGAGGCTGGCTCCGGAGTGAGGCTGACTTGAGGTACTTCGGCCATGCATGGCTTCGGTACACGGACTGACGGAGTTCGAGCTGGGAGAAGCTACGAAGCCGTGGTGATCCACTCCAAAGATGTTGGTGCGAAGGCCCAAGGGCTTTGACGGCTTCGGCTCAAAACCGTCACTGTATCGAAGGCTGACTTCGGTGAAGCGAAGGCCGTCAGGCTCAAGGCTTCTCACCGAAGCTACCGCACCCCTCGCGTGCGAAGGGGGGCTTCAGAAGGGTCCAAAACTACAAAGGCTGACAGCGTCTGCTCTACAAAAGCTGGTGCTATCCCCTCTGCGAAGCTGACAAAAGAAGCCTCCAAATAAAGTAGACTACCAGTTGTACCCCCCTGTTCTGATGAGACAAAACCGGTGTAAACCCTAGGGGTAAAGTAGTCTATTCACAGGGCTGAATAGTGCTTATAAATAGTGGAGGCTAGCTAGGTCACATCAACACTTTGAGCATTCATTGTAGAACTCCTGTGCTAGCCACCACACTCTCTGTATTCATCCTATGAGTTCATTTTATGTTCCCTGTTCAAGCATTGAAGCTTTGACTCTGTGTTCATTTACTGCTTGAGCTTGTATGCATACTTCTCTGCATGCTTCGGTTTCTCTGTAGTCCATTTTCTTGTGAGCTTTTCTGGAGAGGTGTGTGAGAAGCCTGTTCGAGCGAAGTGTGTTCGAGCGAAGTGTGTGTTTCAGTGTTTGGTCGCTGTGTGTAAGCTGGAGGCTAGACCTCTCTGATTACTAGCGAAGCACTGTTTGACTTAGATCGAAGCCCGTTTTTCTTTCCTTGTCGAAGTCCTCAGTAAAGTCTGTTTAGTGTGCGTTTAGACCTTAGAAGTACGAAGCCCAGCACCAGTTGCTGTCGCTGAGTATTTGGTCGAAGCCCGCAGAGGGAAGTCTGCTCTTGTGAAGGGTGTAGTGCGAAGCCTGCTCAAAGGCACCTTGTGTGCGGTGCCTGCACTGCCTTAGCAGAGTTGATCGAAGTCCTCAGAGGGAGGTCCGCTCTTGCAAGTGCGAAGCCTGCAAGTGCAAAGCCTGCACGAAGGCACCCTGTGTGCGAAGGCTGCGCTGACTTAGGAGAAGCTGAATTTTTGGGTTTGTGGGTGGAGCGAAGTCTTCTTGACTTCGAACTTTTGCTCCTTGCGAAGCCTGTTTTTGGAGCTAAAAAATACCTCCGAACCAGACCTTCGAAGGGTGTGTTCGAAGCCTGTTCCGCAGAAGACAGAATTAAAACAGAAGGCTATTTTTAGTCTGAAATTTTAAAAGCTCCCATTCACCCCTCCTCTGGTCGCCGTTTCCGGTCCAACAGTAGTATATTGGGGTGTCGGCCGTGCGGCTCCTCCTCTCGTGCCAGCTCATGAGAAATAGGATGATCAGGCCTACGCGGGTGTGTGGGAGTAGGAGGTGCGGGTAGCGCGGGAAAAATTAGTGTAGGCGCGAGCGGAGGCGGTGTGTAGTAGACAGGGGCGGTCTGACCATCCATAGAGCCGGTCTGACCATAGGCGTATGGGCCGATCGGACCGTCCCGGTAGATGGTCTGGCCGTAGGCGTACTGGCCAGTCGGACCGGCCTGGTAGACGGTTTGGCCATAGACGTACTAGCCGATCGGACCGGCCTGGTAGCCAGTCTGTCCGTAGGTGTATTGGCCGGTCGGACTGGCCTAGTAGCTGGTTGGACCGACTATTGTTGGTAGTGGGGCTTGATACGTGTCGGTCTGACCGATTCAAGGGTCGGTCTGACCAACAGTGGTATATGTGGTCTCATCCCTAGAGGGTGTGGGCGGAGACATGACAGCTTTTCCGGTGCTCCCATCTGTTCTACTGTATATGTGGTGCATAGGGGGTAAACTAGAAATTGGAGTGGGAGAAACGGCCTCGGAAAAGCTGAATCTTCTAAACATCGCTTCCATCTCAGGCCCTAAACGATTCGTGAATGTAGCACTAACGGCTTGATCTACCATGGCGGCTATCTCCTGCCTAATTTCTGAGGGGGATAGAGATAGGGATGATGGCAGTGGTACCTGGTTTCTAGAGAGGTTGGGAATGTTGAGGTTACGCTTGACGAAGCCCGTGCGGGTTTTGGTGTAGCGCCCAAGCATGAGTGCTTGGAATTCCTTCATCTTGGCCTCAATCTTGGCCCGATCCTCTTCTGGGATGTTTGCAAGGGTGGGGAGGATGATGTTGCGGTCGTCGATCTCCACGCTCATGCCCCCCAGGTCCATCGGTGATAGGGGTAATGTTGCCGTAGTCATAGTAGTTGTGGTTGATGTACCTGCAGCCAATGTAGACGTGCTCGTCATGTTGATGTCTTCCCCAGTGGAGTAGCCAAAAAGTGTGTTGACACAAAAACGCGCCCACACACTGACGTCAGTTCGACGATCCAAAAGTGCGCGATCGTTTCAAGGATAAACCCTAAAACATCGCGAGACGGCAACGCCACATTCCGATGACCCTTAAGCAGTGGTAAGGGAAAACGGAGTCACCAGGCAATCAAACAAATATTTTGAAATAAAGTTCGATTAACCGAAGTGTTGGAAAAAAATAATAAAGTAAACTACCAGACTAAGGCCGGTTTATATTAACAGTGAAGGGGGTATGCCGAAGGGTACCTTTGGCGTTCAAACAAGGGGGTCCGAAGGGCACCCGAAGTGGCCTTCGGGCTATGGTCGGTCAGATCGACAAGGGGGTCCGAAGGGCACCCGAAGGGGCCTTCGGCCTTTTGGTCAGTCAAACCGGCAAGGCGGTCCCGGTCGGACCAGGGATAAAATCCCAATCGGACCGTAGACTCCAGCACCGGAGGGGTCTGATGCAGAGGTCCTCGGTGCATAGGATTCCGCCGAAGGGTGGTCGGGCGGTCGGACCGACGGAGGGGTCCGGTTGGACTGGCGACTTCGATCTGGTTGGACTGACGGATGCGACTCGGTCGGACCGAGGGCTCCGATGGCAAAGGGGCCTGATGCGATGGGTTTTCGCCGAAGAGGGCTTCGGCGTGATGGCGAGTGGTGCTCTGGCGCGGAGTGGTCGGTCGGACTAGCCTTGAAGCGCAGGTCGGACTAGGGCTTGCCGACAATAGGATGACGACACGACACTCAACGGTCAGACCGGGTATGTACTCTGGTCTGACTGACAGGGATCTAGAGAAGTGATCCCTAGCTCTGGCGATCGCCTTGCAAATAGTAGATTGGAACCGGGGCTATTGGCGACGGGAGTGTAGATGAAACCCTGCAAAAAAATACCAAGATCAAGCCCTAACTCGGCTTAGAGGCCGGATTTCCAAGGGTAGTCGGAGAAAACCGATAAAACGATAAAAATTCGTTCCGTGGATTAAACGGGAGATTCATGGGCGAATCAACAAGGGTTACCGAGATTTCGATGTGGCGAATGGAGGGCTTACAACGCAAACCCATAAAAATGGACGTTACTTGGCTAATCCTAGGGCGAGGAAAGTAGATTGAAAGGTAAAAGTGTGATTCAAAGCGAAGGCTTTGTGTTTTATCTGAGAGAGAGGTCCTCATGAATCAGCCTTGCCCCTATGTTTATAGGGGGTGGACATGGTGTTTCTTGGCGTCCAATTGGAGTAGATTTCAGCTAAAAGTAGTTAGGATTTAATTAGAGATAAAACCACCCCGAAACCATCTTTATCTCTAATTTTCGATTTGGGCCCGGTCTGACTGGACCCATTGGGCGGTCTAACCGGACCTACATGGCCGGTTGGACCGGCCTACTATGAAGGATATGCCCAAGAAAATTCCGTAGATCGGAAGTTCCGATAGGTAGTATTGGAAGTTCCGGTTATTTTCTGATCTCGATATAGAGAGCAAATGTTGCTTTGGAAGTTCTGATATGGTATCAGAAGTTCTAACGAGCCGAAAGTTCTGATTCGGAATTGGGGAATTTTTGTACTGATCGGAAGTTCCGATATGGTATCGGAAGTTCTGAGCTTGGCGAAAATAGATTGGATCTGTTGTGTGTTGTGCTGAATTTGGAGACCAGAAAAATACCTTGTCAGAAGTTCTGATCTAGGATCGGAAGTTGCGATGTGGGGTATCAGATTGGATCCTTTAGGAATACAGATTAGTTGTAACTAATTTGTGGGTTCCAAGATATGCATGACCCAGGGGGCTTTCAGCCCTGTGTAAGGAGAGGAGGAGGTCTTGGAAAAAGGAATAAGCCTAGATGAGACCTAGCCACCCAAGAGTCCTCTCCTCCCTTTCTTGATCTCAAACATTGAGATCGAGGATTTCCTGTCTATCACGTGCGGTGCTAGCACGCTGCCGTGGGAGGAACTCCATCCCTGTATGTGTGGACTCCGTGGAGGCGTTGCTCCATGAGCGACGCTCGTGGCCTTCACCACGAGGAAGGCGACTTCTTCATCAATTGGATCGGCGAGGAATAGTCGGGACAAAGCGAGGATAGGCTTGACGCGCTTCATCATCATCTTCTTCCGTTGCACCTAGCGCATCAAGTGCTAGAAGGTACCGATCTATGATCCCACACGCGCATGAGCCTAGGGCCATAGGGCGGAAATTTTGAATTTGCTGGCTAGCATAGCTAACCTATTCCCCAACATACTATGGTCGGTCAGACCGTCCTGTGCCAGGACTTGCACATTTTCGGCCAAAAGTACTAATTTTCGGTATTTTGAGTATTTTGACCATTAGTGCCATTTTTGTTGTAAACATATTCAACAAAGAAATGTCATTCCCAATCAATAATAATATGTCATCCACATATAAGACCAGAAATACAAGTGAGCTCCCACTAGCCTTCTTGTAAACACGAGGCTCTTCTTTGTTCTTGATGAAGCCAAACCCTTTGACTACCTCATCAAAGCGAAGATTCCAACTCCGAGAAGCTTGCTTCAGTCCATAAATGGACTTCTGCAACTTACAAACTTTCCCAACATTACCTAGATCATCAAGACCTTTAGGCTATGTCATGTACACATCCTCACTTAGGTTTCCATTCAAGAAAGCCATCTTGACATCCATTTGCCATATCTCATAATCATAAAATGCAGCAATTGCTAGGATGATCCGAATATACTTAAGCATGACGGCGGGTGAAAATGTTTCATCATAATGAACACCTTAAATATGTCTGACACCTTTTGCCACCAATCGTGCCTTATAGATGTGAACATTTCCATCAATGTCTATCTTTTTCTTGAAGATCCATTTACACCCAATAGTTTTTACACCATCTGGTGGATCAACCAAGTTCCAAACTTGGTTATGTCGCATGGACTTATTGACGCCAAGAATTGGTAAAGCCCAAGGCCCATCATTGAAGGCGTGCGGTCAATAGAAGGTCATAGAAGATTCGATCAAAGAAGGTCGATGGAGTCCGTCCACAACAGCTGCATGATCGGAAGGGGAGTCAATGGAGATAAGAGTAGAAGATGGTTACAGATTCATCCAAAATTGGCCGAATAGGTTACTTGGACAACAAGTCTACGGACTATAAATATATATCCATTAGGTTAGGATTAGTTTAACTCTTGTTCAATCAACAATCGGCGCATCGCCACCCTTGTGCCCCAAGGTTATCCGGTGGTACTCGGGCTCTCAGAGCTGGGCTGCATCAGTTTGATCTTCGGCGAAGAGGTGAGTCCCGCCACCCCCGATGTCCGTGCCAACTAGGTTAGTATCCTCATGGCTGCATTTTTTCAGTCTGATCTCTTGAGCAAAACGGTGAAACAACACGGTCACCGGTTGTTATCAATGTATTTGGCTAGGTCTAAGGCTACATCAGTTAGGTTTGATCTCTTAGATTGAAGTGATCTGGGTTTGGTAGCTTGAGGCTTCATCGGTTAATTTCGACATCTCTTGCTATTGTATCTTTTTCATATCGTATATTGTTCATCTAAATAAAGTTTGCCCGATTTGTTGATATATTGTTCAGATCATCGTGACTAGCTACTATCTCGGTTAGGTCCAATCTAGTTATTATGATGATTTCCATTATATAGATCTGTTATCTGGCATACTTTATTTATTTCTATCAGAATACAAGCTGATAGGTTATCTTTAATTCATCTTTGTATCATGTTCATCGTCGAAGGGTGCCCATCAGCCTATATGCATATTCTTTTTTCTCCATCGGCTGATGGTGCGCTCGCTCGACTGGGCCAACTCAAGCTATCGACCAACTGGCCGATCAGCGCGCTGGTTCACGATATTATATTTCCTGCCACAGTCATCGGTTTGCCAGTCGATCGACTATGCTACTAACATCTATTTTCTCTGATACCTTATCAATTGCAGGGTCAAACTGATTGGCATGCCCTGAACCCTTTTCAAAGAGGTAGGACCTACACTGGAGCCAAGCAAATCTCCCAAGCCATGCGTGTATCAGTGTGTGACCAAAAAGCACGCCAACACGCCTTTTGGCACGCCCGGTGGGACCATCTCCAACAACTTTGCCATGGTAGGCGAGCTCGGTGAGGAAAACGTCATCATGATCACCATGGATGCTTTGTCCGAGGAACAGAGGATAGAGGTGCAGCAACATTTGGAGGAGTTCCGGAATTCATGCCTGCAGGTCTATGGCATGAATCAGCTCGGTCCCGTTTAGAAGGCCATGCTTCAAATGGTAGTGCTGACCATACAGTGTGGTCAGCCAATGGAGAATTCTCAGGCCAGCCTTCAAGAAATCGTCGATCAGGCGATCTGCCAGTCGCTGGTCAGCCAATCAGGGACACTGGACAAGACCATTCAAGGATTGATCAAGGAGGCCATTGGGGGCATAGTGGTTTGCGAGGCACCGCAAGGTCCTGCGTACCTCCCCAATGACCCATTGAGACTACTACAGCACACTTGGTCGATGTCACTGCCGCAAGAGCCGATGAGGCTAGACCAGTTGAGCCCTTCGCTCGGCTACGAAGGCGACAAGATGACCTAGCCATCGGCTCCCCCGCACATTATGCCTCAGGGGACTCTAGGCGGGGCCGATAAGAATGCACAAGTGTCGTTCCCAGCATCTGATCCAAGGGTCCCAGGGCAAGGAATGCTGCAAGTGACATATGACATCGCAAGAGACCCCTAGCAGATCTCATGCCGACAAGGGGGGGCACCCGATGTCATCCCTCTTGGATATCACCAAATGACACACTATGTAGCAATGTCCTACAGCGATGCAATACAGATATGACGCTGCTCGGTGGGACTAGCACCAATAGGCGCTAGTGCCTGCCCAATGTCTGTCGTCGACCAGCAGGAAGATGAGTGGGTAAACCGAATCATAGAGCTCATTAAAGATCAATTTGTGTTGAATCCCAAAGAGCAGATGTACATGTACCGACGACCGTATCCTGAATGGTTTGATCGAGTGCCGCTGACAAACTAGTACAAGGTGTCGGATTTCACCAAGTTCTCGGGACAAGATTCGATCTCCACAATCGGACACATTAGCCGGTTTTCTCGCCCAAGGTGGGGAGGCATCGGCTGACGAAGCGCTGAAGGTCTGGCTATTCCAGTTATCCCTATCAGGATCGACCTTCACGTGATTTTCTTCACTACCGACAGAATCCATCAGAGGATGGGCAGACCTGGAAAATAAATTTCACAAGTACTTCTTCACTGGCATCCAAGAGATGAAGTTGATCGACTTGACATCCGTGAAACAAAGGATGAATGAGTCTGTCCCAGATTATATACAGAGGTTCTGGGACGTGTGAAGTGGATGCTACAACGTGAACCTCACTGACAATCAGTTGGCAGAGCTGGCGTTTAAAGGACTCTTGAGCCCTATTAGGGCCTAGTTTTCATCGCATGAGTTTGACAGCCTCTCGCAACTGCTGCAAAGGGTATCACCCCATGAGAGCCAATTCCAAGAGGCCAGGCAAGACAAGTACTAGAAGTAGGTTGCGTACACCCAAGTGTACCACTTGGACTCCAACGAGTACTGTGAATTTGATGCAGAAATCGGGATGGCCGAGTGGTCCAAGAACAAGAAGCAGGTCACATGCACATGGATAAAATCAGCCGAGCAGGAAGAGAGGTATGACTTCGATATCAATAAGGCCGATAAAATATTTGACCTACTGCTAAGAGAGAAGCAAATCCACCTATCACCTGACCATGTAATACCATCTGCCGAAGAGTTGAAGAAGAAGTACTGCAAGTGGCACAATTCCCCATCGCACCACACTAATGAGTGCAAAGTCTTCAGGTAGCAGATCCAATCGGTCGTAGAGTAAGGTCGTATCAAGTTTGCCGATGGGAGATAGACGATGAATATAGACGGCCATCCATTCCCTGTCAACATGGTGAACGCGCACTATGACGACAATTGGCATGCAAGAAATAGAAGGCGGACGAGTGGAAATGTCACCTCAGCGGGACTCATCGAAAAGTATCTGAAGAGATTGGCAGAAAGGGAAGATAGCGAAAATAGTCGTATCCACTCGTGTTTCAATCCCCATTGGAATTGCAAGTTCTTCATGCTTTGTTGGAATGAAGGGCTATGACTACCGTCCATGGACGACTGCCCGGGATGCAATGGATTACCGGGTGATCATCGGGCACATAACGACGAGCTGAGACCACGTGATTAGAGAACCGTGCGCCAAAGGTTGTCGCCCCAAGGGTATCGACGCTAGAAAGACTAGGCCCCGTCGGTTCAGAAGAAGTCTGCCTAATGGCCGAAGACGATGAAGATATCACAGGAAAGCCGCAATGGTGCCCCCCGGGAATCATTATGCAAAGCCAAAAAAGAAGGGTGCAGTGCCCGCGACAGAGAGAAGGAAGGGTACAAGTGTACGATGAAGGAGTTGATCGGCCCCCTAAGATCAGGAGCGAATGGCGCCCAAAAGATAAGGCCGATCACGGTGACAAAAAAGGCGTGGAGGTAAACATGGTCTTCTTCCTTCCTACAGAGTATCGGGCCATCTTAGAAGAGCACGCGGGACAAGCCAATACCATGGCTCAATTAATGCTGGCTCCATAGCCCGCAATTTTTGACAAACCCGAAGACCTAGAACATTGGCACCTGAGGCCTCTCTACGTCAAGGGGTTGGTTAATGGGAAGCCGATGTCCAAGATGATGATAAATGGAGGGGCGGCCGTCAACTTGATGCCTTACGCCACCTTCTGAAAGCTCGGGAAGACGCCGAAAGACCTCATCAGAACTAACATGGTACTAAGGGATTTTGGTGGTAACTCATCAAACACAATGGGAGCTTTAAACATAGAACTAACAGTTGGAAGCAAGATGGTGACGACCATATTTTTCGTGATAGAGGGAAAATGATCCTACAACTTGTTGCTGGGACGTGACTAGATACACGTGAACTGTTGTATCCCCTCAACAATTCATCAAAACCTCATGCAGCGGGTCGACGACCAAGTGGAGGTGAATCACGCCGATAAATCGGTTAACATAGCTACAACCGATCTATCGATATGGGAGGTAGAGGGAGTCGTCTATTTGTCAAGAAAGGCTTGGGATGGGAATTTCTTGCAAGTGTCAGATGATGGTATCACACCAGTCAGTGAAGAGCCACCCAACTTTATGCTATAAGGAATACATTACGGACGACTTCGGCCAAAATGATGCAGCAACTGATAAACCACTACGACGGGGGCGTTAGGCCGAAGTTAGTCTCTACAAGGTACCACGCCTCCAATGAAATAGTAGCGAGTAAAAAGTTGCCACGTCAAGAAGAAAAGAGGTCGAACGATGAAACTAAGGGAATACTTCAACCGTTGCCTATGGTATCGCCTTAAGATAGCCGATGCAAAAGCATCACCTTTAGCCCTAAACACAGTAAGAAGACTTCGATGCAAAAGAGACTGAACAAAGCGACTAAGGAAAACATTCTAAGTGTTCGGGTGAACTACATTTAGTCGATGCCTATGGCATCACCTTGAGACGGCCGATGCGAAGGCATCGTCCTTAAACAAAATCATCAAGAACAAAGAGAATACAACTCAAAAAACTCAACAGGAAATGATACAAGATATAAAGAAGTGCTGATATATATATATTCATGATGTTTCTGATTGCAATGAGATATGTTACAAGCCCCCTGATTGGCGTATGGAGGACCCTCAATAGTGTCACCTCTACAGAGCACCCTTCCCTGAAGCACGAGCCAGCTAGGACCGCCTCCCGTTCACCTATACTATAGGAGTGGGAGCGCCAGTGCCAAGGTTCGTAGTGGTCAATACTGGTCAGTATTGTATTGGCCAGCCGCTTAGGCTCATGGAAGGGACCCCCACATCAACGTCCTGCAAAAGGAAAAGGCAAGTCCTGGTCATATGAGGAAAACAGAAGCAAAGAAAGGAAAAAGAGCTAGTTGGATCCGCCTCGGCGCTAGTTGGATGAAGCCGTTCCAGCTAGACCAACGAGGATCAGTTGAAGACATAGAGATTCACCTCACCCCACCACTCACGGAAGGTGGTGGATGTCGCCCAACAGGTAGTCTAGGTAGAGACTATTTCATAGGGTATCCCATCGGTCATGTGGGAGAGGCGATCCCACTCTAGAGCGCTCATGACCCTTCCATGGGCCTGGATCCATCCGACGAAGAAGAGATGGGGAGGAAGCTGGACAAAGCCCAACTGCCTCGAGAACACCGACAAATGGTAGAACTCATAGGAGCACCACTGGGAACAGTCATCAGTAAAATTGACCAGGAGCAAGCAGGGAAAGGAGGCAATAGAAAAGATACGAAAGGACTCTGCGTCCTAGGATACATTGGGAAAGACCAGTTGGTCGGGGAGTGCATACTCTGAATGGAAACCAAAAGGAACCTAGATGATCCAACTAGAGAATCTAAGGTAGAAGATTTTGAAAGATGCGGCCAAAGCCACAGGGGAGATGGGAATGAAAGGACAAAACGAGGCCGCTTCGCCCAAGGATCGACACCAACAGAAAGTAGGAGGCACTGACTCTGGAAAATTGTTGGGAAAGAGTGAATGGGAAAAAGGGGACTCTCTAGTGGCTTTAGTGGTATAGACATTCAACCAGAGTTGAAGAAGCCACCATGGACCCCGACGCCGGCCGATGAAGTTGCCAGCCGATAAATCGACTAACACGAGGTGGAGGAGATGGTAGTTAGCCCCGAGAAAACAACAACCTAGGGGGATCCGCTCATAGGTGGCAAGCCATTCAGCCAAGTATTGGAACTACAGAGTCGGTGCCGGGGCCGACAAGTAGAAAACAAATTCCTCTAGCCAGAGGTTGAGGAAGGCGATGTGTTCGCGAGTGCCTACCGGGCCGACTTTCTTTTTGTGCCGCCTGATGTATCGGCTCTAGTTATCAGCCGGGTCAGCACCATGATCACATGATGGCTAGAAATGGAGGGAAAAGGGATGGACTAGTGAGCTCATGTCAAGACAAGTCAAGAAGTGGACATCGAGCAAAAAGGGGCTCATCAGTCCATGGGCAAATATAAAGGCATTGAGGGCGTAAGACCAGAAGTAACATGATGCGGCCAACATCAGTTCATTCCGGAATGGTGCGGCGAGGGAGAGACCGATGCAGTGACTGACATCGATCTCATCCCAGAAGGTGCGGTAAGTGGCCGATACCCTAAGGTACCAGTCATGCCAGCTAGGGATGGAGGAAGGAAAAGGCGTGAAGCCAAGGTCCCAGTCAGAAGGATGCATGGGGGAACACTTGAAAGGGATTCGACAGGTTTTGACATTTACAAAGTGTTGATAGCAAGAAAGAGCATTAATGGCTGAGATTGTCAAAATATCAATTTTGGTAGTTTGGGCCAAAAATACGCATGTCTAGGGTCAGGCCGAAGCCCTATAGGACCGAAGGTCCATTGGGCTGTGGGCTCCGAAAGCCTCTGGCCATCCCATGGACTTCGTCCAGGAAGCCTTCGGAGGCCCACGCCACCGAAGCTTCGGCCCGAGGAGCAGGCCTCGATGGGCCTGGCCGAAGCCCACTTCGGCAGAGACAGAGTTGGATGCGATTCCAGCTGAGTTTTATCTCTATCCAAACTGAAAAATAGCAGATTTGATCTAAAGTTTGGACCCTATAAATAAAGAGGTGAGGTCAGCTTAAAGGCCCCTGACAATACAAACCAAACCAAAGCCCTAGCTTTGATCGTATTTACTTTACCTCTATTTTTCCTGTACCTCTTCGTGGGTTTGCCTGGAAGCCCTCCGCTAGCCACTTCAGAACAGTGGTAACCCTTGTTACTTCGCTTGTGAAGTATACGTTAATCTATGTAATAGATTGCTATCGCCTTGTTACTTCGCCTGTGAAGTATCCGCTAATCTGCGTAACAGATTGCTACCTTCGCTACTAGTGCAACACTTAGCAGAATTCGATCCTCAGGCCGAATTGGTACTTCGAACTCTCTTTGTTTCAGGTTCCCACGTTCAGAGCTACTTCGTCGGAGGTGTCCGGAGCTGAGAGATCAGTTTCGGAGGTCATCAAGACACCCTTCGGCGAGACTACAGGCTCCGACGACAGGCTTCGCCAGCACACTCCGTCACAGCAGGCTCCGCCATGCCCGTACCTCACTCTAGACGAGTCGCTCGCGTGAGGCGTTTGGGTTATTATTTTGTACTTCGCTACATCAGAAACTTCACGCCGAACCCCGCCGTTCGGAGGTGATTGTCATGTCCGGATACGTTCAGAGTTCATCTTCGATCAGACCAGTCCGAACGCCGAAGGCACCCTTCAGCGAGACACTTCGCACCGGACGCCGAAGGTATACTTCGGCGACCCCTTCACACAAGACTTCAAAGCAAACAAGCTCCGACCGGTTTGATGATTTTATTCTGTTTAATATATTTCTTTTCGGCTAATTGGGTTATTTTGTGTGATCTAATTGCCTGGCGACTCCACCCCCCTTATCACGATGAAGGGTAGTCGGAACGCGACGTCGGTGCTGCGTCACGCTTAGGCTTGTCCCTAAGTATCCACACACTTTTGGATCGTCCGACTGACCCAAGTGCGGGGGCACGCTTTCGTGTCAACACACTTTTTGGTGACTCCGCTGGGGAAGGCTACGCCAACATGACAAGTACATCTACATCGGCCACCAGTACATCTACGTCGACTACTACGTCTACACCACCGATGGACACAATAGGAGGCGCGCATATCGATAACCACAACATCTTGACACCTACACTTGAAGACATCCCCGCAGAAGACCGAGCAGAGATTGAGGAAAAGTTAAAGGCACTCCAAGACATGATGCTTGGGGGCTACGTTAAGACACGCGCATGCTTCATCAAGCGCGACATCATCACCCCCGACCTCGCTTAGGTCCAGGTAACACCTGTATCGCCTCGTTTATCTTCTTTAGAGATTGAGCAAAAAATAGCCGCATCAGTAGATCAAGCCGTTAGAGCTTCGCTAGCCAACCGTTTAGATTCGGCAGTCAGCTCCCAAGTAGAGGCGACTCTTAAGAGGTTTGGCTTTACTGAGGCCGTACCCCCGGTTCCTATTGCTAGTGCACCTTCGGCAAACCACGTGTACGGTAGGACTAACGACAGCACTGGCACAATCATGTCTCTGGCCTCAACACTTATGGCTGAGACCAATCATTACACCTACGGTGAAACTAACACTACGTACCATGCACCACCACCTGCGCCGGTACCTGCGCTGCCCGCACCACATGCGTAGGCACCCGGACACGAGCACGTCATACAGATAGCGCGTAGGGAAGAAGCCCATGGCTGACACGCCGATATCCCACCATGTGTCGTGCCCCCGCATGAGAGGCGCGCGTAGGCGACGAGCCAAGATGACATAGAGGAGCGGGTCCACGCACTATTTAGAGAGTGTGCCGGCTTCCTGCCCAAGGGATGGGTTAGGGTTTACCGTAAGCCATACCCCAACCATCTTGATACAGTACCCTACCCCCGCGGCTATAGAATCCCTGAATTCACTAAGTTCGATGGCGAGGGTAGGAAAACTACACTAGAGCACGTTAGTCAATTTTTGGCACAGTGTGGAGAAGTTAGCGGGATAGATGCTCTAAAGGTCAGACTATTTTCTCTCTCGCTATCCGGCACCGCTTTCACTTGGTTTTCGGTGCTCCCGCTGAACTCCATTTAGACGTGGGATGATTTAGAGCAAAAATTCCATGATTACTTCTACACGGGTGAGACAAAACTTAGGCTTTCACATTTGACATCGGTTAAGTAGAAATCTAATGAGAGCGCCTCTAAGTACATCAAGCGTTTTAGGGATACTAGAAACCGATGTTTTAGCCTTAATATTTCGGAAAGGGACTTGGCGGAACTAGCTTTTAATGGGTTGCGTTCTGAAATTAAAGAGAGGTTGGATAACCAAAAATTTTTAGAAGTTAGCCAAGTTTTATAGCAGGCTCTGGTCCAGGAAGGTCGAACCAAAGATAAAAAGTTTATTAAGACATTTAGCAAGCCTAGGGTTGAAATCCACATCATGGAACATTCTGACGAGGAAGAGTCAGAAGAGGAGGATTTAGCCGATATGTACGTGGTCGAATGGGTGTGGAACACTAAGAATAAACCTGTCACCTGCTCCAAGTTATGACCATCCCCCACAAAGAATCTACCTAGTGAGGTCAAGTACTCGTTTGATATAACTAAATGTGACAAAATATTTGATTTTCTCTTGAAAAGTCAGCTTCTCAGGTTACCTAAGGGTTAAGTCATTCCATCTGCTGATGAGTTAAAGAAGCATCCGTATTGTAAGTGGCATGATTCACATTCACATAATACTAACGATTGCAATGTTTTTCGACGGTAGATCCAATCGGCCATAGAAGAAGGACGATTGAAGATAGACCATAATCCAAAGATGAAGCTGGATAAGGACCCCTTTCCTGTCAACGCCGTCGACCTCGGCGAGAAGAAGGTGTTGATTCGGCCAGAATAGGCCGAGTCGGCTAAGGGGAAGGACGTGATTGTTGGAGAACCGTGCACTCGCAAGCTCATACCGAAGAACCCCGAGGTAGGAGTGTGGAAACATAACATTAATACCCCTTCGACTAAAGCTCCCAAGAGGCCGAAGGTAACGTACAATATGATGTTAAACAAGCATCAAAGAAATGCCAAGGAAGAGGGTCCCCACACTAAGAAACTAAAGCAGCCGAAGGGTCCAAGACTCTCGGAGGGTAGCTTCGGACCGAAGCAGCCGAACCCTCCGCGCGGCGGCTTCGGGCCGCGGTGGCCTGGCACTCCGCACGGTGGCTTTGAGCCACAATGGCCGAACCCACCGTACAGTAACTTTGGCCCCCAATGGCCGAATCCCGCACCGTGTTGGACTTCTCCGATAGGAGGCTTCGTCCCGCACTGGCCGAACGTACCTTCGGCCTGGCAGGACCCTTCACTGGTGTGGTCCGAGACGCCATCAACTCTGCCGAACCCCCTTCGGGGTAACGGGTTCGGCTCACAGTGGGCGAGGCCACTAGAGCCGCCGATGCCTCCGTCGTATGACTGGACGGGAACCCCGTGGGCTCCGTACGTATCTGGGTCAGGGTATTCTCTGCAACCTAACACTATGCCTTGTTTTCCTTCGGAGTATTATGGATGGCAGGGACAAACAGACGCAACGGAGGGGGGCATCATCCACAGGCTGTCCGTGGTGCCTCCGAATTGGACCATGCAGAGTGAAGCCGAAGGATGCGAGCATGCGGAGGCCGAAGTCAGGGAGTCCGAAGCCATCACCATCAGGGTTGGGTCTCATGAAGTCCCAATCCTGAAGACTTTGTCACCGAAGTCTAATGGAGGTAAGTCCCATGCTTCGGCCGGGCTCTGCGCCGAAGCCTGGTTTGATCGGCTGAACAAGGCCTGTCCGTCCATCAAGATTCACAGCGAAGACCCCTCCGAACACAGGGTGCACAAAGCCGAAGGGCACAATACTACTTCGGCCAGAATTAATGGAAGCTGAACAGTAGCACCTGGCACTAAGCCGCAACCATCTTGGGCACCTCCAGGCATATCCAAATCACAGAAGAGATGCCTACAACGACTACGGGCACAGGAGATGCGCGAGAGGGAAGCTGAGGCCGAGCGTGACACTATCTTCGAAGAAATCCGCCCTCGGCCAGCTACAAAACAGGTATGGAGGGAGAAGCCGGTTGAGATAACCAACCCAGCTCCTAGTCCGAGCGACGGCGACGACGATTACTCGCCCGTCTCTGAAGGGCCCACACCCCAGGTGATGGACATCAACATCGTCACGCTGCCCGCCGAGTTCGCCCTACCACAGGACGAGGCCGAGGTCGCTCAATTGAACCTCGGTCCGCGCAACGCCATCTTCGAAAAACCCGAGGACTCGGCTCGCCATCTAAAGCCTCTCTACGTCAGAGGTCACATCGATGAAAAGCCGATTTCCTGAATGCTCGTCGACGGCGGCACCACTGTTAACTTAATGCCTTACTCATTGTTGAAGAAACTTGGTAGGGATGAGGATGACCTGAAGAAGACCAACTTGATGCTCAACGGCTTCAACAGTGAGAGCTCCGAGGCCAAGGGAGTACTCTCTATGGAGTTGGCGGTGGGCAACAAGACGTTGCCAACAACATTTTTCGTCGTCGACGTACAAGGTAACTATAGCGTACTACTCGGGCACGACTGGATTCACGCGAACTGTTGCATTCCTTCTACTCTACACCAGTGCCTGATACAGTGGGATGACGATGAGGTAGAAGTCATTCCCGCGGATACTTCGGCCCAAGTAGCATTGGCCGATGTATCAGTTGACGCCGTCAACAACAAAGTAGAGTGTCTGTCAGGTAGAGATCTTTTGGATTATGATTTTGTTAGTGTATCCGGAGGACGGTTTGTACCAGTGTCTCTAAAGACGGCTGGAGTAGCACGACTGTTTTTGTATTAATAGTCATGTCTAGCAAGAGTAATCTAGATTGGCTAAAGTCTCGTGTGGAGCAATATCGGTCTAGTAAAGACGGTATTGCCGAGGCCATCGAGGACTTTAGCGAAGTAGAGAAATTATGACAAGGTTTTGCGCCGGCTGACCCCTTGGAGGAAGTTGACATAGGTAATGGTAGCATCCCAAGGCCGACTTTTGTAAACCAACATTTACAGCCCAATGAAAAGGCTGAAGTAATAAAGTTACTTCAGTCGTATGTCGATTGTTTCGCATGGGAGTATAGCGAAATGCCAGGACCAAGCCGCGAGCTCGTGGAGCATCGGCTGCCTATTAAGTCCGGATTTAGGCCTTATTAGCAGCCTCCTCGCCGCTTCAACTCGGCTGTCTACGATCGAGTTAAAGAAGAGGTAGAGCGACTACTCAAGGCTGGGTTTATTAGGCCATGCAGGTACGTGGAATGGGTTGCTAACATTGTGCCTGTAGAAAAGAAAGGGAGTGGCAAGATACGGGTATGTATTGATTTCAGGGATCTGAACAAAGCCACTCCAAAGGACGAGTATCCAATACCGATAGCCGACATGCTGATTAACGGTGCTTCAGGACACAAGGTACTAAGTTTCCTTGATGGCAATGCTGGTTATAATCAAATCTTTATGGACGAAGAGGACGTCTACAAGACTGTCTTTCGATGCCCTGGTTTTGTCGGTTTGTTCGAGTGGGTCGTCATGACTTTTGGTTTGAA
This sequence comes from Zizania palustris, assembly GCA_019279435.1. Classification (NCBI taxonomy): domain Eukaryota; kingdom Viridiplantae; phylum Streptophyta; class Magnoliopsida; order Poales; family Poaceae; genus Zizania; species Zizania palustris. Next base: position 69,458,577 of record JAAALK010000082.1, read on the forward strand.
GAATGTTGGCGCCACGTATCAACGCGCTATGAACTTAATTTTTCATGACTTGCTAGGGGTTATGTTAGAAGTTTAAATCGATGATGTTGTAGTCAAATCGGACGCCATGGGAAACCATTTAGCCGATTTGAAAGTTGCTTTTGATAGGATGCGGCAGTACGGTTTGAAAATGAACCCACTCAAGTGTGCTTTTGGTGTGTCGGCGGGTAAGTTCTTAGGTTTCATGATTCATGAGAGAGGCATAGAAATCGATCCTAAGAGGCTTGAGAAGATTAGAAACATTGCAGCGCCGACGTGCAAAAAGGACGTACAGAAGTTGCTAGGCAAGATGAACTATTTGCGTCGCTTTATATCTAACTTGTCTGGCAAGATTGATGCCTTTGTCCCCATACTCCGGCTAAAAAATGAAGTCGAGTTCACTTGGGGGGCAAGCCAGCAAAGTGCTTTTGAGAAGATCAAGGAGTGCTTGTCATCACCGCCTGTGGTGAGAGCACCCAAAGTCAGGATTCCGTTTTGACTATACATCGCTGCTGAAGATAGCGTGATTGGGGCCGTGCTAACCCAGGAGGTTGTGGGGAAAGAGTACATCATCACATTCTTGAGCCGCCGCCTGCTGGACGCCGAAACTAGGTACGCGTTTGTGGAACGATTGTGTTTATCACTTTACTACACGTGCACCAAATTGCGCCATTATCTTCTCCCCACTACATGTGTTGTCGTTTGCCAAACCAATGTTATAAAGCACATGTTACAGAAGCCGATTCTAAGTGGAAGGATCGGAAAATGGGCTTACACGTTGATTGAGTATGATTTGGCCTTCGAACCCCTGAAAGCGATGAAAGGCCAAGTCGTAGCCAACTTTATAGTTGATCATCACATAGATGTCAGCTGGAGTGACAATATTACTCGAGTTGAGGTAGTGCCATAGAAACTTTATTTTGATAGTTCGGCTTGCAAGAGTGGCCAACGTATTGGAGTGGTTCTCATATCACCTAGTGGAATGCACTTTGAAACTTCGACCCATCTAGAATTTTCTTCCACTAATAACCAAGCCGAATACGAAGCTTTATTACAAGGTCTTGAATTACTAGAGTCGGTAGGTTCTAGACATGTTCATGCATACGGTGATTCTTTGTTAGTAGTGCAACAAGTAGCTAAGAGTGCTCAATGTTTTAACGGCTTGCTGAATAGTTACTTGGATAAATGTCTAGGCATAGTTGCTACTTTCGATGACTTCAAAATCTCTCATGTGTTAAGAGAAGCCAATTCAGTCGCGAATGATTTGGCTCAGCAAGCATCTGGTTACCAAGTTAGGAGAGGAAAATTTTATGTACTGGAAAAGCCGATGCTTGGTCTCACTGCCGAAGCCAGTAACGGTGGGCAGGCGCACCCTCCGGGTCGAACCCCTCTGGCCGCCGAAGGCCACTACGCGCCAAGGTCCCTAGGCTGGAGGACTCTGTCAACCGTGAGACCTGGCACGCCGGAGTCCATAGGTCGAAGCCTCCCGCACGGAGAAGGCTCCCCGGTGTCCGAACCCTCCGGAGGGCTTCGGCCCAGCACGCTCCGAATGGCCACCCTGGCCAAGCTTCGGTAGGAGCTGGAATGGCTCGGGGTGCACCCCGAAGTCAGTAATTTAGAAATTTTTTCAGAAGGTGGGCCAACGAGACCCTTTGAAACCTATAATGGCGATTGGAGAATCCCAATCGTCCAATATTTGAGAGACCCTAGCCGAAGGGTTGATCGAAAGGTTTGGCGACAAGCATTCAAATTCGTGCTGATAGATGACACATTGTACTGACGAACCATCGATGGAGTACTATTGAAGTGTTTATACCACGAACAATCCCAGGTGGCTACGGGAGAAGTCCATGAAGGACTTTGCGGCACTAATCAGTCGTCCCAGAAAATGAGTTGTATGCTCAAAAGAGCAGGTTTTTATTGGCCGACTATGACTGAAGACTATTTCAAGTACTATAGACGGTGTGAAGCATGTCAGAAGTTTGGCAATATTCAGTTAGCTCCTGCCTCATTACTCAATCATATTGTCAAGCCATGGCCGTTTCAAGGTTGGGGTTTAGACTTCATCGGCTAGATTCACCCTCCTTCCTCAAAAGGGCATCAGTTCGTGTTGATGGCGACGGATTACTTCACTAAGTGGACCGAGGCCGTACCTCTCAAGAACATGACTCACAATGAGGTACGTGATTTTATTTTGAAGCACATCATACATAGATTCGGCATGTGTTGATAGCAAGAAAGGGCATTAATGGCTGAGATTGTCAAAATATCAATTTTGGTAATTTGGGCCAAAAATACGCATGTCCAGGGTCAGGCCGAAGCCCTATAGGACCGAAGGTCCATTGTGCTGTGGGCTCCGAAAGCCTCTGGCAAGCCCACAGACTTCGTCCAGGAAGCTTTCGGAGGCCCACGCCACCGAAGCTTCGGCCCGAGGAGCAGGCCTCGATGGGCCTGGCCGAAGCCCACTTCGGCAAAGACAGAGTTGGATGCGATTCCGGCTGAGTTTTATCTCTATACAAACTAAAAAATAGCAGATTTGATCTGAAGTTTGGCCCCTATAAATAAAGAAGCGAGGCCAGCTTAGAGCCTCCCCAATACAAACCAAACCAAAGCCCTAGCTTTGATCGTATTTACTTTACCTTTATTTTTCCTGTACCACTTCGTGGGTTTTCTTGGAAGCCCTCCGCCGGCCACTTCGGAATAGTGGTAACCCTTGTTACTTCGCTTATGAAGTATCCGTTAATCTACGTAATAGATTGCTATCGCCTTGTTACTTCGCCTGTGAAGTATCCGCTAATCTGCGTAACAGATTGCTACCTTCGCTACTAGTGCAACACTTAGCAGAATTCGGTCCTCAGGCCGAATTGGTACTTCAAACTCTCTTTGTTGCAGGTTCCCACATTCGGAGCTACTTCGTTGGAGGTGTCCGGAGCTGAGAGATTAGTTTTGGAGGTCATCAAGACACCCTTCGGCGAGACTGTAGGCTCCGACGACAGGCTTCGCCAGCACACTCCGTCATAGCAGGCTCCACCACGCCCGTACCTCGCTCTCGACAAAGTCGCTCACGCGAGGCCTTTGGGTTATTATTTTGTACTTCGCTATATCAGAAACTTCACGCCGAACCCCGCCGTTCGGAGGTGATTGTCACGTCCGGATCCGTTCGGAGTTCATCTTTGATCAGACCAGTCCGAACGCCGAAGGCACCCTTCAGCGAGACACTTTGCACCGGATGCCGAAGGTATACTTCGGTGACCCCTTCGCACCAGACTTTGAAGCAAACAGGCTCTGACCGGTTTGCTGATTTTATTCTGTTTAATATATTTCTTTTTGGCTAATTGGGTTATTTTGTGTGATCTGATTGCCTGGCGACTCCACCCCCCTTATCATGACGAAGGGTAGTCGGAACGCGATGTCGGTGCTGCGTCACGCTTAGGCTTGTCCCTAAGTATCCACACACTTTTGGATCGTCAGACTGACCCAAGTGCGGGGGCACACTTTCGTGTCAACACAAAGTCAATCGGATCAGAGTTACCTAGGAGGCCCAAGAAGAAACTATATGGATGGGTGATGATTGGTATGAACACCTAGTTCCAAAGAGCCTACATGCGAGAAAATGGTTCAGAAAAGGGATGAAAACCACGAAGAAAAGAGAAAAGGGCCAACCAGATAAAAAGTAAAGGCTTACCAATGGGATCCTGTTCAAGTCAGCCATTCTACTGTCCTCTTAGTGTGATGTGATGGAGAAGGAGGCAGCAAGATGGTGATGATTAGGAAGCAGCAGAAGCCAATGACGATGGGTTGAAAGCCGGAGTAGTGGTGAGCAAAAAGTGTGGAAGGAAGAATACGAAAGACGGATATTTATTGATCAGGATGATTCTTCAGCTACCTTATCGGACCAATCGTGAGAAGTGAAGACGGAGAGTTTTTCGGCTGACGGTAATGAATGTGAGATGACCGTGTGAAAAGACTTGGCCTACGTAAAGTAATTATGACTGATAGTTTTGAAGCATCAGATGCCTCTTAACGCCTCAAAACTAGGGGGCATGTATTGACGCCAAGAATTGGTAAAGCCCAAGGACTGCCAAGGAAGGCGCACTATCAATAGAAGGTCAAGGAAGATCTAGTCACAAAAGGTCGAAGGAGTCCATCTGCAAAAGCTGCATGATCAGAAGGGGAGCCGATGGAGATAAGAGTAGAAGATGGTTACAGATTCATCCGAAATTAGCTGAATAGGTTACTTGGATGGCAAGTTTACGGACTATAAATATGTCTCCATTAGGTTAGAATTAGTTTAACTCTCGTTCAATCAACAATCGACGCATCACCACCCTTGTGCCCCAAGGTTATCTAGCAGGACTTGGGCTCTCGGAGCTTGGCTGCATTAGTTTGATCTCCAGTGAAGAGGTGGGTTACGCCACCCCAACATCCGTGCAAACTAAGTTAGTATCCTCACGATTGCATTAGTTCAGTCCGATCTCTTGAGGAGAATAGTGAAACAACATGGTCACCGGTTGTTCTCAGTGTATTTGGCTAGGTCTAAGGCTACATCAGTTAGGTTTGATCTCTTAGATTGAAGTGATCTGGGTTTGATAACTTAAGGCTTCATCGGTTAAGTTCAACATTTCTCGCTATTGCATATTTTTCATGTTGTATACTGTTCATCTAAATAAAGTTTGCCCAATTCGTTGATATATTTTTCAGATCATCGTGACTACCTACTGTCTCGGTTAGGTGCGATCTAGTTATTGTGATGATTTCCATGATATAGATCTGTTATCTAGCATGCTTTATTTATTTCTATCATAGTACAAGCTGATATGTTATCTCTAATTCATCTTCGTATCATATTCATCGTCGAAGGGTGCCCATAGGCCTATATGCATATTCTGTCTTCTCCATCGGCTGATGGCGCACTCGCTCGACTGGGCCAACTCAGGCTCTCGGTCGTCCGGCCAATCGAGGCGTTGGTTCATGGTTTTATCTTTCCTTCCACAGTCATCGGCTTGCCAGCTGATCGACTATGCTACTAACACCTACTTTCTCCGATCCCTTATCAGTTGTAGAGTCAAACTGATTGGTATGCCCTGAACCCTTTTCTAAGATGTAGGACCTGCACTAGAGTCAAGAAAATCTCGCAGGCCACACGTGTATCAGTGTGTGACCAAAAAGCACGCCAACATGACTCCAACTCATATATAATTGCTCTAAGCCATTTATCAGAGTCTGGTCCCATCACTGCTTCCGCATAGGTCTTAGACTCGTCGTTGACCAACAACAACACATCGCAATGCCCGGTGGTCAAAAACATGAACCTCTTCGGCGCATGGCTCACCCTCTCAGACCTTCATGGGGTTGGCACATGTACAACAGGCTCTACAACACCTTGTGCATCATGTTGTTGTTTAGTGGGATCTAGAACACCTTCTAGTGGCCCTCGAACCTCTTCGAGTGCACCTTCCTCCAACTAACTCCTCTTGAGAAACTCTTTCCCAAGGAATACACCATTATGAGCGACAAATACTTTGCCCTCTTCTCTATCATAGAAATAGTATCCCTTGGTTTCCCTAGGATACCCCCACAAAGAAGCACTTGTCAAACTTAGGATTGAGCTTGTCAGACGTCAAACATTTGGCATACGCATCACAACCCCAAATCTTTAGAAAAGACAAAATGGGTTGCCTCCCAGACCACATCTCATATGACGTCTTCTCTACTGACTTAGATAGAACTCTATTTATCGTGAAAGCTGCGGTTTCTAGAGCGAGTCTCCAAAAGATAATGGAAGATCAGCACGACTCATCATAGACCGAACTATTTTCAACAAAGTGTGGTTCCTCCGCTCGGACACTCCATTCCACTGGAGCGTGCTGGGTGGAATCAGCTATGGAACAATTCCACACCGCTTTAGATGATCACTAAACTCATGGCTCAAATATTCACCTCCACGATCAGATCGTAGAAATTTAATTGTCTTGCCCGTATGATTTTGTACTTCATTTTGGAACTCCTTGAACTTTTCAAAGGACTCCCACTTATGCCTCATCAAGTATACATAACCATATCTACTAAAGTCATCGGTAAAAGTGATAAAGTACTGAAAACCATTCCTAGCCATGCGACTCATTGGACCACACACATCAGTATGTACTATGGCCAATAGCTCACTTTGTCTAGTGAAATGTGTCTTTGTCATTTTGCCAAGTAAGAAAGATTCACATGTGTCATATGATTCAAAATCAAATGACTCCAAAAGTTCATCACTATGGAGCTTCTACACGTGCTTCTCATTTATATGACCTGTTGACACGAAAATATGCCCCGCACTTGGGTCAGTTCGATGATCCAAAAGTGTGCGGATACTTAGGAACAAGCCTAAGCATAACACAACACTGATGTCATGTTCTAACTACACTTAACTCGCCAGGGAATCAGATCACACAAAAATAATCCAATTAGCCGAAATATATAGATAAAATACCTCAATCGGCCGAACGGAGCCTGATTGATATAGAATTTACCGTGCGAAGGGGTCACCGAAGAGGGGGCCTTCAGCGTCTGGTGTGAAGGGTTTCGCTGAAGGAAGCCTTCAGTGTTCGGATCAATCTAGCCGAAGGCAGGCTCCAGACAGATCTTTGACGTGAAATCACCTCCAAACGACAATGTTCGGTGCGAAGTCTCTGACATGACAAAATTACTCCAACGTGACGCGCTGGCCCAACTTCGTCCGGTGCGGAGTACTGGCATGGTGAAGCATGGTGCAATGAAGCCTCTAGGCAAACCCACAAAGGTTGTGCAGAAAGTAAAGGAAAAATAAAATGTACGGTTCAAACTAGGGTTTGAAGTTGATTTTTGTCGGGGGGTTAATAAACCGGCCTCACCCCTATATTTATAGGGGCTAGTCTTCTTATATCTAAGACTAATCTGGTAGGATTCGACCTAATCAAGTTTAGGGATATAAAACAGCTAGAATCAGACTCAAACTCTATCTCCGAAGCCAGCCCAAGTGGGCCTTCGGCATGTCTGCTGAAGCAAGCTCCTTGGGCCGAAGCTTCGGTGAGGCAGGCCTCCAGAGGGCCTTCAGGCCGAAGATAGTAGGCCACTAAAAGGCCTCTAAAGCCCAGTGTTTGATGGGCCTTCGGCCTGTACCAGGACTTGTGTATTTTTGGCCCAAATTACCAAAATTGATATTTTGACAATCTTGACCATTAATGCCATTTTTGCTATCAACACATGCCCCCTGCCTTTTAGTGAACTAAGTGAACTAAAAGCATCACGTGCTTAGGACGATACCTTCCATATCAGCCTTTTGACACTTTCAAACGCTTTGCCACACACTTGGGAAGTATTTTTTTCAAATACCTGCCATTCAAAGCTCTTCGAAATCATTCTCCCTGTAGAGATTCTAACAAGTATGCATTACCTGGAGTGATTTCGACTATTTTATAGGGCCTTCCCAACTAGGTGACCATTTACCAAATTTGGGGCTCTTAATGCCTAATGGCAAAATCATCTTCCAAACCAAGTCACCAACTTGAAATGATTTTGGCTTAACTTTTTTATTGTAGGCTCTAGCTACTCTTCTTTTGTCTTTCTCTATAGCCTCTAAAGCCCTTAAGCTCTTATCGGTCACTTCTTCCAAATTTTCTTTTAAAAGAGTTTCATATTCATCGACCGATAAGTCATCTTGTTTAAGAAATCTTAAAGAGCCAAGATCCACCTCTACTGGTAGAATGGCTTCTTGTCCATATACTAACTCATATGGACTAACTTTGGTTGCACCGTGCTTTACAACTCTACAAGCCAATAATGCCTCGAAAAGCACTTTATGCCACCTTTAGGGAACTCTTCAATTTTATTTTTAATGAGCTTAATCACAGTTTTATTACTAGACTTGGCCTGACCATAGTATGGTGAAGAGTTTATCAACTTAATACAATAAAATTCAGCAAAGTCTCTCACTTCTTTAGCAACAAACGAAGTACCCTAATCTGTAGTGAGGGTTTGGGGAATACCGAATCTATGTATAATGTGCTTCAAGATAAAATCGGTTACCTCATTGTGAGTCATGTTCTTGAGAGGCACGACCTCGGTCCATTTGGTGAAGTAGCCTATCACCATCAGCATGAACCGATGCCCTTTTGAAGAGGGAGGATGAATTTGGCTGATAAAGTCTAAACCCCAACCTCGGAACGGCCATGGCTTGATAATAGGATTAAGTAGCGATACAGGAGCTAACTGAATATTACCAAACCTTTGACATGCTTCACACCCTTTATAGTATTTAAAACAATCTTCAATCATAGCCAGCCAGTAGAAACCCGCTCTTTTGAGCATCCAGCTCATTTTCTGGGCCGACTGATGAGTTCTGCAAAGCCCCTCATGGACTTCTCCTGTAGCTACTTTGGATTGATCGACATCTAAGCACCTTAAGAGTGCTCCATCAATAGTTCGATGGCATAATACATCATCCAACAATACAAATTTAAACGCTTCTCGCCGAACTTTTCGATCAACTCTTTGATTGGGATCTCTTAAATATTGGACGATTGGGATTCTCCAATCATCCTTATGGTCATCCAGAGGGTTTGCTAACTCTTTTCCTAGAGTAATGTCTAAATTACTAACTTCGGAGTGCCCCCCGGGCCTCTCCTGCTCCTGCCGAAGACTGACTGGATCGGTTGTGCGGAGCCGATCAGACCGATGCCTTCTGCTGGAGGGGTCCAGCATGCGAAGACTTTCGTTGCCCAGAAGGCTTCGGCGCAAGGGCTCCGGTGTGCAGAACCCTTCGGCGGATGAAGGGCCCCGACACAAGGGCTCCAGTGCATGACACCCTTCGGTGGTTCGAGGGGTCTGATCCGGAGGGTCCGATGGACCTCGCACCTGCCTGAGGTTTTTGGCTTCGGTAGTGAGACCAAGCATGGGCTTATTTTGTACAGAAAATTTCACTCTCTTGACCTGATAACCAGATGTTTGCTGAGCCAAATCATTTACAATTAAGTTGGCCTCTCTTGACACATGAGAAATTTTAAAGTCGTCGAAAGTAGCAACTATGTCTAAACATTTATCCAAGTAACTATTTAGAAAGCCATTAAAACATTGAGCACTTTTAGCTACTTGTTGTACTACTAATAGAGAATCACCATGCACATGGACATGTTTAGCTCTTATGGATTCTAGCAATTCAAGCCCCAACAACAAAGCTTCATATTCAGCTTGGTTATTAGTAGAAGGAAAATCTAAACGGGCCGAGGTTTCGAAGCGCATGCCGCTAGGTGATATGAGAGCTACCCATATACCTTGGCCATTCTTACAAGCTGAACCATCAAAGTAAAGTTTCCATGGCACTACTTCAATTAGAGCAATATCATTACTCCAATTGACATCTACGTGGTGATCAACTGTAAAATTAGTGACAATTTGGCCTTTCATAGCTCTTAGAGTTTTATAAGCCAAATCATACTCAATCAAAGCGGAATCCTACTTTCCGATTCTTCCACTTAGAATCGACTTTTGCAACATGTACTTTATGACATCGGTTTGGCAAGCGATGATACATGTGCTTGTTTCGGTGTCTAGTAGGCGGCGACTCAAGAATGTGATGATGTACTCTTTTCCCTCCACCTCCTGAGTTAGCACGACTCCTATCACGCTATCTTCTGCAGCGATGTATAGCCGAAATGGAATTCTGGCCTTTGGTGCTCTCACCACGGGTGGCGATGACAAACATTCTTTAATCTTCTCAAAGGTGCTTTGCTAACTTGCCCCCCAAGTGAACTCGGCTTCATTCTTTAGCCGGAGTATAGGGGCAAAAACATCGATTTTACCAGACAAGTTAGATATAAAGCGACACAAATAGTTCATCTTGCCTAGCAACTTTTGCACATCTCTTTTGCATGTCGGCGCTGCAAAGTTTCTAATCTTTTCAAGACTCTTAGGATCAATCTCAATACCTCTTTCATGAATCATAAACCCTAAGAATTTGCCTGCTGACATGCCGAAAGCGCATTTGAGCGGGTTCATTTTTAAGCCGTATTGGCACATCCTATCAAAAGCAAATCTCAAATCGGCTAGGTGGTTTCCCATATCATCCGATTTGACTACAACATCATTTATGTATGCCTCCAACATAACTCCTAGCAAGTCATGAAAGATCAAGTTCATAGCACATTGATATGTAGCGTCGACATTATTTAAACCAAAAGTCATAACTACCCACTCAAACAAGCTGACAAAGCCAGGGCATCGAAAGGCTGTCTTGTAGACGTCCTCTTTGGCCATAAAAATTTGATTATAACCAACGTTGCCATCAAGAAAACTTAGTACATTGTGTCCTGAAGCATCGTTGATCAATATGTCGGCTATTGGCATGGGATATTCATCCTTCGGAGTGGCCTTGTTCAGATCCATGAAATCAATACAAACTCGTATTTTGTCGCTCCCTTTCTTTTCTACAGGCACAATGCACTACTAGAAAACCCCTCTTGTAGCTACGCCAAAATTAGGGTCTAGACACGCTTTATTTCATCTCTATGTCAATATAGACATGCTTTCATAAAGCTTGTTAGAAGCGTCTTCGTATGTACCGCGTCAAACCTTGTAGAGATGAATTCTTTATGTGTTGCTATGAAAGAAAGAGACATTCTATAAACACGTTATATGCATATCTAAAAATATAGATACAATTTGGTAGACACATGTATAAAACATCTGTAGTGGTGTAGTTACGTAGTATTGTGACGTTTCATTCACGTTAATAAATGTAGATACAATTTATAAATACATATACAAATCATGTCTAGTAATATAGGTGCTTTTTATAAGGATGCCTTATTGCGCAGTAATAAGTATAGAGACGAATTTGTAGAGTGTGGAACGCGACGTGGCAGATGAGGTGGCACGTGACGTTGCAGATGATGTGGCAAATTACGTGGAAGATGATGTGGTGATTGATGTGACACGTGACATGGCAGATGATATGGCAGGTGACACGTTTTGTAGTAACACCACAATGCATGTTAACAAATGTAGAAACAATATCATAGATACATTATAATTACGAGTCTATGGATATAGACACGTTTCATAGTTACACCACATTGTGTATTAAGAATTATAGAGACGGTTTATAGATACATATATTTTCATGTGTACTAATATATAATGTTTTTTATTTGCATATATAATTATAATATATATTTATATTTTATTACCAGATAATGTTTTATAAATAAATGATCTATGGGATTCCATTGACCATCAATTATTTGATTCACCAAAAATATGGACCAATCAGAATAAACAAAGACTGCATATGGACATCAATCATTATTGCATTCCTTTGATTAGTATCAAGCCAATAAGGAAAAGTTGCTATTAATTTCATTTGATTTGACAACTCTGTATCATAACCTTGAATATTTGTAATACATATGCATAAATATTGTAAGAAAGGAATGCACATCATGGAAAATACAAAATTGGTACATGTATTTACAGGGAATGGCATTATTCATGCAAAAGCTTCTCCAAACTTAACATATGTTTAACTCTTGTTCAACAAAACTTCAGCTGATTTATCTGATGTTCACTAGGAGTGTCGGCTCATACTTTCAATGTGAATCTTTTCCCTATAAACCACATGGCTTCATGTTCTTGTGCATAGAAAATTTCTCCTTTAGCTGCACTCGAGGACATCACATATTGTACTATAGAAATAATTTGTACAAAATCTTCTATGACCTGAAAAATTCTTAATATGTGTTAGTATAACCCATGCCATAAATCATATGTAGAGGAATGCAAAGTGGAAGTCCAAATGAAGTATCTTTTAGATATCCACATATTTTAGGGGAAAAGAACATTGAATTTGCATGTGTACTAATAGCAGAAACATCAACTATTTTACCTAGCAAATAACCATAAATTGAACTGGAGCCAATTCAGGGCAGGATGAAATGTAGTAAAGAAACTTATACATATGAGTGTATCAGAGAATGAGTTTATCAAAAAACTATGAGGCCTAACAAATGAGGGGTGATAAATAAACATAATCTGATGAAGTTATATGGAAAATTTTAAATTATTCAAGCACAGAGGAGAGAAAGCAATCTAATAACATAATATAAGTAAATGCTTACCATGATAAAGCCAAGATGCATTGTTTTGTAATCTGATTTAGTGTTTGAATGGCATGAACTTTGGTTGTTCAGAAATTGAAGTTTTACTGTAGAATACTTGGTGATCAACATGAAATTAAATGGCAGGAAGCCAAGAATGGTAAAGAAAAAACTAACCATTGAAACATTAGTCCTCTTGTCCACACTTTTCCATTAACTGTGCCCAGTGCATGGTATATTGTAGGTCAATGGCCATAATATGAAACCAAAAAAGAGAACAAAGCAGATTTCCTAATTGGATAATAATTTGTAAATAAATGATATGATGAGTACTTTGAACCAACAAGTGCAGTAATTAAGGTATTGTGAACAAGACTATTGCCATGATAAAAAACATAGAAATAGTAACTGTATCACACAAATATTTATAAATTTTTTTCACTAACAAATATAAACTATGCTTCATTGTCCATTCTTGCTGGTCTCCATTGTAATTTTCTTCACCTGCAATGGGGCATGAGGTTAGATGAATAACACAAGTTGAATATATTACAAAATTGTAGGTTTAATCTTTGGAAAAAAGCTTACATGTGAACGGGGCCAAGGTATAGTATAGCCAATAGCATCTACTGGTGTACGAATATCAAAAATAGGTCTAGGTATAAGCTCATATCCTTTATTTCTAACATCAACGTTTTCAAGACCTTCAACATAAACCTCAACGTATTCCTTTCCAAGCATGTTTCCTCCAATCTCTTGTTTGCAATCAGTTGTCACCAACCGCGCTTTGGCCACAATTCTTCCTTTGTTTCTTAGGGAAGTAATATAGATTGGAGAACGTCTCTACCATTTTGCAAAACAAGAAGGTAAGAGTTTTGTAATTTAAATAATTTAATTACAAAAGAAACAAGCAGAATAGAAGCATACCGAATCAGATTGGCTCAAACTGGGGGCTTTAACTCTTCGAGTCCTCTAGAATAAACATAACTTATATTAGTCAAAACACATCATCAGTAAAACAAGTTCATCCAATATAGATTAACATTGCAATGTTAGTCTAGACATACCATGCTTGTCAATATGGGATCTTGGGAAATATTTGTGGCTGCATTAACATAGTTACCTATGAACAAAACTATGAATTTGTGCCTCCTGTAGTAAACAGGAGCCAAACAAGGAACATAACTCAGAACTTATAAGCATGTTCAAATGTTGGGAATTAAATTACATAATTACTGTGAGATTTAGTTTGCATGATGTACTGCATACCGTTGCAACTATATGGTCAGTAGGTAAATACGTATGGTCTTCGGTGGATGTATCGTGCTACAAAGTATAATCAACCATATTACATAATACATTAGTATAAACTTTAATAGTATTGATGTAGATGAGTACATCAGACATAAAGTAGGTTATCTATTACCTGCACTTCATTTCTGGGAGAGTGCACATTACCAATTATGTGCACAGGGCTGTGATCAGTATGACTTTCTGGTTCTACAGGTTCATCCTTGAAAAAAACAAGTAAGAGAGAGAGAGGGCTTACTTCTAATCACTGCTATCAATGAGAAAAATATGTAGTTGCTATTCTGAAAAAGAAACAGATGCTTACTTCATCATCATGTAGATTGGCTACCATTTATTTTATAAAATCCTCTTCAGGAAATTTTTTTATCATGAAACCAAGCCAGTGCTTCATGAAACCACCCATGTGTTGCATCTTATTCTCCATTTCATTTAGTTTATCTTGGTACCTTCTTTCTTCCAGAGTTTGAGTGACAAAAGTTAGACCTTGGGACACTCGAACTTCACTCTAGTACTTTTCATCATAGTACCCTCGTGCTTTTAACTCCTTAGCAACTATCCCATTGAAGACCTCATTAAAATCTTGAGCTGAAAGATTACCATTGTTGATTTGTTGCCTTTTTTATAATTCCTCATATGATGCATTCTATAGAAATAAAAATAGTGCAAGGTCAAAAAATGGTAAACAGAAATTCAGATCGAACATAAATGCTTAGGATCAGAAAATGTACCATTAGTGTATCCACTTTGTGGTTAGTGAATCTATCATTCTTTTTCTTGTGAGCAGCGTCCCATAATTCAAGCCTATTAATCTTCCTTTTATGGTTAACTTCCTGCACAATAGAGAAAATTGAGGCTCGTTACATATCTGAATTAGATGATTGTGAATACAATAAGTAACTTGGGATGAATATATCCCACCATTTCTTTTTTAAGCCTAGCATGGATTTTTCTCCCAGATGTGTGTGTATTTTTCTGTTCTTTTGTGATCCTATAGTTTATCGCACATACTTTCTAAAAATATAAAAGAGTGATGAAGTGATGTTACACTCGTTGCTTTCATACTGCATATAAATGATAAATAAAAGGGTGGCACCTTATGTGGTTCTCGGCACCAAAATCCAACGAGGGCCTTCCATTGAAGTTAATTCACTTTGCTTGGTTTCCCATTTATTATTTCATCTAGAGATCTCTCTTCACGGTTGAAATATTGTTTCTCCAACTTTGATTTGTAGGATCACCACCTATTGTTAACAGTCCTTAGCACCCAGTCCCTTATAAGATTTAGCGTTTGGTGGGGGAACTGAAAGTTTTCCTATAAAGAGTAGAGGTAGCTAGAACTAGATGGATGGAAATTGAGGTACTTTTGATTGAAATAGCTAGAAACATTAATTTTACCTCCACATCATTGATTATCTGTTGCTTGTGAGTATTGAACATAGCATTGTCCCATCTTTCAATGTGTAAAGGCGCTAATGATGGTTTTTCTGCTATCTGTCCAAGGTATTGTCCAAGAATGGAGGCTGGCCTTTCATTTGGGACACCATTTTCATCAGTCCCTACAATTACCTTTCCTCCTTGTAAATCCATTAAATTTGAAACTCTAAACTCCCCTAAAACTTGTTTGACCTCTCCATTTGGCCCTACATATAGGAAATAGATTATGTTGACACTGAATTTGGATATGCAATAAAAACATGAAACTCACATATTATATTAATTTGGGTTCGAGGATGTTGGCTTGGGAGGCGGGGTAATAAGCCATCAACATCAGGAGGACCCTGTAAGTCTTCATCGTTGTCTTGCTCTGGTAAGTTGGTGTGCCCATTGTCACACTCCGCTAAGTTATCCTGCCCATTCTCAATATGTTCTGCCTCCTCTTCTTGTTGGAGGTTCAAGTTCCTTAACCGTCGAAGTGGTCTTACCATGATTTGATCTGAAGTTACAATGATTTAACTCATCAAGTTATTGTGACTACTATCAGCATTCAACTATAAGTATTCAACTATAAGCTTACCTCCCTAAGCAAGTTGATCTCAGACTCAGAAACCTTTCCTGTAGAATTAAGTGGAACAATAAGTAAAATAAATGAATATTATCATAATGGTTAGTTGATGTTCTATTTTTTGCCACTACACTTAAATTGTCAAACAGCACAGGACAAAATGCATGAAACAATCTAAAACTCATATTTTATTAGAAGAAATTTATACAGTTGTATAGTTGTTCATAAGATTAGTGTGCTATTAATCCTATGGTAATTGATCCAACATTTAACACTTCAGAATACGGGATCAAGCAGAAGGAGGTCAACAAAGATTAGTGTTCTATTTATAATAGGTCAGCAAAGAAAAAAATATTAAATCCATCCTTTCAAAAGCTAATCAACCCTTAAGTAATGAAGAATTTTGGTCTGTGTGGTTGCTACTTGATCAAAGATTACATGTCGAAGGTATTAAATTTATTTGAACCCTAATTCAATGTCATTTCTCAAATCAAGGATGGGAAGGGATAATGAAAATTAGATGAAATCATACATCATGGCTTTCATAAACAGTAAATCGAAAGAAAGAATAATGCAATTTCCCGGTGATTGAAAAATACACACAGGAGATTGACGGCAAGGGTGGCATGCAGGTCGAAGATTGGGACGAAGGCAATACCTGGAGCGGAGATGGCGACAACGAGCAGATGAGGATGCCGGTGAGCAGGTGCGGTCATGTGGTTGCCGGCGCCTGAGCATCTAGGAATTGGATGTATAGCAGGAGAGGTTAAAGGAGAAGGTGGGGAATAAGTTGCGAGGTTTTCGGGTGTGGATTAAGGCAAGGTTTTCACTGTATAGGCGGTAAAAGATCTTTGGCGCGCAACCTGATGCCAAATATTTTTTGTACTGTATTCGTTACTAGCGTTAAATACAATTGCATGTATAGAACTATCAAGAAGTTAGAAGTAGCACAAATGGATGTTAGCGCTGGTTGGTAAGATAGCAACCCAGGTTCGAATCCTGGAGTCACCATATTTTTAGTTTCTATTTTAAATATATTTCTATCCTGCAATACAATTTTAAAATCAAGTGTTTCATCTTAACAAACATTACTCAAATTTTGTTCCTAAATTTTAGACTTTTTGAAGTTTCAGAACATAGTTTTTTTTTCTAAAAAATGGGAACAAAAACGTGAATATGATTTTTCTATAAATTTTGGTGCATAGTTTGAGGTACTTGTAGTTCAAATTTGACATATTTTAATTGAAATCCTAGGAACACAACTAATGTGTTAAAAATAGCAAATGGATATAGAAAATTACAAACATTTTATATGAAATTGTTGATAGCAAAAAATGGCATTAATGGCTAGATTGTCAAAATATCAATTTTGGTGATTTGGGCCAAAAATACACATGTCCAGGGTCTGTCCGAAGCCCTACAGGGCCGAAGTCCATTGAGCTATGGGATACGAAAGCCTCCAGCTAGCCCATGGGCTTCGGCCAGGAAGCCTTCGGAGGCCCACGCTGCCGAAGCTTCGACCCGAGGAGCAGGCCTCTACGGGCCTAGCTGAAGCCCACTTCGGTAGAGGTAGAGTTGTATGTGTTTCCAGCTCAATTTTTATCTCTATCTGGATGGTTTAATAGCAGATTAGATCAGAGTTTAAGCCCCTATAAATAGAGAGGCGAGGCCAGCGTAGAGGCCCCCCCCAACACAAATCAAACACAAAGCCCTAGCTTTGATCGCATTTACTTTACCTTTATTTTCCTGTACCTCTTCGTGGGTTTCTTGGAAGCCCTCCGCTGGCCACTTCGGAACAGTGGTAATCCTTGTTACTTCGCTTGTGAAGTATCCGTTAATCTACATAATAGATTGCTATCGCCTTGTTACTTAGCCTGTGAAGTATCCGCTAATCTGCGTAACAGATTGCTACCTTCGCTACTAGTGCAACACTTAGCAGAATTCGGTCCTCAGGACGAATTAGTACTTCGCACCTTCTCTGTTGCAGGTTGTCACGTTCGGAGCTACTTCGCCGGAGGTGTTCGGAGCCAAGAGATTAGTTTCGGAGGTTGTCAGGACACCCTTCATCGGACTTCTGCTTTGACCGCACGCTCTGCCAACAGGCTTCGTCGACGCGGGGAGAGGCTGGAGGCCAGGCCACGTCGTGTAGGTGGTGGTAGAGGAGACGGTTTTCATGCCCGTGCTCTAGATGGTGGTGTTCGTTCCGGCAGAGCTCCAGGCCGTTTTGGTTACGGTCCTGGACCTCGTGGCCGAGGCTTTAGGCAGAACCGAGGACAGCGCTTTGAGCCGCGTGTTGGTCCGAACTCTTATGATGATTTCTGCTTTCCGTCTTTTGAGCAGATGGCTCGACACTGGTTTATCTCTTTTGCTAAACCTGGTGCCGGATCATTTTCTCCCCCTTACAACCACTGATTGTGCAGGATCGGGGACTAGAGGACATTTGGATCATGGACTCAGGATGCTCTCGCCACATGACGGGACATCGCAGATGGTTCTCCAGTCTCTCTCCCCCGAGCTCCAAGGAATACATCACCTTCGGGAAACAGTGGTCAAGGAAAGGTAAACAGTATTGGCTCAATTCGTATCGCTGACCATTTCTCTTTACAGATCGTTGCTTTGGTTGGAAATTTGAACTTCAATTTGATTTCTGTTTCGCAACTTCTTGAGGATGGGTTGGAGGTTCATTTTAAGAAGGGCAGTTCTTCTGTGTTTGATTCTAGAGGGTCTTTGATTTGCCAGATCTTACCGTTCGGTAAGGTTTTTCGGATTGACTTCTCTAGTTCTTTTGGACCTTCTCGCTGTTCGATTGCTGGATCCTCCTCTGAGCTCTGGAAGTGGCATAGGAGGTTGGGCCATTTGAGTTTTGATCTGCTAGTCAGGTTGAGCTCTATGGACCTCATCCGAGGATTGCCCAAGCTTAAGATGGAGAAGGATCTAGTTTGTCATCCTTGTCGTCACGGGAAAATGGTTGCCACTTCTCACTCACCTGTGACTCAGGTGATGACTTCGCATCCGGGCGAGCTGTTACACATGGACACTGTCGGTCCAGCTCGGGTACGCTCAGTCGGTGGGAAGTGGTACGCACTTGTCATTGTTGATGATTTTTCTCGTTTTTCGTGGGTTTTCTTTTTGGAGTGTAAGGATGAAACTTTTCATTTTGTTCATGACCTGATTTTGAAGCTGGAGAATGAGAACAATGGTCGGATGCGAGCAATTCGCTCTGACAATGGCTCTGAGTTCATGAACTCTCAGTTCGTCAGCTTCTGCAGTGATCAGGGTCTTGACCATCAGTTTTCTGCTCCTTACACTCCCCCACAGAACGGCGTTGTGGAACGAAAGAACCGCACGCTAGTCGAGATGGCCAGGACGATGCTCGATGAGCACATGACTCCTAGGCATTTTTGGGCTGAAGACATGAACATGGCTTGCTATCTGGCCAACCGCATTTTTCTTAGAGCTTACCTTGGTAAGACTTCATATGAGTTGCGGTTTGGCAGACAGCCCAAGGTGAGCCACTTGCGAGCTTTTGGCTGTAAGTGCTTTGTGCTCAAGAAGGGAGGGCATTTTGACAAATTTGAGTCTCGTTGCTGGGACGGAGTTTTTCTTGGCTACGCTTTACATTCTCGAGGCTTCCGTGTTTGGAACCTCGACTCCCAACAGCTTGTCAAGACTTGTGAGGTTTCTTTTGATGAGTCCTTGCCTTCTTTGACTCCTTCTTTTGAGCCTTCTGGAGATGGTGAGCTCGGAGAGTCCATCTTCGAAGAATATGATGACACTCCAGCTGCTGATGAGGGTGGGCCTTCTGCACAGCCTACAGAGCCCACACCTTCTGAGACTTCAACTGAGGATGAGGACGAACCTCTGATCACTTCTTCCACTTCGATCGAGCCCCCTCAGTTGAGTCCAGAGGTGCCTGCTGTTGACTCCGGTGAGGTGACTTCAGATCACCAGGGATCCCGAGTAGTTCAGCGTGATCACCCCTCAGAGCTCATCATCGGTGATTTGTCTTTGAGAACTTTGCGTTCTTCTGTTGACTCTCTTGTTGTGTTTGCTGAATCTGCTTTTGTTGCATCTTTTGAGCCCAGAGACGTTTCTCATGCTCTTTCTGATTCTAATTGGATTAATGCCATGCAAGAAGAGCTTGAGAATTTTGTCCGCAATCGGGTTTGGACACTAGTTGAGCTGCCACCAGGATGCAACCCCATAGGCACCAAGTGGGTGTTCAAAACAAGCAAGGTGAAGATGGAGTTGTGGTGCGCAACAAAGCTCGACTAGTTGCCCAGGGTTTTTGCCACAAGGAGGGTATTGATTTTGAAGAAACTTTCGCCCCTGTTGCCCGTCTTGAGTCCATTCGCATTCTCTTAGCTTTTGCCGCTTCGAAGGGTTTTAAGCTTTTTCAAATGGACGTCAAGAGTGCTTTTCTGAACGGGTACATAGAGGAGGAGGTTTATGTTAGGCAACCCCCTGGTTTTGAGAACCCCAAGTTTCCTCGACATGTTTTTAAGTTGCAAAAAGCTTTATACGGGTTGAAGCAAACCCCCAGGGCTTGGTATGACTGGTTGAAGCAGTTTTTGTTGGGGAAGGGCTTTGTGATGGGTTCTGTGGATAAAACTCTTTTCTTGCTCAGAGATGCTTCAAATTTCTTAGTCGCTCAGATTTACGTGGACGATATTATCTTTGGCGGTACTAGTAATGATCTTGTGTCCAAGTTTTCTGAGCAGATGCACAGCGAGTTTTAGATGAGCCTCATGGGTGAGCTCAAGTATTTCTTAGGGCTCCAGATCAAACAGACCAAGGACGACACCTTCATCCACCAGGGTAAGTACACTCGAGACATGTTGAAGAAGTTTGACTTTGGTGGAGAGTTGAAGCCTCAGATGACCCCAATGGGCACATCTAGGGGCCTGGACAAGGACGAGAGCGGCGTCAAGGTCAACGAGAGAGAGTTTTGAGGGATGATCAGTTTGCTGCTATACTTGACGGCGATGAGGCCAGATATACAGTTCGCCGTGGGACTGTGCGTGCGCTTCTAGTCTTCACTACGCGCGTCTCATCGATAGGCTGTGAAGCGCATCTTCAGGTATCTTACATATGCGTCTGATCTTGGTCTTTACTATTCAGCATCATCATCTCTTGATTTATCTGTCTTTTCGGACGCTGACTTTGGTGGGTGCTAGTTGGATCGCAAATCGACTTCCGGTACTTGCCAATTTCTTGGTTCGTCTCTTGTGTCTTGGTCTTCTCGAAAGCAATCTAGAGTTGCTCTTTCGACCACTGAGGCTGAGTATGTAGCTGCTGCTAGCTGCTGCTCACAGTTAGTTTGGATGATTTCCACATTGCGAGATTTTGAGTTGTTCTTTCCTACCAGAGATCCTTTGTTTTGCAACAGCACTAGTGCAATTAGTGTAGGAAAAAACCCTTGTCTCCATTCAAAAACCAAACACATTGATGTGCGCTTTCACTTTATACGGGATCAATATGAGAAAGGTGTCATTGACCTTGTTCATGTTGATACCTATCATCAGTTGGCTGACATTTTCACCAAACCCCTAGATCAGTCTACTTTTGAGCGGTTACGAGGGGATTTGGGTGTTGTGTATCCCTTTTAGGATATTTTGCGTCAGTTCTCTATCTTCTTTACTCTTTTCTTGAGTCTTTTTGTGTGTGTTCATATCATCCATATCACACTTTGAGCTTGCTTCTGTTATATGATTGAACTGCTTTACTTATTCTAGCTAGTACATGCTTTTGATTACTTGTCGATGATCATGCTTTGGTTCAGTTCACTTGATATGTCTGATATCTGTCATATGCATGGTTTTTATGCTTTAAAATTGAAAACCGATCAACATTGCTTCTAGTAACTAGCATGTGTAGGCTGAGTGCTTTTGCTATCTGTTACATGCCTTGTAGCTAGTTCCTCACATAGATGCAGATATGCAACTTGGACATCTTTATGGTTTAACATGGAAATGTGCTATAAAAATGATAAAAATCAAAAATGAATGAAAATTCCATGCCTTTTATGCTTGAGTTGAAAAGATCCAAGTCGGTTTGCTTTGTCGCATTGCATTGTTCTGGACTGCTTACCATAGCACTTTGGTATGAACTAGGACAGTGTAGTGTATGCCAAGACCAATGTCTTAAGCTTCCGATGGTCCAGTTCTGGCCTAGGCTTGACTTGGTCAGTTAGCATAAGATTTGACATGCAAATAACCCTTGGCAAAAATGAAAAATGAAAATAAAAAAACCTGAAAATTAAAAAGACAACAAGTTTGCTGATGCACTTTGTTTTGGACAATGCTTATCTTGGTAGATATCAGTTAGTTTCTGCATCTCATGCTTTACCTTGCTTGTCAACTGGAAAATGTGGTGATGCTTTTGTTTGCAAAAATTGAAAAATGCGTGCTAATGACTTTCTTTAGCTATCATCTGTTGCACTGATCATGCCATGTGTCTTAGACAGTATGTCTTTTGCTATACTTGTTAGATGTTGTAATTGCAGTCAATCATATCTGAGAAGCATGCTTTCTTCACTCCACCTTCACCCCAGTTGCATTCATTGCATATTTTGAGGGGGAGTTGCATTTTAGGGGGAGTCTGTGTCTCTTTCGAGTGCATTTAGTCTCGCTTGATGAGTCCACTTGTCAACAAGGGGGAGAAATTTTGGGAGAAGAGTTTAAGGGGGAATTTTGGCTTTCTCTGGGATTTGTATCAGGGGGAGTTCTTGTCCCGTTCGTCCTTACTCTTTTGATATCCTTGTTGATGATTCTGAGATTGCATTCGTTTTGAGTCTTTTACTTTTGGTTAACCATAATGACCGTTTCTTGCTTTTGTTCGGCTTTTGGTCACTAGGGTTAAACTTTTACTTTATTTTTCTTCTTCTGTTTTCTTGTGCTTTGTTTTCGTGTTTCCACGTGTGTTCGCAGGTACTGGAGAGCTGATAAAGAGAAGTGTTGACAATGCACTCATCAAGGGGGAGATTGAGGAGCCATGCTGAAGAGCATGGGCCTCATGGCTCCAGATGTGATGAGTCATTATCAATGGTAGTCAAAGAGGACTGAAGAGAGGAGAAGATCTGCTGCATCTGGGCCACATGTGACTCAGGTACACGGGCAGCGAGCGACTGTCGGGCAGAGGGGTCGTGAAGTTGGGCTGGCCCAATCCGGGTACATGGGCTAGGAGCAGCAGAGGATCCACTAGGCTGTTGACCAGGATTGACTTAGGTACACGGGCGGCGAGTGATTGCCGGGCTGAGAGAGCTGCGGAATCAGGCCGGCCCAATCCGGGTACCTGGTGCAAAGCCAGTGGACGCTTTGTCAGTTTCGGTGCAAAACTGACGACCGTTGATCTCGTATCGGACTGTCCTGAAGAGAAGCCGTAGTCGCTATGAAAGCTTAGCTTCCGGATAAGTCATCTATAAATAGGAGTTTACTATTTTGTACTTAGGCCCACAGTCAGTCAGTCGAGTCTGTAAAAATATCCTAAGGGCAGTTTGGTTTTTTTCCTTTTATTTAAGCGTCTGTAAAAAACCCTAAGGGGCTGGTGGAATATTCCTAGCTATTGGGCTGCCTATAAATAGGGCCCCAATCCCTAGGGTTAGGTCACCCTTTCAGAAATCACTTTTTAATCAAGAGATTGGGTCACTGTTTTTGTCTTGCTCCCTGTTCATTCTCCTGTGTGCGCCGCCAGGTTCCTGTTCATACTTGCCCCCAGCAGATGTGAGTTCTTGTTCATATTCGTACACTGCCTCCACAAGATTCATTTGTTTCTTTTGAATCTATGTGTTTTCTAGTCTCACTGTCTCTGTTTCTCGTGAACACGATTTAATCTTCTGCATCGTTTCGCGTGCCTTCATGGCTTTGTCTCACCGCGATTAGTTTTCTCTGGTTGCTTGTGTTCATGGCCTGAGTAGTACTAGTTTTTCTCCTTGCTGGCTCCTGTAGCAGCAAGTAGTACCTAGTCTTTGTCTAGCTGCTTTGTGTCAGACTAGTCTGTTCATAGGCTGAAGCGAGTTCTTTATTGTTTTTTCCTGTCATGGCGCTTTGATCGAGAAGGGAATATCTGGGACGTGTCTTGGAGTTTCTGGCGAAGGTCTGTACTGTGTTTGAAGCCCTTCAGTCTCTGTGAAGTAGGCTTCGATCGGACTTCGATCAGAACTTGAGCTGTGAATCCAGTTTCAATGTGTGGACTATGTGAAGCATTTACTCTAGCATACTTCGACAGGTTACGAAGTTAGCTTCAAAGTGTGTCTCTCTGTTTGTCTTCGCTTTTCTTTCGAAGTTTGCTTCTCTGTGAACTTTGTTCGAAGCTTTCTGTTCGGAGTATAGGAATCAAAGTTTAGGTTTCGAAGGTACTTCGCTGACAGTCTTCAGAATCTTTGTTTGTTCGAAGCTTCGAACTCCCTTTTTCTGCACAAGCGAAGTACTGGTTGAGTTGAAGTCGTTTTTCTTGTGATCGAATACTTTGCTGTTTTTCCTTGCACTGTGCGAAGGTACTTCGACTGCAGGCTTCGATCTTTATTGTCGAAGCTAACCTCGTAGTATACACCTTCGCACAACATCTTCGAAGCACACCTTCGACTTGCGCACCACACACTTCATCAACCTTCGCACATCTGCTTCGAGGCAGACTTCGGCACTTCCACGATAGACTTCGTCAACCTTCGATAGAGAACTCCGAAGCAGGCTTCACTACTTCGAAGGAGGCTTCGACACTACAGGCTTCGACGTTACAGGCTTCGTCAAGTACCTTACTGGAGACAAACTTTGAACAGTAACTTCTCATCTTGTTCTATGTGCACTTAGATTAATTGCTGTGAAGTTTGTTCTGCCATGTTTTGAATGCTTTGTTTATCTGCCTATTAGCACTATATTGGTGTTTCTTTGTCTAGGACACCGGTCGTTTATAGGCTAGATACTTTTAGGCTTTGGTGATCTATTTACTGTTTGCTTCTTAGTCTTTTGAGGTGCGTTGGGTGTTGGGAGCAGGCCATAGATTCGAAAGAATTTTTAGGCGCCCATTCACCCCCCTCTGGTCGCTACTTTTGGTCCTACATAGTCGGAACGCGACGTCGGTGCCACGTCACGCTTAGGCCCGTCCCTAAGTATCTGTGCACTTTTGGATCGTCGAATTGGCCCAAGTGCGGGGGCACGTTTCCGTGTCAACACCAGCGAAGTACCCAGAAAATGACAAGTACCGGAGGTACTTTTCCTATCAATCCTACACCCAGCAAAATCCGCATCGGAAGAACCTCGAAGACACAAAGAGGAAGACGCAGAATACCAAATGCCAAATTCGAGGGTATGTTTGAGATACCTAAGAATGCGCTTTACCGCTTGGCAGTGCGAAGCTCGTGGCGAAGCCTGAAAACGAGCGCATAAACACACTGCGAAGTGTATGTCCGGCCTTGTAGCAGTCAAGTAGAGGAGGGAGCCGATCATGCTTCAGAACTCCTGATCTATGGTTTCTCCATCTTCGTCTGGATCCAATTCTATCGAAGTAGCCATCGGAGTAGCGAGGGGCTTCGCATCAGCCATGTCGAACTTCTTGAGCAGGTCCTTGGTGTACTTCGTCTGGTGGATGAATGTACCTTGTTTGCTTTGCTTGATTTGCAAACCAAGGAAAAATGTGAGTTCGTCCATCATGGACATCTCGAACTCCCTGCTCATAGCATCTGCAAACTCGGCAACCATAGCATGAGAAGAGCCACCACAGATGATATCATCCACATAAATCTGGACTAGCAGGAAATCTTTGCCATGCTTGAGAGTGAACAAAGTTTTATCAACATATCCCATCAAGTACCCCCGCTCAAGCAAAAAAGACTTAAGTCCATCATACCAAGCCCGAGGGGCCTGCTTGAGTCCATAAAGAGCCTTATGAAGTTTAAGGACTTTATGCGGGTATTTGGGGTTTTCAAAGCCAGGGGTTGTTTTACATATACATCTTTGCCTATGAAGCCATTAAGAAATGCACTTTTGACATCCATTTGATAGAGTTTGAATCCCCGAGATGTCGCAAAGGCAAGAAAAATCCTAATGGCCTCTAGACGCGCAACAGGTGCAAAAGTCTCAGTAAAATCAATCCCTTCTAATTGAGAGTAACCGTGAGCTACAAGTCTAGCCTCGTTTCTAACTATAGTCCCATCCTCCCCTTGTTTGTTTTTGAAAATCCATTTTGTTCCAATGAAATGAACATTTGGTGGCGGATCAACTAAAGTCCAGACTTGGTTTTTCTCAAAATTTTCAAGTTCTTCATGCATGGCATTGATCCAACTAGAATCAAAAAGTGCATGACTAACATCTAAGGGCTCAAAAGAAGCAACAAAAGCGGAATCAATGAAATGAGCATGGGAATGTGTTACCCTTTGATCAAGCTCACCAATGATCTGCTCGGGAGGATGCATCCTTTGAACATGATGTGGAGCCTCACGGCGAGATGCAGTCTCCCCCTCAACTTGTGCGTTGGTGTGGTCCAAGATGACCGATGTCGAGGTAGTTGCTTCGGGACCTTGTGCCGAAGTGGTTGAAGCGGGGTCTGAGGAGCCATGCTAAATAGCGTGGGCCTCATGGCTCCAGATGTGATGAGTCATTGTCAACGATAGTCAAAGAGGAAAAAAGAAGAGAGGAGATCTGCTGCATCTGGGCCGCGTGTGACTCAGGTACACGGGCAGCGAGCGACTGTCGGGCAGAGCGGCCGAGAAGTCGGGCTGGCCCAATCCGGGTACATGGGCCAGGAGCAGCAGAAGACCCACTGGGCTGTTGACCAGGATTAACTCAGGTACACAGGCGGTGAGTGATTGTCGGGCCGAGAGAGCTGCGGAATCAGGCCGGCCCAATCCGGGTACCTGGTGTAAAGTTGGTGGAGGCTTTGTCAGTTTCGGCGCAAAACTGATGACCGCTGATCTTGTATCGGACTGTCCAGAAGAGAAGCCGTAGTCGCTACGAAAGCTTAAATCCGGATAAGTCATCTGTAAATAGGAGTTTACTATTTTGTCCTTAGGCCCACTGTCAGTCAGACGAGTCTGTAAAAATATCCTAAGGGCAGTTTAGTCTTTTCCTTTTATTTCAGCGTCTGTAAAAAAACCCTAAGGGGCTGGTGGAATATTCCTAGTCATTGGGCAGCCTATAAATAGGGCCCCAATCCCTAGGGTTAGGACACCCTTCTAGAATTCACTTTTTAATCAATTGGGTCACCTTTTATTCTCTAGTTCCCTGTTCATTCTGATGTGCGCCGCCACTGCCATTCCTTCTATTCTTCACGTCACAGTGAGATTCTATTCTCTGTTCGTGTTTTTTGATGTGCTGTGATTTCTGAGGGATCTGAAGCTTTGTTTTTCGTGCCCCTATTGATTATTCCTGAGATCAGGCTTTGTTTCTGTTGACTTTTGTTCTACGGGCTGAGGATTACTAGTTCTACTAGCTTGTTCCTGTTGCAAGTAGTACTAGTTCCCTGTAGCTACAGTGCGCTATTGTTCTAGCTGTTGCTTTTCCTGCGTAGCCTTTTTGATTGAATAGACAGGACTTTGTCTTTCTATGGGTGTTTCTGGCGAAGCCCCCTCTTTTGTTCGAAGTCATTCAGCTCTGTGAAGTAGGCTTCGACCGGACTTCTTCAAAGGCTTGGCTAGAACTCTCGTCTCCGAACTCGAACTTTGAATCTACCTTCGAAGTATGCTCTGTGTTTAGTGTTTATTCTTGACATACTTCAGCACTTTTGCGAAGCATACTTCGACAAGCTTCGAAGTTAGCTTCAAAGCATGTCTTTCTGGTAGACTTCGCACTAAGTGTGTTTTCTGAGAAATTGTTCTACTGTTGTCATCGTTGATCTCAGTTTGTGAGTTTGAAGCTTATTTTTCGAAGTATGTTTCAAGGTTTCGATCTCCTGTGAGAGCATCAGCACACTTCGATTAGAAGCTGGTCTGTGGTTCGAAGGTTACCACTCCGATAGCCATACTCCGATATAGCTAGCTTCGAAGGTAGCATTATAGGCTTCGATTTGGTCTTGATGCTGTGTCTTCGGCTTCGCTTCTCTTTCAAAGGTTGTTTTTCTTTGAGCCTTGTTCGAAGTTTTCTGAACGAAGTCTAGGCTTCGAAGTACACTGTTCGAAGTAGGCTTCGATACTTTCATACTTTGCACCGAAGCATACTTCACATTCTCCCACATTCGAACTAGGCTAGACTCGACAAACCTTCGGCTCATCCACGACAGCCTTCGATAGACTTCGCAAGGAACTCCGAAGCAGGCTTCGACACAGCGAAGCAGGCTTCGCCAAGATTCGAAAAGGAGACAAATTCGAACAGTAACTTCTCATCTCTTTTCATGTACACTTAGATCATCTACTGAGAAGTTTGACCTGCCATGTTTTGAATATTTTGCTTATCTGGCTGTTTAGCACGGTATTGGTGTTTCTCTGTTTTGACACCGATCTTTTCTAGGCTAGATACTGTTAGACTTAGGCAATCTGTTCACTCTTTGCTGCTTAGTCCTTTGAAGTGCTTGGGTGTTGGGAGCAGGCCATAGATTCAAAAGAATTTTAGGCGCCCATTCACCCCCCTCTGGTCGCTACTTTCGGTCCTACAAGTGGTATCAGAGCCTGGTTAGGGTTTTTCCATACCTTAACCGGTTCTAAACCCCAGTAGTGATCATCACATCTCCTGGAAAGGTCCCATCCTTGGAAGCTTATGGCTATAACTATTGGAAGACTCGCATGCGAGCCTATCTCATGAGCCAAAGCTCGGACATCTGGGAAATTTGTGTTCACGCTACGTTTGTCATATTGCCAGTTGTTGAGCGTGATTCTCCTGGTATCATTTCCCAGCATCTGAACAACAACAATGTTGTGAACATTTTGTTTTCTGGTTTAGGTCCCACTGAATTTGAGCGAGTTAGCCATCTCACCACTGCGAGAGAGATCTGGGCTACCCTTCAGGCACATCATGAGGGGACAGCTCAGGTCAAGGCTCGGCTCTATCAGACCTACCGGCGTGAATATGAGAATTTCACACAAAAGGTGGGTGAATCTGTTGAAGCGTTGTTTGGTCGTTTTCAATCGATCATAAACAAGCTTCGGGACAACAAGGCTGAGGGTGTGCAGTTAGTCTCAGATCATGAGCAGGCCCTCAAGGTTCTCCATACCTTGGACCCTAAGATCTGGGAGATCAATGTATCCTCTTTCATTGAGAGCACATCTTATGATACCTTGACCATTTCTGAGTTGTTCAACAAGCTGAAGGCCACCGAGGTTGATACCTAGTTGAGATCAAATCTCACTGGCTCTGGATCAAAGTCTCTGGCCATTGCTACACCTTCTGTTGATCCCTCTTCTGTAAGCTGTGCTAGGTTCTCTTTGATGTCTATCACTGAGGACCAGCTTGAGTCTTTGGGAGATGATGACTTGTGTCTTTTTAACAACCGGGTGCGTCGTGTTTATGACAAAAGTATGTTCAAAAGACACGGCACAAAATCCGGGTGCTTTGAGTGTGGTGACCCAGGACACTTCACCGCCGACTGCCCCAAGCGCAATGGCCACAAGAAGGGCACCGGTGGTGGCTTCCACGACTCCGGCAAGCACGAGAGCTCCTCCTTCAACAAGGGAAAGCCAAAGACCAGATTCTTTAGAAAGGCCCTAAAGGACTACCGGCGAGAGAACAAGAAGCACGACAAGGCCTTCTTCGCCGAGATGGAGAAGAGCTACTCCAAGCGGTCCACATCTTCTTCCTCTTCATCGGGCTCAAGCGATGAGGAGATCGTCATCAGGAAGGGGAAGGACAAGGACGATCCGGCAGGCCTTTGCTTCATGGTCTTCGGGGACAGACCGAAGAGCCGCTCACATCAGCGCCGAAGATCCCGCAAGAGCTTCTACTCAATGGCTCTTGGGGATAAGGAAGAGAAGGACTCCTCCGATGACTCCGATGACGACGACAACGAAAAGGTATCATCTTATGAACGCGAAATCGTTGATTTACTTGAAAGTAATTGTCAAGAGTTAAAATATCGGGAAAAACTGCTTAGGGGGGCTAATAAGAGGATAGATGAGTTAGAAAGTGAGCTTGTCGTGGCCAACGGCAGAATTGAGAGTGTATCTTCTTCCCCTTGCTTGGGTGATAGCAGTGAGTGCCCAAAGTGTGAGGTGCTTCTGTGTGACCTGTCGACTCTGAAGTCCAGGTACACAGAAAGGGTTGATGAGAGGGATGCTTAGGCCACTGAGCTTGAAAGCGCTCAGCTGGAGCTGAAAGATGCTCAAGCCACTGTCGTCGTACCCTGTGCTGATTGCCCATCTCATCTAGCTGTATTAGCTGAGCTGAAAGCCAAGGGCAATGAGCATTTGAGTGAGTTGGAGAGAGTGAGAGCTGAGCTGGCACAGACTAGGCTAGAGCTTGAGACACTGTCAGTTCCACCCACTGTCTGTGAGAACTATTTGTCTCTTAGAATGGAATTGATCAAGCTGAAAGCCGAGAAGTCTGTCTAGGTAGATAGCGATTGTGAGACCTACTTGTCTTAGGTGGAGGTTCTAACTTCCTTGAGAGAGGAGCTAGCTGATTCCCAGAATGAGAACTTTTACCTCTGTTCTATCCTGAGTTGGATCAGTGCCAGAGAGCCACAGCTCAGCATGATGATCCAGCAGTTTAAGAGGCAGGATGGGTTTGGGGTAGGTTACACCTACACCAAGGCTGATTTTGAGAGTGCTATTAGCCGGGCAGTAGAGTGGAGTAAAATGACTCATGATCAGAGATACCCCAAGACTCACTTCACTGAGTCTTCCCAAGCTAGTCAGCCCAAGGATGGAGTGATTCATGAACAGCCCAAAGCTCCACCCAAGAAGCCCATCTAGGTTCCAAAGCCCAAACACCTCCACACTTCTCTCGACTCTCTTTCTGGACCCTCTCAACCCAAGAAGACTACACCAAACACCACTAAGCCCAAGAACCCCAAGCCTCAACCACATCCCAAGAAGCCCACCTACCATTGTGATTATTGTTAGAGAGAAGGGCATCTTGTGGAGTTTTGCTTCAGGAGGAAGCGGGTTGAGAGAGCAGAGCATGCTCGTGGTGATCAGGAGCAGTTCTACCAGCAGGGGGGTAGACTGCGTGTTCCTCAACATGGGGAGAGGCTGGAGGCCAGGCCGCTTCGTGTAGGTGGTGGTAGAGGAGACGACTTTCATGCTCGTGCTCCAGATGGTGGTGTCTGTTCCGGCAGAGCTCCAGGCTGTTTTGGCTACGGTCCTGGACCTCGTGGCCGAGGCTTTAGGCAGAACCGAGGACCGCGCTTTGAGCCGCATTTTGGTCCAAACTCTTCTGATGGTTTTTGCTTTCCGTCTTTTGAGCAGATGGCTCGACACTGATTTAGTTCTTTTACTAAACCTGGTGCCGGACCATTTGCTCCCCCTTACAACCACTGATTGTGCAGGATCGTGGACTGGAGGATGTTTGGATCATGGACACAGGATGCTCCCGCCACATGACGGGACATCGCAGATGGTTCTCCAGTCTCACACCCTCGAGCTCCAAAGAGTACATCACATTCGGGAACAGTGGTCAAGGGAAGGTACACGGCATTGGCTCAATTCGCATTTCAGACCATTTTTCTTTGAAGAATGTTGCTTTGGTTGGGAATTTGAACTTTAATTTGATTTCTGTTTCGCAACTTCTTGAGGATGGTTTGGAAGTCCGTTTTAAGAAGGGCAGTTCTTCTGTGATTGATTCTAGAGCGTCTTTGATTTGCCAGATCTTACCTTTTGGTAAGGTTTTTTCGGATTGACTTCTCTAGTTCATTTGGCCTTTCTCGCTATTTGATTGCTGGATCCTCCTCTGAGCTCTGGAAGCGGCATAGGAGGTTAGGTCATTTGAGTTTTGATCTGCTAGTCAGGTTGAGCTCTATGGACCTCATCCGAGGATTGCCTAAGCTAAAGATGGAGAAGGATCTAGTTTGTCACCCTTGTCGTCACGGTAAAATGATTGCCGCTTCTCACTCACCTGTGACTCAGGTGATGACTTCGTATCCGGGCGAGCTGTTACACATGGACACTATCAGGCCAGCTCGGGTACGCTCAGTCGGTGGGAAGTGGTACACACTTGTGATTGTTGACGATTTTTCTCGATTCTCGTGGGTTTTCTTTCTGGAGTCTAAGGATGAGACTTTTCATTTTGCCCATGACCTGATTTTGAAGCTGAAGAATGAGAACGATGGTCGGATGCGAGCAATTCGCTCCGACAATGGCTCTGAGTTCAAGAACTCTCAGTTTGTCAGCTTCTGTAGTGATCAGGGTTTTGACCATCAGTTTTCTGCTCCTTACACTACCCCACAGAACGGCGTTGTGGAACGAAAGAACCGCACGCTAGTCAAGATGGCCAGGACAATGCTCGATGAGCACAGGACTCCTAGGCGTTTTTGGGCTGAAGTCATGAACACGGCTTGCTATCTGGACAACCGCATTTTTCTTAGAACTTACCTAGGTAAGACTTCATATGAGTTGCGGTTTGGCAGACAGCCCAAGGTGAGCCACTTGCGAGCATTTGGCTGCAAGTGCTTCGTGCTCAAGAAGGGTGGGCATTTGGAAAAATTTGAGTCTCGTTGCTAGGATGGAGTTTTTCTTGGCTATGTGTTGCATTCTTGAGGCTTCCGTGTTTAGAACCTCGACTCCCAGCAGCTTGTCGAGACTTGTGAGGTTTCTTTTGATGAGTCCTTGCCTTCTTTAACTCCTTCTTTTGAGCTTTCTGGTGATGGTGAGCTCGGAGAGTCCATCTTTGAGGAAGATGAGGATACTCCAGCTGCTGATGAGGGTGGGCCTTCTGCACCTCCTGTAGAGCCCACACCTTCTAAGACTTCGACTGAGGACGAGGGCGGACCTCTGATCACTTCTTCCACTTCGATCGAGCCCCCTCAGTCGAGTCCAGAGGTGCCAGCTGTTGACTCCGGTGAGGTGACTTCAGATCACCAGGGATCCCGAGCAGTTCAGCGTGATCACCCCTCAGAGCTCATCATCGGTGATTTGTCTGCAAGGACTTTGCGTTCATTTGTTTACTCTCTTGCTGTGTTTGCTGAATCTGCTTTTGTTGCATCTTTTGAGCCTAGAGACGTTTCTCATGCTCTTTCTGATTCTAATTGGATTAACGCTATGCAAGAAGAGCTTGAGAATTTTGTCCGTAATCGGGTTTGGACACTAGTTGAGCCGCCACCAGGATGCAACCCCATAGGCACCAAGTGGGTGTTCAAGAACAAACAAGGTGAAGATGGGGTTGTGGTGCGCAACAAAGCTCGACTAGTTGCCCAGGGTTTTTGCCAGAAGGAAGGCATTGACTTTGAAGAAACCTTCGCCCCTATTGCTCATCTTGAGTCCATTCGCATTCTCTTAGCTTTTGCCGCTTCGAAGGGTTTTAAGCTTTTTCAAATGGATGTCAAGAGTGTTTTTCTGAACGGGTTCATAGAGGAGGAGGTTTATGTTAGGCAGACCCCCGGTTTTGAAAACCCTAATTTCCTCGACATGTTTTTAAGTTGCAAAAAGCTTTATACGGGTTGAAGCAAGCCCCCAGGGCTTGGTATGACCGATTAAAGCAGTTTTTGTTGGGGAAGGGCTTTGTGATGGGTTCTGTGGATAAAACTCTCTTCTTGCTCAGAGATGCTTCAGATTTTTTAGTCGCTCAGATTTACGTGGACGATATTATCTTTGGTGGTACTACTAATGATCTTGTGTCCAAGTTTTCTAAGCAGATGCACAGTGAGTTTGAGATGAGCCTCATGGGTGAGCTCAAGTACTTCTTAGGGCTCCAGATCAGGCAGACCAAGGACGGCACCTTCATCCACCAGGGTAAGTACACTCGAGACATGTTGAAGAAGTTCGACTTTGGTGGAGTGCTGAAGCCTCAGATGACCCAATGGGAACATCTGGGGGCCTGGACAAGGATGAGAGAGGCGTCAAGGTCAATGAGAGAGAGTTTTGAGGGATGATCGGTTCGCTGTTGTACTTGACGGCGACAAGACCGGACATACAGTTTGCCGTGGGGCTGTGCGCGCGCTTTCAATCTTCACCTCGCGCGTCTCATCGGCAAGCTGTCAAGCGCATTTTCAGGTATCTTACCTATGCGCCCGATCTTGGTCTTTATTACTCAGCATCATCATCTCTTGATTTATCTGGCTTTTTAGATGCTGACTTTGGTGGGTGCCGACTGGATCGCAAGTCGACTTCCGGTACTTGCCAGTTTCTTGGTTCTTCTCTTGTCTCTTGGTCTTCTCGAAAGCAGCCTGGAGTTGCTCTTTCGACCACTGAGGCTGAGTATGTAGCTGCTGCTAGCTGCTGCTCACAATTAGTTTGGATGATTTCCACTTTGCGAGATTTTGGGTTGTTCTTTCCTACCAGAGTTCCTTTGTTTTGCGACAGCACCAGTGCTATTAGTGTAGGGAAAAACCCGTGTCTCCATTCAAAAACCAAACACATTGATGTGTGCTTTCACTTTCTGAGGGATCAATATGAAAAAGGTGTCATTGACCTTGTTCATGTTGATACTCATCATCAGTTGGCTGACATTTTCACCAAACTCCTAGATCAGTCTACCTTTGAGCGTTTACGAGGGGATTTGGGTGTTGTGTATCCTTTTTAGGATATTTTGCATCAGTTTTCTTTCTTCTTTACTCTTTTCTTGAGTCTTTTTGTGTGTGTTCGTATCTTGCATATTCACATATCACACTTTGAGCCTGCTTCTGTTATATGATTAAACTGCTTTACTTATTCTAGCTAGTACATGCTTTTGATTACATGTCAATGATCATGCTTTGGTTCAGTTCACTTGATATGTCTGATATCTGTCATATGCATGGCTTTTTATGCTTTAAAATTTAAAACCGATCAACATTGCTTCTAGTAACTAGCATGTGTAGGCTGAGTGCTTTTGCTATCTGTTAAATGCCTTGTAGCTAGTTCCTCACATAGATGCAGATATGCAACTTGGACATCTCTATGCTTTAACATGGAAAATATGCTATAAAAATGATAAAAATCAAAAATGAATGAAAATTCCATGCCTTTTATGCTTGAGTTGAAAAGATCTAAGTGGGTTTGCTTTGTCGCATTACATTGTTTTGGACTGCTTACCATAGCACTTTGGTATGAACTAGGACAGTGTAGTGTATGCCAAGACCAATGTCTTAACCTTCTGATGGTCCAGCTCTGGCCTAGGCTTGACTTGGTCGGTTAGCATAAGGTTTGACATGCAAATAACCCTTGGCAAAAATGAAAAAGGACAATGAAAAAGCCTGAACTTTAAAAAGATAACAAGTTTGCTGAAGCACTTTGTTTTGAACAATGCTTATCTTGGTAGATATCAGTTAGCTTCTGCATCTCATGCTTTACTTTGCTTGTCAACTGGAAAATGTGGTGATGCTTTTATTTGCAAAAATTGAAAATGCGTGCTAATGACTTTCTTTAGATATCATCTGTTGCACTGATCATGCCATGTATCTTAGACAGTATGTCCTTTGCTGTATCTGTTAGATGTTGTAATTGCAGTCAATCATATATGAGAAGCATGCTTTATTCACTCCTCCTGCACCCCAGTTGCATTCATTGCATATCTTGAGGGGGAGTTGCGTTTCAGGGGGAGGCTGTGTCTGGTTAGCGTGCTTGATGAGTTCACTTGTCAACAAGGGGGAGAAATTTTTGGGGGATAAGAGTTTAAGGGGGAGTTTTTGTCCCGTTTGTCCTTACTTTTTTAATGTCTTTGTTGATGTTTTTGATATCGCACTTATTTTGAGTTTTTACCTTTGGTTAACCATAATGACCACTTCTTTCTTGCTTTTGTTCGGCTTTTGGTCATTAGGGTTAAAATTTTACTTTATTTTTCTTCTTCTCTGTTTTCTTGTGTTTTGTTTTCATGTTTCCACATGTGTTCGCAGGTACTGAAGAGCTGAAGAAGTGAAGTGTTGACAATGCACTCATCAAGGGTAGATTGAGAAGCCATGCAGAATAGCGTGGGCCTCATGGCTCTAGATGTGATGAGTCATTGTCAACAATAGTCAAAGAGGACAGAAGAAGAGAGGAGATCTGCTGCATCTGGGCTGCGTGTAACTCAGGTACACGGGCACGAGCGACTGTCGGGCAGAGCGGCCGCGAAGTCGGGCTGGCCCAATCCGGGTACATGGGCCAGGAGCAGCAGAAGACCCAATGGGCTATTGACCAGGATTGACTCAGCTACACGGGCGGTGAGTGATTGCCGGGCTGAGAGAGCTGTGGAATCGGGCCGGCCCAATCCGGGTACCTGGTGCAAAGTCGGTGGAGGCTTTGTCAGTTTCGGCGCAAAACTGACAACCACTGATCTTGTATCGGACTGTCCAAAAGAGAAGTCGTA
This sequence comes from Zizania palustris, assembly GCA_019279435.1. Taxonomy (NCBI): domain Eukaryota; kingdom Viridiplantae; phylum Streptophyta; class Magnoliopsida; order Poales; family Poaceae; genus Zizania; species Zizania palustris. Next base: position 69,494,363 of record JAAALK010000082.1, read on the forward strand.
GTCGCTACGAAAGCTTAGCTTCCGGATAAGTCATCTGTAAATAGGAGTTTACTATTTTGTCCTTAGGCCCACAGTCAGTCAGACGAGTCTGTAAAAATATCCTAAGGGCAGTTTAGTCTTTTCCTTTTATTTCAGCGTCTGTAAAAAACCCTAAGGGGCTGGTGGAATATTCCTAGTCATTGGGCAGCCTATAAATAAGGCCCCAATCCCTAGGGTTAGGACACCCTTCCAGAATTCACTTTTTAATCAATTGGGTCACCTTTTATTCTATTGTTCCCTGTTCATTCTGATGTGCGCCGCCACTTCCATTCCTTCTATTCTTCACGTCGCAGTGAGATTCTATTCTCTGTTCGTGTTTTTTGTTGTGCTGTGATTTCTGATGGATCTGAAGCTTTGTTTTTCGTGCCCCTATTGATTATTCCTGAGATCAGGCTTTGTTTCTGTTGACTTTTGTTCTACGGGCTGAGGATTACTAGTTCTACTAGCTTGTTCCTGTTGCAAGTAGTACTAGTTCCCTGTAGCTACAGTGCGCTATTGTTCTAGCTGTTGCTTTTCCTGCGTAGCCTTTTTGATTGAATAGACAAGACTTTGTCTTTCTCTGGGTGTTTCTGGCGAAGCCCCCTCTTTTGTTCGAAGTCATTCAGCTCTGTGAAGTAGGCTTCGACCGGACTTCTTCAAAGGCTTGGCTAGAACTCTCGTCTCTGAACTCGAACTTTGAATCTACCTTCGAAGTATGCTTTGTGTTTAGTGTTTATTCTTGACATACTTCAGCACTTTTGCGAAGCATACTTCGACAAGATTCGAAGTTAGCTTCGAAGCATACGCCCCTAAAAAGAATTGCAGAATCTAATGTTGGCCTTCAGCCAGATGCATGAACTTGAGGATTAGTATATAGTAGCCTTAGAAATAATAGCGGTAGTAAACTGGTCACAGTGTTGTTTAGGCCTCAGCATATTTTGTGTAGCTTTTCAAAATGTTCATGGCTGCCATGGAACCGTGAGCACATCCATTCCCTGTCAGCAACACGAGAAAGAAGTTGTTGATAGGAATGGATGTGTCCCACGGCTTGATGACATACATGAGATAACTCAATAACAATTTGCATCATAGGCCCCTAAAAAGAATTGCAGAATCTAATGTTGGCCTTCAGCCAGATGCATTAACTTGAGGATTAGTATATAGTAGCCTTAGAAATAATAGCGGTAGTAAACTGGTCACAGTGTTGTTTAGGCCTCAGCATATTTTGTGTAGCTTTTCAAAATGTTCATGGCTGCCATGGAACCGTGAGCACATCCATTCCCTGTCAGCAACACGAGAAAGAAGTTGTTGACCGGAATGGATGTGTCTCACGGCTTGATGACATACATGAGATAACTCAATTACAATTTGCATCATAGGCCTCTAAAAGTTGTTCTAAAAAAGTGGTAATGTGGTATGCAATATTTCTCATGGCATAACTTAGATATAGAAGACTTCACTCAAGAACTAGATTTAGCTCCAATGAGTCAAATTAAAGAGTACATCACAAACTTGCTATTTAATCTTTATGTCTAATCAAGAAATCAGAATTTAAACAAACTTAATTATCTAAACACCTTGCAATGATTTCAAGGGTAGCCGAGGGTGGCGTGGGCTTTGGGAGCGACGTGCGGAGTTTGGCGGCGACGACCTTCGGGGACGACGACGACGGGCTCCGAGGGCGGCGTGGGCTCCGGGAGCGGTGGCAATGGGCAGAGTTCGGCACACGGGAGTTAGAAATGAAACTAGGTTTTCGGACGGCGGGAGCAAAAACTTTTATATAGGTGGATTAGCAGTGGCGGGCGTGAGTGAATCCCTCTCATGTCACTCAATCCCTCTCCTAGATTAAATTCCCTTGGGATTAAATCCCTCCCTTTTAATTATGTGTTCTTTTGGGTAGGATTAAATCCCTTTGGTGATTACATCAAGTAGTGGCGGGCATATGCTGACGTCAGCATACATCAATAGTTCATACATCAATTTATTTCATACATCAATAGTTCACAAGCATTTTATCAAATGCTTGTCATGCACAAATATCTTACATATATTTCATCAAGCACATCATGTAAAAGCTCATTTTAAAACTCACAATTCAATTAAAGCACATCATGTAAAAGCACATCATCTTACATATATTACATAAGGCATTGACATTTTATCAAACAAGTGAAGAGCATGAATGAAATTGATTATCTAATTACCTGAGGGCAACAGGCCAGGCTCCGGTGGCGGCGGCGGACTCCGGGGCGGCGACGGGATGGCGCACGGTGAAGGGCTCTGGGGGGTGGTGGCGGGCTCCAATGGTGGCTACGGGCCGGCTCCGGTGACGTTGACGGGAAACGGTGGCGGTGGTCTCCGGGGCTTTGGGGGGCGGTGGCAAGCTCCGGTGACGGCGCCGGGAAACGGTGGCGACAGCGGTCTCCGGTGGTGCGTGGCGGTGGTCTCCGGGGCGGCGACGGGGACGGCGCACGATGAAGGGCTCTGGGGGTGATGGCAGGCTCCGATGGTGGCGATGGGCAGGCTCTGGTGACGGCGCCGGGAAACGGTGGCGACAACGGTCTCCGGTGGTGGCGGTGGTCTCCGGGGCGGCGACGGGGACGGCGCACGGTGAAGGGCTCTGGGGGCGGTGGCAGGCTCCGATGGTGCCGACGGGCCGACTCCGGTGACGACGATCTCCGAGGTTGGCAGCGGTCTCCGAGGGCAGCTGCGGTCTCCGAGGTTGGCGGAAGTCTCCGGTGGCGGCGGCAGTCTCCGAGGGGGACGGTGGGAGTTTGATTTGCAAATGAACTAGGGTTTAGTCTGGGCGGGAGCCAAAAACTATATATTACTAGTATAGTAGTGGCGGGCACACGCTGATGTCAGCATGCCCGCCACTGATATTTATCGTAGTAGTGGCGGGCAAAGACATAGTAGTGGCGGGCCACTCACGTCACCGACCGCCACTACTAGGGTTTAGTCTGGGCAGGTGGAAAAGAGTATAGTAGTGGCGGGCATATGCTGACGTCAGGATGCCCGCCACTACTAAAAGGATAACGGTGGCGGCTGGTGACGTCATCCTGCCCGCCACTACTAATCCGACGCTGGTGGGGTTATCTAGCATACGTTGCCACTCAAGTCGAGAAAGACTTAGTAGCGCAGTGGTGCGGGGGTTGCTTTGGTGCCATGCGGTTCGAGGTTCGAACCTTGCTGCCTGCAGGCGGTTTGAGGTTCGAACCTTGCTGCTAGCATCCAAACATTTTTTTTTACATTTCTATTCTAATTTTCATGACTTTTTTATTCATAATTAAATTCTAGTTTGAACTTGTTTTTTTAACAATAAAAATACATCATAACTTATCAAATTAGAAAATATGTATTTTTATGCCTCACTTTACTTTTTTTTTCATTAATAAACATGTACAATAAAAATACATCATAACTTATCTATAGTTTATTCTTCCTTTGAAATTGAAACTTTTTGTACAATAAAAATACAACACCAATATTCTAATTGCAAAAATTGGTATTTTTCTCCCTTAGTTTACTGTTTTTATTATTAAGTGTGTTTTTATTACATGTTGTTACGATATGATCGAGACTTTTGTAGCGCGGTGGTGCGGGGGCTCGCTTTTGACACATCATGTTTATTTGAAACCAAGTAAACAAACACAAGTCCAGGCTGGGGAAACCAGCTTACACATCGAAACGCACTACTGGTCAAACCCAAGGAAAGATATGGTTTGGAGCTTCTTCTTCTTCCTCGGCACAAACCCAACCTATTTCTGGTTAAACAGATTAAAAGCCTCAACTTGCCAATCCTCAACCAACTCGGCATCATCAGGCAGTCTAAACTTCTCTCCATGTTCCTGAACAAGAAAATACACGCGGCGACGATAGTGAGAACAACTTATTATCAATGATTGAATTGGATGATAAAAATATAAAATTTGCATAAAAAGAGGATCTTGCCTCCTTCATCCTCTTGCTGCCGCATTGCTCTACATGCTTCCCTTTTCCACCGCTAGCCTCGACATGTTTCCCTCTACCACCGGTTGTCTCATCATTCTTCCGTAGCACAACACTTACCCTATCTGGTTGCGGCGATCGCGAGTCGTCCTCCGAGTCGGAGTCCATTATGAGAATCACTTTCTTCGCCAAACAACTGCAAACTATACCATCATGTACCTTATGTTTACCGCATTTGCAAACCTCACACACGCCACTTGATGTAGAGTCTGAGGATCGACTGTTTGTTGGTTCAATCTTAGGAGGAGCCATCTGCATTTTTTTGTCACATTGATATTATAACATTAAAAAACCCTAAGCTAGTAATATTATAGTACATTAAAAAACATTATTGTTATAGTGGAAATTTGTTTTCTCAGATATTTTTTATAGTACATTAAAAAAATTATTGTTATAGTGGAAATTTTTTTCTCAGAAATTTTTTACAGTACATTAAAAAAATTATTGTTATAGTGGAAATTATTGTTAGTGCATTCTACTAGTAATATTATACTAAATTATATTTACAAGCATAAATTAATATAACAATCCTCCATCATTTTAACCCTAAGCTCGAATAAAATAAGACCAAATAAAGAAGTAGGTTAATAATTATTTACTGATCGACTGGATGGCGGCGACGACGGGCGGCGCCGACGGGCTCCGAGGAAGGCGGCGACGGGCGGAGGGCAGCGGCGACGTGCTCCGGGACGTCGACGGCGGCGACGGGAGGAGGGGGGCGAGTTTAGGGTTTAGAAAATGAAACTAGGTTTTCGGACGGCTGGAGTGGAAAGTATATATAGGTGTCTTAGTAGTGGCGGGCATGATGACGTCAGCATGCCCGCCACTACTAAAAGGATAACGGTGGCGGCTGGTGACGTCATCCTGCCCGCCACTACTAATCCGACGCTGGTGGGGTTATCTAGCATACGTTGCCACTCAAGTCGAGAAAGACTTAGTAGCGCAGTGGTGCGGGGGTTGCTTTGGTGCCATGCGGTTCGAGGTTCGAACCTTGCTGCCTGCAGGCGGTTTGAGGTTCGAACCTTGCTGCTAGCATCCAAACATTTTTTTTACATTTCTATTCTAATTTTCATGACTTTTTTATTCATAATTAAATTCTAGTTTGAACTTGATTTTTTTAACAATAAAAATACATCATAACTTATCAAATTTAGAAAATATGTATTTTTATGCCTCACTTTACTTTTTCTCCCTTAGTGTACTGTTTTTATTTCATTAAGTATGTTTTTATGATCAAAGTCAAAAAAAGTTCAATTTGAACTACAAGACATGAAATAATTCACAACACTCAATCCTCATTTGATCTTGAAAATGTTTTAATAATAAATGACATAATTGATTTTACAACTAAACATAAATGATCTAGCCTTGAACTAATTTTCCATCGCCATTGGTGCGTAGATAAGGAATCACACTACCAAATGACAGTTTTGCTTCAACCACATTGATCCTTGATATGTCAACGAAAAACGGCACCTCATCAAACTGATTGTATTCTTCTTCGTCTTCGACTCCATCAACTCCAACAATTCTTTGTTTTCCTGGAGCAACGATGTATTTTTTCTCATCTTTAGGATCAAGTATGTAAAATACTTGTGCCACGGATTGAGCGAGTATCCAAGGGTCATCTTTATAAGCCACCTTATTAAGGTCAACTATCGTAAACCCGTAATCATCCACCTCCACACCTTCTGGATGTCTCACCCACTGACACTTAAATACAGGGATTTCTATAGAGTTCCCGTAGTTAAGTTCCCATATTTCTTCGATGTATCCATAGTAAGCATTCTTTTGTCCAGTGCTATCTTCTGCTTCTCCTCTGACACCACTATTTTGGCGCTGACTCCTTTGATCCTTTGCTTTGGTATAGAATGTGAAACCATTGATGTCATACGCTTGCCATGTTTTAACCATGCTCAATGGACCGTAAGACAATTTATTTATCATCATCTCTTCGTCGGTTTCTCCGATCGAAAGGTTTAGATCCCTCAGCCATGATGTGAAATAAATTTTGTGTTCTTTCATAATCCATTGTTCATCGTGATCTTCATTCTTTTCACGAAGCTCTTGTAGGTGTTGTTCAACATATGGTCTCATAATCGCCAACTGATGCATTACACTGTAATGTGATTCTCTTATTCTTTGATAACTATTGTCTCGTATGATTTTCCTGCCTTTAGTTCCTTTACCGGTGAGTCTTCCATGGTGCCGCGACACGGGAACTCCTATTGGTCTTCCATCTCTTATGTAATCTGCATAGCACTCAATGACTTCCTCAGTCGTGTAGCCCTCTATCATGGAACCCTCTGGATAAGCACGATTTCGTACGTAACCCTTGAAGATAACCATTAGACGCTCGTACGCATACATATTGTGCAGGTACGTTGGACCGAGAACAAAGATTTGGTCTGCTATATGTATCATATAGTGCTCCATAATATCAAAATATGAAGGAGGAAAGCACATCTCAAGCTGACACATAGTCTCCCTCATTTGTTTACGTAATTCATTTAACTCTTCAGTGTCGATCACCTTCTTTGATATGACATTGAAGAAGTGACACATGCGTGTTATCACCATCTTCAGAAATGAATGTTTGACTCCTCTTACTGCGATGGCGAGGAATAGCCCAAGCATAACATGACAATCATGAGTGTTGTAGCCGCTCATCCTCAAATCTGCTACGGAGACAATATTCTTTATATTCGTTGAGAATCCTGTTGGAACTCTAATTCCATGTAGACACCTGCAGATTGATCTTTTCTCGTCAATTGTGAGGTTATAGCTAGCAGCCGGAAGGAAAAATTTTCCATTGGCCCTTTCCTGTGGGTGAAGCTCGGGTCTAATTCCGAGAGTTTGAAGGTCCCTTCGTACTTTGAGTCCATCTTTTGATTTGCCCGGTATGTCTAACAAAATACCGATAGTGCTTTCGAAGACATTCTTCTCAACGTGCATTGTATCGATAGCATGACCAATCTCCAACTCCTTCCAATAGGGCAAATATCTAAAGAAGATCGACTGCTTTTTAAATGGAGCGTCCTTTGAAATTTTTTCAGATTTCTTCCTCTTCTTTCCGAAAACAACTTTGATATTCTTTACCATTTCGAATAGAAATTTGCCATCTCGATTTCGTGGAGGCTGTCCAAGCTCGATTGTACCGTCGAAATGGTTCCTATTTCTTCGATATTTGTGGTTTTTTGGTAAAAATCTGCGGTGTCGCATATATATCGTCTTAACGAATGATGGAAGATGCATAGATTCTGTCTGGTCCACACACACTACACATGCTGTCTTTCCTTTAACCTGTCCTGTTAGGGACATGCGTCCTGGGTTGTCAGCTATGGTGCAAAAGATTATGGCTCTTAGATTGAAGTGCTCTTTCTTGTGCTCATCCCACACACAGACACCATGTTCCCATAGACGTTTCATATCCTCCATCAAAGGTTCTAGAAAGATATCAATGTCATTGCCAGGTTGTTTTGGACCAGAAATTAGAGTAGTGAGCATAAGGTATTTTCTTTTATGGCACAACCATGATGGAATGTTGAACAAGCATAGAAAGACTGGCCACGTACTATGTGGGTTCCTCATCTCACCGAAGGGATTCATTCCATCCGTGCTAAGTCCCATCCTGATATTTCTAGGATCGTCCGAGAAATCTGGATGGGCCAAGTCAAATGATTTCCACTGCCTAGCATCCGCAGGGTGCCGAAGTTTTCCGTCCTTCTTTCGCCCAGCGAAATGCCAGATTAATAGTTCAGCATCTCTAGGATTAGAGAACATACGTTTCAAGCGATCAATCACCGGTAGGTACCACATTACTAAGGCCGGAACTTTCCTCTCCATCTTTTTTCCAGGATGGTCTTCAATAACATTTTTATTCCTCTTCTGCAACCTCTTATTATTCTTCTTCTGGTGGTCATTGTAGTCCTCCGCACAGTCATTTGGACGTTTGTATCGACTCGCGTTGCACTGCGGACATCTCTCTAACAATCCATACTCTTTTCGATATAGGATACAGTGGTTCGGGCATGCATGAATCTTCTGAACGCCCAAAGTCAACGGACAAATCATCTTCTTTGCTTGGTACGTATCAGATGGTAAACCATTGGGTTTTGGCAAAACCTTTTTTAGGAGTTGTAAAAGATCTGAAAAACTGGTGTCAGACCATCCATTGCTGGCCTTCAGTTTCATAAGCTCAAGAATTGTGTACAACACAGTATACTGCTTATCGCATCCGTGGCGTTCCTCGTAAAGAAGGTTTTTTGATGCTTTGTCAAGTGCTTCAAAGTTATCGTATCCTTTTGTTGTAGTTCTCTGCAACAACACCTCAGGCGCAACATTTCGCATCAGTTCCTCCACATCAAAGGCGTCATCATCATCATGTTGATCAACATCATCATGTGTTATGTCGGATGTATGATCACAACCTCTTCTATGTTGATGAGCATCTTGCGGCACATCAGAATCTTCAGGAGGATTTTGGCCCATCTCACCGTGTTTCGTCCATATATAATAGTTCTTCACGAAACCATTTTTCAACAAGTGAAATCGTATGGTTTCACGATCAGAACACGGATACATCGCTTCGTTTTTACAAACTTTACAAGGACAATATATTGCCTCTTCACTCTGACGGGAAGCATATTGTGCGGCAGCTTCAGTAAATTCAGTTACTCTGTTAAAATATGCCACCACATCTCCGTCGTTGGACGAGTACATCCAGGACCTGTGCTCCATCTAAAACATATATTATTTGAAAAAATATTAATAAAATCATTATTGTTAATTTTATTAATTTACAAATTGAAAATATATTGATTTATTATCGCTCATAACAACATTAATTAAAATCCTCAATGCTTTAATTAAAACTACTTATTAAGCAGAAAAAATTATTAAATAAATTAACTATATTGGTTTCTCTCTCTCTCTCCAAACAACATAACTCTAGATCTATAATCATAAATCAAATTAAAAAGGAGATTAAAATGACGTAAATCAATATACAAGTGATGAATAATTGTGAGGAGGGTCATATTTGTTCATTTGGGAGAAGGTAACGCCGTAAATGGAAGATTATTTGAAAATTTCTATTCACAAACCCTAAATTAGAAAAACGATAATAACTCATTGTATACATGATTAAATACAAAATAAATGTGAGATTCGGAATGGATTTACCTCCTAGAATGAAATCCTTCAAAAGAAACGAAAACAAAGCCTCCCCCCTCTTTATCTAGATTTTTGTCGCCATTGTACGGACAAAATTGAATGCGAACTCCAGTAGAGCTCGGGGAGGAAGACGCTGCGCATTTATAGCTAGAATAGTAGTGGCGGTCGCAAGTGATGTCATCATTACTTTAGTGGCGGCCATCTTAGCAGCGGCGGGCAGCACCAGCGCCCGCCACTGCTATTGGTACATTAGTGGCGGTCCGGGCTGACGTCATCACCGACCGCCACTACTTTACCAGCAATAGTGGCGGGCGCTGGTGCTGCCGTCAGCACCAGCAACTGTAGTGGCGGGCATCTAATGGCCCGCCACTACAGTGGTTTTGCCCAACGCCACTACAGTGACAGTTTGTAGTAGTGAGACTTCGCACTAAGTGTGTTTTCTGAGAAATTGTTCTACTATTGTCATTGTTGATCTCAGTTTGTGAGTTCGAAGCTTATTTTTCGAAGTATGTTTCAAGGCTTCGATCTCCTGTGAGAGCATCAGCACACTTCGATTAGAAGCTGTTCTGTGGTTCGAAGGTTACCACTCCGATAGCCATACTCCGATATAGCTAGCTTCGAAGGTAGCATTATAGGCTTCGATTTGGTCTTGCTGCTGTGTGTTCGGCTTCGCTTCTCTTTCGAAGGTTGTTTTTCTTGGAGCCTTGTTCGAAGTTTTCTGAACAAAGTCTAGGCTTCGAAGTACACTGTTCAAAGCAGGCTTCGATACTTTCATACTTCGCACCAAAGCATACTTCGCATTCTCCCACATTCGAACTAGGCTAGACTCGACAAACCTTTGGCTCATCCACGACAGCCTTCGATAGACTTCACAAGGAACTCCGAAGCAGGCTTCGACACTGCGAAGCATACTTCAACACAGCGAAGCAGGCTTCGCCAAGATTCGAACAGGAGACAAATTCGAACAGTAACTTCTCATCTCTTTTCATGTACACTTAGATCATCTACTGAGAAGTTTGACCTGCCATGTTTTGAATATTTTGCTTATCTGGCTGTTTAGCACGATATTGGTGTTTCTCTATTTTGACACCGATCTTTTCTAGGCTAGATACTGTTAGACTTAGGCAATCTGTTCACTCTTTGTTGCTTAGTCCTTTGAAGTGCGTTGGGTGTTGGGAGCAGGCCATAGATTCGAAAGAATTTTTAGGAGCCCATTCACCCCCCTCTGGTCGCTACTTTCGGTCCTACAGGGTCAGCTTCAGGTGTCGATGTCGAGGGTAGTAGAGGTTCATCCTCGAAATCTCCAGGATCTTCTTCTTCGAAGATGGTCTGTTCCATGTCGTGTTCATTTGCCTGTTCAAAAGTAGAACTAACAGAGAGGGTTGATTCATCAAAAGTCACATCACATGACTTGATGACAGTGTTAGTTTCCAAATTGAAAACACGATAGGAATGACCATGAGTAGTGTATCCCAGAAAGATCCTGTCAGAAGAACGCGACTCAAATTTGTCCAAATTTCCACGTTTTAGGATAAAGCACCGACAGCCGAAAACTCGAAGATGAGTAACTTTGGGTTGTCTCCCAAAACGCAGCTCATAAGATGTCAAGTTCAAAATTAAGCGCGAGAAGATTTGGTTTGAGATGTAACAAGCATTGTTCATGGCCTCAGCCCAGAATTTCCTAGGAGTCCTATGCTCATCGAGCATCGTCCTAGCCATCTCAACCAAAGTGCGGTTCTTTCTCTCAACAATACCGGTCTGTTGAGGATCCCGTGGAGCAGAGATTTGATGTTCTATGTCATGCTCCATGCAAAAGTCAACAAAGAGATTGTTCTTAAACTCAGTGCCATTATCACTTCGAATGAATTTCAATGCACCAGGGAGCTCAGTGAAAAGTCTCAAAGCCAAGCTCCGAAAGTGTGAAAATACTTCATCCTTGCTGGCAAGAAAGAAGACCCAAGAGTAACGAGAGAAATCGTCGACAATGACTAGCACATACCACTTGCCGCCTAAAGAACTAACCCGAGAAGGACCTACTGTGTCCATGTGGAGAAATTCTCCAGGTTGTTCAGTCATCACCATTGTGACTGGCGAGTGTGAAGCAGCAATCATTTTTCCATGTCGACATGGAGTGCAAACTAAATTCTTCTCAAACTTGAGCTTGGGCAATCCTCAGATCAGACCTAGGGCACTCAGACAAGCAAGAAACTCAAAGCTCACATGCCCTAGTCTCCTATGCCACTTCCAAAGCTCAGAAGTCGAATGTGCAATAAGACAAACTAGATGACTTAAAAAATCAGCTCCAAAAACTCTCCCAACTCTAAAGATCTTACAGACCACAATGCCATCAGAATTGAGTACTTGCGATGTATCGCGATGGAATCACACTTTGAAGCCCTCATCAAGCAATTGAGATACAAAAAGAAAATTGTATTCCAAATTTTCAAACAAAGCAACATCTTCGAGAGTGAAATTTGAGTTGATTATTACCACACCTTTACCTTTCACTCTACTCCTTCTATTGTTGCCGAAGGTGATATGTTCCTTTTGCTTGGTTGTGGTGAGGCTGGAGAACCATGCTGCATCTCCAGTCATATGGCGCGAACAACCGAAGTCCATGATCCACGTGCCCTCCAAGCCTTAGTCTAGCGCCTACACATGATAAGAAAATCCTGATCTCTCAGTGCTGGGGTGAGTGAAAACATGATGAGGCATCCAGCACTAAGTGATACAAGTAGTAGGCACAGTAAAAATAGACTGTCTATGCACAGGATAATCAGAATGATGCAAAGTGCGAGGTCTACCTACATGCTGTGACCCAAATGCATGATGAGGTTTCCTAACCTGTCGAGGTACAATGCTACTCACACGGGGTCTACCACCATATGGAACATGGTGGACACCTCGAGGAGCAAAACCTCTCCGGGAAGTATGAGGAGCCTCATAAACAGGACATGAGTAAAACTCAGACTCATGCATACCTCGAGATAGGCAATGCATGTCCAGGAAACTCATCACCTGAGAGTGTCGCTCATCCTTGATGCGACAAAAAAAGAACCCGATCAAATGACCCGCCCGCTGACAGTAAGAACAAGAAAACACTTGTTGACACGAAAACGTGCCCCCGCACTTGGGTCAGTCCGATGATCCAAAAGTGCACGGATACTTAGGGACATGCCTAAGCGTGATGTGGCACTGATGTCGCATTCCGACTACCCTTAATAGTGATAAGGGGGTGGAGTCGCCAGGCAACCAGATTACACAAAATAATCCAATTAGCCGAAAGAAATAGTTTAAACAGAATAAAATCAGCAAACCAGTCAGAGCCCGTCTGGTTTGAAGTCTAATGCGAAGGGTGCGCCGAAGGGTACCTTCGGCGTCTGGTGTGAAGTACTCCGCCGAAGGGTGCTTCGGCGTTCAGACTGATCCAGCCGAAGGTGGACTCCGAACGGATCTGGACGGGATGATCACCTCCAAACAACGGGGTTCGGTGTGAGATCTCCGATATAGCAAACTACAGAATAGTGACGCGAGGGCCACGCGCGAATGCAACTTCGTCCGGTGCGGAGTATGGTCGTGGCAAAGCCTGAGGCGACGAAGTCTACTGGCGAAGCCTATTGCCGAAGCCTGCGGTCTCGTCGAAGGGTGTCCTGGGGACCTCCGGAACCGATCTCTCAGCTCCGGACACCTCTAGCGAAGTGGCTCCGAACGTGCGAACCTGCAACAGAGATGATGCGAAATACAAATTCGGCCTGAGGACCGAATTTTGCCAAGTGTTGCACTAGTAGCAAAGGTAGCAATCTATTACGCAGATTAGCGGATACTTCACAGGCGAAGTAACAAGGCGATAACAATCTATTACACAGATTAACGGAAACTTCACGGGCGAAGTAACAAGGATTACCACTGTTCCATAGTGGCGGATGGAGGGCTTCCAAGCAAACCCACGAAGAGGTACAGGAAAATAAAGATAAAGTAAATACTGTCAAAGCATGGGATTTGGTTTGGTTTGAGTTGGGGGGGGTTCTCCACGCCGGCCATGCCTCTCTATTTATAGGGGTTAACTCCTAATCTAATCTACTATTAATCTGGCCAGATAGAGATAGAGATTGAGCTAGAAACGCGTACAACTCTATCTCTGCCGAGGTGGGCTTCGGCTAGGCCCGTCGAGGCCTGCTCCTCGGGCCGAAACTTCGGTAGCATGGGCTTCGGCCAGGCCCATCGAGGCTTGCTCCTCGGGCCGAAGCTTCGTCGGCGTGGGCCTTCGAAGGCTTCCAAAGCTTCGGCAGCGTGGGCCTCCAAAGGCTTCCTGGCCGAAGCCCATGGGCTGGCTAGAGGCTTTCGGAGCCCATAGCTCGATGTACTTCGGCCCTGTAGGGCTTCGGACAGACCCTGGGCATGTGTACCTTTGGCCCAAATCACCAAAAATTGATATTCTGATAATCTAGCCATTAATGCCATTTTTTGCTATCAACACATGCCCCCTGCCTTTTAGTGAACTAGTGAACTAAAAGCACAACGAGCTGAAGACGATACCATTCGTATCGGCTTTTCGACATTTTTATGACGTTTTCCACACACTTGGGAAATACCTTTTCAAGTATCTACCATTCAAAGCTCTTCGAAACCGCTCCCCCTGCAGGGATTCCAACACATATGAGTTGCCGGTAGCGATTTCGGCTATCCTAAAAGGACCTTCCCAACTGGGTGACCATTTGCCAAATTTGGGACTCTTCGTGCCTAAAGGCAAAATCATTTTCCATACCAAGTCTCCTATTTGAAATGATTTTGGTTTAACCTTCTTATTGTAGGCTCTAGCTACTCTTTTCTTGTCTACTTCTATGGCTTCTAAAGCCCTTATTCTCTTATCGGTCACTTCCTCTAGATTATCCTTTAGAAGAGTCTCATACTCATCGACCGATAAGCCATCTTGCTTTAACACCCTTAAGGAGCCAAGATATACCTCTACAGGTAGAACAACTTCTTTTCCATATACTAGTTCATATGGACTAACTTGGGTAGCACCGTGCTTTGCAATCCTACAAGCCCATAGCACCTCGGAAAGCACTTCATGCCACCTTTTAGGAAACTCTTCAATTTTCTACTTAATAAGCTTAATCACGGTTTTATTACTAGACTCGGCCCGACCATTGGCCTGAGCATAGTAAGGTGAAGAGTTTATCAACTTAACGTCGTAGTATTCGGCGAAGTCCCTTACCTCTTTAGAAACAAATGAACTACCTTGGTCTATAGTAAGAGTTTGAGGGATGCCGAATCTATGTATGATGTGCTTTAAAATAAAATCGTGTGCCTCATTATGAGTCATATTCTTGAGAGGTACGGCCTCGATCCATTTGGTGAAGTAGTCTGTTGCCATCAACACGAACCGATGCCCCTTTGAGGAAGGAGGGTAGATTTGGCCGATGAAGTCTAAACCCCAACCTCGAAATGACCATGGCTTGACAATAAGATTGATCAATGAGGCGGGAGCCAACTAGATGTTGCCAAACTTCTGACATGCCTCACATCCTCTGTAGTACTTGAAACAGTCTTCAGTCATAGTCGGCCAATAGAAACCCGCTCTTTTGAGCATCCAACTCATCTTTTGGGCCGACTGGTGAGTGCCGCAAAGCCCCTCATGGACCTCTCCTGTAGCCACCTGGGACTGCTCATGGTCTAAACATTTCAATAGCACTCCGTCGATGGTTCGGTGGTACAATGTGTCGTCTACCAACACGAATTTGAACGCTTGTCGCCGAACCTTCCGATCAACCCTTCGGCTAGGGTCTCTCAAATATTGGATGATCGGGACTCTCCAATCCCCCTTACAGGTTTCAGAGGGCCTCGCTGGTTCACCTTATGAAGAAACTCCTACAATACTGACTTTGGGGTGCCCCCCGAGCCATTCTAGCTCCTGCCGAAGCCTGGCCGAGGTGGCCGTTCGGAGTGTGCTGGGCCGAAGCCCTTCAGAGGGTTCAGGCCCTGGTGAGCCTTCTCCGTCCAAGAGGCTCCGGACTATGGACTCTGGCGTGCCAGATCCCTTGGTGGGCGGAGCACTCCTATCCAGAGGCTCCGGCGTGCGGTGGCCTTCGGCGACCCGAGGGGTTCGACCCGAAGGGTGCGCCTGTCCAGCATCACTGGCTTCGGCAATGAGACCAAACATCGGCTTTTCCAATACAGAAAATTTCCCTCTCTTGACTTGGTAGCCAGATGCTTGCTGAGCCAAATCATTGGCGATTGAATTGGCTTCTCTTGACACGTGAGATATTTTGAAATCATCAAATGTAGCAACTATGTCTAGGCATTTGTCCAAGTAGCTATTCAGCAAGCCATTAAAACATTGAGCATTCTTGGCTACTTGTTGTACTACTAATAATGAATCACCATACGCGTGAACATGTTTAGCACGTACAAACTCTAGTAGTTCAAGAACTAGCAACAAAGCTTCGTATTCAGCTTGGTTATTAGTGGAAGAAAACTCTAGTGGGGCCAAGGTTTCAAAGCGCATACCATTAGGTGATATGAGAACCACTCCAATACCTTGGCCATTCTTGCAAGACGAGCCATCGAAATAGATTTTCCATGGCACTACCTCAACTAGGGCAATGGCATCACTCCAGCCAGCATCTATGTGATGATCAACTATAAAGTTGGCTACGACTTGGCCTTTCATCGCTCTTAGGGGCTCGTAGGCCAAATCGTACTCAATCAACGTGTAAGCCCATTTTTTGATTGTTCCACTTAGAATCGGTTTCTGTAACATGTGCTTTATAACATCGGTTTGGCAAACGACAACACATGTGGTGGGGAGAAGATAATGGCGTAACTTGGTGCACGCGTAATAAAGTGCTAAACATAATCGCTCCACAAACGCGTAGCTGGTTTTGGCGTCCAGCAGGCGGCGGCTCAAGAATGTGATGATGTACTCCTTCCCCTCCACCTCCTGGGTTAGCACGACTCCAATCACGCTATCTTCAGTGGCGATGTATAGCCGAAACGGAATCCTAGCCTTGGGTGCTCTCACCACGGGTGGTGATGACAAGCATTCCTTGATCTTCTCAAAAACACTTTGTTGACTTGCTCCCCAAGTGAACTCGGCTTCATTTTTTAGCCGGAGTATGGGGACAAAGGCATCAATTTTGCCGGACAAGTTGGATATAAAGCGACACAAATAGTTCAGCTTGCCTAGCAACTTTTGTACATCCTTTTTGCATGCCGGCGCTGCAACGTTTCTAATCTTCTCAAGTCTCTTAGGATCAATTTCTATACCTCTCTCATGAATCATGAAACCTAAGAACTTACCTGCCGACACACCAAAAGCACACTTAAGCGGGTTCATTTTCAACCCATACTATCGCATCCTATCGAAAGCAACTTTCAAATCGGCTAAATGGTTTCCCATAGCGTCCGATTTGACCACGACATCATCGATGTAAACTTCTAACATGACCCCTAACAAGTCATGAAAGATCAAGTTCATAGCGCGCTGATACGTGGCGCCGACATTTTTCAAACCAAAAGTCATGACGACCCACTCGAACAAACCGACAAAACCAGGGCATCGAAAGGCAGTCTTATAGACGTCCTCTTTGGCCATAAAGATTTGATTATAACCGGCATTGCCATCAAGAAAACTTAGTACCTTATGTCCTGAGGCGTCGTTGATTAGCATGTTGACTATTGGCATCGGATACTCGTCTTTTGGAGTGGCTCTGTTCAGATCCCTAAAATCGATGCATACCCGTATCTTGCCGCTCCCTTTCTTCTCTACAGGCACAATGTTAGCAACCCATTTCGTGTACCTGCACGGCCTAATAAATTCAGCCTTGAGTAGTCGTTCCACTTCTTCTTTAACTCGGTCATAGACGGCCGAATTAAAGCGGCGGGGAGGTTGTTTATAAGGCCTAAACCCGGGCTTGATGGGCAGCCGATGCTCCACGAGCTCGCGGCTTAGCCCTGGCATTTCGCTATACTCCCATGCGAAACAATCGACATACGACTGAAGTAACTTTATTACTTCAGCCTTTTCATCGGGCTGTAAATGTTGGTTTACAAAAGTCGGCCTTGGGACACTACCATTACCTCTCCAAGGGATCGGCCGACGCAAAACCTTGCCCTAATTTTTTTACTTCGCTAAAGTCCTTGATGGCTTCGGCAATACCGTCTTTATTAGACCGATACTGTTCCACTCGAGACTTTAGCCAATCTAGATTATTTTTGCTAGACATGACTACTAATACAAAAATAGCCGTGCTACTCTAGCCGGCTTTACAGACACTGGTACAAATCGTCCTCCGGATACACTAACAAAGTCATAATCTGAAAGGTCTCTACCTGATAGACACTATACTTTGTTATGGACGGCGTCAACCGACACATCGGCCAAAGCTACTTGGGCCGAAGTATCTGCGGGGATGACCTCCACCTCATCGTCGTCCCACTGTATCAAGCACTGGTGTAGGGTAGAGGGGATGCAACAGTTCGCATGGATCCAGTCTTGTCCGAGTAACACACTATAGTTACCTTGTACGTCGACGATGAAGAATGTTGTCGTCAATGTCTTGTTGCCCACCGTCAACTCCATAGAGAGTACTCCCTTGGCCTCGGAGCTCTCGCCGTTGAAGCCGTTGAGCATCAAGTTAGTCTTCTTCAGGTCATCTTCGTCTCTGCCAAGTTTCTTCAGCAAAGAATAAGGCATTAGGTTAACAGTGACGCCATCGTCGATGAGCATCCGGGAAATTGGCTTCCCATCGATGTGGCCCCTAACATAGAGGGGTTTTAGATGGCGAGCCGAGTCCTCGGGCTTCTCGAAGATGGCACTACGCGGGCCGAGGTTCAATTGAGCGACCTCGGCCTCATCCCGTGGTAGGGCGAACTCGGCCGGCAGCGTGACGATGTTGATGTCCATCACCTGGGGTGCGGGTCCCTCAGAGATGGGCGAGTAGTCGTTGTCGAGCATGTCGTCCTCGTCGTCACTTGGACTAGGAGCCAGGTTGGTTATCTCAACCGGATTCTCTCTCCATACCTGCTTCGTGGCTAGCCGAGGTCAGATCTCTTCGAAGATAGCATCGCGCTCAGCCTCAACTACCTTCTCGCGCATCTCCTGTGCCCGCAGCCTTTGTAGGCGTCTCTTCTGTGATTTGGACATGCCCGGAGGAGCCCAAGATGGTTGTGGCTTGGTGCCTGGAGCTACCATTCGACTCCTGTTAATTCTGGCTGAAGTGTGCCCTTCGGATTTGGGCGCCCTGTGTTCGAAGGGGGCTTCACTGCAAACCCCGTCGAACAGATCGGCCTTGTTCGGCCGATCGAACCAAGCTTCGGCACGGAGCTCGGCCGAAGCGTGCGGCTTACCTTCGTCAGACCTCGGTGACAAAGTCTTCAGGATTGGGACTTCCTGAGACCCAACTCTGATAGTTATGGCTTCGGACTCCCTGACTTCGGCTTCCGCGTGCTTGCACTCTTCAGCTTCGCTTTGCATGGTCCGGTTCGGAGGCACCACGGATAGCCTGTGGACGATGCCCCCCTCCGCTGCATCTGTTTGCCCCTACCATCCATAATATTCTGAAGGGAAATAAGGCACAGAGTTAGGCTGCGGAGGGTACCCTGACCCAGATACATACGGAGCCCATGGGGTTCCCGCCCAGTCATACGACGGAGGCATCGGTGGCTCTAGTGGCTTTGGCCACTGCGAGCCGATCCCATCACCCGGTGGAGGGTTCGGCCAAGTCGAAGGTGTCTCCGACCACACCAACGAAGGGTCCTGTCAGGCCAGAGGTATGTTCGGCCAGTGCGGGCCGAATCCTCCCATCGGAGAAGTCCAGTGCGGTGCAGGGTTCGGCCATTGGAGGCCGAAGTTGTTGTACGGGGGTTCGGCCATTGTGGATTGGAGCCACCATGTGGAGCACCAGGCCATTGTGGCCCGAAATCCTCATGCGGAGGGTTCACCGGCTTCGGACCGAAGCCACCCTTCGAAAGTCTTGGACCCTTCGGCTATTTTAGCTTAGTGTGTGGTTCTGTTTCCTAGGCCTTTCTCTAATGTTTGTTTAACAGCATATTATATGTCACCTTCGGCCTCTTGCGAGCCTTAGCCGAAGGGGTATTAACATTCTATTTCCACACTCCTACCTCGGGGTTCTTTGGTACGAGTGTGCGAGTGCGCGGTTCTGCAACAATCACATCTTTCCCTTTAGCAGACTCGGCCTGTTCTGGCAGAATCAGCACCTTTTTCTCGCCGAGGTCGACGGCGTTGACTGGAAAAGGATCTTTATCCAGTTTCATCTTTGGATCGTGGTCTATCTTCAATCGTCCTTCTTCTATGGCCGATTGTATCTGTCGTCGAAAAACATTGCAATCATTAGTATTATGAGAATGTGAATCATGCCACTTACAGTACGGATGCTTCTTTAACTCATCGGCAGGTGGGATAACTTGACCCTTAGGTAACCTGAGAAGCTGACTCTTTAAGAGGAAATCAAATATTTTATCACATTTAGTCACATCGAACGAGTACATGACCTCATTAAGTCTATTCTTTGTGGGGGATGGTCGTAGTTCAGAGCAAGTGACAGGTTTGTTTTTAATGTTTGTAACCCATTCGGCCGCGTACATGTCGGCTGAGTCCTCCTCCTCTGACTCCTCATCAGAGCGTTCCATGATGTGGATTTCAGCCCTAGGCTTGCTAAACGTTTTAATAAATTTCTTATCTTTGGCTCGACCTTCCAGGACCAGAGCCTGCTGTAGAACTTGGCTAACTTCTAAAAAGTTTTGGTTATCTAACCTTTCTTTAAGTTCGGAACGCAACCCATTAAAAGCTAATTCCGCTAAGTCCCTTTCTGAGATATTAAGACTAAAGCATCGATTTCTAGTATCCCTGAAACGCTTGATATACTCAGAGGTGCTCTCACTAGATTTTTGCTTGACCGATGTCAAATGCGAAAGCCTAAGTTCTGTTTCACCCGTGTAGAAATAATCATGGAATTTCCTTTCTAAATCGTCCCACGTGTGGATGGAGTTCAGCGGGAGGGCCGAAAACCAAGTGAAAGTTGTGCCGGATAGCGAGAGGGAAAATAGTCTAACCTTTAGGGCATCTATCCTGCTAACCTCTCCACACTGCGCCAAAAATTGACTAACATGCTCTAGTGTGGTCCTGCTACCCTCGCCATCGAATTTAGTGAACCCAGGGATCCTATAGCCGCGGGGGTAGGGTACTGTATCAAGATGATCGGGGTATGGTTTGCGATAAACCCTAACCCGTCCCTTGGGCACGAAGCCGGCACACTCCCTAAACAGTGCGTGGACCCGCTCATCTATATCATCTTGGTAGTTTGTTTGCATGCGCCTCTCATGTGGGGGTGCGACATGCGGTGGGATATTGGTGTGTCGGCCATGTGCTTCTTCCCTAGGCGCTATTTGTACAACGTGCTCGTGTTCGGGTGCCTGCGCGTGTGGTGCGGGTAGCGCGGGTATTGGTGCAGGTGTTGTGTGGTATGCAGTATTAGTTTGACCATAGGTATAATGATTGGTCTCGGCCATAAGTGATGAGGCCGGAGACATGTTTGTCGGAGGTGCACTAGCTATAGGAATCGGGGGTACGGCCTCAGTGAAGCCGAACCTTCTAAGAGTTGCCTCTACTTGGGAGCTGACTGCCGAATCTAAACGGTTGGCTAGCGAAGCGCTAACGGTCTAATCTACTGATGCAGCTATTTTTTGCTCAATTTCTAAAGAAGATAAACGAGGTGATACTGGTGTTACCTGGACCTGAGCAAGGTCGGGGGTGACGATGTCGCGCTTGATGAAGCCCGCGCGTGTCTTGATGTAGCCCCCAAGCATCATGTCTTGGAGCGCTTTTAACTTTGCCTCGATCTCTGCTCGGTCTGCTGTGGGGATATCTTCAAGTGTAGGTGACAATATGTTGCGGTTGTCGATATCCATGCCTCCTATTGTGTCCATCGGCGGTGTAGATGTAGTAGTCGATGTAGATGTACCGGTGGCCGATGTAGACGTACTCATCATGTTGGCGTAGCTTTCCCCAGTGGAGTCGCCAAAAAGTGTGTTGACACGAAAATATGCCCCGCACTTGGGTCAGTCCGACGATCCAAAAGTGCACGGATACTTAGGGACAGGCCTAAGCGTGACGTGGCACTGACATCGCGTTCCGACTACCCTTAATAGTGATAAGGGGGTGGAATCACCAGGCAACCAGATTACACAAAATAATCCAGTTAGCCGAAAGAAATAATTTAAACAGAATAAAATCAGCAAATCAGTCGGAGCCCATCTGGTTCGAAGTCTGATGCGAAGGGTGCGCCGAAGGGTACCTTCGGCGTCTGGTGCGAAGTACTCCGCCGAAGGGTGCTTCGGCGTTCGATCTGATCCGGCCGAAGGTGGACTCCGAATGGATCTGGACGTGATGATCACCTCCGAACAGCGGGGTTCGGCGTGAGATCTCTGATACAGTAAACTACAGAATAGTGACGTGAGGGCCACGTGCGAGTGCAACTTCGTCCGGTGCGGAGTATGGTCGTGGCGAAGCCTGAGGCGACGAAGTCTGCTGGCAAAGCCTGTTGCCGAAGCCTGTGGTCTCGTCGAAGGGTGTCCTGGGGACCTCCGGAACCGATCTCTCAGCTCCGGACACCTCCAGCGAAGTGGCTCCGAACGTGCGAACCTACAACAGAGATGATGCGAAGTACAAATTCGGCCTGAGGACCGAATTTTGCCAAGTGTTGCACTAGTAGCGAAGGTAGCAATCTATTACGCAGATTAGTGGATACTTCACAAGCGAAGTAACAAGGCGATAACAATCTATTACGTAGATTAACGGATACTT
The DNA here is from genome assembly GCA_019279435.1 of Zizania palustris. NCBI lineage: Eukaryota > Viridiplantae > Streptophyta > Magnoliopsida > Poales > Poaceae > Zizania > Zizania palustris. Next base: position 69,516,390 of record JAAALK010000082.1, read on the forward strand.
CACGGGTGAAGTAACAAGGATTACCCCTGTTCCGTAGTGGCGGACGGAGGGCTTCCAGGCAAACCCACGAAGAGGTATAGGAAAATAAAGATAAAGTAAATACGATCAAAGCATGGGCTTTGGTTTGGTTTGAGTTGGGGGGGTTCTCCACGCCGGCCATGCCTCTCTATTTATAGGGGTTAACTCCTAATCTAATCTACTATTAATCCAGCCAGATAGAGATAGAGATTGAGCTAGAAAAGCGTACAACTCTATCTCTGCCGAGGTGGGCTTCGTCCAGGCCCGTCGATGCCTGCTCCTCGGGCCAAAACTTCGGTAGCGTGGGCTTCGGCCAGGCCCGTCGAGGCTTGATCCTCGTGCCGAAGCTTCGTCAGCGTGGGCCTCCGAAGACTTCCGAAGCTTCGGCAGCGTGAGCCTCCAAAGGCTTCCTGGACGAAGCCCATGGGATGGCTAGAGGCTTTCGGAGCCCATAGCTCGATGGACTTTGGCCCTGTAGGGCTTCGGACAGACCCTGGGCATGTGTACCTTTGGCCCAAATCACCAAAAATTGATATTCTGATAATCTAGCCATTAATGCCATTTTTTGCTATCAACAACACTCTCCTATGGGCACTCTCATGGGTCATAGGAGCAATTGTCATAGGCTCCTTGGGCTTCTGCTGTGTGGTTTTCATGGGAGAATTTTCTTGGCATGAGGAGTGGTTTTCTTTGAAGTCCGGGTAGGCTTTTTGGCTGATGGAGTGTCTAACAGAGCTCTTTCTTTCTCTAAGGTAGTGGGTGAGGTAAAAATAGTTTTGTTCTCACTGTCTGAAGGAATCCTCTCAAAACCCAATCCCAGAGCTAACCCTGCCCTGTCAGCACACATCTTGGTCTTGGCCAAGAGCAAGTCCATCCTACCCTTCCCTTCAGTGCATTTGTTAACCACAGAAAGAAGGTATTCATTTTCATTCATAAGGTTTTTAGCTCGCTCTCTAACAGTGCCTAGCTGGTCCTTAAGGGTTATGCAAGTGTCACACACAGGTTGCACATACTTAGAACTACCGGCCCTCTCTAGTCTAGCCTCTAAGTCCTGAACATGCTTATCACGTAAATCAATGCTCTCACGTAATAAGATGCAATTCATGCATTCATTTATATCATGAGGACTAGAATCAACCATCAAAAGCTGCTTCTGTGCAATCTCAAGCTCAGATAGAGTTTGAGCATGCACAGAACGCAACTGAGCAAGCTCACCCATGACAATAGCGTAAGATTCACATTCAGCATCATTAACCCTAGACTTAAGCATGGCATAATCAGTAGAAAAAGATTCTAGCCTAAGTCTAAGGTCTTTTCTATCTCTAGTGGCTTGCACAAGTAACCTATCCTGACCAAGAACTACTTCATTCAGTTCATGTAATTTAATTGAAAGCTGGTCATAGGATAGTAGTACCTCAGATGAGTCAAGCTCATCGCCGCTATGATCGCTGTCGGCCATGAAGCAGAGGCTGGTGAAATCTCGTCTCTTCTTGTCCTTCTTCTACTCCTTCCTTGGAGACTCCTCCTCCTCATCAGAGCTCGACTCCTTAGTTGAGGAAGTGTCGATGTCGTTGAGAGCAGCAACAAATGCTCTGGAAGCAGCTTTGGCTACTCTCTTAGCCACCTTGCCGCGCTTGCCCTTCACAAAGGGTTTTCTCTCCTTTTTGTGGTATTTGGAGCGCTCACTCTCATCTCTCTTTTTGAGTTTAGGACAGTTGGCCTTGATGTGAGAAGTGTCACCACACTCAAAACAACCACTAAATCCGCTTATCCTTTGATCCCGTCTCTCATGATGAAAACGGGTGAACCATCTGGCAATGAGAGCAAGCTCTTCATCATCCAGAGTATCCACCTACTCCTTAGTGACAGAGACCAGGGAGGACAAAGCAAAACCTCCAGCAAGAACACAAGTACCAGATGTGCTTGGTTCTGCAGGGGTGCCACGGCTAGTGCTAGAAACTAGTGCCAATGACTGTGGCAAGGAGTTCCTATGCACTGCAAGAGATGCCTTGGCAATCTCTATGGACTTTAGCTTGCTGAAGAGCTCATCACAGGTCAATGTGTCATAACCTGCGAACTCCTCAATGCTAGATATCTTCACTTCCCATATGCTACGATCAAGAGCATAGAGAAGCTTGATAGCCCTGTCATGATTATTGTAAGCAAGCGTCCCGTTGGACCGCAAGTTACTCACTATCGCATCAAAGAGAGAAAACATAACATCTATAGATTCACCAGGCGCCTACACAAACAGTTGATACTATTGATTGTACGTGCTTTGGCGCCTAGCCATAATCTGTGTAGAGCCCTCATGAAAAATAGTGAGTGCAGTCCAGATCTCCCTAGCTGTCCTTAGGTATTAAACCCGATCAAACTCACTTCGACTCAAACCAATGAATAGTATATTTCTAGCCTTGGAGTTGGCATTATACTAATCCTTTTCTGTTTGAGAGGTGCGAGTTTCAGGGATGGAGTATTGTGAGTCCACAATCTCCCAAACTACATTTCGCTTGCTTAGCAAGTAAGCCTCCATGCGCACCTTCTAGTATGCAAAGTCCATCCCATCGAACAGAGGTATTTTACTAACTTTGTCCATGTCACCAACAGATCACAAAACTGGGTAAGGTCAACTTGTGATCTTAACCTGCTCTGATACCAATTGTTGGACCGGAAATGGTGACACGGGGGGTGAATGGGAGCTTTTAAAATTTCAGGCTAGAAATATCCTTCTGTTTTACTTCTGTCTTCTGCGGAACAGGCTTCGAACACGCCCTTCAAAGTTTTGGTTCGGAGATATTTCACAGCTCCAAAACCAGGCTTCGCAAGGAGCAAAAATTCAAAGTCAAGAAGACTTCGCTCCACCCACAACTTCAAAAACTCAACTTTGCTAAGTCAGTGCAGGCTCTACACACTGGGTGCCTTCGAGCAGAATTCGCACTTCACCCTTCACAAGAGATGACTTCCCTCTGAGGACTTCGACCAGATACTCTGCACTAGCAACTGGTACTAGGCTTCGTATTTTGGAGGTCGAAACGCACACTGAACACACTGCGCTGAGGACTCCGATAGGGAAGAAAATAGGCTTTGAGTTAAGCCATGAACAGTGCTTCGCTAGTAATCAGTGAGGACTAGCCTCCAGTTTACACAGAGCGAACGAACACTGAAAAACACACTACACACGCACTGATCTCTAGCACACTTCTCCAAAAACAACCTCAGTCAACAATCCCAAACCAGGAAGAAGTGGAGAACAGCAAAATCAAAACAATTAGTGTAGAAAAGACATACAAGTTCAAGAAGAAAATGAACACAGAATCAAAGTTTCATTTCTTGAACAGGGAACACAAAATGAACTCACGGACTGAATACAAGAGATGTTGGCTAGCACAAGTGTTCTAAAATGGCTGCTCAAAGTGTTGTTGTTGCCTAGCTAGCCTCCACTATTTATAGGCACTATTCAGGCCTGTGAATAAACTACTTTACCCCTAGGGTTTACACTGATTTTGTCTCATAAGAACAGGGGGTACAGATGGTAGTCTACTTTATTTGGAGACTTCTTTTGTCAGCTTCGCAGAGGATACATCATCAACTTTTGTAGAGCAGACACGATCAGCCTTGAGCCTGACGGCGTTCACTTCACCGAAGTCAGCCTTCGATACAGTGACGGTTTTGAGCCAAAGCCATCAAAGCCCTTGAGCCTTAGCGCCATCACCTCCGGAGTGGACCACCATGGCTTCGCAGCTATTCCCAGCTCGAACTCTGTCAGTCCTTGTACTGAAGCCATGCATGGCCGAAGTACCTCAAGTAAGCCACACTCCAAAGCCCCACCTTCGGAGTAGAACCCTTCGAAGTCCCTCCTTCATCCAAGACCTCCGCATGAAGCATTCCATGAGAACTTCGTCGCAGTGTCTCTCCCCGAGCACACTCCTCGACGAACCTCACCCGAACCCTGCCTTCGATGCACCTTGAATTTTGAGACCTTCATCGGGTAAACCTTCGAGTGCCTCCTTCCGGAGCACACTTCGAATGCCTTGCCTCATTGTTGAGGACTTTGTCCACCATACTCCAAAGTCACTCCATTCGGAGTACCCTTCGAAGTGCCTCGCCTCCGAGGACTTCATCTCGGGGTACCTTCAGCCGGAGCCACACTCCGCACTCTCTATCTTCGCCTGGCGCACCTTGACCCGAGGACCGACCTCGACCCTACGCAGCCTTCGTGATCGAGCTCCCTGCTCGCCTGGCATCAAGCCTCCCGCTTGACCCAGGTTCACCTGTTGCGAACCGTTCGTCACCTCTGAAGTCTCCTGCGCACCACGGACAAACAGACAAGTGTATCTAGTAAACCGGAGACCTCTCCGAGTAAGCAATCTCCGGTACACACTCCGATGTACTGCCCAAAGTATCGAACTCTTCGGTACACCTAGATCATCGTGTACTGTCGGACCCCTTCGACAGTCACACTCCGCTGCAACAGCCACAGCAACCGGACCCTTCGGTGAAACGACCTCCGAACACCTTCGGAGGTACCCCTTCAAATCAAAGGATAAAATCTGTCAATCACTCATCACAGACTCTGAAACCAACCATTGGTTTCTCAACTTGCACATAGGTCTGAAACAAATCACATGCACACTGTTTTGAAAAATCAGAAGTAATTTGTTTGATGCCAGATAATACAATGCATGGAGTGTAGATAATCTGAAAACTACAGCAATAAAAACAGAAAAATAAAATTGGCAATACTTAATGATCTATGTGTGAAGAGCAACAAGAGCAGACTTTGTAGCATATCCAGCAAGGTTGCATCTCTTCAAAACAACAAACACATGCTGGCAATTTATGGTGGGAATAGTCTGAAGAAAAACAAAACAATGGGGCAAAAAATCAGCAGCATAATTCACTTAGAAAAATTAGAGCACATTGTATAGAAGATTAATGTGCCTAATGGTTTCAACCGTCTTTGGCAACGATAGCTAGGAGGGGTGACGCAATGGCTCAGTTGGCAAAGAAACAACTCAGAAGATAATTCAACCAGAAGACATCTTTGAACCAAGTGAACCAGAGTTAATTCTAGAATAAAAATCAGATGAAAGTCAGAGAAAAGTATCAAAACAAGGATACACAGAAATTTAGCACGGCTGCACTGCTGTTTCAAATCTAGCACAGGATGATGAACAGATGACTGCAATACTAGCGCAGAACAAGAGGAATCCGGTGGAGAAAACTGATCAAAACAGTATAAACCAAACAAAAATGTTTCTCAAGAAAATCAAGAACAGTGCACATGTTCCCTCCTGTTTCGCTAGCTGTGGCCCTGGCCGAGACTCAAATCAGCGGGAGGCGGTGCTCTCGGAAGCAAAGCATTGGCAAGATGTAACGCGTCCAGGAAACAACAGTGCAAAGAGTAGAACAGGCACTGAGGAAATCCTAGGACGACAGTAGAGATCGCTTGTAGCTAGGAGCAAGAAAATAGTCGGCCTTTCTCTGAAGATGATGAACACGCTCAGCAAACAGTGAAAAAAATACTCAGCACAGTATTGTATCAAAACTAGCAACACACATATATCTCAAAACATGAACAACGTAAGCAAAGATTAATGCACAGAACAAAACCAAAATTGATAGCAAAATAAACTAAATGGTTTGTGGTTGGTAGCCCCCAAAATGACAGCCAAAAAGTCACACCAATCTTAGACCTTTGGGTCTTTTATATAGGCAAGCCTACAAAGGAAAACCCCAAAATGCCCCTAGGATTTAATTACAAATTAATACTTAAAACTAATTAAACTTGAACTACCCTTTGGTATTTTTCAGAATTAAAATCTAGAAAAATACACAAAGAATATACCTAATTTATTACAACACTTAAACCTATACTTTTAATATATTTTTAGAATTTTGACAATTCCGAAAAATACTAAAAGTTTACACTTAATCTAAATTACTAAATGAAAATAAACTCCTAATTATTGGAATTTTAAAAACATTTAGAGATGAGACGGTTTTCAGCAAAAACCAACAAAGCCTCCTCGATCGCCGACATGTGACGTCAATCTGCAAACTCGACCGCCAACAAGTCTCTCCCGCTCTCAATCCCCTCGAGCCGCCTGATAACTTGCACTAGCCTCCCTTTCGCTGACTTGACCGTCACACTGTCTCGACCATCCATCCGTCCATGTCTTGCTCTATCTCCTCGTGTACTCCTAAGATCATCTCCAACTTCACCCGACATCCTGGATCCTCTGGCATCGAGCTCCCTACTCAACCCTCGATCACCCACTGCTGACAGTTGGTTAGCATCTCCACCCTGCACACATGAGACAAGCCAAAACACGAAACACGACGCACACCGATCCCCTCGGCATCCACTCTCCATAACCACACATCGATCCCATCGATGCAATCAAGCCATCACTCACTAATCTTACCAGATCGCTCAACCTTGTCAATCACTCATCATAAAGACAAAAACCATAGTGCTACCTCACTTAGTTTCACAATATTCCCCTTGATGAGTGCATTGACAACCCCAAACATAGATATGATGAAAGTTTCAAGTTAAGCGCACAAGTGACCATAAAAACTCAGAAAAGAGCCAAAACATGTCACTTGGTAAAAGATCTCCCCCTTGGTAAAAAACACATGCAAAGCATTCATTCTGTCTTTGCCAAAAGCATCAATGCATCATGAAAGACATTACTCCCCCTTAACAAAGCAATCACCCAAAAGCATCATGTAAACCATTTCTCCCCCCTTGGCAATGCAAGCATCAAGATGATAAAAATATGCAAAGAGGGGTGTGAGGATAGAGTATAGATGCAAGCTTCTGAAATATGAGTAACTCCAATTACAGTACAAACAAGCATTTGCTTTGAATATTGTCTAAACGTACTGTATAAAACACTCAGATGAATACCATCTAAACAAAAGGCATGAGCAAGCATTTTCAGATTTTAGCAAATAAAAGCATCACCACTCAGACTAGCATACTAGACATGGCAAGGCATGAAATGCAAAAGCTAATCAAATACTAACCAGATAAGCATATCCCACTCCAAGGAGCTTCAGCAAACTTAATATGCAATTGATTCAAGCTTTTGATTTTTTATTTTTCATTGTAGTGCCAGGGGTTATTTGCAAGTCAACCTTATGCTAACTGACCATGCTAAGGCTAGGTTGAAACCATCAGAAGCTTAAAGTAATGGTCTCGACATACACTTCAATGTCCTAGTTCATACCAAAGTGCTATGGTAAGCAGTCCAGAACAAAGTAGTTTGACAAAGCAAACCCACCTGGATCTTTTCAATTTCAGCACAAAACAGCATGAATAGCATTCATTTTCATTCATTTTCATTTGTTTTTAATTTTCAGCACAATATTTTTAAGACGATCAAGTTGCTTATTAGCATCCAAGTGAAAAGGACCTAGCTATCAGGTATGTAAAAGATAGAAAAAGCACTAAACCTATTCATGCTAGTTTCTAGACTAAGCAGTGATCATTTTCAAATTTTCATAAATAAAAGCCATGCTCATGACAAATATCAGATGTAAACAAGCCAAGTGAACTCAACAGTATTAAAGACAATACTTCAAAGGCATAACAAAGCATTTACTTGTAAAAGCAATTAATCATATAACAGAAGCTCATGCAGTGCTACACAACTCCCCCTCAAAACATGCTAGAAGATCTCGAATGCTTAGTGTTGGGGTGAGTGAAAAACTGTTTAGGAATCCAGCATTGTAAAACTCAAGACCCAGATAAAGCAGTAGACTAATCATGCACAGGGTATGAGTCATGACAAAAAATGTGTGATTTACCTCCAAAGCACGAGCCTGGAAAACGATGAAGTCTCCTAAACTATCGAGAATCAAAGCCTCTTACACACGGTCTAGCACCATATGAAGCATGGTGTACACCACAACGGGAAAATCTCTCATGGGTCCATGGGGAGCCTTAAAACAAGGATAAGAGTGAAAAGCAGACTCATGCATACCAAAAGAAGGGTAATGCATGTCCTAAAAGCTCATTGCAAAAGAACATCGTTCATCCTTGATACGATGAAAACAAAACCCAACCAAATGACCCACCCGATGACAATAGGAGCAGTGATACACTCTCTTGGGTGTGTGAGCATGAGTCTTAGGTGCAAATCTCACAGTCTTCTTGGGTTTTTGCTGAGGAGTTTTCTTTGGTGGACAAAGGGCTTTCTTAGTAGGTTGAGTAGGATTCTCGGCTTTTTGTGTGGTGTCTAATTGGGCTCTGTCTTTCTCAAGGGTAGTGGGTGGAGTGAGCACTGTTTCGCTCGGAGTGTTTGGAGTTGTTCTCTCATAGCCCAACCCTAGAGCTAACCCTGCCCGGTTAGCACACAATTTTGTTTTAGCCAAATGCAAATCCATCCTACTCTTTCCTTCAATGCATTTTTCAACCACGGAGAGAAGATAATCATTTTCACATTTTAGTTTTTCAACTTGCTCTCTAGCAAAGCTGAGTTGGTCCATAAGGGTGATGCAAGTGGAACACGCCGGCTGCACATCCTTAGAACACTCAGCACTCTCCAATCTAGCCTTAAGTTCATCAACATGATTATCCCTCAAATTAATGCTCTCAACAAGTAAAGGACAGTTCATGCATTTGTTGATGACAACAGGACTAGACTCCACCTTCAAAAGCGGCTTTTCAGTAACTTCAAGTTTTTCAACAGTTTGAGCATGTGTAAAACGCAGCTGAGCAAGTTCATTCATAACAATAAGGCAGGACTCACATTCATCATCATCAGACTTAGATTTTAAGATCGTAAGTTTGGTGGATAAATATTCAAGTTTGAGTTTTAGTTCTTTTCGTTCTTTAACATCAAGTTTAAGTAATCTATCCTAAGAAAAAACAGCATCATGTAATTCATCAATCTGAACAAGAAGCTGATCATGGGATAGATATACCTCAGATGTGTCAAGCTCGTCGCTGTTGTGGATGCTGTCGACTATGAAGCAAAGGCCTGTGAAGTCTATTTTCTTCTTCTCCTTCTTTTCTCCTTTCTTGGTAGGCTCTTCTTCATCGGAGCTTGGCTCCTCACTTGATGTCTTGTTGATGTCGCTAAGAGCAGCCATGAATGCTCTAGTCACTCTTTTTGCCACTTTTCCTCTCTTGCCTTTGAAGAAGGTTTTTTTGTCTATTTTCTGTTGTTTGTGTTGATGTTAATTCTTTGCTTTCATTTTTGGGCAATTTGCTTTGATATGGTTAAGATCACCGCACTCAAAACATCCTCGAGAGCCTCCTCTCCTTTGATCTCTTCTATCATTGTAGAATCTAGTGAAATTTTTTACTATGAGAGCAAGCTCCTCATCGTCCAATGTGTCCACTTGTTCTTTTGTGATAGAGACCAAAGAAGACAAGGCAGAACCTCCAGAAAAAGCATAAACTCTAGACAAGTTACCTCCAGATGAGATGCCACTGCTAGAACTAGAAACTAGTGCCATGGATTGTGGCAAAGAGTTCCCAATTCCAAAACGAGATGCCTTGGCGATCTCAGTGGACTTAAGTTTACTAAAAAGTTCATCGCAAGTCAAAGTGTCAAAGCTCATGGACTCTTCAATACTTGAGATCTTCACTTCCCATATGCTATGATCAAGAGCATAGAGAAGTTTGATCACCCTGTCATGATCCGAGTAAGCTAACGTCCCAGTGGAGCGCAAGTTACTCACAATTTCATCAAAACGTGCAAACATGGCATCTACAGATTCGTCGGGGCCTTGCACAAACATTTGGTATTCTTGGTTATAAGTGCTTTGCCTCCTAGCCTTAATCTAAGAAGTGCCCTCATGAAAGGTTTTCAAAGTTGTCCAAATTTCTCGTGCAGTTCGTAGGTGTTGGACCCTATCAAACTCATTGCGACTCAGACTGATGAACAATATGTTTCTTGCTTTGCTATTACAGTCGTACTGTAATTTCTTAGTCTCTGAGGTGCGAGTTTCAGGGATCACATATTGGAATCAACAATGTCCCAAATAGCACTTCCTTGGCTAAGTAGATAAGCCTCCATGTGCACCTTCCAATAAGCAAAATCACAACCATCGAATATCGGAATCTTAGTGTTTCTTTCCATGTCACCAAAAAGGATCACAAACCGGTTAAGGTCAACTGGTGATCTAACTGGCTTTTATACCAATTGTGGGATCGGAACGACGACTAGAGGGGGTGAATAGGCACCTCGACAAATTCTTTTGAATGAGATGGACTTTTCAAATCACCTAACATACCTCTACATGAACAAGCAGAAGCAGATGTAGTAAAGACTCCGATCAAATGCAAACAAATAGTATGGGTAATTGCAGCATAAAAATTTATGTTTAGATGAAAAACAGATTGATCAGTTCAGACTATGTTGTCTAAAAAATTCAGTGGCTGACAACTTCATAGATGATCACTGATCAAAGTGTTAGAAGAAGTTCACAAAATTTGGGAATCACACAACATTTATCTCAGACATAGCCCATGAAAAAGTTCAGAATATTTGGAAGTGCTCATAAGTTCAGGTGCTGAAATTCTAGATAAAACAGAACACTTGACAGTGCACCAAAGTTTTGATCTATATTGTATCTTAACAAAAATGTCTTCAACTGTGGCTAAACCAGCATGTACTCATGATATTCTCCACAATTGCATAAGAACAAAACAAGCACAAAGTTGCATTGGCTAATCAATCATGAATGAGGGAAAACCAACACAAATCAGTTCTGAAAAATGCCAATATGAAGACCCAACTGATCAATAACAGAATTTAGACCATACTTGAACAGATAAGCAATTGAATTAGATGATCAAGAGTTTGGCAAGAAATCAATTCAGAACTGAGAAATGTAAGGCACTTATGTAGGAGACAAATCTTACTGAAGTAGCAGTGAAGACAGGTACTCACTGTAGAAATTTCAGCACACTCTCAAGACAAATTAATGACTAACAGCAGCATAGATAAGTAATTCTCATGGCATGAATTTTGAAGTGCATATGAACATCAGTTGAGAGAATTCCAGATGCTCTAATAGCATGCACTTGCACATAGGTCTGAAACAAATAACATGCACACCGTTTTGAAAAATCAGAAGTAATCTGTTTGATGCCAGATAATACAATGCATGGAGTGTAGATAATCTGAAAACTACAGCAATAAAAACAGAAAAATAAAACTAGCAATGCTTAATGAACTATGTGTGAAGAGCAACAAGAGCAGACTCGTAGCATATCCACCAAGGTTGCATCTCTTCAAAACAGCAAACACATGCTGGCAATTTGTGCTGGGAATAGTCTGAAGTAAAACAAAACAATGGGAGAAAAATCAGCAGCATAATTCACTTAGAAAAATTAGAGCACATTGTACAGAAGATTAATGTGCCTAATGGTTTCAACCGTCTTTGGCAACGATAGATAGGAGGGGTGACGCACCGGCTCAATTGGCAAAGAAACAACTCAGAAGATAATTCAACCAGAACACATCTTTGAACCAAGTGAACCAGAGTTAATTCCAGAATAAAAATCAGATGAAAGTCAGAGAAAAGTATCAAAACAAGGATGCACAGAAATTTAGCACGGCTGCACTACTGTTTCAAATCTGGCACAGGATGATGAACAGATGACTGCAATCCTAGCACAGAACAAGAGGAATCCGGTGGAGAAAACTAATCAAAACAGTATAAACCAGACAAAAATGTTTCTCAAGAAAATCAAGAACAGTGCACCTGTTTCCCTCCTGTTTTGCTAGCTATGGCCCTGGCCGAGACTCAAATCAGCGGGAGGTGGTGCTCTCGGAAGCAAGATATTTGCAAGATGTAACACGTCTAGGAAACAACAGTGCAAAGAACAGAACATGCACTGAGGAAATCCCAAGACGGCAGTAGAGATCGCTTATAGCTAGGAGCAAGAAAATAGTCATCCTTGCTCTGAAGATGATGAACACGCTCAGCAAATAGTGACAAAATACTCAGCGCAGTACTGTATCCAAATTGGCAACACACATATATCTCAAAACATGAACAACATAAGCAAAGATTAATGGACAGAACAAAAACAAAATTGACAGCAAAATGAACTAAATGGTTTGTGGTTGGTAGCCCCCAAAATGACAGCCAAAAAGTCACACCAACCCTAGGCCTTTGGGTCCTTTATATAGGCAAGCCTACAAAGGAAAACCCCAAAATGACCTAGGATTTAATTACAAATTAATACTTAAAAATAATTAAACCTGAACTACCCTTTGGTATTTTTCAGAATTAAAATCTAGAAAAATACACAAAGTTTAAACCTATACTTTTAATATATTCCGAAAAATATTAAAAGTTCACACTTAATATAAATTACTAAACGAAAATAAACTCCTAATTATTGGAATTTAAAAACATTTAGAGATGAGATGGTTTTTAGCAAAAAACGACAAAGCCTCCTCGATCGCTGATATGTGACGCCAATCCGCGAACTCGACCGCAGCAAGTCTCTCCCGCTCTCGATCCCCTCGAGCCGCTTGATCACTTGCACTGGCCTCCCTTTCGCTGACTTGACCGTCACACTGTCTCGAACATCCGTCCGTCCATGTCTTGCTCTATCTCCTTGTGCACTCCTGAGATCATATCCAACTTCACGAGGCATCCTTGATCCTCTGGCATCAAGCTCCCTGCTCGACCCTTGATCACCCGCCGCTGATAGTTGGTTAGCATCTCCACCCTGCACACATGAGACAAGCCAAAACACGAAACGTGACGCACACCGATCCCCTCGGTATCCACTCTCCATAACCACACATCGATCCCATCGATGCAATCAAGTCATCACTCACTGATCTTACCAGATCGCTCAACCTTGTCAATCACTCATTATAAAGACAAAAACCATAGTGCTACCTCACCTAGTTTCACAATGAGATATGTTGTACTTTCATTATAAAAAAATAAAGTTGAAATGAAGGTTTAACCATCAATTTGCTTTCCACCCGAACCTATTCCTTTTGAAAACTCTAATTTCTCTCAAGAGAAGGTCGAGTTTCTTAACATCCTATGTGACAACTTTGTTGAAACATTTTAAAATTTTTATCATAGAATGTACGTATAATATAATAGCACCATGACAAATCTCGTATTTTTCAGACTTTATTTGATTTTCTTAGAATTTAAGAACCCTTAACCTTCGCATTACCGATCGAGTTTCAGAACATAGTTTTTCGGAAAACTATGAATTTAGTGGATGGGAACAAAAAATGGGCAAAAAAGCATGAGTATAATTTTTGTGTAAATTTTGGTGCATAGTTTGAGGTACTTGCAATTCAAATTTGACATATTTCAATTTAAATCCTAGGAACACAACTAATGGGTTAAAATAGCATTTCACTAGATTTTGATATTCTAAATTTGCATTTGCACCGGAAAAGTTGGAATTTTGCATTTTGAAGATAGTGGTGTGTGTATAAAATGGTGTGTACAAATGCATTTAATTTGTATCCATTTAAGCTATTAATTAATGGTGTGTGCCTAAAATGCACCAATTTAAGATGTACACACCTTTTGCTCTAACCAATCAGGAAAGTGTTCATCGGTCAACTTCTCAATGGAACAAGGTGTCAAATTTGTTTATGGCCCTAGTTTGCTTTTCTCCTCTTCCAAGAACTCTTTGCAACATTCAGATCACTGTCATGTCATCAATAAGTTAATACAAAATAACCAAAACATGGAGAAATATAAGAACAAACCTACGTAAATCCTCAAGTTCATCGAAATGTCGCAAGACATATCGGTGTGCCTGAACAATAAGATGCTTATCAATGTTGACCACAGTACACTTTCTAATTGGTTCACCAGCACTATCAAACAAGTACAAGCCTTTTTTCATGAGAAGATTCAGGATTTTTAGATGGCCTAGTAAGACGTGTAGTTCCTTCAAAAAACCTTGAACAAAAGTCCAAGCATTCCTCCATGCAATATCCTTCAGCAATTGATCCTTCTAGGTGAGCTCTATTCTTGACAAGTGCCTTTAGCCAAACAAAAAACCTATATGAAAATATGCAATTATGGACATGTGTAAGTTGTCAAAATGATTTATTGACAACGACAGTGCAAACTAAATGAAGTTTCATACCTTTCCATGGGGTACATCCATCGGTACTAAACAAGGCCACCATGTTTAACTTCTTCTACCAAATGCACCATCAAATGCACGCTCACAGTAAAAAATGATGGCCGAAAAGTTCTCTCCATATCACATAGTTTCATCACAATACTCTCTTGAAGCTTTCCCAACTCATCAACATCTATCACTTTGGAGCACAACATCTTGAAGAAATTAGATAGTTCAACAACTATCCTCATGACATCTTTGCTAGGGTAACAGGATCGGAGAACTACCAGTAGAATGTCATGTAGTAAAACATGATTGTCATGACTCTTAAGTCCACTTAATGTAAAGTATTTCATGTTCACACACATAGATATGTTTGATGCATATCCATCACGGATCCTAAGGTTTTTAATTACTGAGCAAAGGATCTCCTTTTTCTCTCTAGACATGGTAAAAGGTGCATCAGGAAGCGTCTGCTTTCCATCATTATGTACAACAAGATGAAGATCCTCTCGAATTCTAAGTTCAACTAAATCTAGTCGTGCATTAAGGTCATCCTTTTTTATGACAAATAGCTAACAAAGTCGAGATAAAGTTGTTGCTCACATTTTTCTCTAAGTGCATTACGTCTAGATTGTGTCTTAATCTATTATGTTCCCAATATGGTAGATTAAAGAATATTGACGTCTTTTTCAACCAATCTTTATGATTCTTCACCTCCTTACTAACACTCCCATTAGACTTATTATTTTGTCCTTTTGTTTTACGCATGTGTTTCTTAGCACTTTCATCTGCCACTTCCTTATTCCTACCTTTCTTGTTGTCCTTCTTTGCTATGCTCACCTTTTTCCCTAGCACAAACTCTCTCCCTTCTAACATTTTAAGAATAGTGCTGATACTCATTGTTTTAGGTGCAAGTTCAGTCTCTATGGAGCCATCAAACTGCATCCTTTGCCTTCGGTATCTGTGATTTTTTGGCAGCCATCGACGATGACCCATATAGCACGACTTTTTACCATGCTTCAGGCGAAATGATTTTGTCGCTGGACCACAAGAAGGACAGGCATATGTACCACCTATGCTCCATCCACTTAGGTAACTGAATGTTGTAAAATAATTTATAGTCTACAAAAGTGCAGCTCGGAGATGGAATTCTTTTTTCGAAGAGGCATCAAATGTTTCAACTCCATCCCACAATAGTAAAAGCTCATCAATCAGGGGCTGCAAATATACATCTATATCATTACCAGGAAAATCTGGTCTAGGGATGATCATTGACAACATAAAAGATGATTGCTTCATGCAAATATAAGGTGGTAGGTTGTAAGGAACGAGCATTACTGGCCATATACTGTGCTTCAGATTCTGATTCCCAAAGGGGTTAAATCTATCACTTGCAAGACCAAGGCGTACATTTCGAGCATCTTTTTCTGCAAATTCAGGATGCCTATCATTAAATTCTTCCCAAGCTTCACCATCTACTGGATGTCGTAGTTTTCCATCTTTTGTTCAGGCCTCCTCATGCCATTGCATATCATCTGAAGTTTTCGTAGTTGAAAATAACCTCTAGATCCTAGGTATCAATGGAAAATACCATAACACTTTTGTTGGTTTTCTTTTCCCCTTTGGTTTAGCTGATGAGGCATTCTCTTTAACAACTTTCCAACGAGAGTTCCCACACACATGGAACACATCGTTTTTGGCATGTTCACCTCTAAAAAGCATGCAATCTTTGGGGAAAGCATGGATTTTCACATAATCAAGACCTAATCCACGGATGATTTTCTTCGCTTCATAATATGTCTTAGGCAAATTTGCTTTATGAGGTAGCACCACAGATAGTAGACCCAATAGTGATGCAAACGATTCTTGTGACCAACCATGTAAGCACTTCAAGTGATATAAGTGCACCAAAAATGACAACATTGAGTACTTACAACCAGGGTATAACCTTACGTGTGCATCCTTTAAAAATCTTGCATATATATTATGATCCCTCCTCAAATCATCGCCTTTAGTTGGATTCACATTAATATCCTCTGGGGCATTATGTTCCATACTTGCAAATCTTGACTGAAAATCATCTGCTTTGCCTTCAAGCATTCCTGCAGCCCTACCAAATGCAGCATGTAGTAGTTCTTCCATGCTATTCGATCCTCCATCCCGGTGACCTTGTACTATACCCGTGCAAGACAATGTCTGTCATAATTATCACCATGATAAACCCAACAGGTATAACCTTGAAGAATACCGTCACACCTCGGATGTGTCTTAACTTCATCATGAGTCTGGTTTATTCTATTCTTGCACTTTTTACATGGACACAATATCTCGCTGTCATGTGGAAGGTCCTGGTAAGCAAAAGTCAAAAATTCATCAACACCATCTTCATATGCAGTCTCCCGTCTTGATTTTTTCATCCAACTTCTATCCATCGCCCTATGTAAGCACATGTGGAATTTAAATCAAACAAATCAGGCTTAATTTAAAAAATAGTTACATTATAGCTTATGCTTCAAGAAATCAAACCATTACAACAAATAACAAGGAAGCTCAATCATATCGTACACATACCATCTATAGACATATGCACTACAGCATGATTGTACACATACATAGATAAGTGTTTTTGGACAATAGCATCCTCACATGAAAATATGATATAATTAAATAGCAAATCAAGACAAGTTCAAGTGTTCATTTGTTTAACAATCAAATTAGCACTAGAGAAAAACAATTGATGCATCTGAGCCATCAAATTCTGATCTACTATTATTATCCATCAATCTACAAATTTAACAGTCACACAACAAGTAAACAAACAACACAAGAATAACAACACATCTGCCAAGTACAAACTGAACTTATTATGTCAAACAATTGATTGAGTACAAGTTTGAAAGCCTAACAATAGACAAAATTGCAGTATTGCACATTGCACTGTATATGATTACAATCTTTAAATCTACACAAGTAGGCAGCAGTCGGTGTACATTGCAGAAAATGAAAAGAACTTAGAGAAGAAGAAAAGAAGGGATCGGACCTAGCTTGTGTAGCCTCTATATTCATGAGAGGATGCAAGTGGCCACTAGCGTGCTCAAGCTGTCCTAGTGGTGCAGAGAGCCGGTGAGTTCTAGGTGCACAAGATCGATGACGCGTGATGGGAGGTGGGGGCACGCAGCAGCACGATGGGGGCGGCAGTGGGATGGGAGGTGGTGGTGGGATGGGAGGCGGCTAGTGTCGATGGAGACGCGATAGTCGGTGGTGGGATGGGAGGCGACGACGCGTAGCCTGCCGACTGTGCCTGATAGAAGGCTGCAGCGGTTGATGGAGAAGCAGTCGGCAGCGGTGGCGTGCACGCGCGGTGCGGCGGCGCATGCAACACAAACTCAATTTGAGAATATTGCCGATTTGGTTTGTGGGTGTATATGGTAGCTGAAGATATGTCTATTTACATACTCTGACCAGGTGATAAAACACAAATGTGTTGGTAGTTCAATGGCTTGCTCGTATGCCTCTAATGCTACTAACCAGAGTTTGAATCCTAGGAAGCTCAACTTTTTATATTTTTATTTCAGTGCACACAACTTATTTGTATATGTTTTTTAGCATGTACATATATAATATAACTTATTTATTCATCCTTCAAAATGATTCTAAATAATATTTTTTCCATGCACATCTCTAATTAATATCTTGCCAATGATTATATGATAACAATATGTTATATATGGTACGTAGTTGTATTTTTTACCATATCAAATATATTATTTCTTCATCATTCACAATGCATGATTACAAAATTTTTGTTCAATTCTACGTGTCATTTATGTTCCAAATAAGTGTCATTTATGTTTCGAATCAAATTTCATCTTTACGTGTCTATTGATGGTTATTTCATACGGTTTACGACTTATCTACGTGTTATTCACGATTATAAGCATGTAAAACTTTGTATCAATTTGATATGTTTTTCTGATCTAGATAAAAAGCATCTTTACCTAGCTATAAAAAATTGTTTGATACACTTTAAAATGTGTCATGAGAATAATGACACTTCAAAGCGTGTCTATGTCTGTGTCATTTTCTATTGATGGTTATTTGTCACAATTTACGTCTAATCTACATGCTATTCGCGGAATAACAGCATGTTAAACTTTGTATCAATTCGATACGCTTTTATAATCAAGTTAGAAAGCATCTATACCTCGCTATAAACAAATGTTTGATACACTTTACAACGTCTCTATGTGATAATGACACTTTAAATCGTGTCTAACGTCGTGTCATTTTGAGACAACTTCAATAGCATGTCAAAAAATGTCTTCGTATGATTCATAACAATATAAGCGTGTATATTATCGTAACAATCTGACATGTTTTCAAAATCATGTCAACAAGCATCTTTATATGTGGATGTAGAGATGCTTTTACATGGCGTTACTACTACGGCGTAGCTATAGGGGGGTTTTCTAGTACTGAAGTTAGCGACCCATTCAGCATATCTGCATGGCCTAATAAATTCAGCCTTGAGTAGTCGTTCTATCTCCTCTTTGACTCGGTCATACACGGCCAAATTAAAGCGACGAGGGGGCTATTTATAAGGCCTAAACCCAAGTCTAATATGTAGCCGATGATCCACGATCTCACGGCTTAATCTGGGCATCTCGCTATACTCCCATGCAAAACAATCCACGTATGACTGAAGCACCTTTATTACTTTGGCCTTCTCATCAGCCTGTAAATTTTGGTTTACAAAAGTCGGCCTTGGAATGCTGCCATTGCCTATATCGACTTCTTCTAAGGGATCAACCAATGCAAAACCTTGTCCTAACTTTTCTACTTCGCTAAAATCTTCAATGGCTTCGGCAATACCGTCTTTAGAAGACCGATATCGCTCCACGCGAGATTTTAGCCAATCAAGATTGTTTTTGCTAGACATGAATACTAATTTAGAAATAGTCGTGCTACATCAGCTGGCTTTACATACACGGGTACGAAACGTCCTCTAGATACGCTAACGAAGTCGTAATCTGAAAGGTCTCTACATGATAGATACTCCACTTTGTCGTGAATGGCATTGATGGACACATCGTCCAATGCTACCTGGGCTGAAGTGTCCGCTGGTACGACTTCTACATCGTCATCATCCCAT
This sequence comes from Zizania palustris, assembly GCA_019279435.1. Classification (NCBI taxonomy): domain Eukaryota; kingdom Viridiplantae; phylum Streptophyta; class Magnoliopsida; order Poales; family Poaceae; genus Zizania; species Zizania palustris. The sequence goes on from JAAALK010000082.1 coordinate 69,535,655, forward strand.
TGTATTAGGCGCTGGTGCAGAGTAGAAGGAATGCAGCAGTTGGCGTGAATCCAGTCACGCCCAAGCAACACACTATAGTTACCTTGTACGTCGACGATGAAGAACGTTGTTGGCAACGTCTTGTTACCTACTGTCAACTCTAGGGAGAGTATGCCATTTTCTTTAGAACTCTCGCCATTGAAGTCGTTGAGCATTAGGTTGGTTTTCTTCAAGTCTTCCTCGTACCTGCCAGGCTTCTTCAAAAGAGAATAGGGCATTAGGTTGATAGTGGCGCCACCGTCGACAAGCATTTTGGATCTTGGCTTCCCGTCAATGTGACCCTTGACGTTGAGAGGCTTTAGGTGGCGAGCCATATCCTCGGGTTTCTCAAAAATAGCATCGCGTGGGCCAAGGTTCAACTGAGCGACCTCGGCCTCATCTCGTGGTAGAGCGAACTCAGCGGGCAGCATGACGACGTTGATGTTCATCGCCTGAGGTGTGGGTCCTTCAGAGACAGGCATGTAGTCATCGTCGAGCATGTCGTTGTCGTCGCTCGGAATGGGAGTCGGGTTCTTTGTCTCCATCGGTTTAGGCCTCCATACCTGTTTCACAATTGGCCGAGGGTAGATTTCTTATAAAATGGCGTCTCGCTCATCCTCGGCCTTCTTTTCGTGCATCTCTTGTGACCGCAAACATTGTAGGTGCCTTTTCTATGATTTGGACATGCCTGGAGGCGCCCAAGATGGTTGTGGCCTGGTACCGGGCGCCACCACCTTGCTTCTGTGATCTCTGGCCAAAGGGGTACTGCCCAGGTCAGCCTCGCATGTTTTATGCCTAGCAGGCACCTCGCTGAGGACTCTATCGGTCGGACCGACCTCGTTCGGCCGATCGGACCGGGCTTCGTCAGTGGCCTCGGTTGGACTAGGTGGCTTACCTCCGATGGGCTTCGGTGAGGGGCCTTCGGGATTGGGACTTCCTGAGACCCTACCTTGACTATGATGGCTTCAGACTCCTCCTTTGCCTCCTCGTGTCCATCTCCCTTAGCTCCGTCCTGTACGAGTTGATTTAGAGGCACCACAGATAGCCTGTGGAATACGTCTCCATCCGCCGTATCTGTTTGTCCCTGCCAATTATAATACTCCGAAGGAAAACAGGGGGCAATGTTATACTGCGAAGGGTACTCAGAGGGTGAGGTGTACAGAGTCCATGGGGTTCCTGCCCAATTGTATGGTGGAGGCATTGGTGGCTCTAGTGGCTTCGCCCACTGCGAGCCAAACCCATTGCTCAGAGAGGGGCCCTGCCATGTTGAAGGTATTTTGGACCATATTAGCGAAGGGTCCTGCCAGGCCGGAGGTATGTTTGGCCACTGTGGGCCGAAGCCTCCCAACCCGGGGTTTGCCCAGAGTGGAGTTGAGTTCGGACATTGGGGTCCGAGCTCATTGTGCGAAGAGTTCGGCCATTGGGGGTCGAACTCATTATGCGGAGGGTTCGACCATTGGGGTCCGAACTCACTGTGCGGAGGGTTCGGCCATTGGGGTCCGAACCCACTGTGCGGAGGGCTCGGCCACTGGGTCTAAAGTCACCCTCCGAATTCCTTGGCCCCTTCGGTTGTCTTAGCTTTCTTGCACGGGGGCCTATTTTCTTGGCTTTCTTTTGAAGTTTGTTCAACAGCATCTGGTATGTCACCTTCGGTTTTTTGTAAGTCCTAGCCAAAGGAGACGTGTTGACATTCCTTTTCCACACTCCTACATTAGGGTTCTTTGGTATGAATGTGCGTGTGCACGATTCTCCAATAATGACCGCTTTCCCCATAGCTGATTCGGTCTGTCCCAGTCGAATCAGTACTTTCTTCTCGTCGAATGTGATGGTGTTCACAGGAAAGGGGTCTTTGTCCAACTTCATCTTTGGACTGAGGTCTATCTTCAATTGTCCTTCTTCTAAGGCCGATTGAACCTGCCGACGAAAAACATTGCAGTCGTTAGTATAATGAGAATGCGAATCATGCCACTTACAGTACGGGCGTTTCTTTAGCTCGTCAGCGGTTGGAATGACTTGGCCTTTAGGCAACCTGAGAAGCTGGTGCTTCAAGAGGAAATCAAATATTTTATCGCACTTAGTTATTGTTGATAGCAAAAAATGGCATTAATGGCTGAGATTGTCAAAATACCAATTTTGGTAATTTGGGCTAAAAATACACATGTCCGGGGTCAGGCCAAAGCCCTATAGGATCGAAGGTCCATTGGGCTGTGGGCTCCGAAAGCCTCTGGCCAGCCCACGGTCTTCGTCCAGGAAGCCTTCGGAGGCCCACACCACCGAAGGCCCACGCCACCGAAGCTTCGGCCCGAGGAGCAGGCCTCGACGGGCCTGGTCGAAGCCCACTTCGGCAGAGATAGAATTGTATACAATTCCGGCTAAGTTTATTATCTCCATCCAGCCGAATTAATAGCAGATTAGATCAGAGATTAAGCCCCTATAAATAAAGAGGTGAGGCCAGCGTAGAGGCCCCCCCAAAACACAAACCAAACCAAAGCCCTAGCTTTGATCGTATTTACTTTACCTTTATTTTTCCTGTACCTCTTCGTGGGTTTACCTGAAAGCCGTCCGCCGGCCACTTCGGAACAGTGGTAACCCTTGTTACTTTGCTTGTGAAGTATCTGTTAATCTACGTAATAGATTGCTATCGCCTTGTTACTTCGCCTGTGAAGTATCCGCTAATCTGCGTAACAGATTGCTACCTTCGCTACTAGTGCAACACTTATCAGAATTTGGTCCTCGGGCCGAATTGGTACTTCAAACTCTTTTGTTGCAGGTTCCCATGTTCGGAGCTAATTCATTGGAGGTGTCCGGAGCTGAGAGATCGGTTTCGGAGGTCGTCAGGACACCCTTCGGCGAGACTACAGGCTTCGACGATAGGCTTTGCCAGCACACTCCGTCACAGCAGGCTCCGCCATGGTCATACCTCGCTCTGGACGAAGTCGCTCGCGCGAGGCATTTGGGTTATTATTTTGTACTTCACTGTATCAGAAACTTCGCGCCGAACCCCGCCGTTCGGAGGTGATTGTCACGTCCGGATATGTTCGGAGTTCATCTTCGATCGGACCAGTCCAAACGCTGAAGGCACCCTTCGGCGAGACACTTCGCACCGGACGCTGAAGGTATACTTCGGCGACCCCTTCACACCAGACTTCGAAGCAGACAGGCTCCGACCGGTTTGCTGATTTTTATCTGTTTAATACATCTCTTTTGGCTAATTGGATTATTTTGTGTGATCTGATTGCCTGACGACTCCACCCCCCTTATCACGACTAAGGGTTGTCGAAACGCGATGTCGGTGCCGCGTCACGCTTAGGCTTGTTCCTAAGTATCCGCGCACTTTTGGATCGTCGAACTGACCAAAGTGTGGGGGCACGTTTTCCTATCAACACACTTTTTGGTGACTCCACTAGGGAAGGCTACGCAACATGACAAGTACGTCTACATCGGCCACCGGTACATCTACTTCGACTACTACGTCTACACCGCTGATGGACGCAATAGGAGGCGCGGATATCGACAACCGCAACATCTTGACGCATACACTTGAAGATATCCCCGCAGAAGACCGAGCAGAGATCGAGGCAAAGTTGAAGGAACTCCAAGACATGATGCTTGGGGGCTACGTTAAGACACGCGCAGGCTTCATCAAGCGTGACATCATCACCCCCGACCTTGCTCAGGTCTAGGTAACACCTGTATCGCCTCGTTTATCTTCTTTAGAGATTGAGCAAAAAATAGCTGCATCAGTAGATCAAGCCGTTAGCGCTTCGCTAGCCAACCGTTTAGATTCGGCAGTCAGCTCCCAAGTAGAGGCCGCTCTTAGGAGGTTCGGCTTTACTGAGGCCATACCCCCGGTTCCTATTGCTAGTGCACCTCCGGTAAACCACTTGTACGGCAGAACTAACGATAGCACTGGCACAACCATGTCTCCGGCCTCAACACTTATGGCCGAGACTAATCATTACACCTACGGTCAAACTAACATTGCGTACCATACACCACCACCTGCGCTAGTACCCGCGCTGCCCGCACCACATGCGCAGGCACCCGGACACGAGAACATCATACTGATAGCGCGCAGGGAAGAGGCCCATGGCCGACACGCCAATATCCTACCGCGTGTCGTGCCCCCACATGAGAGATGCGCACAAGAAACATGCCAAGATGACATAGAGGAGCGGGTCCGCGCACTATTTAGGTAGTGTGCCGGCTTCATGCCCAAGGGACGGGTTAGGGTTTATCATAAGCCATACCCTGACCATCTTGATACAATACCCTACCCCCGCGGCTATAGGATCCCTGAATTCACTAAGTTCGATGGCGAGGGTAGCAAAACTACACTAGAGCACATTAGTCAATTTTTGGCACAATGTGGAGAAGTTAGTGGGATAGACGCCCTAAAAGTTAGGCTATTTTCTCTCTCGCTATCCGGCACCACTTTCACTTGGTTTTCAGTGCTCCCGCCGAACTCCATTTAGATGTGGGACGATTTAGAGCAGAAATTCCATGATTACTTCTACACAGGTGAGACAGAACTTAGGCTTTCACATTTGACATCGGTTAAACAGAAATCTAATGAGAACGCCTCTGAGTACATTAAGCGTTTTAGGGATACTAGAAACCGATGTTTTAGCCTTAATATTTCGGAAAGAGACTTGGCGGAACTAGCTTTTAATGGGTTGCGTTCCGAGATTAAAGAGAGGCTAGATGACCAAAACTTTTTAGAAGTTAGCCAAGTTTTCAGTAGGCTCTAGTCCAGGAAGGCCGAACCAAAGATAAAAAGTTTATTAAGACGTTCAACAAGCCTAGGGCTGAAATCCACATCATGGAACGCTCTGACGGAGAGAAGTCAGAAGAGGAGGATTCGGCCGACATGTACGCGGCCGAATGGGTTTGGAATTCTAAAAATAAACCTGTCACCTGCTCCGAGTTATGGCCATCCCCCACAAAGAATCGACCTAGTGAGGTCAAGTACTCATTTGATATAACTAAGTGTGATAAAATATTTGATTTTCTCCTAAAAAGTCAGCTTCTCAGGTGTTGGGGGAAAATATCTCATCTTCGGGGTTATTGCCGAAGCAGCATAAAGGCAGTCAACCAGTTCGAAGATTGTCCGAAGACCATCTTCGAAGATGCCCAGAACCTCGATCGAAGCCCGAAGACAGGCACTAGTTCGAAGTATGTCTTCGAACCAAAGCCCTTCATGATCTTTTCTGCCAGCTAAGATGGAAGACTTATCTTCTATCCTATTAGATTAGTCTTTTACCATTTTAGCCCTATTAAGGAAACCGAATAGTTTCCTTAATGTCGGTTGTAATAGAGGGGTAAATAGGTCTTTTCCTTAATGTTTAAGCCTATAAATACCCCCCATTTCACCATGTAATAGGGACGGATTACAAGTGATTCAATACACACTTTCGAACTATTCTAAGCTATTATCCTTTCGGAGGCTTAGAACAGTTTGCTTCGCAAACACTTCGTTTGTTAGTTTCTTTTCTACAGAAACCTGTTAGCGTAATCTTTTACGCCAACAGTTGGCGCCGTCCGTGGGGAACTTAGTTCAAAAAACTTCGTTCTCTACAAATTTCTTACATCATGCCTCCTAAGCGGAGCGCACCTCGCAATCCCACTCGGAGGTCCTCTCGGATCTCCGGAGAGATACCCTTCGACACAGTCGAAGTCGGAGGGTCTTCGACTATCCCTCCACCTCAAACTCCGCAAGGGGCTTCTATCCCTCGAGGATACGAAACCTCTCCGCCAACCCCTTCCATACTCCGACTGCCCGGAGCCACTCCGCCACCCTCCATTCCGATTCGAACTGATCATACCAGTTCTCAAGACCCGGAAGGTCCTTCCGGAGGAGATGAAGATAGCCTTGGAGACATGGCCACTCAAATGGCCAATCTTCAAGCTGAGGTAGCGAGGTGGCGACAAGAGGCTGCGAACAGGCTTCGCTCTCAAGCCATCCCAGCTATCCCCGAAGTGCCCGAAGACGACGATCTTGATTATCCCGAAGCCCCGGAGAACGCCTCTTACGACAATGAATCTCTGTTGCATCCTGAGCTTCAGAAGGTTCGCTTCGATCCGAAGTTCAAAACTTCGAAGCTCTGCAAGTACGCCGGAGACGAAGATCCCAGTGAGTTTGCGCGTTCTTATGCCCTAGCGATTGAGGCTAGCGGCGGAGACAGAGAGACTATGGCGAAGTGCTTCCCATTAGCTCTTCAAGGAGTGGCGTTGAGATGGTTCTGGTCTTTAAAGCCAGGATCAATCATTTCGTGGTCACAGTTGAAGAGGAAGTTTATAAGTAACTTTCAGGGCACCTTCGTGCCCCCCATGTCAACAGGAAGCCTTTTCCAAGTGAAACAGCTCCCCGGAGAAACATTGAGGCAGTACTTCAAGCGCTTCGCTCACACGAAGTCGCAAATTCGGGGGCTGTCCACATCCTCGGTGGTTGATGCGGCTCGGGAAGGCGTCAGTCATAAAGGCCTTCTGGATAAACTGCATCGGAAGAGCATCTCCTCAGTATCACAGCTGATGTCGTACTTCGAGGAGTACTCGAGGTCAGAAGAAGGTTGGCTTCGGAGGACTACTGCTACTTCGACAATATTGACAGAAGTTAAAGCAGAGGTGAAGACTTCGGCACAGCTGCAAGAACCAGTCTTCGAAGTGCAACATGATAGAAGAAGAGGGCAAAAGCACCCTCGCTCTGAAGTCTTAAACATTGCACCCCCACAGAAGTTTGCACCAAGAGCTCCACAGTCTGCGGGGAACAAGTCCAGCGGCTGGAGGCCGCCAGGGAAAACGGCTGGCAAGGGCCAGACCCTTTTTTGCTGTATTCATGGAGAGAATCGAAGCCATGCAACTGAAATTTGCAAGGCTATCCTTACCCTAAGGGGAGAATACTTGGAGAGAACTTCGGGTCGAGGTAGTACCGACCGAAGTCCAGCAGCAGCAGTGCGCCCGGAGCTGGTCCAGGCTGTGGCGCGGATAGAAAATTTTGATGCTGCAAGGCATCCTCCGGTGGCCAATGTTATGCCACCTCCGAAGCAAGAAGAAGGGCAAGATAGAGGAAAGAGAGTAGTTCTCCCTATCTCCGGAGGAGGTACTCTCGGAAGCATGTCCAAGAGACAGCGAAGAGAGTACGTTCGAGAAGTAGGCCATATTGGGACTTCGTCATCTGCAGCTGCAATGCCGGAGTGGTCTCATGTTCCTATATCTTTCTCTGCGGAGGATGCAGCTGGTATTAAGTTCCCACATGCAGATCCATTGGTTATCACTGCTGATATTGCAGGGACTAAAGTCCGAAGGGTACTAATTGACGGAGGTAATTCAGCAGATATCATCTTTGTACAAGCCTTCGATCAGTTATGCATTTCCCGAAAGCATCTTCTCCCAGCGGCTCGTCCTCTGCAAGGCTTCGCAGGACCTCCGCTTGATGCACTCGGGCAGATAGGTCTGGAAGTAACCTTCGGATAAGGTTTACTAGCACGAACTGAAGAAGTTATCTTTGATGTGGTAGATGCCCCGTATGCTTATAATGTCATCTTCGGACGGGGCATGTTGAATCAGTTCGGAGCTGTGGCGCATCACAACTACTTGTGCATGAAGATGCCCACACAAGCAGGAGTCCTGACAATCTTCGGAGATCAAGCCATGGCTCGGAGGGCAGAATATGGTCATGGTCCTCCTCTTGATCCGAGGCAAGTAAACAGTGTCCAAGATAATGAAGAAATTTTTTCAGCCTCCTCCGAAGCTTCGAAGAAGTCATTTCCAAGACCAAGTCCCGAAGGAGAGATTGCAACGAAGGTCATTGTCAAAGATGGTAAAGAATACACATTTCAATTTGGTAAAGATTTACCTCCTGAAGTTGCAACTCCCTTGGAAAAGGTCGTAGAAGAAAATTTGGATGTCTTCGCTTGGTCTGACGAAGATATCACCGGAGTCGATCGGGATATTATTGAGCACATTTTGCTTGTAAACCCGAAGGCCCGGCCTGTTCGACAAGGGCTCCGGAAGATGTCCACAGAGAGAGCTGCTCTAGCTAAGGACGAAGTTGAAAAACTGTTGAAGGCTGGGATTATCAGAGAAGTGGCCCATACAGAATGGTTAGCCAACCCAGTCTTCGTCAGGAAGAAGTCCTCCGGAAAGTGGCGCATGTGCATTGATTTCACATCTTTGAATAAAGCGTGCCCACGTGACCCCTACCCCATGCCCCGAATTGATCAACTAGTTGACTCCACTGCAGGTTCGGAGTTACTAAGCTTCCTCGATGCGTATTCCGGTTATCATCAAATATGGTTGAAGCGCGAAGATGAAATCAAGACGAGCTTTGTAACTCCTTCGGGAGTCTTCTGCTATGTAAGAATGCCCTTCGGCCTAAGAAATGCCGGGGCTACTTTTTCAAGATTAGTTGCTAAGGCTCTAGGTCATCAACTAGGTCGCAATGTGGAGGCCTATATGGATGATATTGTAATAAAGAGTGCTTTAAAGCACCAACATAGCCTAGACTTAGCAGAAACATTCAATAGCCTTCGGGCATGTGGGATCCGTCTTAACCCCGAAAAATGTATATTCAGAGCTAAGGCTGGAAAGTTGTTAGGGTACTTAGTTTCAAGCAGGGGAATTGAAGCTAGCCCTACTCAAATAACTGCGCTGCAGAAGATGGCCCCTCCGAAGAATTTAAAGCAAGTGCAAAAGCTGACTGGACGTTTGGCCGCACTTAGCAGGTTTTTATCAAGGTCTGCGGAGAGGAGCTTGCCAATCTTTAAAGCTTTGAAAGGGTCCGAAGATTTTGCATGGACACCGGAGTGTCAGAAAAGCTTCGAAGATATTAAAGATTATCTCAGCAATCTTGCTACACTTACGGTGCCTATTGCGGACGAAACCCTACTTCTGTATCTTGCAGCTACAGGTTCAGCTGTCAGCGCAGTCCTTGTCAGAGAAGTAGATATCAATGGGAAGTTGGTCCAAAATCCTGTCTATTTTGTATCCGAAGCATTGTCAGGAGCGAAGACAAGATACTCCGAACTTGAGAAGTTCGTTTATGCTTTGATAATGGCTTCGAGGAAGCTAAGACATTATTTTTTGGCTCATAATGTAATTGTACCAACTTCGTATCCTTTAGGAGATATGCTCCGAAGCAAAGATTCCACTGGAAGGATTGGAAAGTGGGCAGTAGAGCTAGCACCCTTCGGCATATCTTTCCTGGCAAGGACAGCTATCAAATCTCAAGTCCTAGCAGACTTCGTAGCAGAGTGGACTCCACCTGCGAAGTTGACTCCAGAGAAATCAGATGACGGAGTTTGGATTATTTACTCCGATGGGGCTTTCCAAGCATCTGGAGCAGGCATTGGGGCAGTATTGATTTCACCGTCAGGGCAAAGAGCAATGTACTCCGCAAGACTCAACTTTAAGTCTACCAATAATATAGCGGAGTACGAAGGAATTTTATTGGGACTCAGGAAAGCACGTGCTCTAGGGGCTACAAGGATAATTATAAAAACAGATTCTCAGATAGTAGCAGGGCACGTAGACAAAAGTTTTCAAGTCCGACATCCACAGCTTGCAAAGTACTTAGAAGAAATTCGCAAGATTGAAGCACATTTCAAGGGTATTTCCATTCGGAGTATACCAAGAGCTAAAAATGTGCAAGCGGACATTTTAGCGAAGGCTGCAGCCGGAGCTGTGGATGTGCCTGACGAAGCTTTCTATGAGGAGCTCAATGTACCTTCGGTGCCACAAATTGCCTCTGCGGAGATCCTTTGCATTCCTAGTGCAGATTGGAAAGATTCGATCATAGAACTCCTGCAAGGAGGAACAAATTTGCCCGAAGAGCCCCAATTGTCAAGATTAAAGCTCAGAGCAAGAAACTATCAGTTAATCAACGGTATATTATACAAGGCCGGAGTATGCTCCCCTCTACTCCGATGTATATCTCAAGCCGAAGGCCAAGAAATTCTTCGAGAAATTCACGAAGGCCTTTGTGGAAGCCATTTAGCCCCTAGAGCACTGGCAGGAAAAACACTTCGCCAGGGGCTTTATTGGCCCACAATAACAGCTGATGCGGAGAGCTTGGTCCGCACTTGTTGTCGCGCCCCGATTTAATAAATCAGGACCTTTATTGAAATTCCAAAGAAAATCAATAAACCAAGACGTTCATAAAGCGACCACGTACAATACGGGCAATCATTCACGGTTCGTAGACCGCATTAATACAAAAGTGAATGAAAGTGAAGAGAAACTAAAAAAATCAAGGGTCCTAGATGAACGCCTCCTTCCAGTCTCGCCTTGACTGGGTCGCTACTCCAGACCTTCATCCTCCTCGTAGTAGACGGGCTCTGATGTTGTAAGTCAACGGGGTGAGTACAGATGTACTCAGCAAGCCACCGAATGCAAGAGTAATGCAAGATAATAACAAGGGAGACAGTGGCTAGTTTTGCGGAAGCAGCATATTTGTAAAGCATTAAATGTGAGTAATTTATTTGTGCGGAAAAGTAAACATGTGAATGCATCATCAACTTCTAACTCGAGGAGTACGTTTCACCTCCTCGCACACCAGTCCTTACATGCCATGAATAACTCAAACCTTCAAACAATTGTAAACTAACTGCGAGTAGTCACACAACCCGCCCTTGACCGTGGGCTCGGCTTTTCGAAAAGATTGAATTACTCTGATCAGAGATGTACCACTGTACCCACAAGGCACGCACTCATCACTTACACCAAAGTGTAACGAGATGACCCATTTCACAAGAACTCGTGCCAAAACCTTCCATATGGTCCTCCCCGACTCAACAGCACCCTCTTATAGGTTTCATATGGTGTCCCGACGCGTCGGTGCCCCACCATACCCCCCCCTTGAGCCTCCTTTGGTACAAGTCGCCCGCAGGCTTGCCCCTTGCCCCCTCCACTATGGTGCCGAGAGACGGAGTGTTCCACACTTCCAGTTAGGACTTACCCATTAGACTTGTGGTTGGTACGGAAGTGCTTTGCAACAGATCCCGCAGACCGGTCCTTATAGTGCCCCGGGTGCGACCAACCAGTTTCCGAGCTTGCACCCGAAACCCACCATACTTATAACTTAGCCAACTCCAACAGAGTCCAGAGACGAGAATAACGGGGAATTTCATATATCAGAATCCAGCTATCTACGACTCATTCTTTATATCCTATAGCGGTTGTGCCGGTACATTGGGCACTAGCTAATATAATAATTGTAGAGTGACAAGGAGTTAAGGCTCAATAAGCATGGCTTGGGTTTGCACACAAGGACGGGGATCTAATAAATATAAGTGTAAGGCTTGATATTTGACTAATGCAATATTATCCTATGAGTTATAGCGATAGTTTATTAAAACATGGGCTCAATATGATCAACTGTGTCCACAGAAGGGTCGATGACTTGCCTTGATCCATGAATGGTGAAGGTGGAACCTCGGGGTAAGACTCGGGATCGTCGACGACGTTGTAGTCTTCTCGATACGGAAAAGTAAACACAACATTCAATAAACAATCCAAAATCAAGCATATAAGCATACAAGTTGTTGTTGGATTTAAGTAAAGGAGATAGAGTCTTAACTTTTAGAGTTTTGTTACTTAAACCTTTACGATTAATTTTTAATGAGATTCCTTAGTTTTTATAGCTTGATATAATTATTCTTCCTAAGGGGGTTTTATTTTTTTTCCCTTTTTAAAGTTGAAGTAAAAAGTTATAAAATGACCTTAATGTTTTTATGGCATTAATATAGTGACATTAGGTTATTTAGATCTTCTGAAGTTTGTTATATAAGTTTTAGGACAGTTTCATAAAGGGTTGACTTTTTCTTAAATGCCTTAATTAAATGTCCTAAAAGGGCATTTACAATATCATTTAATGGAACAAAGTGGGTAAAAATGAATATTCTATTTTATTGTAAAAATAGTAAACTCAAGTTGTTAGGTTCTCTAAAGTTATTATACAAGTTGTCATGACATTTTTATCAAGTGTTTATCTTCTTTCATATGACTTACTTTATTATCCTACAAGGGCTTTTGCAATATTAATTAATAGATTAAAGTGGGCTAAGTGAACATGTTATTTTTATTGCATTTAAACAGTGGAATCAAGTCATTAAGTCCTTTGGATTTATTATCTAAATTTTCATGATATTTTTGTAAAGTGTTATATTTCTATTATATGAGTTAATTATTAAATGGGCCTAGGGGATGTTTATTTAATGACTTATAATGGGCAAAATGAATTGTTACATCTTTATTGGTTTACAAACAATGTACTGGAGTTAATAGATCCTATAAATTTCTAAGAGTTTTTTCTGTATTATTTAATTGGAATATTAATCAAATCCTAAAGGGGTCTTAGGGATGTAATTTAGTAAAATGTCATGGACAAATTGGTTATTACATTTTTATTGTATTAACCATAGTGAATTAGAGCCATTATATCTTCTGATATTATTTTATAAATTTTTAAGGGTTTAACTGAATTATTTTATTGAAATATTAATTAACTCCTAAAGGGGATTTTTCTTTATTATTTAATAAGATTATTATGTGCCAAATAAATATATTGTTTTTATTGCATAAAAGTGTAGAGAATGAAAATACAAATTTTCCAGAATCAAAAAGGTGAATTTTGGAGTTAAATTGAGCAAGATATGAATTTTTAAAGTTTAAACTAATTTTCTGAATTTTATTTTAAACAGAAATCAGTCCCTGGTCCACGGTGAGCCAGGCCCACGGTGGACCAGCGACTGCGCGCGTGAGCCGGAGCGATCAGAACCGCAGGATCAAGATCCAACGGCCAGGACGCGTGCGGGGCGATTAAGTGGCGATCGACGGCTCAGGGAGCCCGATACCCCTTTGACCAAGTGGACGGCCCGGATTAAACCCGAGTGGGTTTTAATCCTAGCCGGTCATCTCCGATCGCACGGTACCGAGCCCGTCCGGCACGCGCGCGGCACGGGGGAAGCCGAGGGCTTCGTCCCCGACTCCGGCGGTGCGGCGGCGAGGGCGAACGGCGGCGGCGGGGGTCCATGGCCCTAGGCGACGGCAAAAACGGAAAGAGGGTCGGGAGGGGATTGCTACCGTACCGGAAGTGGCGACGACGATGGACTGGTGGCGACCGGCGGCGAGGAGGAAGCGGCGAAGCTTTCGGGTCCGACGACGGCGCGGCGATCCGGCGACGATCCGGCCCAACAGAGGTGGGGCCGAGGGAGTGTGTGCGACGGCGGTCGTGACGGTGGCCTTGGCGAGGGTGGCGGTGGCACGGTGCGCCGGCGAGGTCTTGCCGGAGCCGAAACAGAGAAAAAAACGCAAAGGAGAGTGGGGGCGCTCGGGGAGGCGAGGGCTTGAGCTCTGATGTTGTGGCGTAGTGCGGTGAGGGCGGGGGCCTTTTATAGGGGTCGCCGGAGTCTAGGATGGCAAGCCAACCGAGGAATCCCGAGAGGATTTCTTTCCCTCCGGCGAGCTTTCCTTTTCTCCTCGGACAAGCTTCCAAAGGACGGAACTGCGTCGGCTAAGGGCGGAAGGGGATCACGGCGACGAGGGAAGACGATCCAGGGCCTCGATCTGGCGGATCCGGCCGGCCGGTGGCTGAAATCGGAAGGGGGGGCACCGGTATGGAAGGGGATCGGCCCCCTTCCTTCGGAGAAGAAGGTTATGACAGGTGGGCTCCACCTGTCATAGACCGAATGAAAAACAACCGCGCCGACCAGTGGGTCCTACCCGACAGCGAGAGAGGGCGCATGGCGGGGACTGACGTGTGGGCCGGAGATGGCAGTGAGAGGGTGGGAGGCTGCCAGGTGGGCCTGGCAGAGCGTGCGCGGAGGAGAGAGGGAGGGGTTTGGCGCCGACAGGCTGGCCCCGCCTGTCAGCGAGAGGGGCGAGCTGGGCTGGGCCGAAAGGCTTTCGGAGGGAGAAACGGGGTTGCGGCCCATTAAGCTTTAAAATGTATTTTCCAATTAAAATAATTCCAGGATATCAATTATTTGATTAAGGCTTGAAGAACTATTGCTAAAATTCTGTAAAAATTCTCAAAAATATTTCTTGGTCTCTAGTTTATCCCATAAAATTTTCAAGTCCAAATTTTGAATATTTGTCTCTGTTTGGCTTTAATAGGGCTCTTTTAGGATTTTCTTTAATTACAAAATTCAGAAATTTATTTAATATTATTTTTCCTTTATTTTATTTCCTTTTAATTTTGGGGCTGTTACAATCCTATCCCCCTTACAGAGAATCTCGTCCTCGAGATTCGAAGCGAACCTCTGAAAAGCTGAGGGACTGAGTTCTACTGGTGCTCTGGGTTAGGAGGAGGAGTTACATCAGAAGTAGGCAAGGCGATCTCCGGATCTGGGTTGGTTGAGACCAAATTGGGAGTGTCTTCGGTTGTATCTGGTTTCTCTTTGTGGTGATCTGGCGTATGTTTCTCTGGATTTGGGATGGAGGATGGTACCCGCTTGGGATAGGGGCAGTTGTTGGCGTAGTGTCCTCCTTGGCGACAGTTGTAGCACACAATTGGCTTGCCGTTCCTGTCCCTCTTGTATCCGGTAGCTTGCGTTGGTGTCTTTCTGGCTGGCGGTGCTTGGGGTGGGATGTCTGTGCTTGGCCCTCCGAGGGTGGTTCGTGGCTTGGTAGGGGTTGGGGCTTGAGGTGGAATTACTCTGGTTTCTGGTATAATTGCTTCATTCACCAATCTTTGAAAGTTGGCGAAGTCCCCGTGGATTAGTTGAAGGGAGAGCTCGTGTTGGTGTTGTTGGAGACGGAACAACTGTGCCTGCTGCTCTTGCATCTGCTTCTGTTGTTGTTGCATCTGGGTAAGCAGTGTGGTGATTAGTTGGTTCTGTTTTGTCATCATCTCCGTAAGTGTGGGATGATTGACAACAGGGGTCTGTTGATGTCCAGCTGCACCCCACTGAGGCAGATTGCCTGAGGTGTTTCCATCGTGTGGAGCTTCTGATCCTTGGTTATTGGCCATCCTGAAGTTGAAGGGTTCAAAAAGAAGGTGCCAACATTAAGGGGAAATTGTTACTGGTTTTATTGCCTAAGATGAATAATTTGACCTAGATGCTTACATACCTTATTTTAGTTCCTTACCATCTTTCACACTCATGCCTTATATTATTTTTAATATAAATGATTTATCATGTATTTTATTCACTCAACATTCATGTTGTAATATATTCTATTAGTGTTAGAGGTTTAAGATGAAGTGATGTTGATTATATCTTATTGAATTCCTTGGTACCAAAAATTCAAGAAAATTTTTGGAATGCAATTTAATGCTTAGGAGAATTTTTAGGAGAATACTCTAGCTAATTGTTATTTAAATGAAATTTTTAGGCCCATATTTTAGCTTTGATTTATCCTTTCCTTGGAATTTATTTATTTTATTTTTAATGCCTGGCGAAAATCAAGGTGTTACAATCCTAACTTCCTTAACAAGAATCTCGTTCTCGAGATTCGGAAAGGCTAGAAGTAGAAGGTTAAAGATAGGCTTCAAGTCTACATTTGCATAGATTGGGCTTGGCTAAGTTAGGGCTTTCCTGACAACGTGTATTGACTTCACGATTGGAGTTGATCTTGCAGAATGGCGACGAATGAATTATGTTGAGTTGAAACTAGAGGTAGATTCTCTCCTTTATATTGGAATTATGACCTAATAGGTGCATGAGGAAAAAGGAAATGGGATTAAGCTTTTATTTCAAAATGTATCGTTCTTGCGATTACATATATTTATATATTCATTCATGCCTTATTTTTGACATGAATGGTAATACAATCAAGTAAAAAGAAAAGCAATCAACCGTAAATCTACGTCTATGGTAGCTCAGGGGACGACTCGATCACGGGCTCGCGGGAGATGGTCGGGGTCGAGGAACTTGACGGTCCGGCGGGTGGAGCACTGTGGGAGATCCTCTTGGGCCTCACGGTAGGGATCCGAAGGGGTTTCTTCTTGCGAGACAGAAGAGGTGCGATCTCCTCAAGGTCCTTCTTCAAGTCTTTGAGCTGCTGGCGGAGCTGGGCATTGACCATGGCGCCTTGGCGTAGAAGCTCGTTCTGACGCCTCAACTCCTCTACCTCAAGAGTCAGCTGGGGGTTCTGCTGGACTTGTCGACGGAGCTCAGCATTCTCGCGGGCCAGGTTCTCCGATGAGTGACGGTAGAAGTCGATGGTGTCGTGCTGGCTATCTGCGTCGAGGACGGCTTCCATATGAAGGTTGTCCATAGCCCCCAAGAGTCTCATGGTGCGGGCGATGGCGGAGTTGTCCTGAGGGAGGAAGTTGATGTAGATGTTGCGGTGACTCCCGGGTGTACGCATGGGCATGAAGCGGTAGATGGTGTCACGGAGGTGGCAGTCGTAGACCAGTCGAAGCTCGGCGAGGGACTGAAGAGCGGCTCGCTGGCTAGCCACCACGAACGAAGGTCCTCCGACTCCATGGGTGTAGAAGGGTGGCTGTGTGGAGGAGGGGCGGATAACAACCGTGACCTCGCAGTAGCTCTCGTTCGCATCGGGAAAGATCCCGTGGAACGCAGGCTCATGGGGAAACCCCAAGAAGTCGACGAGCACGCGAAGCTCGCGGATGAATCCGGCCTCGTCACGAAGAGTCCCGCTCATGGTATGAACCGGCATCTACAAAAGAGAGAAAATTTTTGTGAAAAATCTCAGAAGGTGAGAGGATAAGTAATCTTTTGTAAAATATAGTTAACATATATATAAGTCCTACGGTCAGGTCTGTTTGGCTTCCTACAGTCAAGTCGGCTCTGATACCATCTTGTCGCGCCCCGATTTAATAAATCAGGACCTTTATTGAAATTCCAAAGAAAATCAATAAACCAAGACGTTCATAAAGCGACCACGTACAATACGGGCAATCATTCACGGTTCGTAGACCGCATTAATACAAAAGTGAATGAAAGTGAAGAGAAACTAAAAAAATCAAGGGTCCTAGATGAACGCCTCCTTCCAGTCTCGCCTTGACTGGGTCGCTACTCCAGACCTTCATCCTCCTCGTAGTAGACGGGCTCTGATGTTGTAAGTCAACGGGGTGAGTACAGATGTACTCAGCAAGCCACCGAATGCAAGAGTAATGCAAGATAATAACAAGGGAGACAGTGGCTAGTTTTGCGGAAGCAGCATATTTGTAAAGCATTAAATGTGAGTAATTTATTTGTGCGGAAAAGTAAACATGTGAATGCATCATCAACTTCTAACTCGAGGAGTACGTTTCACCTCCTCGCACACCAGTCCTTACATGCCATGAATAACTCAAACCTTCAAACAATTGTAAACTAACTGCGAGTAGTCACACAACCCGCCCTTGACCGTGGGCTCGGCTTTTCGAAAAGATTGAATTACTCTGATCAGAGATGTACCACTGTACCCACAAGGCACGCACTCATCACTTACACCAAAGTGTAACGAGATGACCCATTTCACAAGAACTCGTGCCAAAACCTTCCATATGGTCCTCCCCGACTCAACAGCACCCTCTTATAGGTTTCATATGGTGTCCCGACGCGTCGGTGCCCCACCATACCCCCCCCTTGAGCCTCCTTTGGTACAAGTCGCCCGCAGGCTTGCCCCTTGCCCCCTCCACTATGGTGCCGAGAGACGGAGTGTTCCACACTTCCAGTTAGGACTTACCCATTAGACTTGTGGTTGGTACGGAAGTGCTTTGCAACAGATCCCGCAGACCGGTCCTTATAGTGCCCCGGGTGCGACCAACCAGTTTCCGAGCTTGCACCCGAAACCCACCATACTTATAACTTAGCCAACTCCAACAGAGTCCAGAGACGAGAATAACGGGGAATTTCATATATCAGAATCCAGCTATCTACGACTCATTCTTTATATCCTATAGCGGTTGTGCCGGTACATTGGGCACTAGCTAATATAATAATTGTAGAGTGACAAGGAGTTAAGGCTCAATAAGCATGGCTTGGGTTTGCACACAAGGACGGGGATCTAATAAATATAAGTGTAAGGCTTGATATTTGACTAATGCAATATTATCCTATGAGTTATAGCGATAGTTTATTAAAACATGGGCTCAATATGATCAACTGTGTCCACAGAAGGGTCGATGACTTGCCTTGATCCGTGAATGGTGAAGGTGGAACCTCGGGGTAAGACTCGGGATCGTCGACGACGTTGTAGTCTTCTCGATACGGAAAAGTAAACACAACATTCAATAAACAATCCAAAATCAAGCATATAAGCATACAAGTTGTTGTTGGATTTAAGTAAAGGAGATAGAGTCTTAACTTTTAGAGTTTTGTTACTTAAACCTTTACGATTAATTTTTAATGAGATTCCTTAGTTTTTATAGCTTGATATAATTATTCTTCCTAAGGGGGTTTTATTTTTTTTCCCTTTTTAAAGTTGAAGTAAAAAGTTATAAAATGACCTTAATGTTTTTATGGCATTAATATAGTGACATTAGGTTATTTAGATCTTCTAAAGTTTGTTATATAAGTTTTAGGACAGTTTCATAAAGGGTTGACTTTTTCTTAAATGCCTTAATTAAATGTCCTAAAAGGGCATTTACAATATCATTTAATGGAACAAAGTGGGTAAAAATGAATATTCTATTTTTATTGTAAAAATAGTAAACTCAAGTTGTTAGGTTCTCTAAAGTTATTATACAAGTTGTCATGACATTTTTATCAAGTGTTTATCTTCTTTCATATGACTTACTTTATTATCCTACAAGGGCTTTTGCAATATTAATTAATAGATTAAAGTGGGCTAAGTGAACATGTTATTTTTATTGCATTTAAACAGTGGAATCAAGTCATTAAGTCCTTTGGATTTATTATCTAAATTTTCATGATATTTTTGTAAAGTGTTATATTTCTATTATATGAGTTAATTATTAAATGGGCCTAGGGGATGTTTATTTAATGACTTATAATGGGCAAAATGAATTGTTACATCTTTATTGGTTTACAAACAATGTACTGGAGTTAATAGATCCTATAAATTTCTAAGAGTTTTTTCTGTATTATTTAATTGGAATATTGATCAAATCCTAAAGGGGTCTTAGGGATGTAATTTAGTAAAATGTCATGGACAAATTGGTTATTACATTTTTATTGTATTAACCATAGTGAATTAGAGCCATTATATCTTCTGATATTATTTTATAAATTTTTAAGGGTTTAACTGAATTATTTTATTGAAATATTAATTAACTCCTAAAGGGGATTTTTCTTTATTATTTAATAAGATTATTATGTGCCAAATAAATATATTGTTTTTATTGCATAAAAGTGTAGAGAATGAAAATACAAATTTTCCAGAATCAAAAAGGTGAATTTTGGAGTTAAATTGAGCAAGATATGAATTTTTAAAGTTTAAACTAATTTTCTGAATTTTATTTTAAACAGAAATCAGTCCCTAGTCCACGGTGAGCCAGGCCCACGGTGGACCAGCGACTGCGCGCGTGAGCCGGAGCGATCAGAACCGCAGGATCAAGATCCAACGGCCAGGACGCGTGCGGGGCGATTAAGTGGCGATCGACGGCTCAGGGAGCCCGATACCCCTTTGACCAAGTGGACGGCCCGGATTAAACCCGAGTGGGTTTTAATCCTAGCCGGTCATCTCCGATCGCACGGTACCGAGCCCGTCCGGCACGCGCGCGGCACGGGGGAAGCCGAGGGCTTCGTCCCCGACTCCGGCGGTGCGGCGGCGAGGGCGAACGGCGGCGGCGGGGGTCCATGGACCTAGGCGACGGCAAAAACGGAAAGAGGGTCGGGAGGGGATTGCTACCGTACCGGAAGTGGCGACGACGATGGACTGGTGGCGACCGGCGGCGAGGAGGAAGCGGCGAAGCTTTCGGGTCCGACGACGGCGCGGCGATCCGGCGACGATCCGGCCCAACAGAGGTGGGGCCGAGGGAGTGTGTGCGACGGTGGTCGTGACGGTGGCCTTGGCGAGGGTGGCGGTGGCACGGTGCGCCGGCGAGGTCTTGCCGGAGCCGAAACAGAGAAAAAAACGCAAAGGAGAGTGGGGGCGCTCGGGGAGGCGAGGGCTTGAGCTCTGATGTTGTGGCGTAGTGCGGTGAGGGCGGGGGCCTTTTATAGGGGTCGCCGGAGTCTAGGATGGCAAGCCAACCGAGGAATCCCGAGAGGATTTCTTTCCCTCCGGCGAGCTTTCCTTTTCTCCTCGGACAAGCTTCCAAAGGACGGAACTGCGTCGGCTAAGGGCGGAAGGGGATCACGGCGACGAGGGAAGACGATCCAGGGCCTCGATCTGGCGGATCCGGCCGGCCGGTGGCTGAAATCGGAAGGGGGGGCACCGGTATGGAAGGGGATCGGCCCCCTTCCTTCGGAGAAGAAGGTTATGACAGGTGGGCTCCACCTGTCATAGACCGAATGAAAAACAACCGCGCCGACCAGTGGGTCCTACCCGACAGCGAGAGAGGGCGCATGGCGGGGACTGACGTGTGGGCCGGAGATGGCAGTGAGAGGGTGGGAGGCTGCCAGGTGGGCCTGGCAGAGCGTGCGCGGAGGAGAGAGGGAGGGGTTTGGCGCCGACAGGCTGGCCCCGCCTGTCAGCGAGAGGGGCGAGCTGGGCTGGGCCGAAAGGCTTTCGGAGGGAGAAACGGGGTTGCGGCCCATTAAGCTTTAAAATGTATTTTCCAATTAAAATAATTCCAGGATATCAATTATTTGATTAAGGCTTGAAGAACTATTGCTAAAATTCTGTAAAAATTCTCAAAAATATTTCTTGGTCTCTAGTTTATCCCATAAAATTTTCAAGTCCAAATTTTGAATATTTGTCTCTGTTTGGCTTTAATAGGGCTCTTTTAGGATTTTCTTTAATTACAAAATTCAGAAATTTATTTAATATTATTTTTCCTTTATTTTATTTCCTTTTAATTTTGGGGCTGTTACACTTGTCAAGGATGCCAGTGGATGGGTCGACGGAGTCATCGCCCACCAACAACTCTTCAAGTCATAGCTCCGGTATGGCCTATGGCCAGATGGGGTATGGATCTAATTGGTCCCTTTCCGTTAGCAAAGGGAAATCTGAAGTTCGCAGTGGTAGCTATTGAATATTTTTCTAAGTGGGTAGAAGCAGAGCCCTTAACAGCTATCACTTCGAACAATGTACAGAAATTCTTCTGGAAGAACATTATTTGCCGGTTCGGAGTGCCTAGATATCTCACAGTTGATAATGGAACACAGTTCGACGCAGAACCCTTCAGGAAGTTTTGCGAAGACCTAGGCATTCAACTATGTTTTGCTGCAGTGAGACATCCTCAGTCGAATGGAGCCGTTGAGCGAGCCAATGGAAATATTTTATCAGGGCTAAATCGAAGAATAGTAGGATTATCAAAGGGACTGTGGACCGAAGAGCTTCCGAAGATTCTGTGGTCCATTCGGACTACGCAAACAAGCTCCACAGGTTTTACTCCGTTCAGACTGCTATTCGGAGATGAAGCTATGACTCCAACGGAGCTCAAAGGAGGATCATTTCGCAGCACCGAACCAGACATCGAAGAAGAGAGACAAGCTTCGTTAGATTTGTCAGAAGAAACAAGACTTCGAGCTGTAGCTAATTTATCAAAATATCACCAGCAGACGAAGACTTGGTATGACCCGAAGGTTAAGCTCAGCGAGTTAAGGCCGGGTCATCTTGTTCTACGAAGCATTATAGCACCAGGGAAGTTAGGCAATAAATGGGAAGGTCCATATCTAATTGTCCGCTCAGGACGCCCTGGTTCATTTAAATTAGCTAATTTAGAAGGTGAAGAGTTAGCACATACTTGGCATGCGGAGCACCTAAAGCGATACTTCGCATAAGGGCTCCTTGTAATTCGCTTGTAATCACCTCTAAATTAATAAAGCATACACCCTGATGGTTGCCTTCCCCTTGACACTCCTAGTTTCCCGAGCGGACGCGCTGGGACGGAAGTCGATCGAGAGGGAAGTGTCATTAAGCTGGGTTGTATTTCCGGACTTCGTACCCATAAAGTCGAAGCCTCCGGTGTGGTGGCTGAAATCCATCCGGAGCCCAAGCTGATACCTTGTAGGCATCCGTAAAAGAGCCAATACCACATTCTACGGAGTCCAAGCTTCGGCTGGTAGACTTCCGTAAAAAGAGCCGAAGGTGGCCAAAATCTGCGGAGTCCAAGCTGCAGCTTGCAGACATCCGTAAAAAGAGCCGAAGGTGGCCAAATTCTGCGAAGTCCAAGCTCCGGCTGGTAGACTTCTGCAAAAAAGAGCCGAAGGTGGCCAAATTCTGCGAAGTCCAAGCTCCGGCTGGTAGATTTCTGCAAAAAAGAGCCGAAGGTGGCCAAAGTCTGCGAAGTCCAAGCTCCGGCTGGTAGACTTCTGCAAAAATAGCCGAAGGTGGCTAAAGCAAAACAGCATTTAAGCCATGAGCTTCGAATGTCTGTTCATATGCGTCCAAAGTGACAAATTTTTTAAGACACTAAAGTGTCCTGAAAGTCATCTCAATTGATTTCTTTCGTGAAGCAAACAAAGGTACCAAGTTACCATTCTTCTGACTACAAAGGTCGAAGACATTTCATAAGATTTCAAAAGATCTTTAAATGACAGAGGGGCTCCGAACCCCCAAAAAATTGTACTCCGAAGTTTTTTCTTTGCGCATAACCATCTTTGAATACAGTTCGAAGTTGCTTATACCCAAAGAGGGGCTAGTAAATATGGAGACAATTTTAAATCGGCATTCATTATTAAAATAAATGTGTTTACAGATTACACTATGAAAAATTGGTATCTATACCAAGAAGGAATCGAAGACCTCTTCGGTCTCGAGAGCTAGGGGTGGAACGACTAGTTCCAACATCGGAAGTTCTAAGAACTTTACGTTTAACTCTCTTCCTCCCCTTCGAAGCTCTAAAATCCTTCTGCTCTTGTTGAAGCTCGGCCCAAGTTCGAAGCCGCTCGGGGCTTCTTTCCCAGCTTCTAAGATCTTCAGATCTTTTATTTTGGGCTTCACCTTCGTCTTCGGACCAATTAGTGTCTTCGGAAGACGAGGTGTTTGCGTCAATCTCTTTATCTTCTTCTTTAATGTAAGACAATATGTCTTTGATTACTTCGGGCGCAATAACGCCGGAGTCATCTCGAGGAATAAGAAATCGAGGACGCTTATAACTCTTTAGAAGTTCGAAGGTGTTCCACAGTGAGCGAAGTTCGCTGTTAAGCTCTAACACTTCGATATCTTCCATAAGAGGCAAAGCCTAAAAATATGACAAGCAAGACTTTCATTTATAAATATTTACAAGCATCAGCTTTACATAATCAAAAAATCCTAAATAAATCCTAAACCTGCGGGTTCGGAGGAGGCTGACTGCTCGAAGCTTGGCTCCGAACTTGCTTTTGGCATTGGCCTTCATCAATCCAAGCCATGATCGCAGATCGACCTTCGGCTCTCCACGAAGTTTGGAAGGCTCGCCAAGCAGTAGCTACGCCTTCGGAAGGAGTCAAAAGTCTCGCGTCGTCGAAGATGATGGAGCCCTCTACGCTCGGAGTGATTGTTCGGCCCAAATCCTCGTAGTAACGAAGTATTCCAAGGGCAGACACTTGTCCGGAGAGTTCTCCATAACGCATGCCTGCCGTCTTCATTTGCTTCGCTGCTCCTTGGATCCTCTTTAGCCGGCGCAGCAGAGTTACATTGTCATCCGAAGGTAGTGATCCAGTAGTACCGAAGTACTCCAAGACACCTAGCATCTGCTCGATGACCTCCGAAGCCACCTTCTCAGACTTGAGCTTTTCCGCATTAAGTGCATCCTTGGCCGAAGTCGTTTCTGCTAAAACTCCGGAGATTCTAGCATTCTCCGTAGTCAAAGCATTCTTCTGAGTCCGGAGTTGGCCAGCCTCTTCTTGTAGTCTTACAAGTTCAGACTCCTTGGCAGCATCCTCCGTCCGCAGTCTTTCAATTTCTGCTCGAAGCACAATTCTTTCTGCTTCGAGCTCTTTCTTCTCAGCCTCCAAGCTTTGCCTAGCCCTTCGCTCTGCTAGTATTACATTGTCCATCTGAGCTACTCGACCTTCGGAGAAGTTAAAATTTCTTTGAAGAGTTTCGTTCTCTTCCCAAAGTTGAGCAATTTTGTTTTCGTTCGATAAAGCCGCAGCGCGGGCTAAGACTGCTTGCTAAGAAAAAAAGAAAAAATGAAATAAGAAATTATTCATATATAATTTGCTATTTGGTTCGAAGATGCTTTATACCTGATAAGCTGCTCTTTCCACAGCAAGGTTAAGCTCCGAACCCTTCGCTCTGCTTAAAAGGGCTACCAGTTCTGTTTCCCCGACTTTGCGACTGGCTTGACCCAAAGGTTTAACCAAAGTCCCAAGTCCGGTTTTCTCCTCCAAAAAAGGAGTTATGAGAGGAAGCATTACTGAAGCCTTCTGATCAGCTCTGCTTAGCGAAGGTCCAGAGAGTTCTTCCGAGGCCCTTGGAACTTCTGAAGATGCCCCCCCCTCAGTCGATTCACTTTCATCTGTTGACTCAGATGAAGTCGATCCTTGAGCAGGGAGAGGCTCTATGTGTCTTTTTCCTCTTCCAGGCCCCGGTAAAGTAACCTCCGGTTGTGGCTCCGAAGTTGTCGAAGGTCTTTGAATTGTATCTTCGAGGGATACTTCGACAACAGGAGGCTCTGCAAAAACAGAAATATTATACATTGTATAATTTTGCAAAAATTGATAAGAATTATGCAAAATTTACCTTCGACATTTTCTGGAAGATCGAGTACTGGACTGATCGGAGGATCAAAAGTGTAGTCCTCATCCGAATCAGCCGCTAAATCTTGGACTGCAGGAGCATCGTCCTGGGGAGTCCTCGTTACTTCTTCGGGAATCGAAGCCATAGTGACTTCGACCCCACCTTCATCCGCAGGAACTCCGGCCTGAGTTGTATCTTCTTGAACTACCGAAGTCCTTGGTTGATCAGTATTATCTCCAGACTCCGGTACATTCGCAGGTACTTCGGCCTCATCTACACCCATAGGGGCTTCGATTTGTTCCTCCTGGGTATCCGGAGCTCTTACTTCTTCGATGTTGGCTTGGGGCTCCGGTATACCTGCAGTATCTTCAATGTGAATACTTTGTTGAGCTGCATCTTCCTCAATCAATTTCATTAAAAATATACCTTCGTCTTCTTTAGAACTAGAAATTGAAGCTCTTGAGCTTGAAGGTACAGAATCTAAAGATGCGAGGTTCTTCGGCTTCCGAGCCACTTTCTTCACCGGAGTCCTTGCGGAGCTGGAAGCTCCGGCTTCAGCTACTCTTTTCTTGGGTCCTTTCTCTTGAGGCACCCAGTCCATCAGAGGGGGCGGAGTTAACTCCAACATTCCCCATACTCTGTTAAATCGTTCCCAACTTCCGACCAATTTGATTCGCCATTCTTTTTCCGACGGAGTTGGGGCGCCCAGAATCTTCTCCGAAGCCCTTACAATTTGCTCTGAAGTAATAGGGGCTGAAGAAGCTAAAAAATAATTCGAGTTAGTTTTTCTTCGAAGTAAATATGTACTATGCATGTTGGTTTCGAAGTTACCTGCAGGGCTCGAAGTATAGTTAATCTTGCGAAGACCGCCTTCCGAGTCATCCTCGAAGACGATAGGCCAGTTGGCCATCAACGGAGGAATTTGCAGTCCGAGGAACTCTTCGGCTAAGTCCCGCATGCTCAACCTTCGGCTGATTTTCTGAAGCAAGTTGAGGCGAGCTTCGAGCTGGCCTTCGTCAGGTTGCACTAAGGCTTCCTTTCGAAACTGGATTTCTTTGAGGGGACCGGCCAGAGGACTGCTCACTCCAACTTCGGCATAAAACCACCTCAAGACCCAATCGGTGTACCATCTAGCATTGATGGCCTTAGCAGGGAATTGCAGGGCATATTCATCACGAAGCCTAAAATTGATGTTTCCGAAGGAAACCACCACTTTCTCGCCTCCGGAGCCTACGAAGGTCTTCGGCTGACAAGTTGCTCTGTGAAGCGCAGCGAAGATTTCAGCCCTCCCCTCACAACCTTCGGCTCTCAGTGCCCACTCGAAGATAGCTAATCTAGCTACGGCATTCGGAGATAGCTGGGGGAGGGTTACATGAAACAGGTCAAGTACTTCGGCCAAGAAATCCACCGCAGGGAGGCCCAAGCCCGCTTCGAAAAAAGCTTCGAACACTACAACTTCTCCGGGTCTTGGTGATGGAATCGATTCTTTGCCCGGTTTCCGAATCATAACCCCATCACTAATCTTTCCCCCTGTTGTGATTGCCAAAGATTCTTTCTTGCAGGTAGACGGCCCCAATTCAAAAGATTGATCCAAGTATTTAGTCGATGGTGGGCACAGACCTTGGTCATCGGGGATTTGGGGATTTCTCCCCCCTGCCGCCATGGATGTTGCCGCCTGCATTGAGGGTGTCGCCGCCAATGTTGCTGCTGCTGCTGCTGCGGCCGCCTGTTGCCGAGCCAAGGCCGAAGGAGGCGCAGATCCCTTGGTCTTCACCATCGCGATTGCTGGATTGATCTGAAGGAACGGAGGCTAGGGCTCAAGAACTCAAAGCTAGGGCTCAAGAACTCAAAGGGCTCAAAAGTTTTTAACTGAGAGAAAGTGGTGAAAAGGTAATCGGGTAAGTTTTGGGCTCTTTATTTATAGCCTAATCGTTCCGTTGGTTACCGTTTGGGCTCTGCCTTTTCGCATTCCCGCCCGTTATTTTCCTCCAGAAATAACGCATCATATAATTTCCGTTAGAAACAGGAACTAACGGCTATTTTTTCTAAGTCTAAAGAGACTTTCGAACTTCCTGAGTCAGTTCTAAGATAGTTCGAAAAGTAATTACCTTATGACTGATTCGAAGTTCATATCTTCATGCATTTCGAAGATAAAATAAAAACCAATAACCCCTATGATTGGTTATCTTTTCTTTCCGTATACTGCTCTCCTAACGTTACAGGTCAAACGGAGAAGCGTATTCGAGGGGCTACTGTTGGGGGAAAATATCTCATCTTCGGGGTTATTGCCGAAGCAGCATAAAGGCAGTCAACCAGTTCGAAGATTGTCCGAAGACCATCTTCGAAGATGCCCAGAACCTCGATCGAAGCCCGAAGACAGGCACTAGTTCGAAGTATGTCTTCGAACCAAAGCCCTTCATGATCTTTTCTGCCAGCTAAGATGGAAGACTTATCTTCTATCCTATTAGATTAGTCTTTTACCATTTTAGCCCTATTAAGGAAACCGAATAGTTTCCTTAATGTCGGTTGTAATAGAGGGGTAAATAGGTCTTTTCCTTAATGTTTAAGCCTATAAATACCCCCCATTTCACCCTGTAATAGGGACGGATTACAAGTGATTCAATACACACTTTCGAACTATTCTAAGCTATTATCCTTTCGGAGGCTTAGAACAGTTTGCTTCGCAAACACTTCGTTTGTTAGTTTCTTTTCTACAGAAACCTGTTAGCGTAATCTTTTACGCCAACATCAGGTTACCTAAGGGTCAAGTCATTCCACCTACCGATGAGTTAAAGAAGCATCCGTACTGTAAGTGGCATGATTCGCATTCACATAATACTAATGACTACAATGTTTTTCGACAGCATATCCAATCGGCCATAGAAGAAGGACGATTGAAGATAGACCATAATCTGAAGATGAAGCTGGATAAAGATCCTTTTCTCGTCAACGCCGTCGACCTCGGCGAGAAGAAGGTGTTGATTCGGCCAGAACAGGCCGAGTCGGCTAAGGGGAAGGATGTAATTGTTGGAGAGTCGTGCACTCGCACACTCATACCGAAGAACCCCGAGGTAGGAGTGTGGAAACAGAACGTCAATACCCCTTCGGCTAAAGCTCCCAAGAGGCCGAAGGTAACATACAATATGCTGTAGACAAGCATCAAATAAAGGCCAAGGAAGCAAGTCCACACGCTAAGAAGCTAAAGCAGCCGAAGGGTCTAAGACTCTCGAAGGGTAGCTTTGGACCGAAGAAGTCGAACCCTCCGCACGGCGGCTTCGGGCCACGGTGGCCTGACACTCCGCACGGTGGTTTCGAGTCACAATGGCCAAACCCCTCGTACGGTAACTTCGGCCCCCAATGGCCGAACCCCGCACCGTGTTGGACTTATCCGATGGGAGGCTTCGCCCTGCACTGGCCAAACGTACCTCTGGCCTGGCAGGACCCTTCACTGGTGTGGTCTGAAGCACCATCAACTCTGCCGAACCCCCTTCCGGGTAACGGGTTCGGATCTCAGTGGGCAAGGCCACTAGAGCCGCCGATGCCTCCGCCGTACGACTGGGCAGGAACCCCGTGGGCTCCGTACGTATCTGGGTCGGGGTACCCTCCGCAACCTAACAATATGCCTTGTTTTCCTTCAGAGTATTATGGATGGCGGGGACAAACAGACGCAGCGGAGGGGGGCATCGTCCACAGACTGTCTGTGGTGCCTCCGAATCGGACCATGCAGAGCGAAGCCGAAGGGTGTGAGCACGCGGAGGCCGAAGTCAGGGAGTCTAAAGCCATCACCATCAGAGTTGGGTCTCAGGAAGTCCCAATCCCGAAGACTTTGTCGCCGAAGCCTGACGGATGTAAGTCCCATGCTTCGGCTGGGCTCTGCACCGAAGCCTGGTTCGATCGGCCGAACAAGGCTGGTCCGTCCGTAGGGGTCCACAGCGAAGGCCCCTCCGAGCATAGGGTGCACAAGGTCGAAGGGCGCAGTACCACTTTGGCCAGAATTAATGGAAGCCAAACAGTAGCACCCGGTACCAAGCTGCAGCCCTCTTGGGCACCTCCAGGCATGTCCACATCACAGAAGAGACGCCTACAACGACTACGGGGACAGGATATGCGCGAGAGGGAAGCTGAGGATGAGCGCGACGCTATCTTCGAAGAAATCCGCCCTCGGCCAGCTACGAAACAGGTATGGAAGGAGAAGCCGGTTGAGATAACCAACCCGGCTCCTAGTCCGAGCGACAACGATGACGACATGCTCGACGATGATTACTCGCCCATCTCTGAAGGGCCCGCACCCCAGGTGATGGACATCAACATCGTCACGCTACTCGCCGAGTTCGCCCTGCCACAGGACGAGGCCGAGGTCGCTCAATTGAACCTCAGTCCGCGCAATGCCATCTTCGAGAAGCCCGAGGACTCGGCTCACCATCTAAAGCCTCTCTACATCAGAGGTCACATCGATGGAAAGCCGATTTCCCGAATGCTCGTCGATGGCGGTGCCACTATTAACTTAATGCCTTACTCGTTGTTGAAGAAACTTGGCAGGGACGAGGAGGACCTGAAGAAGACCAACTTGATGCTCAATGGCTTCAACGGCGAGAGCTCCGAAGCCAAGGGCATACTCTCCATGGAGTTGACGGTGGGCAACAAGACATTGCCAACAGCATTTTTCGTCATCGACGTACAAGGTAACTACAGCGTACTACTTGGGCGCGACTGGATTCACGCGAACTATTGCATTCCTTCTACTCTAGACCAGTGCCTGATACAGTGGGACGGCGATGAGGTAGAGGTCATTCCTGCGGATACTTTGGCCCAAGTAGCATTGGTCGATGTATCAGTTGACGCCGTCCATAACAAAGTAGAGTGTATATCTGGTAGAGATCTGTCAGATTACGATTTTGTTAGCGTATCCGGAGGACAATTTGTACCAGTGTCTGTAAAGCCGACTGGAGTAGCACGACTGTTTTTGTATTAATAGTCATGTCTAGCAAAAGTAATCTAGATTGGCTAAGTCTCGTGTGGAGCAATATCGGTCTAGTAAAGACTTTATTGCCGAAGCCATCAAAGACTTTAGCGAAGTAGAGAAATTAGGACAAGGTTTTGCGTCGGCCGACCCTTTGGAGGAAATTGACATAGGAAATGGTAGCATTCCAAGGCCGACTTTTGTAAACCAACATTTACAGCTCGATGAAAAGGCTGAAGTAATAAAGTTACTTCAGTCGTATGTCGATTGTTTCGCATGGGAGTATAGCGAGATGCTAGGGCTAAGCCGCGAGCTCGTGGAGCATCGGCTGCCTATCAAGTCCGGATTTAGGCCTTATAAGCAGCCTCCCCGCCGCTTTAACTCGGCCGTCTATGACTGAGTTAAAGAAGAAGTGGAGCGACTACTCAAGGCTGAGTTTATTAGGCCGTGCAGGTACGCGGAATGGGTTGCTAACATTGTGCCTGCAGAGAAGAAAGAGAGCGGCAAGATACGGGTGTGTATTGATTTCAGGGATCTGAACAGAGCAACTCCAAAAGACGAGTATCCAATGTCGATAGCCGACATGCTGATCAACGATGCTTCAGGACATAAGGTACTAAGTTTTCTTGATGGCAATGCTGGTTATAATCAAATATTTATGGCCGAAGAGGACGTCTACAAAACCGCCTTTTGATGCCCTAGTTTTGTCGGTTTGTTCTAGTGGGTCGTCATGACTTTTGGTTTGAAGAATGCTGGCGCCATGTACCAGCGCGCTATGAACTTGATCTTTCATGACTTGTTAGGAGTTATGTTAGAAGTTTACATTGATGATGTCGTGGTCAAATCGGACGCTATGGGAAACCATTTAGCCGATTTAAAGGTTGCCTTTGATAGAATGTGACAGTGTGGGTTGAAAATGAACCCACTCAAGTGTGCTTTTGGTGTGTCGACGGGTAAGTTCTTAGGTTTCATGATTCACGAGAGAGGCATAGAAATTGATCCTAAGAGACTTGAGAAGATTAGGAACATTGCAGCGCCGACGTGCAAAAAGGACGTACAGAAGTTGCTAGGCAAGATGAACTATTTGCGTCGCTTTATATCCAACTTGTCCGGCAAGATTGATGCCTTTATCCCCATACTCCGGCTAAAAAATGAAGTCGACTTCACTTGGGGGGCAAGCCAGCAAAATGCTTTTGAAAAGATCAAGGAGTGCTTGTCATCACCACCTGTGGTGAGAGCACCCAAAGCCGGGATTCCGTTTTGGCTATACATCGCTGCTGAAGATAGCGTGATTGGGGCTGTGCTAACCCAGGAGGTAGAGGGAAAAGAGTACATCATCACATTCTTGAGTCGACGCCTGCTGGACGCCGAAACAAGGTACGCGTTTGTAGAACGATTGTGTTTGTCACTTTACTACGCGTGTACCAAATTACGCCATTATATTCTCCCCACTACATGTGTTGTTGTTTGCCAAACCGATGTTATAAAGCACATGTTACATAAGCCGATTCTAAATGGAAGAATCGGAAAATGGGCTTACGCGTTGATTGAGTATGATTTGGCCTACGAACCCCTGAAAGCGATGAAAGGCCAAATCGTAGCTAACTTTATAGTTGATCACCACGTAGATGTCAGCTGAAGTGACAATATTGCTCTAGTTGAAGTAGTGGCATGGAAACTTTATTTTGATGGTTCGGCTTGCAAGAGTGGCCAAGGTATTGGAGTGGTTCTCATATCACCTAATGGAATGCACTTTGAAACTTCGGCCCGACTAGAATTTTCTTCCACTAATAACCAAGCCGAATACGAAGCTTTATTGCTAGGTCTTGAATTACTAGAATCTGTAGGTGCTAGACATGTTCACGCATACGGTGATTCTTTGTTAGTAGTGCAACAAGTAGCTAAGAGTGCTCAATGTTTTAACGGCTTGCTGAATAGTTACATGGATAAATGTCTAGACATAGTTGCTACTTTTGATGACTTCAAAATCTCTCACGTGTCAAGAGAAGCCAATTCAGTCGCAAATGATTTGGCTCAGCAAGCATCTGGTTACCAAGTCAGGAGAGGGAAATTTTCTGTATTGGAGAAGCCGATGCTTGGTCTCACTGCTGAAGCTAGTAACGGTGAGCAGGCGCACCCTCTGGGTGGAACCCCTCTGGCCGCCGGAGGCCGCTGCACGCCAAGGTCCCTGCACCGGAGTACTCTGCCAACTATGAGACCTGGCACGCCGGAGTCCGTAGGGCGAAGCCTCCCGCACAGAGAAGGCTCCCCGGAGTCCGAACCCTCTGGAGGGCTTCGGCCTAGTACACTCCGAACGGCCACCCCGTCCAGGCTTCGGTAGGAGCTGGAATGGCTCGGGGGGCACCCCGAAGTCAGTAAGTTAGAAATTTTTTCAGAAGGTGGGCCAGCGAGACTCTCTGAAACCTATAAGGGCGATTGGAGAATCCCAATCGTCCAGTATTTGAGAGACCCTAGCCAAAGGGTTGATCGGAAGGTTCAGCGACAAGCATTCAAATTTGTGTTGATAGACGACACATTGTACCGTTGAACCATCAATGGAGTACTATTGAAGTGTTTAGACCACGAACAATCCCAGGTAGCTACGAGAGAAGTCCATGAAGGGCTTTGCGGCACTCATCAGTCGGCCCAAAAAATGAGTTGGATGCTCAAAAGAGCGGGTTTTTATTGGCTGACTATGACTGAAGATTGTTTCAAGTACTATAGAGGGTGTGAAGCATGTCAGAAGTTTGGCAATATTCAGTTAGCTCCTGCCTCATTACTCAATCCTATTGTCAAGCCATGGCCATTTCGAGGCTGGCGTTTAGACTTCATCGGCCAGATTCACCCTCCTTCCTCAAAAGGGCATCGGTTCGTGTTGATGGCGGCGGATTACTTCACTAAGTGGACTGAGGCTGTACCTCTCAAGAACATGACTCACAATGAGGTATGTGATTTTATCTTGAAGCACATCATACATAGATTCGGCATTCCTCAAACTCTTACTACGGATCAAGGTAGTTCATTTGTTTCTAGAGAAGTAAGGGACTTCACCGAATATTATGGTATTAGATTGATAAACTCTTCACCTTACTATGCTCAGGCCAATGGTCAGGCTGAGTCTAGTAATAAAACCGTGATTAAGCTCATTAAGAAGAAAATTGAAGAGTTTCCTAAAAGGTGGCATGAAGTGCTTTCCGAGGTGCTATGGGCTTGTAGGATTGCAAAGCACGGTGCTACCAAAGTCAGTCCATATGAGTTGGTATATGGACAAGAAGCAGTTCTACCTATAGAGGTAGATCTTGGCTCCCTAAGAGTATTAAAGCAAGACGGCTTATCGGTCAACGAGTATGAAGCTCTTTTGAAGGATAATCTAGAGGAAGTGACCGATAAGAGACTAAGGGCTTTAGAAGCCATAGAAGTAGACAAAAGGAGAGTAGCCAAAGCCTACAATAAGAAGGTTAAGCCAAAATCATTTCAAGTAGGAGGTTTGGTATGGAAGACGATTTTACCTTTAGGCACGAAAAGTCCCAAATTTGGTAAATGGTCACCTAGTTGGGAAGGACCTTTCAAGATAGCCGAAATCGCTCCCGGCAATGCATACATGTTGGAATCTCTGCAAGGAGAGCGGTTTCGAAGAGCTTTGAATGGTAGGTATTTGAAAAGGTATTTCCCAAGTGTGTGGCAAACAACATAAAAGGTGTCAAAAGCCGATATGGACGGTATCATCTTTAGTTCGCTGTGCTTTTAGTTCACTCAGTTCAATAAAAGGTGGCATGTGTTGATAGCAAAAAATGGCATTTATGGCTGAGATTGACAAAATATCAATTTTGGTAATTTGGGCCAAAAATACACATGTCCGGGGTCAGGCCGAAGCCCTATAGGACCGAAGGTCCATTGGGCTGTGGGCTCCGAAAGCCTCTGGCCAGCCCATGGTCTTCGGCCAGGAAGCCTTCGGAGGCCTACGCCACCGAAGGCCCACGACACCAAAGCTTCGGCCCGAGGAGCAGGCCTTGACGGGCCTGGCCGAAGCCCACTTCGGCAGAGATAGAATTGTATACAATTCCAGCTAAGTTTCTTATATCCATCTAGCCAAATTAATAGAAGATTAGATCAGAGATTAAGCCCCTATAAATAAAGAGGTGAGGCCAGCGTAGAGCCCCCCCAAAACACAAACCAAACCAAAGCCCTAGCTTTGATCGTATTTACTTTACCTTTATTTTTCCTGTACCTCTTCGTGGGTTTGCCTGGAAGCCCTCCGCCGGCCACTTCGGAACAGTGGTAACCCTTGTTACTTCGCTTGTGAAGTATCCGTTAATCTGCGTAACAGATTGCTACCTTCGCTACTAGTGCAACACTTAGCAGAATTCGGTCCTCAGGCCGAATTGGTACTTTGAACTCTTTTGTTGCAGGTTCCCACGTTCAGAGCTACTTCGTCGGAGGTGTCCGGAGCTGAGAGATCAGTTTCGGAGGTCGTCAGGACACCCTTCGGCGAGACTACAGGCTTCGACGATAGGCTTCGCCAGCACACTCCATCACAGCAGGCTCCGCCATGCTCATACCTCGCTCTAGATGAAGTCGCTCGCGCGAGGCATTTGGGTTATTATTTTGTACTTCGCTGTATCAGAAACATCGCGCTGAACCCCATCGTTCAGAGGTGATTATCACGTCTGGATCCGTTCGGAGTTCATCTTCGATCGGACCAATCCGAACGCCGAAGGCACCCTTCGGCGAGACACTTCGCACCGGACGCTGAAGGTATACTTCGGCGACCCCTTCGCACCAGACTTCGAAACAGATAGGCTCCGACCGTTTTGCTAATTTTTATCTGTTTAATACATCTCTTTCGGCTAATTGGATTATTTTGTGTGATCTGATTGCCTGGTGACTCCACCCTCCTTATCACAACTAAGGGTAGTCGGAACGCGACGTCGATGCCGCGTCACACTTAGGCTTGTTCCTAAGTATCCGCGCACTTTTGGATCGTCGAACTGACCCAAGTGCGGGGGCACATTTTTGTGTCAACATTTATATCAAATGAGTATTTGACTTCGCTAGGTCGACTCTTAGTGGGAGAAGGCCGTAGTTCAGAATAAGTGACGGGTTTACTCTTAGCGTTCTAAACCCATTCGGTCGCATACATGTTAGCCGAATCTTCCTCTTCTTCCGACTCTTTCTCGTCGGAGTGTTCCATGATTTGGACTTAAGTCCTAGGCTTGTTAAATGTTTTAATAAAATTTTTATCTTTGGCTCGTCCTTCTTGGACCAGAGCCTGCAGTAAAACTTGACTAACTTCTAAAAAGTTTTGGTTGTCTAGCCTTTCTTTAATCTCAGAACGCAACCCGTTGAAAGCTAAATCCGCCAAATCACGCTCTGAAATGTTGAGACTAAAACATTGGTTCCTAGTATCTCTGAAGCGCTTGACGTACTTGGAGACACTCTCGATAGATTTTTGTTTGACCGATGTCAAGTATGAAATCCTAAGTTCTGTTTTACCCGTATAAAAATAGTCATGGAACTTTTGTTCCAATTCGGCCCACATTTGGATAGAGTTCGGCGGGAGCGCCGAAAACCAAGTGAAAGCGGTGCCGGATAGTGAGAGAGAAAATAGTCTAAGTTTTAAAGCGTCCAACCCACTAGCTTCCTCACACTATGCTAAGAACTGGCTGACATGCTCTAGTGTGGTTTTATTACCCTCACTGTCGAACTTGGTGAATTCAGGGACTTTATAGCCGTGAGGGTATGGTATAGTGTAGAAATGGTTAGGGTATGGCTTCCGATAAACCCTAGCCCGACCCCTAGGTACGACGCCGGTGCACTCCCTAAACAGAGTGTGGATTCATGCGGATTCGCTCCTCAATGTCATCTTGGCCTTCTGCCTATGCGCGTCTCTCATGCGGGGGTGCGACACATGGTGGTATGTCGGTGTGTCGGTCGTGGGGGTCCTCCTCATGCGCTAGCTCGGGATGTATGACGTGTTCGGGCCTATGCGTTTGAGCGTGAGCATGTGGCACAGGCAACGCGGTGAAAACTGGCGTGGTCATAGGTGGCGTGCAATAAACAAGGTTTGCTTGGCTATGTACGCAGTGTCTTATCTCGGTCGTGTATGTTGAGGCCCACATACATGATAGTTTTCCAAGTACTACCTTCGGTTCTACTATAGATGCGATTCACCGGTGGTACACTAACGATTGGGGTTGGAGAAACGGACTCGGTAAAGCCGAACCTTCTAAGTGTCGCCTCTACTTGAGAGCTAACTGTCTAATCTAAACAGTTGGCTAGCGAAGTGCTAACAGCTTGATTTACTGATGCGGCTATTTTTTGCTCAATCTCTAAGGAAGATAAAGGAGGCGATACTGGTGTTACCTAGGTCCGAGCGAGGTCGGGGATGTTGACGTCGCGCTTGATAAAGACCGCACGTGTATTGACGTAGCTTCCAAGCATGAGGTCTTTGTAACATCCCAAATTTAAAAATAAAATAAAAATGGGGGAAATAAAAATTCTGAAATAAATAGGAATTATTTTATTGGAGAAAAGGATAAAAGAACCCAATTAAAGCAAAACAAGGAGAAATACTTCAAGTTTTAAGCTAATAAATTTATGATGGAATCAATAAGCCAAGAAATATTTTTAGGAATTTTTACAAAATTTTAGCAACCATGCTTCAAGCTCTACATGAATATATGAATTTCTGGAATTATTTTAAATAAAAAAATACATTTTAAATAGTATTGGGCCGCAACCCCCAAACTGCCTCAGCCCGGCCCAGCCCAGCGCCTCGCTCGCTGCCAGGTGGGACCTCCTTGTCGGTGCCATCCCCCTCCTCTCTCTCCCGCCCACGCCTGCCTGGACCCACCCGTCAGCCTCACTCCCGGGCCCGTCTGTCGGTGCTGTCGGCTTCGCGTTTGGCCGCTGACAGGTGGGGGCCCCCTTTCCATCGCCGGCGAGACCCCTTTCCATTTTCACCGCCGGCCAGCCCCCTTGCCAAAATTAATGCCAGAATCGTACTTACCATCTGTCGGCGACCTCTTTCCCCAGAATCTGACGCGTTTTAGTCATAGATGGAAGGGATCCGAGCTCTTGGAAGGTTCACCGGAGTAAAAGGAAACCTCCGGTTTCCTTTCGATTAGACGCCGACGAGCCCCTATAAAAGACCCCCCTCACTCGCTGCACTCCACCACGTCGTCGTAGCACTAGCTATTGCAATCCAGAGCGCTGCCACTCTCTTTTAATCCCCATTCCCTGCTTTGGCTTCGGCAGCCCCTCGCCGACACCACAGACCCCCGCCATCCTCGCCGACACCACCTCTAGGACCAGCGTCACCACCCTGTCCTTGGCCACGTCTCCGTCGGCCATGAGGACTGCCGGAGCTTGTCATCGCCGTCGAACCCGAAAATCTTCGCCGTCGTCACTCGTCGCCGACCGCCGTCACTGCTCCTTCACCACCACCGCTGGTACGCCCGAGTTCCTCTTGCCCTTCGGAAACCCTCACCGCCGTGTCGCTGGAGACGAAGAAGAAGGGGTAATTTACCCCTTCGACGCGTGTCGTGCCGGACGACATCCTGGCCGCACGATCGTAATCGAACTGCACTTCGGGATTAATCAGAGTCGTTGATCTGCGGTGAAATGGTATTGGCCCATCTGAGACGTTGATCTCTATTTAAAAGCTGGGATCGATCTTGTGCGTCCACGTGGTACCCCTTCGCACGTTTTAATCTCAGTCGCACGATTTCACTTAAGTCCCCCGCCTCACCGCCAACCGTAGGATCTGGATCCAACGGTCTAGAGGGCTCCGGTCCACACGCACAGTGCGCAGGTCTATGGTGGGCCTGGCTCACCAAGGACCTGAGCCTGTTTTTCTGTTTAAATAAAAATCAGAAAATAGTTTAAACTTTGGAAATTCATATCTTTCTCAATTTAACTCCAAATTTCACCATTCAAATTTTGTAAAATTTATCTTTTTATTCTATACACATTTACGCAATAAAAACAGTAGGTTTATTGTTTACATTTTATTCTTATTTAAATAGATCGAAGGACCCCTAAATTATTTTTGTGGCCCCGCACACGTAAAGTCCATAAAATCAATATTATTTCCAAATTTTTTCCATTATAATCTTGATTCCACCCACACCATCATGTAGTCACTAGTTGTAGTTGCATTGATAACATCTTTACATCGTTGATCACCACTTCATCTTGTCACACACAACAGCCTTATTTTGTGCGGCATACAACAACAACTTGTATAATACATGTGTCATCATTGGTATCACATCAATAGGTATTTTGCTCACCATTGGCCTTACGTTGACCACTTATTTTGAAAATATCATTGACCACCTATACTATTCTCCATCTCATATGAAGTCTGCCGCCACATATGGCCTCCACTTCTCAACGAATCTATCGTTTGTGTGCCACTGTTGCTCTCCTTGTCACTGAGCCACATCACCTTCCCACGGATGCGCACATCACCTCGTCATGAGCTTGCATCGTCGTCTTCAATAGGGATGGTAAATTTACCCATGTGTCTGGGTATCCGCGGGTACTCGACCCGACGGGTATGGGTTTGGATTTAAATTTATGCCCATAGATTTACGGGTTCGCATACCTATTTAGTGTCTGGTCAGGTTTAGATTTTGCTTCAAATCCACGAGTAACCAAATAATATATTTTTCTAAAAAATATGGCCCGATAGTCTCTAGCCCAACTGTGACGCCCTACTTTTCTAATAAGCAACTAACAAACAAAACCAAAAAATTAGCAATAAATCATCTGTAATTGCGATGTAATCCACACACAATCACATGCAGTTTTGGGTATGGGACTTATAGCGGCACATCTCACTTCACTGTCACCAATTATAAACCACAACATGCTTAAAATAATTATGTTTTGTAATATGTTATGTGTATGGCAATAAGTTGATGTTTGAACTAAGTGGTTTAATATGCATAGAAATACTTGTGACTTTGAGTTTTGAGAAGTTTGATATCTTTTATGTGATAAGTTATAAACTACATGTGATTGTGTGTGGATTACATCGCAATTACATAGGAGTTATTGCTATTTTTTTAATTTTTTTTGGTTAATTGCTGATTACAAAAGTAGGGCATTACACTAACAAGCCTAACCGCCATTCTACAATTTGCGCCCTAACCCTGCCATCGCTAGCAGTGCATTGCTGTCCCACGCGATCATCGGCCTAGCCTCTTGTGCATGGACATCGTCCATGCCACTCCCACACGACCGTCGCCCACCGCTGCTCCTCCCTCGCGGCCATCTCCCACAGCTCCACACCTGACGTCACCCACAGCTCACATGCCCGTCGTTGCTTGCCACCATGGCCACATGGCCATCGCCTATTGTCGCACCTACGTCGGCCATCGACCACAATGGCACTCGCACGATCGTCGCACCCGCGCAACTATCTCCTATCCACGCTTGTTACCACTATTGAACCTACGGGTTTTCTGTCGGGTATCAGGTACATGACGGGTTTGGGCATGGGTTTAATTTCAAATTCGTGGATTCATGGGTACGGGGTTGAGTGAGTTTCGTGAATTTGCTTCATGGACATGTTTTTCTCAACCCCACGGGTTTTAGACTCATCGCCATCCCTAATCTTCACCTCCAAGCAGCTCGTCATAGCTTTCCCACTTGCTAAGTGCACAATGTCACAGTGCACCATCGTTGCGTCTGCACTTATCGTGGAGTCGTCACACACCACGGTTCTCAAATTTTGAGGCTTTAATATCAATTATTAGAATTGATTTGCTTTATCAACTCCGCTCTAATTCTCTCACACAATCTCTAGGGACCACACACAAACACCTGTATTGTATAAGAACTTCCACTAGTATTCCACTTAATGACACTACCTAGCACAATCATACCTATAAAACACACGATATATTCATCGAGTGCACTAACAGACTAACATAGATTATATTTTTTTTCATCTGGCTTCTTAGACTGTTATACACAGCATTGAACACAACTTAAATAACACATGGCAGACTCGTATCGGCTGTCTCCATGCACACTCAACACGTCAAGACTGTTCAACTGCTCGGCCGCACGACCCAATCAATACAAGTACAAGTCAAGACTATTTTTAACGATTTACAGCATCTCTAGCTATATATTTTCCTAATTATAAACTCAGTATCTACGTAATATACAAATAATATAATTTATAGAAGTTGAAAATAATAAAATTTATAAATTCTATTGAGCTACGTAATCACCATAAGTCCATAAACAATTTATATATCTTCCGGCAGCTCGGTGGTTGTTAATCACCGTGATAATGGGAGAAATTTTCATAATTTTTAAATAGACAGGACGGTCAACGTTGATGGCACGCCATTATTGATATTGACCTGCCAATGCAAAGGAAACGACACTGCACGTGATTCTACTGTTCAAAATGAACCACCACGCCTTCGCGTAATCGCGTCCTTGCAGGATTAGGTACGCATACACTGGAGTAGTTGTATTTTTTTTGTAATGAACCAAATATATGCAAAATATTAGTTTTTTATACCGTCTATCTGTGTTTTTGTACTTTAATTATTAAATTTATTTAGTTATAAAAAATTTCTTCACATGCGACAGTTAATATTGATTTTTTCTTATAATTACGGACACTTTATATTTCGGTGACGAGAGAGTGCTTCACTTTAACGAACAGGTAATATTTTTTATATTCACTTTATATTTAATGATGGGCCTATAACTTTATATCAATATTAATTGCCGGGGTGGAGCTTAATGCCTAAAGAGATGGCGTAACTATTCTTCGCTAAGTTTCATAATTCTTTAAAGATTTTTTTATAATAATTTGATGAAAATTTAATAAAAATATGGAACTCAAGTTCTAGTTGTGTGGCCCTTAGAGCATCTCCAATGGTAAGCTATTTTACTAGCTAGATTCACTCTCTTTCCTACGTAGATGAAAAATATGAAGAAAAATAGAATAGTTAGCGACAAGCTAATAGATATGAAATTTTACATATTCCAAGAAACTGAGTGTATTACGTGTGAGACCAAGTACTAGTGGTGAAATAAATTATTATTTTTATTCTTCTCTCAGCTCCACATCAGCTAGCTATTTGAGACAACTATTGTGGATGCTCTTATTTCTCCGCCCAGCACTCAGACCACTGTCACTGTCCATGAATATTGGTATGTTCTGACTAAACATACCGTTTCCAAGATTAATTAATAGAAAATAGGACACTTGCCGAGATAACAATAAAATATCATTAGACTGGCAGTTGTCATCTTAGTCAGAGACAAAACTAACGAGAAGTAGAAGTTATATCACTCAATTATTTATATTCTATTATATAGACTAATTATATATATGTAGACTAGTTTTTAGTTTTTTATATATACTAAAAATATTAAATACTGATTTATTTTTTGAATCAGACAAACATTCCTTGACCTAATGTTTTCTGAGAACCAAAATAAGAGTCGCATGAACACTTCCATGTCCTTAAAAAATAATAAAATGCAAAAAATAATGGTAGATTCATCTTTACTCCAACCAAATCTCCCTTTAAAGACACACAAACAAAAGGGTAGAGTGAGGAAATTAATAAGATGGTACGGAGCTATCACTTGACGACGCCCATTGTTGGACATTGATTGCCGTGTCAAAAACCTCAGGTTGGAGCAATCACTTATTTTTAAAAAAGAACAAACATAAGTTTATTTATAGGTAAATATATGGTTTAAACATTTATACCGAGTCTAAAATGTCAATTAGTTGGCCTGCACGCCAATAGTCTACTTATTTCTCTTTTTTCTAAAAAATAAGGCATTTTACACCTTTATAATAAAAAGTAATTTTAGGATAAGATTTTCATTTTTTTTATTTACAAGTTCCTAAAATCAACATTAAAAGGGAAAATCAACATTAGCCTGATTGGTTGAGACTTCTACGGCTACTAGTTATAAACCAAGACAATTACCACCATAGAAAAATAATATTTCAGTGGCATAAAACACAATACTGAAAAAGAAAGAAATCTGCCTCCTTTGCAATCACTGCCAGCTCAAGAGCTATAGATATCCAACTTAAAATTTTATGACGGTTAGAGATGTACTAAATGTTAAGATATAGGGTGTTATCGAAGTCGATAATTTTAAATTTTTAATCCCTTAGTCCAGGAACCATGCGCGCAAGGGATTGTGAATCGGTTACCTTCTACGAGACACACTAGTGCAGCAAAAGAAAATGTTAAGGAAGCGCGTCCTCGCTAAGTCTCGCCTCACTTCGCCCATTCACTGACGATCTAATCGACGGAGAACGGTGATCTCCATGTGATGAAGATGTTCGATCAGTATCTTCACGGAGTCCACACATACAGGGATGAGATTGATCTCACGCCAACGTGCTAGATGGGAAAAGAGGAGGTATGGTGGCTAGGGTTATTACAATGAGAACTTCTGCCCATAACTTCCCTCTACCTCCCTTCATATAGGCAAGAGTGTGGGCCTTTAATCATAATTAAAACCCAAAATATCTAATCTGTTTCGCTTTGATCGGAACTTCCGATTCTAGATCGGAACTTCTGATCTAGACTCTCGGTATATAAATCAGAAAATATTGGAACTTTTGATTCCAAATCAGAACTTTCGATATGTTCCAGACGTCAGAACTTCCGATGCTTCTAGAACCGACTTACAGAGAGCACTAGGCTGGTTGAAACTTCGGATCCACCTATAATTTTCTTAGGCACACTTCCTTCAATCTCCCACTTGCACAAGAACCAATTCTTTGCAAGTTTCTTAATCTATCTTTTTAAGTATGTGACCCGATATGTTCATACACAAACAGCTATTTCTCATAAACCTTTTCTGGCTCACTGATCAATAGTTGTACCTAGCGGCACATATTGACATCCAAAAGCATACAAAATCATATTTTCGATGAACATTGATATACACAAGCACCAATCCATTTACCCCACGACAACAATCAAACTCGAGGCGAGATTCGTGCCACCCTATTGGTTAGCTCAATATTGATCAAGTATCGGATCTAAATCATGACTAACTCTTTAGTCATAGTGGCATGACCATGCACTTTTCCAATCTGACTATGTCTAGGGGCTAGAGACGTCTCTCCCATTATTAGGAGGGGTAAATTCCATCTTTACCATTCATATCCCACGTCATGTTTTATAACACACCTAAAAACGACTCTTATGGCCACTTAGTTATGGAATAGCGTTAGGAAGCATCAAAGTGTGCCACTACGTATTCTAGAATCAAATGAAGATATTAGGTCTAAGGACTCTACGGGTACACCATTTAAGATGAAAACTGATGGCACATCATAATAACAATCCCAGTGGTATCTCAAGTGGGTCTATCCAACACCATATTCACCAACATGTGTTCACATCACTGATTTGATATCTCTATGTTTATAATCTATGAAACATGATTATCAATTAGTCGGATGTGCTAATCTATATATCATCATTGTCCCGCATGATGATAAGATCATTATAAAACAGAGAGTCTCACATAACAAGTCATCAACTCATTAATCAATGTAAACAACATTTATTCAAGGAAAAGATAACAATTATCCTCACACATAAGAATAGACATCAATAACATATTTCACATACACGTGACTCACTCCCGCAAGTATCTAATACCCATGGAGCTCAAGTTGGCCTCATGCTTGGGTTGTAATAGAGGTTTAGTCAACAGATATGTTCAAATCCATGTGCACATTGCAAATGTTCATATCACCTCTCTTTATGATCTCACAGATCAGGTGATACCCCCGAAGTATGAGTTTGCACTTTTGGTGTGATCTAGGCTCCTTTGCTTGCGCAATAACACCACTATTATCACAATAGAAGTCCATTGGATTAGACTCACTAGAAACAACACCCAGCTCAGAAACAAACTTTTTGATCCAAACGACCTCCTTAGCAGCTTTTAAAGCCTCAATGTACTCGGCCTCTGTCATAGAATTGGGCATCATCTCTTGTTTGGAATTTTTCCAACTCACTACGCCTCCATTGAGGCAGAACACAAATTTAGATTACGATCGTGAATCATCCTTGTCGGTCTGAAAGCTAACATCGGTGTAACCACTTACAACGAGTTCCTCATCACCACCATAAACTAGGAAAATATCATCAATTCTTCTCAAGTACTTGAGGATACTCTTTACTACTGCCCAATGACTCTTACCTGTGTTTGATAGATATCTGCTCGTCATGCTTAGAGCATATGAAATATCTAGACGTGTACATAGCATGACATACATGATGGACCTGATCACGGAGACATACGGGATCACACTCATCTTATCTAGCTCATCAGGTGACATTGACAGAAAACCCTTCTTGGAATTCTGCATTTTGAACCTCTTCAAAACCTTGTCAATGTACATACTCTAGTTTAATCCAATTAGTCATCTTGAACTATCTCTGTAGATCTTTATGTCAAAATGTATGTTGCCTCTCCAAGATCTTTTATAGAGAAAATATTTCTCAATGAAATCTTGACAGCATCCATCAGAGGAATGTCATTTCTGATCAACAATATGTCACCTATATATAAGATCATAAACACAAGTGACTCCCAC
This sequence comes from Zizania palustris, assembly GCA_019279435.1. NCBI lineage: Eukaryota > Viridiplantae > Streptophyta > Magnoliopsida > Poales > Poaceae > Zizania > Zizania palustris. The sequence goes on from JAAALK010000082.1 coordinate 69,579,949, forward strand.
TAGCCTTTCTGTAAACACAAGGCTCTTCTTTGTTTTTTATGAATCCAAACCCTTTGATTACCTCATTAAAATAAAGATTCTAACTCCGAGAAGCTTGCTTAAGCCTATAAATGGACTTCCGCAACTTGCATACTTTCCCAACATTTTTGGGATCGTCAAAACCTTCAAGTTGTGTCATGTACACATTCTCACTTAGGTTTCCATTCAGGAAAGTCGTCTTGACATCCATTTTCATATTTCATAATCATAAAATGAAACAATTTCTAGGATAATTCGAATAGACTTAAGCATAGCGACAAACAAAAATGTTTCACCATAGTCAATACCTTGAGTCTGTCTGAAACCTTTTGCCATCAATCATGCTCTATAGATGTGAACATTTCTATCAACGTCTGTCTTTTTCTTAAAGATCCATTTACACTTAATAGTTTTTTACACCATCGGGTGGATCGGCCAAGTTCTAAACTTGGTTTTCTCGCATGGACTCTAACTCGGATCTAATGGCTTCAAGCCATTTCTCAAAGTCTGGTCCCATCACTGCTTCTGTGTAGGTATTGAGATCATCATTGTACAACAACAATATGCCACACTACCCAGTGGTTAAAAACAAAAACCGCTCAAGCGCATGACTTACCCTCCTAGATCTCTATGGGGTTGGTGTCTCAACAATAGGCTCTACAACACCTTGCATGTCCTATTGTGGTTCAGTAGGATCTGGAACACTTTCTAGTGACTCTTGAACTTCTTCAATATGTACCGCTCTTCCACTAACCCCTTTCGAGAGAAACTCCTTCTCAAGAAATACATCATTCCGAGTGTTAGGAATACGATCCTGGGTTTCCTCCCGAGGAATTATAAGTCGTCCCACCAATAGTCCACTTTCTCTAGAAAACTAGCGATAAGGAGTCTTAAGTCTTGAGTCCCGTACTCGGGGAGAGGCCTCCCGACCACCGACACTTAGACTATCACCTTTAAGATCCAGACCATCGTTAATCTCTATAAAGATCACAATGACGAATAAAAGTTATCTCCAACGAATATTGCCCACTAACTAATTGTTTCCTTGGTCATCAATAGGGCTCTTTATTCCTTATTTGTAATCCCTGATCCCTCTCATATAAAGGGATTAGAGGGAGCTTGTAAAAGGCACACTTTGTCACATTCTCAAAGAAAAATCTCTTGAATCACCCAAAGATCATACACACATAGAAGTAGGGTTATTATCCTCCGGAAGGCCTAAATCTATCTAAAAGGCCTTGGTCTGAGTCTCTTTTATAGGGATTACCATTGAGTCGTATCACAACTACCCATCAAATCTAACCAAATCCTTATACGGGTACCCCCGTAGGCTATTATTGTTCATACGCAATGACACCAAGCAACAAACGCTTTGCCCTCTTCTCTATTATAAAAATAGCATCCTTTGGTTTCCCTAGGATATCCCACAAAGAAGCATTTGTCAAACTTAGGAGTCAGCTTGTTAGATATCAAATGTTTGATATACGCCTCACAACCCCAAATCTTTAGAAAAGACAAAATGAGACATCTCCGAGTCTATATCTCATATGACGTCTTCTCTAATGACTTAGATGAAACTCTATTTAACATGAAAGCGATAGTTTCTAGAGTGAGTCCACAAAAAGATAATGGAAGATCAGCATGACTCATCATCGATCGGACCATGTCAAACAAAGTATGTTTCCTCCGCTCAGACACCCTATTCCACTAAGGTGTGCCAGGTAGAGTTAGCTATGGAATAATTCCACACTACTTCAAATAGTTGTAAAACTCATGGCTCAAATATTCACCTCTATGATTAGATCATATAAATTTGATTGTTTTGCCCGTATGATTTTGTACCTAATTCTTAAACTCCTTGAACTTTTCAAAAGATTCTCACTTATGCCTCATTAAGTAGACATAACCATATTTACTCAAGTCGTTGGTAAAAGTGATAAAGTACAGAAAACCACATCTAGCGATATGACTCATTGGTCCACATACATTAGTATGTACTATGACCAATAGCTCATTCGCCCTCTCACTTTAACCAGTGAAAGGTGTCTTTGTTATTTTTCCAAGTAAACAAGACTCACATGTGTCATATGATTCAAAATCAAATGACTCCAAATGTCCATCTTTATGGAGCTTATGCATGCACTTCTTATTTATATGACCCAAACGACAATGTTAGACATAGGTAGGATTCAAATCATTAAGTCGTTGTTTATTTATATTAATGTTATAAATGTGTGCTTCCTCAAGACTTAGAATGTATAATCCATTTAACAATGGACAAACACCATAAAGCATACCATTTAAAAATATTGAACAACACTTGTTCTTTATTTCGAATTCAAAACTGTCTTCCTCTAAACATAATGAAGAGATAATGTTCTACCTAAGTCTGGAATAAAATAACAATTATTTAACTTCAAAACTAATCTTGAGGGAAGCGATAGTGAATAGACGCTGACGGCCAACGCTGCAACCTTTGCACCATTGCCGACATAGACATCTAGCTCGCCTCTTGCACACTTTCTTGACCTACTCAGCCCCTGCAACGATTTGCAAGTATGAATCATCGAGTCAATATCAAATACCCATGAATCATTATTGCTAGTAGCAAGATTAATTTCAATCACATTTATACTTGAAGTTCTTCCATGTACAATTTGCAATTCCTCTTTCAATGACCAGACCTTTGCTAGTGGTGGCAAACATCAGAGCCAGTAGGACCTGACTTGGACTTTCCAATCGATTTAGACTTTGAGCTCGAGATCACATATTGAACCTTAGCCTTACCCTTCCTTTTTCTATTTTTACCTTCTTGTTGAACCACCATCACATGGATAGGAATCATTCTCATATTCTTAATGTAACCAACTATTTTGATCACATGAGGACTTACTGGACTACCCTCTGCCAGCTTATAGTTAAATAAGGATTTTGAGACATTGAATCTCTTAGCCTTTGCCTGATTCTCAAACATGGCCTTCAACCCTACGATCATATCGTTGGCATCTCTATTCTCATATTGCTTTTGAAGCTCAGAGGACATGTAGGCAAGCATTAGATAGCTGACATCAACTGAATCACTAGCAGGCTTCTCATAAGCACACCTTTCAGCGAGAGGAACATCATCCTTCGGTTCTACGGGGTGGGGTTCCTCTAGAATGTATTCCTTTTTCTCTTGCTTGAGAGCAATTCTCAAGTTTAGATATCAATCAATAAAGTTTGTTCCTTTCATTTGTTCTCTTTCAAGAATAGATCGCAAATTAAAAACTGAAGTGATCTTAACAGAAGTAGGTGTGATGATCTACAAAAACAATGCAATGTTCAACACTATGCTATGTTTATCTTCTATCCAATAAAAGATGTTCCACTATATGAAAACAATCACTTCCCTCTAATGACTAATAGTAGCACAAGATCCATGTTCAATTAACTCCTAGTGAGTTTTGGCATCACTACTAGAAGATAACTGACATAGGTAATGACTCTTTGCTAATCACATCACATGTGACTCTTGTTTATTAGGGTAGCATCCAATGCCTGACTCTCAACACCATGCCCCAAAGCCCAAAATCGTTTTGATATCTTTTTTAAACAAACCAATACTATGCTTGTGATAGTCTAACTTCTACCATAAGTGGTCAAGATAAAAGATAGTACCTTGTTTTTGCAGACCCACTATCGATGATCGAGAGGCTTGGTAGGTGCAACTATTGGAAAGAGCATCAATACTTAATCTTATAAGGGAAAACTATTCTAGAAAGGTAACAATACCTATCGCACATGAAATATGCAAGAATAGTATGACAAGAACATAAGAAAGCACCACGAGCAACCACATTGACTATGACATAGTATGACCCTTTTCATATGGTAATCTCCATCTATTCTGCTCCTGTCATTGTCATTGTGCTTCAAGACTCCATGAACCTATACTAGCTTATTATAAATAACAAAAGCTATACTAATTATGTTGGACCGGAAACGGCGACCAGAGGGGGGTGAATGGGAGCTTTAAAAAATACTGGCTAAAAAACTTAGCCTTCGGTTCTGTTCTGTCTTCTGCGGAACAGGCTTCGAACACAGCCTTCGAAGGTCTGGTTCGGAGGTACTTCGACACCTTCGAACACAGGCTTCGGAGAGGCAAAAGTTCGAAGTCAAGAAGACTTCGCTCCACTTACAACCCTCGAAAACCAACTCTGCTAAGTCAGTGCAGGCTCCGCACACAGGGTGCTTTGAGCAAACTTCGCACTTCACCCTTCGCAAGAGTGGACAGCCCTCTGAGGACTTCGACCAAGTACTTGGCGACAGCAACGGGTGCTGGGCTTCGTACCCGAAGGTCTACACGCACACGCAAATGGACTACGCTAAGGGCTTCGACACAAGAAGCACTACGGGAACAGAACAGGGCTTCGCTAGTAAGCAGCGAGGTCTTGCCTCGTGTTACACAGAGCGACAGCACACTGTAAAACACACTTCGCGATAAAAACACCCTTCGCCAAGACAGGCTTCGGTGAACTAAAACTAGCGAGGTATGCAATACGAGCTCAAGCAAAAGCACACAGAAGCAGGGCTTCGCCGCTTGAACAAGGAACACAAAATGTATTGAACTCAGAATGAATACAGTGAGGTCTGTCTACAGGAGCTCAACAGAAAATGCTCAAAGTGTTGAATGTTACCTACCGAGCCCCCATTTTTATAGCCCACGGCTTCATCCTAAGGAAGTGACTACTTTACCCCTAGGGTTTACAACAGATTTGTCTCTACAGAACTAAGGGGTACAAAAGGTAGTCCACCTTTATTTTGGAGGCTTCTCTGTCAGCTGCAGAGGGGACAGTGTCAGCCTTTTTCAGAACAGACAGTGTCAGCCTTTACAGTGTTGACTTCTGGAACCTCCCTTCGCACGCGAGGGGTGCGGAAGCTTCGGCGAGAAGCCTGCAGCCTGTTGGCCTTCGCTCCGCCGAAGAAGTCCTTCGATACAGTGACGGTTTTGAGCCGAAGCCGTCAAAGCCCTTGGGCCTTCGCACCACCACCTCCGGAGTGGATCACCACGGCTTCGCAGCTACTCCGAGCTCGAACACCGTCCGTCCGTGTACCGAAGCCATGCATGGCCGAAGCACCTCAAGTCAACCTTACTCCGAAGCCCACCTTCGGAGTACCACCCTTCGAAGTCCCTCCTTCGTCCAAGGCCTCCGCATGAAGCATTCCATGAGCACTCCGTCGCAGTGTCTCACTCCGAGCACACTCCTCGACGAGCCTCACCCGGACCATGCCTTCGATGCGCCTCGACTTCTGAGACCTTCGTCGGGTAACCTTCGAGTGTCTCCCTCCGGAGCACACTTCGAACTCCTTGCCTCCGCAGAGGACTTGGTCCACCAACTCCGAAGTCACTCCATCCGGAGTACCTTCGAAGTGCCTCACCTCCGAGGACTTTGTCTCGGAGTACCTTCAGCCGGAGCCACGCTCCGCACTCTCTGCCTTCACCTGGCACGACTCGACCCGAGGACCGACCCGGACCACCTTCGCAGCCACCGTGACGGAGCTCCCCGCTCCCCTGGCATCAAGCCACCCGCTTGACCCAGGTTCACCCGGCTCGAACCCTGTCCGTCGCCTCCGAAGTCCCTGCGCACCACCGACAAGCAAACAAGTGTATCCAGTACTCCGGAGACCTCTCCGGGTTAACAACCTCCGGCACACACTCCGGTGTACCGCCCAAAGTACCGAAGCCATCGGTACGAACCAAGTCATCGCGTACTGTCGGACCCCTCCGACAGGTACACTCCGCTGCACATCTGCAGCAAGCAAACACCGAACACACCTCCGAACACCCTTCGGAGGTACCACCTCCGAAGCCCCCTCCGGAGGTATCCTTCGAACAGAGGGTAAAATCCAGTCAATCACTCATCACAAAACACCGAAACCACCCTTGGTTTCTCAATCTCCCCCTTGATGAGTGCATTGACAACCAAATCCAAATTTCAAGAAAATGTAAAAGTTTCAGCACACAAGTGACCATAAAAACTCAAAAAGAGCCAAAGCATGTCACTTGATAAAAGAAATTTTCTCCCCTTTGTAAAAGAGTAAAAGCCCCTTCGGCAAAACTCCCTTTGGATAAAAACTCCCCCTGAGTTGAGCAAATTTTTCTCCCCCTTTATGTCAAAAATCTCTCCCCCTTTAGAAATAATGCCTTCTTGCAGCAGAGAACATAGCAAAATCTATTGCAGCAGAGAACATAGCAAAATCCCTCCCCCTTTGGCAATGCAAGCATCAAGGAGCATTCAAAAGATGCAAAGCTGCGAAATGAATAGAATTGCAAAGACATATAATGCAAAAATATGCCAAAATTAACACAAATGATCATGTGCTCAGCTCAATTTAACAATCTGTGAAACAAGATGATGGCATGTGATTTTGTCATTTTTGAAGTAAAAGCATCACCACTTAATCAAAGCAGCTAGACATGTGAAGGCAAGGACTGCACAAAGCTAACAATTTCTACCCTAGACAGACAAGTCTTGTTCAAAAAGGAGCTTTGAAAGCAAACTTGATGAGCAATTAAATTTGTTGTTCTTTTCTTAATGCCAGGGGTTATTTGTTTGTCCACCTTATACTTTCCAATCAAGCCAAGCCTAGGCAGGAAAGCCATCCGAAGCTTAAGGCGGTGATTTTGGCATACACTACACTATCCCAGTTCAGACCAAAGTGCAATGGTAAGCAGTCTAGAATAGAGTAGTGCGACAAACAAACCCTCCTGGATCTTTTCATTTAAACCAGGCAAATCATGGATTTTTGATTTTGATTCAGATGAATGAAATATTTTGATGGATATCCATGAATAATGAACACTTTTTTCAAGTTGCAAATTTTAGCATCCAAAGAACAGTGTCTTGCTGTCAAGTAGATAAAAGATAGCTAAAAGCAGTCCAGCCTAAACAAGCTAGATACAAGATTGTGCGGTGAGCAAGTTTTGATTTTAGAAAATAAAACATCATGCACAATCAATGTTCCAGACATATTTCATAGAGCTGAGCTGTCATGATTTCTTTGAATTAAAAGCAGGCATATAATAGCAAAAGATGTAAGTGCAATTCCACACATAATGAGCATATGCAAGACTGTTAACATCAGCTCCCCCTCACAAAATTCCGTAAGGGTGACAAATGCCAAGTTCCCCACGCAAGTAAGCAAATCGAGAAGCATCGAGGGGTTTTGTAAAAATGTCGGCAAGCTGGTGTTGGGTATCAACATATTGAAGTTCAATATCACCCTTCTCATTGTGATCTCTGAGAAAATGATACCGTACATCAATGTGTTTGGTTCTGGAATGCTGAACCGGGTTGTTTGCAATACAAATAGCACTAGTGTTATCACAGAAAAGTGGAACACTCTTATAATCTAACCCGAAATCCCGCAAAGTGGAAACCATCCACAAAATCTGAGAGCAACATCTAGCTGCAGCAACATATTCGGCCTCAGCCGTCGATTGTGCAACACTAGACTGTTTGCGGGAAGACCAGCAAACCAGAGACGTACCCAGAAAATGACAAGTACCAGAGGTACTCTTCCTATCAATTCTACACCCAGCAAAATCCGCATCTGAATAGCCTCTAAGACATAAAGAAGAAGACGATGAATACCATATGCCAAATTCAAGGGTGTGTTTGAGATACCTTAAGATGCGCTTTACCGCTTGGCGGTGCGAAGCTCGTGGTGAAGCCTGAAAACGAGCGCACAGACATACTGCGAAGTGTATGTCCGGCCTCGTGGCAGTCAAGTAGAGGAGGGAGCCGATCATGCTCCGGAACTCCTTCTGATCTACGGCTTCTCCATCTTCGTCAGGGTCCAATGCTACAGAAGTAGCCATTGGAGTGGCGAGGGGCTTCGCATCGGACATGTCGAACTTCTTGAGCAGGTCCTTGGTGTACTTTGTCTGGTGGACAAAAGTACCTTGTTTGCTTTGCTTGATTTGCAAACCAAGGAAAAAGGTGAGTTCACCCATCATTGACATTTCAAACTCCCTGCTCATGGTATCTGCAAACTCGGCAACTAAAGCATGAGAAGAGCCACCAAAGATGATATCATCCACATAAATCTGCACTAGAAGGAAATCTTTGCCATGCTTGAGAGTAAACAAAGTTTTATCAATAGAGCCCATCAAATACCCTCGCTCAAGCAGAAAAGACTTAAGTCTATCATACCAAGCCCGAGGGGCCTGCTTGAGTCCATAAAGAGCCTTATGAAGTTTAAGGACTTTATGTGGGTACTTGGGGTTTTCAAAACCGGGGGGTTGTTTTACATAAACATCTTCACCTATGAAGCCATTAAGAAAAGCACTTTTGACATCCATTTGATAGAGTTTGAATCCCCGGGATGTCGCAAAGGCAAGCAAAATCCTAATGGCCTCAAGGCGAGCAACAGGTGCAAAAGTTTCAGTAAAATCAATCCCTTCTAGTTGAGAAAAGCCCTGAGCTACAAGTCTAGCCTTGTTTCTAACAATTGTCCCATCCTCCCCTTGTTTATTTTTGAAAATCCATTTTGTTCCTATGAAATGAACATTAGGTGGAGGATCAACTAAAGTCCAGACTTGGTTTCTTTCAAAATTCTCAAGCTCTTCATGCATGGCATTGATCCAACTAGAATCAGAAAGTGCATGACTAACATCTAAGGGCTCGAAAGAAGCAACAAAAGCAGCATTAGTGAAATGGGCATGAGAACGTGTTACCCTTTGATCAAGCTCACCAATGATCTGCTCGGGAGGGTGCATCCTTTGAACATGATGTGGAGCCTCGCGGCGGGATGCAGTCTCCCCCTCAACTTGTGCGTTGGAGTGGTCCAAGATGACCGATGTTGAGGTAGTCGCTTCGGGACCTCGTGCCGAAGTAGTAGAAGCGGGGTCAGCTTCGGGGGTCGATGTCGAGGGTAGTAGGGGATCATCCTCGAATTCTTCGGGATCTTCGTCTTCGAATAAGGTCTGTTCCATGTCGTGTTCATTTGCCTGTTCAAAAGCAGAACTAACAGAGGGGGTTGATTCATCAAAAGTCACATCACATGACTCGATGACAGTGTTAGTTTCCAAGTTATAAACACGATAAGAATGACCATGAGTAGTATAACCCAAAAAGATCCCGTCAGAAGATCGCGACTCAAATTTATCCAAGTTACCACGTTTTAGGATAAAGCAGCGACATCCAAAAACTCGAAGATGAGTAACCTTGGGCTGTCTCCCAAAACGCAGCTCATAAGATGTCAAATTTAAAATTGAGCGCAAGAAAATTCGGTTTGAGATGTAGCAAGCAGTGTTCATGGCCTCAGCCCAGAATTTTCTAGGAGTCCTATGCTCATCAAGCATCGTCCTAGCCATCTCAACCAAAGTGCGGTTTTTCCTCTCAACAACACCGTTCTGTTGAGGAACCCGCGGAGCAGAGAATTGATGTTCTATGCCATGCTCCATGCAAAAGTCAACAAAGAGACTATTTTTGAACTCGGTGCCATTATCGCTTCGAATGAATTTCAATGTACCAGGGAGTTCAGTGAAAAGTCTCAAAGCCAAGCTCCGAAAGTGTGAAAACACTTCATCCTTGCTGGCAAGAAAGAAGACCCAAGAGTAGCGAGAGAAATCGTCGACAATAACAAGTACATACCACTTGCCGCCTAAAGAACTAACCCGAGAAGGACCTACAGTGTCCATATGGATAAGTTCTCCGGGCTGTTCAGTCATCACAGTGGTGACTGGCGAATGCGAAGCGGCAATCATTTTACCATGTCGACAAGGAGCGCAAACTAAATTCTTCTCAAACTTGAGCTTGGGCAATCCTCGGATCAAACCTAGGGCGCTCAGACGAGCGAGCAACTCAAAGCTCATATGCCCTAGTCTCCTATGCCACTTCCAAAGCTCAGAAGTCGAATGTGCAACAAGACAATGAGAAGAACCAGACGACTCTGAAAAATCAGCTCCAAAAACTCTCCCAACTCTAAAGATCTTACACACCACAACGCCATCAGAATTGAGCACTTGCGAAGTATCGCGATGAAATCGCACTTCGAAGCCCTCATCAAGCAACTGAGATACAGACAGCAAATTGTATCCCAGGTTCTCAACCAAAGCAACATCTTTGAGAGTGAAGTTCGAATTAATTCTTACCACACCTTTACCTTTCACTCTACTCCTTCGATTGTTTCCGAAGGTGATATGTTCCCTTTGCTTGGTTGTTGTGAGGCTGGAGAACCAAGCTGCATCTCCGGTCATGTGGCGCGAACAACCGGAGTCCATGATCCACGTGCCCTCCATGCCTCGACCTGTCGCCTACACATGATAAGAATGCCTCGATCGCTCAGTGCTGGGGTGAGTAAAATAATGACGAGGCATCCAGCACTGAGTGACACGAGTAGTAGGCACAGTAAAAGCAGACGGTCTACGCACATAAAAATCAGAATGATGCAAAGTGCGAGGTCTACCTACATGCAAAGAACGCAAAGCATGTCGAGGTCTCCTACTCTGACGAGGTACAAAGCTACTCGCCCGAGGTCTACCACCATATGGAACATGGTGAACACCTCGAGGAGCAAAACCTCTCCGAGAAGCACGAGGAGCCTCGACAACAGGACGAGAGTAATACTCAGACTCATGCATACCTAAAGATGGGTAATGCATGTCCTGATAGCTCATCGCCTGTGCACGTCGCTCATCCTTGATGCGACGGAAACAGAAACCAATCAAATGACCCGCCCGCTGACAATAAGAACAGTGAAACACTCTCCTGGGGGCACTCTCATGGGTCACAGGAGCAACTCTCACAGGCTCCTTGGGTTTCTTCTGTGTGGTTTTCTTGGGAGGATTTTTCTTGGTAGGAGGAGTGGTTTTCTTTGGTGGATGGGTAGGCTTTTTGGCTGATGGGGTGTCCAACAGAGCTCTCTCTTTCTCTAGGGTGGTGGGAGAGGTAAAAACAGTTTTGGGCTTACTGTCTGAAGCTATCCTCTCAAAACCCAAACCTAGAGCTACCCCGGCTCTATCAGCACACAACTTGGTCTTGGACAAGAGCAAATCCATCCTACCCTTCCCCTCAGTGCATTTATTTACCACAGAAAGAAGGTATTCATTTTCAGACATGAGATTTTCAGCTCGCTCTCTGACAGTGCCTAGCTGGTCCTTAAGGGTGACGCAAGTGTCACACACAGGCTGCACATCCTTAGAACTACCGGCCCTCTCCAATCTAGCCTCCAAATCATGAACATGCTTATCACGTAAAGAAATGCTATCGCGTAATAAAGAGCAGTTCATGCAATCAATAATATCATGAGGTCTAGAATCCACCTCCAAAAGCTGCTTCTGTGCAGTCTCAAGCTCAGAAAGAGTTTGAGCATGAACAGAACGCAACTGAGCAAGCTCACTCATGACAACAGAACATGATTCACATTCAGCATCATCAAATTTAGACTTAAGCAAGGCATATTCAGTAGACATATTTTCTAGCCTAAGTCTAAGGTCTTTTCTTTCTCTAGCGGCTTGCACAAGTAATCTATCCTGACCTAGCACTACTTCATTCAGCTCATCTAATTTAATTAGTAGCTGGTCAGATGATAGGTTTACCTCAGATGAGTCAAGCTCATCGCCGCTGTGATCGCTGTCGGCCATGAAGCAAAGGCCGGTGAAGTCACGTCCCTTCTTGTCCTTCTTGTCCTCCTTCCTTGGGGACTCCTCCTCCTCAGAGCTCGACTCCTCAGTTGAGGAAGTGTCGATGTCGCTGAGAGCAGCAACAAAAGCTCTGGAAGCGGCCTTGGCTACTTTCTTAGCCATCTTGCCGCGCTTGCCCTTCACAAAGGGCTTCCTCTCCTTTTTGTGGAATTTGGGGCGGTCACTCTCATCTCTCTTCTTGACTTTGGGGCAATTGGCCTTAATGTGAGAGGTGTCGCCACATTCATAACAGCCACTAAAACCACTTCTCCTCTGATCCCGTCTCTCATGATGAAAGCGGGTGAACCTCCGGGCAATGAGAGCAAGCTCATCATCTGCTAGAGTATCCACCTGCTCCTTTGTGACGGAGACCAGGGAGGACAAAGCAAAACCATCTGCAAGAACACAAGTGCCTGATGTGCTTGGTTCTGCAGTGGTGCCACGGCTAGTGCTAGAAACCAATGCCAATGGCTGTGGCAAAGAGCTTCTGTGCACTGCAAGAGATGCCTTGGCAATCTCTGTGGACTTCAGCTTGCTAAAGAGTTCATCACAGGTTAGAGTGTCATAGCCTGTGGACTCCTCAATGCTGGATATCTTCACCTCCCATATGCTACGGTCAAGAGCATAGAGAAGCTTGATAGCCCTATCGTGATCACTGTAAGCAAGCGTCCCGTTGGATCGCAAGTTACTCACTATCGCGTCAAAGCGAGAAAACATGGCATCTACAGATTCACCAGGTGCCTGCACAAACAGCTGATACTGTTGATTGTAGGTGCTTTGGCGCCTGGCCTTAATCTGAGCAGAGCCCTCATGAAAGACAGTGAGTGTTGTCCAAATCTCCCTAGCAGTCCTAAGGTGCTGCACCCTATCAAACTCACTCCGACTCAAACCAATGAACAGTATGTTCCTTGCCTTCGAGTTGGCAATATACTGATCTTTTTCAGTTTGAGTGGTGCGGGTATCAGGGATGGAGTATTGTGAGTCCACAATCTCCCAAATTGCATTTCCTTGGCTTAACAAGTAAGCCTCCATGCGCACCTTCCAGTATGCAAAATCTGTCCCATCGAACAGAGGAATTTTACTGCCTCTATCCATGTCGCCAACAGATCACAAAACCGGTTAAGGTCAACTGGTGATCTTAACCCGCTCTGATACCAATTGTTGGACCGGAAACGGCGACCAGAGGGGGGGTGAATGGGAGCTTTAAAAAATACTGGCTAAAAAACTTAGCCTTCGGTTCTGTTCTGTCTTCTGCGGAACAGGCTTCGAACACAGCCTTCGAAGGTCTGGTTCGGAGGTACTTCGACACCTTCGAACACAGGCTTCGGAGAGGCAAAAGTTCGAAGTCAAGAAGACTTCGCTCCACTTACAACCCTCGAAAACCAACTCTGCTAAGTCAGTGCAGGCTCCGCACACAGGGTGCTTTGAGCAAACTTCGCACTTCACCCTTCGCAAGAGTGGACAGCCCTCTGAGGACTTCGACCAAGTACTTGGCGACAGCAACGGGTGCTGGGCTTCGTACCCGAAGGTCTACACGCACACGCAAATGGACTACGCTAAGGGCTTCGACACAAGAAGCACTACGGGAACAGAACAGGGCTTCGCTAGTAAGCAGCGAGGTCTTGCCTCGTGTTACACAGAGCGACAGCACACTGTAAAACACACTTCGCGATAAAAACACCCTTCGCCAAGACAGGCTTCGGTGAACTAAAACTAGCGAGGTATGCAATACGAGCTCAAGCAAAAGCACACAGAAGCAGGGCTTCGCCGCTTGAACAAGGAACACAAAATGTATTGAACTCAGAATGAATACAGTGAGGTCTGTCTACAGGAGCTCAACAGAAAATGCTCAAAGTGTTGAATGTTACCTACCGAGCCCCCATATTTATAGCCCACGGCTTCATCCTAAGGAAGTGACTACTTTACCCCTAGGGTTTACAACAGATTTGTCTCTACAGAACTAAGGGGTACAAAAGGTAGTCCACCTTTATTTTGGAGGCTTCTCTGTCAGCTGCAGAGGGGACAGTGTCAGCCTTTTTCAGAACAGACAGTGTCAGCCTTTACAGTGTTGACTTCTGGAACCTCCCTTCGCACGCGAGGGGTGCGGAAGCTTCGGCGAGAAGCCTGCAGCCTGTTGGCCTTCGCTCCGCCGAAGAAGTCCTTCGATACAGTGACGGTTTTGAGCCGAAGCCGTCAAAGCCCTTGGGCCTTCGCACCACCACCTCCGGAGTGGATCACCACGGCTTCGCAGCTACTCCGAGCTCGAACACCGTCCGTCCGTGTACCGAAGCCATGCATGGCCGAAGCACCTCAAGTCAACCTTACTCCGAAGCCCACCTTCGGAGTACCACCCTTCGAAGTCCCTCCTTCGTCCAAGGCCTCCGCATGAAGCATTCCATGAGCACTCCGTCGCAGTGTCTCACTCCGAGCACACTCCTCGACGAGCCTCACCCGGACCATGCCTTCGATGCGCCTCGACTTCTGAGACCTTCGTCGGGTAACCTTCGAGTGTCTCCCTCCGGAGCACACTTCGAACTCCTTGCCTCCGCAGAGGACTTGGTCCACCAACTCCGAAGTCACTCCATCCGGAGTACCTTCGAAGTGCCTCACCTCCGAGGACTTTGTCTCAGAGTACCTTCAGCCGGAGCCACGCTCCGCACTCTCTGCCTTCACCTGGCACGACTCGACCCGAGGACCGACCCGGACCACCTTCGCAGCCACCGTGACGGAGCTCCCCGCTCCCCTGGCATCAAGCCACCCGCTTGACCCAGGTTCACCCGGCTCGAACCCTGTCCGTCGCCTCCGAAGTCCCTGCGCACCACCGACAAGCAAACAAGTGTATCCAGTACTCCGGAGACCTCTCCGGGTTAACAACCTCCGGCACACACTCCGGTGTACCGCCCAAAGTACCGAAGCCATCGGTACGAACCAAGTCATCGCGTACTGTCGGACCCCTCCGACAGGTACACTCCGCTGCACATCTGCAGCAAGCAAACACCGAACACACCTCCGAACACCCTTCGGAGGTACCACCTCCGAAGCCCCCTCCGGAGGTATCCTTCGAACAGAGGGTAAAATCCAGTCAATCACTCATCACAAAACACCGAAACCACCCTTGGTTTCTCAAATTACATGAGTCGAGGCATCACAAGTCGACACGCATGTCATACAACCATTGAACAACCTTGGGCTGGAAATAATCATGGCACGCATGCCATGTTAATTAAATGTAATGCATCTCATACATTTTCTTTAAAGCCATACTAGTCACAACATTCTCTGTCTCAAATTTAATTTGGTATCGGAACTTCCCACGCCTCGAGATTTCAAAAAAAAATCAACGAATAGAAGAATAGATCTAATCTATTTTCACCACGTATGTCCATACATGATCGATCTAGATCGAACACTATGCACATATGCTATGATACCACTGTTGAGATATGGGGAGGCTACGATAGCCAACAATTTTAAAATTTTAACCACTTAGCCCGAGAACCATGCGCATAAGGGAACATGAATTATTATCTTCTAACACGAGACGCGCTAGTGCAACGGAAGAAGATGTTGAGGAAGCGCGTTCTCGCTCAACCTCGCCTCGCTCCGCCCATTCACCGACGATCCAATCGATGAAGACCAACGATCTCCACGTGAGGAAGACGATGAGCACCATTGTTCGAGTAGTGCCTCCATGGAGTCCACACATATAGGGATGGGATTGATCTCACACAGGCGCGCTAGCACCGATCGTGAGAATCGAGAGAAAATATGATCTCAACTCCTTGAGATCTAGATGGGAGAAGATAAGGTATGGTGGCTAGGGTTATTGCAATGAGAATTTCTGTCCATGACCTCCCTCTACCTCTCATTATATAGGCCAAGGGTGTAAGCCTTTAATCATAATTAAAACCCAACAAATCTAATCTGTTTCACCCTGATCGGAACTTCCGATTCTAGATTGAAACTTTCGATCTAGGGTCTGTAAATCAAAAAATATTAGAATTTTTAATTCCAAATCGGAACTTCTTCATCCTTTACCGATCACCGCTAGGCACTAGATTATATATTTAATTATAGTGCAACTTGTACTTAGTTTCAATGCTAGATACCATGATTTTTTATATGGTCTCGTATTTTTTAACTTTTAGACTTAGTTTTTGCTTCTTAGATGTTGATGTTTTGATGATTAAGACGTTATTATGAACTCTAAGTGCATGTAAACTCATTGACTAAAAATACAAAATAATTATATTTAATATGAGTAAAATATGAAATATGCACATTAATTATTTTTGGTATGCAAGAACCTATTCAAAACATACTATAGCATCTAGAAACGAGTTCTATGCCTAACTATCTCAATATATGCACTATAATTCAAAACGATAATTTAATACCACTCAAATTTTATTGTGTTTTAGATTTTGTATAAAAAATAGATCTCAGAATTAGTTTTAATGTTTTGTATAAAAATTTTATGATGTATGACATATTATTTAACGTTAAACTACGGTTTGGACAGAAAAAGATTTGAGTATTTGTCACTAAAAAATTTACACTATTTAATTATTAATATTTGTGTAAGATGATAAGGGAGGGTATCTGAACTCATGACCATGGGACAAAATAACAAATAATCTAATATATTTTTTAGAAATAACAATTCGTTAATGATCATTTGGACTTCTTTGAGTCGTTGCTCTCAAAGTGCCCATAAACTAATAATCCTCGTGCCCATGATAGCGCCATAATTATCTCTTCAACATGTAGCTGTGGCCCACCAAGTTAACAACGCCTTTCAATGAGATTAAAGTACACGCAAATATTCTAGTACTACTTATTTGGCAGCCTGTTTACCTCCCAACCTCCCCCGGTGCTTGTAGTTGAGTGCACCAAGCCTACATATTCCATCTATACACCGGCTATACTCTATGAATTCCACAGTGCCATTATGATAAGGAACTTTATATTTCCCGAGAAATACTTCAACCTTATTGTAAAAAAACTTTGTTTTTACCTATGTATTTATTATCGGGTTGTAATTTTTTTATTCTTTCGATACCATTTACTTATCTCTTATATAGTAATTTCTAATGTTATTTTCTTATTAATAAATACCACTTTGGTTTTTACTCTTATTACTAATTATTAGTTTTATGTCAAAAGTATAGAGTTTTTACACAATGAAAGAAATATATTTTAAAATTTTATATTATTTATTATTTATTATTTATTATTTTATACATATAATATAAATCGTATAGAGCTTCCCAAGTGAGCCCTCCCATTACAAGTTCAAAGGGCATCTAACCTCGCAAAATCATATATTTTTTTAACAACAAGTTATTCAGATTTATTATTTCTAAAGTGATCTAGGTAAGAATATCATAAATGTGTTACTGTAATTAAATTATAGGTTTCTCGAATTAGACTAAAGATACGTTTGGCAAAGCTCAAGCTCCAACTTCTTTGCCCTGTGGAGTTGGAGTTAAGTAATTTTCCTAAGAAATGAATCTCACTGAGAGTACTCCAGAAAACTAAACTGAGATGGTGGAGCAGGATCTAGCGAACTTTAAGTGCTCTACTTCGGCTTATGTATGAATTCTCTACCAAATAAGCCCTAAATATACTATACATTTTGTTGTAGGTGTGTTTCGATTTGCTACAAGTTTGTTACAAGATCGGCCATATAGATTATTATATCTATTTAATGTATCATTTTCTAACCATCGTAATCAACACTACCGTAACAATAAAATAGACTCTTGAATCTCATATAGCTATTGTTTAGAGTTGTCACATGCTCCCGAAATTTTGAGAGGAGGCCAAGCTAGCTGTCGGCGAAGACCAGGGTGTGCACTTACACGTGGCCTTGTAGCGGAATTTCACCGGCCCATGAATCCCGTGGCTGCATCCAGCCTATACACCGGGCCTACATTGACTTCTTCCTCCTCAAATCCCCTTTCCTTTCTCATCACTTCTCCTCGCACTAAATTACTACCCGCCTCCTCTTTTCCACCCCCGCATCCGTCCATGTATTCAATTCACCCACCGCCCGTCCAATCGCCGCGCGCACGCTACGCACCGTCTCACTGATGGTGGGCCTGTCTCTCAGTCGGGCCCACTTTTCAGCGAGACTACGGCTTTGGTCGGTTTGCGTGGGTGCACATGTGAAGTGTACACAGAAATGCGTCTCCTCTGAATTCCACACAGGGACGTCGCCCCGAGGGAGGGAGGAGGGGAGGGAGCAAATGGTGGAAAGCCAATCCGCTTTGCGGCGTAACGACTCCTCGCGCTCCCGATGCCCTCGCGCCAGCCTCCGCTCCCTTCGCCGCCGCTGCCTCCGCCGGTCGCTGCGTTCCACCACCGTCCCCACCGCCGCTCCGCGGGTGCTGCCGCTGCGGCAGCGGGGGCGGGGACTGCGGTGGTGCTTGTAGTGCTCGCGCTGGCTGCGGCGGTGCTGTGGTGGCTCCGGAGGAGGAGGAGGAGGCAGGCTACTGGGGAGGTGAAGGAGGGGACGGCGGAGGGGCTACAACGGCTTTCGTACCGGAAGCTGCGGCGCGCGACGGGGGGATTCGTGGCGGTGAGCAAGCTGGGGCAGGGAGGGTTCGGCCCCGTGTTCCGCGGCGTTCTCCCGCCTCCCCGTGGGGATGGTGGTGTCGGGCCTGGGAGGCCCGTCGCCGTCAAGGTCATGGATGCGGCGGGTTCGCTGCAGGGCGAGCGTGAGTTCCACAACGAGATCGCCGTTGCCTCCCACCTTGTCGCCTCGTCTTCCGCGCCGGGATCCCCTCCTGGCCGGGAAGCGGCCGTCAAGTCCGATGAGAAGGGGCGTGAATCCATACTGCTGCCTTTCGCGTACTCGATGTCTGCCTGCGGCGAGGGTCGGCCCCGGCGGATGATGCTGGTGTACGACCTGATGCCGAACGGTTCGCTGCAGGACGCGCTGCTGGGCCGACGCTGCCCGCAGCTTGTATCGGAGTGGCCCCGCCGGCTGGCCGTCGCCCGCGACGTCGCCGCCGCGCTCCATTACCTCCACTCCGTCGTCAAGCCACCCGTCGTGCACGGGGACGTCAAGCCCAGCAACGTCCTGCTTGACGCGGATCTCCGTGCCCGCCTCGCCGACTTCGGTCTCGCCCGCGTCAATCCCGACCCCGATGAGGACGGCAAGCCGGAGAGCGGCGTGATTGCTGAAGGATGCGATGTTCATGGGAATGTCGACGGGGGGTGTGATGATGACGTCTCTGTCGTAGCGGAGAGCACAATCACGACAACTGTGAACGGGGACGGGAACTGTGCCCCGAAATCGCCGGAGGATGACGATGGCTTCACGTCGGCATCCCCAGTGGAGGCTGCATCCACTTCCGGGTTTGACCGGACCAGTGTAGAGAGTGGTATGAACAGCCGCAGCTGCAATGGCGGCGGGTCACGCAATGGTGGTGCCATGGGATCAGGTACCGGGAGTGATTGGTGGTGGAAGCAGGATATTGGTGGTGGTGGCAGCAGTGGTGTAAAGGACTATGTTATGGAGTGGATTAGATCAGAGATCAAGAAGGAGCGCCCCAAGAGTGACTGGATTGCAGGGGCAGCTACAATCAACCCAACTGCAGAGAGGAAGAAGCCAAAGAGGAGGGCACGAGAGTGGTGGCGCGAAGAGTATGCTGATGAGCTTGCCAAAAAGCAGAAACGACGGGCACTCGCCAAATCGAGGAGCGAGCAGGCAGGGCTGCAATGGTGGGAGCGGGATGTTGACGATGATCTGGATGTAAAGGGCTGCTCCAAGTGGAGCATGATGAAGAGCTGGAGTCGGAGGAGCAACAGTAGCAGTGGCAATGGCAATGACAATGGTGGTATTAACTGGTGGGTCAATGGTGCAAGAAGCAGCCGTGACTGGGCAAGTGGGGAATTCGTGCCCAAGAGTAGCGGTGCAGTGAGCAGCACACCGAGCATGCGTGGCACAGTGTGCTATGTGGCTCCAGAGTATGGTGGTGGTGGTTCTTTGTCCGAGAGATGTGATATCTATAGCTATGGTGTCCTGCTACTTGTTCTTATCTCAGGGCGCCGGCCATTGCAGGTGACGGCCTCGCCCATGTCAGAGTTTGAGAAGGCAAGCCTCATATCCTGGGCGAAGCATCTTGCACGCAGGAGCTGCCTGATTGATCTTGTCGACCCAGCCCTGCAGGCTGTCAACCGTGATGAGGTTCTTCTCTGCATCACAGTTGCACTCCTTTGCATCCAGAGGTCTCCAATTCGTCGCCCATCAAGTGAGGATGTACTCCGGATGCTCTCCGGTGAGGGAGAGCCTCCACAACTCCCGCTGGAGTTCTCACCATCCCCGCCTGGTGGGTTCCCGTTCAAGTCGCGAAAGAAAGTTCGGTGAGTTTGCTTGGGTCTTGCTTAGATGCAAAAGGTAGCTTTAACCTTAATGTATGTCTCATCTGCTGGCACTTGTTCCTTTTTTATGCATTCTTTTACTCACTACTGTATAAAGTTCCCTAGGGAAAAAAGGTAGTGACAATCTCAATTCAAAATTGACATCCCATTGCTTCCTTGATCACATGCGCAATCAGTGGCCACATTTTCTTTCTGAAACCTTAACCATGGACCAATAGTCATGGATGATCTGGTACTATGGACTTCAGTGACCCTGAGAAGGGGGATGTTTACCTTTTCTGCTGGTGCATGGTGAAGCATCTTGCTTTTGGACATCCATAGAAGCCAGAAGTTAGTGCTTTTCTGGTCCCCTGGAATCTCGTACTGTCTCTACCTCTTGTGTTATTATACATCCCTTATGTTCAACGAGTGTGCCCACAGCTCACTTGTATGATTCTGGATCCAGTTTTTTCATGTTCGGATATGCTTTCCCCCTTTTGATTTGTGGTGACACTGTTACTTTTCCATGCGTAGTCCATTCTGCAGGGATGCTTTTGCTGGTTTATGGTTTGAGGGTCAACAGGGTCATTATGCTTTCTGGAAAGAACTTCATTGAAGTGGTACAATCATGATCTGGATCACGATTTTATTTTAAACAATACATTTTGATTCAAAATTTCTAATATGGTACACAGATTTAGAATTTGCTAAAATTGCCTCTATCGGGCTATGGTCAGTCTAGATCGGTTGGTGGTAGGCTTCAGTTGGTGGACGATATGCTGATCTAGGCTGATTGACTTAGATCGACGAAGTCTATCAATTAGTGCTATCTATTACACACGAGGATGGTTAGATCACAGAGGTGGAAAGTCACCTGAACTATGAAACGAGGAGGAAAGCTGAAGAGCAAACAAGAAGTGAAAGATGGCATGAGAAGAACAAGCACAAGAGGGCATATATTAGGCAGCAAGAGCTTAGGTACATATAGGAACGAAAATAAGCCTGACACGCTAGGGAAGAAGACAATGGAGAAACTGCTAGGATCTGACATCTGTACTATGAGTATGTCATTTGTAATCTGTTGAACTAGTTATTGCGTCTAGTTTCTAATAAATTGATTTCGAATAGTTTCGGATATTGTGTTATGTGTATTGGAACCTCTTCTTTGTCTACTCTTCTCTATATGCTCACTATCTGAATATCTCACTTATACTCTAACAGATACATTTTATGAGTTTGTTTTTAGATATGCGATTCCTAGCGAAATAGATATTGCAATATTATTAAAACTAAATCTCAATTCAAAATAGATGGTGCTAGTCGACAGTTCATTTACCGATCAAGCTTGATCGGTTTAGATTGACATATTGTCTACCGATAGAAGCTTGCTGTCGGCTGAAACTAGTTTTATAACTTCTGAAATCTGCATATCAAATTTAAAATTTTGAATAAAAATATATTATTTAAAAAAAATCCTGGATCACTAACATGGTTTGACACGATATACATACTGGTAGCCTCGCATACATTGCTTTTGAGCTGTGTTGTTTTGAAGTTAATGTTGATGATATTGATGGTAGGATCTATGGGCGACTTGATGTGAATGGTTAGGAATGCTGTCAGCATCAGGGCACATAAAGTTTCAACACACGTGACATGCCCACACTTCTATAATCCATTTTTTGTGCTTAGAGAATTGACAAGCAGTCAATCTTTCTATGAAATACTGGAGTTCTAAATAATAAACTCTATAACATGTCTGCTGATTGGCAAATACCGTTTGACTTTTTTTTGCCATTCAGCCTTCTGTATTTTATTTAGGGTTTGTTCGGATGCAAAGGGAATTTGCTCAATCCCTTTAGATTGTGTCGGCAGATTGAAGTAAAATCATCCAGTGAGGTTCATGCCACAACAAACTGTTGGATACTCGTTCCTGTTAGGTATTTGCTTCATACGCATCATATAATCATGTGAGCTTATTAATTCAAGCATTCAACCATAAAATTCATTAATCGGTTGGATACTGGCATGCAGCAGATTTTCATTCCAATAGTTGCTTTGTTAGATGAGATACTTCGAATTATATATCGTACTTGAATTTGAAGATACTCTCTCCACTACGTATTATAAGTCTGTTTGATTTTTGTAATTTATATGTCTCTAACTTTAATTAATTTTATAAAAAATATCAATAATTATAATCTCAAATTAGTTTTATTAAATATGGTATAAACTATATATTAATAGTTTATTTATTTGGCATTATGTATATATTAATATATTTTTGTGTTGGAATAGTCGGATGTCGATGGCATCGTTAAACAATAAACAATGGCGAGAAGGCCAATTTTGGTGTGAATTCGTCGATTGATTTCTGGACGGTTCGCTTCTTTTTTCTCTTTCTCGTTCCACTCCCTCGTCGCAAACCCTACCTGGTTTTTTCTCTCCCAGACGCTGACATCTTGTCATTGCTCCTGCTCCACACAGAAGCTGCGGATTTAGTAAAATTCTGGTATAATGAATGAAAACGTAAAATGCTCTTAAATCCACGCTCATAAAATCCACGAGTAAGCAGTAGAATCAGTTGCATAATAGGAGTAGCAAAAGTAGAAGCAGTAGGAAGAGTCGGGTTGATATTGGGCTGAGCCTAGAGAAAATAAAGAAAAAATTATTAATCAGACATTGAACATTGCACACTTTTTAGATCGCCAGATCCGCTCGTGGGGATGGGCTCTTGTGGAAACCACTTCCTCCTAGCTGCAGCCACACTTCCTTTCAGTAATTTGATAACATGTCACTTCAAATAATAGGTTTTGTTGATTTGTCACTTTAAACATTAAACATGGGCTTCGTCAAATTGTTAGTCCAAAAATTATTACATTGATTTTCCTGCCATTTTGATAAAATTTGTCAAACTTTTCATATAAAACGACAATTTTACTCCTCTCCTCTTCTTTGTGGCATCTTGACAATCCCCTTTAGTTCCGTACTCATTTTAAAAAAAGAATGAGAAGGACAAAATGATTATTTTATATGAAAAATATGATAAATTTTATCAAAATGATATAAAAATATAGATGACATTTTTTGGAGTGGCAATTTGGCGAAACTCATCGTTTGGAGTGGCATTTTGTCAAATTACTGCTCATCCTCCTCCCTCTCCCTCACCACCGCCGAATTTCTCCTCCGGCGGCAAGGAAGGTGATGGCAGGGCAACAGATTGTCTGCTCTATCTAGGTGATGGCTCGGGTGAAAACCAAATCTCCTTGCTGTTGTTGCCCATCCTCTTTCCTCTCCCTCACCACTATCGGAGCACACCGCTTGGCTTCTCATGCAGTTGTGAGGGAGGCGACATGATCATGTTCTTTTCCTTTCTCAAGCTGGGAGGTGTCTCAATGCGCAGGGGGCCATATCTAGTCAGTTTCAATCGGCTCTTATGGCAGTAATCGTGCCCCATGGAGAATCTCCAATGTGTGTACTGGTCCGCGTAGGGAGCCCTTGCATGGGCGTGAGTTGACACAAGTGGGAGCTCTTGCACGATGATCTCAAGTTTCTGTTGTCGATGTGTTAGTCCGTGGAGTCTGGTGTTGGCGCAATGTGCCTGCTAAATGGTTTTCTTCTCGTTTCCAAAGGGCTATCGATCTTGGTGACATCTTCATTGGTACTCGTTGAGTGCTAACTTCAATCTCATTATGGGAGGGTCTAATCTAGTTGGTTTCAGCGTGTCGTGGGGTGGCATGCGAGGGGCCTTTGGTGGTGGGCTCATTTGGTTGTGGTCAGAGGCGTTAGTCTACCTTCGTGTCACCTGGATCTAGGTCTGGACAAAAAACTCGTAACTCGTTAGCTCGCTCAACTCGTGACTAGCTCGGCTCGGCTCGGCTTGTTCTGTATTCTTAACAAGTTGAGCACATATTTTAGCTCGTTAGTATAACGAGCGAGTTCGAATTGGCTCGTGAGCTTAACAAGCTCAGCCTAAGGGTGTGTTTGGTTCTGCTGTGAGCTGTGAAAAAACTGCTCTGAGCTCCATGCTGTGAAAAAGCTGATGTGAGTTGTCTACTATAGAAAAACTGAAAGTTGTTTGGTTGAAGCTAATGTGAAAAAGTTGCTATGAGCTGATTTTTTTATAACTGATATAATTTTCATCATTATAATATTTCATACATATATATAAATAGGAAATAGTCAACATTAATGCAACTAAATAACTGAAAATATATTAGATAAATAAAAAAATTCATAGTTCATCTTGTAAAGTAACCGACAGTTGCATAGCTATTTCATGAAATTGTGCAATGCAACACAACCCATAATGATGTTAGATCAATCAAGACATCTTCAATTCATGCTATCCAATTTGTACTAAAAGTAGAAAAGCATAAAAACAGAAGAAGAAAAGCAGGGTCCAGGCTATTTCCAAATTTGTACTAGAAAAAATTTGCTTTTTGTGGGAAAAGCAGATTTGATAAACCCATTTAGTTCAGCTTTTGTTTTTTCACAATAGAAGCAGAACCAAACGCACCCTAAGTAGTTAACACAATCTACTAAAACAACAACAAAACATTATGTGAGAGTATGAGACTCATCATTTTATAATTTATTTACTAGTGTTTAGTTATTATTTAGTAAATCACTATTATAATTTTATTAGTATGTTCAATAAAATTATCATATAGGGGTATAAAACAAATATCGTAGGTGATAGATTGATGAAATCATAGAAATAGTAATGAAACTATAGATATTTGAATTTTAGAACTTTATGTACTATATTTATTTCATATTTTTATTTTTAATATGTGATTATTTAAATATTTATTAGTTAATCGTATTTTAAAAATCTAGCTCGTGAGTTAAACGAGTTAGTTCACGAGTTGAACCGAGCCAAGCCGAGCTGAGTTTTCTGCTTATTATATTAACGAGTCGAGTCGAACTAGCTCGTTAACATAACGAGTCAAGCTAGCTCATTATCTAGCTCTACTCGCGTCAAGCTTATGGTGGGTTTTGTTTTAGTAGTGCATCGATCGCTCTCTTCTAGTTTCATCTCCTCTCTTCCCTTGGAGCTCCTCTTCTCCTGTGATGTCTTCCTTATCTGTCATGTGGTGCTCCTCAGTTAAGGCAGGGGTTTGACCTAGAAGAAGCTTTTCTTGTTGTTATTATCGTCCTGCAGGAGTGGTATTATTGGAGAGGCACTATCTCCATTGGACAATAGATTTGTAAGGTCCTATTTTCTCCATGGAGTCTTTCAGTGGCAGGGTGCTTGCTTTCGAAGGTTGTTTTGACTGTTTAAGGCAGTAAGAGGATATCTTCAAGTTTGGGAGAAAAAGCTACAGCTGAAAGCCTAGCTCAATGTTGGGCCGATATTAATGATGCTTTCGGATGTCATGTTCCCCCTTGAGGCTTTATCGTGTAGCCACCCTCTCCCCCTCATGAGACTCTTCAGTGAAAACCTTTCCCACAGCTCTTGGGCGGATGATGGTGGTGTTTTCTGTGTCGTGACTTCCCTAGATGCGTCCTCTAGAAAATCTTGCTGCTCACCTTTGTCGCTTTCCATCAAGTTTATCCTTCAGGCTGTGGTCTCTCCTTAGTTGGTTGTGAACCTTGCTGAAGGTTTGTCCATAAGATGTGGTTTGGAGAGTGTTGATGTCTCTCCTATTAGTGTTTGGTCAGTCTTACCTAGCGATGATTGATCTGGTGTTAGTGCTACCTTTAGGCTGTGTGTTGGAGTTGCTAGCCCATATTGTATAGTTCTTTTTATTTTTCTCCCGATTACAATCTTACAGGGTCGTAATCTCATATTTTTTTGACTTTATTAATATAATCCCCACATGAATTTCAAATTATATTCAACCCGTAAACCCATAAATACAAATTCAAACTCAATCATAAAGACACAAGTGAGACAATACTCGTCTGTAAAATTATCATCTCTAGCTCTAACACTATATCATTACATCGTTTTAGCGACAGCAAATCTATTGGTGAAAGCACCATTCAACATCTAAAAAATATAGGCAAAAGCTTTTAGCCACAGAAAAAGTGTGTCGAGAGAAAGCCTATGGTTAAAGCCTTATACCGACATACTACACTTTTACCGACAAATAACCTGTCTATAGTTCGTTGACTTTTAACGACATACAATATTTACCAACAGACAATTTATTACATTTAAAAATAACATACCACGACAGACTGACGACATGATAAATAACATATTTAAAATTAAATATATATTTATAGGTAGATCATGAAACAACACATTCAACATCAAATCATATACTCCATTCAACACATGTAGTCCAGAAACACAAAATATTCATTCAAATCATAGAATAAGGCCACAGTGTACAAGAGATCACCTTACAATACTAACTTTAGTCGTACATTAGATTTGTATGAAACATCAACTTTAGTTCTACATTAGAGCTGCCCAAAAGCTCAAGAGCACTAAACTAATATTCTTGTTCTTCTTGTTTCTATCTTGGCTCCTCGGTGGCTGCCTCAAGAATTCGCAACAGTGTCATTTGGAAATCATCTCGAGCCTGACATATAAGATAGGCATAAATAATCATACAAGGTCAAGATTTGTTAAACAAATCATGGATAATAGAAAACTGTTAAGGCAGGAGCCACAGAACAGCATCAAGACAAAGGATGGGATCAGTTTGATATTGTAGTGCAATTACATAATGAATGTAGTCATGTGTTTTTTATCATGGCATAACGCCATAACCATACAGTTTATAGAACATACCTGAAACGGTGCCTCCAAAATTTTCAAGGATGCCTGGGACCAACGAAGCAACCAATTGTACAAATGCTTCTGTGCATTGATGGATGAAGCCTTCCTTCTCCTTTCCCAATCTATCAACAACTGATAGTAGTTTTGCATTGCAAAAGAAATAAGGAAGCCACCTTCGACTGTCCTTGCAAAGAAGAGCCGCAAATATAAGGGTTATGCCACACAGAACATCAGTTCCTTGTTCTATTAGATTTGCCTCAGAATAGATTTATTCACCTGAGATTTATTCACCTTGTTTAACATCAGTTCCTTGTCTATAAGATTTGCCACGCTACATCAGCCACCTGAGATTTATTCACAGATGACAGATAAATCAAGCAGGCTTCCAAATTTCTGAATTGTCTTAAGATTAACAAACAGCTACAACACAATTGTATGAGGTTAATATGCAAGTACCAACAGGGGTACAATAGGTTGTTGTTTGTATGCCCCTCTTAACACATCCCATCATTCTGTTTTGTATATGGCTCCAATAATTCCATCAACACAGATCCGAAAATATCTTCTGCAAATAAAATGCAGAATCATAATTCCTTGATCATACTTATCCTCTTCCTGTTCTGGCATAGCTTGTTCTATTGCTTCTAATCCTACTACTGATTCCACTCTACTTCTGTTTATTTCTTTTGCTTTAAGACTAGAGAGCTATAGGTAAAAAATGGCAATGAGAGAGTTGTAGGGCAAGTAATTCAAATTGACATTAGCACTTGGTTTTAGGTTCACACCTGTGACAGGGTATTTAATGGTCCCATATATTTCTAAACTTCAAATAGAAAGTGTTAGTTTTGAATGAGCCTTTTCTGTAATTTGTCAACCGTGTTTATTTTACTATATGGCTGAGTGAATGTTCTAAGGGCATGCCCAATGCATGATGCTTGCAATAGGGTGCTTGCCAAGAGAGAATTGCAGCCAAATCGTCAAGCATCCTGCATCCATTTAAGCTTCATCTCTAATGCAAATTCATCATCTTAGGTTCTTAAATGGTCATATTCTTCAGTAATTAAAAGCATCTGCCCATTTTACACCCCTCAACAATCATTTAAGATGCCTACTTAAGCACCATTAATTGCTAGAAAGTAAGCACTTGTGTGTCCTACTATTACACTATGTACCTTTTATAGATTTTTTATATGTAGTTTGTTGGATCTTGCAGGAAGACTATGCTGAAGATGAGGTCATGGGCAGACTGGACTGTGGGCATGAATTCCACTCTGCATGCATCAAGCAATGGCTGGTTATAAAAAATCTGTGCCCTAATCCTCACACAATATAACACCTCAACTTCTCCCCGGTCCATATTTGATACACAAACACCACCTCCCTAAGATACAGTAAACAAAAAATATAGGAGAAACCAAAAACTCACCTTGATGGCCTCAATGGCGTACTCGACCTGGAACAGCCGCCCCTCCGGGGAGAAGGTGTTCACCCCGCGGTCATACTCCGTCCTGCGCCCACCCGAAAAAACGAACCACAGTCAAATCCCAACAGAATCGCCATAGATGACTCGACTCGACTCCCCCTCCCCTCCTCCGGCAAACCAAAAAAACGAAAAAAACGAAGCTTTCCCGAGACAGGATCCGACTACCTCGTGAGGAACATCGACTCGGCTGCGGTTGCTGAAGCTTTCCCAGGCCGGAGGGCGCCGCCGGCCGCCGCGCCGAGAAGGGATGGAAGGCGACAGGCAGCTGGGCGGGCGGGTGGGCGTCGGTCGTCGAGGTCTCAGGGAGCTGGAAGGGCGGAAGGGGCCTGGGGGCACCGGTGCGGTGGGTCTTTGGCTAGCCGCCGACCGGCGGGAGGAGGGAGGGACAGGCGCGTAGGGTGATGGCCGACGAGGTGTAATACACGCTCACTTACTCTCTGTTCGAACCGGCAAGAATCAACACACAGAACAGAGAGAAGACAGAAAAATTGCCGTAACAAAGAAGGAGAAGATACTCGCCAGCAAACAAAGATTGATCGCCGGAATGGAACGAGTAATCGTCGCCAGAAATCGCCTGAGACACCAGAGAACACCAACCAGTTTGGGGAAATTTTCTGTTATGATTTTTCTTGTCCCCCAAGCATTGTGGCCCATCCGACATATACCTCCAGCGTCTATCGCGAATACGTTTTCGTTTTTCAGTTTTACGCCTTCCAATACAGAAAACACAACACCCACACTCACACTTACACGGGTATTGTTCCCGCCATTTCCTGGGTATCAGAACTTGCTGCTGTCACTGCCTGAGCTGTGACATTCGCCCCCCTTGAATTCCATCATCATCCCAAATGCGAGCTTCCGGAAAACGCACTCGCAAAACAGAGTAATCCTCCCATGTGGCACACTCCACCGGCATGGTTCCCCAACGAACCAGCACCTGCACCTGGGCCGCATTTCCTCTTTTCACCAGACGCCTATCCAAAACAGCTGAAGGCAACAACTCCATAGTGTCAAGTTGAACCATTGTCGGCAGTGTAGAAAATACTGGGGTATGGCCCGGCACAAATGGCTTCAGTTGTGATACATGAAAGACCGGATGGATGGCACTATCATCTGGAAGTTTCAACTTATAAGCCACAGACCCAATTCTGGCCAAAACTTCAAAGGGTCCGAAATACTTGAAAGAAATCTTGGGATAAGGTCGATTGGCTACCGTCGTTTGCGCATAAGGTTGCAGCTTCAACAACACCTGGTCTCCCACCTGAAAAGTTCTGAAAGTGCGGCTAGCATCAGCTTGTTGTTTCATTCGACTCTGTGCCTTCACTAGATTATGCTTCAGCATATCAGAGAACAATTGTCGTTCAGACAATAAGCTATCAACATCCGGTACTGAAACAGTTGATGAAGATGCTGAATTGATCGCTGGAACGAAGTTATACACCGGTTCAAAACCATAAAGTACTTTGTAGGGAGAGCAGTGCAGAGCCGAATGAAAACTGGTATTGTACCAGAACTGTGCTAGGGCCAACCATTGCATCCATTTTCGAGGTGAAGCTGTCGTAGTGCATCTCAAATACATCTCCAAGCATTGATTCACCCGTTCAGTCTGACCATCAGATTGTGGATGATAAGCAGAAGACAAATTAAGTGGTACCTGAAGCTTCTCAAACAGGTATTGCCAAAAGTGACTGGTGAAAATCCTATCACGGTCCGACACAATTGCTTTTGGAAGACCATAAAGAGACACAATGCGGTCTAGAAACAATTTGGCCACTTGGGAAGCAGTAAAAGGATGCTTGAGTGGAAGGAAATGAGCAAATTTTGAATACCTGTCCACCACCACTAAGATACAATTGAATCCTTCTGAAATGGGAAGACCTTCAATAAAATCCATAGAGATCTCTTGCCAAGCACCTTGAGGTAGAGGAAGAGGTTGCAATAACCCCGGAGACTTGCAAAGTTCATGTTTGGCCTGCTGACATACATCACACTGTATTACAAAGTCTTGCACTGCCTTTTTCACCCCCGTCCAAGTGAATAACTTGTGTAGACGTTGATAGGTCGCTTGGACCCCTGAATGTCCTCCCACTGCTGAAGAATGAAAAGCAGTGATCAACTTGGTTTGCAATGCTGAATTGTTGCCAATCCATACTTTCCCATTTAATCGGATCAAGCCAGCAGTAAGACTGTAGCCTTGATTATTGCTGCCACATACTGCTAATTCTTGCAACAGAGCTTGAGCTTCAGGATCCACTACATAAGAGTTAAGCACCTCTTGTATCCACGCTGGTTGCACAGCTGAAACCGATTGCAATTGCAACAGATGACCAACACGGGACAGTGCATCAGCAGCTGAATTATCAGATCCCCGACGGTATTGAAACTTATATTGAAGTCCAATAAGTTTTGTCATAGCTTTCCTTTGCATATCCGAGTTAAGCTCCTGGGTGTCTAGGTGACAGAGGGCCTTGTGGTCAGTAAGTATGGTGAAAGGTACTCTCACCAAGTATGAACGCCAACGTTCCACGGCCATTAAAATGGCTAAAAACTCCTTCTCGTAAATCGACAAATGCTGATTTTTAATACTCAGAGCTTTGCTATAATAAGCAATAGGATGACCGTTTTGGGACAAAATTGCACCAATGCCCGTGGCACAGGCATCCGTCTCAATCGAGAAAGGTTGATCAAACATTGGTAACGCTATCACTGGAGTATGGCACATAGTGAATTTTACCTTGTCAAAAGCCTCCTGTGCTTGTGGAGTCCACAAAAACTTGGTTGTCTTTTTCAACAGAGTAGTTAGTGGTTTGGTAAGAATACCATAATCTCGAACAAATTTTCGATAATAGCCCGTTAAACCAAGGAAGCCCCTGAGATCAGTAATAGATTGAGGAACTGGCCAGTTTTGCATGACTGCTGTTTTTTCCGGGTCAGTTGCTACTCCATCCACAGAGATTATGTGTCCTAAGTACTCCAGCTTCTGCAGTCCAAAAGTACATTTACTTAATTTTGCAGTAAGTTGATGTTGATGCAGAATGGCCAATACCTCCTGTAAATGACTAGCATGTGCTGATAAAGTCTTGCTATACACCAATATGTCATCCATAAAAAGCAATACATATTTCCTCATTTGTTTCGCAAATATAGCATTCATCAAACACTGAAATGTGGCTGGCGCATTAGTCAATCCAAAAGGCATTACTCTGAACTGAAAATGGCCATGATGAGTTTTGAAAGCTGTCTTGTGTTCATCTTCCTCACACATCCTTATTTGATGATAACCACTCTTTAGATCCAACTTTGAAAACCATTGAGACCCACCCAATTCATCCAACAGCTCATCTATGATAGGTAAGGGAAATTTGTTCTTTATGGTGACAGAGTTCAATTTTCTATAATCCACACAAAGACGCCACGTGCCATCTTTCTTCTTAACTAGCAATACCGGAGAAGCAAATGGACTGTGGCTAGGAACAACCAAACCTGACTGTATCATCTTAGTGACTTGCTGTTCAATTTCATCCTTCTGAGCTGGAGAGTATTGGTAGGGCCGAGTATTTACTGGCACCGTCCCAGGAATGACAGGTATCGAATGATCAAAACTACGATGAGGTGGTAATTCGGTAGATGACTGAAAAACAGATGGGTATTGATCCAACACCAACTGAATTTCTGTGGGTATAACTGTTGAACTATCTGGTGTGACCGCATGAATTACAGCTACTGCCCAAATGTCGTTACTCATTTCCCCTTTGAGCAGTTCTTGCACAGACATATATTGTACTGTTTCAGTTGATCGATTCAGCATTCCTTGTAATGTGACCACATGTTATTTATGAGTGAACGTTACTTTTTTTTCGACCCAATCACATTCCATGGGACTATATAACTCTAGCCAATCAATTCCTAGGATTGCATCGTATCCTCCCAGGGCTAGCACTTTCATTTCATGTTTAAAAGTGTGACCCTGAACCCACCACTCTAAATCTGAAACTTTCTGATCACAGTCAATATAACTTCCATTTGCCACTTTTACCTTTAGTGTATCCATATTTTCTGTTGATAACTTCAGCTTTGCAATTAATGCAGAGTTAACAAAGCTATGTGAACTCCCAGAATCAACAAGAAAGAGCAGATTATGCCTCTTCACTAACACCTGCAATTGTATAGTTTGAGGTCCATGGAGACCACCCATGGCATTGGCCGATAAAAGTACTTCTTCAGAATTGCCACTAGCCTCATTGGTCACCAAAGCATCCAGAACCTCATCAGATAAAATCTCTGTATGATCCAATACTTCTGTGGCATGAACTGTAGCAGCAATGTTGCACTGATGTCCAAGTACATATTTCTCTCCACATTTGAAACAAAGGCCATGAATCTGTAACACCCCAGAAATTAAAAGGGATTAAAATAAAAGAAAAATATTATTTCTGGATTTATTTACTAAAGGAAAATCACAAAAAAAAACCCAAATAAAGCCAAACAGGGAGAAATACTCAAAATCTGGACTTGAAAATTTTATGAGATGAACTAGAGACCAAAATATAATTTTAGGAATTTTTACAAATTTTTATCAACAGTGATTCAACCCTTAATCAAATATTCGAATTACTGGAATTATTTTAAATTAGAAATCAATTTTAATCCTTAATGGGCCTCAACCCCGAAACCTCCCTCAGCCCGGCCCAGCCCAACCATGAGCCACTGACCGGTGGGACCGGCCTGTCGGCGCATTCCCCCGCCTCCCTCTCCCGCCCACGCCCACCTGGCCCCACGTGTCAGCCTCCTCGCGCCCGCCTCCGCTCTCTGACCAGCCTGGCCCATCTGTCGGCCCCCTTCCTTTTTGGATCGCTCACTGACAGGTGGAGCCCACCTGTCAGGATCGTCTTCCTCATGGGAAGGGGATCCCCTTTCCTTTCTCCGGCGATCTCTTTCGGATTCCACGCCACCGGCCACCGGATCGCCTCGGATTCGTCTCGGATCTCCTTCTCCGACCACCCGACCTCTTTCCATCTACACTCAACGCGTTTTCGTGCTTATGGAAGACAATCCGAGGAGAATGGAATCCTCGCCGGAATTTGGAAGGAGCCCTCTCGGTTTCCTCGATTCCCTTCCATTCCGACCGCCGGCGACCCCCTATTTATACCCCTGTGGACACCGCCCTCATCCCACACCACCTAGAGCCCTAGCCGAAGCCCTCCAGAGCGCCGTCGCCCTCTTCCTCGAGTTTCGGCTCTGCTCCACCTCCGGCGAGCGATCGCCGTCGATCCCGGCCTCCCCCGCCCTAGCCACCGCCACCAGAGGGACCGTCGACGACTCCCCGTCCCCGGCCACCCCTCCGTTGGCCTTGGAACCCGCCAGATCATCGTCGCCGTCGAGCTCCCGAACGACCCTCGTCGTCTACCCTCGCCGGCGGCCACCATCCTTCGACTACCCTCGCCACCGTAGGTATGGTTGGAATCGCCGTGACCCCCTCATTCCATTTTGCTGGTAGCTAGGACTTAGCCCCCTCGCCGTCGCCGTCGCCACCTCAACCGAGCCCCGCCGTCGCCGGAGACGAAGGGTGCGAGGCCCCCTTACGAGCGTGCCGTGCCGGATTAGATCCTGGCCGCACGATCGCGAGCGAAGGGCCCAGATTAAATCCCTTCGGGATTTAATCTCATCCGTAGATCTGGTCAAAGGGGTACGGAGCGATCACAGCCGTCGATCGTTACTTAAACCCCAGGATAAATCTCGTGCGTCCACGCGTAACCGTTCGCTATGTTTTAATCTGGACCGTCCGATTTCACTTAACCCCTCCCGCCTCGCGCCTAGCCGCCAGATCCAGATCCAACGGCTCTGGATCAGCCGGTCCACGCGCACAGTGGCGCGGTCCACTGTGGGCCTGGCTCACCGTGGACCAGAGCCCATTTCTGGTTTTAAATAAAATTCAGAAAATAGTTTAAACTTTGAAAATTCATATCTTGCTCATTTTAACTCCAAATTTCACCATTCAAATTTTGTTAAATCCAGAATAATATTCTCTACACATTAATGCCATAAAAACAGTATGTTACTGTTACCCAAAATATTTTTAGCAAATAAAAGAATAAAAACCCCTTAGGGATAAATTATTAATTCAACAAAATAAATTAGGAAAAATCCTAAAAAGCTAAACTTTACTGTTTTATGCAAAAACTCAGAATATTAAAATATTACTTCACATAAAAACACCCACAACTATGTATGTTCTTTTATGTGGTGGATTTCATCTGTTTATTGAATGTATTATTTATTTTTCCGTATCGAGAAGACTACGAGTTCGTCGAGAAGCAGGAGTTCTACCCCGAGGTTCCTCCATCCCCCTTTGCTGATCAAGGCAAGTCATCGACCACCTCTGTGGAAACAGTTGATCATAATTGAGCCCATGTTTTAATAAGTTATCGCTATAACCCATAGATTAATATTGCATTAGTCTAACAATCAAGCCTTACACTTATATTTATTAGATCCCCGTCCTTGTGTGCAAACCCAAGCCATGCTTATTGAGCCTTAACTCCTTGTCACTCTACTATAAAAATATTAGCTAGTGCCCAATGTACCGGCACAACTGCTATAGGATAAAAAGAATGAGTCGTAGATAGTTGGATTCTGTATATGAATTTCCCTGTTATTCTCGTCTCTGGACTCTGTTGGAGTTGGCTAGGTTATAAGTATGGTGGGTTCCGGGTGCAAGCTCGGGCACTGGTTTGTCGCACCCGGGGCACTATAAGGACCGGTCTGCGGGATCTGTTGCAAAGCACTTCCGTACCAACCACAAGTCTAATGGGTAAGTCCTAACTGGAAGTATGGAATACTCCGGCTTGATGCACCATAGAGGAGGGGGCAAGGGGCTAGCCTGCGGGCGACTTGTACCGACGAGGCTCAAGGGGGGGTATGGTGGGGCTCCGATGCGTCGGGACACCATATGAAACCCATAAGAGGGTGCTATTGAGTCGGGGAGGACTATATGGAAGGTTTTGGCACGAGTTCCCGTGTGATGGGTCATCTCGTTACACTTCGGTGTAGGTGATGAGTGCGTGCCTTGTGGGTACAGTGGTACATCTCTGATCAGAGTAATTCAATCTTTTCGAAAAGCCGAGCCCACGGTCAAGGGCGGGTTGTGTGACTACTCGCAGTTAGTTTACAATTGTTTGAATGTTCAAGTTATTCATGGCACGTAAGGACTGTTGAGCGAGGTGGGACTGACTGTACCCCTCGAGTTAGAAGATGATGATACACATGCACATGTCTATTTTTCCGTACTAATAAATTGCTCACATTTAAAGCTTTACAATTATGCTGCTTCCGCAAAATTAGCCACTATCCCCCTTGTTATTATCTTGCATTATATTTGCATTCGGTGGCTTGCTGAGTACATCTGTACTCACCCCGTTGACTTACAACATCAGAGCCAGTCTACTACGAGGAGGATGAAGGTCTGGAGTAGCGACCCAGTCAAGGCGAGACTGGAAGGAGGCGTTCATCTAGGACCCTTATTTTATTAGTTTCTCTTCACCTTTATTCACTTTTGTATTAATGCGGTCTACGAACCGTGAATGAATGTCCGTATTGTACGTGGTCGCATGATGAACGTCTTGTTTTATTGATTTTCTATGGAATTTCAATAAAGTCCTGATTTATTAAATCGGGGCGCGACAAGATGGTATCAGAGCCGACTTGACTGTAGGAAGCCAAACAGACCTGACCCTAGGACTTATACTTACTATATTTTCTTACAAACACTGCTTATCCTCTCATCTTCCGAGGTTTTTACAAAAATTTTCTCTCTTTTGTAGATGTTGGTTCACACCATGAGCGGGACTCTTCGTGACGAGGCCGGATTCATCCGCGAGCTTCGCGTGCTCGTCGACTTTTTGGGGTTTCCCCATGAGCCCGCGTTCCACGGGATCTTTCCCGATGCGAACGAGAGCTACTGCGAGGTCACGGTTGTGATCCGCCCCTCTTCCACGCAGCCACCCTTCTACACCCATGGAGTTGGAGGACCTTCATTCGTGGTGGCCAGCCAGCGAGCCGCTCTTCAGTCCCTCGCCGAGCTTCGACTGGTATACGACTGCCACCTCCGCGACACCGTCTACTGCTTCATGCCCATGCGCACACCCGGGAGTCACCGCAGCATCTACATCAGTCCCCTCACGCAGAGCAACTCCGCCATCACCCGCACGATGAGACTCTTGGAGGCCATGGACAACCTCCACACAGAGGCCGTCCTCGACGCAGACAGCCAGCACGACACCATCGACTTCTACCGCCACACTTCGGAGAACCTGACCCGGGAGAATGCCGAGCTCCGTCGACAGCTTGAGCAGAACCCTCTGTTGACCCTTGAGGTAGAGGAGTTGAGGCGTCAGAACGAGCTCCTACGCCAGGGCGCCATGGTCCACACTCAGCTCCGTCAGCAGCTCAGAGAATTGAAGAAAGACATAGAGGAGATCGCACCTCTTCCGCCTCGCAGGAAGAAACCTCTTCGGATCCCCACTGTGAGGACCAAGAGGATCTCCCACAGCGCACCACCCGCCGGACCATCCAGTTCCTCGACCCCGACCGTCTCCCACGAGCCCGAGATCGAGCCGTCCCCCGAGCTGCCATAGACGTAGTTTTACGATTGATTGTTATTTTTATTATTGCTTGCTTGTATTAGCATTCATGTCAAAACATAAGGCATGAATGAAGAAATAAATAAATGTAACCGCAAGAACGGTACCCTTTTGAAATAAAATATAAAGAAGTTCACTAAAATAAATGTGTATACTCTGAAAACTCTAGGATGACCAACACTCAGGGTTCAGACGCTCCTCAGAACGGAGGAGATAGTGGCAACCTGCCACAATGGGGAGCCACCGGGCAAAGGCAAGCCCCGGTCGCCAATCACCCCACCTTGGCTGAGATGATGGCCACCCAGAACCAGCTGGTCTCAGCCCTTTTGCACCAGATGCAGCAGCAGCAGCAGCAGATGCAAGAGCAGCAGGCACATCTTTTCCGCCTCCACCAACAGCCCGAGCTGCCCCGACCTGCCACACCAGCTCCCGCTCCCGCGTCGCAGCTCTCGGAGTTCCTCCGAGTCCGCCCACCGACCTTCTCGAGCACCACCAACCGCATGGAGGCTGGGGATTGGTTGCGAGCTATCGAGAAAAAGCTCGACCTCCTGACCTGCACTGAGCAGGAGAGGGTGGCCTTCGCCACCCACCAGCTTCATGGTCCCGCCGCAGAATGGTGGGACAATCACCGCGAGACTCTGCCCGAGGGCCACGCCCACACTTGGGCAGAGTTCTCAGCTGCTTTCCGTGCCGCTCACATCCCCGACGGCATTATAGCTCAGAAGCAACAAGAGTTTAGGGACGTGCAGCAGGGGAGCAGGTCCGTAACGGAATATCTGCATGAGTTTAACAGGTTGGCCAGGTACGCACCTGAAGAGGTCCGTACGGATGCGGCCAGACAAGCCAAGTTCCTTAGGGGACTGAAGGACGAGTTGTCCCTACAACTCATCGCTGGAGACTTCGCCAACTTCCAAAAGTTGGTAAACAAGGCTATCATGTAGGAGACCCAGCAGAACAAGGTCGACCTGAAGAAAAAGCGAATGATCGCCTTCAGGCAAAACCAGGGCATGGCCCAGAGACCCCGTTTTGCTCCACCTCCACCAGCACAGCAGTACCACCCCCGGCCAGTATATCGTCTGGCGCCACCAGCCGCTAATGCCGGAGCCAGCCAACCTCGTCCCGCTCCCGCCGCACCAACCATCCCAGCTGCCCCGGCC
Source organism: Zizania palustris (assembly GCA_019279435.1). Lineage (NCBI taxonomy): Eukaryota > Viridiplantae > Streptophyta > Magnoliopsida > Poales > Poaceae > Zizania > Zizania palustris. The sequence goes on from JAAALK010000082.1 coordinate 69,618,023, forward strand.
AAGAAGCTGGAAGTTTTGAGAGACAGGCATGGCAAGCCTGTAGTATGCTTCAACTGCCGCCAGGAGGGACACTACTCCCATCAGTGCCCTCATCCCAAGCGTGCACAAGGCGTCGCCTCCAACCCCGCCGTCCGCGCCAAGGTGAACCACGTCACCGCCGAGGAAGCCCAGGCCGCCCCGGAAATTGTCATGGGTAAGTTTATGGTTCATTCATCACTTGCAGTGGTATTATTTGACACCGGAGCTACCCACTCCTTTATATCAACTGCTTTTGTGGAAAATAATGCCCTGGACATAAGTGAACTACCCAGGCCAGTATTGATAGCTACCCTGGGCAAGCAAACCCTCGCTTGTTCCTTTAGTCCAAGGGTATGGGTAGAAATCCAAGGCACGATATTTTGGGCCGACCCCATTCTAATAGAATGCCAAGGTTTGGATCTCATCCTAGGGATGGATTGGCTAAACAAACACCAAGGTGTGATAGAATGTGCCTAGAGAAAAGTGACTGTGACTAATGAAGAAGGGACTATAGTCACATTCCAGATGCCCAGCATGAAGGCCGGAAGGGCAAGACTACATCAGATTACCCTGGAGGAGATACCAGTAGTCAGTGAGTACCCGGACGTATTCCCAAAGGATCTACCAGGGATGCCACCCAAGAGGGACATCGAGTTCAGGATTGACTTGGTGCCCGGAACCACTCCTATTTATAAGCGACCATACCGGATGGCCGCTAATGAATTAGCTGAGATGAAGCAGCAGTTGGAGGATCTCGAGAAGAAAGGCTACATCAGACCTAACACATCGCCGTGGGGTGCTCCCGTCATCTTCGTTGAGAAGAAAGAAGACAAGGCAAAGCGTATGTGTGTGGATTATCGCGCCTTGAATGAGGTAACAATCAAGAATAAGTACCCGTTGCCTCGGATCGATGATCTCTTCGACCAGCTAAAAGGAGCTACAGTATTCTCGAAGATCGACTTGCGTTCTGGTTATCATCAGTTAAGGATCCGAGAAGAAGACATACCCAAGACTGCCTTCACCACCCGTTATGGGTTATATGAGTGCACGGTTATGTCCTTTGGATTGACCAACGCCCCTGCATTCTTCATGAATATGATGAATAAAGTGTTCATGGAGTATTTGGACAAGTTCATCGTGGTCTTCATAGACGACATCCTCATTTATTCCAAGGACCAGAAAGAGCACGAGACTCACCTCCGGTTAACCTTAGGAAAGTTAAGGGAACACCAATTGTATGCCAAGTACAGCAAATGCAAGTTTTGGACGGCAGAAGTAAAGTTCCTTGGACACATCATCTCTGCGCAAGGAATCGCAGTAGACCCTGCCACCGTAGAAGCAGTTACGGATTGGTTGCCACCCACGAACGTATCTGAGATACGAAGTTTTCTGGGTTTGGCCGGATATTATCGAAGATTCATCGAGAATTTTTCTAAGATAGCCAAGCCGATGACCAAGTTGTTACAGAAAGGAGAGAAGTTTGAATGGACTCCTGAGTGCGAGGAAAGTTTCCGCACTCTCAAGACCCGTTTGGTGTCTGCACCTATACTGACCCTACCGGATATCCGCAAAGACTTCCATGTCTATTGCGACGCATCTCGCCAAGGATTGGGATGTGTTCTTATGCAAGATGGGAAGGTTATCTCTTATGCCTCCCGGCAGTTGAGACCTCATGAGTTGAATTATCCGACCCATGATTTGGAATTAGCCGCCGTAGTGCACGCCCTTAAGATTTGGAGGCACTATTTGGTTGGAAATCGATGTGAGATCTTTACGGATCACAAGAGCTTGAAGTATATCTTCACACAGCCAGACCTGAATTTGAGGCAAAGACGATGGTTGGAACTAATCAAGGACTATGACTTAGGTATCCACTACCACCCCGGAAAAGCAAATGTGGTAGCTGATGCATTAAGTCGCAAGGGATATTGCACGGCCATGATGATTCAAGAACACGCACCCTTGTTATGTAGGGAGATGGAAAAGTTGAATCTTGGGTTGACCACCGGAGCATATCTAGCCACCTTGGAAACCTAGCCTATTCTGTTTGAGCAAATCCGTGAAGCTCAATTGGAGGACCCAGATATAGCTGCCATTAGGAAGAACATGAGACAAGGAAAAGCCCCCGGATTTTCAGAGGACGAGAATGGCACCATATGGTTTGGAACCCGGATATGTGTGTCGGATAAACCTGAGATAAAGACCCTTATCCTAAGAGAAGCCCATGAGACATTGTACTCCATTCATCCCGGCAGTACCAAGATGTACCAGGACCTGAAAGAACGTTATTGGTGGGTCAGCATGAAGAGGGAGATTGCCCAGTTTGTCGCCGAATGTGACACCTGCAGAAGAGTAAAAGCTGAACATCAGAGGCCTGCAGGATTGTTACAGCCCCTTAAAGTGCCGGAATGGAAGTGGGAAGAGATCGGTATGGATTTCATCATCGGGCTACCTAAGACCCAACTTGGGTATGATTCTATTTGGGTGATCATCGATCGACTTACGAAAGTAGCACATTTCATAGCTGTCAAGACAACCTTTAGTGGCCCTAAGCTTGCAGAGCTATATATGGCCCGGATCGTATGTCTTCATGGAGTGCCTAAGAAGATAGTATCTGACCGAGGAAGTCAGTTTACCTCTCGTTTCTGGAAGAACCTTCAAGAGGAGATGGGCACGAGATTGAATTTCAGTACCGCCTACCACCCTCAGACAGATGGACAAACAGAGAGGGTAAATCAGATACTGGAGGATATGCTTCGAGCATGTGTTTTGGATTTTGGAGCCACTTGGGACAAGAGCTTGCCGTACGCTGAATTTTCATACAACAACAGCTATCAAGCCAGCCTTCAAATGTCTCCTTTTGAAGCACTATATGGACGTAAGTGCAGAACGCCTCTACTTTGGGACCAAACCGGTGAATCCCAAGTATTCGGAACAGACATTCTTCGTGAAGCTGAAGAGAAAGTACGGATCATCAAAGACCGACTCAAGACAGCCCAATCACGACAAAAGAGCTACGCAGACAATCGACGCCGAGACCTAGTCTTTGAAGAAGGAGATCATGTATACCTTCGAGTAACACCTCTCCGTGGTACCCAACGGTTTAACATGAGAGGAAAGTTGGCCCCTCGATATGTTGGACCATTTCCCATTGTTCGACGCCAAGGCGAAGTTGCATATCAGTTGGAATTACCGCCCTCATTGGCTGGAGTGCATGACGTGTTCCACGTATCTCAACTCAAGAAGTGTCTCCGCGTACCCACGGAGCAAGTGGATCTTCAGCAGTTGGATGTTCAAGAAGATCTGACCTATGTGGAAAAGCCGGTCAAGATATTGGAAGTAAAAGAGAGGACCACCAGGAGTCGAGTCATCCGTTTTTTCAAGGTGCAGTGGAGCAATCATCCGGTAGAGGAAGCTACATGGGAAAAAGAAGATGAACTAAAGGCACAACATCCTGAGCTATTCGAGGATTGATCCGAATCACGAGGACGAGATTCTTTGTAAGGGGATAGGATTGTAACACCCCAGAAATTAAAAGGGATTAAAATAAAAGAAAAATATTATTTCTGGATTTATTTACTAAAGGAAAATCACAAAAAAAACCCAAATAAAGCCAAACAGGGAGAAATACTCAAAATCTGGACTTGAAAATTTTATGAGATGAACTAGAGACCAAAATATAATTTTAGGAATTTTTACAAATTTTTATCAACAGTGATTCAACCCTTAATCAAATATTCGAATTACTGGAATTATTTTAAATCAGAAATCAATTTTAATCCTTAATGGGCCTCAACCCCGAAACCTCCCTCAGCCCGGCCCAGCCCAACCATGAGCCACTGACCGGTGGGACCGGCCTGTCGGCGCATTTCCCCGCCTCCCTCTCCCGCCCACGCCCACCTGGTCCCACGTGTCAGCCTCCTCGCGCCCGCCTCCGCTCTCTGACCAGCCTGGCCCATCTGTCGGCCCCCTTCCTTTTTGGATCGCTCACTAACAGGTGGAGCCCACCTGTCAGGATCGTCTTCCTCACGGGAAGGGGATCCCCTTTCCTTTCTCCGGCGATCTCTTTCGGATTCCACGCCGCCGGCCACCGGATCGCCTCGGATTCGTCTCGGATCTCCTTCTCCGACCACCCCGACCTCTTTCCATCTACACTCAACGCGTTTTCGTGCTTATGGAAGACAATCCGAGGAGAATGGAATCCTCGCCGGAATTTGGAAGGAGCCCTCTCGGTTTCCTCGGTTCCCTTCCATTCCGACCGCCGGCGACCCCCTATTTATACCCCTGTGGACACCGCCCTCATCCCACACCACCTAGAGCCCTAGCCGAAGCCCTCTAGAGCGCCGTCGCCCTCTTCCTCGAGTTTCGGCTCTGCTCCACCTCCGGCGAGCGATCGCCGTCGATCCCGGCCTCCCCCGCCCTAGCCACCGCCACCAGAGGGACCGTCGACGACTCCCCGTCCCCGGCCACCCCTCCGTTGGCCTTGGAACCTGCCGGATCATCGTCGCCGTCGAGCTCCCGAACGACCCTCGTCGTCTACCCTCGCCAGCGGCCACCATCCTTCGACTACCCTCGCCACCGCAGGTATGGTTGGAATCGCCGTGACCCCCTCATTCCATTTTGCTGGTAGCTAGGACTTAGCCCCCTCGCCGTCGCCGTCGCCACCTCAACCGAGCCCCGCCGTCGCCGGAAACGAAGGGTGCGAGGCCCCCTTACGAGCGTGCCGTGCCGGATTAGATCCTGGCCGCACGATCGCGAGCGAAGGGCCCAGATTAAATCCCTTAATCTCATCCGTAGATCTGTTCAAAGGGGTACGGAGCGATCGCAGCCGTCGATCGTTACTTAAACCCTAGGATCAATCTCGTGCGTCCACGCGTAACCGTTCGCTATGTTTTAATCTGGACCGTCCGATTTCACTTAACCCCTCCCGCCTCGCGCCTGGCCGCCAGATCCAGATCCAACGGCTCTGGATCAGCCGGTCCACGCGCACAGTGGCGCGGTCCACTGTGGGCCTGGCTCACCGTGGACCAGAGCCCATTTCTGGTTTTAAATAAAATTCAGAAAATAGTTTAAACTTTGAAAATTCATATCTTGCTCATTTTAACTCCAAATTTCACCATTCAAATTTTGTTAAATCCAGAATAATATTCTCTACACATTAATGCCATAAAAACAGTATGTTACTATTACCCAAAATATTTTTAGCAAATAAAAGAATAAAAACCCCTTAGGGATAAATTATTAATTCAACAAAATAAATTAGGAAAAATCCTAAAAAGCTAAACTTTACTGTTTTATGCAAAAACTCAGAATATTAAAATATTACTTCACATAAAAACACCCACAACTATGTATGTTCTTTTATGTGGTGGATTTCATCTGTTTATTGAATGTATTATTTATTTTTCCGTATCGAGAAGACTACGAGTTCGTCGAGGAGCAGGAGTTCTACCCCGAGGTTCCTCCATCCCCCTTTGCTGATCAAGGCAAGTCATCGACCACCTCTGTGGAAACAGTTGATCATAATTGAGCCCATGTTTTAATAAGTTATCGCTATAACCCATAGATTAATATTGCATTAGTCTAACAATCAAGCCTTACACTTATATTTATTAGATCCCCGTCCTTGTGTGCAAACCCAAGCCATGCTTATTGAGCCTTAACTCCTTGTCACTCTACTATAAAAATATTAGCTAGTGCCCAATGTACCGGCACAACTGCTATAGGATAAAAAGAATGAGTCGTAGATAGTTGGATTCTGTATATGAATTTCCATGTTATTCTCGTCTCTGGACTCTGTTGGAGTTGGCTAGGTTATAAGTATGGTGGGTTCCGGGTGCAAGCTCGGGCACTGGTTTGTCGCACCCGGGGCACTATAAGGACCGGTCTGCGGGATCTATTGCAAAGCACTTTCGTACCAACCATAAGTCTAATGGGTAAGTCCTAACTGGAAGTATGGAATACTCCGGCTTGATGCACCATAGAGGAGGGGGCAAGGGGCTAGCCTGCGGGCGACTTGTACCGACAAGGCTCAAGGGGAGGTATGGTGGGGCTCCGATGCGTCGGGACACCATATGAAACCCATAAGAGGGTGCTATTGAGTCGGGGAGGACTATATGGAAGGTTTTGGCACGAGTTCCCGTGTGATGGGTCATCTCGTTACACTTCGGTGTAGGTGATGAGTGCGTGCCTTGTGGGTACAGTGGTACATCTCTGATCAGAGTAATTCAATCTTTTCGAAAAGCCGAGCCCACGGTCAAGGGCGGGTTGTGTGACTACTCGCAGTTAGTTTACAATTGTTTGAATGTTCAAGTTATTCATGGCACGTAAGGACTGTTGAGCGAGGTGGGGCTGACTGTACCCCTCGAGTTAGAAGATGATGATACACATGCACATGTCTATTTTTCCGTACTAATAAATTGCTCACATTTAAAGCTTTACAATTATACTGCTTCCGCAAAATTAGCCACTATCCCCCTTGTTATTATCTTGCATTATATTTGCATTCGGTGGCTTGCTGAGTACATCTGTACTCACCCCGTTGACTTACAACATCAGAGCCAGTCTACTACGAGGAGGATGAAGGTCTGGAGTAGCGACCCAGTCAAGGCGAGACTGGAAGGAGGCGTTCATCTAGGACCCTTATTTTATTAGTTTCTCTTCACCTTTATTCACTTTTGTATTAATGCGGTCTACGAACCGTGAATGAATGTCCGTATTGTACGTGGTCGCATGATGAACGTCTTGTTTTATTGATTTTCTATGGAATTTCAATAAAGTCCTGATTTATTAAATCGGGGCGCGACAGAATCCTTCGATATTCCTTTAATTGTTGAGCTTTCCACATCTCTCCCGAATTCAACTTTGGCTTTTCAATTACCTTTCCTGTTATACCTTGCTTATACATCCACTTTTTATTTCCATTCCCCAATTCAGTTAAACCCTCCTTTGCCAAAGCCAAATGATAGGCCTGGCTCATAGTTTTTGGCAGCTGTGAGTGCACATGTAAACGGATCTCATCCTTTAAGCCCAATACAAATTGCCCCACCAGCCATAATTCACATGCTGCTGCTGGATCATATAACCTGATCTGATATAACAAGTTGTCAAACTGACTTTTATACTCATCAACAGTAGTGGTTTGTCTCAGTTTTAACAGCTCATGCATCTTGATATGTTGTATGTCCATGTCGAATTCAGCTCTTACTGCAGAACTGAAGTCTGCCCAAGTGTGCACTCCCACCACTTGTTTCCAGGCTTTATACCAATGTGCAGCCTTCCCTATCATGTTCAAAGTTGCTGCAGACACCTTAAAATGTTCAGGAACTTGATATAACTCGAAGTAGGTTAAGCAATTATCAATCCATACTCTAGCATCTGTTCCATCAAATTTTGGTAAATCCATCTTGGGAGGCGTCCATCTTCTTGGGTGAAACTCATTCAAAACTCTTTCATGTTCCATTCCATCTACCTGCACTTGAACTCCAGCTTGCACAGGCGTAGAAGCTCCTGAACTCTCCCCCACAACATTTACTCCAGTCTGTGACTTCATCATTTGTGCTGCAGAAACTTGCCCTTGCTGCACCTAATCCACCCGAATCTGCATCTGGTCCAATCGCTCCCTCTGTAACTCCAGTTTGAAGTCAATCTGAACCAATTTTTCCTGAATCAAATCCAACCCATCAACTTTGGTTGCCAGTCCTGAAAGTGCATCCACCTTGCTAGTTAACGTTGTCATTACTTCCAGAACTCTGTCTTCCATCTCGCCCTGAGCCGCCAATATTTGCCGCACTTGTAAAGATGGACGCGCCAGGTTGAGTTGTTTGCTACCCGAATTGATCGAACCCCTTGAGAGGAATTATGATGATCAAGCCGAAGCGATCACCACCTCAATACGGGAAAACTTTTACCAATCAACCAAGGAAATCTCGCAAACAAAGTCTCAACCAGAACCGCGCTCTGATACCACTGTAATACACGCTCACTTACTCTCTGTTCGAACCGGCAAGAATCAACACAGAGAACAGAGAGAATACAGAAAAATTGCCGTAACAAAGAAGGAGAAGATACTCGCCAGCAAACAAAGATTGATCGCCGGAATGGAACGAGTAATCGTCGCCAGAAATCGCCTGAGACACCAGAGAACACCAACCAGTTTGGGGAAATTTTCTGTTATGATTTTTCTTGTCCCCCAAGCATTGTGGCCCATCCGACATATACCTCCAGCGTCTATCGCGAATACGTTTTCGTTTTTCAGTTTTACGCCTTCCAACACAGAAAACACAACACCCACACTCACACTTACACGGGTATTGTTCCCGCCATTTCCTGGGTATCAGAACTTGCTGCTGTCACTGCCTGAGCTGTGACACGAGGGAGAAGGGGAGGTGGCTGTGGGGGCGGCGTGGTGGGGGAGAGTGGAGGAGAGTGGAGACTGTGGGTACAGGTAGGGGGTGTGGGTAGGGTTTTATAGTGAGCAGGCTGCGTACATTTTAATTTTTGATAGGCGTGTCTGTCTAATTTTTTCACACCTAAATGAAAATATTTTTAGCGACAGATAAACTGAGGCTTATTGATGCATTTACCGATACATGATCTGTCATTACGCATTACTGACAAATTATTAGACACAATTTATGTTTATTACCGACAGATTGTCTGTTACCATGTATTACCGACATATTTAATGATGTTAAATGCCATTTTTTTCTCGACATATGCCTGTCGTTAAAACGATGTCATAGTGTAGTGCAAGGCCACAACTTGAAATCTAATTCTCGATTGATTCCCTATCCCAAATCCCACCAAATTATAACTGAAAAGACAAGAACGTGCTTCCCATCCCTAAGAGCATCTCCATTGTAATTGATATCCAACTTGCTATCCTTAAAAATAGCAAGAATTATTCAAAAGGTGTCTAGTAAGTCAAATAACAAGTACAATGGAGCGAGTAACAAAATAGCAAGCCAATTAAAATAGGGAGACTTGCTATTCATAGCAATAGCAAGTCTCCCTATTCTAATTGGTTTGCTATTTTGCTATCCACTCCAATGTACTTGCTAAATGTGAATTGCTATTCAAATGGAGCTATATTTAATCAATTTATATATATATATATGCAAAGAAAGTGAAAACAATTAAACAATCTCAATATTCAATGGAATAGCAAGTTTGATTGACTTGTTAGAGCCTCTTCATTATACTTATTATTTTTGACTTGCTATTCATAGTAATAGCAAGTCTTTTTATTCAAATTGACTTGCTATTTTGCTATTCACTCTAATGTACTTGCTAAATATGATTTTTTATTTAAATATAACTATATTTTATCAATTTATATACATGCAAAGAAAATAAAAATAATTAAATAAACTCAACATTAAATGGAATAACAAGTTTGGTTGGTTTGCTAGATGTAGCAAGTGTGGAGAGAGGAATAACAAGCCCTCTAAAATAACAAGTCAAGTAGCAAGTACAATGGAGTGATTTTTTAAATTATACTTACTATTTTAAGAGATAGCAAATGTGATAGCAAATACAATGGAAATGCTCTAAGGTCTGTTTGGAAACCCAAATTCCTATGAATGGGCTAGGGAATTTAGGTTCCTAAACTGACCCTAAAGCCTTGTGTGAGAGGTCCAATCACGCGGTTCAGTTTATTTCACAAGGATTTCGACGTTGATCGAGCCCTTCTAAAACTGGTTAATTAGTAGGAGTGCCCTCGTCCAACATATTCAAACGCCGCTGCACTAGAGGCAGGACCTTGCGAAATTTTCATTTTCATATTTATTTTTGAAATTTACAAAATAATCTTTTGTTTTCAAAATTTACAAAATAGTCTCCAATCGCAAAACCGAGAAAGTAGTTTTTAAATAACGCCCTCCAAGGGCGATTGGAGGCTATTTTTGGTAAATTTTCAAATGAGAGATTATTTCTATAAACTACTGAAAACAGTAAAAAAACTGTCCAGGCGAGCTGCATGAAACTTTACTCCTGATTGGCTGAGCTTCGAGTTAAGTTGAATTTCGCAATTTGATTTCTAAGAATAATTTGAAGCATATATTTTACTTATCCTTTTAACGATCCTAAATCGAGAGATTAGCAACGAAAGTAGCACGATAAACCCTACAAATAATCCTAAAATTTAAAATCACCTTCGGCTTATATAAATTTTGAAGCTGAAACTCAACAAAACATGCACATGCGATTATTTGTTCATTGTCGGTTTCCCCACCATGGGTCTGAATTATATCATAAGCTAGCAGTGTGTGTTGTTGAAGATGTGGTAGCCAAGGTAATCAATATTGTTCCGTATCGGCCGTATCGACCCAAATGGTCGGTATATACCATTCACCACTCAAACCGGTACATGTTAGGTGACTATTCCGACCTCAATACCAGTCAATACCTACCGATTAAAATTGCATTTTGATCTTTTTAATATGTGTTACATATTACCTATATTAAGCTATATATATTATATTCTATCTAAGCTATACACTATATTTAAGATATCAATATGTTTATATTATCTTATCATACCCCAAAACGGTACACCGATATTGTCCAGTACCAAAACATTCTGTCCCAAGAACTGAATAGTCACCGAGATGAAATTAACAAGCTTAGTGTTAGGTCTGATTTAGATCAGCAATAGTCATGGTTAAAGACCAAACATAGGTGTGTCTAATTAAGCTATATATTTTTAAAAGCTGCTATAAATTATAAATTATAAGCTATAAAAACTGGAATAAGCTAAAAAGTTACTGCCAGCCGTAAAAAAGTTAACAAATTATTTTGTTACAATAGCTATGATACGTGTGATATAACAATTCCACGATGCTTAATAACAAAAAATGATAATGATAATTTTATCTCAATTAACAGTCAATATAATAAGCTTGAAATTCACTTTATACCAATAAAAAATTGCTACAGTCGGTTTAATTTAGATATAAACTTTCTAACAGAGAGTGTATAATAGCTCAACAAAACACACACGTAATCTTAAGATCCTTTTTAAAGTAACGGTAAACTACAATTATAATCAGAGCAAACATAAAAAAATCTGAATACAAGAGGTTAAATCGCTATACTGTAGAATCAGACGATTTCCAGTAGGATGAATAAAACAGAGGCAGCAGCATGTACAGCCGTACCGGAGATTAGAAGACCAAATTATTCTATATCTTACAAACATCTTATGCCCGAAAGACACAGCAAAGGAAAATTTTGCGGATTGCAGTGAAGGAAAGCAGTCAAAGCACTGATAAAGTTTTGCTCTTCACTTCTTGTCCTCTCTAAGAACGACATAATTGTGGCCATTAGTCTTCTGAATCTTCGAAATTTTCTTCAGAATTTCAGCAAAAGCATGCTTGTCCTGCAGAGTGAGAACTCACATCAAAACAATGCACCGAGCTGTAAGGCAAATGATAGCTTCTTGTGTGATAGCGGTTTCCAAATTGCTGTTTTGATTATTAGTTTTCTGTAACTCAATGTATACTAATAAGATCATTGTATTATGAATGTATTTTCAACAAACAAATCTATTAGTATCTATACTACTTTAAAGAAAGGAAATGGTGAGTCTACCATTTCACCACTCCTTCTCATAGCAAACTAGAAACTTTTCAGCTTCAGCTTCAGCTTCATTCATTTCTATTTATATAGTGTTCTTTTAATATTATAATATTTTCATTTCTATTTATATAGTGTTCTTTTAATATTATAATATTTTCCATTGCATGCATTCTAGATAGTTCTAAACATATTAATGGGCAAAGTTTGACAGCATGCATTCTAAGTCAGATTAATAATAAGGGAAGGGGGTATATAATACAAATAGGACATCTTATTGAAATATATAATGCGGCCCAATTATGAGATTTTTAGGTTTCCCCTTTCAAGATTGGAGGATAATGTAGCAAATTATTTTTACACCAATGTATAGCAACGTTTGTTTCAGAAAGACTGTCCTGCATGACCCTGCCACAAGGTTCAAGAAAGTGAAACCAAGGTAGATTCATGGGTGATGTAAAAAGATCCCAAATAAATCCTTCAAAAACTAATGTATTTATGACAAGACGAGACTCGCAGAATTCCTGCTGCAGTTACAACAAAGTTGTAATGTTGAGTAATTAGGGATGGTTAGGTTCATAGTTGTTAAGGCGACGCAAGGTGCCTAACTACATTTTTACCTTTAAGCAGTAAGGTAAATATTGTTTGCTGCTCCCTCTCCCACACTAGTGCCCCGACCCTCGGTTCAGGCAAAGGGATGCTCTACACCCCTAGCACCGCCAAATGGCAACGACTTGATAAGTTGGTTAGGTTCATGCCCAACTTCACCATAACTAGACTTAGGTAAATATTGTTTGCTGCCAAAAATGTGGCAAACACATGATGGTCAAAGTTCATCAAAAAGTTTAAATTATGACATGGGCCACAAAGCCCAACAAGGCACGGTTATTACAATGAACAGAACAACTGTGAACTGTCTAGCATCCTTAGTGTTACAAAGTTTAGACATTCTAAAAAAAAATCTATTGAGTCAAAGCATGGGTTTTGGAAATTGGAACATGACTATAAAAAGAGAGGATTCTGATTATCACTTATCAGCAACACCAGTCAATAGAAACGTGGTTTTCCTCTTCTGAACATTTTTCAGTAAGTTCATAGTTGCACACCATTCTAGTACAGCAAATGAACAGCCAAAGCAAATTAAACAAGAAACCAAAAACCTGACTTGCTTCGTTCAAAAGCAGCAAATGAACAGCCATAGCAAATTAAACAAGAAAACTGAAGAAACCTACATCTGGACCCCACAATAAAGAGTGTTTCGGTTGATAGCAAAAGCAGTCAACACAGACTGGTTTTTATTTTTCTTGGCAAACATTATTCAAAGTTTGATAACTATGTGCCTTTTGGTTGAGAGGTTGAGTTTAAAATATTGCTTGATTTAGCATCTAGGTTAAATAAACATGGAAAGTGAAGAAGCCTACCTCTGGACCTCGTAGTCTAGACTTAAATCTAGATACTAAATCTTGTGTAGTGACAGGAGCAACAGCAAGAAGAACAGTCCTGATTTCATCCTCGGTGACAGGAGATACATTTGTGTCACTTTTTGATGAAGCAGTGACCTTGGATGCAGGTTTTGAGGAAGATGGTGCCTCCTCTTTGGCAGATGATGTTTTTGTATCCTAAAATAAGAAATTATCTCTTACATACTAAATCAAAATACAAGCATACTTGATACTTGTGTGTAAGAACTTACAGATTCCACCTTTGCTTTTTTGGAAGCTGCACCACCGGAAACTTTTGTATCTTCACCACTTGATTTCCTCTTTTGCTTTGATTTGGATGCAGGCGGTGTGCCACGTGCATGTCCTGATGGTGTTGGTTTAGCCGGGCTGTTATCTACAGATTCAACTTTGGGTTGATCCTTCTGTTTTGGAGCAAGAACTGGAGATGACTCATCTTCCTGTTAGATTGAATAAAATACAAACTTATATACTCATCACAAAAAGTAGCATGCTTTCTGGCAAAAGTGTACTATCCTAATACATGATAAAAACAGAACTATCAAAGTTCCAAGACAATAAGTTATTACATCGTCATCTTCATCCTCCTCCTCAGCATCTGACTCATTTAGTCCAGCAGCACGCCCAAGCAGTTTTTTCAATTCCTTGCCAGACTTGCTCAGGCCACCTTCTTCTTCATTCTCTTCATCATCCTGAAAGTGCAATGTGTCATAGCCAGAATATTGTCATTCTGGTGGTTAACAGTGATAACTATGTGCAAAGAAAATGAATATCATGCAACAACCCAAAAAGGCGAGGGAAAACATAGCATCATATTTTCTTTCAAATAGGTTATGTTATGGGCTCGCTAGAGTAAGGGTCCAAGACCAAGTGATAGGACCCACGCCCTCTAATAGCTTCAGCAGGACTTATTCCTATCAAGCTAAGAGAGGCTCTGAGGCTTAGGAATTAGGATTACTTTAGAGATTCATTGATCGCTTGATAATAGAGTACATGAGATCCCTTTATATATAGGGAGGACCAACTTGATATTCACAAAAATAATCTCAATTATTATGGAAACCAATCTAAATCTGTATCTCCAATTCCTAACTAATAGATGTAATACCAAAATAACTATATATCTATCCTAAATCACCATATGGGCCTACTGCTACAGTATGTTCGTGCTATTTATGCGGTGCTACAGTACCTCGTGATACTGTTCATTCCGGTTAGTGGACTGGTCCTGAGCCTTGGCCTCCTGGCCTAATGCCAATGACAGTTTACACTACAACCGTATCTTGGTAGGTATTCAGTATTCAATCAGGATGTTTGCTAGGGGGGAATTTCCATACTAATGAGCTCCAAGTAAAACAAAACCTCAAGAACTAGAATAGCAAACTGATAGTCTGATACATATCTTAGCATTGAATAAGAACCTTACAAAAAAGCACAGAAACTTAACAATACTCCTTAGTCCTTGTGGCCATGATAACAAGGTATCCCACTTATCACTGCATATGGGTTATATTGACTGCTTTTTTACATTAACTTCAACAAAAAGCATGTATTGGGACTATTACACCAAACATGCATTATCAAGATGCATGACAATGCATGCTAACAGACAGAAACAAGGATAAAATCAAGTATAAACCATGAGGAAAAATATTCTCCAAATGGATATTTATTTACAAATTAAATGCTAGTGACATTGCAGTTAGAGAAGGCACAAACAGATACTGGCAAGAGAGTGGAACATTTCTGAATCTGTAAGCACACATACAACATCATTTGAATAATATGTAAGTGACTTTTGTCAAATTTGTGAACCCTCTTATGCACATTCCGACTTAAATTAGAATTTGCTGTATCAAGGCATTATACTTTCATTTTAGTGAGGATATCAAATTTCAGTGCTGGTTAAAAGTTTCATAAAACAACAATTATGATAACAAAGCTCATGCTCATAATATTTTGAAACACATGCATGTCTACCTGCTTAATTTCAGGAGGTGCAGGAATCTCAGGAGCTAAATCTGCCCTCTCCTCTGGGTCTATATCCACAGCCTCATCATCATCAGTAAAAGTTTCTTCGTGCTCCCAGTCATCACCTGATAAAGCAACTCACAACAAATGTCAATCCGAGACTTCGAAATATGCTCACAATATATTGGTAACATTAATATATCTTCTTTTCACGGCATATATTTCAGAATTCTCTGTTGCAAGCAATAGAGCAAATGAATCCCAGTGTGATGGTGGTATAAGGCATTATAGCTGAGACTTGGCTTACAGAGAATCTAAGCATGTAACATGTGCCATCCTTGGTCGAGACCATAAAATGTAGGAAGGTTATCAGACAAAAGGAAGTATCACGAGCATATGATTCATGGTATCTAAAATAATTTAGAAACCCTCTCTCATGCTCCCACTGTAAAATCTCTACTACTTTAAAAGCGCAGTTTCGTTACACCAATCGCTCACTGTCATACTCCACTACTTTCACGTGCTCCAAGTCCTCCAGTTCTCTCGTGTCACTCACCTAACGTTGACTCGCCTTTTCCCACAAAGGAGTGCAAAACAAAAATCACAGACTCACAGTAGAACCAGCAACCTGTTTCTAGAGTTCCCTGTGTCAATCATGGTAGTGTTCTTTATTTACACGTGCAACAATGGATGACCCCAAAAAATCCTATGAAATTGATATAACTGCCCATAAGTGGCAAAGCAGAACCATAATAGTGACAAGTTTCATTTTTGAATGGTCTGACAATAACAAAGGATATTTGAAATTGAATCCAAAAACCATAGTTGTCATGGCGTCGCTTAGGCGTCGCCTAAGCGACGATTAGGCGTCGGGGCGGGTTTCCGCGGACGCCGCGGCAGACGACTCGCCACAGGGCATATGGCGTCCGCCTGATCGTATATGGCGCCGTATGGGCGCCATATGCATTCACGGCGATGCCGGGCACGGCGGCGACCTGCTGGGCTATGAACGGCGAACTGAATGGGGGTTCTGTGAAGCTGGCCCACCGCACATCCAGAGAAAGATAGAAAACCCTAGCTACTGCACACCTTTTTGTCTCGTGTAGGTTGCTATGCGCCGCCTCCGTGCTTGCAGCTCCCTTCCGCCGGAGCCCACCACTCTCTCCGCCGCCGCCCACCGCCAGCGCTTGTGCCCGCTGCTCCCTCTGTCGGCGCCTGCGCTTGCAGATCCCTTCCGCCGTTCCCTTAGCCGGCACCGGCGCTTGCAGATCCCTTCCATCGCTCCCTCTGCCGACACAGAGATCTCCTTCCTGGTCTCCTAGATCCAGGTCTACAGGCACTCCAGGATGTAGTTGTTCTGCGCGTGGAGAGTCTCCAGGTCTCCAGGGCCCAGGCCCCCACAGTATTACACTAAAGTGATATTGTTTTTTTCTCAGCTCATTTTACACTTTTACTCTCTAGACTCTAGTCTGTGTTGCTCAGTGTTCTTGACTAGTTAACTTCTCGAGTAATGTGCTATACTTGCGTATGGTTGATGACTATGGTTGATCTGGTTGCATGGTTGGTTGGTCATGCTATTACGTAATTAAAATACTGCTTAGTGTGGGCATATTGCTTGTTATTTGTTGTGCTATATACTTATATAGATTATCGAATAGTTTTTGTGTGCTAGATACACAAAATATAGTAGGTTATTGATTTGCTAGAGTTGGACAGTTCATAGTTGGTAAATTAGTATTGTTGTAATTACATTTGTGTTGTTACAGAAATAATTGTAATATACATCATATATTGGCAATACTGATGCTACAAAATCTGTGAAGTGAGTATGACGTCGCCTCGCCGCACGCCATACTCGCCTAAAAGGTGTGAAGGTAGTTTGGCGCCTCGCCTCGCCGCGCCGCCGTAACAACTATGCCAAAAACATACGAAGGCGCCACTGAATTACATGTGCTACGATGGATGGGCCTGGAAAGATAGGAAATTGATGGAACCATGATGGCGAGACACGGTTTCATTTATAAAGGTCCCGACAACAAGAGCATGTGTGAAACTGGACTTAAAAATCTCTACTACTACAAAAGGGGAGTTTCGTTCATGCCTCCCTTCCGCAAGTGTTGCCAAGGGCGTCGGCCCCTAGAGTTGAGGGCCCACGACTACGTAGATTGTAGTTGCATGGTAGGCCGGCAGAGGGTTGATCCCCTTGCCGAGCTATGTTGGAGAACGGGGGAGATTTAGATGATTGGGGTAAAGACTGGAGATTGATTGATACTTCTTTTCTACTTTGTTGTTGAATACTTGTGCCCTTTATATAGGGCTTATAAGTTATAACCGAAATCGACTCGACTTACTATTGATTTAATCTACTATTTTTAAGGACTACTAAAGATATTTCAACTGCAGGATATAATCTCTTGACTTAAACGCTAAGGTCTCTATCTGTAGGTCACTTTTCCCATTGATATTGTTTACGTGAACAGTACTACGTGGTACTATTCACTCCTAGGCCTAGCGGCCCTAGCCCATAGCACATGACATCCCCCTTGACAATCAGCTCATCCTCAAGCTGCCAGAGTGGTTGAAGAGTTGTCGACGTCATCCAATGTGGCGGACTGGTGAGGCCGCGCCAGTGCCAGTAGACCCTATGATCCCTACGCCAAAAGGACATGGTAAGAGCACTAAAATCCCAGGTGAGCAGCCCGAGTCACGCTAGCCATTGTGTTCCTAGCACTATGTTGTAGTCGACTAGGGGCAACACGTAGAAATCTGCTTGGAAAGCTTCGTCACTGATCTTGAAAACGGTGTAACGGTGTCGTAGGACACACCCGGGCATGGCACACACTCACCGTTGGCCACCTTGACTTGCATGGTTTCGTGAGGGAGTAGATGTAGGGTGGTATGGTCGGTCGCCTCCTCGGAGATGATATTGTGAGTGGCGCCAGAGTTGAGGAGGGCGAGTAGCGAGACGCTATCCATCTACACAGGCAGTCAGGCACTTGCATTATCTCGCACATACAAACACCGGTGTTGACATGGAGAGCGATTTGCGGCTCGATGTCCATGTGGTCAGTTGGTGCAGGGTCATCGTTGATGGCCAAGTTGAGGAAGATGGGCTGGCAAACCCGGTTTTGGTCGGGGCCAAATTTATTGTTGCAGTTGAAGCAAAGTCCGAGGCGACGACGTTCCTCCATCTTCGCCTAGGAAAATTGTTTGGTCGGCCGGCCTTCCACCATGTGTTGTCGTAAAGGTCGGTGGCGGGGCGCCGTTAGCGCCAACCGGGCTGACGGCGTGGGCAGGAGACCCCAGGCCTGATGGCATGGTGGTGTCAGGGCTAGGACCAAGGCAGCGACACACTGGTCATGGCGCTCCATCTTGCGGGCCAAACTCATGGTGACGGCGAGGGATTGCAGGTTATACAATTCGACGTCGAGGCTGAGCAGGGCTATAGTCTAGCTGTGAAAATCTAGACACGCTACTGCTCGATAAGGATGCCTGCGCGAAAGAAATTCTTCGAACCGATCCTAGTACTCAACGACAGAACCGGTGCACTTGCAAGCCGTCAATTCACCGAGGGAATTGGAGCATAGGGTTGGACCAAACCGAAGGTGCGGAAGTTCGGTGAAGCGTCGCCAAGGTGGTGTACCCTCGTCCTATTGGACTTGGATATAGCACATCTATACCCCTTCCTCCAAAGATGTCATCCAGACTTTCTCCTCCACAATGCATTGCTAATGGAAATAGGATTCACAGCAGTTAATCAAAGCTAGGGGATCTGACTTGCTGTCGTATTTGGGGAAATCCATCTTCTGGAATCGTGGTGGTCGGTTGCTATGGTGCTCACCTGTGCCCGACGCCTTTCTGCCCGAGGCAGCTGAGGTCAAGTGACGCGCCTCCAATGTGCGGATGGTTGTGGCGTTCCCTTCTACGGTAGCCTGAAGAGTCCGGATCAACTCAGCCAACATCTGGACGAGGGCCACAAGATTGGCCAGAGCAAAAGTCGACATGGTGGACGGCTCTAAGATCGCCGCAACGCTGATGGGGAAGGCGCGATGGAAGGCCCTAGCCTTGCACATGACAAGTATATTGCCCTCTTCTCCCACCTCCACGTATATGAAAATTGTTCCCCAAAAACCAGACTTAAAAACCGAAAAGAAAAACAGGTCCCCCCAAAAAATCGAATGGCACATGTTTACATTTGTTTTCCCTCTTCCACACACCCAGAAGATAAAAACAAGAGGTCAATATTAAAAAACATAATTGGTTACTAACATCCTGAAAATATTAATATTTCCCCAGTTCTAATTTAGATTTCCATTGCCATGCACAGGCACATAGCTAGGTAAATTTAAAAAGTGAAACTATATCAATATCAAAATTCCAAACTGCAATACATTTCTAAAAAAAACTAATTGACGCTAGTAAATGCATTTCTGATTTGAAACATTTTAGGCATTATATCACCTCAAACAAAGGCATCATGGAATAAGCTAGATCCCTCACAAATTAAACAAATCAAAAAGAAATTGCAGGCCAGAATAAAGGTAAAAACATCAAGGTACTATGCAATGATAGTGGCATGAAATATTGCTACTAGTTGTATAGGTCAACTGCGGAAGTACTTTAATAAAAGCAAGGTTGAGAAGTAGACCTTTTTCAATCTCATCGTCCAAATCAAACTCCAGATCCTTTCCACCTTCCTCATCATCATCCATACTCTTTTTATTGAGCCCAAGCCAATTTTTGCGTGCACCTTCCTCTTCTTCATCCTCCTCACCCTTGTCAGAATTGTTACCTTCCTCATTATTTTTCCCTTTCTTGGGACGAGCACTTTCTTTTTCTGTGCCATTTGTTGCCTCAAGTTTCTTCACATCTGAACCAAAGGCAGCTGGCCCATTTGTAGCTGCCTTCATCATCCAACGTTCATAACCAGTTGCACTGGTCTTTCTCTTATTCATCTTCTCTTCAGCCTCTTCCAGGGTCAGTTGTTTGTACTGTGCAATTTTACTGAAGTTATACCTAAAAGGACAGAAACAAGAAACAGATAAGTCACCAAGAACAAAGTTTATCTGACTTCCAATCCCAATTACAGAACTAGTACTATTATGACCATTACTAAGACTGTCATTGAAGTTTTTGCAACAATGAACAAACATGTATCCTGTTGCTAACGGCTAACCTAGAATGAAGATGGTAAAATCATTTCAACTTTGTAAAATCATATCATTGTTGGACATATGGAAATGGCTGACTAGATCAGTTAATAAAATACTTTCATAGCATTGTACTTCTGGAGAATATTTTTAGCATAAAAAATCAATGAAGCCGCATCCTTGGGATTTTGACAAGTTCGATCAAAAGCAAGCACGCTGAGATGTGGAATAAGTGTATTACCATGAACCAGCAGGATATGCATGAAATTCCTTTCCATGCATCATCAACAGATAGTATGTAGCTGTTGCTGACTGTGATCCCTCCATTTGACCTTGATACTGATATTGCCCAGTTTCATCTTCCAAAATCCACGGCTTCTTATTATATTTCTCCTAGTTTTGCCAAATATGTATGCACAAAGTTAACAGAGCCAACCAAACCAACTTCAAACAAATGTTCTGAATTTATATGGCTCAAAATTTGTATAACAAATTTTATCCAGAATTTAGCAACATTTTGCACAAGCAAATTAAAATAAAACAATAAATTATAGAAGTATTTGATGTAGAACCAATAGATATGTGCCATCATGCTGTTATGTGTAGATGGTACAGATCCAAGGGTAGGAATGTGTCACGGGTGGGGATCCATGGACGGGGGATAGCAAAACATTGTGACTGAATTGATAACTGGTGAAGAATTGACCGAGGCCCTGACCCTCGTCGGCATGAGGGAGCGTACACTCCAAGTCGCACCGCCGAAGTAGGGATACAATAGAGAGGCTAAGCCTTTTATAAACACTTGATAAGACCTCTAGTGCATCAACCCTGTTTATATAAACAGCATCAACCCTGTTTATATAAACACAGGTCAAATCTAATCTAACAACCCTAATCTGATTCTAACAACCTTAATCTACTAGGACTCATTTAATCTAACAAATCAATCCTAACTGAATTGGAATCTTAACCTAATTGGACTCTTAAACTAATCTGATCTCTAACTATTAATCTTCTACAGTACCAGTGAAACTGTTCACATGAACAGTACCACGCGGTACTGTTCATGGGCCTGATTGGGCTATGGGCTAGCTTGCTACAACCCCCCTCTTGCATGGCGCATGACATCTCTTCCCCCTTGAAAACCAGCTCATCCTCGAGCTGGGCCGTCGGTGCCGCTAAGGCCTTCCATGCCGATCCCCCCAACCACCGGTCAGGCCGCCGTCTGTGCACACAAGGATGCCACCAGGACACGCCTGGGAGCACCCCCCAGCTTTGTCGGTCCTGCCATCGTCGTTGGGGTTCCGCATGCCGTTGCCGGCCACACCCAACCACTTGTCGATCTGCACGGTCAAGGGAGTAGCGCTGGCCTTCGTAGCTCTATTGTTGCCGTCAACCGAGCCGTCAAGAGTACCCCTGTGGCCGCCTGACTCGGCCCTACCGAGGCCACCTGCGCCGCCGTTAAGGCGGCCCTGGCCGTCTCCCAGATCCACCATGCCTTGAGCACTCTTCTGCATGCTCACGTCGTTGAGGACACTGTCTTCGCCGTCGCGTTCTAGTCGCCCGTGGTTCGGCTGCAACTGCGCATGCGTTGCGGCTGTCCATGCCGCTAGCTCCGACACCGCCAATCGTGTCAAGGACACCTCCTCCACGCCCGCTCAGGCCATTGCCAGCCACAGAAGTTGATCGCATCACCGTCTCCACGGAGTCGTAGGATGCCCAATCCGCCGTCAGGGCACACCCTACCTAGGTCGCATGAGCCCCTCCCGCTAGGGCCGCCTCCACCAAGGGCAGACGCGTCATAGCCGAGGACACCCATGCCGAGGTTATCATCCGCATCTAGGTGGTTGCCTCTGCTGTCGTCGCCTGGGGTCTTGGTGCTGAGGGTTGAGCCCACCGCCAGACGCCAATCCAATCTAAGCGCTGGTGTGGTGCAATAGTGGGGAGTCGGGATTGGGGGACCCGCCTAGGAGCTTTGGCGCATGACGAGTCCATCTTGTGGGGCCAGGTCTCCATGTCGGGCCGGTTCCTGCTGGTTTCGAGCGGCTATCTCGGTCTCGAATAGATTGATTGTAACGACGTCGATGCCTACTCCGCAATTTTTGCCCGTCGCCAAACCAAAACTGCCACTCGCCCACTCGCGCCTGCAACTAGGCTACGTGTGCCCAGCGCGCCACCAATAAGCCATTCGAAGCCTCCATCCCTAAAAATAATGACCTCGGCCTCCACTACTTGGGATGTTGTCGTGAGGACGTTGCCATGCGTGACTTGGTGGGTTGTGACGGCGCCCGTGCTTGTGAGTATGCCACCAGTGACATCCGATGCTAGGATGACATCCGCGTCTATGTCCAGCATGGCGATGTCGACGCCGTCGTCACCAATGCCTACGTTGTCCCGCACAGCGTCACCACCCATGCCAACAGTGTTGATGTCACCACCGACACCCAGCACGACATCGCCCCTACCGCCTCCGGTGCCGCCTAAGGCCTCCAGGATGGAGTCGCAGCACCTCAACACCTCGGTGAGTAGGGTCTGCACGTTCTCATCGGCCTTCATCTTTGCCCGATCGGCACCAGCCAAGGTGCTGGTGCCAGTTGCGCCCATGCTGAATCCGCCTCGAAACTTACGACAGAGTCGCGGCCTAATCAAGATATGTGTGCTCCGATGGTCGGCAACCAAGGACCACCGCTTGTACGTGCGACAACGACGCCGCCGCCTCTGATTGCAATCACAATCTACTGCTCTACCTCTATCCTGTCACCCAATTGCACGTTCATGGCAGAAGTCGAACCTGAGCCGTCTGATACCAAGTTGTCACGGGTTAGGGTCATCCATGGACGAGGGGATAACAAAATATTGTGACTGAATTGATAACTGGTAAAGAACTGACTGAGGCCCTGACCCTCATTGACCCGACAAAGTGTACGCTCCACGTCGCACCGCCGAGGCAGGGATTCAATAGAGAGGCTAAGTCTTTTCTAAACATTCGATAAGACCTTTAGTGCATCAACCTTGTTTATATAAAGATAGGTTTGATCTAATCTAACAACCATAATCTGATATTAGCAACCTTAATCTACTAATCTACTATGACTCATTTAATCTAACAACTCAATCCTAACTGAATTGGAATCTTAACTTAATTGGACTCTTAACCTAATCTGATCTCTAACTATTAATCTGCTACAGCACCGGCAGAACTGTTCACGTGAACAGTACCGCACAGTACTATTCACAAGCCTGATTGGGCTATGGGCTGGCCTACTACAGCCTCCCTCTTGCGTGGCGCCTGACAGAATGGGTGGAAGGAGGCCTCGGCTTTGAAGCTTAACTTGAGGTCACCCCATGGTGAAGAAGAGAGAGAGGATGAGAGGCAGAGAAGGAGATGAGAAATGAGAATTGAATCTGCTTGCTTTATTCCTCATAGCTGATACTATATATATATATATACATATATATATATATATACATATATATATGAGTTCTTATTACAAGGAAACTGCTAATAAAAGGAAAGTCTTAACTAGGCATGCAGAGTAACCAGCTGCAGCAATCTGGCCTACTAGGCTAAACAACCTGCTGGTTGCTGGCATCAAGCCCAGCTGCTGCAACCTGCTTTGATAGACTATCCTGACCCTAACATCTCTCACATCCTTCGGAAACAAGTCAAACAACTCATCCTCGAGCTGAAAGTCAGGATAATTGTGCTGGCACTCCTCAACATCCATCCAAGATGCATCAGCCGGTGGTAGTCCCTCCCACTGCAGAAGTACTTGTGGAATACCATGGGCAATGTGACCGCGAATAGCCTTGCTTGGTGAGGGTGTTACATGTCCATCTGTCAGCGCTGGTAGTGCTAGAATTGAATCAGGAGGAGATCCATGTAACGGCTTCAATAGTCCAACATGAAAAACATCATGAATACAAGCAGCTGGTGGCAAATGGAGGCGATATGCAATGTCACCTATCTTCTCCGTGACTTGATATGGACCATAGAAACGGGGAGCCAGCTTGCCACACTGGTAACCAAGGAAGTGAGGCTGCTTGCCGGTGCAGGAGTTGAACCCAAACCCAATCTCCAATCTGAAACAAGACTGCGCGATGCTTAGCATCGTGATAAAGCTTCACATAGTCCTATGCTTGGAGAAGACGTTTGTGAATATCGCTGAGAAACTCATCCCTCTCCTGCAATGTTTGTTCCACTACCGGAACTCTTGTGGTGCCTTGGTCGTATGCATGGAGTGAAAGGGGAGGCTGTCCATACACAACCTGAAAGGGTGTGGACCGGAGGGAAGTCTAAAAGGCTGTATTAAAACAATATTTTGCCCAAGGAAGCCAACACAACCATTGTTTTGGCCTATCACCAGTACCTGTTTGCCACTTCAGATTGCCTATCAGTTTGTGGATGAAAGGCAGAACTGAATAAAAGCTTGACACCGACGAGCCAAAATAATTCCTTCCAAAAAGTACTGGTAAACACCAGATCCAGGTCACTAACATTGGAGCTGGGAATGCCATGGAGACAAACTATTTTGTCAAAAAAAAAAAACTTGGGCAACAGAGGTAGCCGTGTATGGGTACCCAAAGGTAGGAAGTGAGCATACTTGGAAAGACGGTCGACAACAGTGAGGATGATCGTCTTACCATGAACGTGAGAAAGACCTTCAATGAAATCCATGGATACATCCTCCTAGACACGGTTCGGAATAGGCAGTGGTTGCAGCAGCCCTTCTGGTTGTAGGTGCTTTGTTTTGTTCCGTTGACAAACCTTGCATGTCCGCACAAAATCCTGGACAAGCTGTTTGGCATTTGGGATGTGAGAAACCAAGGATTGGTTTCGGAGTCTGTGATGAGTGATTGACTGTGCTTAACCTCTAATTCGAAGGGGTACCTCCGAAGGGGTTCGGAGGTTGGATCTCCGAAGGTGTTCAGAGGTTGGTTTGGTTGCTGCAGCTGTCGCAGCGGAGTGTGCCTGTCGGAGGGGTCCGACAGTACACGATGACTGGGTTGTACCGAAGGTCTCGGTACTTTGGGCGGTACACCGGAGTGTGTGCCGAAGGTTGCTAACCCGGAGAGGTCTCCGGAGTACTAGAAACACTTGTCTGTTTGTCTGTGGTGCGCAGGGGACTTCGGAGGCGACGGATGGTTCGCGGCAGGTGAACCTGGGTCAAGTGGGAGGCTTGATGCCAGTGGAGCGGGGAGCTCCGTCACGAAGGCTGCGAAGAGGTCTAGGTCGATCCTCGGGTCGAGGTGCGCCAGGAGAAGGCAGTTAAGTGCGGAGCGTGGCTCCAAGTGAAGGTACTCCGAGACAAAGTCCTCGGAGGCTAGGCACTTCGAAGGGTACTCCGAATGGAGTGACTTCGGAGTATGGTGGATCAAGTCCTCAGCAGAGGCAAGGTGTTCGAGGTGTGCTCCGGAGGGAGACACTCGAAGATACCCGACGAAGGTCTCAGAAGTCGAGGTGCATCGAAGGCATGGTCCGGGTGAGGCTCGTCGAGGAGTGTGCTCGGGGAGAGACACTACGACGAAGTGCTCATGGAATGCTTCATGCGGAGGCCTTGGACGAAGGAGGGACTTCGAAGGGTGGTACTCCGAAGGTGGGGCTTCGGAGTGAAGCAGGCTTCGGAGCAAGGCTGGCTCCGGAGTGAGGATGACTTGTGGTACTTCGGCCATGCATGGCTTCGGTACACGGACTAACGGAGTTCGAGCTGGGAGTAGCTGCGAAGCCGTGGTGGTCCACTCCGAAGGTGGTGGTGCGAAGGCCCAAGGGCTTTGACGGCTTCGGCTCAAAACCGTCATTGTATCAGAGGCTGACTTCGGTGAAGCGAAGGTCATCAGGCTCAAGGCTTCTCACCGAAGCTACCGCACCCCTCGCGTGCGAAAGGGGCTCCAGAAAGGTCAAAGACTGCAAAGGCTAACATTGTCTGCTCTGCAAAAAACTGACGATGTCCCCTCTGCAAAGCTGACAGAGAAGTCTCCAAATAAAGTTGACTACCTTTTGTACTCCTCTGTTCTGTAGAGACAAAACCAATGTAAACCCTAGGGGTAACGTAGTCAATTCCAATGGGTGAATAGTGGCTATAAATATGGGGGCTGGGTAGGTAACATTTAACACTTTGAGCATTCATTGTTGAGCTCCTGTACTAGCCACCACTCTTTGTATTCATTCAGTGAGTTCATTTTTAGTGTTCCTTGTTCAAGCAGCGAAGCCCTGCTTCTGTGTTGTGTTTCTGCTTGAGCTTGTTTGCATACCTCGCTAGTTGTAGTGCGCCGAAGCCTGTCTAGGCGAAGTGTGTTTTGTTCGAAGTGTGCTTTTCAGTGTGCGTTCGCTCTGTGTAACAGGAGGCTAGACCTCGCTACTTACTAGCGAAGCCCTGAGCGAAGCCCGTGTTGTTTTTCGTGTCTAAGCCCCTAGTGAAGTCTGTTAGTGTACAGTTAGACCTTCGGTGTACGAAGCCCGGCACCAGTTGTTGTCGCTAAGTACTTGATCAAAGTCCTCAGAGGGTAGTCCACTCTTGCGAAGGGTGAAGTGCGAAGCCTGCTTGAAGCACCCTGTGTGCGGAGCCTGCACTGACTTAGCGGAGTTGGTTTTTCGGGTATACGTGGAGCGAAGTCTTCTTGGCTTCGAACTTTTGCTCTTTGCGAAGCCTGTGTTCAGAGCCGTCGAATACCTCCGAACCAGAACTTCGAAGGTTGTGTTCGAAGCCTGTTCCGCAGTAGACTGAGTTAAAACAGAAGGCTATTTTTAGCCTGAAATTTTAAAAGCTCCCATTCACCCCCCTCTGGTCGCCGTTTCCGGTCCAACAATTGGTATCAGAGCAGGTTAAGATCACCAGTTGACTTTAACCGGTTTTGTGATCTCTTGGCGACATGGACAGAGCTAGTAAAATTCCTCTGTTCGATGGGACTGATTTTGCATACTAGAAGGTGCGCATGAAGGCTTACTTGCTAAGCCAAGGAAATGCAATTTGGGAGATTGTGGACTCACAATACTCCATCCCTGAGACTCGCACCTCTCAAACAGAGAAAGATCAGTATAATGCCAACTCCAAGGCAAGGAATATATTGTTCATTGGTTTGAGCCGGAGTGAGTTTGATAGGGTGCAGCACCTTAGGACTGCTAGGGAAATTTGGACAACACTCACTATTTTTCACGAGGGCTCTACACAGATCAAGACCAGACGCCAAAGCACATACAATCAACAGTATCAGCTGTTTGTGCAGGCACCTGGTGAATCTATAGATGTCATGTTTTCTCGCTTTGATGCGATAGTGAGTAACTTGCGGTCCAACGGGACGCTTGCTTACAATGATCACGATAGGGCTATCAAGCTTCTTTATGCTCTTGATCGTAGCATATGGAAAGTGAAGATATCCAGCATTGAGGAGTCTGCAGGTTATGACACATTGACCTGTGATGAGCTCTTCAGCAAGCTGAAGTCCACAGAGATTGCTAAGGCATCTCTTGCAGTGCACAGAAACTCTTTGACACAGCCATTGGCACTGGTTTCCAGCACTAGCCGTGGCACCACTGCAGAACCAAGCACATCAGGCACTTGTGTTTTTGCAGATGGTTTTGCTTTGTCCTCCCTGGTCTCCGTCACTAAGGAGCAGGTGGACACTCTGGATGATGATGAGCTTGCTCTCATTGCCAGAAGGTTCACCCGTTTTCATCATAAGAGACGGGATCAGAGGAGAAGTGGTTTTAGTGGTTGCTTTGAATGTGGCGACACTTCTCATATTAATGCCAATTGCCCAAAACTCAAAAAGAGAGATGAGAGTGAGCGCCCCAAATACCACAAAAAAGGAGAGAAAGCCTTTTGTGAAGGGCAAGCGTGACAAGGTAGCTAAGAGAGTAGCCAAAGCCGCTTCCAGAGCGTTTGTTGCTGCTCTCAGCGACATCGACACTTCCTCAACTGAGGAGTCGAGCTCTGAGGAGGAGGAGTCCCCAAGGAAGGAGGACAAGAAGGGACGAGACTTCACCGGCCTTTGCTTCATGGCCGACAGCGATCACAGCGGCGATGAGCTTGACTCATCTGAGGTACCACTATCATCTGACCAGCTTTTAATTAAATTAGATGAACTGAATGAAGTAGTTCTTGGTCAGGATAGATTACTTGTGCAAGCCGCTAGAGAAAGAAAAGACCTTAGACTTAGGCTAGAATCTGTTTCTACTGAGTATGCCATGCTTAAGTCTAAAGTAAATGATGCTGAATGTGAATCTTGTACTGTTGTCATGGGTGAGCTTGCTCAGTTGCGTTCTGTTCATGCTCAAACTTTTTCTGAGCTTGAGACTGCACAGAAGCAGCTTTTGGTGGTGGATTCTAGACCTCATGGTATTATTGAATGCATGAACTGTTTTTTATTACGCGAGAGCATTAATTTACATGATAAACATGTTCATGATTTAGAGGCTAGATTGGAGAGGGCTGGTAGTTCTAAGGATGTGCAACCTGTTTGTGACACTTGCATTACCCTTAAGGACCAGCTAGGCAATGTTAGAGAGCGAGCTGAGAACCTCATTACTGAAAATGAATACCTTCTTTCCGTGGTTAATAAATGCACTGAGGGTAAGGGTAGGATGGATTTGCTCTTGGCCAAGACCAAGATGTGTGCTGACAGAGCCGGGGTAGCTCTAGGTTTGGGTTTTGAGAGGATTTCTTCAGACAGTAAGAACAAAACTATTTTCACCTCACCCACTACCTTAGAGAAAGAGAGAGCTCTGTTAGACACTCCTTCGGCCAAAAAGCCTACCCGAGCTCAAAAGAAAACCACTCCTCCTGCCAAGAAAATCTCTCCCAAGAAAACCACTCAGCAGAAGCCCAAGGAGCCTGTGAGAGTTGCTCCTAAGACCCATGAGAGTGCCCCTAGGAGAGTTTTTCATTATTCCTATTGTCAGAGGGCGGGTTATTTGGTTGGGTTCTGTTTTCGTCGCATCAAGGATGAGCGACGCTCTCAGGCGATGAGTTACCAGGACATGCATTACCCATCTTTAAGTATGCATGAGTCTGAGTTTTACTATCGTCCTGCTTTTGAGGCTCCTCGTGCTTCTCGGAGAGGTTTTGCTCCTCGAGGTGTTCACTATATTCCATATGGTGGTAGACCCCGGGCGAGTAGCTTTGTACCTCGTCAGAGTAGGAGACCTCGTCATGTTGTTCGATCACAGCATGTAGGTAGACCTCGCACTTTGCATCATTCTGATTATCCTGTGCGTAGACAGTCTACTTTTTCTGTGCCTACTACTCGTGTCACTCAGTGCTGGATGCCTCGTCATATTTTCACTCACCCCAGCACTGAGCGATCGAGATTCACTTATCATGTGTAGGCGGCAGATCGAGGCTTGGAGGGCACGTGGATCATGGACTCCGGTTGTTCGCGTCATACGACCGGAGATGCAGCATGATTCTCAAGCCTCACCACAACCAAGCAAAGGGAACATATCACCTTCGGCAACAATCGAAGGAGTAGAGTGAAAGGTAAATGTGTGGTAAGAATTAACTCAAATTTCACTCTCAAAGATGTTGCTTTGGTTGAAAACTTGGGATACAATTTGTTGTCTGTATCTCAGTTGCTTGATGAGGGCTTCGAAGTGCGATTTCATCGCGATACTTCGCAAGTGCTCAATTCTGATGGCGTTGTGGTCTGTAAGATCTTTAGAGTTGGGAGAGTTTTTGGAGCTGACTTTTCTGAGTCATCTGGTTCTTCTCATTGTCTTGTTGCACATTCGACTTCTGAGCTTTGGAAGTGGCATAGGAGACTAGGGCATATGAGCTTTGAGTTGCTCGCTCGTTTGAGTGCCCTAGGTCTGATCCGAGGATTGCCCAAGCTCAAGTTTGAGAACAATTTAGTTTGTGCTCCTTGTCGATATGGAAAGATGATTGCCGCTTTGCATTCGCCAGTCACCACAGTGATGACTGAACAACCCGGAGAACTTCTCCACATGGACATTGTAGGTCCTTCTCGGGTTAGTTCTTTAGGCGGCAAGTGGTATGTATTAGTTGTTGTCGACGATTTCTCTCGTTACTCTTGGGTCTTCTTTCTTGCCAGCAAGGATGAAGTGTTTTCACACTTTCGGAGCTTGGCTTTGAGACTTTTTACTGAACTCCCTGGTGCATTAAAATTCATTCGAAGTGATAATGACACTGAGTTCAAAAACAGTCTCTTTGTTGACTTTTGCATGGAGCATGGCATAGAACATCAATTCTCTGCTCCGCGGGTTCCTCAACAGAACGGTGTCGTTGAGAGGAAGAACCGCACTTTGGTTGAGATGGCTAGGACGATGCTCGATGAGCATAGGACTCCTAGAAAATTCTGGGCTGAGGCCATGAACACTGCATGTTACATCTCAAACCGAATCTTCTTTCGCTCAATTTTGAATTTGACATCTTATGAGCTACGTTTTGGGAGACAGCCCAAGGTTACTCATCTTCGAGTTTTTGGCTGTCGTTGCTTTATCCTAAAACGTGGTAATTTGGATAAATTTGAGTCGCGATCTTCTGACGGGATCTTTTTGGGTTACACTACACATGGTCATTCTTATCGTGTTTATAATTTGGAAACTAACACTGTCATCGAATCATGTGATGTGACTTTTGATGAATCAACCCCCTCTGTTAGTTCTACTTTTGAACAGACAAATGAACACGACATGGAACAGGCCATCTTCGAAGAAGAAGATCCCGGAGATTTCGAGGATGAACCCCTACTACCCTCGACATCAACCCCCGAAGCCGACCCCGCTTCGACCACTTCGGCACAAGATTCCGAAGCAACCACCTCGACATCGGTCATCTTGGACCACTCCAACGCACAAGTTGAGGGGGAGACTGCATCCCGCCGCGAGGCTCCACATCATGTTCAAAGGATGCACCCTCCCGAGCAGATCATTGGTGAGCTTGATCAAAGGGTAACACGCTCGCATGCTCATTTTACTAATTCTGCTTTTGTTGCTTCTTTCGAGCCCTTAGATGTTAGTCATGCACTTTCTGATTCTAGTTGGATCAATGCCATGCATGAAGAACTTGAAAATTTTGAGAGAAACCAAGTCTGGACCTTAGTTGATCCCCACCAAATGTTCATTTCATTGGAACAAAATGATTTTCAAAAATAAACAAGGGGAGGATGGGACTATAGTTAGAAACAAGGCTAGACTCGTAGCTCAGGGTTATTCTCAACTAGAAGGGATTGATTTTAATGAAACTTTTGCACATGTTGCTCGCTTTGAGGCCATTAGGATGTTGCTTGCCTTTGCGACATCCCGGAGATTCAAACTCTATCAAATGGATGTCAAAAGTGCTTTTCTTAATGGCTTCATAGGTGAAGATGTTTATGTAAAACAACCCCCTAGTTTTGAAAACCCCAAATACCCACATAAAGTCCTTAAACTTCATAAGGCTCTTTATGGACTCAAGCAGGCCCCTCGGGCTTGGTATGACAGACTTAAGTCTTTTCTGCTTGAGCGGGGGTATTTGATGGGATCTGTTGATAAAACCTTGTTCACTCTCAAGCATGGCAAAGATTTCCTTATAGTGCAGATTTATGTGGATGATATCATCTTTGGTGGCTCTTCTCATGCTTTGGTTGCCGAGTTTACAGATGCCATGAGCAGGGAGTTTGAAATGTCTATGATGGGTGAACTCACTTTTTTCCTTGGGTTGCAAATCAAGCAAAGCAAACAAGGTACCTTCGTCCACCAGATGAAGTACACCAAGGACCTGCTCAAGAAATTCGACATGGCCAATGTGAAGTCTCTCGCCACTCCAATGGCTACATCTGTAGCATTGGATCCTGACGAAGATGGAGAAGCCGTAGATCAGAAGGAGTTCCGAAGCATGATCGGCTCCCTTCTCTACTTGACTGCTACGAGGCCGGACATACACTTCGCAGTGTCTGTGCGCTCGTTTTCAGGCTTCACCACGAGCTTCGCACCGCCAAGCGGTAAAACGCATTCTAAGGTATCTCAAACATACCCTTGAATTTGGCATATGGTATTCAACATCTTCCTCTTTATGTCTTCGAGGTTATTCCGATGCGGATTTTGCTGGGTGTAGGATTGATAGGAAGTGTACCTCTGGTACTTATCATTTTCTGGGTACTTCTCTGGTTTGCTGGTCTTCCCGCAAACAGTCTAGTGTTGCACAATCGACAGTTGATGCCGAATATGTTGCTGCAGCTAGCTGTTGCTCTCAGATTTTGTGGATGGTTTCCACTTTGCGGGATTTCGGGTTAGATTATAAGAGTGTTTCACTTTTCTGTGATAACACTAGTGCTATTTGTATTGCAAACAACCCGGTTCAGCACTCCAGAACCAAACACATTGATGTGCGATATCATTTTCTCAGAGATCACAATGAGAAGGGTGATATTGAACTTCAATATGTTGATACCCAACACCAGCTAGCCGATATTTTCACGAAACCCCTCGATGCTTCTCGATTTGCCTACTTGCGTGGGGAACTTGGTATTTGTCACCCTTACGGCATTTTGTGAGGGGCAGTGTTCTAAACGGCGGTCCTAGGCGGGCGCCTAGGCGCCATTAGGCGCTGGGCGGCGAGCCAGCGCCGCGCGGAGGGGCTCGACGGCCGGCTGGGCGCGCCAGGCGCCTAGGCGGGTCAACCGCGCCCTAGGCGGTTGACCGCGGCGCCTAGGCGCTCTGGGCGGTGACAGTCAGGACGCTATTTTACTGCATTCCAGGGGGTAAAAAGCAAAAATGGCTAGGGTTTTTTAGCTTTCCTGGCTCCTGGCATTCAAGCGTCGCCGCCGCCACTGTTGTTCGACTCCAGCCGCCACTGACGTCGCCGCTGGTCACCGCGCTCCGCCGCGGGCTCGCCGCCGCTCTGCCACTTCGGCCTTCGCCGCGCCTCTGTCTGGACTCTGGCCATCTTCCCTCACGGCGGAGCGCGCGACGACTTCGGCACTCGGCAGTCCGGTGGCCTCCCCGTGCAGTCGTGCTCCGGCCTCCGGTGGCGCTCGTTCTCCGGCGCGGCTCGGTCCACCGGTGCACTGCACTGCTGCTGCTCACCCAGAGACCCAGAGGCAGACACCGAGACACGCACGCGCCCCTGCGCCCCTGCCCAGTCCAGGCGCCCCAGGCGCCCCTAGGCGCCGCCTAGGCGCCGCCTAGGCGCCCCTAGGCGCTAGGCGGCCAGTCTCCGCCCGACTAGCGCCTAGCGCCTTTTAGAACACTGGTGAGGGGGAGCTGTCTTTAATTGTATTGCATATGCTCATCATGCGTAAAATTGCATTTACATATGTTGCACTTATATGCCCAATTCTAATTCATGAAATCATGACAGCTCAGCTCTTTTTAATTTATCTGAAACATTAATGTGCATGATGTTTTCTTTCCAAAATCAAATCATGCTCACTGCTTAGTCTTGGATCTAGCATGTTTAGGCAGGACTGCTTTAGCTATCTTTTATCTGCTTGATAGCAAGACACTTTTCTTTGGATGCTAAACATTGCAACTTGAAAAATTGTTCTACATCTTCATGGATATTCATAAAAGTGTTAAACAATTTGTTCACTTAATCACAATTCCAAAAATCCATGATTTGCATGCTTCAAAGTAAAAAGATCCAGGTGGGTTTGTTTGTCGCACTACCCTATTCTAGACTGCTTACATTTGCACATGGGTCTGAACTAGGATAGTGTAGTGTATGCCAAAATCACTGCCTTAAGCTTCGGATGGCTTTCATGCCTAGGCTTGGCTTGATTGGGAAGTATAAGGTGAACAAACAAATAACCCCTGGCATTAAGAAAAAAACAACAAAATTTCATTGATCATCAAGCTTGCTTTCAATGCTCCATTTGAATTGGACTTGTCTGTCTAGAGTAGAAATTGACTAGCTGTGCACAGTCCTTGCTTTTTCTTGTCTAGTTCTTTTGATTAAGTGGTGATGCTTTTATTTCAAAATGATAAAATCACATGCTATCATCATGTATTTAGAGAATGTTAAATTGAGCTGAGCACATGAAAAATTGGTATTAATGTTGGCATATTTTTGCTTTATATGTCTTTGCAATTCTGCTCATTTCCAAGCAATGCATCTTTTACATGCTCCTTGATGCTTGCATTGCCAAAGGGGGAGAAATTGTTGAGTGCTCTGTAGCAAGGGGGTAAATTTACTCAGGGGGAGTTTATCTTGCATAAGGGGAGTTTTGCCGAAGAGGCTTTTACTCTTTTGAAAAGGGGGAGGAAAATTCTTTTGTCAAGTGACATAATTTAGCTCGGTTCTGAGTTTTTATGGTCACTTGTGTGCTGAATTCTTTAAATTCTCTTGAACTTGAATTTGGTTGTCAATGCACTCATCAAGGACGAGATTGAGAAACCAAAGATTGGTTTCGGAGTCTGTGATGAGTGATTGACTGTGCTTAACCTCTAATTCAAAGGGGTACCTCCGAAGGGGTTCGGAGGTTGGATCTCCGAAGGTGTTCGGAGGTTGGTTTGGTTGCTGCAGCTGTCGCAGCGGAGTGTGCCTGTCGGAGGGGTCCGACAGTACACGATGACTGGGTTGTACCGAAGGTCTCGGTACTTTGGGCGGTATACCGGAGTGTGTGCCGAAGGTTGCTAACCCGGAGAGGTCTCCGGAGTACTGGAAACACTTGTCTGTTTGTCTGTGGTGCGCAGGGGACTTCGGAGGCGACGGACGGTTCGCGGCAGGTGAACCTGGGTCAAGTGGGAGGCATGATGCCAGTGGAGCGGGGAGCTCCGTCACGAAGGCTGCGAAGAGGTCTAGGTCGATCCTCGGGTCGAGGTGCGCCAGGAGAAGGCAGTTAAGTGCGGAGCGTGGCTCCGAGTGAAGGTACTCCGAGACAAAGTGCTCGGAGGCGAGGCACTTCGAAGGGTACTCCGAATGGAGTGACTTCGGAGTATGGTGGATCAAGTCCTCAGCAGAGGCAAGGTGTTCGAGGTGTGCTCCGGAGGGAGACACTCGAAGATACCCGACGAAGGTCTCAGAAGTCGAGGTGCATCGAAGACATGGTCCGGGTGAGGCTCGTCGAGGAGTGTGCTCGGGGAGAGACACTACGACGAAGTGCTCATGGAATGCTTCATGCGGAGGCCTTGGACGAAGGAGGGACTTCGAAGGGTGGTACTCCGAAGGTGGGGCTTCGGAGTGAAGCAGGCTTCGGAGCAAGGCTGGCTCCGGAGTGAGGATGACTTGTGGTACTTCGGCCATGCATGGCTTCGGTACACGGACTAACGGAGTTCGAGCTGGGAGTAGCTGCGAAGCCGTGGTGGTCCACTTCGAAGGTGGTGGTGCGAAGGCCCAAGGGCTTTGACGGCTTCGGCTCAAAACCGTTATTGTATCAGAGGCTGACTTCGGTGAAGCGAAGGCCATCAGGCTCAAGGCTTCTCACCGAAGCTACCGCACCCCTCGCGTGCGAAAGGGGCTCCAGAACGGTCAAAGACTGCAAAGGCTGACATTGTCTGCTCTGCAAAAAGCTGACAATGTCCCCTCTGCAAAGCTGACAGAGAAGTCTCCAAATAAAGTTGACTACCTTTTGTACTCCTCTGTTCTGTAGAGACAAAACCAATGTAAACCCTAGGGGTAACGTAGTCAATTCCAATGGGTGAATAGTGGCTATAAATATGGTGGCTGGGTAGGTAACATTTAACACTTTGAGCATTCATTGTTGAGCTCCTGTACTAGCCACCACTCTTTGTATTCATTCAATGAGTTCATTTTTAGTGTTCCTTGTTCAAGCAGCGAAGCCCTGCTTCTGTGTTGTGTTTCTGCTTGAGCTTGTTTGCATACCTCGCTAGTTGTAGTGCGCCGAAGCCTGTCTAGGCGAAGTGTGTTTTGTGCTAAGTGTGCTTTTCAGTGTGCGTTCGCTCTGTGTAACAGGAGGCTAGACCTCGCTACTTACTAGCGAAGCCCTGAGCGAAGCCCGTGTTGTTTTTCGTGTCTAAGCCCCTAGCGAAGTCTGTTAGTGTGCAGTTAGACCTTCGGTGTACGAAGCCCGGCACTAGTTGCTGTCGCTAAGTACTTGGTCAAAGTCCTCAGAGGGTTGTCCACTCTTGCGAAGGGTGAAGTGCGAAGCCTGCTCGAAGCACCCTGTGTGCGGAGCCTGCACTGACTTAGCGGAGTTGGTTTTTCGGGTATACGTGGAGCGAAGTCTTCTTGGCTTCGAACTTTTGCTCCTTGCGAAGCCTGTGTTCGGAGCCGTCGAATACCTCCGAACCAGAACTTCGAAGGTTGTGTTCGAAGCCTGTTCCGCAGTAGACTGAGTTAAAACAGAAGGCTATTTTTAGCCTGAAATTTTAAAAGCTCCCATTCACCCCCCTCTGGTCGCCGTTTCCGGTCCAACAATTGGTATCAGAGCAGGTTAAGATCACCAGTTGACTTTAACCGGTTTTGTGATCTCTTGGCGACATGGACAGAGCTAGTAAAATTCGTCTGTTCGATGGGACTGATTTTGCATACTAGAAGGTGCGCATGGAGGCTTACTTGCTAAGCCAAGGAAATGCAATTTGGGAGATTGTGGACTCACAATACTCCATCCCTGAGACTCGCACCTCTCAAACAGAGAAAGATCAGTATAATGCCAACTCCAAGGCAAGGAATATATTGTTCATTGGTTTGAGCCGGAGTGAGTTTGATAGGGTGCAGCACCTTAGGACTGCTAGGGAAATTTGGACAACACTCACTATTTTTCACGAGGGCTCTACACAGATCAAGACCAGACGCCAAAGCACATACAATCAACAGTATCAGCTGTTTGTGCAGGCACCTGGTGAATCTATAGATGTCATGTTTTCTCGCTTTGATGCGATAGTGAGTAACTTGCGGTCCAACGGGACGCTTGCTTACAATGATCACGATAGGGCTATCAAGCTTCTTTATGCTCTTGATCGTAGCATATGGAAAGTGAAGATATCCAGCATTGAGGAGTCTGCAGGTTATGACACGTTGACCTGTGATGAGCTCTTCAGCAAGCTGAAGTCCACAGAGATTGCTAAGGCATCTCTTGCAGTGCACAGAAACTCTTTGACACAGCCATTGGCACTGGTTTCCAGCACTAGCCGTGGCACCACTGCAGAACCAAGCACATCAGGCACTTGTGTTTTTGCAGATGGTTTTGCTTTGTCCTCCCTGGTCTCCGTCACTAAGGAGCAGGTGGACACTCTGGATGATGATGAGCTTGCTCTCATTGCCAGAAGGTTCACCCGTTTTCATCATGAGAGACGGGATCAGAGGAGAAGTGGTTTTAGTGGTTGCTTTGAATGTGGCGACACTTCTCATATTAATGCCAATTGCCCAAAACTCAAAAAGAGAGATGAGAGTGAGCGCCCCAAATACCACAAAAAAGGAGAGAAAGCCTTTTGTGAAGGGCAAGCGTGGCAAGGTAGCTAAGAGAGTAGCCAAAGCCGCTTCCAGAGCGTTTGTTGCTGCTCTCAGCGACATCGACACTTCCTCAACTGAGGAGTCGAGCTCTGAGGAGGAGGAGTCCCCAAGGAAGGAGGACAAGAAGGACAAGAAGGGACGAGACTTCACCGGCCTTTGCTTCATGGCCGACAGCGATCACAGCGGCGATGAGCTTGACTCATCTGAGGTACCACTATCATCTGACCAGCTTTTAATTAAATTAGATGAACTGAATGAAGTAGTTCTTGGTCAGGATAGATTACTTGTGCAAGCCGCTAGAGAAAGAAAAGACCTTAGACTTAGGTTAGAAACTGTTTCTACTGAATACCTCCGAACCAAAACTTCGAAGGTTGTGTTCGAAGCCTGTTCCGCAGTAGACTGAGTTAAAACAGAAGGCTATTTTTAGCCTGAAATTTTAAAATCTCCCATTCACCCCCTCTGGTCGCCGTTTCCGGTCCAACAGGATGGAAAAATCAGCACATAGTCAATGCAGAGTGTGTTTCATCCCTTCATGACCAATATGAGCCATAGTTAAAATAGCTCCTAGATTGGGAGAGGTTGCCGAAATGAACACACAGCCCTCCTTTAACAGGAGACCATCAACAAATGACCATGGAGCTCCCTAGGACCCAGAAATTATGCTGTCTCGTAGTGAGCTCAGAACAGGATCAGTATTGATTTCCTGACGAATAGTGTCAAAGATTGCAAAACTTGAGCTAGATAGAGCTAGTAGTGCTGCATCAGTCTGTTCATCCCTGCATGAGAGTGTCTGCCACTGTATTGTTGTGACTAGGTCTAAATTCCACGAGAAAAATCAAAGCCCATAAATTTGCTCACCCAACGATGTTGTGGAATGGTGGAGAGACACTGATTCAGGAGATATTTCAAACTATAATGGTCAGTCTTGATGCAAAACTGACAACCCCATAGATATGCTCTCCAATGGCAGACTGCTTGAACCAGTCCAATAAGTTCCTGCTCATATGCTGCAAGACTAGTGTGTCGTGGAGCTAGAGGACGGCTGAAAAAGGCCAAGGCGCTAGTACCTTGATGCAAAGTTGCTCCAACGCCAATGCCTGATGCATCACACTCAATAACAAAGGATATATTGAAGTCAGGGAGTTGCAGTATCGGTGCTGTCGAGAGTGTCTGGTTCAGCTTTTGGAATGCCACATCCACTTCGGGGGACCACTGAAAATATTCTCACTTGAGCAAGGCTGTCAGTGGTGCTGCAAATCTTCGCCACGTCCGAGCCGTCCTCTCCACGCTCCAGCGACATCAACTCTTCGTCAAGCGGTCCAAATGTGCTTTCGGTGTCACCTCCATCGCCTACCTCGGCCACATCATCTCCTCGGCAGGTATGGCCATGGACTCGACCAAAGTTCAAGCCATCTCCGACTAGCCTCAAACGTGTTTGACACACACGGTTCACGGTTTCCTGGGACTCGTAGGCTACTATCGCAAATTAGGACTATGGCACAATTGCGGCACCCCTAGGCTCTCCTACGGAAGGATGGTTTTCTCTAGACCGAGGCGGCTACAAGCACGTTTCAAGCCCTCAAGATGGCCATCACCACCACTCCGACCTTGCCTTGCCAGACTTCTCCAAGCAGGTCATCGTCGAGTGCAATGCTTCGTCGTATGACTTCAGGGTCGTCCTACTTCAAGGCCAACACCCCATTGCCTTCTTCAGCCGACTGACCGCTCCCCGCCAATAGTCCCTAGTCGTATATGAGAGAGAGCTCATCGGCCTCATCCACACCATTCATCACTAGAGACCATATCTTTGGGGTCGACGAATACTAGTACGGATAGACCATTTCAGTCTCAAGTTTCAATTGGATCAATGCTTGGCCACGATTCCACAACATCATTGAGTGGGCAAGCTGCTCGGCTTCAATTTCGCCATCGAGTACAAGACAGGTAGCTCCAACATAGTGGCTAATCCCCTCTTCCGTCGTGACACGAAGGAGGCGTCCCTCCTTACCATCTCAAGACCTCGGTTTGACTTCATTGATCGCCTGCGTCAAGCCAATGACACTGATCTAGCCTTGGTTGCGTTGTGGGACGATCTAGTGTCCTTGCGGCGTGTGACCCCTGGTCACTCATCGACGACATGGCAGCCTACGACGAGCGCCTCTTTATCCTGTCGGCCTCCCCACTGCTCCATGAGCTCCTATCCACAATACATGATGACGGCCACGAAGGCGTGCAGTGTACTTTACATCGCCTACGTCCGTTACCATCTCGAGCAAGCTTAAGCGGTCTACAAGCACCACTACAACAAGGCTCATAGGGAGGCCAGTTACTTAGTATGCGACTAGGTATAGCTCCTCCTTCGCCAGGGCATGCCGGCTTCTCTGAACATGCTAACCAAAGGGAAGCTCATGCCCGTTTCTATGGACCATATCGCGACATTGATATCATCAACGACATCGCCTATCACCTCGAGCTTACTCAACACACCCGCCTCCACGACATTTTCATATCGTCTTGAAGAAATTTGTCGGCACTCCACCAACCGCGCCACCGCCCCCGCCGCATACACATAATGGTGTGGCCATAATGCAGCCAAAACAGGCGGTGCGATCTCACCTTGCCCACGACGTCCGACAACTCCTCATCTAGTGGAAAGACGAACTAGAGACCTCGACGACCTGGTAAGACGTTGACACTTCATCAGCCGCTACCCATTCTTCCAGCTCAAGGACGAGCTACTCGTCGAGGGGGGAGAGATATCATATGAGGCCAGCATTACAGCGTCGAGGCTGCACCAGAGATGTGGCCAATACCGACACGGCAAGCCAACTCACCCCCTAGACTAGGGGAGTATGGGGATTCCCATCCTTAATTAGTCTCTATTTATTCTCTGTAAGCACTTTGGGGAGGAACCAAGCAATATCAATCTAATCTCCAATCTCTACCCTATTTATCTCAATCTTCCCTGTTCTCCACCATAGCTCGGCAAGGGGAACTTCCCCACACCGGCCAACTCCAACGCCCTTGGCACATGAACTATTTGAATTTTGGAACTATGGCTACCACAACAAACTGAACAAAGTAAATAAGTAACAAAAACGAAAGATATAAATCATATTTTATCACTCTATTTTGGGTCTTGCATGGTTTTGACAAAAAACAAAGATCTTATTTGGCCCCTTGATATTTGATCTGGCTTCTCTTTTAGATATATTGTGGCGGCAAAATCCCTGGCCTGATATGTCAATCACACACTAAAACATAGATTTGTTTGAACTATTTACAGAAGGACCAAAATAGAGCATAGATTGAAATTTGATGGACCAAGATAGCACATTTTCCCCCAAATGAAAATGCATGGCCTCATCAGACATTAGTATTTTTATCACATTGAGTATAGTTATTGGGACACTGAAATGGAGGATAATTATGAGTAAATGGAGAATGTAATACTACATGGGTACATCTGATAATTAAAATACTTCACCACGACATACGGTGAAGAACTGACAAAGTGACAATTCAAAATTCGTTGTTATCTTTCAAAACGGAAAATGGTACATGGTAAAATGATGATCCATGAATGCATACCCGCATATTATCAGTAATCTGTCGGCCTTGTAAACCCTCCTTATGAAGAGACCATTTGTTTTCAGCACTCTTCTTCTTTGAGAAAGGAGGTAAACCAGTCACAAATCTTCC
This sequence comes from Zizania palustris, assembly GCA_019279435.1. Lineage (NCBI taxonomy): Eukaryota > Viridiplantae > Streptophyta > Magnoliopsida > Poales > Poaceae > Zizania > Zizania palustris. The sequence goes on from JAAALK010000082.1 coordinate 69,659,249, forward strand.
AATAGAAAAGCTCTTATCTGTGGTAGCAGTTGCCCGAACGTTGTATTCCTGTAAGAGAAAGATCCACATGGAGGACATCACGGTGTAAGCAGATGAACCAAATAGTGAGTCACCAGAACAACAAGAACTGACAACCCACATTATTTGTGCTGTAGACAGAAGTATGATAATGTAACTCAATAAAGTCTGAGAGAGTAACCATAACATTAATTCGTCAAGAATGCATTCATGTGATAGCTCCATTAAATTATGAAACTAGCATAGCATGTAATACTGTAATCTAACTTTAATTGAAAATACCAATAGGACACATGTTCACTTATCACAGTATATGGCAAATTCTCGTCGATCAAAATTTGTCAGCAACTCAGCATCCATGTTAGTGTGATTTCAAAGAACCAGAACATAACTGACAAATATATAGATTGTTTTAAGTAAAATATATTTAGCTCTCTGATTCAGCTACCACAAGTTCACAACCCAGCTTGTAATTACATGAAATGATATTTAGATATCTGTTAATTGACTTAATTCTGTTTAAATACTTAACAAGATTACATGGCAGGCATGCATAATTAACTAGTAAAGATAAAGATAATTATAAGTGCCTTATAAATAACACTTCCAATAAAAGTTGAAACACATATCATTTCCTTATCATACATAATGGCTTACATCATCATATAGATGAAAATTCCACTTTAACTTATTATAAACACACTTCAAAATGATAATGATCAACCTCCATGTTACTCCCTCGGTTACAGTGTTTGTCCATGGCTACCGTGCGCACTTACTAAGGACACACTAAATAGAAGAAAAGTTAACACAGATGGCATATATATTCATATGCAATAGCATGCTAGTATGCTACGACATGACCTCGTTTGCTACATTAAATTAGGGCAAAGGGTGGAAACACTAGATAACTTCACTCTTAATTTCCTACAAGGTAAATATTGTAAAACAAGCATTCAGAATAAAGTAATTGTTCTTTTAATATAGAACTTAAGCAGTTAAGCTGCACCCAATATATCTAGTAACACAATCTATTCTTGCACACACTATTGTGGTTACTGCTTGTCACCTCATAGTCAAGGAAACATGACCAGTAACTAGATCCTTATAGCAAATTTCTCTTCCTATCCATTCATTTCATATCTTCTAAACATAAATTAATTTTGAAACCATGGTCTGAATCAGTCATTTCTAATTGGGCCCCTTTCTAATCCCATATGAAGCCATGTTAAAATTATATATCAACCACACCCTTTCATTGTGTGTATGTTACTATGTTACAATTGCACTAAGGGCGTGTTCGGGGAGCTTCTGGCAACTGCAGGTACTCCCAGAATATGAAGCTCCCCAAACGCTCCAGATTGTGAAACAAAATAACTACAAAAACTGAAAAATAAACTAGAATCACGGATTCTCACCCACTAGATATCCACTCACTACTTCTCAGAATCTAAATCTCCCCAAAGAGGCCCTAAATCATGAAAATATGGGTTGATAACACAATGAACAAGAGAATTGAGCTCAGGGGCGGTGCGTTGGAATCCTAAATTACACAATCAAGCATCTCAGTTCCCAAACTACAGAGCCCTCCGCCCCAAGTACACACAGAGCACCACGTCCAGCTACGGGAGCAGCCGGAAACCCTAGCTCGCGAGCACACACGGACCCCGCACCATTGTCGGATACGCGCACGCGCACGCAGGTGCGCGGGGAAAAGGACGGATCCATACCCGGATGAGATTGGTGATGGGGACGGAGCAGACAAGGCAACGGGCCCGCGAGAGCGCCATGGACTTGCCGCAGGAGCTGCACAGCGTGGTGTGCTTGCACGCCGTGCCGTAGAGGTCCGACGGCGAGCCGCATCCCTCGCACGCCGCCTTCAGCACCAGGTCCACGCTCCCCATTGTGCGAGCGATGGGGGTCGGGAGGGCGGGCTCCTGTTCCGGCGAGCAGCGACCGGAGGGAGGTGGTGGGGACGGCGGCGTGTCCGGTCTGGGTCTCGTCGAATGTGGCTTGCAAAGTTGCAAAGTGGACACGAGGGGTTCGCTGCTATATTTTAGAACAAAATTACATTTATAGTATCAAAACTAAATTGGTAGTCAGAATAATATCACTAAGGATCCGTTTAGTTTGGGGGCGAGGGTGGATAAGATGATTCTATCAATGAATTTAGGGATGAGATGATACATTCAAGGTGTTTGGTTGGATGGATGGGATAAGACAATTTTTTGTTTGGTTAGATGTATACAACTTGGATGAGATAAGGTTAAATTTAGTGGGACCCATTTGTCAAATATATTTTTTAATAAAAATATAACCATATGAGATCTTATTTTATAGATTAAATTATAATCAATAAAATGATGTAATTAGATCATAAATTGGATAAATAATTTGGGAGTAAAAATCATTTGAATATTTATAAACGAAAAATTAAATGTGTCATAACCAATCCGGAGACGACACGTCATCTCGTCCAATGTTGGATGAGCTCATCCAGAAAAATTTCTTGAATCTCTCCATCCAGCATATTGAAGGAATATTCCTCTTGTGGACCATCACATCCACCTTCGCCCTTCAACCAAACAGCTGACTGGATGAGATGGCCCTATCCCATCCAGAGATATCCAGCAAACCAAACGCACTCTAAAAAATCTAATATATATCACCGGATTATTAAAAAACTTTCACTCGTATCAATTGTTACTGCGGAACCTTTAGTCTGATTTCTCCCGTTACCTCACACGTGAATTTACTAGCCTACTCATGTGCACACAAATATGAAATGTGTATAGCTAGATTTTTTTTATATATGCACACAAATACTTGTTTGGTAGAGTTTTCGATTCTAAAATCTATACTGAAACTGGAGTAGAGCACTTAAAGCTGACTAGATCTGCTCCACCACGCCAGTTTATTTTTTTGAAATGCTCTCGTTCGGATCTACTCTTAGAAAAAAATCTTTGGCTTGACTTCAACTTTACAGGACAAAGAAGATAGAGTTGGAACCCTATTAAACGCACATGTATTGTCCTATAACTAATATGTGTGTTTAATTAATTTGCACATCTTGAAACTACATATAGATCATTGTTGTTATTTATTGTGTTTGTTTAATTAGATATTAGGCTTAAATTCTAGCTCGATAAATCTATTGCAACATTGGTCATAAATCTTTTGCACTCATAAACTTATGACCTTCAAGCATCACACGATAAAAGGTTCATATATAATTATGACCTTCAAGCATCACACGATAAAAGGTTCATATATAATTTAACTTCGAAGTGGCTTGACGGCTAGGTACATATTATAAATCTATCTCATACTAGAAATAATACATGGGTACATTTTATAAATCTATCTCATACTAAAAGTAATATAGAAAATGAAAGGTTCCATACAAAAGACTACAAAATATAGTTTTAGAACTGCAACCAAACATCATAGTGAGACAAACTAATTTTGCAGTGCAACCAACAAGCTTTTCTTCCTTTTGAGAGTAGCATTAGATGCATCGTTAGCATTTGTTTTCTTTTTTGCAAGTCTTGGGGAAATTCTTCTTGCAGCATGTTGAGATACAGAAGTATTGTCATGTTGTATTGATGTAGGTTGAGATGCAAGAGTATTTTCTTGGATTGCTTGTCCCTTCGAGGCAACATATATGATTTTGGTTTTCGTATGGAAAAGAAACCATGTTTGTTTAAAGAAATACTATAAATATGCTAATGACATAGTTATTGAGATGGGCATGTATCTTTTCTTAGCTTTAGGTGGTGGAGGCATGATATCAAGGTCTGTAGGGTCAAGCCACTCTAGTTCTTTACAACATTTTGCCAAATGGACAAAACTCTTACATCTTTTGTATTGTCTTTGCTTTCTTTTTCTTATTAGTGTCTTCAACACTATTTGGTATCCTCTTTTTACGAGGCCTTTTAGGTCCTCTTCCAAGTTTTGGTGGCAACATCTTGAAACCTATATCAATTACAGGCCATTGACTCTTATCAGTCATAGGTGCAATGTCACGCAAGCATGATTTTCCAAAAATTTGTTATTGCCTGCAAGTGCATTCTCTTTTCTCAAGGAAAACCCCAAATGCTAGATTCTTCTTTGTTTTAATATCAAACATTGTAACCACAGCATTATGCCCCCCACTTCTTGTAATAGTATAATCTAATTCTCTGCTTTTGGTATTTAAGGTTCTAACTGTTGACACTAAAGTGCGCCAAACACACGGACGTCGATCCGGCGATCCAAAAGTGTGCGGATACTTAGGAGTAAACCCCTAAGCGTAACACAATGTTGACGTCGCGTTCCGACGACCCTTAAACAATGGTAAGGGAATAACGGAGTCGCGAGGCAATCAAATAATATTAATCTAAAATCATTCAATTAACCGACGTGTGAGAAAATAATTAAAATAATTAAACCTAATTAAACCGACCGGAACAGGGCTGGTTCAACCGAGGGACCTGGCGGTCATACCGGCCAAGGGAAGCCGGTCAGACCAACGCTATGCCGCCGGTCAGACCGGCGGTGTGAAATGTTCGGCCGAAGGGGGCTTCGGCGTGCGGTGCGAAGGGTGACCTCTATCCTTCGGTCGGTCGGACCGCGGATGGCCGAAGGGCCCGAAGGGACTCCGGCACGAAGTGGCCTTCGGTGCAAAGGGGTTCTCCGGAGTGCGTCACGAAGACAACCGAAGGGGGGTTCAGTTCCCCAGCCGGTCAAACCGGCTTCCGGCGCCCGGTCAGACTGAAGGGTGCGGGCATTCCTCGGAGGGTGGCCTCCGACACCGATGCGGAGCATTCTCGGGGTTCCCTGCGAAGCCCGGTCAGACTAGCCTCGTGCCGCCGGTAGGACCTCTGTGTGACGACGCGTTAGAAGACGGCGTGGCATAGGCCGGTCAGACTGAAGGGTAGCCTTCGGTCGGACCAACAGTTCTTGGAAATGGTCTCCGGGGCTCCGGCAACAGTCTTGCCGTGGATAATTTGCAACCAAAAATCTTGGCGAAGAAGATGAGGTAGAAACACTGCAAAAAACACAAAGAAACCAAAGGCAATTTGGCCAAGAGACCGAATCACCGGTAAAAACTGATAAAATGGTAGAAATTCGTTACGTGGATGAAACGGACGATTCACGAGCGAACCGACAAGGACTTATTGTGATTATGATGCAGCAGACATATGGTTTCCAGCGCAAACCAGCAAAGATGAATGTTAGAACTAAACCTAGGGCAAAAAAGGTAGATTGAAAAGTAACAGTACGATTCAAGGAAATAATAGATTGGATCTATTAGGGTTTTGGGGGTCCTCCTTGAATCGACCTTGCCTCTATTTATAGAGGTTGGGCATGATATCCTGGGCTCTAATTTGAGTTGGACACGGGTCCAAGTCGTTAAAAATCAATTAGGGATTAAAAATACCCCAAAATCATCTAATGTGACTCGGACACAGATTGGGCCGGTCTGACCAGACCTATGGCCAGTTTGACCGAAGTGGGACGGTCAGACTAGCAGTACATGGCCGGTCAGACCGGCCTATGCGAGGACTTAGCATATTTTCGGCTAAATTACCAAAACTTGATATTTTGACAACTTTAACCATTAATGTCATATTTTGCTATCAACACATGCCCCCCTGTGTTTTGGAAAACTTTAGTGAGCCAAAAGCACAACAAGCTAAGGGCGATATGCTTTATATCGGCCTTTCGACACTTTAAGCGTTTTGTCACACACTTGGGAAGTACTTTTTCAAATATCTACCATTCAAAGCACTACGAAATCGCTCTCCTTGCATAGACTCTAGCAAATATGTATTACCCGGAGAAATTTCAACAACTCGAAAAGGACCTTCCCAACTAGGCGACCATTTACCAAATTTTGGGCTCTTAGTGCCTAAAGGCAAAATCATCTTCCAAACCAAGTCACCAACTTAAAACGATTTTGCTCTCACCTTCTTGTTATAAGCTTTAGCCACTCTTCTTTTGTCTCTTTCTATTGCCTCTAGAGCTCTTAACCTCTTATCGGTCACCTCTTCCAAATTATCCTTCAAAAGAGTTTCATACTCATCGACCGATAAGCCATCTTGCTTAAGCAACCTCAAAGAGTCAAGATTCACCTCTACGGGTAAAATGGCTTCTTGTCCATACACCAACTCATATGGACTTACCTTGGTGGTACCATGCTTTGTAACTCTACATGCACATAATGCCTTAGAAAGCACTTCATGCCACCTTTTAGGAAACTCTCCAATCTTTTTCTTAATGAGCTTAATCACAGTTTTATTCCTAGACTCGGCCTGACCATTGGCCTGAGCATAGTATGGTGAAGAGTTTATCAACTTTATACCATAAAATTCAGCAAAATCGCATACTTCATTAGAAACAAATGAAGCACTTTGTAGTGAGAGTTTGGGGAATACCAAATCTATGTATAATGTGCTTTAAGATGAAACCAATTACCTCATTATGCGTCATGTTCTTGAGAGGCACGACCTCGGTCCACTTGGTGAAGTAGTCTGTAGCCATCAACGCAAACTGATGCCCTTTTGAATATGAAGGATAAATTTGGCCGATGAAGTCCAAGGTCCAACCTCGGAACGACCATTGTTTGATAATAGGGTTAAGTAAAGATGCGAGAGAAAGCTAAATATTATCAAACCTTTGACAAGCTTCACATCCTCTATAATATTTAAAACAATCTACGGTCATAGTCGGCCAATAAACCCCGCTCTTTTGAGCATCCAACTCATTTTCTGGGTCGACTGATGAGTACCACAAAGACCTTCATGTACTTCACCCACAACAAGTCTAGACTGATTGGCATTCAAACATCTCAAAAGGACTCCATCAACAATTTGACGATACAACTCATCGTCGAGTAATACAAATTTAAACGCTTGCCACCAAACTTTTTGATCAACCCGCTTACTAGGATCTCTCAAATATTGAATAATTGGAGTTCTCTAATCATCCTCGTGATTTCCTGAAGTACTCGCCAAATCCTCATTTGAATTTGCGTTCGACTCATAAATTTGAATCTCCCCCCTGTGTTCTGAAGCCTCTTGACACAAGGCAATCAGACCGGTCATGGAGGGCCAGTTAGATCGGCCGTTGTCGGACAGCTGGCACAGGGCGGTCAGACTGGCCTAGCATGTCCGATCAGACCAACTAGACACCTGCAGTCAGACCGACCATGTCAGGCTGGTCAGATCGATGTATTTTGACTCAGGTACTGAAATAAAGTCAAGCATCGGTTTTTCTTTTGCGAAAAATTTACCTCTTTTAATTTGGTAACCAGATGCTTGCTGAGCGAAATCATTTTCTATTGAATTGCGTTCTCTAGACACATGTGAAATTTCGAAATCATCAAGAGTAGCAATTATATATAGACATTTGTCCAAGTAGCTATTTAGCAAACCATTAAAACATTTAGCAAGTTTAGCTACTTGTTGAACTACTAATAGTGAATCACCATATGCATGAACATATTTGATACCCATGGATCTTAATAATTCTAGTCCTAGCAAAAGAGCTTCATATTCGGCTTGATTATTAGTACAAGGAAATTCTAAACGGGTCGAGGTCTCGAAACTCATACCACTAGGTGATATGAGCACAACTCCAACACCTTGGCCATTCTTGCAAGCCAAACCATCAAAGTAAAGTTTCCATGGTATTACCTCAATCAAAGCATCATCACTACCCTAATTGACATCTACATGGTGATCAACTATAAAGTTTGCGACAATTTGGCCTTTCATAGCTTTTAGGGGTTCATAAGCCAAATCATACTCAATCAAAGCATAAGCCCACTTTCCGATTCTCCCACTTAGAATCAGCTTTTGCAAAATGTACTTTATAACATAAATTTGACAAGTAACAATACATATGCTAGATAGAAGATAGTGTCAAAGTTTGGTACATGCATAATAAAGTGATAAGCATAAACGCTCTAAAAACACGTACCTTGTCTCGGCATCCAATAGGTGGTGACTCAAAAATGTGATGATGTATTCTTTTCTCACCACTTCCTGAGTTAGCACGGCTCCTATCATGCTATCTTCTGCTGCAACGTATAGCCGAAACAGAATCCCGGCTTTCGGCGCTCTTACCACAGGCGGTGATGATAATCACTCTTTGATTTTCTCAAAAGTGTATTGCTGACTTGCCCCCAAGTGAATTCGGCTTCGTTCTTTAGCCGAAGTATGGGGACAAAAGCATTGATCTTGTCAAACAAATTAGATATGAAATGACACAAATAATTAACTTTGCTTAGCAACTTTTGCACATCTCTCTTGCATGTCGGCGCTTCAAAGTTCTTAATCTTCTCAAGACTCTTAGGATCAATCTCAATACCTCTTTCATGAATCATGAATCCCAAGAACTTGCCCGCCGACATGCCAAAACCACACTTAAGCGGGTTCATCTTTAAGCCATACTAACACATCCTATCAAAAGCAAATCTCAAATCGGCTAAATGGTTTCCCATAGCATCCGATTTGACTACAACATCATCTATATAGACCTCTAGCATAACTCCTAGCAAGTCATGAAAGATCAAGTTCATAGCACGTTAATATGTAGCACCATCATTCTTTAAACCAAAAGTCATAACAACCCACTCAAACAAGCCGACAAACTAGGGCATCGAAACACTGTCTTATAGACATTCTCTCCGGCCATAAAGTTTTGATTATAACCAGCGTTTCCATCAAGAAAACTTAATACCTTATGTCCTAAAGCATCGTTGATGAGCATGTCGACTATCGGCATGGGATACTCGTCCTTCGGAATAGCTTTGTTCAAATCCCTAAAATCAATACACACACGAATCTTTCCACTCCCTTTCTTCTCTGCAGGCACAATGTTAGCAACCCATTCAGCATACCTGCATGGCCTAATAAACTCAACCTTGAGTAATCGTTCTATCTCCTCCTTAACTCGGTCATACACGACCGAATTAAAGCGATGAGAGGGTTGTTTATAAGGTCTAAACTTGGGTTTAATAGGCAGCCGATGCTCCACGAGCTCACGTCTTAGTCCGGGCATCTCACTGTATTCCCATGCGAAACAATAGACATACGACCGAAGCAACTTTATTACTTCGACCTTTTCACCAGCCTACAAATTTTGATTTACAAAAGTCGGCCTTGGAATACTACCATCACCTATATCGACCTCTTCTAGAGGGTCGACCGACGCAAAACATTGACCTAACTTTTCTACTTCGCTATAATCTTCAATAGCTTTGACAATACCATCTTTAGAAGACTGATATTGCTCCACAAGAGATTTTAGCCAATTAAGATTACTTTTACTAGTCATGACTACTAGTTTAGAGATAGTTGAGCTACATCAGTCGGCTTTATAGACACTGGAACAAAATGTCCCTCAAACATGCTAACAAAGTCGTAGTTTGAGAGATCCCTACCTAACAAGCATTCTACTTTATCATGAATAGCATCAATGGATACATCGGTCAAAGAAACCTAGGCCGAAGTGGCAGCTGGTACGATCTCCACATCATCATCATCCCACTAGATCAGGCACTGGTGCAAAGTAGATGGAATACAACAATTTGTGTGAATCCAATCACGCCCAAGTAGCACACTGTAGTTACGTTGCACATCGACAACGAAGAACGCCGTTGGCATCATCTTGTTGCCCACCATCAGCTCCAAAGAAAGTACGCCCTTGGACTCGGAGCTTTCACCATTGAAGCCATTGAGCGTCAAGTTGGTTCTCATCAAGTTGTCTTCGTTCTTGTCGAGCTTATTTAATAGAGAGTACGACATCAAGTTGATGGTGGAGCCTCCATCTACCAGCATCCTCGAGATTGGCTTCTCGTCGATGTGCCCCTTGACATAGAGAGGCTTTAGGTGATGAGCCGTATCCTCAGGCTTCTCGAAAATGGCCTCCCGAGGGTCGAGGATCAGCTGAGCAACCTCGACCTCATCCTGTGGAAGAGCGAACTCAGCGGGTAGCATGACGACATTTATGTCCATCTCTTGAGGAGTGGGCCCCTCAGAGATTGGCGTGTAGTCGTCGTCCATCATGTCGTCCTCGTCATCGCTCGAAGTAGGAGCCGAGTTGTTTACGACAACCGGCTTCAGCTTCTAGACCTATTTCGATGCTAGTCGGGGACGGATCTCCTCGAAAATGGCGTCCCGGTTGTCCTCGGCCTTCTTCTCACGCATCTCCTATGCTTGAAGACGTTGCAGCCACCTCTTATGGGACTTGGTCATACCTAGGGGTGCCCACGAAGGTTGTGGCTTAGTGTCAGGTGCCACAACTTTGTTCCTGGAATTTTTGGCCGAACGAGAATTGCCCAGATCGGCCTCAAAAATTTTGCGCTTGGCTGAAAATTGTTCATGTGTGCTGTCAGTCAGACCGACCTTATTGGGACGGTCTGACCGGGCTATGTCGATCGGACCGGCCATAGGGGGCGGTCGGACCGACTGTTGTCAAGTGCCTGCAACAGGCCGGTCGGATCGGCCGTAGTAGGCCGGTAAGACTAGGATGGTGACTGCGGTCTGACCGACGGTCCTCGTCTCCTGTGGTTCACCTTCGTCTTGCTCTGAGGGGGCCTTTTTATGGATTGAGACCTCTTGGGACCCTACCTTAACGACGATGGCCTTGGATGCCTCCTCCGGATGTCCTCACGGTGCGACAAATAGTCTGGCGAAGACGTTGTGAGGAGCCATGCTGAATAGCGTGGGCCTCATGGCTCCAGAAGTGATGAGTCATTGTCAACGATAGTCAAAGAGGACTGAAATGAGAGAGAAGACCTACTGCGTCTGGGCCGCGTGTGACTCAGGTACACGGGCAGCGAGCGACTGTCGGGCAGAGGGGCCGCGAAGTCGGGCTGGCCCAATCCGGGTACATGGGCTAGGAGCAGTAGAGGACCCACTAGGCTGTTGACCAGGATTGACTAAGGTACACGGGCGGTGAGTGATTGCCGGGATGAGAGAGCTGCGGAATTGGGCCGGTCCAATCCGGGTACCTGGTGCAAAGTCGGTGGAGGCTTTGTCAGTTTCGGTGCAAAACTGACAACCGATGATCTCGCATCGGACTGTCCAGAAGAGAAGCCGTAGTCGCTACGAAAGCTCCGCTTCCGGACAAGTTATCTGTAAATAGGAGTTTTCTATTTTGTCCTTAGGCCCACAGTCAGTTAGTCGAGTCTGTAAAAATATCCTAATGGCAGTTTGGTCTTTTCCATTTATTTCAGCGTCTGTAAAAAACCCTAGGGGTATTTCTACATTTTCCCATTTATTGGGCTGCCTATAAATAGGCCCCAATCCCTAGGGTTAGGGTTAACTCACTTTAATCTAATCATCTGAGTTCACTTTCCTAACGTCGTGTTCCTGGTCGGTTTTTTTGTTCCTGTGAGCTCCGCCGCCATTGCCGATTTTTCTGTTCCTCTCATTTTCGTCAGGATCTTCATCATCGGCACTCTGGGAAGTTGTCTAATCAGGTTTTATTTCTTTTGTGTCCACCATCGATCGACTCACTGAGATTTCATTTCAACTATTGCCTCGTTACGCTTTCCTGTCTTTGTTCATCTGTGTGAAATATCTTCAGTACTGCAATAATTGTTTATCTAGTAGTATTTTTGTTGCGTGGCTGGGAGTTCTTGTGTCTTGGCACGGTTTTTGAATGCATGGACAACCTGCTCTGATTTGTAGCTTGCTGCAGCCTAGGCTGTATTTGCTGCCCCTATATTTTGTACTAGCATGTGGCTACACACAGCTTGTGCCTGGTCTTTTTGCTAGGATAGCTAGCTAGCTGCAGACTCGGTATTTCTTTTGTCTATCTTTAGCACAGGGGGCTGTTGCTCTTAGACGAAGTAAACGAGGTTTGGAGTACATCTTGTAGCTGGGCTCTGTTAATTCTGAGCATTTGGCACTGTTTTTCGAGGATTTGCTGTTTGTGTTCAAGTCGTCCGAAGTCAAGCGGGACTGCGAAATTAGTGCACAACATTTTCTATTCGAAGTTTTCTCGGACAGAGTTTTCCCTATTTTTCTATGAGTGCTGTTCTGTTTGTTTACTACTGAATCATTGTTTTTCTGCATGTATACTACTTCCACTTGAGTGCAGCTAGTCCATGCGTTCTATTTCCTGGTTGCGTGCAGCACAACAACCTGCTGCGTAGGCTAGCCAGGCTGACAGGTAGCTGTCCACAGTGGCAAGTCTAGGTGCTCGGTAGGAAACGTAGCTCGCTGCACAAGCTTCGCTAATCTTCGCCAGAATCTTCGAGACGCACGTGGTTTGCTCTAGCCTCGGCAAAGTGTTGTGTTATTTTTCTGTGCGAAGTATGCTTCGATCCGGAATGTGAAGCTGCGCAGCGAAGGTTGCTTGACAGTGTCCAAAGTGTTTTTTTTGCCTATCGACAGTCTTTTGCGTGGGTCCCTCAGCGCAGGTTTTTACTGGCTTCGAAGTATTTTCATTTGCATGCTGTGTTTCGGCTGTCTTCACTTCAAAGGCCACAAGTTGAACGGACAGGCTTCGAAGCTATCGAACTCGTGTGGAGACTTCGAATTGTTTTTTGACTTGCACACTTCGGTCAGGCTTCGGTCAGTTTTTGATCAGACTTCGACGTCCACACTCTCAGCCTTCACACAAGGACTTCGAACAGGCTTCGTCAAGTATCGAACAGGCGACAAATTTTGAACAGTAAACTTTCATCTCTTTTTACGTGCACTCAAGTTAAATGCATGTGATGATTTACTTTCATGAAGCTTGAAATGACCATGTTTTAAATGCTCTGCTAATCTGCCTTCGAACATTGTGTTGGTGTCCTCTCGCTTAGGACACCGGTTGTTTTTAGGCTAGATTATTTTCTTGGGTTTGATCTGTTAGCTTCAATTGGTTGTTAGTCGAGGTGCGTTGGGTGTTGGGAAAAGGCCATTGATTCGCAAGAATTTTTAAGGCGCCCATTCACCCCCCCTCTGGTCGCTACTTTCGGTCCTACACATTGCCCCTTGGCTCACCCATCTGATCCTGCATGTTATAAAATCCGGAGGGCACGAATGGAGCAACATAATATGGGGTAGGGTACCTGAGAGGTGGAATGTAACACAGTCGCCACTGCGCCATGGACCAATGATATGGTGGAGGAAGCGGTGGCTCCAACGGTTTTGCTCACCATGGCCCGAACCCACTCCTCTGAGGAGGGCTCAGCCTCGCTGGAGGTCCTGGCCGGGCGTTCACCTTCTCGGCCCTCTTCTAGTGCTTCTAGAGTAGCATGTCGTATGTCACCTTCGTCTTCTTGCGAGTCACAGCCAAAGATGATGAGCTAGTGTTCACCTTCCACACTCCTACCTCAGGGTTCTTCGGCACGAGCGTGTGTGGGCGCGGTTCTCCGATCACGACCTCTTTCCTCTTAGCGAACCTGGCCTGCTCAGGCCAAATCAACACCTTCTTCTCGTCGAGATCCGCAGTGTTCACGGGAAAGGGGTCCTGGTCAAGCTTCATCTTGGGATTTGTATCTAGCTTCAACTGTCCTTCTTCTATGGCCGATTGAACCTACCGGCGAAAAATATTGCAATCATTAGTAGAATGTGAATGAGAATCATGCCACTTACAATAAGCCCGCTTCTTCAAGTCATCGGCAATCAGAATGACGTGACCTTTCGGTAACCTGATAAGTTTGTTCTTCAATAAAAAATCAAATATTTACCACACTTGATCACATCAAAAGAATACTTCACCTCGCTGGGTCAACTCTTGGTAGGAGACGTTCGTAACTCAGTGCAAGTGATGGGCTTGGCCTTACTAGATAAAATCCACTCTTCAGTGTACAAGTCGACCGAATCATTCTCGTTCTCCGATGATTCCCCATCGGAGTTCTCCATGACGTGCACCTCGGCCTTAGGCTTGTTGAATGTCTTGGTGAATTTTCTACTTTTGGCTCGGCTTTCCTGAACCAGAGTCGTCTGCAGTACTTGACTAACATCAAAGAAATCATGGCCATCCAGTTTCTCCTTAAGTTCGGAGTGAAGACCGTTAAAATCTAGTTCGGCTAAGTCTCTATCAGAAATGTTCAAAGTAAAACATCGATTTCTAGTGTCCCTAAAATGCTTAACGTACTTAGAGACGCTCTCGTTAGCCTTTTGTCTAACCGATGTCAAGTGTGAAAGTCTAAGCTTGGTTTCTCTAGTATAAAAATAATCATGGAACTTCTTCTCCAACTAGGCCCAAGTCTGAACGGAGATCGGCGGTAACACCGAAAACCAAGTGAAAGCGGTGTCGGAAAACAATAGAGAGAACAATCTAAGCTTCAACGCACCTGACCCACTAGCTTAGCCTCTCTGCACTAGGAATTGACCTATGTGCTCTACGGTGGTCTTACTACCTTTGCCTTCAAATTTTGTAAATTCAGGCACCCTAAAGCCATGTGGGTACGGGATGGTGTCGGAGTGATCAGGGTACGGCTTGTGATAAACCCTAACCTAACCTCTAGGTGTCCAACACGCACACTCTCTAAACAGCGCGCGAATCCGGTCATCAAAGTCATCTAAGCCTCCTGCCTGCGTGCGTCTCTCGTGCGAGGGTGCGACATGCGGTGGTATATCGTGGTGTTGACCATGCGTCTCCTTCTCTCATGGTAGCTTGCGATACGGAACGTGATCGGGTCTGTGTGGGTGTGCAGGAGTAGGAGGTGCAGGCAGCGCCAGATAAGGTAGCATAGGCGCGGGCGGCAGTGCATGGTGTGTGATATGGGTGGTCTGACCAGCCATAGGGCCGGTCTGACAGAGGGTGTGATAGCCAATCGGACCGACCTAATGGCCGGTCTGACCGATAGGGCCATATGTTGCCTCAGACATGGATGGTGTGGCCGCAAACGCTATGGTCCTCCCGGTACTCCCATCGGTCCTACTGTGTATGTGATGGACATGGGGTGCAATAGCTATCGGAGTAGGGGAAGCGGCCTCGGAAAAGCTGAATCGCCTAAACATTGCCTCCATCTTAGAGTCGATCATGGCCTCTACGCGGTTTGCAACAGTAACGCTAACGGTCTGGTCTACTGATGTGGCTATCTTTTGCTTGATATCTTGGGAGGATAGTCGAGGGGACGATGGTGTTACCTTAGCCCTAGAGAGATCGGGGACGTCGATGTCACGCTTGCCAATGCCCCCGTGGGTCTTGGTGAAGCGGCCAAGAAAAAGAGTGTGTAGATCCCTTGTCCTGGCCTCGAGCTCCACCCTATCCTACTCGGAGAGGTCGTCGAGGGTGGGGACGATGATGTTGCTATCGTCGATCACTAAGCTCCCCACCGGATTCAATAGCATTGAGGGTCCTGTAGATGTAGAGGTAGTGGGTGTACCCGTCGCCGATGTAGAAGTGCTTGGCATGTCTATCCCCAGCGGATGTAGGACCGAAAGTAGCGACCAGAGGGGGGGTGAATGGGCGCCTTAAAAAATTCTTTCGAATCAATGGCCTGTTCCCAATACCCAACTCACCTCAAAAATACTACGCAGCAGAAAATAAACAGAAGGCCTAAGTCTAAAGGTTTCTAACCTAGAAGCATCTGAAGATAAACAGTGTAAACCTAAAATGGTGCAACTAGGCAGATGAACAAGTTGTAACAGGCCTATATTTCTCAATGAAATGATCTAAGTATGTATAAAGTGAAAAGAGAAGTTACTGTCCAAAGTTGTCTCCTGTTCGGGTCTTGGCGAAGCCCCCTTCGCACGTCGAGGACTGCTTCGGAGTTTGGTGTCGGAGTCTGTTCGAAATGCCGAAGGTGTCACTGTCTAGCCTAGTTCGAAGAAGTAAGAAGCGAAGTGTACTTCGAAGCGAAGTAAAAGCAGTGCCGGAGCTTGGTTCGGAGTAAGCACTTCGAAGACAAGACTTCGAACGCAACTTCGAGTCACGAGCTTCGGAGCGAAGTAAAACAGTGCCGAAGCCTTCTTCGAAGTATACACTTCGAAGACAAAACTTCGAACACACTTAGACCCGAAAGCTTTCAGAGCTAAACCTTCGAACACAAAAACTTCGAACACAACACACAAACAGACAACCTTCGTACAAGGAAGCGAAGTCTGTTAGAACAGACAAAACTTCGAACCCCACTTCGAAGCCTAACGAAGTGTGCACTTCGAACAGATAGATTCGGAGTATGCCAGTTCGAAGTATGCGATGATTTCGATACAGAGAGAACTTCGAAGCTAGCAACTCAGACACAGAACCGAAGTTCGAAATCTGAGCGAAGCCTTTAACAAGGTTCGATCGGAGCTTGCCTCACGGAGTTGAGGGGCTTCGCACGGAACCGAGCTGCGCCAGACACACCAGGAAAAGGCAAAAGAGACTGTCAGCTTCGATCAAAAAACTGGGCAATAGAAGGTGAAAAGCTGCAGCTGAACACTGTAGCTACAGTAAGGCAGTACTATTTGCAACAGCAAGAACTAGTACTACCACCGTGAAGAACACACCCAGCCGAAGAAGCTTCTTCCCAAGAGATAAATACAGCAGCCCGAATCCAACTCAATAACTCCCCAAACCAACCAGATGCAAACAATAAATTCTCCAGGGACCAAGAATTAAAAGCATCCAAGAGATTGGAGCCAAAATGAGCCACGAACAGAGAAAACACAAGGGCCTGGCGGCGCACACAGGAGAGAGAAGAGAGACAAAAGTGACCCAATGGGTGGATTTGATTTCAGCACAAAAGGGTAGTCCAAACCCTAGGGATTGGGGTGCTATTTATAGGCAGCCCAACACTAGGAATATTCTACCAGCCCCTTAGGGTTTTACAGACTCAAAAATACAGAAAAAGACTCTACTGCCCTTAGGTATTTTTACAGACACAACTAACTGACTGTGGGCCTAGAGTAACAAATGACATATCCTGAAGCTATTCTTCTGGACAGTCGGATACAGAATCAACGGTTGTCAGTTTTACGCCGAAACTGACAAAGCCTCCACCAGCTTTGCACCAGGTACCCGGATTGGGCCGGCCCGACTCCGCAGCTCTCTCAGCCCGGCAATCGCTCACCGCCCGTGTACCTGAGTCAGTCCTGGTCAACATCCCAGTGGGTCTTCTACTGCTTCTGGCCCATGCACCCGGATTGGGCCAGCCCGACTTCGCAGCCTCCTCTGCCCGACAATCGCTCGCTGCCCGTGTACCTGAGTCACACGCGGCCCATGAAACAGCAGATCTCCTCTCTTCTTCAGTCCTCTTTGACTATCGTTGACAATGACTCATCACTTCTAGAGCCATGAGGCCCACGCTATTCAGCATGGCTCCTCAATCTCCCCCTTGATGAGTGCATTGTCAACATTCCTCAATTCTCAGCTCCTTAGCACCTGTGAACAAATGTGGAAACACGAAAACAAAAACACAAGGAAACAAAGAAGAAGAAAAATAAGGTAAAAGTTTAACCCTAATGACCAAAAGCCAACCAAAAGCAAGAAACGGTCATTATGGTTAACCAAAACACACAAACTTAAAATGAGTGCGATTTCAGAACAACAAGGATATCAACAGAGTAAGAACAGGATATCAACAGAGTAAGAACTCCCCCTTAAACTCTGATCCCAATTTTCTCCCCCTTGTTGACAAGTGAACTCATCAAGCACTCAAACGAGACACAGACTCCTCCTGAAATGCAACTCCCCCTCAAAATATGCAGTGAATGCAGCTGGGGTGCAGGTGGAGTGTAGAAAGCATGCTTCTTAGATATGATTGACTACAAATACAGTATCTAACAGGTATAGCAAAAGAGATACTGTCTAAGACACATGGCATGATCAGTGCAAGAGATGATATCTAAAGAAAGTCATTTAGCACGCATTTGTCAATTTTTGCAAATAAAAACATCACCACATTGTCTAGTAAACAAGCAAGGTAAAGCATGAGATGCAGAAGCTAACTGATATCTACCAAGATAAGCATTGTTCAAAACAAAGTGCTTCAGCAAACTTGTTATCCCTTTAAAGTTCAGGCTTTTTCATTTTCCTTTGTCATTTTTGCCAAGGGTTATTTGCATGTCAAACCTTATGCTAACCGACCAAGTCAAGCCTAGGCCAGAACTGGGCCATCAGAAGCTTAAGACATTGGTCTTGGCATACACTACACTGTCCTAGTTCATACCAAAGTGCTATGGTAAGCAATCCAGAACAATATAGTGCGACAAAGCAAACCCACTTGGATCTTTTCAATCTTAAACACAAAAAGGCATGGAATTTTTCATTCATTTTTGATTTTTATCATTTTTATAGCACATTTTCCATGTTAAAGCATAAGGATGTCCAAGTTGCATATCTGCATCTATGTGATGAACTAGCTACAAGGCATGTAACAAATAGCAAAAGCATTCAGCCTACACATGCTAGTTACCAGAAGCAATGGTGATCATTTTTCAAGTTGAAAGCGTAAAAACCATGCATATGACAGATATCAGACATATCAAGCGAACTGAAACAAAGCATGATCATTGACAAGTAATCAAAAGCATATACCAGCTAGAATAAGTAAAGTAGTTCAATCATATAACAGAAGCATCTCTAAAGTGTGATATGTGAATATGTATGATATGAACACACACAAAAAGACTCAAGAAAAGAGTAAAGAGCAAAGAAAACTGACGCAAAATATCCTAAAAAGGATACACAACACCCAAATCCCCTCGTAAACGCTCAAATGTAGACTGATCTAGGGGTTTGGTAAAAATGTCAGCCAACTGATGATGGGTATCAACATGAATAAGGTCAATGACACCTTTCTCATATTGATCCCGCAAGAAGTGAAAGCGCACATCAATATGTTTGGTTTTTGAATGGAGACATGGGTTTTTCCCTACACTAATAGCACTCGTGCTGTCGCAAAACAATGGAACCCTGGTAGGAAAGAGCAACCCACAGTCTCGAAGAGTGGAAATCATCCAAACCATCTGTGAGCAGCAGCTAGCAGCAGCTACATACTCAGCCTCTGTGGTCGAAAGAGCAACTCCAGATTGCTTTCGAGAAGACCAAGATACAAGGGAAGAACCAAGAAACTGGCAAGTACCGGAAGTCGACTTGCGATCCAACCGGCACCCACCAAAGTCAGCGTCCGAAAAGCCAGACAAATCAAGAGATGATGATGCTGAATAATAAAGACCAAGATCAGGCGCATAGGTGAGATACCTGAAAATGCGCTTGACAGCCTGCCGGTGAGACGCGCGTGGTGAAGACTGAAAACGCGCGCAAAGTCCCACGGCGAACTGTATGTCCGGTCTTGTTGCTGTTAAGTATAGCAGCGAACCTATCATCCCCCGAAATTCTCTCTCATTGACCTTGACACCGCTCTCGTCCTTGTCCAAACCCCCAGAAGTACCCATCGGGGTCATCTGCGGCTTCAATTCACCACCAAAGTCAAATTTCTTAAGCATATCACGAGTGTACTTACCTTGGTGGATGAAGGTGCCGTCCTTGGTCTGCTTGATCTGGAGCCCTAAGAAATACTTAAGCTCACCCATGAGGCTCATCTCAAACTCACTGTGCATCTGCTCAGAAAACTTGGACACAAGAGAATCAGTAGTACCACCAAAGATAATATCGTCCACATAAATCTGAGCAACTAAAAAATCTGAAGCATCTCTGAGCAAGAAAAGAGTTTTGTCCACAGAACCCATCACAAAGCCCTTCCCCAACAAAAATTGCTTTAACCGGTCATACCAAGCCCTGGGGGCTTGCTTCAACCCGTATAAAGCTTTGTGCAATTTAAAAACATGTCGAGGGAACTTAGGGTTCTCAAAACCGGGGGGTTGCCTAACATACACCTCCTCTTCTATGAACCCGTTCAGAAAAGCACTCTTAACGTCCATTTGAAAAAGCTTAAAACCCTTCGAAACGTCAAAAGCTAGAAGAATACGAATGGACTCAAGACGGGCAACAGGAGCGAAGTTTCTTCAAAGTCAATACCTTCCTTCTGGCAATAACCCTGGGCAACTAGTCGAGCCTTGTTGCGCACCACAACCCCATCTTCACCTTGTTTGTTCTTGAATACCCACTTGGTGCCTATGGGGTTGCATCCTGGTGGCGGCTCAACTAGTGTCCAAACCCGATTGCGGACAAAATTCTCAAGCTCTTCTTGCATAGCATTAATCCAATTAGGATAAGAAAGAGCATGAGAAATATCTCTGGGCTCAAAAGATGCAACAAATGCAGATTCAGCAAACACAGCAAGAGAGGTAGAAGAACGCAAAGTCCTCTTAGTCAAATCACCAATGATGAGCTCTGAGGGGTGGTCACGCTGAACTGCTCGGGTTCCCTGGTGATCTGAAGTCACCTCACCGGAGTCAGCAGCTGGCACCTCTGGACTCGACTGAATGGGCTCGATCGAAGTGGAAGAAGTGATCAGAGGTCCGCCCTCATCATCAGTCGAAGTCACAGAAGATGTGGGCTCTGCGGGGGATGCAGAAGGCCCGCCCTCAACAGCAGCTGGAGTATCCTCATCTTCCTCGAAGATGGACTCTCCGAGCTCATCATCACCAGAAAGCTCAAAAGAAGGAGTCAAAGAAGGCAAGGACTCATCAAAAGAAACCTCACATGTCTCGACAAGCAGCTGGGATTCGAGGTTCCAAACACGGAAGCCTCGAGAATGCAATGCATAACCAAGAAAAACACCATCCCAGCATCGAGACTCAAACTTGTCCAAATGCCCTCCCTTCTTGAGCACAAAGCACTTGCAGCCAAACGCTCGCAAGTGGGTCACCTTGGGCTGTCTGCCAAACCGCAACTCATATGATGTCTTACCAATGTAAGCTCTAAGAAAAATGCGGTTGGCCAGATAGCAAGCCGTGTTCATGGCTTCAGCCCAAAAACGCCTAGGAGTCCTGTGCTCGTCGAGCATCGTCCTGGCCATCTCAACTAGCGTGCGGTTCTTTCGTTCCACAACGCCGTTCTGTGGGGGAGTGTAAGGAGAAGAAAACTGATGGTCCAGACCCTGATCACCACAGAAGCTGACGAACTGAGAGTTCTTGAACTCAGAGCCGTTGTCGGAGCGAATTGCTCGCATCCGACCATTGTTCTCATTCTTCAGCTTCAAAATCAGGTCATGGACAAATTGAAAAGTTTCATCCTTAGACTCCAAAAAGAAAACCCACGAGAAACGAGAAAAGTCATCAACAATCACAAGTGCATACCACTTCCCACCGACTGAGCGTACCCGAGCTGGACCCACAGTGTCCAAATGTAAAAGCTCGCCTGGATACGTAGTCATCACCTGAGTCACAGGTGAGTGAGAAGCGGCAACCATTTTCCCATGACGACAAGGATGACAAACTAGATCCTTCTCCATTTTAAGCTTGGGCAATCCTCGGATGAGGTCCATAGAGCTTAACCTGACTAGCAAATCAAAGCTCAAATGACCTAACCTCCTATGCCACTTCCAGAGCTCAGAAGAAGATCCAGCAATCAAACAGCGAGAAGGGCCAAAAGAACTAGAGAAGTCAATTCGAAAAACTTTACCGAAGGGTAAAATCTGACAAACCAAAGACCCTCTAGAATCAACCACAAAAGAATTGCCCTTCTTAAAACGCACCTCAAAACCATCTTCAAGAAGTTGCGAAACAGATATTAAATTAAAGTTCAGATTTTTAACCACAGCAACATTCTTTAAAGAGAAATGGTCTGAGATGCTGATTGAGCCTATGCCACTTACTTTCCCTTGACCGTTGTTCCCGAAAGTAATGTACTCTTTGGAGCTCGGGGGAGTGAGACTGGAGAACCATCTGCGATGTCCCGTCATGTGGCGAGAGCATCCTGAGTCCATGATCCAAACATCCTCCAGTCCCCGGTCCTGCACAATCAATGTCTGTAAGTGGGAGCAAATGGTCCGGCACCAGGTTTAGCAAAAGAGCTAAACCAGTGTCGAGCCATCTGCTCAAAAGATGGAAAGCGAAAACCATCAAAAGAGTTTGGACCAAAACGCGGCTCAAAGCGTGGTCCATGGTTCTTCCTAACCCTACGGCCACGAGGTCCAGAACCGTAGCCAACTCGGTCTGGAACTCTGCCGGAACGAACACCACCAATCGGAGCACGGGTAGGGAAACCGTCTCCTCTACCACCACCTACACGACGCGGCCTGGCCTCCAGCCTCTCCCCGCGCCGAGGAACACGCAGTCTACCACCCTGCTGGTAGAACTGCACCTGATCACTACGAGCCCTCTCTGCTCTCTCAACCCGCTTCCTCCTGAAGCAAAACTCCGCAAGATGCCCGTCTCTCTGACAATACTCACAATGATAGGTAGGCTTCTTGGGATGTGGTTGAGGCTTGGGGTTCTTGGGCTTGGTAGTGTTTGGTGTGGTCTTCTTGGGCTGAGAGGGTCCAGGAAGAGAATCTAAAGAGGAGTGGAGGTGTTTGGGCTTAGGAACCCAGATAGGTTTCTTGGGTGGAGCTTTAGGTGGTTCATTGATCACTCCATCCTTGGGCTGACAAGCCAGGGAAGACTCAGTAGAGTGGGTCTTGGGATACCTCTGCTCTGGAGTCATTTTACTCCACTCCACTGCCCGGCTAATGGCACTCTCAAAGTCAGCCTTGGTGTAGGTATAACCTACCCCAAACCCATCCTGCCTCTTGAACTGCTGGATCATCATGCCGAGTTGTGGCTCTCTAGCACTGATCCAACTCAGGATAGACCGGAGATAAAAATTCTCATTCTGAGAATCAGCTAGCTCCTCTCTCAAGGAAGCTAGTACCTCCACCTGAGACAAGCAGGTCTCACACTCACTCTCCACTTGGACAGACTTTTCAGATTTCAGCTTGATCAACTCCATTCTAAGAGACAGACAGTTCTCACAGACAGTGGGTGGAACTGACAATGTCTCAAGCTCTAGCTTAGTCTGCGCAAGCTCAGCTCTTAACCTCTCCAAATCACCCAAATGCTCATCGCCCTTGGATTTCAGCTCAGCTAAGGCAGCTAGATGAGTTGGGCAATGAACACAGGGTGTGACGACAGTGGCTTGAGCATCTTTCAGCTCCAGCTGAGCGCTTTCAAGCTCAGTGGCCAAAGCATCCCTCTCATCAACCCTTTTCTGTGTACCTAGACTTCAAAGTCGACAGGTCACACAGGAGCGCCTCACACTTCGGGCACTCACTGCTACCACCCAAGCAAGGGGAAGAAGATAGACTCTCAACTCTGCCGTTGGCTACGGCAAGCTCACTTTCTAACTCATCTATCCTTTTCTTAGCCCCCCTAAGCAGTTTTTCCCGATACTTCAACTCCTGACGATTGCTCTCAAGTAAATCAACAATTTCGCGCTCATATGATGATACCTTGCTATCGTCGTCGTCGGAGTCGTCGGAGGAGCTCTTTTCTTCCTTATCCCCAAGAGCCATTGAACAGAAGCTCTTGCGGGATCTTCGGCGCTGGTGTGAGCGGCTCTTCGGCTTGTCTCCGAAGGCCATGAAGCAGAGGCCCGCCGGATCGTCCTTGTCCTTCCCCTTCGTGATGACGATCTCCTCATCGCTTGAGCTTGATGAAGAGGAAGAAGACGTGGACTGCTTGGAGTAGCTCTTCTCCATCTCGGCGAAGAAGGCCTTGTCGCGCTTCTTGTTCTCTCGCCGGTAGTCCTTCAGGGCCTTCTTGAAGAAACGAGTCTTCGGCTTGCCCTTGTTGAAGGATGAGCTCTCATGCTTGCCGGAGTCGTGGAAGCTGCCACTGGTGCCCTTCTTGTGGCCGTTGCGCTTGGGGCAGTCGGCGATGAAGTGTCCTGGATCACCACACTCAAAGCATCCGGATTTTGTGCCGTGTCTTTTGAACATTCTTTTGTCATAGACACGACGCACCCGGTTGTTAAACAGACACAACTCATCATCTCCCAAAGACTCAAGCTGGTCCTCAGTGATAGACATCAAAGAGAACTCAGCACAACTCACAGCAGAGGGATCAACAGAAGGTGTAGCAAGGGCCAGGGATTTTGATCCCGAACCAGTGAGATTTGATCTCAGCTGGATATCTACCTCAGTGGCCTTCAGCTTGCTAAATAACTCAGAAATGGTCAAGGTATCGTAAGAAGTGCTCTCAACGATAGAGGATACCTTGATCTCCCAGATCTTTGGGTCCAAGGTATGAAGAACCTTGAGCGCCTGCTCGTGATCTGAGACTAACTGAGCACCCTCAGCCTTGTTGTCCCGAAGCTTGTTAATGATCGACTGAAAGCGACCAAACAAAGCCTCAACAGATTCACCCGGCTTCTGTGTGAAATTCTCATATTCACGCCGGTAGGTCTGATAGAGCCGAGCCTTGACCTGTGCTGTTCCCTCATGGTGTGCCTTGAGGGTAGCCCAGATCTCTCTCGCAGTGGAGAGATGACTCACACGCTCAAACTCAGTGGGACCTAATCCAGAAAACAGAATGTTCACAGCCTTACTGTTGCTCAGATGCTGAGCAATGATACCAGCAGTACCATGCTCAGTGACTGGCAGAATGACAAATGTGGTGTGAACACAAATGTCCCATATGTCCGAGCCCTGGCTCATTAGATAAGCTCGCATGCGAGTCTTCCAATAATTATAGCCATAGGCTTCCAAGGACGGGACCTTGCCAGGAGACGTCATGGTCACTACCGAGGTTTAGAACCGGTTAAGGTATGGAAAAAACCTAACCAGGCTCTGATACCACTTGTAGGACCGAAAGTAGCGACCAGAGGGGGGGTGAATGGGCGCCTTAAAAAATTCTTTCGAATCAATGGCCTGTTCCCAATACCCAACTCACCTCAAAAATACTACGCAGCAGAAAATAAACAGAAGGCCTAAGTCTAAAGGTTTCTAACCTAGAAGCATCTGAAGATAAACAGTGTAAACCTAAAATGGTGCAACTAGGCAGATGAACAAGTTGTAACAGGCCTATACTTCTCAATGAAATGATCTAAGTATGTATAAAGTGAAAAGAGAAGTTACTGTCCAAAGTTGTCTCCTGTTCGGGTCTTGGCGAAGCCCCCTTCGCACGTCGAGGACTGCTTCGGAGTTTGGTGTCGGAGTCTGTTCGAAATGCCGAAGGTGTCACT
Source organism: Zizania palustris (assembly GCA_019279435.1). Classification (NCBI taxonomy): domain Eukaryota; kingdom Viridiplantae; phylum Streptophyta; class Magnoliopsida; order Poales; family Poaceae; genus Zizania; species Zizania palustris. Next base: position 69,684,260 of record JAAALK010000082.1, read on the forward strand.
GTCTAGCCTAGTTCGAAGAAGTAAGAAGCGAAGTGTACTTCGAAGCGAAGTAAAAGCAGTGCCGGAGCTTGGTTCGGAGTAAGCACTTCGAAGACAAGACTTCGAACGCAACTTCGAGTCACGAGCTTCGGAGCGAAGTAAAACAGTGCCGAAGCCTTCTTCGAAGTATACACTTCGAAGACAAAACTTCGAACACACTTAGACCCGAAAGCTTTCAGAGCTAAACCTTCGAACACAAAAACTTCGAACACAACACACAAACAGACAACCTTCGTACAAGGAAGCGAAGTCTGTTAGAACAGACAAAACTTCGAACCCCACTTCGAAGCCTAACGAAGTGTGCACTTCGAACAGATAGATTCGGAGTATGCCAGTTCGAAGTATGCGATGATTTCGATACAGAGAGAACTTCGAAGCTAGCAACTCAGACACAGAACCGAAGTTCAAAATCTGAGCGAAGCCTTTAACAAGGTTCGATCGGAGCTTGCCTCACGGAGTTGAGGGGCTTCGCACGGAACCGAGCTGCGCCAGACACACCAGGAAAAGGCAAAAGAGACTGTCAGCTTCGATCAAAAAGCTGGGCAATAGAAGGTGAAAAGCTGCAGCTGAACACTGTAGCTACAGTAAGGCAGTACTATTTGCAACAGCAAGAACTAGTACTACCACCGTGAAGAACACACCCAGCCGAAGAAGCTTCTTCCCAAGAGATAAATACAGCAGCCCGAATCCAACTCAATAACTCCCCAAACCAACCAGATGCAAACAATAAATTCTCCAGGGACCAAGAATTAAAAGCATCCAAGAGATTGGAGCCAAAATGAGCCACGAACAGAGAAACACAAGGGCCTGGCGGCGCACACAGGAGAGAGAAGAGAGACAAAAGTGACCCAATGGGTGGATTTGATTTCAGCACAAAAGGGTAGTCCAAACCCTAGGGATTGGGGTGCTATTTATAGGCAGCCCAACACTAGGAATATTCTACCAGCCCCTTAGGGTTTTACAGACTCAAAAATACAGAAAAAGACTCTACTGCCCTTAGGTATTTTTACAGACACAACTAACTGACTGTGGGCCTAGAGTAACAAATGACATATCCTGAAGCTATTCTTCTGGACAGTCGGATACAGAATCAACGGTTGTCAGTTTTACGCCGAAACTGACAAAGCCTCCACCAGCTTTGCACCAGGTACCCGGATTGGGCCGGCCCGACTCCGCAGCTCTCTCAGCCCGGCAATCGCTCACCGCCCGTGTACCTGAGTCAGTCCTGGTCAACATCCCAGTGGGTCTTCTACTGCTTCTGGCCCATGCACCCGGATTGGGCCAGCCCGACTTCGCAGCCTCCTCTGCCCGACAATCGCTCGCTGCCCGTGTACCTGAGTCACACGCGGCCCATGAAACAGCAGATCTCCTCTCTTCTTCAGTCCTCTTTGACTATCGTTGACAATGACTCATCACTTCTAGAGCCATGAGGCCCACGCTATTCAGCATGGCTCCTCAGCGGAGTCGCCAAAAAGTGTGTTGACACTAAAGTGTGCCAAACACACGGACGCCAATCCGATGATCCAAAAGTGTGTGGATACTTAAGAGTAAACCCCTAAGCGTAACACAACGTTGACGCCGCGTTCCGATGACCCTTAAACAGTGGTAAGGGAATAAAGGAGTCGCGAGGCAATCGAATAATATTAATCTAAAATTCTTCAATTAATCGATGTGTGAGAAAATAACTAAAAATAATTAAACCTAATTAAAATGCCCGGAACATGGCCGGTTCAACCGAGGGACCTGGCGATCAGACTAGCCAAGGGAAGCCGGTGAGACCGATGCTATGCCGCCGGTAAGACCGACAGTGCGAAGTGTTCGGATGAAGGGGGCTTCGGCGTGCGGTGCGAAGGGTGACCTCTACCCTTCGGTCGGTCAGACCAAGGCTATAACTCCGGTCGGACCACGGATGGCCGAAGGGCCCGAAGGGACTCTGACACGAAGTGGCCTTCGGTGCGAAGGGGTTCTCCGGAGTGTGTCGCGAAGACGACCGAAGGGGGGTTCGGTTCCCCAGCTGGTCAGACCGGTGTCCGGCGCCCAGTAAGACTGAAGGGTGCGTGTATTACTCGGAGGGTGGCCTTTGGCACTGATGCGGAGCATTCTCGAGGTGCCCTGCGAGGTCTGGTCCGACCAGACTCGTGACACCGGTTGGACCGCTGCATGCCGACGCGTTAGATGACGGCGCGACATAGGCTGATCAGATCGAAGGGTAGCATCCGGTCGGACCGACGACTCCTGGAAATGATCTCTAGGGCTCCGGCGACCATCTTGTCGTGGATAATTTGCAACCAAAATTCTTGGCGAAGAAGATGTGGTAGAAACACTGCAAAAACACCAAGAAACCAAAGGCAATTCGGCCAAGAGACCAAATCACCAGTAAAAACTGATAAAATGATAGAAATCCATTACGTGGATGAAACAAACGATTCATGATCGAACCGACAAGGACTTACCATTATTACGACGCGACGGGCGGCTGGTTTCGAGTGCAAACCGGCAAAGCTGAACATTAGAACTAAACCTAGGGCAAAAAGGTAGATTGAAAAGTAATGGTACGATTCAAGGAAATAATAGATTGGATGTATTAGGGTTTTAGGGGGTCATCCTTTAATCGGCATCGTCTCTATTTATAGAGGTTGGGCATGACGTCCTACGCTCTAATTTGAGTTGGACACAGGTCCAAGTCATTAAAAATGAATTAGGGATAAAAAATTCCCCGTAATCATCTAATTGGACTCGGACATAGATTGAGCCGGTCTGACCGGACCTATGGCCGGTCTGACTGAAGTGGGCTGGTCAAATCAACAGTACATGGCCGATCAGACTGGCCTGTGTCAGGACTTAGCTTATTTTCGGCTAAATTACCAAAACATGATATTTTGACAACTTTAATAATTAATGCCATTTTTTGCTATGAATACTAACAACACTTGGAAAAATGTTTGCAGTCAAGCAATCAGCTACTTTTTTCTCCTTGACATTTGCTGCATAATCATCTACATTAGATTATTTACAAGACCGACAAGTGGCAATTCCTTTATATTAGTGATCCAATTATTGAATGATTCAACTAAGTTGTTGAAAACATACTCAATCTTGAACTTGTCTGAAAACTTTATTTGTGTCCATATATGTGGATGATAGGTCCCAAGGTGTTCAATTGCAAAAATATTGAGTTTTGGTGATTCATGACAATGAATGTTGGGACTAACTATTTTCATGAGTTTATATGTTTGGTTAAGTTTTGGCATCAGGCAAAAAGGTTGATTGTTCATGCTTTGAGAATCAAGTGGAATATTAATCATGATGACAACAATGTGATTTACATTATTGATTATATATTGAGAATCAAGTGGAATATTAGTGATGAAAATGGTTTATACAAGCTTGTTATGTCTATATTGATGGACATGGAAAATACAAGCTAAAGTTGATGGTTGTTGAGAACATGAGTATCATGATGTATAAAGTTATTTATTTCTTTAATTAATGAGGATCAAGTGAACATTGAAGATCTAGGATAGGGAGTAGTTTTCTATAGCAAGACGGTGAAGGACAAGTGATACTTGGCTACGAGGGACCATGCAAGGGTAAGGGATAAGTAGAGGCTTGACACCGAAGTACCAATGCGATGTTGAAGAGAGACTATAAGCTTTGCGCTGATGAACCATGTAAGCCCATAAGAAACTACAAGTGATCCACATTACTTTTTCAAAGAATACAAGAAGTGATAAAGATCTTTGCACCGATGAACCATGTAAGTCCATAAGAAACTACAAGTGATCCGTATCACTTATTCAAAGAATATAAGAAGTGATAAAGAGAAGAAAAAGTTAGAACATTATGTGTTGAAGGATGTCGAGTGTCTTGATTATGTGGAAGCATCCACATTTTATATGTTGACCTACACCAAACCAAAATCTAAAGTGAACATTGCTCAAGGAAAGGATATAAATATTTTGGGACTAACATGTTCAACTAGTTGTATGTAGGTCAATAGTCCCAATGATGAAATGGTTTCAACTTTATCGTCCCTTCAAAGTGAAGAAACAAGATGGTGTGAGGATGTTCCTATTATTCTAAATATTTTATAGTTGAATTTGAGTATAGGAATGTCGTACTATTAAGATGAATACAAAGTTTATGTGCTTGTATATGTCTTGGTGCTCAAAGTGTTTTATCATATTGTTATCATGAGATAAATCCAAAGCCATAACCTTTTATACTTTGTGTTTTAAGCTTTGTTCTTTGTTTTATTCGCATAACCCTTTGAATAAGCTTTATAAAATATCAAGGATCATCGAAAACATACTTTAGAGTCAAAAGTTATGACTTGTTTTCTCGGTGCTGCTAGGAATTTTAGATGTTCCGGTTGGAACAGGAAGTTCCGAGATCCAAAAATTCTGAACTGAACTAGAAGTTCCGATTTAAACCTTATGTTTCGGCCCATAAATTTCGGAATTTGCTATAAATTTTGCCTCTAATGGCTAGCCTAAGGGTGAGGGCTATATAAACCTCTCTTCCTATCTTTTGAGAGACAGCTCAACACCCCCATTTCCCTCGAGATTCAAAAGCTTTTAGAGTTCATACGACTCCACATTTGGTTGGATCTAGTGAAGATTAGTTTGTTGAGTTGAGAGATTTGTGGGAACGTGTGGGTGAGATTCATTACAATCTTTGAGCCCTTGAGTTCATATAAAGAAAATTAATATTGTATTTGTTACTCTTGGAGATTGACTTCTCCTAGACGGGAAGACATCACTCAACCAAGGATTGTGGTGTATCTGAGAAAGTTTGTGAAGATTCTACCTCACCTCCATAAGGGAAGAGGTAACTCTAGTGAAACCCAAGCTAGATCTCGGTGGTTGCTTGGTGAGGAAAAAGGTTGAAAGAGACCCGATCTTTTGGGCCCCTATTGATGCCAAGATTTGGTAAAGGCCCAAGCCCATTAAGAGTGCCGCATGGTCAATAGAAGTCAAAGGAGTCCAGTCAAAGATTGGTCAAAGAAGCCCATCCATATGTTTTTATGTGACTGGATATGAAGGAGCCGATAGAGATGAAGAAGGAAGAGATTAATCTAGAATTGGTTATTGTCGGGGATATAACCCTAGGTACCCTGCCGAGTGGTTTCCATTTGACTGTCAGGTAGTCGGGTGACTCATGAAGACTGACTCTGGAGGACCACAAGCCCTCTAGAGTTCGCACTCGGGGAGATGCTTGTTCGAGTGCCTGAACTCCAATGGACGGCCTGCAATTCATCAAGGCAACAATTACCTTCGTTAAGACCATCATTAAACATTATGGTTATTCCTATCAATAACTCGCAATTACGTGGTTGCTTCCATAGCCATTAGAATGACATTTACCTTCTTGTAACCCCCTATCTTTCTCATATAAAAGGACCAGGTGGAGGCTTTAGAGGAAAGGCTCGCCGATAGAGAACCCATTTTGAGGACTCCCTCCTACAATCATACACATACAGGAGTATGGCTATTATCCTTAGGGAGGCCCGAACCTGTCTAAAATCCTCTCGAGTCCCCTCTCTCACTCATCTTTTGCCTCACCCGTTGAGGTAACCATCGATCACTAATCATGACTCCCCCTTTACCTACATAAATCAAACTATGGGCACCCCCGTAGGCTTTTGTTGTTCCCACGCAACGACAACTAGCACGCCAGGTAGGGGTGGAGTATTGTGATATACTAATCGAATCGATTAAAGTCATTTGTAAAGTTGATACCAAGGTGCTGAAAGGCGTCATCTTCACCTTTAGAAGCCTGACCTTCATCGGCGACTGCATGAACCAACTAGTTCCAACCACTGCTTCACTCGCTCCATCGCCAATAACTCCTTCATCAACAATTCATGCGTTGCGGCAGCTTACCACGCCAACACCGTCGCTCAAATATCGCACGAAGGAGGTCGCTGACTCACCCACCGACTACGTCATTCGCCAGCCCTAAAGAGCGCACCGTCCAACATCGATGGTTCTCCATAGTTGTAAATAACCGACCTCGCCGAACTCCATCGTCGCGCCAAGCCTTTCCTGCGATTGCCGTCATGGCAATCACCTAGGTTGTTTCGGAGGACGAGCCCTCCGAAGACGCAGAATCCAGCGTGCATCAACGAGAGTGCTGATAGAGAAACACCGCCAGACGCAATCGTCGTGCAAGAGCCCGTAGGGGAGCAAGAGTCTCCCGCTAGGATGAACCAGCTGCGTACATTTTGGCCTTCGAAGGCCACGACGTGTACCGAATGCCTACCGCAAATTTGGTCGCCATCGAGAGAGTGTTGGCAATGCTCCTTAACACACCCGAACTCCAAAGGGCCCGGGCCATGACCTAGGCTACAGCTACTCAGATAGCTGAGCCAGCGCCTTCTCACCGACCTCGATCGCCAACACCGAGCTCGCATTCCTGACATCCTAGATGGTCAGAACGCAGTCACCGAAGCGAGCACGGAGGAAGCTCATATGCTAGTGACACTCATCAAATCATCAACGATCGACTTGATGCCCGCAACGTCGTCGTCCGCCATCGACAAGGGTGAGAACATGGGGAGTTGTGCCATTGCGATCAATATGATCGTGATCAGAAAGATCCAAATGAAGACCATCATGACCACAACGTCTTTCGACACAATGACTTCCTTGCCTTCTCTAAGCGGCTACGACACGTTAAGTGGCCCCGCAACTTCCGCCCAACAAGGGTCACGCCATATGATGGTAAAACCAATCTGTCCCAATGGTTGCGATTATACTATACCGCAATTCGTGCAGCTAGAGGAGACCAATACGTCATTATCAATTACCTTCCTATCATGTTGTACATGTCCACCGTCAACTGGATGGCCTTGCTCCCGGAGAACTTCATCAACTCCTAGGATGACTTATGTGAGATCTTCATCTCCAACTATCAAGGAAGTTGGCAAAGGTCTGCCTCCTAGCATGACTTGCGTTAAATTTATCAAAGAGAAGGAAAATCCCTAAGGGAGTACATACGCCGATTCTCCGAGAAGTGCAATGCCGTCGCCAGCATCTCCGACACTGATGTGATAACCACCTTCCAATATGGCTTGTGGAATCCATCATAGTTGTTTTGCCACCTAGTGATGTATGAACCAAACAATCCCGACCATATGATCACCATCGCCGAACAATTCGCCGGTGCCAAACACACCGAACGAGAACAAATGTTAATGAGTTCACGCGGCTTCAACAAGGGCAACAACAAGAAGAAAGGATGTCGTCGATCACCCGCGCCACGCAGATCGCCCGCCTTTAGGGACCGTGGCAACCTTGAGCATCCTCGACCCAAGGATAACAAGAGAAAAGGGAAAGAAGTTGTGATCGCCGATCGGATCGCCCGTCCACTAGGCTGAGACGATTAGGCATTACAAGAACTACTAGATAATCCATGCATTATCCATTCGAACAATAATCATACTAGTCGACATTGCTTTCAGTTGTAGAACTAGATGCTGAAAGAAGCGGGAGGAGCTCACTGACCAGACAAACGTCAGTGGGACAATGAGGAGAGAAAGCCTGATGATGATAAAAGAAAGGGTGACACTCCCTCGGCGGGGAATGATTTTAAAGAACCCGCGAGAATGGTCTCCATGATATTCTGGGGAGCCATAGCCTTGGAGTCCAAATGCCAACAGAAGTTGATGGCCCGCTGTGTCAATGCTATCAGTACCGAGGCGACCGAACGCCTTAGGTGGTCGGAGATCCCCATCACCTTTGATCACCAGGACCAATGGGCGGATGTCCCTAAGCCTGGGTGTTTCCCGTTGGTCATCGATCCTATAGTCCTTAAGGTTCGCCTTAAAAGGGTGCTGGTTGACGGTGGAAGTAGCCTCGACATCCTGTTCAAAGGGACGTTAGCAGTACTTGGCATCGACCACTCGACGCCCCAGAAGATGGACACTCCCTTCTACAGGGTCGTCTAGGGGAAGGCCTCCACCCCCCTCGGAACAGTCACCATGTCGGTGATGTTCAGTGCTCGGGACAACTAGATAACCGAGCAAATCAAGTTCTACGTCACCGACTTCGAGACCGCGTACCATGTCATCCTAGGGAGACCATCGCTCACCAAATTCATGCCAGTTCCCCATTATTCCTACATGGTCCTCACGGTTCCAGGACCAGGTGGAGCCTTCTCCGTGAAAGGAGATGTCGCCACCTCGCATGCCTACGAGCAAGATAGTCTCACGTTGAGTGAGGCCCTGGATATATCTGTCCGAATGGAGGAGACACTCCAAGAAACAAATACTACGCTAACCGATGGACTCAAAATCCTGAGTCCCATGCCATCTGCGATGGCATTGACGCCATCTCCAACTAAATACAAGAGTATTCGGCTATCAGATGCCGACCCCTCTAAGACGGCCCTGATCGAGGCAATGTTTGATCCTAAATAGGAAAGCGCGCTCGTCAGCTTCCTCCGCCCCAATGCCGACATATTCGCTTGGCAACCCTTTGACATGCTAGGTGTCCCCCGGGAGCTGATCGAGCATGAACTCCACATGAATCTGGTAGCCCAACCGGTCAAGCAGAAGATGCGAAGGTTCGTAGAGGACTGCAAGAAGGCCATCAAATAAGAAGTAACTCGCCTTCTATCTACATGATTTATAAAAGAGGTGTAGCACATAGACTGGTTGGCTAATCCAGTCCTCATGCGAAAGAAGAATGGGAAATGGAGAATGTGGGTCAACTACACTGACCTCAACAAGCGTTGTCTGAAGGACCCTTTACCGTTGTCGCGCATCGATCAGTTCATTGATTTGACTATAAGTAGTGCCCTTTTGAGTTTTCTGGATAGTTATTCGGGCTATCATCAGATCGGCTTGAAGGAAGAAGATTAGAAGAAGACCACCTTCATCACCCCATTCAGCGCCTACTACTACATGTCGATATCCTTCGGCCTGAAGAATGCAGGAGCCACATACCAACAAGCCATTCAACATTGCTTGGACGATCAAATTAATGCAATGTTGAGGCTTATGTTGATAACATGGTTAGCAGGACTAAGAAGCCTAGGGATTTTATCGCAGGTCTCTGAGAGAAGGTGAACAACCTCCACAGGTTCCGATGGAAACTCAACACGGAGAAATGTGTATTTGGAGTCCCGATTGGGAAATTTCTTGAATCCATCGCCAGTGCTCGAGGAGTTGAAGAAAACCCAGAAAAGATCTCGGCAATATTGAATATGTCAAGGCCCAACAACGTCAAAGATGTTCATCGTTTGATAGGCTGCATGACATCCCTCGGTCAGTTTATTTCACGGTTGGGGGAACAAGGAATGCCCTTCTTCAAGTTGTTGAAGAAAGAGGGATTTGCATGGATGAAAGAAGCTGATCAAGCCTTCTCCGACCTCAAGAAGTTCCTGACCTCTCCTCTGACTCTCACCCCATCGACACATAGAGATGTACTTATTCTCTACATCGCCGCTACCACACACATGGTTAGCACTGCCTTGGTCGTCGAACGACCTTAAAGAGGACTTGCCTATCTGGTTCAACAGCCGATATATTTTGTATCAGAAGTACTAGGGCTTTGAAAATCCGATATCCCTATGTGTAGAAGCTTTTGTGCGCCGTCCTGAACTCCGTGCGGAAGCTCAAGCATTGTTTTCAACCTCACTTCATGGAAGTGGTTACCGAGTTCCCTCTCGGTGACATCCTTCAGAATCGGGACACCACTAGATGAATCGCCAAATGGGCCATCAAGCTCGAAGAATACGCCCTCGACTTCAAGCCGCGCACCGCCATCAAGCCTCAAGCACTCGCCGACTTCATCGCTGAATGGACCGAAGCTCAATTACCACCGACAAGCGTCGTTCAAGATTATTGGACCCTTCATTTCGACGGGTCCCTCAGTCTTGAAGGAGCGGGAGCTAGGATATTCCTAACATCTCCTTAAGGTGAAAGTTTTAAGTTTGTTCTCTGCTTGCTTTTCACCGCATCGAACAATGCAGCGGAATGTGAAGCTGTCGTTCATGGTCTTTGCATCGCCATCTCCCTCAGAATCAAGCTGTTGATGGTATATGGAGACTCCAAGTTGGTGATCAGCCAAGTGAACAAGGACTGGTCCTGCAATAGTGAAAAGATGGATGCTTATTGCCAAGATATCAATAAGCTAGAGGACAAGTTCAGCGGCCTAGAGTTCCACCATATCCCTCAGGATAAGAACTCGGCTACTGATTTCCAAGCAAAACTCGGGTCATCCTGGATGGAAATCCCTAATGATACCTTTCTGCAAGAATCGTCAAAGCCATCCATCAAGGTTGAAGAACCACAAAACTCAGAAGATAAGACTGCTCCGACAGTCCTGGTCATTACCAACGAAGAAGAATATTGGCGCCAACCATTCATTGATTTCACCCTCACTTCCAAGGTTCCCCAAGACAAAGACATAGTTATTCGGCTATCTCGAAGAAGAAAGCAATTCGTCTTGATTGAGTCAGAACTGTAAAAGAGAGTTGCGTCCACTATAGTACTATTGAGATGTGTTGACAGGACTAAAGGTTTGAAGATCCTAGAAGTACATTCTAGGACTTGTGAAAACCATGTTGGAGCTTGTACACTGGTTGACAAAGCATTCAAAGCCAGATTTTATTGGCCAACTGCTAATTTGGATGCTTGCTAATTAGTCCGCGACTGCAAAGGTTGCCAATTCTTCGCCAACCAACACCATCTCCCTGCTCAAGCTCTCTAGACCATTCCATCCTCTTGGCCCTTTGCATGCTGGGGGCTGGATATGGTCGGACAATTGCCAAATGCTCCCCAAGGGTATGATCATCTTTTTGTGGCTATTGACAAGTTCACCAAGTGGATTGAAGTGATGTATTTGAAGATAAGCATCGCCAACAAGGTTGTAGAGTTCATTGAAAGCATAACTTACCGATTCGGAGTCCTGAATCAGATCATCACAAATCTTGGGACCCAATTCACAATCAATGATTTTTGAGAATTCTGCGAAGATTGGTGCATTGAAGTCAAGTATGCATCAGTTTTACATCCAAGAGCTAATGGGCTGGTCGAGTGCGCCAACGGAATGATTCTACATGGGCTAAAAGCAAGAGTGTTCGATCCTCTTCACAACTATGGTGGTCGCTGGATGAAAGAATTACCTGCTGTTCTCTAGGGGCTTCGCACCCAGCCTAGTAGGGCCACTGGTCGAACTCCCTTTTTCCTAGTCTATGGATCAGAGGTCATTATCCAAGTAGACATGTTGCATGAAAGTCCTAGAGTTCTTCGGTATGAAGAAGGTACTGCTAGGGATGGCAATCGGGTCTGGCGGGTATGGGTAGTGCATACCCATACCCGTGCCCGTTTACCCAATGGGTACAAACTTGTGCCCATACCCGTCGCTTGTGGGCGTCGTATACCGACGAACATACCCGTTTAACCATGGAGCGATCATGCAAAGAGAGGAAGGACTGAAGGAGGAAGGGGCGTCATATGCCATCAGAATGAGTATGAGGGGGGTTGAGGCAGGCAAGATGTCTTACGGGAGGACTGGTCATAGTGGTGAGGTTGAAGGCTCGGTGCAAGGAGCGGTGCTCAGGGCAAGGTGGGGCAGCGCTCAGGGTGGGATGCACATCAATGAGGTTGGCGTCACACTACGCTTGGGGTGGCGTCGCGCATACACGAGTTTGGCGCAGGGAGCAACACATGGGGAGTAATCACGCCGAGCTCGGGGCAGCATGCAAGACACCAAAACGGGGAGTTGCGTAGGACACCGACGTTGGGAGGTGATCAAGAAGCATATCTGGAGGATTGGGAATTTGTTGCGACTGAGGTGGGAGTGAAGGGAGGAAAGAGAAGGGATAAGAGAGGAGTTAGGTTTGAGGATTTATTTTTATATTTAGGATAATTGGGTAAACGAGTAAATAGGTATGGGTAGTTAATACCCATACTCATACTTTTTTACTTATTAGGTATAATATTAGGAGCATACCTGACCCTAATAGGGTTTTTACCTGCGGGTAAACGGGTAATCGGGTAGAATTGCCATCCCTAGGTACTACCAAATGAACTCAAGAAGAAGACATCAATAGTCTCAAGGAGGCCTGACTGGCCGCTTCAATTCAGACCGTTCAGTACTAGCAAGGCCTGCGAAAGTATCACGATCGGAACATGCACAAGCATTCTTTCGAGATCAGGGATTTGGTCCTTGTCAGAGTCCAGTCGGCGGTCGGCTCCTACAATCTTTCGGACCCTTGGGAAGGACCCTTCATCATCACCAAAGTCACTTGCCCGGGTTCATATCGCTTGATGCATGAAGATGTCAAGAAGTTAGTGAACTCCTAGAATATCGAGCATCTCAGACATTTTTGTCCTTAAGCAAGATAAGTCTTTGATATTCTTTTATAATAAATATGTTTGCTTCATTGTATATTATTCTCTCCTAGGCACGAATGCCTATGATGTCTCCACTCTAACCAAACAGTCATGACCCGCTCTAACTTGGCTATTGTTGGTTCACCTGAACGCCGCTGCTCTAGCCGAGTGGTCATGACCCGCTCTGACCCTGCTATTGTGGGCTTCCCAAAATATTTTTCACTTTGGTCGTGTGGTCGTGACCCGCTCTGACCCGGCGATTGTTGGTTCTTTCGGATTCCCTCGATGACTCACACTCTCTGTGAGTGTCAGTGTCATCTCTTGACTGTTCATAGCACAAACGGTTCTTAGTTATGTGTATGCGGTTAAAATCCCCGCTCTAAGTGAACCTGAGCTATGTAGATACGGTCGGGAACTCACCCCAGGACTTTCTAAAGTTCATTTGGTGGGCTTGCTAGGCACTCATGCAATTGCGAGCGACCACTCTTACTATAATATCCATGATTCGCTCTAGCGTAGCCATTGTTAAAGTCATTTGCCTGCCTAGGGGCTTTTATAAGCATCTTTTGTCTTCGTCCCGACTACTGCGGTTAACATTCAGCTACTCGTGATGCTGATGGTGCTATAAAGCGTGCATGCTGCCTAAGTTCCCTGTGCTATACAGACCTAGGCTATATCGAATGAAGTCAATGTTAAATACTGCTTATAGTTTAACGAACAATAAGACTTGACAATGAAGAATTTTTTATTACATTTCCATGAGATGTACATATACAAGAATTTATTCTACACTACTTTTTTATCTGCTCAACAGGGTCAAGACTCCTCGGATGGAGCTCCATGGCATTCATGCGGTGCTAGAGAATTCTCGTGTCCGAGAAGCACCGCGAGTCGGCGTAGCCATGTGAAAAATGCTCTTTAGCATATTTTTCAAGACATGCTCCCGACTCGCCGTGCAAGACGTGCATCTTCGATGATGCTACCCAGACCGCCGATGAGTCCTGGTCCATCGATGGGCGTTGCCGCACAGACGCCTTCGATGACCACGACGCCATCGACTCCAAGGTCGGGTCAATCTCAGCAATAAGAGCCAAGATCAACCGCTGCACCAAAGACGTAGCTTCCATTGGGGCACTCCCCAAGGAAGGATGGTCTTCTTCGCCGACCCTCGTGTCACAGAGGCGCTGTGACACGGGTCTGGATGACACCGCCGAAGTAGCAAACCGCTGAACGACCTCATTGGGCTCCCGTGAAAGAAATGACTAGATAAGCTAGAGAAGACAAAAGTCGAGCATTTTATCTGCTCAAAATGACTTCCTTCTCTGGATTATCCCACGACACCGCTCCAACCTAACGAGGTTAGGGGTACCGTAAAGATGGCAGCCTACTCCAGAACACCAATGTAAGGTCACCGCATGGGCTCGCCAGGCCTAGGCAGTGGTCAGAGAACCGAAATAAGGTTGCTACATGGGCTCGTAATCCCATCGCCAAACGCCATCACCAATGCTTCTACTCTCCTCTGAGTATTTGCAACAAGACTCCAGTTGGTTTGCGAAGACATACTCTAGTTGATCCTGCAGAAGAAGTTATCAAACACTTCAGCAACAAGCAACATGAAAAAATACAAAAAATACTAGATGACACTCACCAGAAGTCTGGGGGCTCCTTATAGCCCACCATGAAGCTTCCATACCAAGACATCAGAAGAAGTGCTTTACGCTTGGATGTTGGAGAAACTGATGTCAAAGGCGCCTATTTATAGGCTGGAGAAGGGATATTGGACCCAAATCGCCAGTCTCTCATTAATGATAAAACTCCATTAATGGTGCACCGAGAATCGACCCATCGAGCTCTATATCCCACTGGACAATATCCACTTCCATGCATGTGCGGTCAACATGACTCGTCACATCGCCTCAAAAGGTGGCATGGACGATACGACGTCTAGCACGCCTGACGTTTCGGCTCCATAGAAGATTTTGTCAGGATTTACTCCACCGGACTTCACTCACCGAAATTTAAGAGATTTGATATCCCCAACACCGGATATACCCAGCTAAGTCTTTAATTCTCGCAAGAATTTGATACATCATTCAAATTCATTTTTCGCTAGCCCTTAAGCGTTTATTTTGGATCGGTTGCAGTCTTCCCACTCTGTATTCACGATCCACTCTAGCTAAGTTTTGGAAGACCCTCTGTTCCCAAATGCTTAACGATTACCTTTTTGGCTCTTTAGCGTTCTTTCGGATTAGTTATGGTCTTCCCACTCTGTATCCACAATCCGCTCTAGCTGAGTCTTGGAAGATCCCCTTTTTTGAATGCTTAAACAATTGCCTTTTCATATCTTAAGCTCTTTTTGGATTATGACAATTATTCGGTATCCACGATCTGCTCTGGCTGAGTTGATTCTATTGATACGAAAACGTGCCCCCACACTTGGGTCAGTTCGACGATCAAAAAGTGTGCGGATACTTAGGGACAAGCCTAAGCGTAACACAGCACCGACGTCGCGTTCCGACTACCCTTAGCCGTGGTAAGGGGGTGGAGTCACCAGGAAATCAGATCACACAAAATAATCCAATTAGCCGAAAGAAATATATTAAACAGAATAAATCAGCAAACCGATCATAGCCTGACTGATTCGAAGTATGGTGCGAAGGTGGTCGCCGAAGGGTACCTTCGATGTTTGGTGCGAAGTGTCCCGCCAAAGAGTACCTTCGGCGTTCGGACTGATCTGGATGGCCAAATATGAACTCCGAACAGATCTGGACACGATAATCACCTCCGAACAGCAGGGGTTCGGTGCGAAGTCTCCGATACAGTCTGTCGTGACGAAGTCTGTTGGTGCGTCGTCGAAGCAGCAGTCTCGTTGAAGGGTGTTCTAGCAACCTCTGAAACTAATCTCTCAGCTCCGGACGCCTCTGACGAAGTATCTCCGAACGTGGAAACCTGCAAAGGAGTAGATTCTAAGTACCAATTCGGCTTGAGGACCGAATTATGCTATGTTTTGCACTAGTGGCAAAGGTAACAATCTGTTACGCAGATTAGCGGATACTTCACAGGCGAAGTAACAAGGCGATAGCAATCTATTACGTAGATTAACAGATACTTCACAGGCGAAGTAACAAGGATTACCACTGTTCTGAAGTGGCCGTCGGAGGGCTTCCAGGCAAACCCACGACGAGTACAGAAAAAGTAAAGATAAAGTAAATACGATTCAAAGCTAGGGCTTTGTGGTTGATTTATGTTGGGGGGGTCTCTGAGTGGCTTCGCCCCTGTATTTATAGGGGCTAGAATTCTAATCCCTAAATCTAATCTGCTATGACTCGCCTGAATCATGCGTAGATATAAACACTTAGCTAGAATCGGATCCAACTTTATCTCTGCCCAAAGTGGGCCTTCGGCTAGGCCCGCCGAAGCCTGCTCCTCGGGCCGAAGCTTCGGCGGAGTGGGCCTCCGAAGGCCTCCTAGACGATGGCTGTGGGCTGGCAGGAAGCTTCCGGAGCCCATAGCCTAGTGGTCCTACGACCCTGTAGGGCTTCGGCCTGACCCGAGACATTTGTATTTTCGGCCCAAATTACCAAAATTGATATTTTGACAATCTTGATCATTGATGCTATTTTTTACTATCAACACATGCCCCCTGCCTTTTAGTGAACTAAGTGAACTAAAAGCACAATGGGCTAAAGACGATACCTTCCATATCGGCCTTTTGATATCTTTTAAGCTGTTTGCCACACACTTGGGAAATACCTTTTCAAGTATCTACCATTCAAAGCTCTTCGAAACCGCTCTCCTTGCAGAGATCCTAACACATATGCATTGCCAGGAGCGATTTCGGCTATTTTGAAAGGGCCTTCCCAACTAGGCGACCAATTACCAAACTTGGGACTCTTAGTGCCTAAGTGTAAAATCATCTTCCAAACAAAGTCACCCACTTGAAACGATTTTGGTTTAACCTTCTTATTGTAGGCTTTAGCTACTCTCCTCTTGTCTATTTCTATAGCTTCTAAAGCCCTTAATCTCTTATCGGTCACTTCTTCTAGATTGTCTTTCAAAAGAGTTTCATACTCATCGACCAATAAGCCATCTTGGTTTAACACTCTTAGAGAGCCAAGATATACTTCTACAGGTAGAATGGCTTCTTGTCCATACACCAACTCATATGGACTAACTTTGGTAGCATCGTGCTTTGCAATTCTATAAGCCCATAGTACCTCGGAGAGCACTTCATGCCACCTTTTAGGGAGTTCTTCAATTTTCTTCCTAATGAGATTAATCACAGTTTTATTACTAGACTCGGCCCGACCATTAGCCTAAGCATAGTAGGGCGAAGAGTTTATCAACTTAATACCATAATATTCGGCAAAGTCCCTCACTTCTTTAGAAACAAATGAACTACCTTGATCTGTAGTGAAAGTTTGAGGAATACCGAATCTATGTATAATGTGTTTCAAGATAAAGTCAAGTACCTCAGCGTGAGTCATGTTCTTTAGAGGTATGACCTCGGTCCACTTGGTGAAGTAATCCATCGCCATCAACACGAACCGATGCCCCTTTGAGGAAGGAGGGTGAATTTGGCCGATGAAGTCTAAACCCCAACCTCGGAATGACCATGGCTTGACAATAGGGTTAAGTAATGAAGTAGTAGCTAAATGGATATTGCTGACCTTCTAACACGCTTCACATCCTCTATAGTACTTGAAGCAATCCTCAGTCATAGTCGGCTAGTAGAAACCCGCTCTTTTGAGCATCCAACTCATTTGTTGGGCCGACTGATCGACTGATGAGTGCCACAAAGTCCTTCATGGACTTCTCCCGTAGCCACCTGGGATCGTTCATTGTCTAAACACTTCAACAATACTCCATCAATCGTTCGGCGATATAGTGTATCATCTAGCAATACAAACTTAAACGCTTGTCGCCGAACTTTTCGATCAACCCTTTGGCTAGGGTCTCTCAAATACTGGACGATTGGAATTCTCCAATCGCTCTTGTAGACTTCTGAGGGTTTTGCTAGCCCGCTCCCTAAAAAATACCTAAGCTATTAATTTCGGAGTATCCCCCGAACCATTCTTGCTTCTACCGAAGCCTGGCTGGACTGACCGTGCGGAGCGCATCAGGCTGAAGTCCCTTGCCGGAGGGTCTGGGCTCCTGGAAGCCCTCACTGTCCGGAGGACTTCGGCTCAAGGTCTCCGGTGGGTGAAGTACTCTGGTCCCGGGACCTCGGCGCGCGGTAGTCTTCGGCAGCCGAAGGGGTCTGATCCGGAGGGTGCGCCTATCCGAAGTCACTGGCTTCGGTAGTGAGACCAAACATCTGCTTCTCCCGTACAGAAAATTTTCCTCTCCTAACTTGGTAACCACATGCTTGTTGAGCCAAATCATTTGCAACTGAATTGGCCTCTCTTGACACATGAGAAATTTTGAAGTCGTCAAAAGTAGCAACTATGTCCAGGCACTTATCCAAGTAGCTGTTTAGCAAAACGTTAAAACATTGAGCACTCTTAGCCACTTGTTGTACTACTAGCAGGGAATCACCATGCGCATGAACATGTTTAACACCCATGGACTCTAACAATTCAAGTCCTAGTAGTAAAGCCTCGTATTCAGCTTGGTTATTAGTAGAAGGAAACTCTAAACGAGCCGAGGTCTCAAAGTGCGCTCCGTTAGGTGATATGAGAACCACTACAATACCTTGGCCATTTTTGCAAGCTGAACCATCAAAGTAAAGTTTCCACAACATTATCTCTATCAAAGCGACATTGTTGCTCCAACTGATGTCTATGTGGTGATCAACTATAAAGTTGGCTACGATCTGGCCTTTCATAGCCCTTAGGGGTTCATAGGACAAATCATATTCAATCAAAGCGTAATCCCACTTTCCGATTCTTCCACTTAGAATCGGCTTTTGCAACATGTGTCTTATAACATCAGTTTGGCAAACAACAACACATGTAGTAGGGAGAAGATAGTGGCGCAACTTGGTACACGTGTAAAAAAGTGATAAACACAAACGTTCCACAAACGTGTACCTGGTCTCAGCGTCCAGCAGGCGGCGGCTCAATAACATGATGATGTACTCTTTTACTTCTACCTCCTGGGTTAGCACGTCCCCGATCACGCTATCTTCAGTAGTGATGTACAACCGAAACAGAATCCCGGCTTTGGGTGCTCTCACCATGGGCGGCGATGACAAGCACTCCTTGATTTTCTCAAAGGCACTTTGCTGGCTTGCCCCCCAAGTGTACTCGGCCTCATTCTTTAGCCGGAGTATGGGGACAGAGGCGTCAATCTTGCCAGACAAGTTAGATATAAAGCGACACAAATAATTCATCTTGCCTAGCAACTTTTGCACATCTTTTTTGAATGTCGGCGCTGTAACATTTCTAATTTTCTCGAGCCTCTTAGGATCAATCTCTATGCCTCTTTCATGAATCATGAAACCTAAGAACTTACCCGCCGACACGCCAAAAGCACATTTGAGTGGGTTCATTTTTAAGCCATACTGTCACATTCTATCAAAAGCAACATTCAAATCGGCTAAATAGTTTCCCATAGCGTCCGATTTGACTACAACATCATCAATGTAAACTTATAACATAACTCTTACCAAGTCATGAAAGATTAAGTTCATAGCATGCTGATATGTGGCGCCAGCATTATTTAAACCAAAAGTCATAACGACCCACTCGAATAAACCGACAAAACCAGGGCATCGAAAGGTTGTCTTGTAGATGTCCTCTTCGGCCATAAAGATTTGATTACAACCAGCATTGCCATCAAGAAAACTTAGTACCTTGTGTCCTGAAGCATCGTTGATTAGCATGTCGGCTATCGGCATCAGATATTTGTCCTTCGGAGTGGCCTTGTTCAGATCCCTAAAATCAATACACACTCATATCTTGCCGCTCTCTTTCTTATCTATAGGCACAATGTTAGCGACCCATTGTGCGTACCTGCATGGCCTAATAAATCCAACATTGTGCAATCACTCTACTTCTTCTTTAACTCGGTCATAGATGGCCGAATTAAAGTGACGAGGAGGCTGTTTATAGGGCCTAAACCCGGACTTGATAGGTAGCCGATGCTCCACGAGCTCGCGGCTTAGTCCCGGCATCTCGCTATACTCCCATGCGAAACAATCGACATACGACCAAAGCAACTTTATTACTTCGGCCTTTTCATGAGGCTGTAAATGTTGGTTTACAAAAGTCGGCCTCGGGATGCTACCATCACCTATGTCAACTTCTTCTAAGGGATCGGCCGACACAAAACCTTGTCCTAATTTCTCTACTTCGCTAAAGTCCTCGATGGCCTCGACAATACCGTCTTTAGTATGCCGATACAGCTCTACACGAGACTTTAGCCAATCCAGATTACTCTTGCTAGACATGACTACTAATATAAAAACAATCATGCCACACCGGCCAGCTTTATAGACACTGGTACAAAATGTCCTCTGGACACGCTGACAAAATCATAATCCGAAAGATCTCTACCTAACAGACACTCTACCTTGTTGTGAACAGTGTCAACTGACACAATAGCCAATGCCACTTGGGCCTAAGTGTCTGCGGGTATGACTTCTACTTCATCGTTGTCCAACTGAATTAGGCACTGGTGCAGAGTAGAAGGAATGCAGCAATTTGCGTGAATCCAGTCGCGCCCAAGAAGCACGCTGTAGTTACCTTGTACATCAACGACGAAGAATGCTATTGGCAATGTCTTGTTGCCTACTGTCAACTCCATGGAGAGAACGCCTTTGGCCTCGGAACTCTTGCCGTTGAAGCCGTTGAACATCAAGTTGGTCTTCTTAAGATCGTCCTTGTCCCTGCCAAGTTTCTTCAATAGCGAGTAAGGCATTAAGTTAACAGTGGCGCCACCGTCAACAAGCATCCGGGAAATCAGCTTGCCGTCAATGTGACCTCTGACGTAGAGAGGCTTCAGATGGTGAGCCGAGTCCTCGGGCTTCTCAAAAATAGCGTTGCGCGGGCCGAGGTTCAACTGAGTGACCTCGGCCTCATCCTGCGACAGGGCAAACTAGGCAGGAAGCGTGATGATGTTGATGTCCATCGCTTGGGGTGTAGGCCCCTCGGAGACAGGCGAGTAGTCGTTGTCGAGCATGTCGTCATCGTCGTCGCTCAGGCTAGGAGCTAGGTTGGTCATCTCAACCAGCTTCATCCTCCATACCTGTCTCGTCATTGGCCGCGAGCGAATTTCCTCAAAAATAGCGTCTCGCTCGTCCTTGGCCTCCTTCTCGCGCATCTCATGTGCTCATAGTCGTTGTAGACGCCTCTTTTGTGATTTGGACATGCTTGGAGGTGCCCAAGAAGGTTGTGGCTTGGTGACAGGTGCCACTACTTGGTTCCTGTCAACTCTGGCCGAAGTGGTACTATATACCTCAGCCTCGCGCACTCTGTATTCAGAGGAGCCTTTGCTGTAGACTCCGGTAATCGGACCAGGCTCCAGCGTGGGCTTTGGCCGAAGCAGGGGACTTACCTCCATCAGACTTCGATGATGAGGCCCTTGGGATTGGGACTTCCTGAGACCCTACTCTGACTGTGATAGCTTCGGACTCCCTGTCCTTTGCTCCTTGGCGCCTGTACCCTTCAACTTCGCTGAGCTGACTCGGAGGTACTATGGACAACCTGTGGATGATGCCCCCCTCCGTTGCGTCTGTCTGTCCCTGCATTCATAATACTCCGAAGGAAAACAAGGCATAACATTAAGTTGCGGAGGGTACTCCGGCTGTGATACATATGGAGCCCACGGAGTCCCCGCCCAGTAGTACGGTGGAGGCATCGGTGGCTCTAGTGGCTTCACCCACTGTGGGCCGAACTTGTTACCCGGAGGGGGGTTCAGTAGAGTCGATGGTGTCTCGTACCATATCAGTGAGGGGTCCTGCCAGGCTGGAGGTACGTTCGGCCAGTGTGGGTCGAAGCCTCCTGTCAAAGGGTTCGTCCAGAATGGTGAGGGGTTCGGCCATTGGGGGCCAAACTCGCTCCGCATGGGGTTCGGTCACTAGGGTCTGAAGTTACTGTACGGGGGGTTCGGCCACTGAGGTCCGAAGCCACTGTACGGAGCGTTAGGCCACAGTGGCCCGAAGTCACCGTGCGGAGGGTTCGGCCATTGCGGTTCGAAGCCATCATGAGGAGGGCTTGTGTGAGGCCCCGATTTATCAAATCGGAACATTATTGAATTTCCAAAGAAAAACAATAATACAAGAGGTTCATCATTCGACACGTACATACGAGCAATCATCCATGGTACGCAGACCACATTTATTACAAAAGAGTAAAATTAGAATAAGTAAATAAAAGCATGACGAACGCCCTCTTTAGGATCTTCTTGATTGGGTCGCTACTCCAGACCATCTTCCTCAAAGTAGGCATCCTCTGAAGAGTGTGTTCAACGGGTATGAGTACAAAAAGTACTCAACCAGCTACCGCAAGTGCAATAGTAATGCAAGGTAATAACAAAGGAGGGATAATGGCTAGAAGTGCGGAAAAGTACATTTTTCAGTTATTGCATCTAATGTAGTCAAATTTAATCATGCAGAATAATAAACATGAACATCATAATACCATCTAACTTGAGGAGTACGTTTTCCCTCCTCGCACAACGGTCCTTACATGTCAAATCCTCATGCACATCCATTTAAAAGTAAACTAAGTGTGGGATGTCACGCAACCCGCCCTTGACCGTGGGCTCGACTTTTCTAAAAGATTTATGACTCTGATCAGAGGTGTACTACTGTACCCACAAGGCACACACTCATCCCATACACCAAAGTGTAACGAGATGACCCATACCACGGGAACTCGTGCCAAAACCTCGGCATGAAATGCTCCAAGCGATAACCACCCGCTCTGGGTTTCGCCGACGCGCCGGGCCGCATCCCGGCTAACGTCACACCCCCTTTTGCGCCACGTCGGTACAAGCCACCCGCAGGTGCTGCTTGACCCATATCCAAGTGGTTGCCTTGGTTTGGAACACTGCATACCTTAGTTAGGACTTACCCACTAGACTTGTGGTTAGTACGGAAGTGTATTGCAACGGATCCCGCAGACCGATCCTTATAGTGCCCCGGGTGCTACCGACCAATGCCCTAGCTTGCACCCAGAACCCACCATGCATACACTCACAACCAAAACTCTATCACCAACAGCATTCCAGATATGGGAATAACGGGGATCATATAGTAGACTCCAATCGCTACGACTCATTTTTAATCCTATAGCAATCGTGTCGATACATTGGACACTAGCTAATAGTACTAATCATATGGTGACAAGGAGTTTAGGCTAGATAGCATGGCTTGGGTTGCACATCAAGGTCGTCGGATCCTAATAAATATATTGTAAGGGTTTCATTTGACTAATGCATGTATATCCTATGTGTTTTAGCGATAGATTGGTAAAACATGGGTTCAATATGCTCAAAAGATTGGTTTGGTGACTTGCCTTGTTCAGCGAAAGGGGAGGGAGGAACTTCGGGAAAGTATTCCGGCTCCTCGGCGGCGTCGTAGTCTTTTCGCCAAAAGTAATAAACAAAACATTCAATAAACATTCCAAACTCACACAATAAGCATAAAGGTTTTGATTTGTTTGAATTAAGGAAAAATAAAGCTATTAAGTTTCTAAATTTTATTTTATGGATATTTTAGAATTAACTTTAATGAAATAAAGGCCTTCCTAAAGAGGGGTAAAAATGTATTTTAACCTTCTATCCAATTTAAAATAGGAGGTTCAGTGTAAACCTAGTGGTTTTATTACATTAATATGAAAAGAATAAAAGATAAATTTTTCTAAGGTTGAAAAGGGCAAATTTGAGTTTATCCTAAAGTACATATGAACATGTTATTAAATAAAAATAAAATACTCAATATAAACCTACTGTTTTTATTGCATTACCATGTAGAGAATAAAATTATAGATTTTCTGGAATTGAAATGGTAATTTTTGGAGTTAAAATGCGCAAGATATGAATTTTAGAAGTTTAAAACCATTTCTGGAATTTAAATTAAATCCAAAAACAGGCGTCGGTCCACGGTGAACCGGATTCACCATGAACCCGCACACTGTGCACGTGCGCCGGATCCAGATCCGCCGTTGGATCGTGATCGGATGGCCACGCACGAGGCGGGTGGTTTAAATGAAAATGGACGTGCGAGATTAAAAGGCCGAATCGGTACGCGATGGATGGCCCGGATTCATCGCGGGTTTTAAATACTAACGAACGCACGAGATTGCACAGTACCGCTTCACTCAGATCTGACGACGTGGATTAAACGGCACATGCGATATAACCTGTGTCGTCCGATCGTGATCGCACGACCGCGATTGAATCCAACACGGCACGGGTACTTTACCCGTGCCGGTCGTCTTCTCCAACGACGGCGAGCGGGCTAGGGGCCACGGCGAGCGATGGCGGCCGGATCTAAGGGCTAAAACGAAAAGGGGACACTACGGGGATCACGAGGGTACCGTTAGCGGGAAGAATGGTCGTCGGAGCGTGGCCGGTGACGAGCGGGGGCGACGAAGGTGTTCGGCTCCTCGTCGGCGATGGCGTTCTGGTGGGGTTCGTCGGCGATGAAGTAGTGGACGAGGTCGGGGTGATGTCGGTGATCACACGGGTGCGGTCGTCGAGGGTGGAGGGGGGCTCTGGCGACGGCGAGCTGCGGCTGGAGTAGGGGCGGCGGAGTGGCGTTAAAGGGAGCATCTCAGGCGTTCTGTTTGTTCTCGCAGCGAGTGGACGTAGGGGTTGAGCGCGGCGGAGGCGTAGGGTTTAAATAGAGGCACTGGCAGGGGCAGGGGGCGCAATCAGGGGAGGCCGAGAGTAACGCCGGTGATGGCCTTCCATGCATGTGAGCGACAGCGGGCGATTACGCGTGGATTTATGGGGGAAACAGTCGGCGTGTCACGGGGGTGTTAATGCCGGCGACGAATTTATGCGAGGGGGCCGGCGGGGGCGGATCTGAGGCGGGATCAGTGGCCGGCGAAGTTAGGGGGTTTGGCGCGAGGTGGACGACGGGTCCGACAGGTGGGCCAAGGCGGTCAGCGGGCACGAGCGTGGCAACGGGCGGGACTGACGGGTAGGGTCGGGCTCGGCCGAGAGGGGGTTGGCGCCGACAGGTGGGGTCGGGTTATCGGGCGCGCGCGGTGGGAGAGGGGGCCGCTGACGAGTGGGTCCACCTATCAGAACTGGCGCGGGGAAGGGAGCGGGCTGGGCCGGCCGGTGGAGGGAGAATGGGGGAAAAGGCCCGTTACTGTTTCAATTCTTTTCTGAATAAATTTAATTGCTGAAATTGGTTTAAAATATTTGGGCTACTTCCAAGGGTGATAAAAATTTGTAAAAATTCTCAAAAATATATCTTGGCCTTGGGATCACATACAAAATTTTCTAGCCCCTGGTTTGGACATTTTACCTAGGTTCTAGTTCAAATAAGCTAAGAAGGGCATTAAAGGAATTTCAAAATAAATTATTCCCTGAAAAACATATTAAATGGCATTTTTATTTCTCTGAAAATTTGGGGTGTTACGAACCTATCCCCCTTACAAAGAATCTCGTCCTCGAGATTGGAACGTTACTCGAATAGCTCAGGGTATTGAGCTTTCAACTCGTCTTCTTTTTCCCGTGTGTCTTCTTCAACGGGGTGGTTGTCCCACTGAAGTTTGTAAATTTGTGTAACATTTTCGCCTTGTATTCTAGGAGTTTGAATGTATCTTGTTAATTCCATATCTAGACTTCAAACTGTGTTCTTTGGCGTACGATGCCTCTGCATCGGCTGTCTGAAGGCGATATTGTCGGTGTCGGCTGATTCGTGCATTGGTCTTTCATGTTTTGACCGATGACTTTCCTTAAGTACCTTTTATCTATCTCCTTATGATCCTCTAAGGGCGATACCTTTGCATCGACCATCTCGAGGCGATGCTGTTGACATCGACTTCTATGCGTATATACTTTTAAGCTCCATCCGAATGATCAAGAAATATTCCCTCGTCGTTCCTCGTTCGACCTCTTCCCATGCCTCTGAAGTAGTCATCTGATTCGCCTCGGTTTCATCGAAGCAGATAGATGTTCTCATGTTGTGCTTTGGTCTAAGGGTGATGCCTTTGCATCGGCCGTCTCTAGGCGATGCCATTGGCATTAGCTATTTGGGCTTTGTTTGAACGGTCGATAAACTTCCCTCAATGTATCAGTTTAGCCTTTTCCCAGGTCCTCCGAAGTAGTCTTCAATCCGCTCTACAATTCCCAGGTCGATAAGCTATTTGGGCTTGTTTGGCACCGCCTTCATGGGATGATCTTAGGAAGTTCTTCGTTGATCAGCTTGATGCCATCATCTGATACTTCAAGGAAATTGTCGTTCCAACTCTTCCTGATAGACAGATGCCTCCTTCTATATCCCACACTAATAAATCGGTTGTACCTATATTAACCGATTTATCGGTGAGAACTATTTCCAATTGATCACTGACCCATTGCATGAGGTTCTGGTGCATTGTTGATGGGACACAGCAATTTGCGTGTATCCAGTCATGCCCTAACAACAAACTATAGGATCCCTTTCCCTCTATGATGAAAAACGCAGTCGGCATCGTCTTGCTCTCAACTGTTAGCTCTACGTTTAGTACTCCCATCATGTCTGACGAGTTGCCGCTGAAATACCTTAATATCATGTTAATCCTGATGAGGTCTTTCAGCGTCTTTCCAAGCTTGCAGAAGGTGGCATAAGGCATCAAATTAACAGTCGCCCCTCCGTCTATCATCATCTTGAAGATCAACTTCCCAATAACCAACCCCTTTATATAGAGAGGTCTTAGGTGCCGATGCTCAAGGTATTCTGACTTATCAAAGATTAATGGATGTGGAGTCAACACCAACTGAGCCATTGTATCAGTATGATCCACGTTATCTTCATAGGATGCCTGATACTCTGTAGGGAGGAAGAAAACCATGTTTACCTCTACATCCTTCTTTTCATCGTCCTCATCGGCCTTGTCCTTCGGTAGCCATTTGCTCTTGATTTTTCATGGCCGATAGCCTTCCTCGTTGTGCATATGTATTTCCCCTTCTCTTTGCCACAGACATTGCCCCCTTCTCTTCTGACTCCTCGTGAAGATCTCGGGGAGACACCACTATGTATTACTTGCTCTATCCTTGCCATCGTTGGTCGTTTGGCCGATTCCTTTAGGATTGATGGGAACGAGTCTTTCCAGTGTCGTTACCCTTGGAGGCGACAACCTTTGGTGTAAAGTCTCCCTGTGACGTAGCCCGATCTTGTTGTTGTGTGGCCGATGACCGTCTTGTGTCCTACCTTGAGCAACGCATCCCGAGTAGTCATCCATGGATGATAGACATAGCCCCTCATTCCAGCAAAGCCTGAAGAACTCGCAGTTCCAATGGGGGTTGAAATGCGAGTAACCATGATCGTATCCATTGTTATCCCTCTCTTTCGACCTCCTCTGGTACTTCTTGATGTAGCCTGATGAGGTGATGTTACTATCGATCCATCTTCCTCCCCTCGTGCGCCGATCATCAACGTAATGGGCATGTACCATGTTGACTGGGAATGGATGACCATCGATGTTCATTGGCTTCTTTCCATCGTCGAACTTGACTCGGCCTTGCTCCACGGCCGATTGGATCAGCTGCCTGAACACTTTGCATTCGTTAGTGTGGTGCGATTGGGAGTTGTGCCACTTGCAGTATTTTCTTTTCTTCAACTCACCGGTAGGTGGTATTATGTGGTCACGTGATAGGTGAATCTACTTCTCTTTAAGTAATAGGTAAAATATTTTGTCGGCCTTTTTGATGTCGAAGTCACACTTCTCTTCCTTTTTGATCGGCTTCACCCACGGGCACGCAACCTGTTTCTTTTTCTTGGACCACTCGGCCATGCCAACCTCTACACCCGAGTCGCTGCTCTCGTCGGAGTCTGAATGGTATGCCTGGGCGTATGCCACTTTCTTCTGGTACATATCCCTTCTAGCCTCTTGGAATCGGTCTCATGTGCCAATACCCTTTGCAGCAGTAGCCCCCTGCGTTTTGGCAAACTTTAGTGAGCCAAAAGCACAACGAGCTAAGGGCGATATGCTTCATATTGGCCTTTTGACACTTCAAGCGTTTTTCCACACATTTGGGAAGTACTTTTTCAAATACCTACCATTCAAAGCTCTACAAAACTGCTCTCCTTGCAGAGACTCTAGCAAATAAGCATTACCTGGAGTGATTTCAACAACTCTAAAAGGACCTTCCTAACTAGGTTACCATTTACCAAACTTTGGCTTTTAGTGCCTCAAGGCAAAATCGTCTTCCAAACCAAGTCACCAATTTGAAACGATTTTGCTCTCAACTTCTTGTTGTAAGCTCTAACAACTCTTCTCTTGTCTCTTTCTATTGCCTCTAGAGCTCTTAATCTCTTATTGATCATCTCTTCCAAATTATCCTTCAAAAAGAGTTTCATACTCATCGACCGATAAGCCATCTTGCTTAAGCAACCTCAACGAGCCAAGATTCACCTCTACGGGTAAAACGACTTCTTGTCCATACACTAACTCATATGGACTTACCTTGGTGGCACCATACTTCACAACTCTGCATCCCCATAATGCCTCAAAAAGCACTTCATGCCACCTTTTAGGAAACTCTTCAATATTTTTTTAATGAGCTTAATCACAATTTTATTACTAGACTCGGCCTAACTATTGGCCTGAGCATAGTATGGTGAAGAGTTTATCAATTTTATACTATAAGATTCGGCAAAACCACATACTTCTTTAGAAACAAATGAAGCACCCTGATCTGTAGTAAGAGTTTTAGGAATACCGAATCTATGTATAATGTGCTTCAAGATAAAATCAATTACCTCGTTTTGCGCTATGATCTTGAGAGGCACGGCCTCGGTCCACTTGAAGAATTAATTTGTAGCCATCAATACGAAACGATGACCTTTTGAAGAGGAATGATGAATTTGGCTGATGAAGTCCAAGGCCCAACCTCAGAACGACTATGGTTTGATAATATGGTTAAGTAAAGATGCCGGAGCAAGCTAAATATTACCAAACCTTTGACAAGCTTCACATCCTCTATAATACTTAAAACAATCCTCAGTCATAGTCGGCCAATAAAAACCCACTCTTTTGATCATCCAACTCATTTTCTGGGCCGACTGATGAGTGCCACAAAGACCTTCATGTACTTTACCCACAACAAGTTTAGACTTATCAACATTCAAACTTTCCAAAAGTACTCCATCAATTGTTCAGCGATACAACTCATTATCAAGTAATACAAATTTAAACGCTTGCCGCCAAACTTTCTGATCAACCCGCTTACTATGATCTTTCAAATATTGAATAATTGCAGTTCTCCAACCAACCTCATGATTTCCTCAATTACTTGCCAAATCCTCACTTCAATTGACGTTCAAATCATAAATATTAACCTACCCCCGTGCACTGAAACCTCCTGACACGAGGAGGTCAGATCGGCCATACAGGGCCAGTCAGACCGGCCTAGCAGGGCCGATCAGACCGACCAGACACCTCAGTCGGATCGGCCATGTCTGTCCAGTCAGACCGACGTGCTTTGACTCGCATTGTAAACTAAAGTTGAGCATCGGTTTTTCTTGTGCGAAAAATTTACCTCTCCTAATTTGGTAACCAGATGCTTGCTGAGCCAAGTCATTTGCTACTTAATTGGCTTCTCTAGACACATGAGAATTCTCAAAATCATCAAAAGTAGCAATTATGTCTAGACATTTACCTAAGTAACTATTTAGTAAACCATTAAAACATTGAGAACTTCTAGCTACTTGCTAAACAATCAATAATGAATCACCATATGCATGCACATATTTAACACCCATGGAACTTAACAATTCAAGTCATAGCAATAGAGCTTCATATTTAGCTTGATTATTAGTACAATAAAATTCTAACTAGGTCGAGGTCTCGAAACTCATACCACTAGGTGATATGAGCACAACTCCAACACCTTGGCCATTCTTGCAAGCCGAACCATCAAAGTAAAGTTTCTATGTTATTACCTCAATCAAAGCAGTATCATTACTCCAATTGACATATACATGGTGATCAACTATAAAATTTGCGAAGACTTGGCCTTTCATAGCTTTTAAGGGTTCATAAGCCAAATCGTACTCAATCAAAGCGTAAGCCCATTTTCCGATTATCCCACTCAAAATCAGCTTTTGCAACATGTATTTTATAACATCAGTTTGATAAGTAACAATGCATGCACCAGATAGAAGATAGTGGCGAAGCTTGGTACATACAAAATAAAGTGATACACACAAACGCTCTAAGAACATGTACCTCATCTCAACATCCAATAGGCGGCGACTCAAGATTGTGATGATGTACTCCTTTCCTTCCACTTCCTGAGTTAGCACGACTCCTATCACGCTATCTTCTATAACAACGTATAGCCGAAATAGAATCCTGACTTTTGGTTCTCTTACCACAGGCGGTGATGACAAGCACTCCTTAATTTTCTCAAACGCACGTTGCTGATTTTCCCCCAAGTGAATTCGGCTTCGTTCTTTAGCCGAACTACCGAAGTATAGCGACAAAAGCATCAATCTTGCCAGACAAGTTAGATATAAAGCGGTGCAAATAATTTACCATGCCTAGAAACTTTTACACATTTCTCTTGCATGTCGATGCTTTAAAGTTCTTAATCTTCTCAAGCCTCTTAGATCAATCTCAACACATCTTTCATGAATCATGAATCCTAAGAACTTGCCCGCCGACACGCCAAAAGCACACATGAGCGGGTTCATCTTTAAGCCATACCGATGCATTTTCTCAAAAGAAACTCTCCAATCGGCTAAATGATTTCCCATAGCATCCGATTTGACTACAACATCATCTATATAGACCTCTAGCATAACTCCTAGCATGAAAGATCAAGTTCGTAGCACGTTGATATGTAGTGTCGACATTCTTTAAAACAAAAGTCATCACAACTCACTCAAACAAGCTAACAAAACTAGGGCATCGAAAGGTTGTCTTATAGATGCCCTCTTCGGCCATAAAGATTTCATTATAACTAGCGTTGCCATCAAGAAAACTTAGTACCTTATGTCCTGAAGCATCGTTGATCAACATGTAAGCTATCGGTATGGGGTACTCGTCCTTCGGAGTGGCCTTGTTCAAATCCCTAAAATCAATGCATACACGAATCTTGCCACTCCCTTTCTTCCCTACAAGCATAATGTTAGCAACCCAGTCAGCATACCTGCACGACCTAATAAACTTAGCCTTGAGTAGTTGTTCTATCTCCTCTTTAACTCGATCGTACACGACCAAATTAAAGCAATGAGGGGTTGTTTATAAGTCCTAAACCTGAGTTTGATAGGCAGCCGATGCTCCACGAGCTCGTGGCTTAGTCTGGGCATCTCACTATACTCCCATGCAAAACAATCGACATACGACCAAAGCAACCTTATTACTTCAGCCTTTTTATCAGCCAGCAAATTCTGATTTACAAAAGTCTGCCTTGGAATACTACCATCTCCTATATCGACCTATTCTAGAGGGTCGGCCGATGCAAAACCTTGACCTAACTTTTCTACTTCGCTAAAATTTTCAATGGCTTTGACAATATCGTCTTTAGAAGATCGATATTGCTCTACACGAGACTTTAGCCAATCAAGACTACTTTTACTAGACATGACTACTAGTTTAGAGACAACCGTGCTACACCAGCTGACTTTATAGACATGGAAACAAAACGTCCCTCCGACATGCTAAAAAGTTGTAGTCCGAGGGATCTCTATCTGATAAATATTCTACTTATCGTGTATGGCGTTGATTGACACATCGACCAAAGCAACCTGGGCAAAAGTGTCAGCTGGTACGACCTCTACATCATCTCCGTCCCACTGAATTAAGCACTGGTGCAAAGTAGACATAATACAACAATTGGCATGAATCCAATCGCGCCCAAGTAGTACACTGTAATTACCTTGCACATCGACGATGAAGAATGTCATCGGCAACGTCTTGTTACCCACCGTCAGTTCCAAATAAAGTACGCCCTTGGCCTCAGAGCTCTCGCTGTTGAAGCTATTGAGTGTCAAGTTGGTCCTCATCAAGTCATCTTCATTCTTGTCGAGCTTCTTCAACAGAGAGTATGACATCAAGTTGATGGTGGCACCTCCATCTACAAGCATCCTCGAGATCGGCTTCCGGTCGATGTGCCCCTTGACGTAGAGAGGCTTCAGGTGACGATCCGCATCCTAGGGCTTCTCGAAGATGGCCTCCCGTGGGCTAAGGTTCATATGAGTGACCTCAGCCTCGTCCTGTGGTACAACAAACTCAGCGGGAAGCATGACGACGTATACGTCCATCACTTGAGGAGGGGGGCCCTCGGAGATGGGCGTGTAGCCGTCGTCCATAAGATCATCCTAATCATTGCTTGGAGTAGGAGCCGGGTTGTCTACGACAACTGGCTTCGGTTTCCAAACTTGCTTTGTCACTGGTCGGGGACGGATCTCCTCAAAAACGGTGTCCCGCTCGTCCTCGGCCTTCTTCTTACGCATCTCCTGGGCTAGAATACGTTGTAGCGCCTCTTCTGGGACTTGGTCATACATGGAGGTGCCCACAAAGGCTGCAACTTAGTGTCGGTCGCCACAAACTTGCTTCTAGAATTTTTTGTCGAACGGGAATTTCCCGGATCGGCCTCGGCATTTTTGTGCTTGGCTGAATTTTACTCGTGTGTACTGTTGGTCGGACCAGACTTACCGAGCCAGTCTGATCGGGCTATGTCGATCGGACCAGCCATAGGGGGCTGGTCGGACTGACTGGTGCCAAGTGCCTGAAAAGAGTTGGTCGGAATGGACACAGTTGGCCGGTCTGATCGAAGTGGTGACTTCTACGGTTCGCCTCCATTTTTCTCTAAGGGGCTCCCTTAGGGATCAGGACATCCTGGGACCCCACCATGATGACGATAGCCTCGATATCTCCTCCGGACGTCCTCATGTCACGATGGATAGTCTGCCAAAGACGTCGCCTCTTGTCGCATTCATCTAATTCTACATGTCATAAAATCTAGAGGGCACGAATAGAGCAATATGATATTGGGTAGGGTACCCGGGAGATGGAAAGTAACATGGCGGACACTATGCCATGGGCCAGTATTATGGTGGAGGAAACAGTGTCTCCAATGGTTTCGCCCATCGTGAGACGAACCCACTCTTTCGACGAGGGTTCAACCTCGCTAGAGGTCCTGGCTGAGTGTTCTCCTTCTCAACCCTCTTCTTATGTTTTTGAAGTAGCATGTCGTACATCACCTTCGGCTTCTTGCGGGTCGCAGCCGAAGACAATGCATTGGTATTTACTTTCCACACTCCTACCTCCTTCCCCTTAGCATACCCGACCTGCTCAGGCCGAATCAACACCTTCTTCCCATCGAGATCGATGGTGTTAACGGGAAAGGGGTCCTGGTCGAGCTTCATCTTGGGATTTGTATCCAACTTCAATCATCCTTCTTCTATGGCCGATTGAACATGCCGACGAAAAACATTGCAATCGTTAGTAGAATGGGAATGAGAATCATGCCACTTACAATAAGCCCGCTTCTTCAAGTCTTCGACAGTAGGAATGACGTGACCCTTCGACTACCTGATAAGCTTGTTCTTCAACAAAAAATCAAATATTCTGTCACACTTGGCCACGTCAAAAGAATACTTCACCTCACTGGGCCGACTCTTGGTAGGAGACGACCGTAACTCAGTGCAAGTGACGGGTTTGTCCTTACTAGACCAAATCCACTCTACAGTGTACAAGTCGGCCGAGTAATCCTTGCTCTTCGATGATTCCTCATCAGAGTGTTCTATGACATGCACCTCGGCTTTCCTGAACCAGAGCCTTCTGCAGAACTTGACAAACACCAAAGAAATCCTAGCCATCTAGTCTCTCCTTAAGTTCAGAGTGTAAACCGCTGAAAGCTAGGTCGACCAAGACTCTGTAAGAAATGTTCAAGGTAAAACATCGGTTTCTAGTGTCCCTAAAATGCTTAATGTATTCAGAGACACTCTCGCTAGTCTTCTGCCTAACCCATGTCAAATGCAAAAGCATAAGCTCGGTTTCCCAGTATAAAAATAATCATGGAATTTTAGCTCCAACTGGGCCCAAGTCTGCATGGAGTTCGGTGGCAATGCCGAAAACCAAGTAAAAGCGGTGCCAGAAAGTGATAGAGAAAATAGTATCAACTTCAATGGACCCGACCCATTAGCTTTGCCACACTGCGCAAGGAACTGACCTATTTGCTCTAGGGTGGTCTTACTGCCTTCACCGTTGAATTTTGTAAACTCAGGAACCCTAAAGCCGCGTGGGTACGAGATCATGTCAAACTGGTCGGGGTATGGCTTGTGATAAACACTAACTTGACCCCTAGGTGTCCAACCTGCCTCCTGCCTACGCGCGTATCTCATGTGGGGGCACGACACACGGTGGTATATCGGGGTGTCAGCCGCACGGCTCCTCCTGTCATGGTGGATCACGATACGGGACGTACTCGGGCCTATGCGGGTGTGCCGGGGCAGGTGGTGCGGGCAGCGGGGAAAAGGTAGCAAATGTGTGTGCGGCGGCGATGTATAGTAAGTGGTAGGGACGGTCTGATTGGCCATAGGGCTGGTCTGAACGAGGGTGTGATAGTCGGTCGGACTAGCCTGATGGCCGGTCTGACCGACTATTATCGGATGTTGGGGCTGGCAAACACCAGTCTGACCAGCCCAATGGCCGGTATGATCGACAGGTCCATACGCTGTCTCAACCATGGATGATGTGTCCGTAGACGCTATGGTCTTTCCGGTACTCCCGTCGGTCCTACTATGTATGTGATGGACAGGGGGTACACTAGCTATCGGAGTTAGGGAAGTGGCCTTAGAAAAGCCAAATCTCTGAAACATTGCCTCCATCCTAGAGTCAACTATGGCCTCTACGCGGTTTGCGACGGTAGTGCTAATGGCCTGGTCAACTGACATGGCTATATTTTGCTTGATGTCCTCGGATGACAGTTGATGGGACGATGGTGTTACCTTACTCCCGGGGAGGTTGGGGATGTTGATGTCACGCTGGACGAAGCCCCCATGGGTCTTGGTGAAGCACCCAAGTAAAAGAGCATGTAACTCCCTCATCTTAGTCTCGATCTCTTCCCTATCCACCTCGGAGAGGTCATCGAGGGTAGGGACAATGATATTGTTGTCATCGATTTCCGTTCTTCCCACCGGATCCATCAGCGTCGAGGGTCCTATCGATGTAGATGTAGTCGATGTACCCATCGCCGATGTAGAAGTGCTTGGCATGTTTCTCCCCAGCAGAGTCGACAAAAAGTGTGTTGACACTAAAACCTAACGGTCAAAGCGCCAAGCGCACTGACGCCGATCCGATGATCCAAAAGTGTGTGGATACTTAGAGGTAAACCCCTAAGCGTGAAACTACATCGATGTCGCGTTCCGACGACCCTTGATAGGGACAAGGGAGGGTGGAGTCGCCATGAAATCAGATCACAAAATTATAATCCGATTAATCAAAGTGAAGATAATTAAATCTAATCGGCTAACTAAAACAGATTGAGCCAAACAAGGAATACACGGTCGGACCGACCTAGGATTGCTGGTTGTTGGGGAAATATATTTCCCTTAAACAGGGGCCAAATGACGTCAGCCCCCGACAGCCTTCGGCCCAGAGCCCAGTACTGTCGGAGCCTGTTTTCTATCTAAATGTTGTTTCCAGGTCCCAAGGTGCCTTCCGGGGTCCGTAGCTTCGGAGCCCTCAGACCAGGAGGTCCGGCCCGGAGCCCCCAGTCCGGGCCCTGGCGCAAGGCGCCGGAGGCCACCCTCCGGGCGCAGAAGTCCGGAGGCCGCCCTCCGAGAGCCAAGTCCGGAGGCCGCCCTCCGAGAGCCAAGTCCGGAGGCCGCCCTCCGGAGCCAAGTCTGGAGGCCGCCCTCCGGAGCCAAGTCCGGAGGCCTCCCTCCGGAGTCCAGTTCGGAGGCCGCCCTCCGGAGCATGCTTCGAAGCCCCTCTCCGGGGTGCACTTCGAAGCCTTCCTCCCAACACCAGTCCTCGGACCCTGTCAAGACTGTTCGAGGTCAAGGCTCCGAGACCCCAGTTCGGAGCCCAGTTCGAGGTCAAGGCTCCGAGACCCCAGTTCGGAGCCTTGCTCGGAGCATGCTTCGAAGCCCCCCTTCGGGGTGCACTTCGAAGCCCTCTTCGCAGCCTCTACCAGAAGAGCTCCGGCCCCTACTCCGGGCTCAGGAAACATCTAAGTACAGGCCGTACCGGGGGCCCCGCCACCCCTGGTATGTCTTTTAGCTGGTCAAAGCCTGGCATAGCCTGACATGTCAGTAAAGCTGTAAAGTTGTCTGGCACCTTTTGTACCGTAGCTAGCTCCTTTTCCCCTCTCTGCCCCTATGAGCCAAGGGCTCATAGGGGGCATCCCAGTCTTTTCCTCTGGCCTGCGTGCCTATAAAAGCAGGGCCAAGCCCTTGTAGCAGGGGACACGGCCGAGGGGGCCATGAGACCCTGTAGTTCTCTCCTCCACACTAAGGCATACCATGCCAAATCCACCTCAAACTGGACGTAGGGCTATTATCCCCTAGGGGAGGCCCGAACCAGTATAAACTCCATCTCCCTCTGAGAGAACCCATCGAGGTTCATTCTTCACATCATACACCATCACAGGAAAACCTGCTGGAACTAACGCAATTGTTCCAACAGTTGGCGTCGTCCGTGGGGATCTTAGTCCTAGAAGCTAAGTTCTCTACCACTGCCTGCAACCCAAAGTGCGCCTGAGGGGGGAGCTTCGAGGCTTTCTCGCTTCGCGCACCCTCCGGCAAGGGGCTTCGGGTGCAGATCGGAGGCCACCTTCGCCTCCCTCCATCCTTCACATACCGGAGCCCACTCTCTGGCAAGGAGCTCCGCTCCACGCTTCAAAAGCCATCGAAGCCCCGAGGGCCACAAGGTATGTACAGTCCGAAGCCTTACTTCGATGCACCAATCTGCAGTTACATTAATATAAGCTCGAAGTCTTGCTTCGCCTTAAAACCGAAGCCCCGCTTCGCCCTTGAATGCAATTTTTTGCTCTATCTTATTCAAAACCGAAGCCTTGCTTCGTCTTATTCAAAAACCGAAGCCATGCTTCGCCTTATTTAAAACTGAAGCCTTGCTTCGCCTTATTCAAAACCGAAGCCTTGCTTCGCCTTATTCAAAAACCAAAGCCATGCTTCGTCTTATTCAAAAACCGAAGCCATGCTTCGCCTTATTTAAAACCGAAGCCTTGCTTCGCCTTATTTAAAACCGAAGCCTTGCTTCGCCTTATTCAAAACCGAAGCCTTGCTTCGTCTTATTCAAAAACCGAAGCCATGCTTCGCCTTATTTAAAACCGAAGCCTTGCTTCGCCTTATTCAAAACCGAAGCCTTGCTTCGCCTTATTCAAAAACCGAAGCCTTGCTTCGTCTTATTCAAAAACCGAAGCCATGCTTCGCCTTATTTAAAACCGAAGCCTTGCTTCGCCTTATTCAAAACCGAAGCCTTGCTTCACCTTATTTAAAACCGAAGCCTTGCTTCGCTTTATAAAATCCGGAGCACCCCTCCGAAGGCTACACAGCGCCTCCGGGCCCGTAGTAGTGGGCTTTGAGACTTCCGAGCGACGGCTCGGCAAGTCCGGGATTCCAGGCTCCGGCCTGATGCATCCTCGGGTCGAAGGTGGCCCAGGGTCGAAGGTGGCCCAGAGTCGAAGGTGGCTCAGAGTCGAAGGTGGCTCAACTATCCCAGGTTCGGTGAATCCACACCAAATATCCTTTTCAATACAGGACCAAGCTCCAGAAGCCTTGCTTCGCTATCTAAACACGCACTGAAGCCTCGCTTCGTGTGACGTGATCTAAGCTAAAGATTAAAGCCTGTCGAAGTCATACTTCGCTAAAAAATCTAAGTGCGTTTCAGAGCCTCGCTCACGCACAACATCCAAATCCTAGCATGCCGAAGCATGCCCCGCTAAGCTTGGTTGTGCCGAAGCCTTGCTCCGCACCAAGTTAGCGCGTTCGAAGCCCAAAAGAGGCCATCACTCAATAAAATTGCGAGCAGCCGAAGCCCCGCTTCGCACCAACTTAAGGCATTCGAAGCCCCAAAGAGGCCTTCGCTTAATAAAATTCCTACGTCGAGGCCGCCGAAAGGCGCACCCTTCGCATCGTTTATTTTTTTGCCCGCGCCAGCAACGGTTAAGTCCCTAGCTGCCACGAGCAAAGGGGGGGAAGCATGTATGCGAGGTGTGCGAATGTAGTACGCAGTACGAGCGTAACAAGCTAAAGCATTCGAAGCCAAACAACACGAAGCATACAGACGAAGTGTGCAAAGATAACAAACTCTATTCATTGTATGTTGAGAAGTGTGTTACAAACATACTTCGGAAGCAAAACTACGTATAATCTGTATCTAAGCCTAAGAAGAACCGTGTGCGAGGCCCCGACCCTCGCTTGCCCCTTCTTCGGCCCGGGCCACCTCGGCTGGACGTCGCCTCGTCGGAGCCCGCTCTCCCTCGACTAGCCCATCCAGGCTCCGAAGCCCGTAAGCTCCGTCTTCCACCTTGCAGGTCGCTCCAAGTTAGCGAAGCAGGCGGTGCTGTATCGAAGGCAGAAAAGTCTAGGGCTTCGCCGCCTGCTAAGGCCGTACGCGAAGGAAAAGACGAAGGACCCTGAAGGTACTCCGTCTTCACAGCGGCTAATAAATCCTGAGCTATGTTGGAGATCGCTTCGCCGTTAGGCCCCCTCGGAAGCTTAAACCGAGGGGGGCCTTCGGACCTAGCTACTTCGAGGATTGCCCACAACTGTTGAAGCTCTTCGGAGTCCTCGAGGACTTCGAGGTCTGCGCTCGAAGTCTGCGCCTGGGCAGGTATAAAAAACCCCCGCATTCATATTAATAAACTGATAGAGTTTTACAAGCCTGCAGCTAAGTATTACAAAAGGCCTAAGGAGATCTACACCTTCGGAGGCGGAGGTACCGAAGTCGAAGGCTGATCAGGAACAGCAGGCGCTTTGGATCGGCGATGTCGGAGGGCCTTCTGGAGGTCGAGGACTGCTTCGCAGCCTTGCTCCTTCCAGGGGTCCTGCAGCCGCCGCCAGGCTCCGCGAACTTCGGCCGGGGGCGTCACCAAGTGCGGACCCCCGAAGGCTACTGGGGTCACGGAGGTCGCAGCCCGAAGGTGGTCACACCCCGCGGCATGGAGCAGGTGCAACACCCCTTGGCCCGCGACGCGACCGACCATAAGAGCGAAGCCCGTCAGCGCTTCGTCCGCTACCGAAGCTGCAGTCTTCAAGAAGTCGGCGCTGTCCCCAATCGGGTCCTGATCGCCAAAATCTGGAGTCCGGCACTCGGTCCCTATTTTCTCAAGGACCTCGGTCAGACTCTGAGTGGCCTCGCCGAGATTAGCCACGACGAAGCTCTCAAGATCCCGAGCCCACTGGCAGAGCTCCTCGTTCTCCTTCGCCTGACGGGCCTCGGCGTCCTTCGAAGCTTGGAGCTCCGCGCGGAGCCGAGCCGTCTCCGAGGCCAAGGCTTCCTTCGCCTCAGCAGCCGAAGCCTCGGCCCGCCTCCGCTTCTCAGCTTCCTCCAAGACCTCGCGGCGAAGGGCCTCCTTCTCTTCTGCGAGGCGCTCCATCCGCCTGTCGGCAGCAGTCGAAGCTGCCGCGTTCAGTGCGAAGGCCTGCAGGAATTCAACAAACCTTGAGTATCAACCGAAGGACAAAGTATTGTTCAAAGCTGCAAAGGGCTTCGCTCACCCGCAGGAGGACTTCGCTCGAACTGACAAAGAGGTCCGCGGGGTCCTGACGGCTAAGCTGGGCCACCAAGTCCCCCTCCTCCGCAGAAGCACAAGCCTCGCGGAAACTGCGGATCGCCGCCACCGTCACGCCCCCCCTCGGCTTGAAAGGGTGAATCACAGCCACAGTCGTCTCCGCGGGCTCTGGCGAGGCGGGGCTCAAGCCCACCACATCCACTTCTTCTTCGCCTCGAGGGACTTCGCGGCCTCCGCTGCCTTCATCGTCGGACGAAGTACTCTCGGACTCCGAGTCGCTGCCGCTGCTGCTGCTGTCACTGCTACTCGAAGCTTCCGTGGGCTTTGCCTTGGCAGACTTCGATCTACCCTCGCCTGTCGGCTTCGCCTTAGTGGGCCTCGCATCATCCTCGTCCTCTGCAGGGAGCCAAGTCAAAATCCGCATATTGGAGCAAAGCTTGCCAAAAAAGGTTTACCTTCGTCAGAGATTTCTTGGAAGGCCGGTGGGGCTAAGTGCGTCCTCCAGCTCCCTCGCTGCGAAGCTGGCTCATCCACCTCCGCGCTCGAAGCCGGTTCCGCTAGAGCACCCGTGGCCTCCTTAGCAGCCGGAGTGTGCGCGTCAGCCTCCGCCACCGAAGGCCTCGCCGCCAGGGGCTTCGCTGCCTTCTTGGAGGGCGGTGTAGCTGCGGGCTTCTCCGCAACCTCCCCCGAGGCATTCGGCTCGTCCTCGTCCCCCCGCTTCCTCTTGGCTACGGCCGACGAGGTGGTCAGGTGGGCGAAGTCCGGCAGAGCAGGGAGCCCTCCGAGGTCGAGCGCGGTCCACACTCTGTTCCAGCGCTCCCAGGACCCCACCAGGGCAAGGCGCTGGTTCTGCTCCTCGGGGGTCGGAGTCCCGACGACTCGATCCGCCGCCGCGATGGCCTCCTCCGGGGTCCTCATTTCGAGGTCGGCTTCATGGAAAGTTTGAGTTAGAAGTGAAGTCTACGAAGTATTAAAAGCAGAGAGACTGCGAAGCCTTACAGAAGCGGTCGAAGGCCAGCTCGCTGAGTTCACCTCGGCCCGAAGCCTGGAAGAGCCCCTCCGACCAGGAGCGCGCAAGGGGGCTGAGCCGGAGGGTGATGAACTCCTCCGCGAGGTCCCTCATGCTCATCTTCGCCGCCACTCTCCGGAGCAGCGAGATCCTCGAGCGAAGGATGTCTTCGCTGGTCTTCACCACCCCTTCGCGCCGATACAAGATATGGGCGTTGGTACTCCGAAGGGGAGAGTTGGCACCGACGGAGGCATAGAACCACTCTTGGTCCCACCTCGAGTACCACTTGTTGTTTATGGCCCTCACCGGGAAGGCATCTTGGAACTCCTTCCGGAGCTGGAAGTTGACGCTGCCGAAGGCCAGCGCCCTCTTGACGCGGTCCGTCCCCTCCCGCGGCTTCGGTTGGCAGTTGGCATCATGGAGGGCGACGAAGACGTCCGCGCGGCCCTCACAACCCTCGGCCCTCATGGCCCACTCGAAGACAGCTAGCCTCGCCACTGCGTTCGGCGAAAGCTGAGGGAGTTCGAGGTTGAAGGCCTTGAGGACTTCGCTAAGCATCCCCACTACAGGCAGTCCGAGGCCAGCCTCGAAGAAGGCCTCGAACACCACCACTTCGTCAGCCCGAGGCTCTGGTACGGCCTCCGATTTCGCCGGAACCCGAAGTTGGATCTTCGCCGCAATCTTCCCCTCGCAGGCCCTCCGGACCGACTCCTCCGTGGAAATCGAGGCCCTCATCTCCAGGGTCTGCTCGAACTTGTCGGAGGGCGTCCGAAGGTCCCTCGGCCCCAGCCGCCTAGGCGCAGTCTTCGCCGCCGCAGCCGCCGCTGCCTGCACTTGGGCGGAGCCCGAGCTCGAGCCCAAGGCCAGGGGCTTCGCCACTGCCTTCTTCGGCATGCTGACGGGACTTCGCCGCGAAAGGCTAAAGCTTGCGAGGGGGGCTCGAAGCGAAGCTAGAAGAAGAAGAGAGCGAAGGTTGCAAGGCAACGAGAAGAAAGCGAATGAAGGTGTGCCGAAGCCGCACGCGGTAAGTCTTTATTTATAGGCGCGGTAAGAATTCCAACCGTCGTGGGCCGAGCCCACCGCCAGGTGGGCCTCCAGCGAAGGCGAACCGGCCCAGATCAAGGTAACGGTAACTTTCTTGACCGTTGCGGAGCCGTTCGGCCTCCCCGAGGCCGTTCTGGCGAATAGCGCGGGCATTTATTACCCCCGGGTATCGAGGTCACCTTCGGTCCAGGCTCCGAAGGTATGTTCCCTCTGAAGTCATGTTTTCAAGTCATTTGTCCTAAGGGCGCGTGCACCCCTTCGTCCCGAAGGCCTACACGCGAGGGGCTACTGTTGGGGAAATATATTTCCCTTAAACAGGGGCCAAATGACGTCAGCCCCCGACAGCCTTCGGCCCAGAGCCCAGTACTGTCGGAGCCTGTTTTCTATCTAAATGTTGTTTCCAGGTCCCAAGGTGCCTTCCGGGGTCCGTAGCTTCGGAGCCCTCAGACCAAGAGGTCCGGCCCGGAGCCCCCAGTCCGGGCCCTGGCGCAAGGCGCCGGAGGCCACCCTCCGGGCGCAGAAGTCCGGAGGCCGCCCTCCGAGAGCCAAGTCCGGAGTCCGCCCTCCGAGAGCCAAGTCCGGAGGCCGCCCTCCGGAGCCAAGTCTGGAGGCCGCCCTCCGGAGCCAAGTCCGGAGGCCTCCCTCCGGAGTCCAGTTCGGAGGCCGCCCTCCGGAGCATGCTTCGAAGCCCCCCTTCGGGGTGCACTTCGAAGCCTTCCTCCCAACACCAGTCCTCGGACCCTGTCAAGACTGTTCGAGGTCAAGGCTCCGAGACCCCAGTTCGGAGCCCAGTTCGAGGTCAAGGCTCCGAGACCCCAGTTCGGAGCCTTGCTCGGAGCATGCTTCGAAGCCCCCCTTCGGGGTGCACTTCGAAGCCCTCTTCGCAGCCTCTACCAGAAGAGCTCCGGCCCCTACTCCGGGCTCAGGAAACATCTAAGTACAGGCCGTACCGGGGGCCCCGCCGCCCCTGGTATGTCTTTTAGCTGGTCAAAGCCTGGCATAGCCTGACATGTCAGTAAAGCTGTAAAGTTGTCTGGCACCTTTTGTACCGTAGCTAGCTCCTTTTCCCCTCTCTGCCCCTATGAGCCAAGGGCTCATAGGGGGCATCCCAGTCTTTTCCTCTGGCCTGCGTGCCTATAAAAGCAGGGCCAAGCCCTTGTAGCAGGGGACACGGCCGAGGGGGCCATGAGACCATGTAGTTCTCTCCTCCACACTAAGGCATACCATGCCAAATCCACCTCAAACTGGACGTAGGGCTATTATCCCCTAGGGGAGGCCCGAACCAGTATAAACTCCATCTCCCTCTGAGAGAACCCATCGAGGTTCATTCTTCACATCATACAACATCACAGGAAAACCTGCTGGAACTAACGCAATTGTTCCAACACTGGTCAAACCGTCTAAGGGACTGTGGTCAGACCGGCCTAAAGACGATGGTCTGACCGGTGGTGCAGAGGGACGATACCCAAACCAACCGTAAAGATAGAACAGACCAGCCGGAAGCTGGCGATCAGACCGGCCTTGCATTGTAGGTCGGACCGGCTGTAGTTGGACGGTCAGACCGACCAGTGATGCAAAAGGTAGATTGGATCGCCGATGATCTCGCCGATGAAGATAACTCAGTATAAAAATATTTGGCGGTGAAGAAGAAGATATAATACTTCAAAAAACACCAAAAACACAGAAGCAATTTGGCCAAGAGACTAAATTACCGATAAAATGGTAGAAATCCGTTACGCGGATGAAATAGACGATTCACAAGTGAATCGACAAGGACTTACCATGATTATGACACGGTGGACGGGAGGTTTACAACGCAAAATAGCAAAGATGTACATGCTAAGCTAAACCTAGGGCAAAAGTAGATTGAATGGTAAAAAGTATGATTCAAGGTAATAGATTGGATGTATTAGGGTTTGGGGGAGAGAGCCCTTGAATCGTCCTTGCCCCTATATTTTTAGGGGTTGGACATGACGTGACTAGGGTCTAATCTGGGTTCGATTCGAGTCCAAGTCGTTAAAAATTAATTAGGGATAAAAATAGCCTGAAATCCAT
This sequence comes from Zizania palustris, assembly GCA_019279435.1. Classification (NCBI taxonomy): domain Eukaryota; kingdom Viridiplantae; phylum Streptophyta; class Magnoliopsida; order Poales; family Poaceae; genus Zizania; species Zizania palustris. The sequence continues at coordinate 69,727,570 of JAAALK010000082.1, forward strand.
CAATCTGACTCAGACTCGGGTTTGGGCTAGTTTGACCGAGCCCACATGGCCGATCTGACTGGACCTACATGGCCGGTCAGACCGAGCCTACATGGTCGGTTGGACTGGCCTGTGCTAAGTCTTGTCATATTTTCGGTCCAATTTACCAAAATTGATATTTTGACAAATTTAACCATTAATGCTTTTTTTGCTATCAATAGAACGAGGCTCTCAAACTCATGTGATGAAAACTTCTCCTTAATAGGGTTCAGGAACCCTTAAAACGTCAGCTCTGCCAACTGGCTATCATTGAGGTTCACCCTATAGCACCTGCTCCATACATCTCAGAACATTTGGACATAATCTTGTACCTACTCATCCATTCTTTGTTTCACGGCTGTCAAGTCGGTAAGTTTCATATCTTGGATGCCTATGAAGAAATACTTGTGAAACTTCTCTAAATCCGCCCATCCTATGATGGAGTTCGCTGGCAGTGAAGAGAACCACGCGAAGGCCGATCCTGATAGAGACAACGGGAAGAATCGGATCCTCGGCGCCTCATCGGTCGATGCCTCTCCACACTGGGCGAGGAAATGGATGATATGCTCGATTGTGGAGATCGAGTCTTGTCCTGAAAACTTGGTGAAATCAGGTAACTTGTATTGGCCTGATAGTGGTACTCGATCGAACCATTCCTGGTATGGTCGCCGATACATGTATGTCTGCTCTTTGGGATTTAGCCCAAATTGATCTCTAATAACCTCCGTGATCCGACTCACCTAGTCATCTTCTTACTACCCCGGTGTTAGATATTGTTCAGGTGTTAGGGCCATCCAGTAGGGTGTTTCTTGTGATGTCGTACGTTACTTGCGGCACCCCCTATCTTGGCAGTCTTGGGTCGAATGCTAGGAGCGGCGCTGGTGCATTCCTCTCGATGTCATACGGTGTGCTCTGCAGCGGGCCCTGTGCAGTGCCTGCTGGATGAGCTGTCTTGTTGCCTTCATGACCGGGTGAGGTGCCCAGCTGCTCTAGCCTCATCGGCCCTTGCGGTTGTGATGCCGGCCGAGTGTGCAATAGTTTTGTCTGGTCGTCGGGGAGGTACACCGGGCCTTGCAGTGGTCCACAAACCACGGTGCCCTCAATAGCTTTCTTTATCAGCCCCTGAAGAGTATTGGCCAGTGTCCCAGATTGATTGACCAGTGAGCGATGAATCTCCTGGTCAACGATCTCTTGGAGATTGGCTTGAGGGTTCTCCACTGGTTGACCATCTTCTATGGCCAACATTGGTCTTGGCAATGGATTCTTCTAGATGGGACCCAGTCGATTCATGTCATAAGCCTACATGCACGACTTATGGAATTCCTCCACGTGTCGTTGCATCTCTAGCCTTTGTTCTTCGGTCAAGGAATCCATGGTGATCGGGATGACGTTGTTGTCATTGATCTCGCTTGCCAAGGATGAGTTCATGGAGATGGTCCCATCGGGCATGCCAAAAAGCGTGTTGGTGCGTTTTTTGTCACACTTTGACAAACGTGTGGCCTAGGAGATTTTCTCAACTCCAGTGCAGGTCCTACGTTCTTAGAAAAAAGGTCCAAGGCATGCCAATCAGTTTGACCCTACAACTGATAAGGGAACAGAAAATATACCATTAGTAGCATAGCGATCGGCTGGCAAGCCGATGACTGTGGCAAAGATGGTGAAATCGTGGAACATCATACCGATCAGCCATAGGGTCGATGGCCATGTTTGAACCGATCGAGTGACCATGCCATCGACCGATGAGATAAGCAGTTTTACGCATACAGACCGATAGACACTTTCCGATGGCGAATAAGATGTGGCATTGAATTGAAGATAACCTATCAGCTTGTACTCCGATATAAATAAATAAAACGTGCAAGATAACATGTCTATATCATGAAAATCATCAAAAGAACTAGATCGGAACTAACCAAGATAGTAGCTAGTCACGATGATCTTAATAATATGTCAAAGTATTGGGCATGCTTTATTTAGATGAATGGTATACAACATGAAGAAGATACAATAGCAAGAGAAGTCAGACCTAACCGATGAAGCCTCAAACAATCACACCTAGATCACATCAATCTAAGAGATCAAACTGAACTAATGCAGCCTTAGACCTAGCTAATACACCGAGAACAACCAACGACTGTATTGTTTCGACGTTCACCTCAAGAGATCAATCCGATGCACCCATCAAGATACTGACCTAATTGGTATGGACGTCGGGGGTGGCGGGACTCACCTCTTCACCGGAGATCTAAACGATGCAGCCCAGCTCCGAGTGTCGAACCCCACCGGATTAACCTTGGAAGCCAAGGGTGACGATGCGCCGAGTAGTTGATTGACAGAGATATGTCTTTATAAGCTAACTAAGGGTACATATTTTTAATCCAGAGACTTTCCATCTAAGTAACATATCCTAACCGATTCTGATAACCTTCATCTTCTTTTTAGTTCTTATCTGCATCGGCTCTTCCTATCTGATTGGGCATGCCATAGACATGCTTCTTTGACTCTCCTTTGACTGGATCCTCTTTGACCTCTATTGACCATGCGACATATTTAGTGGGCCTGGGCTTCTACAAAATCTTGGCATCAACACCGGTGAAGAAGAGGAAGACGACGGATGCAATGGTCATGAGGGCGTTTGAAGCAAAACAGTGACGAGCTCGAGGGCTAAAAAATGAGAGTGTTGTGTATACAGAAAGCGTGAAGAAGGAAAAGAGATAGCGATAGATACTTATAGAGGGAGTGCAATGCTTCGGCAAACGGGTCAAGCCGATCCTAGTGGATTCGGTGGGACCGTCTACAACATTTAGTAAAAGGTACAATCATGAGTACGATTTTTGAAATGACAAGCCGCTTGCAGGTCCGAGATTGGAGGAGCAAAATCTTCAGAGATTCTGTTTGAAGATACTAATGATGGACTGTGCGGACTAAAGCCTGGTCTGATGCCGCCACTAAGACGAGTAGATGTATTAGACTAGGAGACATCCATCATAGCCATTTATGGCTGAAGAAGAAAAGGTGAGGAGGAAGATGAAGAGCTGATATACTCCAAATATATGCTACAAAAGGCGCCTGAATATTGAAGAGTTTTCGGCTACTAGTAAAAAGATGGATGGGACTTTTGAAATAACGAAGTGCAGAGGGCTTTAATGACCGATAATTTCGAAGCATTAGTTATACCTATGCTCCGAAACTGGGGGCATGTGTTGACGCTAAGATGTGGTAAAGGCTCAAGCCCATCAGGAGTGTCGCATGATCAATAGAAGTCAAAGGAGTCCGACCAAAGATTGGTCAAAGAAGCCCATCCATATGGTTATTGTAATGGACGATAAGTCTCTAGACTATAAATATTTATCTATTAGCTAAGTTAGGATATAGACAAAGACAACCACAAACTACTCTCGGTGCATCGCCACCCTTGGTTTCTAAGGTTAATCTTTCGATGGGACTTGACACTCAGAGCTGGGCTACATCGCTTCGATCTCCGGCGAAGAGGTGAGTCCCGCCACCCCGACGATCATATCGGCTGATCGATGTCCCTTAAGGCTGCATCGTTGCGATCTCTTGGAGTACTGGCTCAATTACTATGATCGCCGATTTTATCTTGGTGTATTTGCTAGGCCTATGGCTGCATCATCGCGATATTTTATGTTGATGTGAGTTAGGTATCGTGGTTCAAGGCTTTATCAGTTGAGCCCGACATCTTGATCTATTGTATCTGATTTGTGTTGTGCACCATTCATCTGAATAAAGCATGCCCGATATGTTAAAGTAATGTTGATTAATCATAATTTAGCGACCGTCTTGGTCAAGTCCAATCTTGCTATTACGGTAATATGTAGGACCTGCACTAGAGTTAAGCAGACCTCCCAGGCCACGTATGTGACCAAAAATGACACAAACAACCCCTCAACGAAGACGTGGGATCGGTGGATCCGAACCTCTAGAAACAAATCAAGTGTCTCATTTGTTCATTTGCTTGTTCTTCATGTTCATGCCCTAGCTCATCATATTCATACATGTTTTAGTCCGATATTTGTGTTCGTGCTTGTTTGATTGCAATTTATGAGCGTGGTAGCTTCATAATACCTATTAGAACTTACAAGAATAATTAGTTTGAACTAGAACTAATTAGAGGCTACTAGATTTAAAGTTTATCAGTTAATTACATTTTATTGCTTATTTTAGCCCAATCTCTAAATTTACCACATGGATCTAGTTTTCCATGCATAGACATACTCCTAACAATTTGTGCTTACTTTCTATTCTTATAGAATTGCTATAAAAACATTGAAGATTTGACTTTGAGAATTTCTTGTTGTTCCCGTAATATTCGATTGGAACTAGAAGTTCCGTACCACAAAACTTCTAACTCCACCCGAAACATCTAAAACCTAGATGATTCAGAATAACTAGACATTTCGAGAGCTTTAACATTTCTTGTTGAAGAATTTTTTTAGAAATGCCTATTCACCCCCTCTAGGCGACACAATGTCCTTTAAGCGTCCTCGCTCAACTTCGCCTCACTCCTCCCGTTCACCGGTGATCAAGTCGACGAAGTTTGGTGTTCTTCACGTGATTAAGATGATGAGCGCCACTATTCGAGCAGCGCCTCCACGGAGTCCACACGTACAGGGATAAAATCACCTCATGTTGGCGTGATAGCATCAGTCGAGAGATCCAAGGAGAGAAGATCACAACACTATGCAATCCGGGAGAGGAGAGACATGACAACTAAGGTTTTGGCAAAGGCAACAGCAACCCCACATCCTCCCTCCTCTCTTTATATAGTGCCAACACTTGGGCCCTTAATCAATATTAAGGCCCAATAGATCTAATCTGTTTCGCATAGATCAAAACTTCTAGTTCACAACCGGAACTTCTAGTTTGACCCATCTGTTTAAAATTAAATTTGACTCGAAACTTTCGGTTCACAACCGGAACTTCTAGTTCATCTAGAACCCGGAACTTTTGGTTTACAACAAGAACTTTCTGTTCCTCCAAAAAAACGAAATTGGGACTGGTCCAGAACTTTTGGTCCAACTAGAGCTCGGGGCTAGTGGCCTTTATTTAGACAATGAAAATGCTAGATGCTCCCCTCAATGCAAAAATTTAGTTACTCTTTGAATCCACCTCATTATCTATGACGAGTGGGTCTAATGTAAAAACGACAGGTAAAGCAGTGCGATGGTTTGCCTTCGGAGATTTAACCACACCTAACATCATTTAGGGCTTTCGAGGTACACATCATCACTCTTGCAACCACATTCAAGGCTCCTCTATCATCAATCGAAGAGGATTTCAGGGATATGTGTATCTCAATCAAGTTCATGGGTTCGAAGTACAACTAGATTTAGAGTGCATCCCACCTCTACATTCGAAGGATCATATGTGAGGGGCCACTGTTTGGGGAAATAACTCTCGTTGTACTTAAAGTTGACTATGAGTTGATCAAGAGACATCAAACGTCAAAGCCCCCTTCGGGGCCTATAGACTTTGACTAAAAGATTGCTTTGAATCCCCCTCGAACTGTGGATCCTCCGAATCACACTTTGCCAGATAGACTCGAAGGCCTTGAAGTCACTCCATAATAAGGGCCGAAACTAGTGGCTATAGACTCTAGTCCCCTCTAAAGAGACATGTACTTTACGATCTTCATATAGTATTTTACAATGTCACCCCTATGTAATATTTTGTATACCAACTGTTATAGTTAGTTGCATGTAGAGGGAAGTTCAATAACATCTTGTTTATGTCATGTCTATAAATACCCTCCTCTTTGCAAGAGTAGAGAGGTCGAATACTTGTTATTCATAACTCACAGATTCAGAGTAGAACTCATGGCGGCTGGCCTAAGAATACAGTGAGTACTAAAGGTTCTAAAGTGGAGTGCACAGTGTTACCCTAGACCTCAGCGTACCTCTCCTTTTATAGGCACTACTCTGACCTACAAATAGACTACTATACCCCTAGGGTTTACAACTTTACTGCCCCTAGCAGTCACGAGTGTACAAATGGTAGTCTACTTTGTTGGAAGCTCCTTTTGTGTCAGATTTGCAGACTAGAATCTTTAGAGCACCCCTTCGCACTCGAAGTGTTGCAGTGGCTTCGGTAGTAGGCTTCGAACCTGTAGGCTTTTGCTACTTTCAAAATCTATCTTGGATACAGTGACGGTTTTAAGCCGAAGTCGTCAAAGCCCTTGAGCCTTTGCACCATCACCTCTAGAGTGGACCACCACAGCTTTGCAACTACTCCAAGCTCGAACTCCGCCCGTCCATATACCGAAGCCATGCATGGCCGAAGTACGTCAAGTCAACCTGACTTCGAAGCCCCTCCTTTGAAGTACCTTCTTACGAAGGGTTTTGTTCACTACCTTTCGAAGTCCCTCCTTCGTCCAAGGCCTCTGCATGAAGAACTGCCATAAGCACCCCTTCATAGTGTCTCAACCCCGAGCACACTCCACGAAGAGCCTTATCCGAACCATGTCTTCAATGCACCTCGACTTCTAAGACCTTCGTCAAGTGACCTCTCAAATGTCTCCGTCTAGAGCACACTTGTGAGCCTTGCCTCATTTCTGAGGACTTTGTTCGCTAGCCTTCGAAGTTACTCCTTCGGAGCCCCCTTTCGAAGTGCCTCGCCTCTGAGGACTTTGCCTCGGGGTATCTTCAGCCGGACTCCCCCTCCACACTTCTTGCCTTCAACTGGTGCACCTCGACCCGAGGCTCGACCTCGACATCACACAACCTCCGTGACCAAGCTCCTCGTGTGCTTGGCACCAAGCTCCCTGCTTGACCCAGTTCACCTTCTGTGCTAATCGTCCAGTCGCCTCCAAAGTCACCTGCACAACACAGACAAGCATACAATTGTATTCGATACCCCGAAGACCTCTCCGGGTATAACACCCTCTGGTACACACACCGGTGTACTGCCCAAAGTACCGACCCCTTCGAAACAACCTCTGAACTGCATACTGTCAGACCCCTCCAACAAATATACCTTGCTGCGAACATGTGCAGACCGTAAACACACCCCTGAAACCATTCGGAGGGACCCCTTCACTCATAAGAAAATATGTCAATCACACATCACATAAAAACCAAGGCACATCTCAACTTGGTTTCTCAATATCCCCCTTGATGAGTGCATTGACAACCAAAATTCAAGTTCAAGAAAAAAATGAAATTTTTCAGCGCAGAAGTGACCATAAAAACTCAGAAAAGAGCCAAAGCATGTCACTTGAAAAATGAATTTCTACCCCTTCCACAAATACATGCCCTTTAGCAAAACATGAAGAAAATCTCCCCTTTAATCATGCAAACAACAACTTCTCCACTTTTGATAATCTTCTCATCTAATGACTCAGAGACTTAGCCTTCTCCCTCTTTGTCAATTCAAGAATCAAGGAACAATAAATGATGCAAAGCTCTCTGAATTATGTGAAATGCTATGACATATAGTGCAAAAAATATGCCAAAGATAATGTCAAAGAAGATGTGCTCAACTCAGGTTAACAAAACCCATTTTCAATATTTAAGCATGATAATCTTGAAAAGGCATTAACTGCAAAAGCTAACAAATTTCTACACAGGAAAGCATATCCAATTTCACAGAGCATTTTGGCAAACTTGATATGCAATAAAATCATATTTGCTATTCTTTTGATATTGCCAGGGGTTATTTCCTTGTCAAATTTATACTTCCCAACCATGCCAAGCCTAGGTCAAAAGAAAACCGTCAAAAGCTTAAGGCAATGATTTTGGCAAACACTAGAATATCCTAGTTCATACCAAAGTGCCATGGTAGGAGTCTAGAATAAAATAGTGCGACAATACAAACCCGCCTGGATCTTTTCATTTTAGCACATCAATCATGGAATTTTATGATTTGAATCATTTTGACAGTTTAGATTTCCATGAAAGCATACAAATTTTCAAGTTGCAATTTTGCATCCATAAGAAAAGGATCCTAACTACCAAGCACAGAAAAGATAGCTAAAGCAATTTAAGCCTAAAACATGCTAGATACAGGACTAAGTAGTGATCATTTATTGTATTTTGCAAAATAAAGTCATGCTCAAAATGAAGATTAATAAATTAACCAGAGTTGAGCTAACATGATCAAGACAATTATGCAAAGATGTACATGAGTTGATATAAGTCAATACGATTACACATAAAAATAAGGTGATGTAGATCAATTAAAGCATGCTCCTCCTCACAAAATGTCATAGGGGTGACAAATACAAAGTTCCCCACGTAAATAAGCAAATCGAGAAGCATCAAGAGGTTTGGTAAAAAAATATCGGCAAGCTTGTTCTGGGTATCAACATATTGAAGTTTAATATCACCCTTCTCATTGTGGTCTTTGAGAAAATGATATCTCACATCAATGTGTTTGGTTCTGGAATGTTGAACAGGGTTGTTAGCAATACAAATCGACTAGTGTTATCACAGAAAAGTGGAACACTTGTATAATCTAACCCGAAATCCTACAAAGTAGAAACCATTCACAAAATTTGTGAGCAACAGGTAGCTGCAGCAACATATTTAGCCTCAACTGTAGATTATGCAATGCTAGACTGTTTGCGGGAGGACCAGTAAACAACAGAAGTACCCAGAAAATGAAAAGTACCAGAGGTACTTTTCTTATCAATTCTACACCGAGAATTGTCCACATCTGAATAACCTCGAAGGCATAATGAAGAAGATGCAGAATACCAAATGCCAAATTCTAAACTGTGTTTGAGATACCTTAGAATGTGCTTTACTGTTTATTGGTGCGAAGCCCTTGACGAAGCCTGAAAACGAGCGCACAAACATACTGCGAAGTGTATGTCTGGCCTCGTAGTCGTCAAGTAAAGGAGGGAGCCGGTCATGCTTCGGAATTCCTTTTGATCTACGACTTCTCCATCCTTGTCTGGATCCAATGCTGCTGAAGTAGCCATCAGAGTGGCGAGGGGCTTCACATCAGCCATATCAAACTTCTTGAGCAAGTCCTTGGTGTACTTTGTCTGATGAACGAAAGTACCTTGTTTGCTTTGCTTGATTTCCAAACCAAAGAAAAATATGAGTTCACCCATCATGGACATCTCGAACTCCCTCCTCATGGTATCTGTAAATTCTGCAACTAAAGCATGAGAGGAGCCACTAAAGATGATATCGTCAACGTAAATCTGGATTAGAAGGAAATTTTTGCCATGTTTGAGAGTAAAAAGGGTTTTATCAACTGATCCCATAAAATACCCTCGCTCAAGCAGAAAAGACATAAGTCTATAATACCATTCTCGAGGGGCCTGCTTGAGTCCATAAAGAGCTTTATGAAGTTTAAAAACTTTATGAGGGTATTGGGGTTTTTCAAAGCTAGGGTTTGTTTTATAAAAACATCTTCATCTATGAAACCATTAAGAAAAGCACTTTTGACATCCATTTGATAAAGTTTGAATCCACGGGATGCAGCAAATGAAAGCATAATCCTAATGGCCTCTAGACAAGTAACATGTGCAAAAGTTTCAGCAAAATCAATCCCTTCAATTCGTGAAAAAACCCTGAGCTACAAGTATAGCTTTGTTTCTGAGGAGCCATGCTGAATAGCGTGGGCCTCATGGCTCCAGAAGTGATGAGTCATTGTCAACGATAGTCAAAGAGGACAAAAGAAGAAGAGATCTGCTGTTTCATGGGCCGCGTGTGACTCAGGTACACGGGCAGCAAGCGACTGTCGGGCAGAGGAGGTTGCGAAGTCTGGCTGGCCCAATCCGGGTACATGGGCCAGAAGCAGTAGAAGACCCACTGGGTTGTTGACCAGGGTTGACTCAGGTACACGGGCGGTGAGTGATTGCCGGGCTGAGAGAGCTGCGGAGTCGGGCCGGCCCAATCCGGGTACCTGGTGCAAAGTCGGTGGAGGCTTTGTCAGTTTCGGCGCAAAACTGATGGCCGTTGATCTTGTATCCGACTGTCCAGAAGAGAAGCCGTAGTCGCTACGAAAACTTAGCTTCCGGATAAGTCATCTGTATCTCTAGGCCCACAGTCAGTCAGTCGTGTCTGTAAAAATACCCAAGGGCAGTAGAGTCTTTTCCTTTATTCTTGCGTCTGTAAAAACCCTAAGGGGCTGGTAGAATATTCCTAGTGTTGGGCAGCCTACAAATAGGGCCCCAATCCCTAGGGTTTGGACACCCTTCTAGAAATCACTTTTTCCATCATTCCTTGGGTCATCTTTGTTTCCTGCACACTCTCTCTCTTTCCTATTTCTGTGCGCCGCCAGGGGCTTGTTTCGTGCATGCATTCATTTTGTTCTTCATTAATGTAGTGAGATTTTGGTTCTCTGTTGAGTGCGATGTGTGCATTTAGTTTTGTGAATCTGTATCTTTGTGTACCGTGTGAAATTTCTATTCATTGTTGGGTACTCTGTTGGCTGTGTTCTTCATGCTAGGAGTACTAGTTCTTGCTGTTGCAAGTAGTACTACTATACTGTAGCAACAGTACTCTATGCCAGCTTTTTGCTTTCTACTGCGCAGCTTTTTGATCGAAGTTGACAGGCCCAAGTAACTTTTCTGTCTGTTTTTCTGGCGAAGCCACCTTCTCTGTTCGAAGCCCCTCAGCTCCGTGAGGCAGGCTTCGATCTAATATCTTCGAAGGCTTCGCTTGAACTTCGGCTTCATTTTTGTGCTGTGTCTCTAGCTTCGCAGAACACTTTGTACTCTGTCAGCTTCACATACTTTGATAGTCCTTGCGAAGGTGTTCTCTGTCACTAGCTGTTCGAAGTCAATACTTCGTCAGGCTTCGGAGTTAGCTTTGAAGCTAATCTCACTGATAGACTTCATTTTTGGTCTCTCTTTCGCATGTCAGCCTTCGCTTCTCTTTTCGAAGCTAGCTCCTTTCGAAGGTAGAGTGTAGGCTTCGAATTTGGTTTCTCTGTCGTGTGACAGGCTTCGCTTCTTTGTTCGAAGGTTGTCCGTATGTTGTGTTCGAAGTTCTCTGTTCGAAGGTTTGGCTTCGAAGCCCTCGGTTCGAAGCTGTGTTCGAAGCTCTGCCTTCGAAGTACATACTTCGAAGCAGGCTGCGACTTTCTCACACTTCGCTTCGAAGCACACTTTGTTTTTTTCCTGCCACTTCGAACTAGGCTAGACCGAAACCTACCTTCGGCACTTTCACAACACCTTCGACAGACTTCGACTTCCACCTCCGAACCAGACTTCGACCAGCAAAGTAAACATCAACCTCCGAAGCAGGCTTCGGCCAGCGAAGTAGGCTTCGCAGAGTTTCAAACAGGAGACAAACTTGAACAGGTAACTTTTCTTCTCATTCATAGTGCACCTAGATTGCTCTATTGGGATTTGTCTAGCTTATTCAGTCTATCTGTCTAGTAGCACTGCTTTTATGTTTCTCGATTTAATCAACTGTTACTCCTAGGCTAGATACCTTTATACTTAGGTTATCTGTTCATTTTCTGCTGCTTAGTCTTTTGAGGTGCGTTGGGTGTTGGGAGGAGGCCATTGATTCGAAAGAATTTTTAGGCGCCCATTCACCCCCCTCTGGTCGCTACTTTCGGTCCTACAAGTGGTATCAGAGCTTGGTTAGGGTTTTTTCATACCTTAACCGGTTCTAAACCCCGGTAGTGACCATGACGTCTCCTGGCAAGGTCCCGTCCTTGAAAGCCTATGGCTATAACTATTGGAAGACTCGCATGCGAGCCTATCTTATGAGCTAGGGTTCAGACATTTGGGACATTTGCGTTCACACCACGTTTGTCATATTGCCAGTAGCTGAGCATGGTACTGCTGGTATCATTGCTCAGCATCTGAGCAACAGTAAGGCTGTGAACATTCTTTTCTCTGGTTTAGGTCCCACTGAGTTTGAGCGTGTGAGCCATCTCTCCACTGCGAGAGAGATCTGGGCTACCCTCAAGGCACACCATGAGGGAACAGCTCAGGTCAAGGCTCGGCTCTATCAGACCTACCGGCGTGAGTACGAGAACTTCACACAAAAGCCGGGTGAATCTGTTGAAGCTTTGTTTGGTCGCTTTCAATCGATCATTAACAAGCTCCGGGACAACAAGGCTGAGGGTGCTCAGTTAGTCTCAGATCACGAGCAGGCGCTCAAGGTTCTCCATACCTTGGACCCAAAGATCTGGGAGATCAAGGTATCCTCTATCGTTGAGAGCACTTCTTACGATACCTTGACCATTTTTGAGTTGTTTAGCAAGCTGAAGGCCACTGAGGTAGATATCCAGCTGAGATCAAATCTCACTGGTTCTGGATCAAAATCCCTGGCCCTTGCTACACCTTCTGTTGATCCCTCTGCTGTGAGCTGTTCTGGTTTCTCCTTGGTGTCTATCACTGAGGACCAGCTTGAGTCTTTGGGAGATGATGATTTGTGTCTCTCTAACAACCGGGTGCGTCATGTCTATGACAAGAGAATGTTCAAAATAAACGGCACAAAATCCGGATGCTTTGAGTGTGGCGATCCAGGACACTTCATCGCCGACTACCCCAAGCGCAATGGACACAAGAAGGGCACTGGTGGCAGCTTCCACGACTCCGGCAAGCATGAGAGCTCATCCTTCAACAAGGGCAAGCCGAAGACCCGATTCTTCAAGAAGGCCCTGAAGGACTACCGGCGAGAGAACAAGAAGCGCGACAAGGCCTTCTTCGCCGAGATGGAGAAGAGCTACTCCAAGCAGTCCACGTCTTCTTCCTCTTCATCAAGCTCAAGCGATGAGGAGATCGTCATCAGGAAGGGGAAGGACAAGGACGATCCGGCGGGCCTCTGCTTCATGGCCTTCGGAGACAAGCCGAAGAGCCGCTCACACCAGCGCCGAAGATCCCGCAAGAGCTTCTGTTCAATGGCACTTGTGGATAAGGAAGAAAAGAGCTCCTCCGACGACTCCGATGACGACGACAACAAGGTATCATCCTACGAGCGCGAAATCGTTGATTTACTTGAGAGCAATCGTCAGGAGTTGAAATATCGGGAAAAACTGCTTAGGGGGGCTAAGAAGAGGATAGATGAGTTAGAGAGTGAGCTTGTCGTGGCCAACAGCAGAATTGAGAGTCTATCTTCTTCCCTTTGCTTGGGTGATAGCAGTGAGTGCCCGAAGTGTGAGGTGCTTCTGTGTGACCTGTCGACTCTGAAGTCCAGGTACACAGAAAGGGTTGATGAGAGGGACGCTTTGGCCACTGAGCTTGAAAGCGCTCAGCTGGAGCTTAAAGATGCTCAAGCCACTGTCGTCGCACCCTGTGTTGATTGCCCATCTCATCTAGCTGTCTTAGCTGAGCTGAAATCCAAGGGCGATGAACAGTTGGGTGATTTGGAGAGGTTGAGAGCTGAGCTTGTGCAGACTAGGCTAGAGCTTGAGACATTGTCAGTTCCACCCACTGTCTGTGAGAACTGCCTGTCTCTTAGAATGGAATTGATTAAGCTAAAAGCCGAGAAGTCTATTCAAGTAGAGAGTGAGTGTGAGACCTGCTTGTCTCAGGTAGAGGTTCTAGCTTCCTTGAGAGAGGAGCTAGCAGATTCTCAGAATGAGAACTTTTACCTCCGTTCCATCCTGAGTTGGATCAGTGCCAGAGAGCCTCAGCTCGGCGTGATGATCTAGCAGTTCAAGAGGCAGGATGGGTTTGGAGTAGGTTATACCTACACCAAGGCTGACTTTGAGAGCGCCATTAGCCGGGCAGTGGAGTGGAGCAAAATGACTCCAGAGCAGAGGTATCCCAAGACTCACTCCACTGAGACTTCCCAGGCTTGTCAGCCCAAGGATGGAGTAATTCATGAACCACCCAAAGCTCCACCCAAGAAGCCTATCTGGGTTCCTAAGCCCAAACACCTCCACTCTTCTCTAGACTCTCTTCCTGGACCTTCTCAACCCAAGAAGATTACACCTAACACCACCAAGCCCAAACATCCCAAGCCTCAACCACACCCCAAGAAGCCCACCTATCATTGTGAGTACTGTCAGAGAGACGGGCATCTTGCGGAGTTTTGCTTCAGGAGGAAGCGGGTTGAGAGAGTAGAGAGAGCTCGTGGTGATCAGGAGCAGTTCTACCAGCAGAGTGGTAGACTGCGTGTTCCTCGACGCGGGGAGAGGCTGGAGGCCAGGCCGCGTCGTGTAGGTTGTGGTAGAGGAGACGACTTTCTTGCCCGTGCTCCAGTTGGTGGTGTTCGTTCCGGCAGAGTTCTAGGTCGTGTTGGCTACGGTCCTGGACCTCATGGCCGAGGTTTTAGGCAGAACCGAGGACCACGCTTTGAGCCGCGTTTTGGTCCAAACTCTTTTGATGGTTTTCGCTTTCCATCTTTTGAGCAGATGGCTCGACACTGGTTTAGCTCTTTTGCTAAACCTGGTGTCGGACCATTTGCTCCTACTTACAGCCACTGATTGTGCAGAATCGGGGATTGGAGGATGTTTGGATCATGGACTCAGGATGTTCTCGCCACATGATGGGACATCGTAGATGGTTCTCCAGTCTCACTCCCCCGAGCTCCAAAGAGTACATCACATTCGGGAACAGTGGTCAAGGGAAGGTTAGTGGCATAGGGTCTATTCGCATTTCAGATCATTTCTCTTTGAAGAATGTTGCTTTGGTTAAGAATTTGAACTTCAATTTGATTTCTGTTTCGCAACTTCTTGAGGATGGTTTGGAAGTGCGTTTTAAGAAGGGGAGTTCTTCTGTATTTGATTCTAGAGGGTCTTTGATTTGCCAGATTTTACCATTCGGTAAAGTTTTTCGAATTGACTTCTCTAGTTCTTTTGGCCCTTCTCGCTGTTTGATTGCTGGATCCTCCTCTGAGCTCTGGAAGTGGCATAGGAGGTTAGGTCACTTGAGTTTTGATCTGCTAGTCAGGTTAAGCTCTATGGACCTCATCCGAGGATTGCCCAAGCTTAAGATGGAGAAGGATCTAGTTTGTCATCCCTGTCGTCATGGGAAAATGGTTGCCGCTTCTCACTCACCTGTGACTCAGGTGATGACTTCGTATCCAGGCGAGCTTTTACACTTGGACACTGTTTGTCCAGCTCGGGTACGTTCAGTCGGTGGGAAGTGGTACGCACTTGTCATTGTTGATGACTTCTCTCGATTTTCGTGGGTTTTCTTTTTGGAGTCTAAGGATGAAATGTTTCAGTTTGTTCATGACCTGATTTTGAAGCTAAAGAATGAGAACAATGGTCGGATGCGAGCAATTCGCTCCGACAATGGCTCTGAGTTCAAGAACTCTCAGTTCGTCAGCTTCTGTAGTGATCAGGGTCTGGACCACCAGTTTTCTTCTCCTTACACTCCCCCACAGAACGACGTTGTGGAACGAAAGAACCGCACGCTAGTTGAGATGGCCAGGACGATGCTCGATGAGCACATGACTCCTAGGCGTTTTTGGGCTGAAGCCATGAACACGGCTTGCTATCTGGCCAAACGCATCTTTCTTAGAGCTTACCTTGGTAAGACATCATATGAACTGCGGTTTGGCAGACAGCCCAAGGTGAGCCACTTGCGAGCGTTTGGATGCAAGTGCTTTGTGCTCAAGAAGGGAGGGCATTTGGACAAGTTTGAGTCTCGTTGCTGGGATGGTGTTTTTCTTGGTTATGCATTGCATTCTCGAGGCTTCCGTGTTTGGAACCTCAAATCCCAACTGCTTGTCGAGACCTGTGAGGTTTCATTTGATGAGTCCTTGCCTTCTTTGACTCCTTCTTTTGAGCCTTCTGATGGTGAGCTCAGAGAGTCCATCTTCGAGGAAGATGATGACACTCCAGCCACTAATGAGGGTGGGCCTTCTGCACCCCCCGCAGAGCCCACACCTTCTGAGACTTCGACTGAGGATGAGGGCGGACCTCTGATCACTTCTTCCACTACGATCGAGCCCCCTCAGTCGAGTCCAGAGGTGCCAGCTGCTGACTCTGGTGAGGTGACTTCAGATCACCAGGGAACCCGAGCAGTTTAGCGTGACCATCCCTCAGAGCTCATCATAGGTGATCTGACTGAGAGAACTTTGCGTTCTTCTGCCTCTCTTGCTGTGTTTGCTGAATCTGCGTTTGTTGCATCTTTGAGCCCAGAGATGTTTCTCATGCTCTTTCTGATTCTAATTGGATTAATGCTATGCAAGAAGAGCTTGATAACTTTGTCCGCATTCGGGTTTGGACACTAGTTGAGCCGCCTCCAGGATGCAACCCCATAGGCACCAAGTGGGTATTCAAAAACAAACAAGGTGAAGATGGGGTTGTGGTGCGCAACAAAGCTCGACTAGTTGCCCAGGGTTATTGCCAGAAGGAAGGTATTGACTTTGAAGAAACCTTCGCTCCTGTTGCCCGTCTTGAGTCCATTCGTATTCTTCTAGCTTTTGCCGTTTCGAAGGGTTTTAAGCTTTTTCAAATGGATGTTAAGAGTGCTTTTCTGAACGGGTTTATAGAGGAGGAAGTTTATGTTAGGCAGCCCCTCGGTTTTGAGAACCCCAAGTTTCCTCGACATGTTTTTAAATTGCAAAAAGCTTTATACGGGTTGAAGCAAGCCCCCAGGGCTTGGTATGACCGGTTAAAGCAATTTTTGTTGGGGAAGGGTTTTGTGATGGGTTCTGTGGATAAAACTCTTTTCTTGCTCAGAGATGCTTCAGATTTCTTAGTCGCTCAGATTTACGTGGACGATATTATCTTTGGCGGTACTACTGATTATCTTGTGTCCAAGTTTTCTGAGCAGATGCACATCGAGTTTGAGATGAGCCTCATGGGTGAGTGTAGCGCCCCGATTTATCAAATCGAGACATTATTGAATTTCAGTAGAAAAACAATAATACAAGAGGTTCATCATGCGACAATCGTACAAACGACAGTATTCATGGTACGCAGACCATATTTATTACATCAACGTTTTAATAAAGACAGTAAATGAAAATAATTAGAAAACGGCATGACGAACATCTTCTTCAGGATTTTTCTTCTCGACTGGGTCGCTACTCCAGACCGTCCTCATAGTAGGCATCCTCTGTGGGGTCCAACGGTTATGAGTACAAAAAGTACTCAACAAGCCACCGCGAATGCAAGTAATAATGCAGGATAATAAACAAGGAAGGGTAATGGCTAACATTGCAGAAAAGTGCAGTTTCAGTTATTGCATTTAGTGTAATCACATTTTAATCATGCGGAAAAGTAAACATGAATATCAATAACACCAACTAACTCGAGGAGTACGTTTTACCTCCTCGCACAACAGTCCTTACATGTCAATCCATCATGCACATACATATTCAAAGTAAGCTAACTGGGGGATGTCACGCAACCCGCCCATGACCACGGGCTCGGCTTTTTGAAAAGATTTAAGACTCTGATCAGAGATGTACTACTGTACCCACAAGGCACGCACTCATCCCAAACGAGATGACCCATACCACGGGAACTCGTGCCAAAACCTCAATATGAGATGTTCCAAGCGATAACCACCCGCTCTAGGTTTCGCCGGCGCGCCGGGCCGCATCCCGGCTAACGTCGCACCCCCTTTTGCGCCACATTGGTACAAGTCACCCGCAGGTGCAACTTGACCCATCTCCAAATGGTGGCCTCGGTTTGGAACAACCCATACCTTAGTTAGGACTTACCCACTAGACTTGTGGTTAGTACGTAAGTGTATTGCAACGGATCCCTCAGACCGGTCCTTATAGTGCCCGGGTGCTACCGACCAATGCCCTAGCTTGCACCCGGAACCCACCATGCATACACTCACAACCATAACTCATCACCAACAGAATTTCCAAGGATAAAAAGTAACGGGATCATATAATAGAACCATTTTGCTACGACTCATTTTTATCCTATAGCGATCGTGTCAATACATTGGACACTAGCTAATATCATTGATCATGTGGTGACAAGGAGGTTAGGCGAGATAGCATGGCTTGGGTTGCACATCAAGGTCGGGGGATCCTAAATAAATATATTGTAAGGGTTTCATTTGACTAATGCGTGTATAGCCTATGAGTTTTAGCGATAGTTTAATCAAACATGGGTTCAATATGCTCAAAAGATTGGTTTGGTGACTTGCCTTGTTCAGCAAAGGGAGAGGGAGGGACTTCGGGGAAGTACTCCGGCTCCTCGGCGACGTCGTAGTCTTTTTGATATAATAAAGTAAAATAAAATAAATACAACATTCAACCAAACAATATAACATCACATAATAATCTCATAGGTTTAAGTTGGTTTGATTAGAAATAAATCAAGTTGTTAGGGTTCTGAAATTCAGTTTATAAATAATTTTAAAAGAAATTAAAATGAAGTGTTATCCTTTGAAAAAGGGTTTTAAAAGGGGTGATTCTCAATTTTAAGTTCTTTAATAAATTTAAAATGAAAGTTCCACAGAAAACTTAGTCATTTGTTCATATCAACAGGAAATAAATAAATACAAACTTTACTGGAATTTAAATAATTAAATTTACATTTTTAACCTAAGGGTATTTAAATGTTCATTTAAATAAACATGAAATGTCCAATGTAAACCTACTGTTTTTATTGTATAAACATGTAGAGAATAATATTATGAATTTTCTGAAATTGGAATGGCAATTTTTAGAGTTCAAATGCGCCAGATATGAATTTTACAAGTTTTAAACCTTTTTTGGAATTTATTTTCAAATTTTAAATCCCTCGGGTCCACGGTGAGTCAGGCCCACGGTGAACCCGCGCACTGTGCGCGTGCGTCGGGTCGATCTGGACCGTCGGATCCAGATCCGACGCGCGAGGGCGAGGCGGGGCGCGTAAGTCGACTTGGACGGCCAGGATTAAAACGTTTGAACCGGTACGCGATGGACGGCTTAGATGCGATGCGGGGTTTTAAAACTAACGGACCACGAGATTAAAACGTACCCCTTCGCCGAGATCTAACGGATCAGATTAAATCGCACGCGGGAATTAATCGTCACCGTCGGATCCAGATCGCATAGTCGTGCATGAATCCGACACGGCACGGGTACTCGACCCGTGCCAGTCGTCTTCTCCGACGACGGCGAGGGGGCCAGCGGCCACGGCGAGCGACGGCGGTCGATGCTAGGGCCTAAAATGGAAGGAGGGCAATGAGGGGGTCACGAAGGTACCTCGGCGGTGAGAAAAGGTCGACGGAGCTAGGCCGGCGACGAGCGGAGGCGGTGGAGGCGTTCGGGTCCTCGGCAGCGATGGCGATCCGGCGGGGTTCGTCGTCGACGGAGTGGTGGCCGAGGTCGGTGAGGTCCGTGCGGTCGCAGCGGTGCGGTCGGCGAGGACGGAGGGGGACTCCGGCGACGGCGAGCGACGGCTGGAGCGAGGGCGACGGTGGTGCGCTAAAATGCGGAATGCAAGGGCTCTGTTGGTTCTCGCAGCGTGTGAGCGTGGGGGTGAAATGCGGGTGGCCAGGGGGTTTAAATAGGGCCATCGGCGGGGGCAGAGAGGGCGTAATCTACGGTGGCCGGGAATAAAACACGTTTAAACGCCGGCGAGCTCGGGTTGAGTTCGATTCACCGAACCTGGACGCGAATCAGTCGGGTTTAATGGGGGGAAACGGTCACCGGAGCACGGGGGTTTGATTGTCGGGCTTAATTCGAGGGGAGGGGGTCGGGGGCAAGGGATCCGAGGCGAGTAATGGCGTCGGCCGGCGAGGGGGGGGGATTTGGGGGCGGATCTCGCGGGGACGAAGGTCCTGACAAGCGGGGGCCACACGTTAGTGGGCGCGAGAGAGTGAGGGTGGCGACTGACGGGTGGGGCCATGGTGTCGGGTGCGCGCGCGAGGGAAAGGGTTCGGCGCCGACAGATGGGACCAGGCTGTCAGCCTAAGGCGCGCGGGGTAACGGGTTAGGCTGGCTGGAGAGAGAGAAGGGAGGGGGGCCCAATACTGTTCTAAAAGCATTTCTGAAAAAAAATAATTCCAGGAAATAGATTAAAATATTAGGGCTACTTCCAAGGTTGGTAAAAATTTACAAAAATTCTCAAAAATGGATTTTGGTCTTAGGATCATATACAAAAAGTTTCATCTCCTGGTTTGGCCATCTACTCTATGTTGTAGTTCAAAAGGGTATAAAAGAGTATTAAAAGTATTTTCAGAAATATATATTCCAGGAAATTGAATTTAATAATATTTTATTGTTTTGAAAATTTGGGGTGTTACAAACCTATCCCCCTTACAAGAATCTCGTCCTCGAGATTGGAACTTTACTCGAATAACTCGGGGTATTGGGCTTTTAGTTCGTCTTCCTTTTCCCAAGTGGCTTCTTCGGCGGGATGGTTGTTCCATTGGACTTTGCAGAAGCGAACAACGCGACTTCTGGTTACTCTCTCCTTGGTTTCCAAGATTTTGATGGGTCTTTCTATGTAGGTCAAGTCTTCTTGGACATTAAGCTGCTGAAGGTCGGCTTGCTCAGTGGGTACACGGAGGCACTTCTTCAGTTGGGAGACATGGAACACATCATGAACTCCTGCCAAGGATGGAGGCAGTTCAAGTTGGTATGCCACTTCTCCTTGTCGTCGGAGGATCTGGAAAGGTCCGACGTAGCGGGGTGCTAGTTTGCCTTTCATGTTGAACCTTTGAGTGCCGCGGAGGGGAGTGACTCGGAGATAGACATAATCGCCCTCCTCAAAGGCTAGGTCTCTTCGACGGTTGTCGGCATAGCTCTTCTGACGGGATTGGGCTGCCTTCAATCGGTCTCTTATGATCTTAACCTTCTCTTCAGCTTCTCTTAATAAATTAGTCCCAAACAGTTGCGACTCTCCGGTTTGATCCCAGAGCAACGACGTTCTGCACTTACGTCCATAGAGTGCTTCGAACGGGGACATTTGCGGGCTGGCTTGATAGCTGTTGTTGTAGGAGAACTCCGCATAAGGTAAGTTCTTGTCCCACATTCCGCCAAAGTCTAGAGCACAAGCTCTAAGCATATCCTCCAATATCTGGTTGACCCTTTCGGTTTGACCGTCAGTCTGTGGATGATAGGCGGTGCTAAAGTTCAGCCGGGTGCCGAGTTCCTCTTGAAGGTTCTTCCAAAACTTGGAGGTAAACTGACTCCCACGGTCAGATACAATCTTTTTAGGAACTCCGTGAAGGCACACGATCCGGGTCATATACAACTCAGCCAACTTGGCGACGGTGTAAGTTGTCTTAACCGGAACGAAGTGAGCTACCTTGGTGAGTCGGTCGACGATCACCCAGATGGAATCATGACCAGCTTGGGTCCTGGGCAGTCCCGTGATGAAGTCCATTCCTATTTCTTCCCACTTCCATTCAGGGACCTTGAGAGGTTGAAGAAGTCCGGCAGGCCTCTGATGCTCTGCCTTGACTCGCTGGCATGTGTCGCACTTGGCCACATACTCTGCTATTTCTCTCTTCATGCTGACCCACCAATATTTTTCCTTTAGGTCTTGATACATCCTTGTACTCCCGGGATGGATGGAGTATAGAGTATCGTGGGCTTCCTGAAGGATGAGGGTCTTCAATTCAGGTTTGTCGGGTACGCAGATCCGGTTTCCGAACCAGATGGTACCATACTCGTCCTCGGAAAATCCGGGGGCTTTACCCTTCCTCATGTTCTGCTGGATCTCCAGGATGTCCGGGTCTTCCCTCTGCTTTTCTCGGATCTGGTCTATTAAGACAGGCCGAGACTCCAAGGCAGCGAGGTACGCTCGAGTGGCGATTCCCAGATTTAGCCTTTCCATCTCCTTATACAGTAAAGGAGCTTGGTCCTAAATTATGATGGCATTGCAGTACCCTTTTCGACTAAGGGCGTCTGCCACCACATTCGCTTTGCCCGGATGATAATGGATACCCAAGTCGTAATCCTTGATCAGTTCCAACCATCTCCTTTGCCTGAGATTCAGATCTGGTTGGGTGAATATGTACTTGAGGCTCTTGTGGTCGGTGAAGACCTCACACCGGTTCCCCACAAGGTAATGTCTCCATATCTTCAAGGCATGAACCACGGCTGCTAGTTCCAGGTCGTGGGTTGGGTAGTTCAGCTCATGCGGACTCAGTTGTCGGGAGGCGTAAGATATCACTTTCCCTTCCTGCATTAAGATGCATCCCAATCCTTGACGAGAGGCATCACAGTAGACGTGGAAGTCTTTCCGGATGTCTGGCAGAGTCAGAATAGGAGCTGACACTAGCTTCTTCTTGAGGGTCTGGAAGCTTTCTTCGCAGTCGGGGGTCCATTCAAACTTCACTTCCTTCTACAGAAGTCTGGTCATAGGCTTGGCGATCTTGGAAAAATTCTCGATGAACCGGCGGTAGTATCCGGCCAATCCGAGAAAACTCCGGATCTCGGTCACGGTCGTGGGCTGCAGCCAGTTGGTTACCGCTTCAACGGTGGTTGGGTCCACTGCTATTCCTCCGGCAGATATAACATGGCCGAGGAACTTCACCTCAGACGACCAAAATTCGCATTTGCTGTATTTGGCGTACAGTTGCTGCTCCCTTAGCTTTCCGAGGGTCAGACGGAGGTGAGTCTCGTGTTCTTCCTTGGTCTTGGAGTAAACGAGGATATCGTCGATGAATACCACGATGAACTTGTCCAAGAACTCCATGAATACATTGTTCATCATGTTCATGAAAAAGGCCGGGGCATTCGTGAGTCCGAACGACATTACGGTGTACTCATAAAGTCCATAGCGGGAGGTGAAGGCAGTCTTGGGTATGTCTTCTTCCCTAATCCTCAACTGGTGATAACCTGACCTGAGGTCAATCTTGGAAAACACCGAGGATCCTTTCAGCTGATCGAACAGGTCGTCGATCCGAGGCAATGGGTACTTGTTCTTGATGGTTACGTCATTCAAGGCTCTATAGTCCACGCACATCCTCTTGGTCTTGTCCTTCTTCATGGCAAATATAACCGGTGCACCCCAGGGTGAGGTACTCGGTCGGATATACCCTTTTTGCTCTAGGTCTTCGATGTTGCTCTTGACTTCAGCTAGTTCATTAGCGGCCATCCGGTACGGGCGCTTGGAGATTGGAGTGGTCCCGGGGACAAGTTCGATTCTGAATTCGATGTCCCGCTTGGGAGGCATTCCGGGTAGGTCTTCAGGGAAGACATCCGCAAACTCCTTGACTATAGGTACCTCTTCAAGAGCTATCGAACGAAGGGATGCTCCGGGTGGTTTGCGACTGGTCATACGAAAGGTGACGGTTGCGCCTTCAGGGTTAGTCACTGTGACGGATTTGTTGGCACAGTCGATCACTCCCTTGTGCTTCATCAACCAATCCATCCCTAGTATAAGGTCGAGTCCGGTGCATTGGATGAGGACTGGCTCGGCCCGAAACAGTACTCTTTGGATGTCAATTTGAACCTTAGGGCTGTATAAGCGGGCTAAGGTCCTATTGCCGGGAGTGGCAATCACCATGGGAATGGGCAGAGGGAGCACGTCCAGTTCGTTTGTTTTCACAAAATCTTCCGAGACGAAGGAGTGTGTTGCTCCAGAGTCAAATAATATTACGGCTGGTACGGAATTCACAGTGAACGTACCGAGCACGACTTCAGGAGCCTCCTGAGCTTCCTCCGCGCTGATGTGGTTGACGCGGGCACGAACCGCCTGGTTGGGTGCTACGCCTTGGGTCTGCTTGGGGTGAGGACACTGGTGCGAATAGTGTCCTTCCTTGCGGCAGTTGAAGCAGACGACCGGCCTCCCTTGGCGATCTTTCAAGATCGGAGCCTTGGCGGCTGGCGGCGGCTGGCGGCGGCTGAGCGGCCGGAGCTGGTGGAGCGGGGCGAGGATGCCCAGCGTTGGATCCACCGGTGGCGTGAGGTGGCCTGTAGGCGGGCCGAGGATGGTAGGCGGGCGCTGGTGGTGGAGGGACGAAGCGGGCCTCTGAGAGTTCGCCTGCTGATGCTTGAAGGCGATCATCTTCCTCTTCTTGAGGTTCAGCTTGTTCTGCTCAGTCTCTTGAATGAGCGCTTTGTTGACTAGCCGTTGGAAGTCGGCGTAGTCGGTGGCGACGAGCTGGATGGACAGCTCATCCTTAAGTCCCCGGAGGAACTTGGCTTGGCGGAGGGCGTCGGTGCGCACTTCCTCCGGTGCGTAGCGGGCGAGGCGGTTGAACTCATGGAGGTACTCCATGACGGTCTGGTTTGCCTTGTTGCAGGTCGTGGAACTCCTGCTGTTTCACCGCGATGACACCAGCGGGGACGTGTGCGGCACGAAAGGCGATGGTGAATTCCGCCCAAGTCACCACGTGGTCCTCTGGCTGGGACTCACGGTAGTTGTCCCACCATTCAGCGGCGGGACCCTGGAGCTGGTGAGTGGCGAAGGCCACCCGCTCCTGGTCGGTGCAGGGGAGGAGGTCGAGCTTCTTTCCGATGGTGCGAAGCCAATCTCCGGCCTCCATCGGGTTGGTGGTGCTCGAGAAGATGGGCGGGCGCACGCGTAGGAACTCTGAGAGTTGCGGAGCGGGCGCGGGTGCTGGTGCGCGAGGGGCGGGTTCCCCGTTCTGCAGACGGTCCAACTGAGCCTGTTGGTTCTGCATTTGGGTGAGGAGGGCGGTGATCAGATGGTTCTGATTCGCCATCATCTCCGCCAAGGTGGGGTGGTTGGCGGAGGGCGACCCAGATTGACGCGGGCCCGTTGCACCCCAGTTGGGTACAACACCCTCGGGCGCATCACGGCTTCCTCTTGCTCCGTTGTTGGAACCGGTGTTCTGGTGGTCGGCCATCTTCTGAATATACATAGTGATAAAGCAAAAGATGACGAAACAATAATACAACCAAAAATATCATATAAGATTCAAGCACATAAATATATAGAGTGGTATAAATTGTTCATTACATCCAAGCTCTTATTCCATCTACAACACAACTCGTTGCAGACGGCACCACATACAAAATTATGATTTTTATTTAAATAGCGACTCCTAACGCCTACTCGCCACCGGAGGCGGTCTCCGTGCTCTCGGAACCACGAGTACGCGGCTCTAGAGGGATGGTGGGTTCGAGAAAATTCTCGATGATGGAGTCGGAGACGAGGCCAGGGCGTGGTGCAGGGGCGCTGGTGGAGGGTCTGGCGGGGGAGGGTCGTGGCGGGATCCTCTTGGGGCGAGGGAGGGGCTCACGGATGGGCTTCTTCTTCCTCGGAAGAAGAGGAACCATCTCCGCAATATCCTTCTGCAGCTGCATGGTCTTGCGTTGCAGTTCGCCGTTCTGTTGGATCAAGTTCTTCGTTTCTTCACGAAGGAACTCAACCGCCTCATGGTGCTCGTCGGCGTCGAGCACCGCCTCGGTATGGAGATCATCCATAGCCTGTAGAAGACGTGATTGCCGGGCCATGACCGGATCACGCACGGAGTGAACTCCGAGGTAGATGCTACGGTGGGCGCCGGGAGTACGCTTCGGCACAAGCCGGAAGGACGAGTTTTGAAGACGATCGTCGTAGATCATCCTCAGCTCCATGAGGGCCTGGAGGGCGACTCGTTGGCACGCGACGTCGAAAGTCGGGCCTCCAAGTGCGCTGGTGTAGGGCGGCAGGTGTTCCCCGGAGCCGTGGACGGTGAGGGAGACGTCGCAAGGCCCGGCGAACTCGTCGGGGTACACTCCTTGGAATTCGGGTTCGAAGAGGAACCCGAGGAAGGTGAGCATCATACGGAGCTCCCGGACGAAGCCCTCGTAGTGGCGGCAGTAACTGTGGACTTGGTAGACAGGCATCTACAAAACAGCAAGTTGAATAAAAGTGAGGAGAGGAACAAAATTTATAAAGTAGATTTTCGAGAAATAATTTCCTGTGGCTGATGGCTAGGCGGGTCTGTTTGGCTTCCTACAGTCGAGTCGGCTCTGATACCATCTTGTAGCGCCCCGATTTATCAAATCGAGACATTATTGAATTTCAGTAGAAAAACAATAATACAAGAGGTTCATCATGCGACAATCGTACAAACGACAGTATTCATGGTACGCAGACCATATTTATTACATCAACGTTTTAATAAAGACAGTAAATGAAAATAATTAGAAAACGGCATGACGAACATCTTCTTCAGGATTTTTCTTCTCGACTGGGTCGCTACTCCAGACCGTCCTCATAGTAGGCATCCTCTGTGGGGTCCAACGGGTATGAGTACAAAAAGTACTCAACAAGCCACCGCGAATGCAAGTAATAATGCAGGATAATAAACAAGGAAGGGTAATGGCTAACATTGCAGAAAAGTGCAGTTTCAGTTATTGCATTTAGTGTAATCACATTTTAATCATGCGGAAAAGTAAACATGAATATCAATAACACCAACTAACTCGAGGAGTACGTTTTACCCCCTCGCACAACAGTCCTTACATGTCAATCCATCATGCACATACATATTCAAGGTAAGCTAACTAGGGATGTCACGCAACCCGCCCATGACCGTGGCTCGGCTTTTCGAAAAGATTTAAGACTCTGATCAGAGATGTACTACTGTACCCACAAGGCACGCACTCATCCCAAACGAGATGACCCATACCACGGGAACTCGTGCCAAAACCTCAATATGACCAATGCCCTCGGGTATTGCAACGGATCCCTCAGGCCGGTCCTTATAGTGCCCCGGGTGCTACCGACCAATACCCTAGCTTGCACCCGGAACCCACCATGCATACACTCACAACCATAACTCATCACCAACAGAATTTCCAAGGATAAGAAGTAACGGGGATCATATAATAGAACCATTTTGCTACGACTCATTTTTATTCTATAGCGATCGTGTCAATACATTGGACACTAGCTAATATCATTGATCATGTGGTGACAAGGAGGTTAGGCGAGATAGCATGGCTTGGGTTGCACATCAAGGTCGGGGGATCCTAAATAAATATATTGTAAGGGTTTCATTTGACTAATGCATGTATAGCCTATGAGTTTTAGCGATAGTTTAATCAAACATGGTTTCAATATGCTCAAAAGATTGGTTTGGTGACTTGCCTTGTTAAGCAAAGGGAGAGGGAGGGACTTCGGGGAAGTACTCCGGCTCCTCGGCGACGTCGTAGTCTTTTTGATATAGTAAAGTAAAATAAAATAAATACAACATTCAACCAAACAATATAACATCACATAATAATCTCATAGGTTTAAGTTGGTTTGATTAGAAATAAATCAAGTTGTTAGGGTTCTGAAATTTAGTTTATAAATAATTTTAAAAGAAATTAAAATGAAGTGTTATCCTTTGAAAAAGGTTTTTAAAAGGGGTGATTCTCAATTTTAAGTTCTTTAATAAATTTAAAATGAAAGTTCCATAGAAAACTTAGTGATTTGTTCATATCAACAGGAAATAAATAAATACAAACTTTACTGGAATTTAAATAATTAAATTTACATTTTTAACCTAAGGGTATTTAAATGTTCATTTAAATAAACATGAAATGTCCAATGTAAACCTACTGTTTTTATTACATAAACATGTAGAGAATAATATTATGAATTTTCTGAAATTGGAATGGCAATTTTTAGAGTTCAAATGCGCCAGATATGAATTTTACAAGTTTTAAACCTTTTCTGGAATTTATTTTCAAATTTTAAATCCCTAGGGTCCACGGTGAGCCAGGCCCACGGTGAACCCGCGCACTGTGCGCGTGCGCCGGGTCGATCTGGACCGTCGGATCCAGATCCGACGCGCGAGGGCGAGGCGGGGTGCGTAAGTCGACGTGGACGGCCAGGATTAAAACGTTTGAACCGGTACGCGATGGACGGCTTAGATGCGATGCGGGGTTTTAAAACTAACGGACGCACGAGATTAAAATGTACCCCTTCGCCGAGATCTAACGGATCAGATTAAATCGCACGCGGGAATTAATCGTCACCGTCGGATCCAGATCGCACGGTCGTGCGTGAATCCGACACGGCACGGGTACTCGACCCGTGCCGGTCGTCTTCTCCGACGACGGCGAGCGGGCCAGCGGCCACGGCGGGCGACGGCGGTCGATGCTAGGGCCTAAAATGGAAGGAGGGCAATGAGGGGGTCACGAAGGTACCTCGGCGGTGAGAAAAGGTCGACGGAGCTAGGCCGGCGACGAGCGGAGGCGGTGGAGGCGTTCGGGTCCTCGGCAGCGACGGCGATCCGGCGGGGTTCGTCGTCGACGGAGTGGTGGCCGAGGTCGGTGAGGTCCGTGCGGTCGCAGCGGTGCGGTCGGCGAGGACGGAGGGGGACTCCGGCGACGGCGAGCGACGGCTGGAGCGAGGGCGACGGTGGTGCGCTAAAATGCGGAATGCAAGGGCTCTGTTGGTTCTCGCATCGTGTGAGCTTGGGGGTGAAATGCGGGTGGCCAGGGGGTTTAAATAGGGTCATCGGCGGGGGCAGAGAGGGCGTAATCTACGGTGGCCGGGAATAAAACGCGTTTAAATGCCGGCGAGCTCGGGTTGAGTTCGATTCACCAAACCTGGACGTGAATCGGTCGGGTTTAATGGGGGGAAACGGTCACCGGAGCACGGGGGTTTGATTGCCGGGCTTAATTCGAGGGGAGGGGGTCGGGGAAAGGGATCCGAGGCGAGTAATGGCGTCGGCCGACGAGGGGGGGATTTGGGGGCGGATCTCGCGGGGATGAAGGTCCTGACAAGCGGGGGCCACACGTCAGTGGGCGCGAGAGAGTGAGGGTGGCGACTGACGGGTGGGGCCGTGGTGTCGGGTGCGCGCGCGAGGGAAAGGGTTCGGCACCGACAGATGGGACCAGGCTGTCAGCCTAAGGCGCGCGAGGTAACGGGTTGGGCTGGCTGGAGAGAGAGAAGGGAGGGGGGCCCAATACTGTTCTAAAAGCATTTCTGAATAAAAATAATTCCAGGAAATAGATTAAAATATTAGGGCTACTTCCAAGGTTGGTAAAAATTTACAAAAATTCTCAAAAATGGATTTTGGTCTTAGGATCATATACAAAAAGTTTCATCTCCTGGTTTGGCCATCTACTCTATGTTGTAGTTCAAAAGGGTATAAAAGAGTATTAAAAGTATTTTCAGAAATATATATTCCAGGAAATTGAATTTAATAATATTTTTATTGTTTTTAAAATTTGGGGTGTTACAGTGAGCTCAAATACTTCTTAGGGCTCCAGATCAAGCAGACCAAGGACGGCACCTTCATCCACCAAGGTAAGTACACTCGTGATATGTTAAAGAAATTTGACTTTGGTGGTGAATTGAAGCCGCAGATGACCCCAATGGGCACTTCTGGGGGTCTGGACAAGGACGAGAGCGGCGTCAAGGTCAATGAAAGAGAGTTTCGAGGGATGATCGGTTCGCTGCTATACTTGACGGCAACAAGACCGGACATACAGTTCGCCGTGGGACTTTGCGTGCGTTTCCAGTCTTCACCACGCGCGTCTCATCGGCAGGCTGTCAAGCGCATCTTCAGGTATCTCACTTATGCGCCTGATCTTGGTCTTTTCTATTCAGCATCATCTTCTCTTGATTTATCTGAATTTTCGGACGCCGACTTTGGTGGGTGCCGGTTGGATCGCAAGTCGACTTCCGGTACTTGCCAGTTTCTTGGTTCTTCTCGTGTCTCTTGGTCTTCTCGAAAGCAATCTGGAGTTGCTCTTTCGACCACTGAGGCTGAGTATGTAGCTGCTGCTAGCTGCTGCTCACAGTTGGTTTGGATGATTCCCACTCTACGAGATTTTGGGTTGTTCTTTCCTACCAGGGTTCCATTGTTTTGCGACAGCACTAGTGCTATTAGTGTAGGGAAAAACCCGTGTCTCCATTCAAAAACCAAACATATTGATGTGCGCTTTCACTTTCTGCGGGATCAATATGAGAAAGGTGTCATTGACCTTGTTCATGTTGATACCCATCATCAGTTGGCAAATATTTTCACCAAACCCCTAGATCAGTCTACATTTGAGCGTTTACGAGGGGATTTGTGTGTTGTGTATCCTTTCTAGGATATTTTGCGTCAGTTTTTCTTTCTTCTTTACTTTTTCTTGAGTCTTTTTGTGTGTGTTCATATCTTGCATATTCCCATATCACACGTTTGAGCTTGCTTCTATTATATGATTGAACTGCTTTACTCATTCTAGCTGGTACATGCTTTTGATTACTTGTCGATGATCATGTTTTGCTTCAGTTCACTTGATATGTCTGATATCTGTCATATGCATGGCTTTTTATGCTTTAAAATTGAAAAATGATCACCATTGCTTCTGGTAACTAGCATGCGTAGGCTGAATGTTCTTGTTATCTGGTACATGCCTTGTAGCTAGTTCCTAACTTGGATGCAAATATGCAACTTGGACATATGTATGCTTTAATCATGGAAATATGCTATAAACCAGAAAAATGAAAATTCCATGCCTTTTTATGCTTAAAATTGAAAAGATCCAGGTGGGTTTGTCTTGTCGCACTGCATTGTTCTAGATTGCGTACCATAGCACTTTGGTATGAACTAGGACACTGTAGTGTATGCCAAGACCAATGTCTTAAGCTTCCGATGGTCCAGTTCTGGCCTAGGCTTGACTTGGTCGGTCAGCATAAGGTTTGACATGCAAATATCCCCTGGCAAAAATGAAAAAGGGAAAAGAAAAAGCTTGAAAATTGAAATGATAACAAGTTTGCTGGAGCACTTTGTTTTTGGACAATGCTTATCTTGGTAGATATCAGTTAGCTTTTGCATCTCATGCTTTACCTTGCTTGTTTATTTGGAACATGTGGTGATGCTTTTGTTTGCAAAAACTAAAAAATGCGTGCAAATGACTTTCTTTAGATATCCTCTGTTGCACTGATCATGCCATGTATCGTTACAGTATGTCTTTTGCTGTATCTGTTAGATATTGTAATTGTAGTCAATCATATCTAAGAAGCATGCTTTCTACACTCCTTATGCACTCCAGTTGAATTCACTGCATATTTTGAGGGGAGTTGCATTTCAGGGGGAGTCTGTGTCTCTATTGAGTGCTTGATGAGTTCACTTGTCAACAAGGGGGAGAAAATTTGGGATCAGAGTTTAAGGGGGAGTTCTTACTCTGTTGATATCCTTGTTGTTCTGAAATCGCACTCATTTTGAGCTTTTACGTTTTGGTTAACCATAATGACCGCTTCTTGCTTTTGTTCGGCTTTTGGTCATTAGGGTTAAACTTTTTACCTTATTTTTCTTCTTCTTTGTTTTCTTGTGTTTTGTTTTCGTGTTTCCACATTTGTTCGCAGGTGCTGAAGAGCTGAAGAAGAGAAGTGTTGACAATGCACTCATCAAGGGGGAGATTGAGGAGCCATGTTGAATAGTGTGGGCCTCATGGCTCCAGAAGTGATGAGTCATTGTCAACGATAGTCAAAGAGGACAAAAGAAGAAGAGATCTGATGTTTCATGGGCCGCGTGTGACTCAGGTACACGGGCAGCAAGCGACTGTCGGGCAGAGGAGGCTGCGAAGTCGGGCTGGCCCAATCCGGGTACATGGGCTAGAAGCAGTAGAAGACCCACTGGGCTGTTGACCAGGGTTGACTCAGGTACACGGGCGGTGAGTGATTGCCGGGCTGAGAGAGCTGCGGAGTCGGGCCGGCCCAATCCGGGTACCTAGTGCAAAGTCGGTGGAGGCTTTGTCAGTTTCGGCGCAAAACTGACGACCGTTGATCTTATATCCAACTGTCCAGAAGAGAAGCCGTAGTCGCTACGAAAACTTAGCTTCCGGATAAGTCATCTGTATCTCTAGGCCCACAGTCAGTCAGTCGTGTCTGTAAAAATACCTAAGGGCAGTAGAGTCTTTTCCTTTATTCTTGCGTCTGTAAAAACCCTAAGGGGCTGGTAGAATATTCCTAGTGTTGGGCAGCCTATAAATAGGGCCCCAATCCCTAGGGTTTGGACACCCTTCTAGAAATCACTTTTTCCATCATTCCTTGGGTCATCTTTGTTTCCTGCACACTCTCTCTCTTTCTTGTTTCTGTACGCCGCCGGGGGCTTGTTTCGTGCATGCATTCATTTTGTTCTTCATTAATGTAGTGAGATTTTGGTTCTCTGTTGAGTGCGAGGTGTGCATTTAGTTTTGTGAATATGTATCTTTGTGTACCGTGTGCAATTTCTAATCATTGTTGGGTACTCTGTTGGCTGTGTTCTTCGTGCTAGGAGTACTAGTTCTTGCTATTGCAAGTAGTACTACTATACTGTAGCAACAGTACTCTGTGCCAGCTTTTTGCTTTCTACTGCGCAGCTTTTTGATCGAAGTTGACAGGCCCAAGTAACTTTTCTGTCTGTTTTTCTGGCGAAGCCACTTTCTCTGTTCGAAGCCCCTCAGCTCCGTGAGGCAGGCTTCGATCTAATATCTTCGAAGGCTTCGCTTGAACTTCGGCTTCATTTTTGTGCTGTGTCTCTAGCTTCGCAGAACACTTTGTACTTTGTCAGCTTCACATACTTCGATAGTCCTTGCGAAGGTGTTCTCTGTCACTAGCTGTTCGAAGTCAATAATTCGTCAGGCTTCGGAGTTAGCTTTGAAGCTAATCTCACTGATAGACTTCATTTTTGGTCTCTCTTTCGCATGTCAGCCTTCGCTTCTCTTTTCGAAGCTAGCTCCTTTCGAAGGTAGAGTGTAGGCTTCGAATTTGGTTTCTCTGTCGTGTGACAGGCTTCGCTTCTTTGTTCGAAGGTTGTCCGTCTGTTGTGTTCGAAGTTCTCTGTTCGAAGGTTTGGCTTCGAAGCCCTCGGTTCGAAGCTGTGTTCGAAGCTCTGCCTTCGAAGTACATACTTCGAAGCAGGCTGCGACTTTCTCACACTTCGCTTCGAAGCACACTTCGTTTTTTTTCCTGCCACTTCGAACTAGGCTAGACCGAAACCTACCTTCGGCACTTTCACAACACCTTCGACAGACTTCGACTTCCACCTCCGAACCAGACTTCGACCAGCAAAGTAAACCTCAACCTCCGAAGCAGGCTTCGGCCAGCGAAGCAGGCTTCACAGAGTTTCAAACAGGAGACAGACTTGAACAGGTAACTTTTCTTCTCATTCATAGTGCACCTAGATTGCTCTATTGGGATTTGTCTAGCTTATTCAGTCTATCTGTCTAGTAGCACTGCTTTTATGTTTCTCGATTTAATAAACTGTTACTCCTAGGCTAGATACCTTTAGACTTAGGTTATCTGTTCATTTTCTGCTGCTTAGTCTTTTGAGGTGCGTTGGGTGTTGGGAGGAGGCCATTGATTCGAAAGAATTTTTAGGCGCCCATTCACCCCCCCCCTCTGGTCGCTACTTTCGGTCCTACAGTTTCTAACCACAAACCCATCCTCCCCTTGCTTGTTTTTGAAAATCCATTTTGTTCCAATAAAATGAACATTAGGAGGGGATCTACAAAAGTCCAGACTTGGTTTCTCTCAAAAATTTTAAGTTTCTCATGCATGACATTGATCCAACTAGAATCAGATAAAGCATGACTCACATCTAAGGGCTCAAAAGAGGCAAGAAATGCAGAATCGATGAAATAAGCGTGAGAACATGTTACCCTTTGATCAGGCTCACCAATGATCTGCTCGGGAGGATGTATCCTTTGGATGTGGTGTGGAGCCGAGGCAAGAAATGCAGAATCGATGAAATAAGCGTGAGAACATGTTACCCTTTGATCAGGCTCACCAATGATCTGCTCGGGAGGATGTATCCTTTGGATGTGGTGTGGAGCCTCATGGCGGGATGCAGTCTTCCCCTCAACTTATGCCGGGGAGCGGTCGAAGATGACCGATGTTGAGGTAGAAGCTTCGGGGCCTCTTGCCGAAGTGATCGAAGCAGGGTCTGTATCAGGAATCGATGTTGAGGGAAGAAGGGGTTCTTCCTCGATGTCTTCGGAATCTTCTTCTTCAAAGATGGTCGCTTCCATATCTTTTTCGCTGGCAAGCTTAAAAGATGAACTAACATAGAGGGTTAATTCATCAAAAGTCACATCACATGACTCGATGACAGTGTTAGTATCTAAATTGAAAACTCGGTAGGAGTGACCATGAGTGGTATAACCCAAAAAGATCCCATATGAAGAACGTGAATCAAACTTATCCAAATTCCCATGCTTTAGGATAAAACACTGACAACCAAATACTCGAAGATGAGTAACCTTGGGCTGTCTCCTAAAACATAGTTCATAAGAAGTTAAGTTCAAGATTGAGCGCAGAAAGATCTGGTTTGAGATGTAACACGTTGTGTTCATGGCCTCAGCCCAAAATCTTCTAGGAATCCTATGCTCATCTTGCATCGTCCGAGCCATCTCATCTAGAGTGCAATTCTTTCTCTCAACAACACCATTTTGTTAAGGAACCCGCTGAGCAGAGAATTGATGTTCTATGCCATGCTCCATGCAAAAGTCAACAAAGAGATTATTTTTAAACTCGGTGCCATTATCACTTCGAATGAATTTCAATGCACCTGGAATTTCAGTAAAATGTCTCAAAGCTAAGCTCTAAAAGTGTGAAAAAACTTTATCCTTGCTAGCTAAAAAGAAGACCCAAGAGTAACGAGAGTAACCATCGACAATAACAAGAACATACCATTTGCTGCCTAAAGAACTAATCCGAGAAGGACCTACAATGTCTATATGAAGAAGTTCTCCAGGTTGTTCAGTCATCACCATATTGACTAGTGAATGCGAAGCGGCAATCATTTTTCCATGTTGACACGGAGCGCAAACAAAATTCTTCTCAAATTTGAGCTTGGGTATTCCTCGGATCATGCCTAGGGCACTCAATTGAGTGAGCAACTCAAAGCTCATATGCCCTAGTCTCCTATGCCACTTCCAGAGCTTAGAAGAAGATTGTGCAACTAAACAGTGAGAAGAACTAGATGCCTTAGAAAAGTCAGCTTCAAAAACTCTTCCAACTCTAAAAATCTTGCAAACCAAAACGTCGTCAGAGTTGAGTACTTGCGAAGTATCGCGTTGAAAACGTACTTCGAAGCCCTCATCAAGCAATTGAGATACAGAAAAGCAAATTGTATCCCAAATTTTCAACCAAAGCAAAATCTCTGAGAGTGAAATTTTAGTTGATTCTTACCACACCTTTACCTTTTACTCTGCTTCTTCGGTTATTGTCGAAGGTGATATGCTCCTTTTGCTTGGTTGTGGTAAGGCTGGAGAACCAT
Source organism: Zizania palustris (assembly GCA_019279435.1). Taxonomy (NCBI): domain Eukaryota; kingdom Viridiplantae; phylum Streptophyta; class Magnoliopsida; order Poales; family Poaceae; genus Zizania; species Zizania palustris. The sequence continues at coordinate 69,762,533 of JAAALK010000082.1, forward strand.
GATGAGTTTCTAGTCATATGACGCAAACAACCGGAGTCCATGATCCATGTGCTCTCCAAGCCTCTGTCTGGTACCAACACAAAATCAAAGAATCCCGAGCGCTCCGTGCTGGGGTGAGTGGAAATTGACGAGGTATCCAGCACTGAGAGACTCGAGTAGTAGGCAAAGCAATAGTAGGGTGTCTACGCACAAAATGAGTAGCATGATGTAAAGTGCGAGGTCTACTTACACGATGAAAACAAGACAACTGTCGAGGATCAAAGCTTCTAATACGTGACCTATCAAAATATGAGACATGATGTACACCACGAGGGAAAAAACCTCTCAAGTGAGCATGGGGAGCATCAAATATCAGATGAGAGTGATAAATAGACTCATGCATACCTAAGGATGGGTAATGCATGTTCTGAAAACTCATCTCCTGTGAGCGTCGCTCATCCTTGATGTGACAAAAATAAAACCCAACCAAATGACCCACTCGCTGACAATAAGAGCAATGAAAAACTCTCTTGGGGGCACTCACGTTAACCTTAGGAGCAAATCTCACAGGCTCCTTGGGTTTCTGCTGAGGGTTTTTCTTTGGTGGAGGTGGTGATTTCTTAGAAGGCTTGATAGGCATCTTGGCTTTCTGAGGAGTGTATAATAAGGCTCTTTCTTTCTCAAGGGTTGTGGGAGGAGTGAACACAATTTTGTTTGGTGTAGTTGAAGTGGTTCTCTCATATCTCAAATCTAGAGCTAACCCTGCCCTATTAGCACACATTTTGGTTTTAGCCAAGAGCAAATCAATTTTGTCTTTCCCTTTAGTGCATTTATCTACCACAGACAGAAGGTAATCATTTTCACTCATGAGTTTTTCTACTTGCCCTCTAGCAAAACTGAGTTGGTCTTTAAGGGTGATGTAGGCAGAACAAGCTGGCTGCACATCCTTAGAGCACTCAACACTCTCCAATCTAGACTCTAATTCATTGACATGCTTGTCCCTCAATTTAATGCTTTCAATAAGTAAAGGACAATTCATGCATTCATTAACAACAATAGGTCTAGACTCCACCTCCAAAACTTCTTCTATGCAACCTCAAGCTTATCAATAGCTTGAGCATGCACAGAACGAAGTTGAGCAAGCTCACTCATGACAATAGAATAGGATTCACAACCGGCATCATCAACTTTAGACTTAAACATGGCATTCAGTTGAAACATATTCAAGTCTAAGTATAAGTTCGTTTCTTTCTCTAGCAGCTTGTTTTAGTAATTTATCCTAACCAAGAACTACATCATTCAGTTCATCTAATTTAAAAGAAAGTTGGTACTTCAGATGAGTCTAGCTCATCGCTGTTATGGATGTTGTCAGCCATAAAACAAAGGCCGGTGAAGTCCTTTGCCTTCTTCTCCTCCTTCCTTGGAGACTCCTCCTCCTCGGAGCTAGACTCCTCAATCGATGATGTGTCGATGTCGCTGAGAGCCGCAACAAAAGCTCTGGAAGTAGCCTTGGCTACCCTCTTAGCCACTTTGTCGTGCTTACCCTTAGAGAAGGGTTTCCTCTCTTTCTTGTGGTGTTTAGGGTGCTCACTCTCTTCTCTCCTCTTAAGCTTAAGACAATTAGCCTTGATGTGAGAAGTGTCACCACACTCAAAACACTCTCTAAAACCACTTCTCCATTTATCCCGTCTCTCATTGTAAAAATGGGTGAACCTCCTAGCAATGAGAGCAGGCTCTTCATCATCCAGAGTATCCACCTGCTCTTTAGTAACAGAGACCAGGGAGGACAAAACAAAACCTCCTGCAAGAACACAAGTACCAGATGTGTTTGGTTCTGCTGAGGTGCCACGGCTAGAGCTAGAAACTAGTGCCAAGGGAGGAGGCAAAGAGTTTCTATGCCCTGCAAGAGATGCCTTGGCAATCTCTATGGACTTGAGCTTACTGAAGAGCTCATCACAAGTCAATATGTCATAACTTGTGGACTCCTCAATACTGGATATCTTCACCTCCCATATGCTACGATCAAGAGCATAGAGAAGCTTGATAGCCCTATCATGGTCAGAATAAGAAAGCGTGCTTGTGAAGCATAAGTTACTCACTATTGCATCAAAGCGAGAAAACATGACAACTATAGATTTGCTAGGCCTTGCACAAAAACTGATACTGTTGATTGTATGTGCTCTGGCGCCTAGCCTTGGTATGTGTAGAGCCCTCATGAAAAATAGTGAATGTGGCCCAAATTTCCCTAGCAGTTTTGAGATGCTGGACTCGATCAAATTCGCTCCTACTCAGGCTTGTAAATAGTATGTTATTAGCTTTGTCGTTGCTTTCATACTATTGTTTCTCAGCCCGAGTAGTGCGGGTCTCAGGAATAACATATTCTGACTCCACAATCTCCCAAACCACACTTCCTTGGCTTAGAAGATAAGCCTCCATGCGAACCTTCCAATAAGCAAAGTATGTTCCATCGAAAAAAGAAATATTACTGATTCTGTCCATGTCGCCAAAGGATCACAAAACCGGTTAAGGTCAACTAGTGATCTTAACCTGATTTGATACTAATTGTTGGACCGAAACAGGCGACCAGAGGGGGCGAATGGGATCTTTTAAAAATTCTCTTCTGTTGAACAGACTTTGAACACACCCTTCGAAGTGTCTGGTTCGGAGATATCGAACACACTCCGAACACAGGCTTCGCACAGGGTAAAAGTTCAGAGTCCAAAAGACTTTGCTCACACTCAGAAACCCAAAAACACACTAAACTCATCAAGGTTGAACAGGCTCCACACACTGAAGTGCCTTTGAGTAGGCTTCGCACAACTGTACTTCGCACAAGTACGTTTCCCTTAGAGAGCTCCTGTTATATGCTCCTCACTAGTAACAAGTACTAGGCTTTGCTCTTTGGAGTGCTCTAAACAAGACTTAGCAAAACTGTCTAGTCAAAAATACTTCAGCTAAGTTAAGAAAACTGGCTCCGAACGCACACTACACAAATGCTTCGCTTGCAAACTAAAAGACTATCCTCCAAAATACTCTAAGAAAACGTACACCAAAATCACTTCCAGAAATCGCTCGCACTAGAGACAAAGCACTTCATCAGGACGAACACAAAGTAGAAACTTGAGCAACACATGATGAAATGAATTGCAGAAAACTCAACCCAGAAAGTGCGAATAACACAAATACAAGGTCATGCAATCAATAAAACAAAATAGAAATTTACTTGCAAGAACAGGGAACAAAAAACTCACAGATTTAGAGTAGAACTCATGGCGGCTGGCCTAAGAGTACAGTGAGTACTGAAGGTTTTAAAGTGGAGTGCACATTGTTACCCTAGACCTTAGCCTTTTAAGATAGCCGAAATTGCTCCGGCAACGCATACGTGTTGGAATCCATGCAGAGAGAGCGGTTTCGAAAAGCTTTGAATGGTATGTACTTGAAAAGGTATTTCCCAAGTGTGTGGCAAACATCGTAAAAGTGTCGGAAAGCTGGTATGGATGTTATCGTCTTCAACTCGTTGTGTTTTTAGTTCACTAGTTCACTAAAAGGCAGGGGGACATGTGTTGATAGCAAAAAATGGCATTGATGGCTAGATTGTCAAAATATCAATTTTTGTGATTTGGGTTGAAAATACACAAATCCAGGGTCTGTCTGAAGCCCTACCGGGCCGAAGTACATTGAGCTATAGGCTCCGAAAGCCTCTAGCCAGCCCATGGGCTTCGGCCGGGAAGCCTTCGGAGGCCCACGCTACCAAAGCTTCGGCTCGAGGAGCAGGCCTCGACGGGCCTGGCCGAAGCCCACTTCGGTAGAGGTAAAATTGTATGCGTTTCCAACTCAATCTTTATCTTTATCTGGCCAGATTAATAGCAGATTAGATTGGGAATTAAGCCCCTATAAATAGAGAGGCAAGGCCGGTGTAGAGACCCCCCAACTCAAACAAAACCAAAGCCCCATGCTTTGATCGTATTTACTTTACCTTTACTTTCCTGTACCTCTTCGTGGGTTTGCTTGGAAGCCCTCCACCGGCCACTACGGAACAGTGGTAACCCTTGTTACTTCGCTTGTGAAGTATCCGTTAATCTACGTAATAGATTGCTATCACCTTGTTACTTCGCCTATGAAGTATCCGCTAATCTGCGTAACAGATTGTTACCTTCGCTACTAGTGCAACACTTAGCAAAATTCGGTCCTCACGCCGAATTGGTACTTCGAATCATCTTTGTTGCAGGTTCCTACATTTGGAGCTACTTCGTCGGATGAGTCCGGAGTTGAGAGATCGGTTTCGGAGGTCCCAGGACACACTTCGACGGGACTACAGGCTCCGACAACAGGCTTCGCCAGCATACTTCGTCGCAACGGGCTTCGCCACGACTATAGTCCGCACCGGACGAAGTTGCACTCGCGCGCGGCCCTCACGTCACTATTCCGTAGTTTGCTGTATCGGAGATCACACGCCGAACCCCGCTGTTCGAAGGTGATCATCGCGTCCAGATCCATTCGGAGTCCATCTTCGGCCGGATCAATCCGAACACCGAAGCACCCTTCGGCGGAGTACTTCGCACCAGACGTCGAAGGTACACTTCGGGAAACCCTTCACACCAGACTTCGAACCAGATGGGCTCCGACTGGTTTGCTGATTTTATTTTGTTTAATCTATCTCTTTCGGCTAATTGGATTATTTTGCGTAATCTGGTTGCTTGGCGACTCCACCCCCTTATCACTACTAAGGGTAGTCGAAACGCGACGTCGGTGCCACGTCATGCTTAGGCTTGTCCCTAAGTATCCGTGCACTTTTGGATCGTCGAACTGACCCAAGTGCGGGGGCACGTTTCCGTGTCAACACATGCCTCTCCTTTTATAGGCACTACTCTAACATACGAATAGACTACTATACCCCTAGGGTTTACAACTTTATTGCCTCTAGCAGTCACGAGGGTACAAATGGTAGTCTACTTTATTGGAAGCTCCTTTTCTGTCAGCTTTGCAGAATAGAATCTTCAAAGCCTTCTACACACTCGAAGTGCTGCAGTGGCTTCGGTAGTAGGCTTCGAACCCGTAGGCCTTCGCTACTTCCGAAATCTATCTTCGATATAGTGAAGGTTTTAAGCCGAAGTCGTCAAAGCTCTTGAGCCTTTACACTATCACCTCCGGAGTGGACCACCATGGCTTCGCAGCTACTCCAAGCTCAAACTCCGCCCATCCGTGTACCGAAGCCATGCATGGCCGAAGTACGTCAAGTCAACCTGACTTCGAAGCCCCTCCTTCGAAGTACCTTCTTACGAAGGGTTTTGTCCACCACCTTTCAAAGTCCCTCCTTCGTCCAAGGTCTCCGCATGAAGCACTGGCATAAGCACCCCTTCGTAGTATCTCAACCTTGAGCACACTCCACGAAGAGCCTTATCCAGACCATGTCTTCAATGCACCTCGACTTCTGAGACCTTCGTCAGGTGACCTCCCAAATGTCTCCGTTTGGAGCACACTTGTGAGCCTTGCCTCATTTCTGAGGATCTCGTCCGCCAGCCTTCGAAGTTACTCCTTCGGAGTCCCCCTTCGAAGTGCCTCGCCTCTTAGGACTTTGCCTCGAGGTATCTTCAGCCAAAGTCCCCCTCCGCACTTCCTGCCTTCAACTGGGGCACCTCGACTCGAGGCCCGACCTCGACATCACACAACCTCTGTGACCAAGCTTCCCGCTTGCCTAGCACCTAGCTCCCTGCTTGACCCAGTTCACCTTCTGTGCTGACCGTCCAGTCGCCTCCGAAGTCACCTGTACACCATTGATAAGTAGACAAGTGTATCCGATTCCCCGGAGACCTCTCCGGGTATAACACCCTCCGGTACACACACCGGTGTACTGCCTAATCACTACTAAGGGTAGTCGGAACGCGATGTCGATGCCACGTCACACTTAGGCTTGTCCCTAAGTATCCGTGCACTTTTGGATCGTCGAACTGACCCAAGTGCGGGGGCACGTTTCCGTGTCAACACACTTTTTGGAGACTCCGCTGGGGAAGGCTACGCCAACATGATGAGTATGTCTACATCGGCCACCGGTACATCTACATCGACTACTACGTCTACACCACCGATGGACGCAATAGGAGGCGCGGATATCGACAACCGCAACATATTGTCACCTACACTTGAAGATATCCCCGCAGAAGACCGAGCAGAGATTGAGGCAAAGTTAAAGGCGCTCCAAGACATGATGCTTGGGGGCTACGTCAAGACACGCGTAGGCTTCATCAAGCACAACATCATCACCCCTGACCTCGCTCAGGTCCAGGTAACACCTGTATCACCTCATTTATCCTATTTAGAAATTGAACAAAAAATAGCTGCATTAGTAGATCAAGCCATTAGCGCTTCGCTAGCCAACCATTTAGATTCGGCAGTCAGCTCCAAAGTGGAGGCGACTCTTAGGAGGTTCGGCTTTACTGAGGCCATGCCCTCGGTTCCCATTGCTAGTGCATCACCGGTAAACCACGTATACGGTAGAACTAATGACAGCACCGACACAATCATGTCTCCGGCCTCATCACTTATGGCCGAGACCAATCATTATACCTACGGTCAAGCTAACACTGCATACCACGCGCCACCACCTGCGCCGGTGCCCGCGCTGCCCACACCACATGCGCAGGCGCCCGGACACAAATACGCCATACAAATAGCGTCCAGGGAAGAAACCCATGGCCGACACGCTGATATCCCACCGCGTGTCGCGCCCCCGCATGAGAGGCGCACACAAGCAACATACCAAGATGACATAGAAGAGCGGGTCCACGCACTATTTAGAGAGTGTGTCGGCTTCGTGCCCAAGGGACGGGTTAGGGTTTACCGTAAGACATACCCTGACCATCTTGATACAGTGCCCTACCCCCGCGGCTATAGAATCCCTGAATTCACTAAGTTCGATGGCGAGGGTAGCAAGACCACACTAGAGCACGTTAGCCAATTTTTGGCACAGTGTGGAGAGGTTAGCGGTATAAATGCTCTAAAGGTTAGACTATTTTCTCTCTCGCTATCTGGCACAACTTTCACTTGGTTTTTGGCGCTTCCGCCGAACTCTATCCAAACGTGGGATGATTTAGAGCGGAAATTCCATGATTATTTCTACACAGGTGAGACCGAACTCAGGCTTTCACATTTTACATCGGTTAAGTAGAAATCTAGTGAGAGCTCCTCTGAGTACATCAAGCGTTTCAGGGATACTAGAAACCGATGTTTTAGACTTAATATTTTAGAAAGGGACTTGGCGGAATTAGCTTTTAACGGGTTGCGTTCTGAAATCAAAGAGAGGTTAGATAACCAAAACTTTTTAGAAGTTAGCCAAGTTTTACAGCATGCTCTAGTCTAGGAAGGCCGAGCCAAAGATAAAAAGTTTATTAAGACGTTTAGCAAGCCTAGGGCTGAAATCTACATCATGGAACGCTCTGACGAGGAAGAGTCAGAGGAGGAGGATTCGACCAACATGTACGCGGCCGAATGGGTTTGGAACACTAAGAATAAACCTGTCACCTGCTCCGAGTTACGACCGTCCCCCACAAAGAATTGACTTAGTGAGGTCAAGTACTCGTTTGACATAACTAAATTTGATAAAATATTTGATTTTCTCTTAAAAAGTTAGCTTCTCAGGTTACCTAAGGGTCAAGTCATTCCACTTGCCGAGGAGTTAAAGAACCATCCATACTGTAAGTGGCATGATTCACATTCGCATAATACTAATGATTGCAATGTTTTTTGATGGCAGATACAATCGGCCATAGAAGAAGGACGATTGAAGATAGACCATGATCCGAAGATGAAGCTGGATAAAGATCCTTTTCCAGTCAACGCCATCGACCTCGGTGAAAAGAAGGTATTGATTCGGCCAGAACAGGCCGAGTCGGCTAAAGGGAAAGAGGTGATTGTTGGAGAACCGCGCACTCGCACACTCGTGCCAAAGAACCCCGAGGTAGGAGTGTGGAAACAGAACATTAATACCCCCTTCCGCTATGGCTCGCAAGAGGCCGAAGGTAACATATGACATGCTGTTGAACAAGCATTAGAGGAGGGCCAAGGAAGCAGGTCCACACGCTAAGCTAAAATAGTCGAAGGGTCCAAGACCCTCGAAGGGTGGCTTCGGACCGAAGCAAGCGAACCCTCCGCACGAAGGCTTCGGGCCACGGTGGTTCCGAGCCACAACGACCGAACCCCCCGTACAGCAGCTTCGACCCCTAGTGGTCGGGTCCCCCGTATTGTAACTTCGGTCCCCAATGGCCAAACCCCGCACCATGTTGGACGTCTCCGATGGGAGGCTTCGGCCGCACTGGCCGAACGTACCTTCGGCCTGGCAGGACCCTTCACTGGTGTGGTCCGAGATACCTTCTACTTGGCCGAACCCCCCTCCAGGTAACAGGTTCGGCTCACAGTGGGCGAGGCCACTAGAGCCGCTGATGCCTCTGCCGTATGATTGGGCGGGGACCCCATGGGCCCTGTACGTATATGGGTCAGGGTACCCTCCGCAACCTAACACTATGCCTTGTTTTCCTTCGGAGTATTATGGATGGCAGGGGCAAACAAACGTAGCGGAGGGGGGCATCGTCCACAAACTGTCCGTGGTGCCTCCGAATCGGACCATGCAGAGCGCAACCAAAGGGTGCGAGCACATGGAGGCCGAGGTTAGGGAGTCCGAAGCCATAACCATCAGAGTTGGGTCTCAGGAAGTCCCAATCCCAAGAACTTTGTCACCAAGGTCTAAAGGAGGTAAGTCTCATGCTTCGGTCAGACTCTGCGCCGAAGCCTGGCTCGATCGGCCTGACAAGGCCGGTCTGTCCGACGGGGTTCGCAGCGAAGCCCCCTCCGAACACAGGGAACACAAGGCCGAAGGGCACAATACCACTTCGGCCAGAATTAATGGAAGTCGAACAGTAGCACCAGGCGTAAAGCCACAACCATCTTGGGCCCCTCCAGGCATGTCCAAATCACAGAAGAGACACCTACAAAGACTACGGGCACAGGAGATGCGCGAGAAGAAAGCTGAGGCCGAGCGCGATGCTATCTTCGAAGAAATCCGCCCTCGGCCAGCTACCAAACAGCTATGGAGGGAGAAGGCGGTTTAGATGACCAACCTGACTCCTAGTCCAAGTGACGACGACGATGACATGCTCGACGATGATTACTCGCCCATCTCTAAGGGACCCGTGCCCCGGGTGATGGACATCAACATTGTCACGCTGCCTGCTGAGTTCGCCCTACCACAGGATGAGGCCGAGGTCGCTCATTTGAACCTCGGTCCGCGTAATGCCATCTTCGAGAAGCCCGAGGACTCGGCTCGCCATATAAAACCCCTCTATGTTAGAGGTCACATAGATGGGAATCCGATTTCCCGAATGCTCATCGACGGCGGTGCCACTGTTAACTTAATGCCTTATTCGTTGTTGAAGAAACTTGGCAGGGATGAGGATGACCTAAAGAAGACCAACTTGATGCTCAACGGCTTCAACGGTGAGAGCTCCGAGGCCAAGGGAGTACTCTCTATGGAGTTGACGGTGGGCAACAAGACATTGCCAACAACATTTTTCGTCATCGACGTACAAGGTAACTATAGCGTGTTACTCAGACGTGACTGGATTCACGCAAACTGTTGCATTCCTTCTACTCTACACCAGTGCTTGATACAGTGGGACGACGATGAAGTGGAGGTCATCCCCGCGAATACTTCGGCCCAAGTAGCTTTGGTCGATGTGTCAGTTGACGCCGTTCATAACAAAGTAGAGTGTCTATCAGGTAGAGATCTTTTGGATTACGATTTTGTTAGTGTATCCAGAGGACGGTACCAGTGTCTGTAAATCCGGTTGGAGTAGCACGTCTATTTTTGTATTAATAGTCATGTCTAGCAAGGGTAATCTAGATTGGCTAAAGTCTTGTGTGGAGCAGTATCGGTCTAATAAGGACGTTATTGCCGAAGCCATCGAGGACTTTAGCGAAGTAGAAAACTTAGGACAAGGTTTTGCTTTGGCCGATGCCTTGGATGAGGTCGACATAGGTGATGGTAGCATCCCAAGGCCGACTTTTGTAAACCAACATTTGCAGACCGATGAAAAGGCTGAAGTAATAAAGTTACTTCGGTCGTATGTCGATTGTTTCGCATGGGAGTATAGCGAGATGCTAGGGCTAAGCCGCGATCTCGTGGAGCATCGGCTGCCCATCAAGTCCGGATTTAGGCCTTATAAGCAGCCCTCCCCCCCCCCCCCCCCCGCCGCTTTAATTCGGTCGTCTATGACCGAGATAAAGAAGAAGTGGAGCGACTACTCAAGGCTGAATTTATTAGGCCATGCAGGTACGCGGAATGGGTTGCTAACATTGTGCCTGTAGAGAAGAAAGGGAGCGGCAAGATACGGGTATGCATTGATTTCCGAGATTTGAATAGAGCCACTCCAAAGGATGAGTATCCAATGCCGATAGCCGACATGCTGATCAACAATGCTTCAGGACACAAGGTACTAAGTTTTCTTGATGGCAATACTAGTTATAATCAAATCTTTATGGCCGAAGAGGACGTCTACAAGACTGCCTTTCGATGCCCTGGTTTTGTCGGTTTATTCGAGTGGGTTGTCATGACTTTTGGTTTGAAAAATGCCGGCGCCACATATCAGCGCGCTATGAACCTAATCTTTCATGACTTGTTAGGAGTCATGCTATAAGTTTACATCGATGATGTCGTAGTCAAATCAAACGCTATGGGAAACCATTTAGCCGATTTGAAGGTTGCTTTCGATAGGATGCGCAGTATGGGTTAAAAATTAACCCACTCAAGTGTGCTTTTGGTGTGTCAGCAGGTAAGTTCTTAGGTTTCATGATTCACGAGAGAGGCATCGAAATTGATCCTAAGAGACTTGAAAAGATTAGAAACATTTCAGCGCCGATATGTTGAACTATTTGTGTCGCTTTATATCCAACTTGTCCGGCAAGATTGATGCCTTTGTCCCCATACTCCGGCTAAAAAACGAAGCCGAGTTCACTTGGGGGGCAAGCCAACAAAGTGCTTTCGAAAAGATCAAGGAGTGCTTGTCGTCACCGCTGGTGGTGAGAGCGCCTAAAGCCGGGATTCCGTTTCGGTTGTACATCGCCGCTGAAGATGGCGTGATTGGAGCCATGCTAACCCAGGAGGTAGAGGGGAAGGAGTACATCATCACATTCTTGAGCCGCTGCCTGCTGGACACCGAAACCAGGTACGCTTTTGTGGAATGATTGTGTTTATCACTTTATTACACGTGCACCAAGTTACGCCACTATCTTCTCCCCACTACATGTGTTGTCGTTTGCCAAACCGATGTTATAAAGTACATGTTACAGAACCGATTCTAAGTGGAAGAATCGGAAAATGGGCTTACGCATTGATTGAGTACGATTTGGCCTGTGAACCCCTGAGAGCGATGAAAGGCCAAATCGTAGCTAACTTTATAGTTGATCATCACATAGATGTTAGCTGGAGTGATACTATTGCTTTAGTTGAGATAGTACAATGGAAACTTTATTTTGATGGTTCGGCTTGCAAGAGTGGCCAAGGTATTGGAGTGGTTCTCATATCACCTAATGGTATGCGCTTTGAAACTTCGGCCCGACTAGAGTTTTCTTCCACCAATAACCAAGTCGAATACGAAGCCTTATTGCTAGGTCTTGAATTGCTAGAATATGTGGATGCTAGACATGTTCACGCATATGGTGATTCGTTATTAGTAGTACAACAAGTAGCTAAGGATGCTCAATGTTTTAATGGCTTGCTAAATAGTTACTTGGATAAATGTCTAGACGTAGTTGCCACTTTCGATGACTTCAAAATCTTTCACGTGTCAAGAGAAGCCAATTCAATTGCTAATGATTTGGCTCAGCAAGCATCTGGATACCAAGTCAGGAGAGGAAAATTTTCTGTATTGGAGAAGCCGATGCTCGACCTTACTGCCGAAGCCAGTAACAGTGGGCAGGCACACCCTCCAGGTCAAACCCCTCTGGCCGCCGGAGGCCGCTGCGCCGCTGAAGGTCACTACGCACCAAGGATCCTAGACCGGAGTACCCTGCCAACCGAAGGTGCTGGCGTGCCGAAGTCTGTAGGCTGAAGCCTCCTGCACGGAGAAGGCTCCCCGGAGTCCGAACCCTCCGAAGGGCTTCGGCCCAGCACACTCCGAACGGCCACCTTGGCCAGGCTTCGGCAGGGAGCTGGAAGGGCTCGGGGGGCACCCCGAAGTCAGTAATTTAGAAGTTTTTTTAGAAGGTGGACCAGCGAGACCCTCTGAAACTTGTAAGGGCGATTGGAGAGTCCCGATCGTCCAATATTTGAGAGACCCTAGCAAAGGGTTGATCGGAAGGTTCGGCGACATGCGTTCAAATTCGTGTTGATAGACGACACATTGTATCGCCGAACCATCGACGAAGTGCTATTGAAGTGTTTAGACCATGAGCAGTCTCAGGTGGCTACAAGAGAAGTCCATGAAGGGCTTTGCGGCACTCATCAGTCGGCCCAAAAAATGAGTTGGATGCTCAAAAGAGCAGGTTTTTATTGGCCGACTATGACGGAAGATTGTTTCAAATACTATAGAGGGTGTGAAGCATGTCAGAGGTTTGGCAATATTCAGTTAGCTCCTGCCTCCTTGCTCAATCCTATTGTCAAGCCATGACTGTTTCGAGGTTGGGGTTTAGACTTCATCGACCAAATTCACCCTCCTTCCTCAAAAGGGCATCGGTTCATGTTGATGGCAACAGATTACTTCACTAAGTGGACCGAGGTCGTACCTCTCAAGAACATGACTCACAATGAGGTACGTGATTTTATTTTGAAGCACATCATACATAGATTCGGCATTCCTCAAACCCTTACTACATATCAAGGTAGTTCGTTTGTTTCTGGAGAAGTAAGGGACTTCACCGAATATTATGGTATTAAGTTGATAAACTCTTCACCTTACTATGCTCAGGTCAATGGTCAGGCCGAATCTAGTAATAAAACCGTGATTAAGCTCATTAAGAAGAAAATTGAGGAGTTTCCTAAAAGGTGGCATGAGGTGCTTTCCGAGGCGCTATGGGCTTGTAGGATTGCAAAGCACGGTGCTACCAAAGTCAGTCCATATGAGTTGGTATATGGACAAGAGGTCATTCTGCCTGTAGAGGTAGATCTTGGCTCCTTAAGAGTGTTGAAACAAGATGGCTTATCGGTAGACGAGTATGAAACTCTTCTAAAGGACAACCTAGAGGAAGTGACCGATAAGAGATTAAGGGCTTTAGAGGCCATAGAAGTAGACAAGAAGAGAGTAGCTAAAGCCTACAATAGGAAGGTTAAACCAAAATCATTTCAAATAGGAAATTTAGTGTGGAAAACGATTTTACCCTTAGGCACGAAGAGTCCCAAGTTTGGTAAATGGTCACCTAGTTGGGAAGGTCCTTTTAAGATAGCCGAAATTGCTCCCGGCAACGCATACGTGTTGGAATCCATGCAAAGAAAGCGGTTTCGAAAAGCTTTGAATGGTATGTACTTGAAAAGGTATTTCCCAAGTGTGTGGCAAACATCGTAAAAGTGTCGGAAAGCTGATATGGATGGTATCGTCTTCAACTCGTTGTGTTTTTAGTTCACTAGTTCACTAAAAGGCAGGGGGGCATGTGTTGATAGCAAAAAATGGCATTGATGGCTAGATTGTCAAAATATAAATTTTTGTGATTTGGGTCGAAAATACACATATCCAGGGTCTGTCCGAAGCCCTACCGGGCCGAAGTCCATCGAGCTATAGGCTCCGAAAGCCTCTAGCCAGCCCATGGGCTTCGGCTGGGAAGACTTCGGAGGCCCACGCTACCGAAGCTTCGGCTCGAGGAGCAGGCCTCGATGGGCCTGGCCGAAGCCCACTTCGGTAGAGGTAAAATTGTATGCGTTTCCAACTCAATCTTTATCTTTATCTGGCCGGATTAATAGCAGATTAGATTGGGAATTAAGCCCCTATAAATAGAGAGGCAAGGCCGGTGTAGAGACCCCCCAACTCAAACAAAACCAAAGCCCCATGCTTTGATCGTATTTAGTTTACCTTTACTTTCCTGTACCTCTTCGTGGGTTTGCCTGGAAGCCCTCCACCGGCCACTACGGAACAGTGGTAACCCTTGTTACTTCGCTTGTGAAGTATCCGTTAATCTACGTAATAGATTGTCATCACCTTGTTACTTCGCCTGTGAAGTATCCGCTAATCTGCGTAACAGATTGTTACCTTCGCTACTAGTGCAACACTTAGCAAAATTCGGTCCTCACGCCAAATTGGTACTTCGAATCATCTTTGTTGCAGGTTCCTACGTTTGGAGCTACTTCGTCGGATGAGTCCGGAGTTGAGAGATCGGTTTCGGAGGTCCCAGGACACACTTCGACGGGACTACAGGCTCCGGCAACAGGCTTCGCCAGCATACTTTGTCACAACGGGCTTCGCCACGACTATAGTCCGCACCGGACGAAGTTGCCCTCGCGCGCGGCCCTCGCGTCACTATTCCGTAGTTTGCTGTATCGGAGATCGCACGCCGAATCCCGCTGTTCAAAGGTGATCATCGCGTCCAGATCCATTTGGAGTCCATCTTCGGCCGGATCAGTCCGAACACCGAAGCACCCTTTGGCGGAGTACTTCGCACCAGACGCCGAAGGTACACTTCGGTGAACCCTTTGCACCAGACTTCGAACCAGATGGGCTCCGACTAGTTTGCTGATTTTATTTTGTTTAATCTATCTCTTTCGGCTAATTGGATTATTTTGCGTAATCTGGTTGCCTGGCGACTCTACCCCCTTATCACTACTAAGGGTAGTCGAAACGCGACGTCGGTGCCACGTCATGCTTAGGCTTGTCCCTAAGTATCCGTGCACTTTTGGATCGTCGAACTGACCCAAGTGCGGGGGCACGTTTCCGTGTCAACACATGCCTCTCCTTTTATAGGCACTACTCTAACCTACGAATAGACTACTATACCCCTAGGGTTTACAACTTTATTGCCTCTAGCAGTCACGAGGGTACAAATGGTAGTCTACTTTATTGGAAGCTCCTTTTCTGTCAGCTTTGCAGAATAGAATCTTCAAAGCCTTCTACACACTCGAAGTGTTGCAGTGGCTTCGGTAGTAGGCTTCGAACCCGTAGGCCTTCGCTACTTCCGAAATCTATCTTCGATATAGTGAAGGTTTTAAGCCGAAGTCGTCAAAGCTCTTGAGCCTTTACACTATCACCTCCGGAGTGGACCACCACAGCTTCACAGCTACTCCAAGCTCAAACTCCGCCCGTCCGTGTACCGAAGCCATGCATGGCCGAAGTACGTCAAGTCAACCTGACTTCGAAGCCCCTCCTTCGAAGTACCTTCTTACGAAGGGTTTTGTCCACCACCTTTCGAAGTCCCTCCTTCGTCCAAGGTCTCCGCATGAAGCACTGGCATAAGCACCCCTTCGTAGTATCTCAACCTTGAGCACACTCCACGAAGAGCCTTATCCGGACCATGTCTTCAATGCACCTCGACTTCTGAGACCTTCGTCAGGTGACCTCCCAAATGTCTCCATTTTGAGCACACTTGTGAGCCTTGCCTCATGTTGGACCGGAAACGGCGACCAGAGGGGGGGTGAATGGGAGCTTTTAAAAAGTCGGGCTAAAACTAGCCTTCGGTTTCAGTTTTGTCTCCTGCGGAACAGGCTTCGAACACTACCTTCGAAGGTCTGGTTCGGAGGTACTTCGACACCTTCGAACACAGGCTTCGGAGGAGCAAAAGTTTGAAGCCAAGAAGACTTCGCTCCACTTACAACCCTCGAAAAACTACTCTGCTAAGACAGTGCAGGCTCCGCACACGGGGTGCTTCGAGTAGGCTTCGCACTTCACCCTTCGCAAGAGTGGACAGCCCTCTGAGGACTTCGACCAAGTACTTGGCGGCAGCAACTAGTGCTGGGCTTCGTACACGAAGGTCTACACGCACACAACTGGACTAAACTAGGGGCTTCGACACAAGAAGCAAAATGGGCAACAATCAGGGCTTCGCTAGTAATCAGCGAGGTCTTGTCTCGTGTTACACAGAGCGACAGCACACTAAAAAAACACACTTCGCGAGAAAAACACCCTTCGCCAAGACAGGCTTCGGTGAACTGAAAACTAGCGAGGTATGCAACGCGAGCTCAAGCAAAAGCACACAGAAGCAGGGCTTCGCCGCTTGAACAAGGAACACAAAATATATTGAACTCTGGATGAAAACCAGCGAGGTCTGTGTGTACAGGAGCTCAACAGTAAATGCTCAAAGTGTTAAATGTTACCTACTGAGCCCCCATATTTATAGCCCACAGTTCACCCAAAGGAATTGACTACACTACCCCTAGGGTTTACATTCATTTTGTCTCTACAGAACTAAGGGGTACAAAAGGTAGTCCACCTTTATTCTGGAGGCTTCTCTGTCAGCTGCAGAGGGGACAGTGTCAGCCTTTTTCAGAACAGACAGTGTCAGCCTTTACAGTGTTGACTTCTGGAACCTCCCTTCGCACCGGAGGGTGCGGTAGCTTCGGCGAGAAGCCTTCAGCCTGTTGGCCTTCGCTCTGCCGAAGAAGTCCTTCGATACAGTGACGGTTTTAAGCCGAAGCCGTCAAAGCTCTTGGGCCTTCGCACCACCACCTCCGGAGTGGATCACCACGGCTTCGCAGCTACTCCCAGCTCGAACACCGTCCGTCCGTGTACCGAAGCCATGCATGGCCGAAGCACCTCAAGTCAACCTCACTCCGAAGCCCCACCTTTGGAGTACCACCCTTCGAAGTCCCTCCTTCGTCCAAGGCCTCCGCATGAAGCATTCCATGAGCACTTCGTCGCAGTGTCTCTCCCCGAGCACACTCCTCGACGAGCCTCACCCGGACCATGCCTTCGATGCGCCTCGACTTCTGAGACCTTCGTCGGGCCACCTTCGAATGTCTCCCTCCGGAGCACACTTCGAACCCTTGCCTCCGCAGAGGACTTGATCCACCAACTCCGAAGTCACTCCATTCGGAGTTCCTTCGAAGTGCCTCACCTCCGAGGACTTTGTCTCGGAGTACCTTCAGCCGGAGCCACGCTCCGCACTTTCCGCCTTCACCTGGCACGCCTCGACCCGAGGACCGACCCGGACCACCTTCGCAGCCACTGTGACGGAGCTCCTCGCTCCCCTGGCATCAAGCCTCCCGCCTGACCCAGGTTCACCTGGCTCGAACCTTGTCCGTCGCCTCCGAAGTCCCTGCGCACCACAGACAAGCAGACAAGTGTATCCAGTACTCCAGAGACCTCTCCGGGTTAGCAACCTCCGGCACACACTCCGGTGTACCGCCCAAAGTACCGAAGCCCCTTCGGTACACACCCAGTCATCGCGTACTGTCGAACCCCTCCGACGAGCACACTCCGCTGCACAGATGCAGCAAGCAAACACCGAACATCCTTCGGTGAAACACCTCCGAACGCCCTTCGGAGGTACCACCTCCGAAGCCCCTTCGGAGGTACCCTTCGAACAGAGGGTAAAAGTCTGTCAATCACTCATCACAACACCGAAACCACCCTTGGTTTCTCAATCTCCCCCTTGATGAGTGCATTGACAACCAAATCGAAGTTCAAGAAAATGTAAAAATTGTCAGCACACAAGTGACCATAACAACTTCAGAAAAGAGCCAAAGCATGTCACTTGATAAAAGAATTTTTCTCCCCCTTTGTAAAAGAGTAAAAGACCCTTTGGCAAATCTCCCCTTGATAAGAACTCCCCCTGAGTTAAGCAAACTTTTCTCCCCTTTATGTCAAAGATCTCTCCCCCTTTCGAAATTATGCCTTCTTGCGGCAGAGAACAACATAGCAAATCTCTCCGGAATTTCTCCCCCTTTGGCAATGCAAGCATCAAGGAGCATGTAAAAGATGCAAAGCTTCGAAATGAATAGAATTGCAAAGACATATAATGCAAAAATATGCCAACAGTAGCATCAATGACCATGTGCTCAGCTCAATTTAACATTCTGTGAAACAAGATGATGGCATGTGATTTTGTCATTTGTGAGATAAAAGCATCACCACTTAATCATAGCAGCTAGACATGTGAAGGCAAGGACTGCGCAAAGCTAACAAATTCTACCTTAGACAGACAAGTCTTGTTCAAAAGGAGCTGAGAAGGCAACCTTGATGATCAAATAAATTTGTTGTTCTTTTTTTAATGCCAGGGGTTATTTGTTTGTCCACCTTATACTTTCCAATCAAGCCAAGCCTAGGCAAGAAAGCCATCTGAAGCTTAAGGCGGTGATTTTGGCATACACTACACTATCCCAGTTCAGACCAATGTGCAATGGTAAGCAGTCTAGAATAGAGTAGTGCGACAAACAAACCCTCCTGGATCTTTTCATTGAAACCAGGCAAATCATGGATTTTTGATTTTGATTTTGATGAATTAAATATTTTGATGAGTATCCATGAATAAAGAACACGTTTTTCAAGTTGCAAATTTTAGCATCCAAGGAACAGTGTCTTGCTGTCAAGTAGATAAAAGATAGCTAAAAGCAGTCCAGCCTAAACAAGCTAGATACAAGATTGTGCGGTGAGCAAGTTTTGATTTTAGAAAATAAAACATCATGCACAATCAATGTTCCAGACATATTTCATAGAGCTGAGCTGTCATGATTTCTTTGAATTAAAAGCAGGCATATAATAGCAAAAGATGTAAATGCAATTCCACACATAATGAGCATATGCAAGGCAATTTAGAATCAGCTCCTCCTCACAAAATGCCGTAGGGATGACAAATACCAAGTTCCCCACGCAAGTAAGCAAATCGAGAAGCATCGAGGGGTTTTGTAAAAATATCGGCAAGCTGGTGTTGGGTATCAACATATTGAAGTTCAATATCACCCTTCTCATTGTGATCTTTGAGAAAATGATATCGTACATCAATGTGTTTGGTTCTGGAGTGCTGAACCGGGTTGTTTGCAATACAAATAGCACTAGTGTTATCACAAAAAAGTGGAACACTCTTATAATCTAACCCGAAATCCCGCAAAGTGGAAACCATCCACAAAATCTGAGAGCAACAGCTAGCTGCAGCAACATATTCGGCCTCAGCCGTCGATTGTGCAACACTAGACTGTTTGCGGGAAGACCAGCAAACCAGAGACGTACCCAAAAAATGACAAGTACCAGAGGTACTCTTCCTATCAATTCTACACCCAGCAAAATCCGCATCTGAATAGCCTCTAAGACATAAAGAAGAAGACGATGAATACCATATGCCAAATTCAAGGGTGTGTTTGAGATACCTGAGGATGCGCTTTACCGCTTGGCGGTGCGAAGCTCGTGGTGAAGCCTAAAAACGAGCGCACAGACACACTGCGAAGTGTATGTCCGGCCTCGTGGCAGTCAAGTAGAGGAGGGAACCGATCATGCTCCGGAACTCCTTCTGATCTACGGCTTCTCCATCTTCGTCAGGGTCCAATGCTACAGATGTAGCCATTGGAGTGGCGAGGGGCTTCGCATCGGACATGTCGAACTTCTTGAGCAGGTCCTTGGTGTACTTTGTCTGGTGGACAAAAGTACCTTGTTTGCTTTGCTTGATTTGCAAACCAAGGAAAAAGGTGAGTTCACCCATCATCGACATTTCAAACTCCCTGCTCATGGTATCTGCAAACTCGGCAACCAAAGCATGAGAAGAGCCACCAAAGATGATATCATCCACATAAATCTGAACTAGGAGGAAATCTTTGCCATGCTTGAGAGTAAACAGTGTTTTATCAACGGAGCCCATCAAATACCCTCGCTCAAGCAAAAAAGACCTAAGTCTGTCATACCAAGCCCGAGGGGCCTGCTTGAGTCCATAAAGAGCCTTATGAAGTTTAAGGACTTTATGTGGGTACCTGGGGTTTTCAAAACCAGGGGGTTGTTTTACATAAACATCTTCACCTATGAAACCATTAAGAAAAGCACTTTTGACATCCATTTGATAGAGTTTGAATCCCCGGGATGTCGCAAAGGCAAGCAAAATCCTAATGGCCTCAAGGCGAGCAACAGGTGCAAAAGTTTCAGTAAAATCAATCCCTTCTAGTTGAGAAAAGCCCTGAGCTACAAGTCTAGCCTTATTTCTAACAATTGTCCCATCCTCCCCTTGTTTATTTTTGAAAATCCATTTTGTTCCAATGAAATGAACATTAGGTGGAGGATCTACTAAAGTCCAGACTTGGTTTCTCTCAAAATTTTCAAGTTCCTCATGCATGGCATTGATCCAACTAGAATCAGAAAGTGCATGACTAACATCTAAGGGCTCGAAAGAAGCAACAAAAGCAGCATTAGTGAAATGAGCGTGAGAACGTGTTACCCTTCGATCAAGCTCACCAATGATCTGCTCGGGAGGGTGCATCCTTTGAACATGATGTGGAGCCTCGCGGCGGGATGCAGTCTCCCCCTCAACTTGTGCGTTGGAGTGGTCCAAGATGACCGATGTTGAGGTAGTCGCTTCGGGACCTCGTGCCGAAGTAGTAGAAGCGGGGTCAGCTTCGGGGGTTGATGTCGAGGGTAGTAGGGGATCATCCTCGAATTCTCCGGGATCTTCGTCTTCGAATAAGGTCTGTTCCATGTCGTGTTCATTTGCCTGTTCAAGAGCAGAACTAACAGAGGGGGTTGATTCATCAAAAGTCACATCACATGACTCGATGACAGTGTTAGTTTCCAAGTTATAAACACGATAAGAATGGCCATGAGTAGTATAACCCAAAAAGATCCCGTCAGAAGATCGCGACTCAAATTTATCCAAGTTACCACGTTTTAGGATAAAGCAGCGACAGCCAAAAACTCGAAGATAAGTAACCTTGGGCTGTCTCCCAAAACGCAGCTCATAAGATGTCAAGTTTAAAATTGAGCGCAAGAAAATTCGGTTTGAGATGTAGCAAGCAGTGTTCATGGCCTCAGCCCAGAATTTTCTAGGAGTCCTATGCTCATCAAGCATCGTCCTAGCCATCTCAACCAAAGTGCGGTTTTTCCTCTCAACAACACCATTCTGTTGAGGAACCCGCGGAGCAGAGAATTGATGTTCTATGCCATGCTCCATGCAAAAGTCAACAAAGAGACTATTTTTGAACTCGGTGCCATTATCGCTTCGAATGAATTTTAATGCACCAGGGAGTTCAGTAAAAAGTCTTAAAGCCAAGCTCCGAAAGTGTGAAAACACTTCGTCCTTGCTTGCAAGAAAGAAGACCCAAGAGTAGCGAGAGAAATCGTCGACAATTACTAGAACATACCACTTGCCGCCTAAAGAACTAACCCGAGAAGGACCTACAGTGTCCATATGGAGGAGTTCTCCGGGTTGTTCAGTCATCACTGTGGTGACTGGCGAATGCGAAGCGGCAATCATTTTTCCATGTCGACAAGGAGCGCAAACTAAATTCTTCTCAAACTTGAGCTTGGGCAATCCTCGGATCAAGCCTAGGGCGCTCAGACGAGCGAGCAACTCAAAGCTCATATGTCCTAGTCTCCTATGCCACTTCCAAAGCTCAGAAGTCGAATGTGCAACAAGACAATGAGAAGAACCAGACGACTCTGAAAAATCAGCTCCAAAAACTCTCCCAACCCTAAAGATCTTACACACCACAACGCCATCAGAATTGAGCACTTGCGAAGTATCGCGATGAAATCGCACTTCGAAGCCCTCATCAAGCAACTGAGATACAGACAGCAAATTGTATCCCAGGTTTTCAACCAAAGCAACATCTTTGAGAGTGAAGTTCGCGTTAATTCTTACCACACCTTTACCTTTCACTCTACTCCTTCGATTGTTTCCGAAGGTGATATGTTCCCTTTGCTTGGTTGAGGTGAGGCTGGAGAACCAAGCTGCATCTCCGGTCATGTGGCGCGAACAACCGGAGTCCATGATCCACGTGCCCTCCAAGCCTCGATCTGTCGCCTACACATGATAAGAACGTCTCGATCGCTCAGTGCTGGGGTGAGTAAAATAATGACGAGGCATCCAGCACTGAGTGACACGAGTAGTAGGCACAGTAAAAGCAGACGGTCTACGCACATGAAAATCAGAATGATGCAAAGTGCGAGGTCTACCTACATGCAAAGAACGCAAGGCATGACGAGGTCTCCTACTCTGACGAGGTACAAAGCTACTCGCCCGAGGTCTACCACCATATGGAACATGGTGAACACCTCGAGGAGCAAAACCTCTCTGAGAAGCACAAGGAGCCTCGAAAACAGGACGAGAGTAATACTCAGACTCATGCATACCTAAAGATGGGTAATGCATGTCCTGATAGCTCATCGCCTGTGCACGTCGCTCATCCTTGATGCGACGGAAACAGAAACCGATCAAATGACCCGCCCGCTGACAATAAGAACAGAGAAACACTCTCCTGGGGGCACTCTCATGGGTCATAGGAGCAACTCTCACAGGCTCCTTGGGTTTCTTCTGAGTGGTTTTCTTGGGAGGATTTTTCTTGATAGGAGGAGTGGTTTTCTTTGGTGGATGGGTAGGCTTTTTGGCTGGTGGGGTGTCCAACAGAGCTCTCTCTTTCTCTAGGGTGGTGGAAGAGGTAAAAACAGTTTTGGTCTTACTGTCTGAAGCTATCCTCTCAAAACCCAAACCTAGAGCTACCCCGGCTCTGTCAGCACACAACTTGGTCTTGGCCAAGAGCAAATCCATCCTACCCTTTCCCTCAGTGCATTTATTAACCACGGACAGGAGGTATTCATTTTCTGACATGAGGTTTTCAGCTCACTCTCTAACAGTGCCTAGCTGGTCCTTAAGGGTGATGCAAGTGTCACAAACAGGTTGCACATCCTTAGAACTACCGGCCCTCTCCAATCTAGCCTCCAAATCATGAACATGCTTATCACGTAAATTAATGCTATCGCGTAATAAAGAGCAGTTCATGCAATCAATAATATCATGAGGTCTAGAATCCACCTCCAAAAGCTGCTTCTGTGCAGTCTCAAGCTCAGAAAGAGTTTGAGCATGAACAGAACGCAACTGAGCAAGCTCACTCATGACAACAGAACATGATTCACATTCAGCATCATTAAACTTAGACTTAAGCATGGCATATTCAGTAGAAACATTTTCTACCCTAAGTCTAAGATCTTTTCTTTCTCTAGCGGCTTGCACAAGTAATCTATCCTGACCAAGCACTACTTCATTCAGCTCATCTAATTTAATTAAAAGTTGGTCAGATGATAGGTTTACCTCAGATGAGTCAAGCTCATCGCCGCTGTGATCGCTGTCGGCCATGAAGCAAAGGCCGGTGAAGTCACGTCCCTTCTTGTCCTTCTTGTCCTCCTTCCTTGGGGACTCCTCCTCCTCAGAGCTCGACTCCTCAGTTGAGGATGTGTCGATGTCGCTGAGAGCAGCAACAAAAGCTCTGGAAGCGGCCTTGGCTACTTTCTTAGCCATCTTGCCGCGCTTGCCCTTCACAAAAGGCTTCCTCTCCTTTTTGTGGTATTTGGGGCGCTCACTCTCATCTCTCTTCTTGAGCTTGGGGCAATTAGCCTTGATGTGAGAAGTGTCACCGCATTCGAAACAACCACCAAAACCACTTCTCCTCTGATCCCGTCTCTCATGATGAAAGCGGGTGAACCTCCGGGCAATGAGAGCAAGCTCATCATCGGCTAGAGTGTCCACCTGCTCCTTTGTGACGGAGACCAGGGAGGACAAAGCAAAACCATCTGCTAGAACACAAGTGCCTGATGTGCTTGGTTCTGCAGTGGTGCCACGGCTAGTGCTAGAAACCAATGCCAATGGCTGTGGCAAAGAGCTTCTGTGCACAGCGAGAGATGCCTTGGCAATCTCTGTGGACTTCAGCTTGCTAAAGAGTTCATCACAGGTCAAGGTGTCATAGCCTGTGGACTCCTCAATGCTGGATATCTTCACTTCCCATATGCTACGGTCAAGAGCATAGAGAAGCTTGATAGCCCTATCGTGATCACTGTAAGCAAGCGTCCCGTTGGACCGCAAGTTACTCACTATCGCGTCAAAGCGAGAAAACATGGCATCTACAGATTCACCAGGTGCCTGCACAAACAGCTGATACTGTTGATTGTAGGTGCTTTGGCGCCTGGCCTTGATCTGAGCAGAGCCCTCATGAAAGACAGTGAGTGTTGTCCAAATCTCCCTAGCAGTCCTAAGGTGCTGCACCCTATCGAACTCACTCCGACTCAGACCGATGAACAGTATGTTCCTTGCCTTCGAGTTGGCAATGTACTGATCTTTTTCGGTTTGAGTGGTGCGGGTATCAGGGATGGAGTATTGTGAGTCCACAATCTCCCAAATTGCATTTCCTTGGCTTAACAAGTAAGCCTCCATGCGCACCTTCCAGTATGCAAAATCTGTCCCATCGAACAGAGGAATTTTACTGCCTCTATCCATGTCGCCAACAGATCACAAAACCGGTTAAGGTCAACTGGTGATCTTAACCCGCTCTGATACCAATTGTTGGACCGGAAACGGCGACCAGAGGGGGGGTGAATGGGAGCTTTTAAAAATTCGGGCTAAAACTAGCCTTCGGTTTCAGTTTTGTCTCCTGCGGAACAGGCTTCGAACACTACCTTCGAAGGTCTGGTTCGGAGGTACTTCGACACCTTCGAACACAGGCTTCGGAGGAGCAAAAGTTTGAAGCCAAGAAGACTTCGCTCCACTTACAACCCTCGAAAAACTACTCTGCTAAGACAGTGCAGGCTCCGCACACAGGGTGCTTCGAGTAGGCTTCGCACTTCACCCTTCGCAAGAGTGGACAGCCCTCTGAGGACTTCGACCAAGTACTTGGCGGCAGCAACTGGTGCTGGGCTTCGTACACGAAGGTCTACACGCACACAACTGGACTAAACTAGGGGCTTCGACACAAGAAGCAAAACGGGCAACAATCAGGGCTTCGCTAGTAATCAGCGAGGTCTTGTCTCGTGTTACACAGAGCGACAGCACACTAAAAAAACACACTTCGCGAGAAAAACACCCTTCGCCAAGACAGGCTTCGGTGAACTGAAAACTAGCGAGGTATGCAACGCGAGCTCAAGCAAAAGCACACAGAAGCAGGGCTTCGCCGCTTGAACAAGGAACACAAAATATATTGAACTCTGGATGAAAACCAGCGAGGTCTGTGTGTACAGGAGCTCAACAGTAAATGCTCAAAGTGTTAAATGTTACCTACTGAGCCCCCATATTTATAGCCCACAGTTCACCCAAAGGAATTGACTACACTACCCCTAGGGTTTACATTCATTTTGTCTCTACAGAACTAAGGGGTACAAAAGGTAGTCCACCTTTATTCAGGAGGCTTCTCTGTCAGCTGCAGAGGGGACAGTGTCAGCCTTTTTCAGAACAGACAGTGTCAGCCTTTACAGTGTTGACTTCTGGAACCTCCCTTCGCACCGGAGGGTGCGGTAGCTTCGGCGAGAAGCCTTCAGCCTGTTGGCCTTCGCTCTGCCGAAGAAGTCCTTCGATACAGTGACGGTTTTAAGCCGAAGCCGTCAAAGCTCTTGGGCCTTCGCACCACCACCTCCGGAGTGGATCACCACGGCTTCGCAGCTACTCCCAGCTCGAACACCGTCCGTCCGTGTACCGAAGCCATGCATGGCCGAAGCACCTCAAGTCAACCTCACTCCGAAGCCCCACCTTCGGAGTACCACCCTTCGAAGTCCCTCCTTCGTCCAAGGCCTCCGCATGAAGCATTCCATGAGCACTTCGTCGCAGTGTCTCTCCCCGAGCACACTCCTCGACGAGCCTCACCCGGACCATGCCTTCGATGCGCCTCGACTTCTGAGACCTTCGTCGGGCCACCTTCGAATGTCTCCCTCCGGAGCACACTTCGAACCCTTGCCTCCGCAGAGGACTTGATCCACCAACTCCGAAGTCACTCCATTCGGAGTTCCTTCGAAGTGCCTCACCTCCGAGGACTTTGTCTCGGAGTACCTTCAGCCGGAGCCACGCTCCGCACTTTCCGCCTTCACCTGGCACGCCTCGACCCGAGGACCGACCCGGACCACCTTCGCAGCCACTGTGACGGAGCTCCTCGCTCCCCTGGCATCAAGCCTCCCGCCTGACCCAGGTTCACCTGGCTCGAACCTTGTCCGTCGCCTCCGAAGTCCCTGCGCACCACAGACAAGCAGACAAGTGTATCCAGTACTCCAGAGACCTCTCCGGGTTAGCAACCTCCGGCACACACTCCGGTGTACCGCCCAAAGTACCGAAGCCCCTTCGGTACACACCCAGTCATCGCGTACTGTCGGACCCCTCCGACGAGCACACTCCGCTGCACAGCTGCAGCAAGCAAACACCGAACATCCTTCGGTGAAACACCTCCGAACGCCCTTCGGAGGTACCACCTTCGAAGCCCCTTCGGAGGTACCCTTCGAACAGAGGGTAAAAGTCTGTCAATCACTCATCACAACACCGAAACCACCCTTGGTTTCTCACCTCATTTCTGAGGATCTCGTCCGCCAGCCTTCGAAGTTACTCCTTCGGAGTCCCCTTCGAAGTGTCTCGCCTCTTAGGACTTTTCCTCGAGGTATCTTCAGCCGAAGTCCCCCTCCGCACTTTCTGCCTTCAACTGGTGCACCTCGACCCGAGGCCCGACCTTGACATCACACAACCTCCGTGACCAAGCTTCCCACTTGCCTAGCACTTAGCTCCCTGCTTGACCCAGTTCACCTTCTGTGCTGACCGTCCAGTCGCCTCCGAAGTCACTTCTACACCATCGACAAGCAGACAAGTGTATCCGATACCCTGGAGACCTCTCCGGGTATAACACCCTCCGGTACACACACTGGTGTACTGCCTAAAGTACCAACCCCTTTGAAACAACCTCTGAACTGTATATTGCTGGACCCCTCCGACAGATATACCTTGTTGCGAACATGCGCAGACTGTAAACACACCTCCAAACCCATTCGAAGGGACCCCTTCACTCATAAGAAAATCTGCCAATCACTCATCACAGACAAACCAAGGCACATCTCAACTTGGTTTCTCACGGCCCTTACCCGAAGTAGCTTTAGGACTTTGAGTATGTCTAGTGGAGTGTGGTTTGGAGGTTCCACAACTTGAGGGAGATTCAAAGCAATCTTTTAATCGAAGTCCAGAAGGCCCTAAAATTGGCTTTGGTGTTCGATGTATCTTGATCAACTCTCAATCAACCTTAAGTACAACGAGAGTTATCCCCCCAACAGTACCTGATAGCCATTTACCCATGGGGAATTACTATATTAGGGTATGAGCATGGAATAAATTAGTAACTATGGGTAAACTTTTAAGTAGAAAGTTGTATCCATTGGGCAAAGCATGTATGGGTATGCAAAAGCAGTACTAGTACATTTTTACCTGTGTACCACATCATGGGTCAAATTGCCATCTAATACTCATCAGCTCAGCATCATGGGCCAAATTGTGAGCCATCACTCATCAACCCAAAAGAAAATCGAAAGCCCATCCCAAATTTGAGTAACCCTAAAATTGCTCCCCTCTCTTCTTTGCCTCTCTCCTGGTCCAGTGCTCCCCTCTCCTCCCATGTGCAATCCATCACCGCTTACTCCCCGCGCACGACGTCACTCTCTCACTTGCGCACGTGTTGCTATTGCTCTCTTGCACGCCACCGCCACCACCTGCTTGGGCATCGTCGCTCCCCCACCTACTACCAATCGGATTAAGTTGGCCACTATCAGTCTTCCACTAGTCTCTAACAGATAGGGTTGATATAAACTATTCTGGGTAGAGCAATTGAGACAACGGGACCATGCCAAAGGAAAAGTGGATCTGCACCGCCCAAATCTAGAGGTTGTGTGATTCTCTTGAGTCTAGGTGGCGTTTGTAGGATTATAAGTGAATCTCTACCAACAATGGTCTCACATGGACAAACTTTATTGTTGCATGTTTTCTCATTCCATATAAAGGAAAAATCCTCTTATATCAGAAAGCCAGGTATCATACTTCAATTTATCCCATACCTATGTCACGTCCTCTCGCTCGGGTATCGACAGCACCTTCGGCCGAGCCTCCCACCCTTCTGAGCACCCCCACACCTCTAGTTACCCCTCACCAGTCGAGCATCACAAGGCACCAGATCTCACGCCTAGGTGCTAGATCTCGCACCTCTAGATGCTTCCTCCCCCACCGACCGTTGTCGGAGGGCATGCCTAGGCTGTCGGACCCGTCGACCACCGACTGCCGACCACCCGCCCACTAGCCCCTGTCGCCGTGCCGTGCCGTGCCGTGTCGCCCCGCCCGGCCGTTAGCCACGTCCTATAGAGAAATAGAGAGAGAGGAAGAAGAAATAAAGAAGAGGAAGAAAAAGAAAGTAGAGAAGAAAGAAAAAAGAAAAACACAAAGAAAATGATAATATTTTATTTTCTGTGTGATTTTTATGATGTTTTTGAGATCAATTATTTTATAGAGATGTGATCTTTTATAATCATCCCCTGTAAAAAAGATATGTAGAGGATGAAATTTAGAACATGTACTAGAAATACTCTAAGAATAGACATATATAGAAAAAGGAAAAAATAAGAACAATTTTGTTATTACACCCAATAAGGTCATATAAGGCTTGGTTTGGCTGTTTGGCTGCCAAACCAAGCCTAAAATATTTAAAATATATGCTACAACTTGCTAATCCGCACGGCTGAAACCGCGAGCTCAGAAGGAAAAACGCCATAAAAAAGAATCACGACACAAAAAATATATCACGAAAAGCAAAACAGAAAAATCGGACGCGACGTACCAACCCCTCGCCTCCCCCGATGGCCGGCGCCTCATCTGGCGGCGGCGGCGGCGGCGGCGGCGGCGGGCCCCACCCGTCAGCCTCCCCGGCCGCGGAGGCTAGTAGTCCGTCGTCGTCGTCGGCGTCGGTGTCCCTCGATGGCGGTCTCCTCCTCCGTCTCCTCCAAAACCCTACCCCGCAGCCGCGCCACCAAACCCCCGCACAGGCGGCGCTCGCCGGGCCGCAGCAGTTATTCGTGGACCCCGCTGTCGCCTCCGCGGGGCCACTGTTCCCCTCCGCCTCGCCCGACGCGCCACAGCAGCACAGCGGGGGCTTCGCGTGGCCCTCCCCCTCTAACCCGCAGCAGCTGCTCCGGTTTCCCCATCCCCGCTTCGCGCAGCCGCTGGATCCCTATTCGGTGCGCGGAGGGGGCGGCCTCGCTGCCGTGGATAGGGTTGTCGGGAACAGAGCGGAGAAGCCCAGGCCAGGGGCGCCGCCTCCCGGGTTCAGCAAGTCCTCTCATCCGGCTGCTTCCCGTGAGGCGTCGAATGCACTTGGTGGAATACAAAACAGGGATCAGAGAAGGGAACTGAGCGACCAACATCTGAGGGGTTTCGGTAGAATGCTAGAGAAAGAGCAGCGGACAGTGCCAGCTTTTGTGGGTGGTCATGAACCATTAGGCAGAATGGTCCCTGGAGAGCGGCACACAGTGCAAATCACAGGTGGTTGTGATGCGCCTACTGGAAGAATGTACAGGGAACATCCGCAGCGACATGATCACTTCTTGTCAAGGATGCCGCCTGATTGCAATGCCCCTGAACCATTTGGTAGGATGCCTCGTGGTGAGCAGCATATGCATCCAATTGCAGGTGGTAGGGTGCACCATAGAGAACAGCATACGTCTCCTGTCACTGGTGGCAGGTTGTCAAACAGAGGTCAGTGGCAACAAGAGCACAACTTGACAAACATGCCGCAAAGAGAGCAGAGGTGGCAGGGGCATAAAGATGATAAGGGACACACTTCAATGCCTGACAGTGGTAAAGTGGCTGTGGATGTAAGGGAGGATAGAGGCAAGAAGATGGTGGCATCCACAAATGGTTTGGAGGGTGTTGTTGTTGTTGATGAAGTAGGTTTTGAGCACAGAGTTGATGGAGCGGTTTTTGAGGCAAAGAAGTTTCAAGTCTCGTATCAAAAGAGCGAGGTTAGGTCTGCTGGGCAGGATGAGGAAGAGGACAATACCAACAAGGATGACGATGCTACAATTGAGAAGCTGATGGAGACTGTGGTTATTGAGGGCAATGATGAGACCAAGAACATGGTGGTGCAAATAAGTGGTTCAAAGAGTAAGGTATATTCGATATCTCTAGCTGTTTAATATAAAGTTTGACCTACGGCTTAGCGCAACTTTCCTTTTTTGTCTTATTAATGCCTGAAATGGAACTAATGCCTTTCTTCCTTCTCATGTCTATTTCTGCGAGGAAGTAGTACTAATTTGGCCCTACAGTTGTACTTTGATTTCTCATATTATAGTATGTGTTCGGTCTAACATCTGAGAAGGATCATCAGGGTTCTTTATTTGGCCTGTGGTCATTAGTATTTAATTTAGTAATCGGAGATGTCAAATGTGTATTATCCCAACCAATTGTATGGGGTTCCAAAGTTGATGCTAATAATAACGATTCATCATGAGACTCAGGTTCTGCACCATCATTCTTAGAAATATGCTTTGTGTTCAGGCAAATAACATACAACCTTCCTGCTCTGACTCCAAGAAATGAACTACAACTTCTGAAAACACGTTGACTTGCTTCTTGAATCCATCCAAGTTAAGTCAGAAAAGGAACCTTTTTGACAAGCTAGTTGATCTTGAACTCAAACTGAACAGAATTCAAGTCTATATGGTGTAAGCTTTGACTTTATTCAAATTTATTACTCAGCCTAATTGTGTACTAGTATGTGAAATTGTGAATATATATCCACATATACTAATTCCTAATTTCCTATTA
This sequence comes from Zizania palustris, assembly GCA_019279435.1. NCBI lineage: Eukaryota > Viridiplantae > Streptophyta > Magnoliopsida > Poales > Poaceae > Zizania > Zizania palustris. The sequence goes on from JAAALK010000082.1 coordinate 69,793,202, forward strand.
AGTTGAGCCAAGATTGGACATATTATGTACTGATGTACTTGCATGTAAATCAAACCTGAGCAGTGAGATCGAGATATAGCCTAGTCCAGCCATTCAAGATTTGAGCTCAAGCTTAGACTCACTGACTCACATTCATATTAAAACCCTGATAATGTTGACCTTAAGCTGTGCATAATGGCCCGTGCATAACAAGGTTCCCCAGAGTTTGGTTTGTTTCCACCTCCCAGGTGCAATTGATTTCTATATATATGTCTCGGTAACAGCAGATCACATTAAAGTTACTGTAATTTACTAAACCAAGTGAATTATTTGAGTGTAAACCGTAATACTGTATACACTATACAGAACAATATACATTTTGGAGTTCTAGCTTCAAGTGTGAGATAAACTATTTGTAGCTTTTTGCTCTGTTTCATTGTCAAAATCCCTTGCCAGTTGACACTGATACTTAAAAAATGATTTCACAGTTTTGAGACAGTCCTTACCCATATGTTCGATATAATGATGTAACTTAGTCATCATCTCTTTCCTTGCAGGACTTCAGATCAGACTCTAGAGGGCATAATGTATCAAGCCAACGAGTAAGAGTTCAGAGGAGAAACAGGCCATGTCGGTTTGACATAGATCAATTTACGCCTAGTTTTATGTCAATATTTGAATCTTTGGTGCCCTCGGATGAAGAAATTTCAAAACAGAAGCAGTTGCTAACAGCTCTGAGCAAACTAATAAACAAGGAATGGCCTAATGCAAAGCTTTTCCTCTATGGTTCATGTGCTAATTCATTCGGTTTCTCAAATAGTGATATTGATCTTTGTCTGTCTATTGACTACAAGGAAATGAGCAAGGTTGATATTATTTTGAAATTAGCAGACATTCTCCATGCTGGTAATCTCCAGAATATTCAGGTGAGCTAGAATCTCTTTTCACGCTGTGTTCTGACATGTGAATCTTTTGAGTTGAATAATAACTTGAATATGATATATGTCATAAACAACGTGCTGATGCAACCTACAATTGCTTTCTAAAACATGTGGGATGTGAAATATCAAGAGTTCAGCCTTTGTGACCTAAGTCTCTATGTTGGTGTATTAACTACATGTTTGTGTTTTCCATTTGGATGAAACATCAATATAACTTTTGCATTAAACTATTTTCATGCTGGAACCTTTCCAATATGGATGGAGTTTGATCATGTGTCCTTAACTTCTGGCATATTGATAAAAATTTGCAGGCTTTAACTCGAGCAAGGGTCCCAATAGTGAAGCTTATGGATCCAAATACAGGGCTTTCATGTGACATATGTGTTAATAACCTTTTAGCAGTTGTTAACACAAAACTTCTGAGAGATTATTCACAAATAGATAAAAGGTTACGACAATTAGCATTCATTGTGAAGCATTGGGCTAAATCTCGGTGTGTAAATGAAACTTACCGCGGAACACTCTCTAGTTACGCGTAAGTTTCCTGTAGACTTTTTAAATTTTCTGTTTTGTCCATGCATGATCATGGTCTGAACTTTGTTGTTTTCTTTACATTCAGCTATGTGATAATGTGCATCCACCTCTTACAGTTACGGGGAATACTCCCATGTCTACAGGTATCTGGATTGTAGTCCAATTGTTGTACAATTATATTTTCCCACATACTAATATTTGTTATCTTTTACCTTTGTGAAAAGTTATGCTTGGGACTCTAGGCTTCAAGGTGTATATTACTGTTACAGAACTACAGCTTTTTAAATCTATATATTTGGCACTTACAATTTACCTAGATTGAATATGTGGAACGATAAACACACGCCTCATTTTGGAGCTAATATTTGGCTATTTGCCATGTGAAAACTTTATGATTTACTAATGTTAAGACAGTCATCAAAGTAGAAAAGACATACACTTGTTTATGCATAATTTTGGATCTAATATTTACTATTTGAACTATATGTTATAAACTACTAGTGTTAAGATACTTACTGAGGTCAGGAAGGTAAACACTTGTTTATACGTACGACCATGTTACTCTGTTGTGGTTTTCTGGAAAGGTTACATATTGATGTATTCACACCATTTTGTAACTTGTTTCATGTGTTCCATTGATGCTGTGTAGGTTTGCTGGTGTGCTTTTTGCCATATTAACCTTAATGCAGTAGGTGAAAGGTTTTAGGGAAAAGTCTATATTTGGTCCCTCAATTCTTCACGTGGTTCAGTTTCCATCCCTCAACTCCAATACTGGGTATTACTCGTCCCTCAATCAGTCAATTGTCAAAAACATCTAAATGATGTCCTTGTGCAGGTATATGGGCTGTTTTGTCCTAGGGTGGCATCCTAATTGGTTGCCAACATGGCAAACAAATCAGTGAAAAAGAATAAAAAATGATCGGATCCACCAGATTAACCACCTAGGCATGCCTTGTTCCTCTTCCTCATCCTCATTCTATCAAAAAGAAAGAAAGTCTGATATTTGCGTCAAGGTTATGTGGCAGCCACCTCACTCAATCCAGCCTAGGGACTTTATTAGACAATTTTAATAGTTCAGGGACAGGTTCTATCAGGTATTGGAATTGTGAGATGAAAAGCGAGACATATGAAGAGTTGAGGGACCAAATGTCCAAATGTAGACTTTTTCCTAGGTTTTATATGCTGTCATTCTGTATGTTGTGCAGTAAACAGTTAACTTCAATAGATCCAATAGTTTTGTATTGCTGGATTGTTAATTTTAATGATTTTTTCTTTCTGTCAGTATATATATATTTTCAATGTTTTGCTTTATTCATATTGTTGCTCTTATCTAAGAGAAGAAACATTGACTTAGTTGTGTACTATACAAGAATTATATATCCCATATGGCTACTGGGGATGTAAATGGGCTGACCCATGGCCCATGGGTAACCCATTGGCTCACTCTAGTTCATTTGATGTACAATTTTATACCCAATAATAACTAGCAAATGAGAGAAAAATGCACTTTTAGTTGGATGGGGTTTGGTCAATGCCCATGAAGTTGCAAACTTGCATCCCTAATGGCTAGAGCACAATGGGACATTTGCCTATTTGAGTTTTTCTATTGTATATTTGTTTCTTGCCTTCTCCGCCAGTCTTATTTCTTTATTATAAAGATACCATAAGGGTGCTTCCTTAGCATGCAGAAAATATGAAACAGAAGCTGACATATCTTTGTACTATGTTGTTGCATATTTATTTACTGTTTGTTTTACAACTGTACTATTATTTTGTTTGCCACTAACTACCAATGAGATGCCAGGAAATGGACCCGACGTATTATGTCACCGTTGACAATAATACTTGTGCTTACTTTGATCAAGTGGACAGACTAAATAGCTATGGTGCTCGAAACAAAGAGACTGTATCAAAGCTGCTTTGGACCTTTTTTCATTACTGGGCGTACCAGCATGATTACACAAAAGATGTCATATCCATTCGTACTGGAAGGATCATTAGGTATGCTATATATCCCACATGTTAAACCATCCTTCCATTACCACGAAATTCTCCTGGTGTGCCAACTGCCAAGCTTTTGTTCCTGATTTCTATTTGAATGGTCCATGATGCGTAAAACTGCAAGCAGCAACATTTATTATGCCACCTGGGCCCTGGCCACCTCATTTAGTATGACAGTTTAACTTTAACTTTGAAGTCTCTTGTATCATTCCCAAATTAGCTAGATTTAAACCTCCTGCGATCTGCTGCCACCAGGGAACACACCGCCACGTCGCCCCTTGGTGGAACTATCATTTTTGTGAAAACATCCTCCTGTTTATCACTAATTGCGTGAAGGCCTGTTGTCGTACTCTCCGCTGTTTTTTACGTCTATGTGACTGTTCCTTCGTTTCTTAATATTTTATACGCGAAGGAGAAAATTTGGAAAATCAGAGCGTACTCTAAAAACAGAAAACTCAGAGGGTTTTTCACAAAATGGCCAGGCTGTTGGGAGCCAGAGCTGCTGCATGCCTGTGATCCCCATTTGGTTGTCCCGTCTCCCATGCCTAACCCTAGCCGTCCCTCACCTCCAGTCCTCCACCGCAGGTTGCCGCAGGTCTGGCCGGTGTGTTTCCCTCCACTCACTTTCCCCTCCCACTACCTCCTCTCAACTCTCATCATGCAGCCCTCCAGAGCGCCCCCCTCCCCCAGTGCCGGCGACCCCTCTCGCGCTGCCGCCAACACCGATGGCCTCCCCCCATGTTGCCTCTGCCTCCAGCATAGGAACTCCCCCAGCGCCACTAGTGGGCTGCGGCGTGGTGGTGAGTCGTCGGACAATGAAGGTGGTGGTGCTCAGATCTGGTAAGCCCCCACCTTTACACATGCCCTCCCGAGCGCCATCCCCTAACGCTGCTGGCGCCCTCTCCCTCAGTTCTGATGGTGGCCTCTCCCCTAGCTTCACCGATGCACTCCCTCGCGTCGCCGGTGCCCCCCCGACCCCTCTGTCGCCATTTGCGCCCTCCACTCACACCGTCTCCAGATCCGGCATCCTCCCCTTGCCTCTGTTGCAAGCCTCCTTGTTTCGCCCTGGCTGGCACTGTGCCTCCCTGCGTCACCCGGCGCCGCCCTGCCCCATGCCATGTCGCGTCGCCATCCTTGAGTACCTGACAGCAGGGAGGTCCTTGAGCTTGCCGGAAACGCCAGCAATCAACTACATTTATCACCCTCCAAAATGATCGAGCAGTGCCAAGCTGAGAAGCAGGCCAAGAATTACTTAACATGAGGATAAATCCAGTAGTCTGAGAGCTCAGTGGCCATTTGGAAGGGCTACGAACATTTGCAGGTTTTTTGTTGAAGTGTATCTGTCTGAAATAGAATTCCAGGAGCTGAAGTCTGAAGATCATGGAGTTCCTGGCGGCCAGTGTGGTTCCTAAAGAGGGAAGACCAAACAGTTTTGAGATACACATCAAGGGATGTGGTGGTATTTCATGGGACCAATACCTTCAGCCTTGAGAGCTGAGCCATTCCAGTTCAGACTATCAGATACAAATTATAGTATTGTCATTAGAATCATCGTTACCTTACTTTTAAAACTTTGTTGAAATTTTATGGTCGAGTAGGCCTATTAGCTCAGTTGGTTAGAACATCGTGCTAATAACGCGAATGTCGCAGGTTTGAGACTTGCATGGGCCAAATTCTTATTTTCTACTTCTCAGCATTTTTAAAATGGCAAACAAGTCGTAGAGGCTACTCACCAGTCACCAGATACATGTTGAGTTTTGCCCAACTCAGCCACACTTTTAAAAAATATGATTTTTCGATAAAGTTCATATCATTATTATTTATGGTCTATTTGGAACATGAGATGAAGTTGTGTTTATGATCATTATTTAAGTGTTCGGATGAATAGATTTAATGTTAAAAAGTTAATTAAAGGTCTCAAAGTAATTTTTTGATAGTTTTCATAAGATTTTTAAAATTATAACGTTTAATAGTTTAAAATGCATACCAAGACTTGAAATCATAGGCTAAGGTCGAAACAAATAGAAGATTCAAATATTTGTTCTAATATTCCAACTTTTCCATCATATATCCAATGTTCTCCTAATTGCATTGCATTTTGTCAGTTTGATATGGGCTGTAAAATGTGTATATGCAGTGATGTTATATTTTATTCTATGTAACTTGAATTAGTACATATGGATATTCCGATTTGCTCATAAAAGTTGAAGTTAGTATTTTCAGATATTGCAAATGACATACTAATTTTAGATAGTATATTCCGATTGAATTGGATCATCTAGAATTTAGTTCAAATGGGCAAATGTGGAACTTGAATTATATCCTAGATTTTATGCACAGTATTCCATAACTAACATTTTACAGCGGACTCAATTTACAATCCTACATTGCTCCCTGCTTAGTAATGAATTATGAACAATTGAACGTTCTGTTCTTTCTTTACTGTATACTGGAACATGAAGTAGCTAAAGATTGTTTTCCTTGTCATTTTGGTTTTCTTTCAGTAAGCATATGAAGGACTGGACAAGAAGGGTTGGAAATGATAGGCATCTCATTTGCATCGAGGATCCTTTCGAGACCTCCCATGATCTTGGTCGTGTTGTCGACAAACGATCAATCTGGACACTCCGAGAGGAATTTGAGCGAGCTGCCAATATATTGCAGTATGATCCGAACCCCAGCGTCACACTTTTTGAGCCTTATGTGCCCTCCCCTCGAGCTATGAACTTGGATCAAGAAGAAATTGTGAGCCCTACTGAAGCTGAAACATGATATCACAAAACCAACGCCATGCCCTACTGCGTCACCTCAACAAGTCCTTTTGTTTTGAAGGATTTCTTTTTGCCAAAGTTTATGTTTGACTAGATGGACCTGCGTGTTGCGCGCCTTATCAATGAACCTATCAAAACATCTTATTAATTTGAATCTGTACAAATTATTTACTAATGTAATAAAATGGTAGCATATGATCACTTGAACCCGCAAACCTGAAAGATGTTTGGAAACATATGATGCACATTAAACGAAACAGTAAAAAGGAGCATTGCTAAAATAATTCATGCATTAGATATGTTGTAAATCACTATGATGTATAAAACATGGCATATTGTATGAATTGCCAAGTATAGATTACCTTCGATTTATGGCCAACAAGTTTGATAATATAATCATCCTGGGCATGGATACCATGGTGAAGGATAGTTTTGTCCCTAACTTTATGAAGAAAGCAATGAAGAACTCCATGCAAGAACACCTACTCGCATGCAATGGCTTTCCATGTTCCTATTCTCTTACAACGAATCACATCCCATACCAAAATAAGCTAAATTTAAATATGAGAATCAGATAACAAATTGGAATGTCAAATTTGCCTACGCATACCATACCTCACCAGGATAGATTTGTAAATGAAGAGTTGAATTCTTTCTTTAAATTAATACATGAAGACTGTGTTTATAGTAATCCAGGTTAGCCACAGACTCCATTGTATCTTTCATAAATTAGTCATGTCTAAAATCAAGTGAAATGACTACAATATGCTAATCCAGAAAATGACTACAATATGCTAATCTAGAAAAGTACGATAGAACAAGGTGATAATTTTTCAAAATTTCCATTGTGAATGTACACCTCTTGATGTAGACTATCAATAAAGCATGTAACATTAGAAAAAGGAAGAGAGCAGAAATAAAAGAACAAAAGAGAACTCTTCAGAGTTCAGGCTATTATAAAGAACTGAAGAACAAAACTTGTCGGAAACATTGTTGGACTTTCATTCTCATGCAAGGAACAACACGATAGACACAATTCCCATTTAGTAGTATTAAATAGACGATGTATAGATATGTACTTAAAAAACCTATCTAATCAAAGAAATTACTATAAGATGACACAACAGAGTGAATGACACATAAACACGCATAACAAAGATTAATCGATCACACACACATAACCAGATTAAGGCTGTCAAAGTCATATGAATGTAAAACAATCATATGCAGTATTAAGAGGACAAGAGGGCAAATCAGGAAACTTCACATTGCATTCAGTTATTGGGAACCGGAATTTGGTTTCAGATGATCCTGAATTCAGAATTTGGGAAGTCCTTGCAAAAGCAGATATTAGTAGTCCATTCCATGAAACAATAACCTAAGATGAAAGATCTCCAATTGATTGCCCAAATATTTAATCAGAACACAAAGCAATAGAATGAATGAATCACCTTAGTCTATAGGTATATATGGCAATGGATTAAACAAGACATAGAGACAAAGACATCTTTAAAGTCTAAGCCACAATAATAACATCTGAGGTAATTGTGCAATCATCAGGCTACTATTTCTTATTGATAATTGTAATGCACTCAATTGTTCTGTTACATCAACACAAGTCTAGAAGAACTCAAGCAAACTGAAAAATATGAAACCTTGCAGTTTATTGTTTAAATTTTTGTAGATGTTACAAGTCATACCATATTGTAGAATACCAAAAGATAATACTTTGCAGCAGACATAACAAGCAAGTCTCACCATAGTAAAAGAACTTTAGAGTCAAGAATTACTGATGTATATCTAAGCTATTTCAACCAAAAATTGAGAGCACTTAAGATAGATTTTTAATGATAATACTATACAGACAGTAAGTAAGAAACACATGATGTACTTTGAACTTGAAAGTACATGTAGCTTAAAAATGATTTCTCCATTTTCCCTTGGGAGCTCCTAAGGGTTTTAAGTGCATCAAATGGTGAGCCACAATTTCTATTTCCATGTCTTCTGAAATTTGTATGGTGTGCCATAGGATTGCAAATACAAGAGGATGTTCCTTTTTCCCAGCCGCGACTAGTCATTCTAGAAGGGCAATAGGAATTTTAGACACATTCAAAGACTGCAGTTTACCATAACATGTAAAAAACTTCTGAAAGAATATGGCCTAATTTGAGATAAATCACATTCACTTTAAGAAATCTCAGTCATTACATTGAAAATGGTTTTCATCATGCTACAACACATCATTACAACAACACCACCCCCTCAGCAAGTTGTGCACACAGAAAATGATCAGAAAACATTCAATTTATGCACATCATTTGAAAAAAATGAACATTGTAAAGTACCTGATACATCTCTGGTAGGATACAAAAATTCTATCAATTCCCTACTTCACCTGTAAACGTATTTCAAAATAGCTTATCTATATCAAACGGGACCTAAATGATGGAACAAAAGCATATTCGTTGTGACTCAATTCATGTTGTTACCAGCAAATTGTCATTTCCTTTTAGACCTTACCAAAAAAATGAACTATAAGTCTCTTTTACCATCTAGTTTAATTAACTGAATCAAAACACTATTTAGTTGTTTTAGAGATGTTTGGAGATATAGTATGATGCGTATTGTACAGAGAATTTACCATGATATACTGTCTTCTCTTAAACATACTTCCACTGGGTAAATTTTAACCTGAGAAAAGGAAAAATTAAAGTAAAAAATATTATTCCTTGGATCATATTAACAAGAACTGTATGCATAGCCTGATATTGACACTGTCCCTAACTCTATGCACTTTCCCAATTTTGCAAAACCTACACCGCATGAAATCCTCAAAGGTTATATGCAAACAACATGAATTACTTGGATGCAGTTCGCTACATAGAAGTGTTATTCCCAACTTGGAACCACAACCTACGATCTTTTCCCTACAATCAAAGATATTAGAACCATACAAGTTAAAAATGCATATATTCAGATAGAAAACTGACATGAAGAAACTAAACAAAATATAATGTACATCAGAATTTGGCATAAACTGTTATAGCATATATAAAATAAAATCTCAAATATTAAGCATTATATCATCTCAAAACCTAGTAGTCTAAAAACAAGGATAAATACTGGACATAACAAAACCCTAGTCTCCAAAACCACATAATCAATAACTAACATATTGTTTGTGCTAAATACCTAATCTATAGACTTTTTGGTGTCTCAGATACACCAGATTTACACTTTTGTGAAATTTAAACCGGAAACAACACAATGTTTGGCAGGCACAAAAAGTTACTTGCATTAGCCGACATTTCCATTCCCATTCCCATTATTTAGAGCTAGACTATATGAAAAGAAGATGTAAAACTGGGAGGAAATAGAAGAAAACTAAAGAAACTATATAGAGTTGAGATCCTAAGTAAAAATCCACTATATGAATAAATACATATGTTGTAGCAATTGTGTTAGCTACAACACAAGTTTTGTATGTGTGTGTATGGTGTATAAAATGAACCTCGAAGGATTCTCTCAGAAGGAGAAAGGAATTATACTGGTTCGGACCTCCCCTAGGGGATAATAGCCCTACGTCCAGTTTGTTGTGGATTTGGCATGGTATGCCTCGGTGTGGTGTAGTAAACTCCAGGGTTTCATGGCCCTAGAGAAGCTATCCTGTTACAAGGGCTTGACCATGCTTTTATAGGGACGCAGGCCAAAGGAAAAGACCAAAATGCCCTCTATAAGTCCTAGACTCATAGGGGCAGAAAGGGAAAAAGGAGCTAGCTACTGTACAAAAGTGATTTACAGCTTTACAGACGTGTCAGACAACGTCACTCTTGACCAGCTAAACGACATACTAGGGGCGGAGGGCCCCCTGGTATGGCTTCTACACTGTTGCGGGGTGCAGATATTTTCTGGATTCGGAGTAGGGGCCGGAGCTCTTCAGGCGGAGGCTGCAAGGGAGGCTTCGAAGTACACTCCGAAGTGGGCTTTGAAGTATACTCCAAACTAGACTCCGAACGGGGCTTCGAACTGGGCTCCGAACTGGGGCTCCGAACTGGGGTCTCGGATACTTAGCTTTCAATTGACTGGAGCGGGTCCGGAGACTGGCTCTGAGGAGCCCCGAAGGGAGTTCGAAGGCTAACTCTGAACAGAGCCCGAAGGCTAACTCCGAACAAGGCTCGAAGGCTAACTTCGAACAGAGCCCGAAGGCTAGCTTTGAAGTTAGCCTGAGACTTAGCTTCTGGCAAACTTTAGAATCTTGAGGGCTTCGCTCCGGAGGGCTCCGAAGGGCTTCGAGGTGCACCTTGGGTCTTGAAAATAACTTCTTCAGAAAGGAACATGCTTCGACAGTGTTGGGCTCCGGGCCGAAGGCTGTCAGAAGCTGATGTCATTTGGCCCCTATTCAAGGGAAAACCTATTCCCCAACAGTAGCCCCTCGCGCGCAGGCCTTCAGGACGAAGGGGTGCGTGCGCTCTCGGGACAAATGACCGAAAATTACAACTTCAGTGAAAATGGGCCTTCGGAGCTTGGACCGAAGGTGGCTTCGAAGTGCGCAGGTAATAACTATCGCGTTAGCTGTCAGAATGACTTCAGGGAAATCAACTGACTCTACAACGGCTATAAAATTGACCGTTACTGCGCTCCGACCACTTCGCCTTCGCTGGAGGCCCACCTGCCAGTGGGTTCGGCCCACGAACCGTTGGGATTTTTACAGCCTATAAATAGGGGTTTACCGCACACGGCTTAGGCACGCTTCTCATTTGCTTTATTCTCAACGCCTTGCATCCTTCGCTCTCTTCTCCTCCTTAGCTTCGCGCGAAGCACCCCTCGCTAGCTTTAGCCCCTCGCGCCGAAGCTCCACAAAAATGCCGAAGAAGGCTGCTTCAAAGGTTTTGGCCTTGGGCCCGAGCTCGAGCTCCACCCAGCTGCAGGCAGCGGCAACTGCGGCAGCGAAGCCTGCACCGAGGCGGTTAGGGCCGAGGGACCTTCGGTCGCCATGCGACAAGTTTGAACAAACACTGGAGATGAGGGCCTCGATCTCTACATAGGAGTCTGTCCGGAGGGCCTGCGAAGGGAAGATTGCGGCGAAGATCCAACTTAGAGTTCTAGAGAAGTCGGAGGCCATACCGAGGCCTCGTGTTGATGAAGTGGTGCTGTTTGAAGCCTTCTTTGAAGCCGGCCTCGGGCTGCCAGTAGTGGGGATGTTGAGCGAAGTCCTGAAGGCTTACAACCTCGAGCTTCCTCAACTTTCGCCCAACGCGATGGCGAGGCTTGCTGTGTTTGAATGGGCCATGAGGGCCGCGCAGACATCTTCATCGCCCTCCACGATGCCAACTGCCAACCGAAGCTGAGGGAGGGTGCAGACCGCATCAAGAGGGTTTTGGCCTTCGGCAACGCCAACTTCCAGCTTCGGAAGGAGTACCAGGATGCCTTCCCGGCGAGGGCTGCCAACAGCAAATGGTACTCGAAGTGGGATCAAGAGTGGTTCTATGCCTCCGTCGGCGCGAACTCTCCCCTTCGTAGTACCAATGCCCTTATCTCATATCGGTGTAAAGGGGTGGTGAAGACCAGCCCGGACACCTTTCGCTCGAGGATCTCGCTCCTTCGGAGGGTTGCCGCGAAGATGAGCATGAGGGACCTCGCGGAGGAGTTCATTACCCTACGGCTCAGCCCCCTTGCGCGCTCTTGGCCGGAGGGGCTCTTCCAAGCTTCGGGCCAAGGGGGCCTAAACGAGGTGGCATTTGAACGCCTCAGTAAGACTTCGAAGCCTTTCCACTTTCATACTTCGCAAAAGCTTTACTTTGACTTGGATCTTTATGAAGCCCATCTTGAAGTGAGGACTCCGGAGCAGGCCATCGCGGCGGCAGAGCGTGTTGTTGGGGCCCCGACACCGGAGGAGCAAGCCCAGCGGCTTGCTTTGGTTGGGTCTTGGGAGCACTGGAACAGGCTGTGGACCCTGCTCGGCTACGAAGAGGTCCAGGCTCTGCCGGACTACTCCCACCTCGTAGATTTGACGACCGGCTTCAAGAGGAAAAGGGGGGATGATGACGAGCCCAAAACTTCGAGGGCTCGGCCGGAGGTCCCCGTGACCGAAGCCTCTACTCTAGAGGAGGCAGCGGCCGCGGACCCTCAAATAGAAGCAGAGCCCACAAGTGCTCCGGCTACCAAGGTGGTAGCAATGACCTCGACGGCAACAACTTCGGGCGCGGAGGCCGACGCGCCAGCTTCGCGGCGAAGGGATTGGGGGGCACACATTGACCCCTCTACCTTCGAAGAAATCTCTGGCGAAGGTAAACACTTCAAACATACTTATCTTTTATATGTGGGTTTTGACTTCAACTTTTTTGCAGAAGATGATGTCGGTGCGAGGCCCACTGCGCCGAAGCCTACGGAGGCCTCTAGCAGCAGCAGCAGCGGCAGCAACAGCTCGGAGTCCGACAGCTCCTCGTCTAAAGAAGACAGAGGCAGCGGCCGCGACGAAGGGGACCCTCGAAACAATGAGGAAGTCGAGGTGGTGGACCGAAGCCCAGCCTTGCCGAAGCCTGTGCAGGCGGTTGTGGCAGAGGAAATTGTTCGGCCTCTGCGGCCGAAGGGGGCCATGACGGAAGTGGCCATCAACAACTTCCGCGAGGATTGGGTAGCTGCGGAGGCAGGGGGTTTGGTGGCTCAACTCAGCAACTCGAACCCCATGGACCTCTTCATCAACGCGAACGAAGCCCTTATCCAGGTGAGCAAAGTCCGACGCAGCCTTCGAGTACTACCTTGGTATTCGATCAACACTTATGATTTTCTTGAATTCTTCCAGGCCTTCGCACTGAACGCAGCAGCGTCAACTTCTGTGGACAGGCGGATGACGCGCTTGGCGGAGGAGGAGGCCCTCCGACGCGAAGTCTCGGTGGAAGCCGAGAAGCGAAGGCGGGCCGAAGTGTAACACCACAAGAAATAAAAACAAATGAAATAAAAGAAAAACATTATTTAAATCATTTCTGGATTTATTATTAAAGGAAAAACATAAAAGAACCCAAATAAAGCCAAACAGGGAGAAATACTCAAAATTTGAACCTGAAAATTTTATGGGATAAACTAGAGGCCAAGAAATATTTTTGAGAATTTTTACAAAATTTTAGCAACAGTGCTTCAAGCCTTAATCAAATAATTAAATTTCTGGAATTATTTTAAACACAAAAACAATTTTAAAAGTTAATGGGCCTCAACCCCGAATCCTCCCTCAGCCCAGCCCAGCCCAATCGTGAGTCACTGACCAGTGGGACCCAGGTGTCGGCGCCGCTCCCCTCCTCTCTCCTTCACCCGCACCCGCCTCGGCCCCACATGGCAGCCTCCCGCCTCCGCTCTCCTCTCCCTGACAGACATGGCCCGCCTGTCGGCCCTTTTCCTTTTCCGTTCGCCCTCTGACAGGTGGAGCCCACCTGTTAGATTCGTCTTCCTCCTTGGAAGGGGATCTCCCCCTTCCTTCTTCCGGGCGATCGCCTTCCGTTTCCCTCACCGCCGGCCACCCGCATTCGCTTGATTCACCCCGGATCGCTTTCCCCGATCACCGACGACCCCATTCCTTCTTTAGCCACGCGTTTTCACGTTTATGGAAGTACACCCAGAGCTTTTGGAAAGGGATCGCCGGAGCTCTCGGGAGCCCTCGGTTCCTTGCCATCCCGACCACTGGCGACCCCCTATATAAACCACCCCACGGCCACCGCCCTCAGCCACACCAGCAGAGCCCTCCCTGAGCGAAAACAGAGCGCCGTCGCCCTCTTTTTGAGCTTCGGGACTGCTCCACCTCCGGCGAGACATCGCCGCCGACCCCGGCCTCCCCTGCCCTAGCCACTGCCACCGTCGAGTCCGTCGTCGACCGCTCGTCCTCGGCCATCCCTCGGTTGGCCGTGGATCCCGTCGGATCGCCGTCGCCGTCGAGCACCCGAGACCTCCCCGCCGTCTACCCTCGCCGTCGTCGCCGTTCGTCGCCCATCTTCGCCGCTGAAGGTATCATCGTGATCCCCTTTCCCTCCGCATTCCATTTTTGGCCGTAGCTAGGCCCTTAGGTCCTCGCCGCCGCCGTCGCCACCACGCCAGAGGCCACCGTCGCCGGAGACGAAGGGGGTACACGCTCCCTTATGCCATGCCGTGTCGGATCGCGCCTCGGCCATTCGATCATGATCGGAGGGCTAGGATTAAATCCCTCCGGGACTTAATCTGGGCCCTCGGATCTGGTCAAAGGGGTATCGAGGCCTCTCGGCCGTCGATCGCCACTTAAACCCCCCGATCGATCTCAGACGTCCACGCGTACCCGTTCGCCACGTTTTAATCTAGACCGTCCATTCTCATTTAAAACTTACCCGGGGCACTATAAGGACCGGTCTGCGGGATCTGTTGCAAAGCACTTCCGTACCAACCACAAGTCTAATGGGTAAGTCCTAACTGGAAGTATGGAATGCTCCGGCTCGATGCACCATAGAGGAGGGGGCAAGGGGCTAGCCTGCGGGCGACTTGTACCGACGAGGCTCAAGGGGGGGTATGGTGGGGCTCCGATGCGTCGGGACACCATATGAAACCCATAAGAGGGTGCTGTTGAGTCGGGGAGGACTATATGGAAGGTTTTGGCACGAGTTCCCGTGAAATGGGTCATCTCGTTACACTTTGGTGTAAGTGATGAGTGCGTGCCTTGTGGGTACAGTGGTACATCTCTGATCAGAGTTATTAAATCTTTTCGAAAAGCCGAGCCCACGGTCAAGGGCGGGTTGTGTGACTACTCGCAGTTAGTTTACAATGGTTTGAATGGTCGAGTTATTCATGGCACGTAAGGACTGTTGAGCGAGGTGGGGCTGGCTGTACCCCTCGAGTTAGAAGATGTTGATGCACACACACATGCTTACTTTTTCGTACTAATAAATTGCTCACATTTAAAGCTTTACAATTATGCTGCTTCCGCAAAACTAGCCACTATCTCCCTTGTTATTACCTTGCATTATATTTGCATTCGGTGGCTTGCTGAGTACATCTGTACTCACCCCGTTGACTTACAACATCAGAGCCCGTCTACTACGAAGAGGATGAAGGTCTGGAGTAGCGAACCAGTCAAGGCGAGACTGGAAGGAGGCGTTCATCTAGGACCCTTATTTTATTATTTTCTCTTCACTTATATTCACTTTTGTATTAATGCGGTCTACGAACCGTGAATGATTGTCCGTATTGTACGTGGTCGCATGATGAACGTCTTGTTTTATTGATTTTCTATGGAATTTCAATAAAGTCCTAATTTATTAAATCGGGGCGCGACAAGATGGTATCAGAGCCGACTTGACTGTAGGAAGCCAAACAGACCTGACCTTAGGACTTATACTTACTATATTTTCTTACAAACACTGCTTATCCTCTCATCTTCCGAGATTTTCACAAAAACTTTCTCTCTTTTGTAGATGCCGGTCCATACCATGAGCGGGACTCTTCGTGATGAGGCCGGATTCATCCACGAGCTGCGCATGCTCGTCGGTTTCCTCGGATTTGAGCATGAGCCGATGTACCATGGAGTCTTCCCCGACGAGGAAGAAAGCTTCTACGAGGTCACCGTCGTCATCCAGCCCTCCCCTCAGACAGCTCACACCTACCGCGGAGGAGGACCTACCTTCTTGGTTGCCAGCCAGCGTACCGCCCTCCAGGCACTCACAGAGCTCCGGATGATCTATGACATTGAGCTCTACGACACGGACTTTCGCTTCGTGCCTCTTCGCACTCCAGGGAGTCCCCACAGCGTCTTCGTCAGCACCCTCTCCCAGCGTCATTCCGCGATTGGACATACCATGCGCCTACTGGAGGCCATGGATGATCTCCATTACGAGGCACTACAGGACGCCAATGGACAGCGCGACACGATCAGTTTTTACCGACAGTCTTCTGAGGATCTGAACCGCGAGAACGGCACCATATGGTTTGGAACCCGAATATGTGTACCGGATAGGCCAGAGATAAAGACCCTTATCCTGAGAGAAGCCCACGAGACGTTGTACTCCATTCATCTCGGCAGTACCAAGATGTACCAGGACCTGAAGGAACGTTATTGGTGGGTCAGCATGAAAAGAGAGATTGCACAGTTCGTTGCCGAATGTGACACCTGCAGAAGAGTAAAAGCTGAACATCAGAGACCTGCAGGATTGTTACAGCCACTTAAAGTGCCTGAATGGAAGTGGGAAGAGATCGGTATGGATTTCATCACCGGACTACCAAAGACCCAACTTGGGTATGATTCTATTTGGGTGATCATCGATCGGCTTACGAAAGTAGCCCATTTTATAGCCGTCAAGACGACCTTTAGTGGCCCTAAGCTGGCAGAACTATACATGGCCCGGATCGTATGTCTTCATGGAGTGCCCAAGAAGATAGTATCCGACAGAGGAAGTCGGTTTACCTCTCGCTTCTGGAAGAACCTTCAAGAGGAGATGGGCACGAGATTGAATTTCAGCACCGCCTACCACCCTCAGACAGATGGCCAAACAGAGAGGGTGAATCAGATATTGGAGGATATGCTTCGAGCATGTGTTTTGGATTTTGGAGCCACTTGGGACAAAAGCTTGTCGTACGCTGAGTTTTCGTACAACAATAGCTACCAAGCCAGTCTCCAGATGTCCCCTTTTGAAGCCCTATATGGACGTAAGTGCAGAACGCCTCTACTTTGGGACCAAACTGGTGAATCCCAAGTGTTCGGAATAGACATCCTTTGTGAAGCTGAAGAGAAGGTACGGATCATCAGAGACCGGCTCAAGACAGCCCAATCACGACAGAAGAGCTACGCAGACAATCATCGCCGAGACCTAGCCTTTGAAGAAGAAGATCATGTCTACCTCTGAGTTACGCCTCTCCGTGGTACTCAACGGTTTAACATGAGAGGAAAGTTGGCCCCTCGATATGTTGGACCATTCCCCATTATCCGACGCCAAGGCGAGGTTGCTTATTAGTTGGAACTACCACCCTCATTGGCTGGAGTGCATGACGTATTTCACGTATCTCAACTCAAGAAGTGTCTCCGCGTCCCCACAGAGCAAGTGGATCTTCAGCAGTTGGATGTTCAAGAGGATCTGACCTATGTAGAAAATCCTGTTAAGATATTGGAGATCAAGGAAAGGATCACCAGGAGTCGAGTTATTCGTTTCTGTAAAGTGCAGTGGAGCAATCATCCGGTAGAGGAAGCTACATGGGAAAAAGAAGATGAACTCAAGGCATAACATCCTGAGCTATTCGAGGATTGATCCGAATCTCGAGGACGAGATTCTCTGTAAGGGGGATAGGATTGTAACACCCCAAGAAATAAAAACAAATGAAATAAAAGAAAAACATTATTTAAATCATTTCTGGATTTATTATTAAAGGAAAAACATAAAAGAACCCAAATAAAGCCAAACAGGGAGAAATACTCAAAATTTGAACCTGAAAATTTTATGGGATAAACTAGAGGCCAAAAAATATTTTTGAGAATTTTTACAAAATTTTATCAACATTGCTTCAAGCCTTAATCAAATAATTAAATTTCTGGAATTATTTTAAATAGAAAAACAATTTTAAATGTTAATGGGCCTCAACCCCGAATCCTCCCTCAGCCCAGCCCAGCCCAATCGTGAGTCACTGACCAGTGGGACCCAGGTGTCGGCGCCGCTCCCCTCCTCTCTCCTTCGCCCGCACCCGCCTCGGCCCCACATGGCAGCCTCCCGCCTCCGCTCTCCTCTCCCTGACAGACATGGCCCGCCTGTCGGCCCCTTTCCTTTTCCGTTCGCCCTCTGACAGGTGGAGCCCACCTGTCAGATTCGTCTTCCTCCTTGGAAGGGGATCTCCCCCTTCCTTCTTCCGGGCGATCGCCTTCCGTTTCCCTCACCGCCGGCCGCCCGGGTTCGCTTGATTCACCCCGGATCGCTTTCCCCGATCACCGACGACCCCATTCCTTCTTTAGCCACGCGTTTTCACGTTTATGGCAGTACACCCGGAGCTATTGGAAAGGGATCGCCGGAGCTCTCGGGAGCCCTCGGTTCCTTTCCATCCCGACCACCGGCGACCCCCTATATAAACCCCCCCACGGCCACCGCCCTCAGCCACACCAGCAGAGCCCTCCCCGAGCGAAAACAGAGCGCCGTCGCCCTCTTTTCGAGCTTCGGGACTGCTCCACCTCTGGCGAGACATCGCCGCCGACCCCGGCCTCCCCTGCCCTAGCCACTGCCACCGTCGAGTCCGTCGTCGACCGCTCGTCCTCGGCCATCCCTCGGTTGGCCGTGGATCCCGTCGGATCGCCGTCGCCGTCGAGCACCCGAGACCTCCCCGCCGTCTACCCTCGCCGTCGTCGCCGTCCGTCGCCCATCTTCGCCGCTGAAGGTATCATCGTGATCCCCTTTCCCTCCGCATTCCATTTTTGGCCGTAGCTAGGCCCTTAGGTCCTCACCGCCGCCGTCACCACCACGCCAGAGGCCACTGTCGCCGGAGACGAAGGGGGTACACGCTCCCTTACGCCGTGCCGTGTCGGATCGCGCCTCGGCCATTCGATCACGATCGGAGGGCTAGGATTAAATCCCTCCGGGACTTAATCTGGGCCCTCAGATCTGGTCAAAGGGGTATCGAGGCCTCTCGGCCGTCGATCGCCACTTAAACCCCCCGATTGATCTCAGACGTCCACGCGTACCCGTTCGCCACGTTTTAATCTAGACCGTCCATTCTCATTTAAAACTCCCGCCTCGCATTTGGCCGCTGGATCCAGATCCAACGGTCCAGGTCGCTCGGGTCCACACGCACAGTCACAGGTTCACGGTGAACCTGGTTCACCGTGGACCAGAGACTGATTTCTGGCTTTAAATAAAATTCAGAAAATAGTTTAAACTTCAAAAATTCATATCTTGCTCATTTTAACTCCAAATTTCACCATTCAAATTTTGTTAAATTCAGAATATTATTCTCTACACATTAATGCCATAAAAACAGTATGTTACTGTTACCCAAAATATTCTTAATAAATAAATGAATAAAAACCCCTTAGGATTAAAATTAATAATATAGAAAATAAATTAGGAAAAATCATAAAAAGTTAAACTTTACTGTTTTATGCAAAAACTCAGAATATTAAAATGTTACTTCACATAAAAACACCCACAACTATGTATGTTCCTTTATTTGGTGGATTTTATCTGTTTATTGAATGTATTATTTATTTTTCCGTATCGAGAAGACTACGAGTTCATCGAGGAGCAGGAGTTCTACCCCGAGGTTCCTCCATCCCCCTTTGCTGAGCAAGGCAAGTCATCGACCCTTTTGTGGAAACAGTTGATCATAATTGATCCCATGCTTTAATAAGTTATCGCTATAACCCATAGGTTAATATTGCATTAGTACAATATTCAAGCCCTACACTTATATTTATTAGATCCCCGTCCTTGTGTGCAAACCCAAGCCATGCTTATTGAGCCTTAACTCCTTGTCACTCTACTATAAAAATATTAGCTAGTGCCCAATGTACCGGCACAACTGCTATAGGATAAAAAGAATGAGTCGTAGATAGCTGGATTCTGTATATGAATTTCCCCGTTATTCTCGTCTCTGGACTCTGTTGGAGTTGGCTAAGTTATAAGTATGGTGGGTTCCGGGTGCAAGCTCGGGCACTGGTTTGTCGCTAATTTTATAGTTGTTCACCACATAGATGTCAATTGGGGTAATAATATTGCTCTAATTGAGGTAGTGCCATGGAAACTTTATTTTGATGGTTCATCTTGGAAGAATGGCCAAGGTATCGGGGTAGTTTTCATATCACCTAACATCATGCGCTTCGAAACATTGGCCCGCTTAGAATTTCCTTCTACTAATAACCAAGCTGAATATGAAACTTTATTGCTAGGACTTGAATTGCTAGAATCCATAGGTGCCAAACATGTTCATGCGAATGGTGATTCTTTGTTAGTAGTACAACAAGTAGATAAAAATGGTCAATGTTTTAATGGCTTGCTAAATAGTTACTTGGATAAATGTTTAGACATAATCGCAACTTTTGATGACTTCAAAATTTCTCACGTGTCAAGAGAAGCCAATTCAATTACAAATGATTTGGCTCAGCAAGAATCTTGCTATCAAGTCAAGAGAGGAATGTTTTCTATACAAGAAAAACCAGTGCTTGGTCTCACTGCTGAAGCCAGGAACTTCGGGTAGAGGCGAGGTCCGCCGGACCCTCCGGGTCGAACCCCTTTGGCCACCAGAGGGTGTTGTGTGCTAGAACCCTCATGCCAGAGCCCTTCATCTGCCAAAGGGACCTGTGCGTCGGAGTCCTCATGCTGAAGCCTTCTAGACAACGGAGGCCCTCACATGCCGAACTCCTCCAACGGAAGGCTCTGCTCTAATGGGCTCTGCACGACCAATCCAGCCAGCCTTCGGCAGAAGTAGGAAGGGCCCGGGGTTACTCCGAAGTTAGAAATATAGACATCACTCTAGGAAAGGAGTTAGCAAACCCTTTGGATGTCCATGAGGATGATTGGAGAATCCCAATCATCCAGTATTTAAGAAATCCCAGTCAAAGGGTTGATCGGAAAGTTCGGTGACAAGCGTTTAAATTTGTGTTGCTAGATGATGTATTATATCGCCGAAGCATTGATGGAGTACTCTTAAATTGTTTAGATGCTGATCAATCCAAAGTAGCTACAGGAGAAGTCCATGAAGGGCTTTGTGGCACTCATTAGTTGGCCCAGAAAATGAGTTGGATACTTAAAAGAGCAGGTTTCTACTGACCGACTATGACTGAGGATTGTTTTAAGTATTATAGAGGGTGTGAAGCGTGTCAGAGGTTTGGTAATATTCAGCTAGCTCCTGCTTCTTCACTTAACCCTATTATAAAACTGTGGTTGTTCCGAGGTTGGGTTAGACTTCATCAGCCAAATTCATCCTCCCTCTTCGAAAGGGCATCAGTTCATGTTGATGGCAAAAAACTACTTCACCAAATGGAGCGAAGCCGTGCCTCTTAAGAATATGACTCACAATGAGGTAACTGATTTTATCTTGAAGCACATCATACATAGATTTGGTATTCCCAAAACTCGCACTACAAACCAGGGTACTTCATTTGTTGCTAAAGAAGTGAGAGACTTTGCCGAATTTTATGGGATTAAGTTAATAAACTCTTCACCTTATTATGCTCAGGCTAATTGTCGGGCCGAGTCTAGTAATAAAACCTTGATTAAGCTCATTAAAAAGAAAATTGAAGAGTTCCCTAAGAGGTGACATGAAGTGCTTTTTGAGGCGCTATGGGCTTGTAGAGTTGCAAAGCACGGTGCTACCAAAGTTAGTCCATATGAGTTAGTATATGGGCAAGAGGTCGTTCTACCCATAGAAGTGGGTCTTGGCTCTTTAAGAGTTCTAAAGCAAGATGGCTTATCGGTCGACGAATATGAAATTCTTTTGAAAGAAAATTTAGAAGAAGTGACCGTTAAGAGGTTAAGGGCTTTAGAATATATAGAGAAAGACAAAAGAAGAGTAGCTAGAACCTACAACAAAAGAGTTAAACCAAAATCGTTTCAATTTGGTGACTTGATTTGGAAGACGATTTTACCCTTAGGCACTAAGAGCCCCAAATTTGGAAAGTGGTCACCTAGTTGGGAGGGCCCTTTCAGAATATCTGAAATCACTCTAGGTAATGCATATGTGTTAGAATCTCTACAAGGAGAGTGGTTTCGAAGTGCTTTGAATGGCAGGTACTTGAAAACGTACTTCCCAAGTGTGTGGCAAAGCGCTTGATTGTGTCGAATGGCTGATATGGGAGGTATCGTCCTTAGCCCGTTATGCTTTTAGTTCACTTAGTTCACTAAAAGGCAGGGGGACATGTGTTGATAGCAAAAAATGGCATTAATGGTCAAGATTGTCAAAATATCAATTTTGGTAATTTGGGCCAAAAATACACATGTCTTGGATTAGGCCAAAGCCCTACAGGGTCGAAGGCCCATTAAGCCTTGGGCTTTGGAAGCCCTCCAGTGGCCTGCTACCTTCGGTCCGAAGGCCTTCGGAGGCCTGCCTCGCCGAAGCTTCGGCCTAAGGAGCAGGCTTCAGTAGGCCTTGCCGAAGGCCCACTTTGGGCTGATTTCCAGATATAGAGTTTGAGTCTGATTCTGGATAATTTTATCCTTAAGCTTGATTAGGCCGAATCCTACCAGATTAATCTTAGATATAAGAAGACTAGCCCCTATAAATATAGGGGTGAGGCTAGTTCGTTAAACCCTCCAACACAAATCAACCACAAAGCCCTAGATTTAAACCGTACCTTTACTTTTATTTACCTTTCTGCAACCATCATGGGTTTGCCTGGAAGCCCTCCGTTGGCCACGCCGAAACCGTGGTAAGCCTTTCTACTTCGCTCGTGAAGTATCCATTAATCTACGTAATAGATTGCTATCGCCTTGTTACTTCGCCTGTGAAGTATCCGTTATTCTACGTAACAGATTGCTACCTTTGTTTCCCCATTGCAACACTTAGCGGATTCGGTCCCTAGGCCGAATTGCCACTTGATCTATATTCTGTTTGCAGGTTTTCACACTCAGAGCCCCTTCGCCGGATGTATCCGAAGCCATGAAGCTGGTTTCAGAGGTCGCCAGAACACCCCACAGCGGAATCCTTGCTTCGACTACCTGTACCGGATCATCACGCTATTGTCGATTTGACTAGGTTCCGCACGCCAGAATGCTCCACAATAGGCTTCGTCGAGACATGCTTCGCTACGATTACCCTTCACTACGGACAAAGTCACACCAGAGCGTTATGCTGGGATATTTGTGTCGTGTCAGAGACTTCGCGCCGAACCCCGTTGTTCGGAGGTGATCTCACGTCAAAATCTGTCTAGAGTCTGCCTTCGGTTAGATCAATCTGAATGCTGTAGACTACCTTCGGCGAAACCCTTCACATCGAATGCCGAAGGTACCCTTCGGTGAAACCCTTCACACAGTACCCTTCGAGTCAGTCAGGCTCCGGTCAGCCTACCGGTTTATTTTATTTAATATATTTCTTTTCGGCTAATTGGATTATTTGCTTGTGATCTGATTACCTAGCGACTCCACCCCCTTGCCACTATTAAGGGTTGTCGGAATGCGACATTAGTGTTGTGTTATGCTTAGGCTTGTCCCTAAGTATCCGCACACTTTTGGATCGTCGAACTGACCCAAGTGCGGGGCCACGTTTTTGTGTCAACACCATGCTACTAATATCGTATTTTATGTTCCCTTATCAGTTGCAGGGTCAAACTGATTGGCACTCCTTGAACCTTTTTCTAAGAATGTAGGACCTGCACTGGAGTGAAGAAGATCTCCTAGGCTACGCGTGTGTAAAAGTGTGACCAAAAACGCACCAACAACTTGCTAGATCAAATAATCTGGCACATTTTATTTATTTTCGTCAGAGTACAAGCCGATGGGTTATCTTCGATTCCACGATATATCTTATGAGTTATCGAAAAGGCATCCATCGACCTGTGTGGTTCACTGTTCATCTTATTGGCCGATGGCATGCCCACCCGATTTCTTCATCTCAGGTCATCGGCCTTATGGCTGATCGGCATGATATTCCACGAATATTCCATCCTCTTCATGGTCATCAGCTCGATAGCCGATAGGCCATGCTACTAATGTCATATATTCTATTCCCTTATCATTTTTAGGGTCAAACTGATTGGCATGCCTTGAACCCTTTATCTAAGAACATAGGACCTGCACTGGAGTGAAGTAGATCTCTCAGGCCACGTGTGTGTCAAAGTGTGACCAAAAATGCACTAACAACTTCTATGCTACCATTATTCTACAAAACACCAAATATACCATTATAATTTCACTATTAGCCTGTATGCCATTATTATTTGTCGAATGATGCCCTCATGCCATTTTATACACCAACTGTCAATACGGGCCCACTTGCAGGTCTCTCATTTTCCGTATTGCCCATTGTACTTGTTGGACCGAAACAGGCGACCAGAGGGGGAGTGAATGGGAGCTTTTAAAATTCTCTTCTGCTGGACAGACTTCGAACACACCCTTCGAAGTATCTAGTTCAGAGGTATTGAACACACTCCGAACACAGGCTTCGGATGGAGTAAAAATTTGAAGTATAGAAGGCTTCGCTCACACTCACATACCCAAAAATGCTCTAGACTCCACAAAGATTGTGCAGGCTCCGCACACCAAGGTGCATTCGAGCAAGCTGTGTACAACTGGACTTCGCACGAGTACGTTTCCCTTAGAGAGCTCCGAACAGATACACTACACTAGTAATAGGTACTAGGCTTCGCACTTCGGAGTGCTGTAAACAGGAGCACACAAAACTGACTGCAATGAGGACTTCGGCTACAAGAAGAAAATAGGCTTCAAACGTAAATTTTACAGGGTACTCCGCTAGTAATCAGTCAGGACTAACCTCCAATTTACATAGAGTGAACATACACCATAGTCAAAAAATCGCACATATGTGAGACAAAACACTTCATTCATACGAACATGGGGTAAGCACTCTGGTTTGCACAGAGCGAAATTAAAAGTAGAAAACTCAACCCACACAGTGCGAAACACAGATACAAGTTCATGCAATTAATGAAAAAAAACAAAATGAAAATTTCATTGCAAGAACAGGGTACACAAAAACTCACAGAACTGAGTACATGAAAATGGCGGCTGGCTCTAGGTGTTATGGAATGATTTCTCAAAGTGTTACCTAGACACAACCGACCTCACTATTTATAGGCACAACTTAGTCATGCGAATAGACTACTTTACCCCTAGGGTTTACATCGTTTTTGTCTCTAGCAGACACGGGGGTATATACGGTAGTCTACTTTATTGGAAGCTCCTTTTGTCAGCTTCACAGAGTAGAGAGTATCAGCCTTTGCAGAGCAGACATGATCAGCTTTTGCAAAGCGGAATCTTTTGGAGCCCTCTTTGCACACGAAGTGTGCAGAGGCTTCGGTGGCATGCTTCGAACCCAAAAGCCTTCGCTCCACCGAACATAGTCTTTGATACATTGACGGTTTTGAGCCAAAGCTGTCAAAGCCCTTGAGCCTTCGCACCATCACCTCTGGATTAGACCACCACAACTTCACAGCTACTCCAAGCTCAAACTCCGCTAATCCGTGTACTGAAGCCATGCATGGCCGAAGTACATCAAGTCATCCACACTTCGAAGTCCCTCCTTCGTCCAAGGCCTCCGCATGAAGCGCTTTCATAAGCACACTCCCAAAGAGCCTTACCCGGACCATGCCTTCGATGTACCTTGACTTCTGAGACCTTCATCAGGTGACCCTTTGAGTGTCTTTATCCAGGGCACACTTCGAAAGCCTTGCCTAATTGCAGAGGACTTTGTCTTGGGGTACCTTCAGCTAGAGCCACCCTCTACACTTTCTGCCTTCACCTGATGCACCTCGACCCGAGGACCGACCTCGACTCCATGTAGCCTTCATGACCGAGCTTCCAGCTCGCTTGGCATCAATCTCCCTGCTTGACCCAGGTTCACCTACTACAAACCGTCCCATTGCCTCTGAAGTCACCTGCACATCAACGACAAGCAGACAAGTGTATCTGATACCCTAGAGACCTCTATGGGTAAACACCCTCCGGTACACACTTCGGTGTACCGCCCAAAATACCGAACCCTTCAGTACAACCTTTGAAATGTATTCTGTCGGACCCCTTTGATAGACATACTCCACTGCACACTTGTACAACCAACAAACACCGAACCCTTCGGTGAAACACCTTCGAACCCCTTCGGAGGGACCCCTTCGCCCAGAAGGATACTTGTCAATCACTCATCAAAAACTTGAAACCAAGGCACATTTCAACTTGGTTTCTCAATCTCCCCCTTGATGAGTGCATTGACAACCGAATTCAAACTCAAGAAAAAATTGAATCTATTCAGCATACAAGTGACCATAAAAACTCATAAAAGAGCCAAATCATGTCTCTTGATAAAAGAGCTTCTCCCCTTTCAAATAAAGAACCCCTTTTGCAAAACTCCCCCTTTGGCAATACATATAAACACATGTCTTTCCCTTTGGCACCAAACACTCCCCCTGAATTACAAAATTCTCCCCATTTGGCAATGCAAGAATCAAGGAGCAATTAAAGGATGCAGAGAGAGGTATGAGAGTGAGTGCATATGCAAGCTTTTGAAACATGATTAGCAGCAATTACAGTACAAAACAAGCATTTGCCTTGAATAGTGTCTAAAAAGTCCTACATGATGAGCTCATATGAATCATATCCAATGAAAAGCAAGAGCAAGTATTTTCAGATTTTAGCAGATAAAAACATCATCACTTAGACTAGCATACTAGACCAGGTAAAGCATGGAATGCAAAAGCTAGCAAATACGACCCAGACATGCATAGTCAAGTAACATGGACCTTCAACAAACTTGTAATTATGCAATATTTTCAAGTTTTTTTATCCTTTTTCTTTTGATCTTAATGCCAGGGGTTATTTGCATGTCAACCTTATGCTAACTGACTAAGCCAAACCTAGGTCAATCAAAGACCATCAGAAGCTTAAAGTATTAGTCATGGTATACACTACAATGTCCCAGTTCATACCAAGGTGCTATGTTAAGCAGTCTAGAACAATGTAATGTGACAAAGCAAACCCACCTGGATCTTTTCAACATTAGCATAAAAGACATGGATATTAATTTCAAGATTTTTATCAATTTTCAGTACAAGATTTCCATGAAAGCATGTAAATGTTCAAGTTGCATGTTTGCATCCAAGTGTAAAAGACCTAGTTACCAAGTATGTAAAAGATAGCAAATGCAATCAACTTACTCATGCTAGTTACCAGACTAAGCAGTGACCATTTTTTAATTTTCAAAAATAAAAGCCTTGCTCATGACAAATATTAGACATTTTCAACAAAGAAAAATCATCATGATTAAAGGCAATTATTCAAGGGCATATACAGGTAAGTACATTACAAAGCAGTTAATCATATGACAGAAGCTTATGCAGTTACACACAACTCCCCCTCACAAGATTCCATAGGGATGACAAATATCAAGTTCCCCACGCAAATAAGCAAATCGAGATGCATCAAGGGGTTTGGTAAAGATATCGGCAAGCTGGTTCTGGGTATCAACATATTGAAGTTCAATATCACCCTTCTCATTGTGATCTCTAAGAAAATGATATCTCACATCAATGTGTTTGGTTCTGGAATGCTGAACTGGGTTGTTTGCAATACAAATAGCACTAGTGTTATCACAGAAAAGTGGAACACTTGTATAATCTAACCTAAAATCCCACAAAATATAAACCATCCACAAAATTTGTGAGCAACAGCTAGGTGCTGCAACATATTCAGCCTCAGTTGTAGATTGTGCAACGCTAGACTATTTGTGAGAAGACCAGCAAACAAGAGAAGTACCCAGAAAATGACAAGTACCAGAGGTACTTTTCCTATCAATTCTACACTCAACAAAATCCGCATCAAAATAACCACAAAGGCACAAAGAAGAAGATGCAGAATACCAAATGCCAAATTCGAGGGTATGTTTGAGATACTTGAGTATGTGCTTTACCACTTGGCGGTCCAAAGCCCTTGGCGAAGCCTAAAAACGAGAGTACAGACACACAGCGAAGTGTATGTCTAGCCTCGTAGCAGTCAAGTAGTGGAGGGAGCCGATCATGCTTCGGAACTCCTTCTAATCTATGACTTCTCCATCCTCGTCCGGATCCAATGCTACCGAAGTAGCCATCGGAGTGGAAAGGTGCTTCGCATCAACCATGTCAAACTTCTTCACCAGGTCCTTGGTGTACTTTGTCTGATGAATGAAGGTACGTTGTTTGCTTTGCTTGATTTGCAAACCAAGGAAAAATGTGAGTTCACCCATCATGGACATCTCGAACTCCCTGCTCATGGTATTTGCAAACTCGGCAAACAAAGCATGAGAAGAGCCACCAAAGATGATATCGTCAACATAAATCTGAACTAGGAGGAAATATTTGCCAGGCTTGAGAGTGAAAAGAGTTTTATCAACAGATCCCATCAAATATCCTCGCTCAAGCAAAAAAGACTTAAGTTTATCATACCAAGCTTAAGGGGCCTGCTTGAGTCCATAAAGAGCCTTATGAAGTTTAAGGACTCTATGGGGGTATTTGGGGTTTTCAAAACTGGGGGTTGTTTTACACAAACATCTTCGCCTATGAAACCATTAAGAAATGCACTTTTGACATCCAATTGGTAAAGTTTAAAACCACGGGATGCCGCAAATGCAAGTAAAATTCTAATGGCATCAAGATGTGCAACAGGTGCAAAAGTTTCAGTAAAATCAATCCCTTCTAATTGAGAAAAACCTTGAGCCACAAGTATAGCTTTGTTTCTAACTACAGACCCATCCTCCCCTTGCTTGTTTTTGAAAATCCATTTTTTTCCAATAAAATGAACATTAGGAGGGGATCTACAAGTGTCCAGACTTGGTTTCTCTCAAAATTTTCAAGTTCTTCATGCATGGCATTGATCCAACTAGAATTAGATAAAGCATGACTCACATCTAAGGGATCAAAAGAAGCAAGAAATGCAACATCAATGAAATGAGCATGAGAACGTGTTACCCTTTGATCAAGCTCACCAGTAATCTGCTCGGGAGGGTGCATCCTTTGTATATGATGAGGAGCCTCATGGCGGGATGCAGCCTCCCCCTCAACTTATGTCGGTGAGTGGTCGAAGATGACCGATGTCGAGGTAGTAGCTTCAGGGCCTCTTGCCGAAGTGATTGAAGCGGGGTCGGCTTCGGGGGTTGATGTCGAGGGTAGTAGGGGATCATCCTCGAAGTCTTTGGGATCTTCATCTTCAAAGATAGTTTGTTCCATATCGTGTTCACTTGCCTATTCAAAAGAGGAACTAATACAGGGGGTTGATTCATCAAAAGTCACATCACATTACTTGATGATAGTGTTAGTTTCCAAATTGAAAACACGATAAGAATGACCATGGGTAGTGTAACCCAAAAAGATCCCGTTAGAAGAACACGACTCAAATTTGTCCAAATTTCCATGTTTTAGGATAAAACATCGACAACCAAATACTCGAAGATGAGTAACTTTGGGCTATCTCCGAAAATGCAGCTCATACGAAGTTAGGTTCAAAATTGAGCGCAAGAAAATCTGATTTGAGATGTAACATGCGGTGTTCATGGCCTCACCCCAAAACCTTCTAGGAGTCTTATGCTCATCGAGCATCGTCCTAGCCTTCTCAACCAGAGTGTGGTTCTTTCTCTCAACAACACCATTTTGTTAAGGAACCCGTGGAGTAGAGAATTGATGTTCTATGCCATTCTCCATGCAAAAGTCAATGAAGAGACTATTTTTCACTTCGAATGAATTTCAATGCACCTGGAAGTTCAGTAAAAAGTCTCAAATCTAAGCTCCTAAAGTGTGTAATCACTTCATCCTTGCTATCTAAAAAGAAGACCCAAGAGTAGCGA
Organism: Zizania palustris; assembly: GCA_019279435.1. Classification (NCBI taxonomy): domain Eukaryota; kingdom Viridiplantae; phylum Streptophyta; class Magnoliopsida; order Poales; family Poaceae; genus Zizania; species Zizania palustris. Next base: position 69,822,885 of record JAAALK010000082.1, read on the forward strand.
GAGAAATCATCGACAATGACAAGGACGTACCACTTGCCGCCTAAAGAACTAACCCGAGAAGGACCTACAATGTCCATATGGAGAAGTTCTCTAGGTTGTTCTGTCATCACCATAGAGACAGGTGAATGCGAAGCAGCAATCATTTTTCCATGTTGACAAGGAGCGCAAACTAAATTCTTCTCAAATTTGAGATTGGGAAATCCTCGGATTAGTCCTAGGGAAGTCAATCGAGCTAGCAACTCAAAACTCATATGCCCTAGTCTCCTATGCCACTTCCACAGCTTAGAAGTAGAATGTGCAACTAAATAATGAGAAGAACCAGATGACTTAGAGAAATCAGCTCCAAAAACTCTCCCAACTCTAAAAATCTTGCAAACCAAAATGCCATCTTAATTGATTACTTGTGAAGTATCTCAACGCACTTCGAAGCCCTCATCAAGCAACTGAGACACAGAGAGCAAATTGTATCCTAAATTTTCAACCAAAGCAACATCTTTGAGAGTGAAATTTGAGTTGATTCTTACCACACCTTTACCTTTCACTCTACTTCTTCGGTTATTGTCGAAGGTGATTTGCTCCTTTTTCTTGGTTGTGGTGAGGCTGGAGAACCATGATGAGTTTCTGGTCATATGGCGCGAACAACCATAGTCCATGGTCCACGTTCTTTCCAAGCCTCTGTCTGGCGCCTAAACCACATGAGACAACCTCGATCGCTTAGTGCTGGGGTAAGAGAAAAAATGATGAGATATCCAACACTGAGAGACATGAGGAGTAGGCAAAGTAATAGTAGACTATCTACACACAGGAAAAGCAGCATGATGTAAAGTGCGAGGTCTACCTACATGATGAAACCTAGACAACTAACGAGTTCTCCCAACCTATCGAGGATCAAAGCCTCTAATACGTGGTCTATCACCATATGAGACATGATGTACACCACGAGGGGCATAACCTCTCATGTGAGCATGGGAAGCCTCAAAAACATGACAAGAGTGATAAATAGACTCATGCATACCTAAAGATGGGTAATGCATGTCCTGAAAACTCATCTCTTGTGAGCGTCGCTCATCCTTGATGCGACGAAAATAGAACCCAATCAAATGAGCCACCTGCTGGCAATATGAGCAATGAAAAACTCTCTTGGGGGTGCTCACATGGGTCATAGGAGCAGTCCTCATAGGCTCCTTGGGTTTCTGCTGAGGGTTTTTCTTAGGTGGAGGAGGTGGAATTTTCTTGAGAGGTTGGGTAGGCTTCTTGGTTTTTGTAGGAGTGTATAACTGGGCTCTCTCTTTCTCTAAGGTAGTGGGTGAGGAAACACAATTTTGCTCTGAATGTTTGTGGTGTTTCTCTCAAAACCCAATCCTAGAGCTAACCCTGTCACTGTCAGCACACATCTTGGTTTTGGCAAAAAGCAAATCCACTCTACCCTTCCCTTTAGTGCATTTATCCACAACAGAAAGAAGGTAGTTGTTTTCTTTCATGAGTTTTTCAACTTGCTCTCTAACAATACTGAGTTAATCCTTAAGGGTGATACAGGTAGGGCAAGCAGGATGTACATCCCTAGAACACTCGGCTCTCTCCAATCTAGCCTCTAAATCATGAACATGCTTATCCCTCAAATTAATTCTTTCAATAACTAAAGGACAGTTCATGCATTCATTAATAACATGAGGACTAGACTCCAACACCAAAAGCTGCTTCTATGCAGTCTCAAGCTCATTAATAGTTTGACCATGCACAAAACACAACTGAGCAAGCTCACCCATGACAACAGTTCAATATTCACATTCAGCATCATCAATCTTAGACTTAAGCATGGCATAATCAGTTGAAACAGATTCTAGCCTAAGTCTAAGGTCTTTTCTTTCTCTAGCGGCCTGAACAAGTAATCTATCCTGACCAAGAACTACATTATTCAGTTCATCTACCTTAATGGAAAGCTGGTCATAGATAGTGGTACCTCGGATGAGTCAAGCTCATCGTCGTTGTGAATGTTGTCGGCCATGAAGCAAAGGCCGGTGAAATCGCTTGCCTTCTTCTCCTTCTTTTCTTCCTTCCTTGGATACTCTTCCTCCTCATCAGAGCTCGACTCCTCAGTTGAGGAAGTGTCGATGTCGCTGAGTGCCACGACAAAAGCTCTAGAAACAGCTTTGGCTACCTTCTTAGCCATCTTGCCACGCTTACCCTTTGTGTAGGTTTTCTCTCCTTTTGTGGTGTTTGGGTCAATCACTCTCTTCTCTCCTCTTAAGCTTAGGACAATTAGCCTTGATGTGAGAAGTGTCACCACACTCAAAACACCCACTAAAGCCACTTCTCTGCTGATCCCGTCTCTCATTGTGAAAATGGGTGAATATCCTGGCAATGAGAACAAGCTCTTCATCATCCAGAGTATCCACCTACTCATTAGTAACAGAGACCAGGGAGGACAAAGCAAAACCACCTGCAAGAACACAAGTGTCAGATGAACTTGGTTCTGCAGTGGTGCCACGGCTAGAGCCAGAAACTAGTGCCAAAGGCTGAGGCAAAGTGTTTTTGTGCCCTACAAGATATGCCTTGACAATCTCTATGGACTTTAGCTTATTGAAGAGTTCATCACGGGTCAATGTGTCATATCCTGTGGGCTCCTCAATGCTGGATATTTTCACTTCCCATATGCTACGATCAAGAGCAGAGAGAAGCTTGATAGCCCTATCATGATCATTGTAAGCAAGCGTCCTAGTGGACCACAAGTTACTCACTATCACATCAAACCGCAAAAACATGGCATCTATAGATTCGCCAGGGCCTTGCACAAATAGTTGATACTCTTGATTGTATATGCTATGGTTCCTAGCCTTGATCTATGTAGAGCCCTCAAGAAAAACAGTGAGTGTAATCCAAATTTCCCTAGATGTCCTAAGGTGTTGTACCCTATCAAACTCACATCTGCTCAAGCCAATGAACAATATATTTCTAGCTTTGGAGTTAGAATTATACTAATCATTTTCTGCTTGAGTAGTGCGAGTCTCTGGAATGGAGTATTGTGAATCCACAATCTCCCATAATGCATTTCTCTTCTGCTGGACAGACTTCGAACACACCCTTCAAAGTGTCTAGTTCGGAGGTGTTGAACACACTCCGAACACAGGCTTCAGATGGAGTAAAAATTCGAAGTTCAGAAGGTTTCGCTTGCACTCAGATACCCAAAAACGCACTGGGGTACAGTCGATAGTCTACTTTATTAGAAGCTTCTTTTGTCAGTTTCGCAGAGCATAGAGTATCATCCTTTGTAGAGCTGAGAGTATCAGCCTTTGTAAAGCAGAATATTTTGGAGCCCCTTAGCACACGAAGTGTGTAGAGGCTTCGGTGGCATGCTTCGAACCCAAAAGCCTTCGCTCCACTGAACACAGTCTTCGATACATTGACGGTTTTGAGCCGAAGCCATCAAAGCCCTTGAGCCTTCGCACCATCACCTCCGGATTGGACCACCACGGCTTCGCAGCTACTCCAAGCTCAAACTCTGCCCATACGTGTATCGAAGCCATGCATGGCCGAAGTACATCAAGTCATCCACACTTCGAAGCCCCACCTTCGAAGTGCCTTCACCACCTTCCAAAGTCCCTCCTTCGTCCAAGGCATCCGCATGAAGCGCTTCCATAAGCACTCCTTCGTAGTGTCTCTGCCCAGAGCACACTCCCGAAGAGCCTTACCCGGACCTTGCCTTCGATGCACCTCGACTTCTGAGACCTTCGTTAGGTGACCCTTCGAGTGTCTCCATCTGGAGCACACTTTGAAAGCCTTGCCTCATTGTAGAGGACTTTGTTTCAGGGTACCTTCAGCCAGAGCAACCCTCCGCACTTTCTGCCTTCCCCTAATGCACCTTGACCCGAGGACCGACCTCGACTCCATGCAGCCTTCATGACCGAGCTCCCCGCTCGCCTGGCATCAAGCTCCCTGCTTGAACTAGGTTCACCTACTGCGAACCGTCCCGTCGCCTCTAAAGTCACCTGCACATCAACGACAAGCATACAAGTGTATCTGATACTAGAGACCTCTCCGGGTAAACACCCTCCGGTACACACTCCGGTGTACCGTCCAAAATACCGAACCCTTCAGTACAACCTCTGAAATGTATTCTATCAGACCCCTCCGACAGATATACTCCACTGCACACTTGTACAACTAACAAACACTGAACCCTTCGGTGAAACACCTCCGAAACCCTTCAGAGGGACCCCTTCTCCTAGAAGGACACTTGTTGATCACTCATCACAGACTTGAAACCAAGGCACTTTTCAACTTGGTTTCTCAGTACCCTTGCTAACCATTACATGCCGACTCGACAGATTCCTCACTCTTGCAAAAAAATCCCACATCATACAAAATCCCCTCTCCCGCTACTCCCCCCGCCCACGATGAATCCTAGCTTCTGGCGATGGAGAAGTCCAATTCGGTGAACCATGTGCTGACGCCGGAGGTCGACGAGTCTAGGTACACGCCCCCTTCCCCTCTGTAATCCCCGTCCTCATTGGCGCGCACACAAGAGTAGCATGGTTAGGGTCAGAATCTGATGCTTGGTTTGAAATGTTATGGTTAAAATGCTGAGTTTTTGCGGTTCGGTCATCCCCATTTCCATTCGCACGTGCGTAGGAGCAGTATAGTTAGGGTTAGAAGCAAACCAATAGATCGGTTTGGTATGCTACTCAATTGGTTAAAACATTGTGTAGTTTTTCCATGATAGGGTAAAAATGGTGTTTTTCAATTCTTATATGTATGCATGTAATTTTTTGCTTTGGTAAATCATTTTGGAACCGACTATTTGGGTTAGAGACTAAATGCCTGGCAATCGTCCGAACTGATTCAATCGGTAGAAAAACTGTTGTTGTCAACAAAGTCCTCAAATGGGAGGTGGAGCTAGGCAGCATTACACTACATATGCTTACTTCAGGTATAAGAAAGGAACTGAAATTGTCAAGTATTGAATATTGTCAATTTTAGGTTTTTGACAAAAAAATTGGGTGAAGATGTAAAGGTTCTTAGTGAGCAACACATGGGTGAACTAATTGAAACGTACACAACAGAGATGAGGTGTGAAATAGTTGTTGGAGTATTCGATAGTCCAGATTTAGAGATTGATATTGATGCATTATTTCCCATTTTAGTTATGCCTGCACCTAGTGATCCATCTAATGAGGCACATGTGGGTAACAGTCCACCTAGTGAGGCACTTGTGGGTAACAATCCACCTAGTGAGGCACCTTTTCCTGATATATTTGATATTGTGGAGGAATATGTAGGTATTGATGATAAGTTCATATACTTATCAGTACCCACTAACCCACATCCTAGAGTAGATGAACAGCCTATACCTAGTGATCAGGCTGAACCATGCCTACAGGATGGCCCATCATGTGTTTATACTAAACCATAGGTCGATGATGCAGATCCTAGAGCCCCCAATATCCAACATGACCCTGAGAACCCATCAATTATGAAGGGAGCACTATTTCCTAACATCAAGGCATTTAGGAAAGCCATAAGACACCATGCAGTTGTGGTAGAGTTTGAGTTTGCAAACATTAAAACAGATCCATTAAGGTTCATTGCCAATTGTGCACATAGCACCTACCCATGGAGGATCCTTGCTTCTAGGCTTGCTGGAAGCACTACAATTAAGGTAAATGTTAGGTTTTATTTAATTTTGTTTGTTATCTTAAATATGATTCTAGTTTTAATTCAATTATTGTCACTTGCATATTAAAGTACTACCTGTTGCACACACTTGTCCAATAGTAAAGCTTGTGGAAGGAAAGATGGCAAGTAAAAGTTGTGTGGCAGATAGACTGACTGATTGGTTGAAAGCTAACCCAAGTAAGGGGACAAAGGAAGCTAGGGAGAAGCTACAATCTGAATATGGTACTACTCCAAGGTCTAGAAAGGTATGCAACTTTCCCTAGAAAAGATTCATGTCAAATATGAATAAAGCTTCCAAGAGTTATTCAATTGGAAGGCTCAGATGGAGATTTCTCAGCCTGTAAGTGTAATTGAGATAGAGGTTGAAAAGATTGGAGAAGATATTTGCTTCAAGAGAATATTTTTTGCACTTAGGCCATGCATAGATGGCTTCTTGGCTGGTTGTAGACCATACCTTTTGGAGTTGATGCTGCAAGCTTGAAGGGGAAGTATACAGGTTAGTTGGCCAGTGCAACTGGAGTGGATGGCTACAACTGGTTGTATAATGTGGCTTTTGGTGTTTTTCACTCAGAAATAGAAGAAAACTAGTACTGGTTCATGGAGAACTTAAAAGCTACTATTAGTTCCCCTAAGGACCTAGTAATCTCAATTATTGTATGTAAAGGGCTAGAAACATCAGTTAGCAAGGTTTTTCTAGCAGTTGAGCATAGAGAATGCATGAGGCATCTGCATGGTAACTTCATTAAGCATTATTAAGGAGACGTCTTCACCTAACATTTGTATCCAGCAGCTAGATGCTATATAGAAACCCAATTTAGATGGCATCTAGGGAAAATTTATGAGCATTGTCCTAGGGCCATAGAGTACCTTGAGAGCCATCATAATAGGATTTGGTACAAATGTGGGTTCTCAGAGCTAAGCAAGTGTGATTACCTAACAAACAATGTGTCAGAGAGATTCAACAACCAAATCAAGAACTTAAGGGGCCTGCTACTGCATGAAGTTGTTGATGACATAAGAGAGCTGATAATGGAGAAAAATTTTCTTAGGAGAAAGGTAGCACTTTAGATGGTGACAGGCATACTACCTAATGTACTCAAGGAACTAAACCAAGTAAGCAACACTCTCAAAGTGGTCAAAGTGGCCAAAAGCTAAGATGAGTATGCAGAGATCAGTTTGGTAGATGAAACTAATAATACTACAAGGCATTCTGTTGACACCAAGATTTGGTAAAAGCCCAAGTCCACAAAAGATGCCGCGCGGTCAACAAAAGTCAAAGAGGTTCGGTCAAAGATGGTCAAAGAGGCTCGTCCATGCTGTTACAATGTGATCGGATGTAAAGGAGCCGATGATATAAAAGTGGGAAGATAAAGGTGATCTAGAATCGGTTAAGATATATTGCTTGAACGACAAGTCTTCGGACTATAAATATGTATCATTTAGTTAGATTAAATACGCAACTCTGCCAAACAACTCTTTGGCGCATCGCCACCCTTGGCTTCCTAAGGTTAATACCGACAGGATTCAGCACTCGGAGCCGGGCTACAATGTTTGATCTCCAGCAAAGAGGTGAGTCCCGCCACCCCCGATGATCGTATCGATTAGGTCAGTGTCCTCACGACTGCATCAAGTTGATCTCTCGAGGCATTGACTGAAACAATACAATCACTGGTTTATCTCAATGTATTGGCTAGGTCTAAGGCTGCATTAGTTTGATCTCTTAGATTGATGTGATTTGGGTATGGGAGTCTAAAGCTTCATCGGTTAGGTCCGACATCTCTTTCTATTGTATCTTCTTCATATTGTATACCATTAATCTAAATAAAGTGTGCCTGATACTTTGAAGTATTGTTAAGTTTATCGTGACTAGCTCCTGTCTTGGCTAAGACCAATCTTGTTATTGTGATGATTTCGATGACACCGACATATTATCTAGCATGTTTTATTTATTTCTATCGGAGTACAAGTCGATAGGTTTGTTGATAGCAAAAAATGTCATTAATGGTCGAAATTGTCAAAATATCAATTTTGGTAATTTTGGGCCGAAAATATGCTAGACCTGACACAGGCTGATCCAACTGGCCATGGAGGCCACCCCTTCGGCCACCTTTCGTACCCCTTCACGCCGTATACGCCGGAGGTTACCCTTCGGTAATTGCCTAGCGATTCCACACTCCTTTTCAATATCAAGGGTCGTCAGAACGCAATGTCGACATCATGTCATGCTTAGGGCTATTCCTAGGTATCCGCGCGCTTTTGGATCATCAAATTGACATTAGTGTGTCAGCACTTTGATCGTCGGATTTTAGCATCAATACACTTTTTGGCAACTCCGCTCGGACAACCTGCCAAGTACTACTACATCGGCGACAGGTACATCTACTACGTCTACATCAACAGGACCCTCGACGCCAATGGACCCGGTGGGGAGCACGGAGATCGACGACAACAACATTATCCTCCCCACCCTCGACGACCTCTCTGAGGAAAGTGCAGAGATCGAGGCCAATATGAAGGAGTTGCACGATATCATGCTTGGGTGCTTCACCAAGACCCGCGAGGGCTTCGTCAAGGGTGATATTGACATCCCCAGTCTCTCTAGAAGCAAGGTAACACCGTCATCCCCTACACTATCCTCCCTAGACATCGAGCAAAAGATAGCCACAAAAGTAGATCAAGTTGTTATCGCCACTTTTGCAAATCGTCTAGGACCCAAAGTCAATTGTAGGATGGAGGCTATGTTTAGGAGATTCATATTTTTTGAGGCTGCTTCTCCAACTCCGATTGCTAGTGTACCCCCTATTCATCACATACACAGTAGAACTGACGGAAGTACCGAGAAAACCATCGCGTCTCCAGCCTTGTTATCTAAGGCCGAGACCACGTGCAACCATATCGGTCAGACCGACACTTGGGCCGGTCAGACCGGCATGTGCCAGCCTTAGTAGCCAACAATAGTCGGTCAGACCGACCATTACACCCTCAGTCAGACTGGCCCTATGGACGGTCAGACTGCCCTTGCCACATATTGCGTGCCACCTTCGCCCGCGCCTACGCTACCCTTTCCTGCACTGCCCGCACCTCCTGCTCCCACGAACCCATATAGGCCCAAGCACGTCCCTTATCACGAGCCGCCACGAGAGGAGGACCCGCACGACTGACACGCTGAGTTACCACCACATGTCGCGCCCCCACATGAGAAACACGCACAGGCAAGAGGTATAGACGACATAGAAGAGCGAATCCGCGCACTATTAAGGGAATGTATGGGTTTCACACCTCGGGATTGGGCTAGGGTTTACCAAGGGCCGTACCCTGACCACTTCGACACTATCCCATACCTGTGCGGTTTTAGGGTTCCCGAGTTCACTAAATTCGATGGTGAAGGTAGTAAGACCACTCTAGAGCTTAAGCTTAGGTTATTTTCTCTATCACTTTCCGGCACCGCTTTCACTTGGTTTTCGGTGTTGCCGTCAAACTCCGTACAAACGTGGGCCCAGTAAGAGCAGAAGTTCCACGATTACTTTTATACTGGGGAATCTGAACTTAGGCTCTCACACTTGACATCGGTTAGGCAGAAGACTAACGAGAGTGTCTCCGAGTATATTAGGCGCTTTAGGGACACTAGAAACCGATGTTTTAGCCTGAACATTTCCGAAAGAGACTTGGTCGACCTAGTTTTTAATGGATTACACTCCGAGCTTAAGGAGAAGCTAGATGGCCAGGATTTCTTCGAGGTCAGTCAAGTCCTACAAAAGGCTCCGGATCAGGAAAGCCGAGCCAAAAGTAAGAAATTCACCAAGACATTTAACAAACCTAAAGACGAGGTGCACGTCATGGAGCACTCCGATGAGGAATCATCAGAGAATGAGGATGACTTAGCCGACATGTATAGCGCAAAGTGGACTTGATCTAGCAAGACCAAGCTCGTTACTTGCTCTAAGTTATGGTCGTCTCCCACTAAGAATCGGCCCAGTGAAGTAAAGTATGCATTTGACATGACCAAGTGCGACAAAATATTTGATTTTTTGTTGAAAAACAAGCTCATCAGGTTACTAAAGGGTCACATCATTCCAACTGCCGATGACTAGAAGTAACGAGTTTAATGTAAGTGGCGTGATTCACATTCTCATTCTACTAACAATTGCAAGGTTTTTCGTCGACAGGTTCAATCGGCCATAGAGGAAGGACAATTGAAGTTAGATACCAACCCTAAGATGAAGATCGACCAGAACCCCTTCCCTATGAATACCATCGATATCGACGAGAAGAAGGTGTTGATAGCAAAAAAATGGCATCAATGGCTGAGATTGTCAAAATATCAATTTTGGTAATTTGGGCCGAAAATACACATGTCTAGGGTCAGGCCGAAGCCCTATAGGGCCGAAGGTCCATTGGGCTATGGGCTCCGAAAGCTTCCAGCCAGCCAACGACCTTCAGCCAGGAAGCCTTCGGAGGCCTACGCCGCCGAAGCTTCGGCCCGAGGAGCAGGCTTCGACGGGCCTGGCCAAAGCCCACTTCGGTAGAGACAGAGTTGGATACAATTCCGGCTAAGTTTTATCCCTATCTGGCCGAATTATAGCAGATTAGATCAGAAGTTTAGCCCCTATAAATAGAGAGGCAAGGCCAGCTTATAGGCCCCCCCAACACAAATCAAACACAAAGCCCTAGCTTTGATCGCATTTATTTACCTTTACTTTTCTGTACCTCTTCGTGGGTTTACCTAGAAGCCCTCCGCCGGCCACTTCGGAACAGTGGTAATCCTTGTTACTTCGCTTGTGAAGTATCCAATAATCTACGTAATAGATTGCTATCGCCTTGTTACTTTGCCTGTGAAGTATCCGCTAATCTGCGTAACAGATTGCTACCTTCACTACTAGTGCAACACTTAGCAGAATTCGGTCCTTAGGCCAAATTAGTACTTCGAATCCTCTTTGTTGCAGGTTTCCATGTTCGGAGCTAATTCAACGGAGGTGTCTGGAGCTGAGAGATCGGTTTCAGAGGTCGCCAGGACACCCTTCGCCGAAGATTTTGCTTCGACCGCACGCTACGCCAGCACACTTCGTCACGACAGGCTTCGCCAGCACACTTCATCACGACAGGCTTCGCCACACTCGTGCTTCTCTCTGGACGAAGTCACGCCCGCGCGCGGTGTTCGAGTCATTATTCTGTATCTTGTCGTATCGGAGACTTCGCGCTGAACCCCACCGTTCGGAGGTGATCGTCGCGTCCAGATTCATTCGGAGTTCATCTTCGACCAGATCAGTCCGAACACCGAAGGTACCCTTCGGTGGGACACTTCGCACCAGACACGAAAGGTATACTTCGATTACCCCCTTCGCACCATACTTCGAAGCAGACAGGCTCCATCCGGTTTGCTGATTTTATTCTGTTTAATATATTTCTTTCGGCTAATTGGATTATTTTGTGTGATCTGATTGCCTGGCGACTCCACCCCGTTACCATGGCTAAGGGTAGTCGGAACGCGACGTCGGTGTTGTGTTACTCTTAGGCCTGTCCCTAAGTATCCACACACTTTTGGATCGTCGAACTGACCCAAGTGTGGGGGCACGTTTTCGTGTCAACACACTTTTTTGCGACTCCATTGGGGATAAGCTATGCCAACATGACTGGTACGTCTACATCGGCCACCGGTACATCTACATCGACTACTATGACTGCACCACCGATGGACACCATAGGAGGCGTGGATATCAACAACAACAATATCCTAACACCAACGCTTGAAGATATCCCCACAGAAGACCGAGCAGAGATCGAGGCAAAGTTGAAGGCACTCCAAGACGTGATGCTTGGGGGCTACGTTAAGACATGCGCAGGCTTCATCAAGCATGACATCGTCACCCCCGACCTTTCTCAGGTCCAGGTAACACCTGTATCTCCTCATTTATCTTCTTTAGAGATTGAAGAAAAAATAGCTGCATCAGTAGATCAGGCCGTTAGCACTTCGCTAGCCAACAATTTAGATTCGGCAGTCAGCTCCCAAGTAGAGGCAACTCTTAGAAGGTTCGTCTTTACTGAGGCCATACCCCCGGTCCCTATTGCTAGTGCACCTCCGGTAAACCATGTGTACGGTAGAGCTGACAGCAACACTGGCACGACTGTGATGTCTCCGGCCTCAACACTTATGGCCGAGACTAATCATTATACTTATGGCCAAACTAGCACTGCGTACCATCCACCACCACCTGCACCGGTACCCGCGCTGCCCGCACCACATGCGCAGGCACCCAGACACGAGCCCGTCATATGGATGACACTTGGGGAAGAGAGCCATGGCCAACACGCTGATATCCCACTGCGTGTCGCGCCCCCGCATGAGAGGCGCGCGCAGGCGACATGCCACGATGACATAGAGGAGTGGGTCCGTGCACTATTTAGAGAGTGTGCCGGCTTCGTGCCCAAGGGACGGGTTAGGGTTTACCGTAAGCCATACCCCGACCATCTCGATACAATACCCTACCCCCGTGGCTATAGAATCCCTAAATTCACTAAGTTCGACGGCGAGGGTAGCAAAACCACTCTATAGCATGTTAGTCAATTTTTGGCACAATGTGGAGAAGTTAGCAGGATAGATGCTCTAAAAGTTAGACTATTTTCTCTCTCGCTATCCGGCACCGCTTTCACTTGGTTTTCGGCACTCCCGCCGAACTCCATTCAGACATGGGATGATTTAGAACAGAAATTCCATGATTACTTTTACAAGGGTGAGACAGAACTTAGGCTTTCACACTTGACATCGGTTAGGCAGAAATCTAACGAGAACGCCTTTGAATACATCAAGCATTTTAGGGATACTAAAAACCAATGTTTCAGCCTTAACATTTCAGAAAGAGACTTGGCAGAACTAGCGTTTAATGGGTTGCGTCCTGAGATTAAAGAAAGGTTAGACAACTAGAACTTTTTAGAAGTTAGCCAAGTTTTACAGTAGGCTCTGGTCCAAGAAGGCCGAACCAAAGATAAAAAGTTTGTTAAGACGTTTAACAAGCCTAGGGCTGAAATCCACATCATGGAACACTGCGACGAGGAGGAATCAGAAGAGGAGGATTCGGCCGACATGTACGTAGCCGAATGGGTGTGGAACGCTAAGAGTAAACCTATCACTTGCTCCAAATTACGACCGTCTCCCACCAGGAATCGACCTAGTGAGGTCAAGTACTCGTTCGATATAACTAAGTGTGATAAAATATTTGATTTTCTCTTGAAGAACCGGCTTCTCAGGTTGCCTAAAGGCCAAGTCATTCCATCTTCCGATGAGTTGAAGAAGAATCCATACTGTAAGTGGCATGATTCGCACTCACATAACACTAACGACTGCAATGTTTTTCGATGGCAGGTCCAATTGGCCATAGAAGAAGGACGATTGAAGATAGACCATAATCCAAAGATGAAGCTAGGCAAAGATCCTCTTCCCATCAACGCCGTTGACCTCTGAGAGAAGAAGGTATTGATTCGGCCGGAACAGGCTGAGTCAGCTAAGGGGAAGGATGTAATCATTAGAGAGCCGCGCACTCGCATGCTCATACCAAAGAACCCCGAGGTAGGAGTGTGGAAATAGAACATTAACACCCCTTCGGCTAAAACTCACAAAAGGCCAAAGGTAACATACAACATGTTGTTGAACAAGCATCGGAGAAAAGCCAAGGAAGCAGGTCCTCGCTCTAAAAGACTGGGACAGCCAAAGGGCCCAAGACCTTTGGAGGGTGGCTTCGGACCGAAGCAGCCAAACCCTCCGCACGGTGGCTTCGGGCCACAGTGGCCTGACACTCCGCACGGTGGCTTCGAGCCTCGATGGCCGAACCCCCCATATAGTAACTTCGGCCCCCAATGGCCGAACCCCGCACCGTTTTGGACTTCTCTGATGGGAGGCTTCGGCCCGCACTGGCCGGACGTACCTTCGGACTGGCAAGACCCTTCGCTGGTATGGTCTGAGATGCCATTGACTCTGCCGAACCGCTCTCCGGGTAACGGGTTTGGCTCACAGTGGGCGAGGCCACTAGAACAGCCGATGCCCCCACCGTACAACTAGGCAGGGACTCCATGGGCTCCGTACATATCACAGCCGGGGTACCCTCCACAACTTAACGCTATACCTTGTTTTCCTTCATAGTGTTATGGATGGCAGGGACAAACAGACGCAGCGGAGGGAGGCATCGTCCACAGGCTATCCATGGTGCATCCGAATCGAACCATGCAGAGCGAAGCCAGAGAGTACATGCACGAGGAGGCTAAGGAAAGGGGGTCCGAAGCTATCACCATCAGAGTAGGGTCTCAGGAAGTCCCAATCCCGAAGGCTTTATCGCCGAAGTCTGACGGAGGTGAGTCCCATACTTTGGCCGGAGTCTGCGCCGAAGCCTGGTTTGATTGGTCGGGCAAGGCCGGTCTGACCGCCGAGGTCCGCAACGAAGGTCCCTCCGAGCGCAGGTTGCACAAGGCCGAAGGATGCAGTACCACTTCGGCTATAGTTGACAAAACCGGACAGTAGCACCTGGCACCAAGCCGCGGCCATCTTGGGCACCTCCAGGCATGTCCAAATCACAGAAAAGACATCTACAATGGCTACGGGCACAGGAGATGCGCGAGAAGAGAGCCGAGAACGAGCGCAACGCTATCTTCAAGGAAATCCACCCTCGGCCAGCTACAAGATAGGTATGGAGGATAAAGTCAATTGAGATAACCAACCCGGCTCCTAGTCTGAGCGACGACAATGACGACATGCTCGACGACGACTACTCGCCCGTCTTTGAAGGGCCCACACCCCAGGTGATGGACATCAACATCGTCATGCTGCCCACCAAGTTCGCCCTACCGCAGGACGAGACCGAGGTTGCTCAATTGAACCTCGTCCCGCGCAATGCCATCTTCGAGAAGCCCGAGGACTCGGCTCGCCATCTGAAACCCCTCTATGTCAGAGGTCACATTGATGGAAAACTGATTTCCTGAATGCTCGTCGACGGCGGTGCCATTGTTAACTTAATGCCTTACTCGTTATTGAAGAAACTTGGCAGGGGCGAGGATGATCTAAAGAATAATAACTTGATGCTCAACGGCTTCAATAGTGAGAACTCCAAGGCCAAGGGCATACTCTCCATGGAGTTGACGGTGGGAAACAAGACATTGCCAACAACATTTTTCGTCGTCGATGTACAAGGTAACTACAGCGTGCTGCTCGGGCGCGACTGGATTCATGCGAATTGTTGCATTCCTTCTACTCTACACTAGTGCCTGATGTAGTGGGACGGCGATGAGGTAGAGGTTATTCCCGCGAATACTTCAGCCCAAGTAGCATTGGTTGATGTATCGGTTGACGCCGTTCATAACAAAGTAGAGTGTCTGTCAGGTAGAGATATTTCGGATTACTATTTTGTTAGCGTGTCCGGAGGGCGTTTTGTACCAGTGTCTGTAAAGCCGGCTGGTGTAGCACGACTATTTTTGTATTAATAGTCATGTCTAGCAAGAGTAATCTGGATTGGCTAAAGTCTTGTGTGGAGCAGTATCGGTGTAATAAAGACAGTATTGCCGAGGCCATCGGGGACTTTAGCGAAGTACAGAATTAGGACAAGGTTTTGCGTCGGCCGATCCCTTGGAGGAAGTTGACATAGGTAATGGTAGCATCCCGAGGCCGGCTTTTGTAAACCAACATTTACAGCCTGATGAAAAGGCCAAAGTGATAAAGTTACTTCGGTCATATGTCGATTGTTTCGCATGGGAGTATAGCGAGATACCGGGACTAAGCCGCGAGCTCGTGGTGCATCGGCTACCTATCAAGTCCGGATTTAGGCCTTATAAGCAGCCTCCTCGTCGCTTTAACTTGGCCATCTATGACCGAGTTAAAGAAGAAGTAGAGCGACTACTCAAGGATGAATTTATTAGGCCATGCAGGTACGCGGAATGGGTTTCTAACATTGTGCCTGTAGAGAAGAAAGGGAGCGGCAAGATACGGGTTTGTATTGATTTCAGAGATCTGAACAGAGCCACTCCGAAAGACGAGTATCTAATGCCGATAGCCGACATGCTAATCAACGATGCTTCAGGACACAAGGTACTGAGTTTTCTTGATGGCAATGCTGGTTATAATCAAATCTTTATGGCCGAAGAGGATGTCTACAAGACTGCCTTTCGATGCCCTGGTTTTGTCAGTTTATTCGAGTGGGTCGTTATGACTTTGGTTTGAAGAATGCTGGCGCCACGTATTAGCGCGCTATGAACTTAATCTTTCATGACTTGCTAGGAGTTATGTTAGAGTTTACATCGATGATGTTGTAGTCAAATCGGACGCTATGGGAAACCATTTAGCCAATTTGAAGGTTGCTTTTGCTAGAATGCGACAGTATGGTTTGAAAATGAACCCACTCAAGTGTGCCTTTGGTGTGTCGGCAGGTAAGTTCTTAGGTTTCATGATTCACGAGAGAGGCATAGAAATTGATCCTAAGAGGCTTGAGAAGATTAGAAACATTGCAGCGCCGACATGCAAAAAGGACGTACAAAAGTTGCTAGGCAGGATGAACTATTTGTGTCACTTTATATCCAACTTGTCTGGCAAGATTGATGCCTTTGTCCCAATACTCCGGCTAAAGAACAAAGTTGAGTTCACTTGGGGGCAAGCTAGCAAAGTGCCTTTGAGAAAATTAAGGAGTGCTTGTCATCACCGCCTGTGGTGAGGGCACCCAAAGCTAGGATTCCATTTCAGCTATACATCACTGCTGAAGATAGCGTGATCAGGGCCGTGCTAACCCATGAGGTAGAGGGAAAAGCGTACATCATCACGTTCTTGAGCCGCCGCCTGCTGGATGCCGAAACCAGGTACGCGTTTGTGGAATGTTTGTGTTTGTCACTTTACTACGCGTGCACCAAATTACACCATTATCTTGTCCCTACTACATGTGTTGTCGTTTACCAAACTGATGTTATAAAGCACATGTTACAGAAGCCGATTCTAAGTGGAAGAATCGGAAAATGGGCTTACGAGTTGATTGAGTACGATTTGGCCTACGAACCCCTGAGAGCAATGAAAGGCCAAATCGTAGACAACTTTATAGTTGATCACCACATAGATGTCAGCTGGAGTGACAATATTGCTCTAGTTGAGGTAGTGTCATGGAAACTTTATTTTGATGGTTCGGCTTGCAAGAGTGGCCAAGGTATTGGAGTGGTTCTCATATAACCTAATGGAATGCACTTTGAAACTTCGGCCCGTCTGGAATTTCCTTCCACTAATAACCAAGCTGAATACAAAGCTTTATTGCTAGGGCTTGAATTACTAGAATCTATAGGTTCTAGACATGTCCACGCATATGGTGATTCTTTGTTAGTAGTGCAACAAGTATCTAAAAGTGCTCAATGCTTTAATGGCCTGCTAAATAGTTACTTGGATAAATGTCTAGACATAGTTTCTGCTTTTGATGACTTCAAAATCTTTCACGTGTCAAGGGAGGCCAATTCGATTGCAAATGATTTGGCTCAGCAAGCATCTGGTTACCAAGCCAGGAGAGGGAAATTTTCTGTATGGTAGAAGCCGATGCTTGGTCTCACTACTGAAGCCAGTGACGGTGGGCAAGCGCACCCTCTAGGTCGGACCCCTCTAGCCGCCGATGGCCACTACGTGCCGAGGTCCCTGGACCGGAGTACTCTGCCCACCGAGGGACCTGACACGCCGGAGTACGTAAGCCGAAGTCTCCCACACGGTGAGGGCTCCCGGGAGTCCGAACCCTCCGGAGGGCTTCGGCCCAGCACACTCCGAATGGACAGTCCGACACGACTTCGGTAGGAGCAGGAATGGCTCGGGGGGCATCCCGAAGTCAGTAGTTTAGAAATTTTTTCATAGGGTGAGCTAGCAAGACCCTCTGAAGCCTATAAGGGCGATTGGAGAATTCCAATCGTCCAGTATTTGAGAGACCCTAGCCAAAGGGTTGATCGGAAGGTTCAGCGACAGGCGTTCAAATTCGTGTTGATAGACGACACATTGTATCGCCGAACCATCGATGGAGTACTATTGAAGTGTTTAGATCACGAACATTCCTAGGTGGATACGGGAGAAGTCCATGAAGGCCTTTGTGGCACTCATCAGTCGGCCCAGAAAATGAGTTGGATGCTCAAAAGAGCAGGTTTTTATTGGCCGACTATGACTGAAGATTGTTTTAAGTATTATAAAGGGTGTGAAGCGTGTTAGAAGTTTGACAATATTCAGTTAGCTCCTGCCTCATTACTCAATCCTATTGTCAAGCCATGGCCGTTTCGAGGTTGGGGTTTAGACTTCACCGGCCAAATTTACCCTCCTTCCTCAAAAGGGCATCGGTTTGTGTTGATGGCGACGGATTATTTCACTAAGTGGACCGAGGCCGTGCCTCTCAAGAACATGACTCACAATGAGGTACATGATTTTATCTTGAATCATATCATACCACAGACCAAGGTAGTTCATTTGTTTCTGGAGAGGTAAGGGACTTTGCCAAATATTATGGTATTAAGTTGATAAACTATTCACTTTACTATGCTCAGGCCAATGGTCAGGCCGAGTCTAGTAATAAAACTGTGATTAAGATAATTAAGAAGAAAATTGAAGAATTTCCCAAAAGGTGGCACGAAGTGCTTTCTGAAGCACTATGGGCTTGCAGAATTGCAAAGCATGGTGCTACCAAAGTCAGTCCATATGAGTTGGTATATGGACAAGAAGTCATTCTACCTGTAGAAGTAGATCTTGGTTCCTTAAGAGTGTTAAAGCAAGATGGCTTATCGGTCAACGAGTATGAAACTCTTTTGAAGGATAACCTAGAAGAAGTGACCGATAAAAGACTAAAGGTTTTAGAAGACATAGAAGTAGATAAGAGGAGAGTAGCTAAAGCCTATAATAAGAAGGTTAAACCAAAATTGTTTCAAGTAGGAGACTTGGTTTGGAAGACGATTTTACCCTTAGGCACGAAGAGTCCCAAATTTAGTAAATGGTCACCTAGTTGGGAAGGTTCATTCAAAATAGCCGAAATCGCTCCTGGCAATGCATACGTGTTGGAATCTCTACAAGGAGAACGCTTTCGAAGATCTTTGAATGGTAGATACATGAAAAGGTATTTCCCAAGCGTGTGGCAAACAACGTGAAAGGTGTCGAAAAGCCGATATGGATGGTATCATCTTCAGCTCATTGTGCTTTTAGTTCACTTAGTTCACTAAAAGGCAAGGGGCATGTGTTGATAGCAAAAAATGGAATCAATGGATGAGATTGTCAAAATATCAATTTTGGTAATTTGGGTCGAAAATACACATGTCCGGGGTCAAGCCGAAGCCCTATAGGGTCAAAGGTCCATTGGGCTATGGGCTCCGAAAGCTTCCAGCCAGCCCACGGCCCTCAGCCAGGAAGCCTTCGGAGGCCCACGCTGCCGAAGCTTTGGCCCGAGGAGCAGGCTTCGACGGGCCTGGCCGAAGCCCACTTCGGCAGAGACAGAGTTGGATACAATTCTAGCTAAGTTTTATCCCTATCCGGCCGAATTATAGCAGATTAGATTAGAAGTTAACCCCTATAAATAGAGAGGCGAGGCCAGCTTAGAGGCCCCCCCAACACAAATCAAACACAAAGCCCTAGCTTTGATCGCATTTATTTACCTTTACTTTTTTGTACCTCTTCGTGGGTTTGCCTGGAAGCCCTCCGCCGGCCACTTCGGAACAGTGGTAATCCTTGTTACTTCGCTTTTGAAGTATCCATTAATCTACGTAATAGATTGCTATCGCCTTGTTACTTCACCTGTGAAGTATCCGCTAATCTGTGTAACAGATTTCTACCTTCGCTACTAGTGCAACACTTAGCAGAATTCGGTCCTCATGCTGAATTAGTACTTCGAATCCTCTTTGTTGCAGGTTTCCACGTTTGGAGCTACTTCGACGGAGGTGTCTGGAGCTGAGAGATCAGTTTCGGAGGTCGCTAGGACACCCTTCGCCGAAGATTCTGCTTCGACCGCACGCTTCGCCAGCACACTTCGTCACGACAGGCTTCGCCACGCTCGTACTTCGCTCTAGATGAAGTCACGCTCGCACGCGGTGTTCGAGTCATTATTCTGTATCTTGTCGTATCGGAGACTTCGCGCCAAACCCCACCATTCGGAGGTGATCATCGCGTCCAGATCCGTTCGGAGTTCATCTTCGACCAGATTGGTCCGAACACCGAAGGTACCCTTCGGTGGGACACTTTGCACCAGACGCCAAATGTATACTTCGGCGACCCCCTTCGCACCATACTTCGAAGCAGACTTATTCTGTTTAATATATTTCTTTCGGGTAATTGGATTATTTTGTGTGATCTGATTGCCTGGCAACTCCACCCTCCTTACCACGGCTAAGGGTAGTAGGAACACGACGTCGGTGTTGTGTTACGCTTAGGCATGTCTCTAAGTATCCACACACTTTTGGATCGTCGAACTGACCCAAGTGCGGGGGCACGTTTTCGTGTCAATAGAAGGTACTGATTCGGCCCGACTAGGCCGGGTCAACTAAGGGGAAGGAGGTCATGATCGGAGAGCCTCGCACACACACACACACACGTGCCTAAGAATCCCGAGGTAGGAGTGTGGAAAGTTAACACCAACACGTCATCTTTGGCTACGGCCCACAAGAAGCCGAAGGTGACGTATGAGCTGCTGCTACAGAAGCATAAGAAGACGGATGAGAAGGCGAACACTCGGCCAAGACCTCTAGTGAGGTCGAACCATCCTCAGAAGAGTAGGTTTGTCTTACGATGGGCGAGACCACTGGATCCACCTATTCCTCCACCGCCATATCACCTGATAATGGTACAATGGCCTCTGTGTTACTTTCTGCCTCCCGGGCATCCTGCCCCCTACTATATTTCTCCCTTTGTACCTTACGATTTTTATAACATGCATGATCAAATGTGTGTGGTGAGGGGCAATGTTTTTGAGCGGTTGTCTGTCACGCCATGAGGGAGTTCGGAGGAGGTGTCCGAAGCCATCATAGTCAAGGTGGGGTTTCAGGACATCCCAATCCCTAAGGGGACCCCCTTGGAGCAAGATGGAGGCGATCTTCAAAAGGCAGTCAAAGAGAAGATTGTCGGTTTGACCACAACCTCAGTCTAGTCAGACCACCCTCACCACTTCGGTCTGACCGACATACTATGGTTGGTCCAACTGACCCTTTTCGGTCATTCGACACTGTCCGGTCAGACTAGCCCCTCAAGGCCGGTCCGACCAACAAGGCCCGGTCAGACTGGCCCAATAAGGCAGTCCGACTAACAAGGCCCAGTTAGACCGACCCAATAAGGCAGTCTGACCGACAAGACACGGGAAAAAAATCCTATCAAACGCAAAAATGTCAAGGCTGATCTGGGTGCTTCCATTCGGCCAAAAATTCTAGGAGAAAATTTGTGGCGCCTGGCACGAAGCCGCAACCTTCATGGGTGCCTCTAGGCATGAACAAATCACAACAGAGGTGGCTACAACGTCTTCAGGCACAAGAGATGCATGAGAAGAAAGCCGATGATGAGTGGGACACCATTTTTGAGGACATCCGTCCCTGACCAGTGATGTAGCAGGTATGGAAGCCCAAGCCGGTTGTCGCAAACAACTTGGCTCCTACTCCGAGTGACGGCGAGGATGATCTGATGGATGACAACTACACGCCTGTCTCCAAGGGACCTCCTCCTCAAGCGATGGATATAAATGTCGTCATGCTTCCCACTGAGTTCACGACTTCAACAGCGAGAGCTCTGAGGTGAAGGTCAAACTTTCTCTAGAGTTGACGGTGGGCAACAAGATGCTTCACATGACCTTTTTTGTTGTCTATGTGCAAGGTAATTATAGCGTATTGCTTGGGTGTGATTGGATTCTCACAAATTGTTGTATTCTGTCTACCTTGCACCAATGTTTGATCCAATGGGATGACGATGATGTAGAAGCTATACCAACTGACACTTCGGCCCAAGTTGCTTTGGCTGATGTGTCTATTGACGCCATCCACGATAAGGTAGAGTGTATGTCAGGTAGAGACATCTTGGATTACGACTTTGTTAGCGTGTTTGAGGGGCGGTTTGTTCCAGTGTCTGTAAGGCCGACTGGTGTAGATCTGTTGTCTCTAAATTAATTGTCATGTCGAGTAAGAGTAATCATGATTGGCTAAAGTATTGTGTAGAGAAATATCGGTCTTCTAAAGATGGTATTGTCAAAGCCATTGAATATTTTAGCGAAGTAGAAAAATTAGGTCAATGTTTTGCATCGGCCAACCCGTTGGAAAAAATAGACATAGGAGATGGTAGTATTCTAAGGATGACTTTTGTAAATTAGACTTTGCAGGCTTGTGAGAAGGTCGAGGTAATAAAGTTACTTCAGTCGTATGTTGATTGTTTTGCATGGAAATTTAGCAAGATGTCCGGACTTAGCCACGAGCTTGTAGAGCATCAGCTGCCTATCAAACTAGGGTTTAGGCCTTATAAACAACCCCCTCGTTGCTTTAATTCAGAAGTGTATGACCGAGTTAAATAGGAGATAGAACGACTACTAAAGGCTGAGTTTTCTTAATGGCAACGCTAGTTATAATCAAATCTTTATGGCCGAAGAGGACGTTTACAAAACAAACTTTCGATGCACTGTATATCAACGTGCTATGAACTTGATCTTTCATGACCTCCTAGGGGTTATGTTAGAAGTCTATATAGATGATGTTGTGGTCAAATCAGATGCTATGGATAACCATTTGGCCGATTTGAGAGTTGCTTTTGAAATAATGCATCAGTATGGCTTGAAAATGAACCCGCTCAAGTGTGATTTTGACATGCCGACATGCAAGAAAGATGTGCAAAAGTGTGCTTCATGAAAGAGGTATTGAGATTGATCCTAAGAGATTTGAGAAGATTAAGAACTTTGAAGTGCTGACATGCAAGAAAGATGTGCAAAAGTTGCTAGGCAAGGTGAACTATTTGTGATGATTTATATCTAATCTATCTAGCAAGATCGATGCTTTTGTCCCCATACTTCGGCTAAAGAATGAAGCCGAAATTACTTGGGGGCAAGTCAGCGATGTGCTTTTGAGCGAATTAAGGAGTGTTTGTCATCACCGCTTGTGGTAAGAGCACTAAAAGCTGGGATTCTGTTTCAGTTGTATGTTGTTGTAGAACATAGCGTAATAGGAGCCATGTTGACTTAGGAGGTGGAGGGAAAGGAGTACATCATCACATTCTTGAGTCGTCGCCTGTTAGGTGCCGAGACGAGGTATGTGTTCTTAGAGTGTTTATGTTTATCACTTTACTATGCATGTACCAAGCTCCGCCACTATCTTTTATCTAGCACATGTATTGTTACCTGTCAAACCAATGTTATAAAGTACATGTTGCAAAAGACGATTCTAAGTGGGAGAATCGGGAAGTGGGCTTAAGCTTTAATTGAGTATGATTTGGCTTATGAACCCTTGAAAGCTATGAAAGGCCAGATCGTCGCAAATTTTATAGTTGATCACCATGTAGATGTCAATTGGACTAGAATTTTATGACCTCGGCCCGATTAGGATTTCCTTGTACTAATAATCAAGATGCATATGAAGCTCTATTGCTAGGACTAGAATTGTTAAGCTCCATGAGTGTTAAATATGTTCATGCATATGGTGATTCACTAGTAGTAGTTCAACAAGTAGCTAAGGAAGCCCAATGCTTCAATGGTTTATTGAATAGTTACTTGGATAAATGTCAAGACATAATTGACACTTTTGATGATTTTGAGATTTCATATGTGTCTAGATAAGCCAACTCATTAGCAAATAATTTGGATCAGCAAGCATCTGGTTACCAAATTAAAAGGGGTAAATTTTTGCGCACAAGAAAAATTGATGCTTGACATATTCTTACCGTGCGAGTCAGAACACATCAGTCTGACCGGCCTGACATGGCCGGTCCGACTGTAGGTGTCTAGTCGATCTGACCGGCCATGCTAGGCCAGTTTGACCGCTCCGTGCCAGCTAATTGACAATAGCCGGTCTAACCGGCCCTTATGGATGATGTGACCGCCATGTGCCAGATTGGTCCAAGACTCGGGGGCAACTTCAAATTTTTGATATGAATGCCAATTCAAGTGAGAATTTGGCGAGTGTTTCAGAAAATCACGAGGATGATTAGAGGACTCCAATTATTCAATATTTGAGATATCCTAGTAAGCGGGTTGATCGGATAGTTTGGTGACAAGCATTTAAATTTGTGTTGCTTGATGATGAGTTGTATCGCTGAACAATTGATGGAGTAATTTTGAAAAGTTTGAATGCTGATATGTCTAGACTTGCTGTGGGTGAAGTACATGAAGGTCTTTGTGGTACTCATCAGTCGGCCCAAAAAACGAGTTGGATTCTCAAAAGAGCGGGTTTTTATTAGCCGACTATGACGGAGGATTGTTTTAGATACTATAGAGGATGTGAAGCGTGTAAAAGGTTTGATAATATTTAGCTTGCTCATTTTCTTTGCTTAATCCTATTATCAAACCATGGCCGTTTCGAGGTTGGGCCTTGGACTTCATCAGTCAAATTTATCATTCCTCTTCAAAAGGGCATTGGTTCGTGTTAATGGCTATAGATTACTTCACCAAGTGGACCAAGGTCGTGCCTCTCAAGAACATGATGCATTACGAGGTAATCAATTTCATCTTTAAGCACATTATACATAGATTCGGTATTCCCCAAAATCTTACTACAGATCAGGGTGCTTCCAAATAATTGTGTGATTTTGTTGAATCTTATGGTATAAAGTTGGTAAACTCTTCGCCATATTATGATTAGGCCAATGGTCAGGCCGAGTCTAGTAATAAAACTGTGATTAAGCTTATTAAGAAAAAGATTGAAGAGTTTCCTAGAAGGTGGCATGAAGTGCTTTCTGAGACATTATGGGCATGTAGAGTTGTGAAGCAATGCGCTACCAAGGTGAGTCCATATGAGTTGGTCTATGTACAAGAAGTCGTTTTACCCGTAGAGGTGAATCTTGGCTCTTTGAGGTTGCTTAAGCAAGATGACTTATCGATCGGTGATTATGAAGTTCTCTTGCATGATAATTTGGAAAAGTACTTCCCAAGTGTGTGGCAAGACGCTTGAAGTGTCAAAAGGTCGATATAAAGCATATCGCCCTTAGCTCGTTGTGCTTTTGGCCTACTAAAGTTGGCCAAAACACAGGGGGCATGTGTTGATGGCAAAAAATGGCATTAATGGTCAAAATTATCAAAATATCGTTTTTTGGTAATTTTACCAAAAATATGCCGAGACCTGGCATAGGCTGGTCCAACCGGCCATGTAGGCCCGGTCTGACCGGCCACATGGGCCCAGTCAGATCGGCCCAACTCGAGTCCGACTCCAAATGACTGATTTCGGGGTATTTTATCCCTAATTAATTTTGGACGACTTGGAACCCCTGTCTAAGTCAGATTAGACCCCAGGAACTCATGACCCATCTCTATAAATAGAGGCAAGGCCGATTCAAGGAGAGCCCCCCAAAAGCCTAATAGATCGAATCTATTATCTATCTTGAATCACATTTACTTTCTTTGCTTGAGTTTTAGCCTAGCATGTACATCTTTGCTAGTTTGCGCTGTAAACCATCTGTTCGTCGTGTCGTAATCATGGTAATTCCTTGTCGGTTCGCTCGTGAATCATTTGTTTCATCCACGTAACGGATTTCTATCGGTTTTATCAGTTTCTATTGGTAATTCGGTCCCCTGGCCGAATTACTTTGATCTCTTAGTATTTTTTGCAGTATTTCATCACTTTCACCCCCTCCGAGGAGTTTGGTTGTGATTCATCCATGAGAAGACAGTCGCCGGAGCCCAGAGGCCACATCCCAAGAGCCGTCGGTCCGACCGGCCCGTGCCGTGCCATCACCTGACGCACCGGCACACTGCGTTCTGACCGGCGGCACGAGGCCAGTCTGACCGGGCTTCGCAGAGGGCTCTGAAAATCCCTCCGCACCGAATATATTTTGCGCCAGAGATCAATTCGCATCGGAGGTATCCTCGCGCCGGAGTACCCAACCCCTTCGGCCATCTACGGTCTGACCGGGGGTATAGCCTCGGTCTGACCAGGCAAAGGGAAGAGGACCCCTTCGCACCAGTCTGCCGAAGGCCCCCTTGAGTAGAGGCTTCGCACTGCCGGTCAGACCGGTCGTGTGCCTTCGGTTTGACTGAGGCTCCCCTGCTCGGTCTGATCGCTTGTTAGGCTTCGGTCCAACCGGCCCTGTTCTAGCCGGTTGGGTTTAGTTAGGTTATTTATCACTTTCACTTATTTTCCAATACTTTGGTTAATTGAGTAATTTTAGATTAATATTATTTGATTGCATGGTGACTACGTTATCCCCTTACCATGGTTTAAGGATTGTCGGAACATGACGTCAACGTTTTTGACATTTTTGGATCGTCGACACTTCCTTTGCCCTTAAAGAGCGCAGAATCGCGGTCGATGTGGGAACACCCGTAACCTCCTAATTGGCCTCAAGATAGGGACCAACATCAAATGAAAACTTCTGCACAAAGGAATGAAGGGAAAAGAAGTCAATCAAAAAGGGGTCATGATGCCATGATAAATACATGAATACTTACGTCAACGGGCTCGGCAGGAATGACCAATTGCGGAGCATTACAATATTTTGTTTCATCCACTAGAGGAACAAATGAACCTTCCCTTTCGAGGCTGCCAAGGGTCGACTATGACTGAAGATTGTTTCAAGTATTGGGCATCGTTTGTGGCTAAGGCTGATGTTGGTTACATGATAAAAATGGAAGACAAAGAAAAGAAAATAAGAAAGGTACCTAGAGAGTTACATCAGCAATAACGACCGATGCTTTAGGAATAACAGTGTTGGCTCCCAAAGGCCCAACCCCGATCACATCAGCCTCGGTAGGCGCAGCCCTGGAAGCAATACCAACCAGGGAAATGACGACACTGGCATCGATCGATACAATAGGATCGACGACATCGACTTCCAACATACTAGCCTAAGTAGAGGATCACATATTAATCATCTCAGCGGACCGAACCGACTAGGGGGTAGTACGGTCATTGGCCATGCTATCAAACGCCACATAAAGAGAGTCGACATTGACAAGGGAAGAAGGATTCTAGGAGTTAGGGATATGAGAGCAAAAATATTGGTAGCACAAGAGCACGAACCTAGGCAGCTGAAGGAGTTTCAGCCGTCGGCAGAGAAGTAGCAATGTCAGGGGCCAATGCAGCCAAAGGAGCAATTGGCCTCGGCTACAAAGAAAAAGTAAGAGATGTAAGAATATTCCAGAAGAGGCATTGTTACGAAGAGGAGGAAACTTTCTGTTAACCGTAAAGCCAAAGCCGATGAACTTGCCTGGCCGATTCGGACCCTAGTGGATCGGCGCACGGTCGGGGTCAAGGCCTAGAGCTTGCACACCAAGACCTTGGCCGTTTTCCACTCACCCAAAATGAGGGAGAAGGGCCACCATTACCCAAGTTCATAGAGGTCGATATCGGACCATAATATATCGGTCGACCGCTAAGACTTATAGATGGGGCATCAAGGTCATCCTCCTGCATCAAGCAAAGTTAACCAGATGAAGAGAAAACGATGGAATAAATAAAAAGGAAGTCCAAAGAAGTCACCTCAGGCTCTGATACAGTGTCACCCGGGTAAAGGCGTTCTTGGTAGATCAGCGAGGAGCGGTTAAAAATATGCTGCCTCAGCTCATCCCACCATCGAAAAAAGCCAACGAAGGACAGTCGACAGGCCGACCAATGAGTAAGGTCACCAAAATGGATACCATCGGTCATGTGGAAAAGGTGATCCCATTCCAAATGGCCCTTGACTTCTCCACGCACTTGGAGCTAGTTGATGAAGAACAAATAGGGAGGAAGCTGACCAAAGCTAAACTACCTCGTGAAGACCGATGGGTGATAGAATTCATACGAACCCGTCAGAGGGTACTCGACGGTGAAATTGACAGCCAAGAGGCACAGAAATATTGCGGCCTTGAAAATGCGAGTAGATTCCTCGTCTCGAAGCACGACAGGTAAAACTAGCCAATGGGAGCATTCATATTCTGAGTACTCATAGGGATACCAGATGGTCCGATCAAAAAATCCAAGATAGAAACCCTTAAAACAGGCGGCTAAGGGTTCAGGAGATAAAGGGAATGCAAAACGGAAAGTGTACTCTTCACCCAGAGAACAACATCGGTGGTAGATGGGGGTGGCCAATTCTAGAAAGCCAGCATGAAATCGCATGGAAGGGAAAGGGGGCCCACCGGCAACATCATCTATATAGACATTGAGCCAAAGTTGAAGAAGCCACCATGGACCATGGGGGTAGCCAACAGGATCACCAGTTGATAGCTTGACTGACACAAGATGGAGAAGGTGATATATGACTCCAAGAAGGTATTGGCCAAGAGGGACTCTGATGTGGGTGGCGAGTTGTTCAGCCATAAATTGAAACTGAAAAGTTGGACCTGAGGTAGACACACAAAAGACAAACCTCTCTAACTAGAGGGTAAGAAAGGCCACATATTCAAAGGTTCTATGGGGCCTATCTTTTTGTTGTTCCTTTTAATGTATCTGCCCCAAGTATCGATGGATTTGGTACCAAGGCGATGGACTGGTTTGAAATGGAAGAAGGAAGGTGAGAAACCAAGGGTTAGTTTCGGAGTCTGTGATGAGTGATTGACAAATTTTATCCTCTGATTGGAAGGGGTCCCTCCGAAGGGGTTCGGAGGTTGTTTCACCGAAGTGTTCGGTGGTTCTAGTTGTTGCAGCTGTTGCAGCGGAGTGTGTCTATCGGAGGGGTCTAATAGTACACAATGACTTGGTTGTACCGAAGGTTTCGGTATTTTGGGCGGTATTTTGCAGCGGAGTGTGCCGAAGGTTGCTTACCCAGAGAGGTCTCTAGGGTACGGATACACTTGTTTGTCTGTCTGTTGTGCGTAGGTGACTTCAGAGGCGACGGATGGTTCGCAGCAAGTGAACCTGGGTCAAGCAGGAGGCTTGATGCCAGGCGAGCAGGGAGCTCGGTCACGAAGGCTGCGTGGGGTCGAGGTCGGTCCTCGGGTCAAGGTGCGCCAGGTGAAGGCAGAGAGTGTGGAGTGTGGCTTCGGCTGAAGGTACCCCGAGACGAAGTCCTCGGAGGCGAGGCACTTCGAAGGGTACTCCGAATGGAGTGACTTCGCAGTATGGTGGACGAAGTCCTCAGCGATGAGGCAAGGCATTCGAAGTGTGCTACAGAGGGAGGCACTCGAAGGTATACCCGACGGAGGTCTCAGAAGTTGAGGTGCATCAAAGGCATGGTCCAGGTGAGGTTCACCGAGGAGTGTGCTCGGGGAGATACACTGTGACGAAGGGCTCATGGAATGCTTCATGCGGAGTCCTTGGATGAAAGAGGGACTTCAAAGGGTAGTACTCCGAAGGTGGGGCTTTGGAGTGAGGCTGACTTGAGGTACTTCGGCCATGCATGGCTTCGGTACATGGACTGACGGAGTTCGAGCTGGGAGAAGCTATGAAGCTGTGGTGGTCCACTCAGGAGGTGTTGGTGCGAAGGCCCAAGGGCTTTGACGGCTTCGGCTCAAAACCGTCTCTGTATCGAAGGCTGACTTCGGTGAAGTGAAGGCCGTCAGGCTCAAGGCTTCTCACCGAAGCTACCGCACCCCTCGTGTGCGAAGGGGGCTTTAGAAGAATCCAAGACTGCAAATGCTGACCGTGTCTACTCTACAAAAGCTGATGTTGTCTCCTCTTCGAAGCTGACAAAAGAAGCCTCCAAATAAAGTAGACTACCATCTGTACCCCCTGTTCTAATGAGACAAAAACAGTGTAAACCCTAGGGGTAAAGTAGTCTATTCATAGGGCTGAATAGTGCCTATAAATAGTGGAGGATAGCCTAGGCCATAGTAACACTTTGAGCAGCCATTTTTGAGCTCCTATGCTAGCCGCCACACTCGTGTATTCATCCTGTGACTCCATTTTGTGTTCCCTGTTCAAGCAATGAAGCCTTGATTCTGTTTTCATTTACTGCTTGAACTTGTATGCTTACTTTACACTGCATGCTTTGATCTCTCTATGTCTCACTTCTTCCTGTGTTGAGTTTATTGCACTAGAGTGTTTTTGGAGAAGTGTGTGAGTGTTCTGTGCGTGTGAAGTGTGTTTTTCGGTGTCTGTTCTCTTTGTGTAAACTGGAGGCAAGACCTCTCTGATTACTAGCGAAGCACTGTTCGAAGCCCGTTTTCTTCCCTTGTCGAAGTCCTCGGCGAAGTGTGTTCAGTGTGCGTTTAGACCTTCGAAGTACGAAGCCTAGCACCAGTTGCTGTTGCTGAGTATTTGGTCGAAGTCCTCAGAGGGAAGTCTACTTTTGCGAAGGTTGAAGTGCGAAGCCTGCTCAAAGACACCCAGTGTGTGGAGCCTACACTGACTTAGCAGAGTTGAGTTTTTGGTGTTGTGGGTGGAGCGAAGTCTCTTGACTTCGAACTTTTGCTCCTGGCGAAGCCTGTTTTCGGAGCTGTGAAATACCTCCGAACGAGAACTTCGAAGGGCGTGTGAGAAACCAAGGGGTGGTTTCGGTGTTTGTGATGAGTGATTGACAGGCTTTTAACCTCTGGTTCGAAGGGTTACCTCCGAAGGGGGTTCGGAGGTTGGAACTCTGAAGGGGGTTCGGAGGTTGCTTTGGTTGCTGCAGCTGTTGCAGCGGAGTGTGCCTGTCGGAGGGGTCCGACAGTACACGATGACTGGGTTTGTACCGAAGGTCTTGGTACTTTGGGCGGTACACCGGAGTGTGTACCGAAGGTTGCTAACCCGGAGAGGTCTCCGGAGTACTAGATACACTTGTCTGTTTGTCTGTGGTGCGCAAGCGACTTCGGAGGCGACGGACGGTTCGTAGCAGGTGAACCTGGGTCAAGCGGGAGGCTTGATGCCAAGGGAGCGGGGAGCTCCGTCACGGTGGCTGCGAAGGGGTCTGGTTCGGTCCTCGGGTCGAGATGCACCAGGTGAAGGCAGTAAGTGCGGAGCGTGGCTCCGGGTGAAGGTACTCCGAGACAAAGTCCTCAGAGGTGAGGCACTTCGAAGGTACTCCGGATGGAGTGACTTCGGAGTATGGTGGATCAAGTCCTCTGCGGAGGCAAGGCATTCGAAGTGTGCTCCGGAGGGAGACATTCGAAGGTACCCGACGAAGGTGTCAGAAGTCGAGGTGCATTAAAGGCATGGTCCGGGTGAGGCTCGTCGAGGAGTGTGCTCGGGGAGAGACACTGCGACGAAGTGCTCATGGAATGCTTCATGCGGAGGCCTTGGACGAAGGAGGGACTTCGAAGGGTGGTACTCCGAAGGTGGGGCTTCGGAGTGAGGAAGGCTTCGTAGCAAGGCTAGCTCTGGAGCGAGGTTGACTTTTGGTGCTTCGGCCATGCATGGCTTCGGTACACGGACTGACGGAGTTCGAGCTGGGAGTAGCTGCGAAGCCATGGTGGTCCACTCCGGAGGTGGTGGTGCGAAGGCCCAAGGGCTTTGATGGCTTCGGCTCAAAACCGTCACTGTATCGGAGGCTGACTTCGGTGAAGCGAAGGCCGACAGGCTCAAGGCTTCTCGCCGAAGCTACCGCACCCCTCGCGTGCGAAGGGGGGCTTCAGGAAGGTCAAGACTGCAAAGGCTGACACTGTCTGCTCTACAAAAAGCTGACGCTGTCCCCTCTGCAAAGCTGACAGAGAAGCCTCCAGAATAAAGTTGACTACCTTTTGTACCCCTCTATTCTGTAGAGACAAAACTGGTGTAAACCCTAGGGGTAAAGTAGTCAATTCACTTGGGTGAACTGTGGGCTATAAATACGGGGGCTGGGTAGGTAACATTTAACACTTTGAGCATTTACTGTTGAGCTCCTGTACTAGCCTCCACCTTGAATACATCCAGTGAGTTCATTTTTGTGTTCCTTGTTCAAGTGGCGAAGCCCTGCCTCTGTGTGCTTTTTGCTTGAGCTTGTTTTGCATACCTCGCTGCATACTTCATCCGTTTGTGTGTCACCTTGAGTGACTTGTGGCAGTGCATCGAAGCCTGCGTTGGCGAAGTGTGTTGTGTGCGAAGTGTGTTTTTCAGTGCGCGTTCGCTCTGTGTAACAAGAGGCTAGACCTCGTTGCTTACTAGAGAAGCCCTGATCGAAGCCCGTTCTGCTTATCGTGTCTAGGTCCCTAGCAAAGACTGTTAGTGTGCGTTTAGACCTTCAGTGTACGAAGCCCAGCACCAGTTGCTGCTGCTAAGTACTTGGTCGAAGTCCTCAGAGGGTAGTGCACTCTTGCGAAGGGTGAAGTGCGAAGCCTGCTCAAAGCACCCTGTGTGCGGAGCCTGCACTGACTTAGCAGAGTTGTTTTCGGGGTTGTTGGTGGAGCGAAGTCTACTTGGCTTCGGACTTTTACTCCTTGCGAAGCCTGTGTTCGGAGCTGTCATATACCTCCGAACCAGACCTTTGAAGGTTGGTGTTCGAAGCCTGTTCCGCAGTAGACAGAGTTGAAACCGAAGGCTGTTTTTAGCCCAAGTTTTTAAAAGCTCCCATTCACCCCCCTCTGGTCGTCGTTTCCGGTCCAACAATTGGTATCAGAGCGGGTTAAGATCACCAGTTGACCTTAACCGGTTTTGTGATCTGTTGGCGACATGGACAGAGCTAGTAAAATTCCTCTGTTCGATGGGACTGATTTTGCATACTGGAAGGTGTGCATGGAGGCTTACCTGTTAAGCCAAGGAAATGCAATTTGGGAGATTGTGGACTCACAATACTCCATCCCTGATACTCGCACCACTCAAACAGAAAAAGATTAGTATAATGCCAACTCCAAGGCTAGGAATATACTGTTCATTGGTTTGAGCAGGAGTGAGTTTGATAGGGTGCAGCACCTTAGGACTGCTAGGGAAATTTGGACAACACTCACTATCTTTCATGAGGGCTCTACTCAGATTAAGGCTAGGCGCCAAAGCACCTACAATCAACAGTATCAGCTGTTTGTGCAGGCACCTGGTGAATCTATAGATGCCATGTTTTCTCGCTTTGATGCGATAGTGAGTAATTTGCGATCCAACGGGACGCTTGCTTACAATGATCGCGATAGGGCTATCAAGCTTCTCTATGCTCTTGATCGTAGCATATGGGAAGTAAATATATCCAGCATTGAGGAGTCCACAGGTTATGACACACTGACCTGTGATGAGCTCTTTAGCAAGCTGAAGTCCACAGAGATTGCCAAGGCATCTCTTGCTGTGCACATAAGCTCTTTGCCACAGCCATTGGCATTGGTTTCTAGCACTAGCCGTGGCACCACTGCAGAACCAAGCACATCTGGTACTTGTGTTCTTGCAGATGGTTTTGCATTGTCCTCCCTGGTCTCCGTCACAAAGGAGCAGGTGAACACTCTGGATGATGACGAGCTTGCTCTCATTGCCAGAAGGTTCACCCGTTTTCACCATGAGAGACGGGATCAGAGGAGAAGTGGTTTTAGTGGTTGCTTTGAATGTGGCGACACGTCTCATATTAAGGCCAATTGCCCTAAGCTCAAAAAGAGAGATGAGAGTGAGCGCCCCAAATACCACAAGAAGGAGAGGAAACCCTTTGTGAAGGGCAAGCGCGGCAAGATGGCTAAGAAAGTAGCCAAGGCCGCTTCCAGAGCATTTGTTGCTGCTCTCAGCGACATCGACACTTCCTCAACTGAGGAGTCGAGCTCTGAGGAGGAGGAGTCCCCAAGGAAGGAGGACAAAAAGGACAAGAAGGGACGAGACTTCACTGGCCTTTGCTTCATGGCCGACAGCGATCACAGCGGCGATGAGCTTGACTCATCTGAGGTACCTCTATCATCTGACCAACTATTAATTAAATTAGATGAGCTGAATGAAGTAGTCCTCGGTCAGGATAGATTACTTGTGCAAGCCGCTAGAGAAAGAAAAGACCTTAGACTTAGGCTAGAATCGGTTTCTACTGAATATGCCATGCTTAAGTCTAAAGTACATGATGCTGATTGTGAATCTTGTTCTGTTGTCATGAGTGAGCTTGCTCAGTTGCGTTCTGTTCATGCTCAAACTCTTTCTGAGCTTGAGACTGCACAGAAGCAACTTTTGATGGTGGATTCTAGTCTTGATAAAACTGAATGTATGAACTGCCCTTTATTACGTAAGAACATTAATTTACGTGATAAGCATGTTCATGATTTAGAGGCTAGATTGGAGAGGGCCGGTAGTTCTAAGGATGTGCAGCCTATTTGTGACACGTGCATTACCCTTAAGGACCAGCTAGGCACTGTTAGAGAGCGAGCTGAGAACCTCATGTCAGAAAACGAATACTTTCTTTCCGTTGTTAATAAATGCACTGAGGGAAAGGGTAGGATGGATTTGCTCTTGGCCAAGACCAAGATGTGTGCTGATAGAGCAGGGTTAGCTCTAGGTTTGGGTTTTGAGAGGATTCCTTCAGATAGTGGAAACAAAACTATTTTTACCTCTCCCACTATCCTAGAGAAAGAAAGAGCTCTGTTAGACACCCCATCAGCCAAAAAGCCTACCCGACCACCAAAGAAAACCACTCCTCCTGCCAAGAAAAATCCTCCCAAGAAAACCACTCAGCAGAAGCCCAAAGAGCCTATGAGAGTTGCTCCTGTGACCCATGAGAGTGCCCCTAGGAGAGTCTTTCATTGTTCCTACTGTCAGCGGGTGGGTCATTTGGTTGGGTTCTGTTTTCGTTGCATCAAGGATGAGCGACGCTCTCAGGAGATGAGTTACCAGGACATGCATTACCCATCTTTAGGTATGCATGAGTCTGAGTTTTACTATCGTCCTGCTTTTGAGGCTCCTCGTGCTTCTCGGAGAGGTTTTGCTCCTCGAGGTGTTCACCATGTTCCATATGGTGGTAGACCCCGGGCGACTAGCTTTGTACCTCGTCAGAGTAGGAGACCTCGACATGTTGTTCGATCACAGCATGTAGGTAGACCTCGCACTTTGCATCATTCAGATTATCATGTGCGTAGACCGTCTACTTTTACTGTGCCTACTACTCGTGTCACTCAGTGCTGGATGCCTCGTCATTTTTTCACTCACCCCAGCACTGAGCGATCGAGATATTCTTATCATGTGTAGGTGACAGATCGAGGCTTGGAGGGCACGTGGATCATGGACTCCGGTTGTTCGCGCCACATGACCGGAAATGCAGCATGGTTCTCCAGCCTCACCACAACCAAGCAAAGGGAACATATCACCTTCGGAAACAATCGAAGGAGTAGAGTGAAATGTAAAGGTGTGGTAAGAATTAACTCGAATTTCACTCTCAAAGATGTTGCTTTGGTTGAAAACCTGGGATACAATTTGTTGTATGTATCTCAGTTGCTTGATGAGGGCTTCGAAGTGCGATTCCATCGTGATACTTCGCAAGTGCTCAATTCTGATGGCGTTGTGGTGTGTAAGATCTTTAGAGTCGGGAGAGTTTTTGGAGCTGATTTTTCAGAGTCAACTGGTTCTTCTCATTGTCTTGTTGCACATTCGACTTCTGAGCTTTGGAAGTGGCATAGGAGACTAGGGCATATGAGCTTTGAGTTGCTCGCTCGTCTGAGCGCCCTAGGTCTGATCCGAGGATTGCCCAAGCTCAAGTTTGAGAAGAATTTAGTTTGCGCTCCGTGTCGGCATGGAAAAATGATTGCCGCTTCACATTCGCCAGTCACCACAGTGATGACTGAACAACCCGGAGAACATCTCCACATGGACATTGTAGGTCCTTCTCGGGTTAGTTCTTTAGGCGGCAAGTGGTATGTATTAGTTATTGTCGACGATTTCTCTCGCTACTCTTGGGTCTTCTTTCTTGCCAGCAAGGATGAAGTGTTTTCACACTTTCGGAGCTTGGCTTTGAGACTTTTCACTGAACTCCCAGGTGCATTGAAATTCATTCGAAGTGATAATGGCACCGAGTTCAAAAATAGTCGCTTTGTTGACTTTTGCATGGAGCATGACATAGAACATCAATTCTCTGCTCCGTGGGTTCCTCAACGGAATGGTGTTGTTGAGAGGAAGAACCGCACTTTGGTTGAGATGGCTAGGACGATGCTCGATGAGCACAGGACTCCTAGAAAATTCTAGGCTGAGGCCATGAACACTGCATGTTACATCACAAACCGAATATTCTTGCGCTCAATTTTAAACTTGACATCTTATGAGCTACGTTTTGGGAGACAACCCAAGGTTACTCATCTTCGAGTTTTTGGCTGTCGGTGCTTTATCCTAAAACGTGGTAACTTGGATAAATTTGAGTCGCGCTCTTCTGACGGGATCTTTTTGGGTTACACTACTCATGGTCATTCTTATCGTGTTTATAATTTGGAAACTAACACTGTCATCGAGTCATGTGATGTGACTTTTGATGAATCAACCCCCTCTGTTAGTTCTGCTCTTGAACAGGCAAATGAACACGACATGGAACAGACCATCTTCGAAGACGAAGATCCCGGAGAGTTCGAGGATGAACCCCTATTACCCTCGACATCGACCCCCGAAGCTGACCCCGCTTCAACCACTTCGGCACGAGGTCCCGGAGGAACTACCTCGACATCGGTCATCTTGGACCACTCCAACGCACAAGTTGAGGGGGAGACTGCATCCCGCCGCGAAGCTCCACATCATGTTCAAAGGATGCACCCTCCCGAGCAGATCATTGGTGAGCTTGATCAAAGGGTAACACGTTCTCATGCTCATTTCCTTGATTCCGCTTTTGTTGCCTCTTTCGAGCCCTTAGATGTTATTCATGCACTTTCTAATTCTAGTTGGATCAATGCCATGCATGAGGAACTTGAAAATTTTGAGAGAAACCAAGTCTGGTCATTAGTTGATCCTCCACCAAATGTTCATTTCATTGGAACAAAATGGATTTTCAAAAATAAACAAGGGGAGGATGGGACTATAGTTAGAAACAAGGCTAGACTTGTAGCTCAGGGTTATTCTCAACTAGAAGGGATTGATTTTACTGAAACTTTTGCACCTGTTGCTCGCCTTGTGGCCATTAGAATTTTGCTTGCCTTTGCGACATCCCGGGGATTCAAACTCTATCAAATGGATGTCAAAAGTGCTTTTCTTAATGGCTTCATAGGTGAAGATGTTTATGTAAAACAACCCCCTGGTTTTGAAAACCCCAAGTACCCACATAAAGTCCTTAAACTTCATAAGGCTCTTTATGGACTCAAGCAGGCCCCTCGGGCTTGGTATGATAGACTTAAGTCTTTTCTGCTTGAGCGGGGGTATTTGATGGGCTCTGTTGACAAAACTCTGTTTACTCTCAAGCATGGCAAAGATTTCCTCCTAGTTCAGATTTATGTGGATGATATCATCTTTGGTGGCTCTTCTCATGCTTTGGTTGCCGAGTTTGCAGATACCATGAGAAGGGAATTTGAAATGTCCATGATGGGTGAACTCACCTTTTTCCTTGGTTTGCAAATCAAGCAAAGCAAACAAGGTACTTTCGTCCACCAGACAAAATACACCAAGGACCTGCTCAAGAAATTCGCCATGGCAGATGCGAAGCCCCTCGCCACTCCAATGGCTACATCTGTAGCATTGGATCCTGACGAAGATGGAGAAGCCGTAGATCAGAAGGAGTTCCGAAGCATGATCGGCTCCCTCCTCTACTTGACTGCTACGAGGCCGGACATACACTTCGCTGTGTGTCTGTGCGCTCGTTTTCAGGCTTCACCACGAGCTTCGCACCGCCAAGCGGTAAAGCGCATTCTAAGGTATCTCAAACACACCCTTGAGTTCGGCATATGGTATTCAGCGTCTTCCTCTTTATGTCCTCGAGGTTATTCCGATGCGGATTTTGCTGGGTGTAGGATTGATAGGAAAAGTACCTCTGGTACTTGTAATTTTCTGGGTACTTCACTGGTTTGCTGGTCTTCCCGCAAACAGTCTAGTGTTGCACAATCGACGGCTGAGGCTGAGGAGCCATGCTGAATAGCGTGGGCCTCATGGCTCTAGAAGTGATGAGTCATTGTCAACGATAGTCAAAGAGGATAGAAGAAGAGATGAGATCTGCCGTTTCATGGGCCGCGTGTGACTCAGGTACACGGGCAGCAAGCGACTGTCGGGCAGAGGAGGCTGCGAAGTCGGGCTGGCCCAATCCGGGTACATGGGCCAGAAGCAGTAGAAGACCCACTGGGCTGTTGACCAGGATTGACTCAGGTACACGGGCGGTGAGCGATTGCCGGGCTGAGAGAGCTGCGGAGTCGGGCCGGCCCAATCCGGGTACCTGGTGCAAAGTCGGTGGAGGCTTTGTCAGTTTCGGCGCAAAACTGGCAACCGTTGATATTGTATCCGACTGTCCAGAAGAGAAGCCGTAGTCGCTACGAAAGCTGAGCTTCCGGATAAGTCATCTGTAACTCTAGGCCCACAGTCAGTCAGTCGTGTCTGTAAAAATACCTAAGGGCAGTAGAGTCTTTTCCTTTATTCTTGCGTCTGTAAAAACCCTAAGGTGCTGGTGGAATGTTCCTAGTGTTGGGAGCCTATAAATAGGACCCCAATCCCTAGGGTTTGGACTACCCTTTTGGCTGAATTCAATACTACTCCTTTGGGTCACTTTTTGTCTCTTGCCTTGCCTCTCTCCTCTCCTGTTCTTGCTTGCGCCGCCAGGTATTTTTGCCCCTGTTTTGTTGCCCTGCATTCATTGTTCAGTGAAGTTTCTAGTCTCAAACCGTGTGCAGCAACATCAGAGTTTTATTGGCTTCATTTCTCTCACACAACAAGTTTTTCCATTGATTTTGAGGCTTCAGAAGCTTCTCTGTTGCGTGTGTTCTTCGTGAGTAGTAGTACTAGTTCTTGCTGTTGCAAGTAGTACTGCTACTGTTGCTACAGTACGCTGTGGCAGCTTTTTACCTTCTACTGCGCAGCTTTTTGATCGAAGTTGACAGGCTCTAGAAACTTTTCTGTCTGTTTTCTGGCGAAGCCATCCTTCTCTGTTCGAAGCCCCTCAGCTCCGTGAGGCAAGCTTCGATCTAACATCTTCGAAGGCTTCATTCAAACTTCGAACTTTGCTTTGTGTTCTGTGTTGCTAGCTTCGAAGCACTTCATGAACGGACAACATCGCATACTTCGAACGACAGTGCGAAGGTTCTCTGGCTCTAGCTGTTCGAAGTCCTCACTTCGATAAGTTTCGGAGTTGGCTTCGAAGCTTGTCTTTCTGCTAGGCTTCGCGTTGGTTTCTTTGTGGCATGTCAGCCTTCGCTTCTCTTTTCGAAGCTAGCTCTTTTCGAAGGTAGAGTGTAGGCTTCGAATTTGGTGCCTCTGTCGTGTGACAGGCTTCGCTTCTTTGTTCGAAGGTAGTCCGTCTGTGTGTTACATTCGAAGCTCTCTGTTCGAAGGTTTAGGTTCGGAGTACTCAGTTCGAAGCTGTGTCCGAAGCCTTGCCTTCGAAGTATATACTTTGAAGCAGGCTCCGGCGTTGTCATACTTCGCTTCGAAGCATACTTCGCTCCCTGCCCCTTCGAACGTGGCTAGAGCAAAACACCTTCGGCATCTTCGATAAGCTTCACAATTGACCTCCGAAGCAGGCTTCACCACCAACCTCTGAAGCAGGCTTCGATCAGCGAAGCAGGCTTCGACAAGCTTTGAATAGGAGACAAATCTGAACAGTAACTTCTCTTCTCACTGGACATATACTTAGATCATTTCGTTGAGAAGTTTAGACCTGCCATATTTTGTTTATCTGCCTAGTTGTACTACTTTGGTAGCTCTCTGTTTAACATTAATTGATTCTAGGCTAGATACCTTTAGACTTAGGCTATCTGTTCATTTTCTGTTGCTTAGTCTCTTGAGGTGCGTTGGGTGTTGGGAACAGGCCATATATTCGAATGAATTTTTTAAGGCGCCCATTCACCCCCCTCTGGTCGCTACTTTCGGTCCTACAAGTGGTATCAGAGCGAGGTTAGGTTTTTCCATACCTTAACCGGTTCTAAACCCCGGTAGTGACCATGACGTCTCCTGGCAAGGTCCCGTCCTTGGAAGCCTATGGCTATAATTATTGGAAGACTCTCATGCGAGCCTATCTTATGAGCCAGGGTTCGGACATTTGGGATATTTGCGTTCACACCACGTTTGTCATATTGCCAGTTACTGA
Source organism: Zizania palustris (assembly GCA_019279435.1). NCBI lineage: Eukaryota > Viridiplantae > Streptophyta > Magnoliopsida > Poales > Poaceae > Zizania > Zizania palustris. Next base: position 69,862,636 of record JAAALK010000082.1, read on the forward strand.
GCAGGGTACTGCTGGTATCATTGCTCAGCATCTGAGCAACAGTAAGGCTGTGAACATTCTGTTTTCTGGTTTAGGTCCCACTGAGTTTGAGCGTGTGAGTCATATCTCCACTGCGAGAGAGATCTGGGCTACCCTCAAGGCACACCATGAGGGAACAGCACAGGTCAAGGCTCGGCTCTATCAGACCTACCGGCGTGAATATGAGAATTTCACACAGAAGCCGGGTGAATCTGTTGAGGCTTTGTTTGGTCATTTTCAGTCGATCATAAACAAGCTTCGGGACAACAAGGCTGAGGGTGCTCAGTTAGTCTCAGATCATGAGCAGGCGCTCAAGGTTCTCCATACCTTGGACCCAAAGATCTGGGAGATCAAGGTATCCTCTATCGTTGAGAGCACTTCTTACGATACCTTGACCATTTCTGAGTTGTTTAGCAAGCTGAAGGCCACTGAGGTAGATATCCAGCTGAGATCAAATCTCACTGGTTCTGGATCAAAATCCCTGGCCCTTGCTACACCTTCTGTTGATCCCTCTTCTGTGAGTTGTGCTGGGTTCTCTTTGATGTCTATCACTGAGGACCAGCTAGAGTTATTGGGAGATGATGATTTGTGTCTTTTTAACAACCGGGTGCGTCGTGTCTATGATAAGAGAATGTTCAAAAGACACGGCACAAAATCTGGATGCTTTGAGTGTGGTGATCCAGGACACTTCATCGCCGACTGCCCCAAGCGCAATGGATACAAGAAGGGCACCGGTGGCAGCTTTCAGGACTCCGGCAAGCACGAGAGCTCATCCTTCAACAAGGGCAAGCCGAAGACTCGATTCTTCAAGAAGGCCCTGAAGGACTACCGGCGAGAGAACAAGAAGCGCGATAAGGCCTTCTTCGCCGAGATGGAGAAGAGCTACTCCAAGCGGTCCACGTCTTCTTCCTCTTCATCGAGCTCAAGCGATGAGGAGATCGCCATCAGGAAGGGGAAGGACAAGGACGATCCGGCGGGCCTCTGCTTCATGGCCTTCGGAGACAAGCCGAAGAGCCGCTCACACCAGCGCCGAAGATCCCGCAAGAGCTTCTACTCAATGGCTCTTGGGGATAAGGAAGAAAAGAGCTCCTCCGACGACTCCGACGACGACGACAACAAGGTATCATCCTACGAGCGCGAAATAGTTGATTTACTTGAGAGCAATCGTCAGGAGTTGAGATATCGGGAAAAACTGCTTAGGGGGGCTAAGAAGAGGATAGATGAGTTAGAGAGTGAGCTTGCCGTGGCCAATGGCAGAATCGAGAGTCTATCTTCTTCTCCTTGCTTGGGTGATAGCAGTGAGTGCCCGAAGTGTGAGGTGCTTCTGTGTGACCTGTCGACTCTGAAGTCCAAGTACACAGAAAGGGTTGATGAGAGGGACGCTTTGGCCACTGAGCTTGAAAGCGCTTAGCTGGAGCTGAAAGATGCTCAAGCCACTGTCGTCACACCCTGTGTTCATTGCCCAACTCATCTAGCTGCCTTAGTTGAGCTGAAATCCAAGGGCGATGAGCATTTGGGTGATTTGGAGAGGTTGAGAGCTGAGCTTGCCCAGACTAGGCTAGAGCTTGAGACACTGTCAGTTCCACTCACTGTCTGTGAGAACTGCCTGTCTCTTAGAATGGAGTTGATTAAGCTGAAAGCCGAAAAGTCTGTCCAAGTAGAGAGTGAGTGTGAGACCTGCTTGTCTCAGGTGGAGGTTCTAGCTTCCTTGAGAGAGGAGCTAGCAGACTCTCAGAATGAGAACTTTTACCTCCGTTCTATCTTGAGTTGGATCAGTGCCAGAGAGCCACAGCTTGGCAAGATGATCCAGCAGTTCAAGAGGCGGGATGGGTTTGGGGTAGGTTACACCTACACCAAGGCTGACTTTGAGAGTGCCATTAGCCGGGCAGTGGAGTGGAGTAAAATGACTCCAGAGCAGAGGTATCCCAAGACTCACTCCACTGAGTCTTCCCAGGCTTGTCAGCCCAAGGATGGAGTGATCCATGAACCACCTAAAGCTCCACCCAAGAAACCTATCTGGGTTCCTAAGCCCAAACACCTCCACTCTTCTCTAGACTCTCTTCCTGGACCTTCTCAACCCAAGAAGACAACACCTAACACCACCAAGCCCAAACATCCCAAGCCTCAACCACATCCCAAGAAGCCCACCTATCATTGTGAGTACTGTCAGAGAGATGGGCATCTTGCGGAGTTCTGCTTCAGGAGGAAGCGGGTTGAGAGAGCTAAGAGGGCTCGTAGTGATCAGGAGCAGTTCTACCAGCAGGGTGGTAGACTGCGTGTTCCTCGGCGCGGGGAGAGGCTGGAGGCCAGGCCGCGTCGTGTAGGTGGTGGTAGAGGAGACGACTTTCTTGCCGGTGCTCCAGTTGGTGGTGTCCTTTCCGGCAGAGTTCCAGACCGTGTTGGCTACGGTTCTGGACCTCGTGGCCGCAGGGTTAGGCAGAACCGAGGACCGCGCTTTGAGCCGCGTTTTGGTCCAAACTCTTTTGATGGTTTTCGCTTTCCATCTTTTGAGCAGATGGCTCGACACTGGTTTAGCTCTTTTGCTAAATCTGGTGCCGGACCATTTGCTCCCACTTACAGACACTGATTGTGCAGGACCGGGGACTGGAGGATGTTTGGATCATGGACTCAGGATGCTCTCGCCACATGACGGGACATCGCAGATGGTTCTCCAGTCTCACTCCCCCGAGCTCCAAAGAGTACATCACATTCGGGAACAGCGGTCAAGGGAAAGTAAGTGGCATAGGCTCAATTCGCATTTCAGATCATTTCTCTTTAAAGAATGTTGCTTTGGTTAAAAATTTGAACTTCAACTTGATTTCTGTTTCGCAACTTCTTGAGGATGGTTTGGAAGTGCGTTTTAAGAAGGGTAATTCTTCTGTGGTTGATTCTAGAGGGTCTTTGATTTGCCAGATTTTACCATTCGACAAAGTTTTTCGAATTGACTTCTCTAGTTCTTTTGGCCCTTCTCGCTGTTTGATTGCTGGATCTTCTTCTGAGCTCTGGAAGTGGCATAGGAGGTTAGGTCACTTGAGTTTTGATCTGCTAGTCAGGTTAAGCTCTATGGACCTCATCCGAGGATTGCCCAAGCTTAAGTTGGAGAAGGATCTAGTCTGTCATCCCTGTCGTCATGGGAAAATGGTTGCCGCTTCTCACTCACCTGTGACTCAGGTGATGACTTCGTATCCGGGCGAGCTTTTACACCTCGACACTGTTGGTCCAGCTCGGGTACGTTCAGTCGGTGGGAAGTGGTACGCACTTGTCATAGTTGACGACTTTTCTCGTTTCTCGTGGGTTTTCTTTTTGGAGTCTAAGGATGAAACTTTTCAATTTGTTCATGACCTGATTTTGAAGCTGAAGAATGAGAACAATGGTCGGATGCGAGCAATTCGCTCTGACAACGGTTCTGAGTTCAAAAATTCTCAGTTCGTCAGCTTCTGTAGTGATCAGGGTCTGGACCATCAGTTTTCCTCTCCCTACACTCCCCCACAGAACAGCGTTGTGGAACAAAAGAACCGCACACTAGTCGAGATGGCCAGGATGATGCTCGATGAGCACAGGACTCCTAGGCGTTTTTGGGCTGAAGCCATGAACACAGCTTGCTATCTGGCCAACCGCATCTTTCTTAGAGCTTACCTTGGTAAGACATCATATGAACTGCGGTTTGGCAGACAGCCCAAGGTGAGTCACTTGCGAGCGTTTGGCTGCAAGTGCTTTGTGCTCAAGAAGGGAGGGCATTTGGACAAGTTTGAGTCTCGTTGCTAGGATGGTGTTTTTCTTGGTTATGATTTGCATTCACGAGGTTTTCGTGTTTGGAACCTTGAATCCCAGTTGCTTGTCGAGACTTGTGAGGTTTCATTTGATGAGTCCTTGCCTTCTTTGACCCCTTCTTTTGAGCTTTCTGGTGATGATGAGCTCGGAGAGTCCATCTTCGAGGAAGATGAGGATACTCCAGCTGCTGATGAGGGTGGGCCTTCTGCATCCCCCGCAGAGCCCACACCTTCTGAGACTTCGACTAAGGATGAGGGCGGACCTCTGATCACTTCTTCCACTATGATCGAGCCCCCTCAGTCGAGTCCAGAGGTGCCAGCTGCTGACTCCGGTGAGGTGACTTTGGATCACCAGGGAACCCGAGCAGTTCAGCGTGATCACCCCTCAGAGCTCATCATTGGTGATTTGACTGAGAGAACTTTGCGTTCTTCTGCCTCTCTTGCTGTGTTTACTGAATCTGCGTTTGTTGCATCTTTTGAGCCCAGAGATATTTCTCATGCTCTTTCTGACTCTAACTGGATTAACGCTATGCAAGAAGAGCTTGAGAATTTTGTCCGCAATCGGGTTTGGACACTAGTTGAGCCGCCACCTGGATGCAACCCCATAGGCACCAAGTGGGTATTCAAGAACAAACAAGGTGAAGATGGGGTTGTGGTGCGCAACAAGGCTCGACTAGTTGCCTAGGGTTATTGCCAGAAGGAAGATATTGACTTTGAAGAAACCTTCGCTCCTGTTGCCCGTCTTGAGTCCATTCGTATTCTTCTAGCTTTTGCCATTTTGAAGGGTTTTAAGCTTTTTCAAATGGATGTTAAGAGTGCTTTTCTGAACGGGTACATAGAAGAGGAGGTTTATGTTAGGCAACCCCCCGGTTTTGAGAACCCTAAGTTTCCTCGACATGTTTTTAAGTTGCACAAAGCTTTATACGAGTTGAAGCAAGCCCCCAGGGCTTGGTATGACCGGTTAAAGCAATTTTTGTTGGGGAAGGGCTTTGTGATAGGTTCTGTGGACAAAACTCTCTTTTTGCTCAGAGTTGCTTCAGACTTCTTAGTTGCTCAGATTTACGTGGATGATATTATTTTTGGCGGTACTACTGATTCTCTTGTGTCCAAGTTCTCTGAGCAGATGCACAGTGAGTTTGAGATGAGCCTCATGGGTGAGCTCAAGTACTTCTTAGGGCTCCAGATCAAGCAGACCAAGGACGACACCTTCATCCACCAAGGTAAGTACACTCACGACATGCTTAAGAAATTTGACTTTGGTGGTGAATTGAAGCTGCAGATGACCCTGATGGGCACATCTGGGGGTCTGGACAAGGACGAGAGCGGTGTCAAGGTCAATGAAAGGGAGTTTCGAGGGATGATCGGTTCGCTGTTGTACTTGATGGCAACAAGACCGGACATACAGTTCGCCGTGGGACTTTGCGCGCGTTTCCAGTCTTCACCACGCGCGTCTCATCGGCAAGCTGTCAAGCGCATATTCAGGTATCTTACTTATGCGCCCGATCTTGGTCTTTTCTATTCAGCATCATCTTCTCTTGATTTATCTGGCTTTTCGGATGCCGACTTCGGTTGGTGCCGGTTGGATCGCAAGTCGACTTCCGGTACTTGCCAGTTTCTTGGTTCTTCTCTTGTCTCTTGGTCTTCTCGAAAGCAATCTGGAGTTGCTCTTTCGACCACAGAGGCTGAGTACGTAGCTGCTGCTAGCTGCTGCTCACAGTTGGTTTGGATGATTTCCACTCTACGAGATTTTGGGTTGTTCTTTCCTACCAGAGTTCCTTTGTTTTGCGACAGCACCAGTGCAATTAGTGTAGGGAAAAACCCATGTCTCCATTCAAAAACCAAACACATTGATGTGCGCTTTCACTTCTTGCGAGATCAATATGAGAAAGGTGTCATTGACCTTGTTCATGTTGATACCCATCATCAGTTAGCTGACATTTTCACCAAACCCCTAGATCAGTCTACCTTTGAGCGTTTACGAGGGGATTTGGGTGTTGTGTATCCTTTTTAGGATATTTTGCGTCAGTTTTTATTTCTTCTTTACTCTTTTCTTGAGTCTTTCTGTGTTTGTTCATATCTTGCATATTCACATATCACACTGTTGAGCTTGCTTCTGTTATATGATTGAACTGCTTTACTTATTCTAGCTGGTACATGCTTTTGATTACTTGTCGATGATCATGCTTTGCTTTAGTTCAAATGATATGCTGATATGTGTCATATGCATGGCTTTTATGCTTTAAAATTAAAAAATGATCACCATTGTTTCTGGTAACTAGCATGCGTAGGCTGAATGTTCTTGCTATCTGTTACATGCCTTGTAGCTAGTTTCTGACTTAGATGCAAATATGCAACTTGGACATATGTATGCTTTAAACATGGAAATGTGCTATAAAAATGATGAAAATTCGAGAACAATAAAAATTCCATGCCTTTTTGTGCATAACTTGAAAAGATCCAGGTGGGTTTGCTTTGTCGCATTACATTTGTTCTGGACTGCATACCATAGCACTTTGGTATGAACTAGGATAGTGTAGTGTATGCCAAGACCAATGTCTTAAGCTTCTGATGGTCCAGATCTGGCCTAGGCTTGACTTGGTCGGTCAGCATAAGGTTTGACATGCAAATAACCCCTGGCAAAAATGCAAAAGGAAAAAGAAAAAGCTTGAAATGATAACAAGTTTGCTGAAGCACTTTGTTTCTGAACAAAGCTTATCTTGGTAGATATCAGTTAGCTTTTGCATCTCATATTTTACCTTGCTTGTTTTTACTAGAAAATGTGGTGATGCTTTTGTTTGCAAAAACTGAAAAATGCGTGCAAATGACTTTCTTTCGATATCATCTGTTGCACTGATCATGCCATGTATCGTTCCAGTATGTCTTTTGCCGTATCTGTTAGATGTTGTAATTGCAGTCAATCATATCTGAGAAGCATGCTTTCTACACTCCTTCTGCACTCTAGTTGAATTCACTGCATATTTTGAGGGGGAGTTGCATTTCAGGGGGAGTCTGTGTCTCTATTGAGTGCTTGATGAGTTCACTTGTCAACAAGGGGGAGAAAATTTGGGATCAGAGTTTAAGGGGGAGTTCTTACTCTATTGATATCCTTGTTGTTCTGAAATCGCACTCATTTTGAGCTTTTACGTTTTGGTTAACCATAATGACCACTTCTTGCTTTTGTTCGGCTTTTGGTCATTAGGGTTAAACTTTTACCTTATTTTTCTTCTTCTTTGTTTTCTTGTGTTTTGTTTTCGTGTTTCCACATTTGTTCGCAGGTGCTGAAGAGCTGAAGAAGAGGAGTGTTGACAATGCACTCATCACGGGGGAGATTGAGGAGCCATGCTGAATAGCGTGGGCCTCATGGCTCTAGAAGTGATGAGTCATTGTCAACGATAGTCAAAGAGGACAGAAGAAGAGATGAGATCTGCTGTTTCATGGGCCGCGTGTGACTCAGGTACACGGGCAGCAAGATACTATCGGGCAGAGGAGGCTGCGAAGTCGGGCTGGCCCAATCCGGGTACATGGGCCAGAAGCAGTAGAAGACCCACTGGGCTGTTGACCAGGATTGACTCAGGTACACGGGCGGTGAGCGATTGCCGGGCTGAGAGAGCTGCGGAGTCGGGCCGGCCCAATCCGGGTACCTGGTGCAAAGTCGGTGGAGGCTTTGTCAGTTTCGGCGCAAAACTGACAACCGTTGATCTTGTATCCGACTGTCCAGAAGAGAAGTCGTAGTCGCTACGAAAGCTGAGCTTCCGGATAAGTCATCTGTAACTCTAGGCCCACAGTCAGTCAGTCGTGTCTATAAAAATACCTAAGGGCAGTAGAGTCTTTTCCTTTATTCTTGCGTCTGTAAAAACCCTAAGGGGCTGGTGGAATGTTCCTAGTGTTGGGAGCCTATAAATAGGACCCCAATCCCTAGGGTTTGGACTACCCTTTTGGCTGAATTCAATACTACTCCTTTGGGTCACTTTTTGTCTCTTGCCTTGCCTCTCTCCTCTCCTGTTCTTGCTTGCGCCGCTAGGTATTTTTGCCCCTGTTTTGTTGCCCTGCATTCATTGTTCAGTGAAGTTTCTAGTCTCAAACCGTGTGCAGCAACATCAGAGTTTTATTGGCTTCATTTCTCTCACACAGCAAGTTTTTCCATTGATTTTGAGGCTTCGGAAGCTTCTCTGTTGCGTGTGTTCTTCGTGAGTAGTAGTACTAGTTCTTGCTGTTGCAAGTAGTACTGCTACTGTTGCTACAGTACGCTGTGGCAGCTTTTTACCTTCTACTGCGCAGCTTTTTGATTGAAGTTAACAGGCTCTAGAAACTTTTCTGTCTATTTTCTGGCGAAGCCATCCTTCTCTGTTCGAAGCCCCTCAACTCCGTGAGGCAGGCTTCGATCTAACATCTTCGAAGGCTTCGTTCAAACTTCGAACTTTGCTTTGTGTTCTGTGTTGCTAGCTTCGAAGCACTTCTTGAACGGACAGCATCGCATACTTCGAACGACAGTGCGAAGGTTCTCCGGCTCTAGCTGTTCGAAGTCCTCACTTCGATAAGTTTCGGAGTTGGCTTCGAAGCTTGTCTTTCTGCTAGGGTTCGCGCTGGTTTCTTTGTGGCGTGTCAGCCTTCGCTTCTCTTTTCGAAGCTAGCTCTTTTCGAAGGTAGAGTGTAGGCTTCGAATTTGGTGCCTCTGTCGTGTGACAGGCTTCGCTTCTTTGTTCGAAGGTAGCCCGTCTGTGTGTTACATTCGAAGCTCTCTGTTCGAAGGTTTACGTTCGGAGTACTCAGTTCGAAGCTGTGTCCGAAGCCTTGCCTTCGAAGTATATACTTCGAAGCAGGCTCCGGCGTTGTCATACTTCGCTTCGAAGCATACTTCGCTCCCTGCCCCTTCGAACGTGGCTAGAGCAAAACACCTTCAGCATCTTCGATAAGCTTCGCAATTGACCTCCGAAGCAGGCTTCGCCACCAACCTCCGAAGCAGGCTTCGATCAGCGAAGCAGGCTTCGACAAGCTTTGAACAGGAGACAAATCTGAACAGTAACTTCTCTTCTCACTGGACATATACTTATATCATTTCGTTGAGAAGTTTAGACCTACCATATTTTGTTTATCTGCCTAGTTGTACTACTTTGGTAGCTCTCTGTTTAACATTAATTTATTCTAGGCTAGATACCTTTAGACTTAGGCTATCTGTTCATTTTCTGTTTCTTAGTTTCTTGAGGTGCGTTGGGTGTTGGGAACAGGCCATATATTCGAAAGAATTTTTTAAGGCGCCCATTCACCCCCCCTCTGGTCGCTACTTTCGGTCCTACAGAGGCCGAATATGTTGCTGCAACTAGCTGTTGCTCTCAGATTTTGTGGATGGTTTCCACTTTGCGGGATTTCGGGTTAGATTATAAGAGTGTTCCACTTTTCTGTGATAACACTAGTGCTATCTGTATTGCAAACAACCCGGTTCAGCACTCCAGAACCAAACACATTGATGTGCGATATCATTTTCTCAGAGATCACAATGAGAAGGGTGATATTGAACTTCAATATGTTGATACCCAACACCAGCTAGCCGATATTTTCACAAAACCCCTCGATGCTTCTCGTTTTGCCTACTTACGTGGGGAACTTGGTATTTGTCACCCTTACGGCATTTTGTGAGGGGGAGCTGATTTAGATTAATGTGCATGTGCTAATTGTGTGTTGAAATTGCATTTACATCTTTTGCACTGATATGCCTGACTATAATTCATGAAATCATGACAGCTCAGCTCTTTTTAATTTATCTGAAACATTAATGTGCATGATGTTTTCTTTCCAAACTCAAATCATGCTCACTGCTCACTCTTGAATCTAGCATGTATAGGCAGGACTGCTTTAGCTATTTTTTATCTGCTTGATAGCAAGACACTTTTCTTTGGATGCTAAAAGTTGCAACTTGAAAAAAAAATTGTTCTACATCTTCATGGATATTCATAAAGTGCTAAACAATGTGTTCACTTATTCACAATTCCAAAAATCCATGATTTGCATGCGTTAAGTGAAAAGATCCAGGTGGGTTTGTTTTGTCGCACTACTCTATTCTAGACTGCTTACCATTGCACATTGGTCTGAACTGGAATAGTGTAGTGTATGCCAAAATCATTGCCTTAAGCTTCTAATGGCTTTCATGCCTAGGCTTGGCCTGATTGGAAAGTATAAGGTGGACAAACAAATAACCCCTGGCATTAAGAAAAGAACAACAAAATTCATTGGTCATCAAGTTTGCTTTCATAGCTCCATTTGAACTAGACTTGTCTATCTAGAGTAGAAATTAACTAGCTTTGCGCAGTCCTTGCTTTTACTTGTCTAGTTTCATTGACTAAGTGGTGATGCTTTTATTTCAACAATAATCAAATCACATGCTGTCATCATGTTTTAGAGAATGTTAAATTGAGCTGAGCCCATGATCATTGGTATTACTGTTGGCATATTTTTGCTTTATATGTCTTTGCAATTCTGCTCATTTCCAAGCAATGCATCTTTTTCAAGCTCCTTGATGCTTGCATTGCCAAAGGGGGAGAAATTGCTACGTTCTCTGCCGTAAAGGGGGAGAAATTTGGGTTCTCTATTGCAAAAAGGTATAATTATCTCAGGGGGAGTTTTTATCTTAAAAAAAGGGGAGATTTGCCGAAGGGGCTTTTACTCTTTTGAAAAGGGGGAGGAAAATTCTTTTATCAAGTGACATGATTTGGCTTTTTTCTGAGTTTTTATGGTCACTTGTGTGCTGAAATTTTCTAATTTTCTTGAACTTGAATTTGGTTGTCAATGCACTCATCAAGGGGGAGATTGAGAAACCAAGGGGTGGTTTCGGTGTTTGTGATGAGTGATTGACGGGATTTTAACCTCTGGTTCAAAGGGTTACCTCCGAAGGGGGTTCGGAGGTTGGAACTCCGAAGGGGGTTCGGAGGTTGCTTTGGTTGCTACAGCTGTTGCAGCGGAGTGTGCCTGTCGGAGGGGTCCGACAGTACACGATGACTGGGTTTGTACCGAAGGTCTCGGTACTTTGGGCGGTACACTGGAGTGTGTACCGAAGGTTGCTAACTCGGAGAGGTCTCCGGAGTACTGGATACACTTGTCTATTTGTCTGTGGTGCGCAAGCAACTTCGGAGGCGACGGACGGTTCGTAGCAGGTGAACCTGGGTCAAGCGGGAGGCTTGATGCCAGGGGAGTGGGGAGCTCTGTCACGGTGGCTGCGAAGGGGTCTGGGTCGGTCCTCAGGTCGAGATGCACCAGGTGAAGGCAGTAAGTGCGGAGCGTGGCTCCGGGTGAAGGTACTCCGAGACAAAGTCCTCGGAGGTGAGGCACTTCGAAGGTACTCCGGATGGAGTGACTTCGGAGTATGGTGGATCAAGTCCTCTGCGGAGGCAAGGCGTTCGAAGTGTGCTCCGGAGGGAGACATTCGAAGGTACCCGACGAAGGTCTCAGAAGTCGAGGTGCATTGAAGGCATGGTCCGGGTGAGGCTCGTCGAGGAGTGTGCTCGGGGAGAGACACTGCGACGAAGTGCTCATGGAATGCTTCATGCGGAGGCCTTGGACGAAGGAGGGACTTCGAAGGGTGGTACTCCGAAGGTGGGGCTTCGGAGTGAGGAAGGCTTCGGAGCAAGGCTAGCTCCGGAGCGAGGTTGACTTGTGGTGCTTCGGCCATGCATGGCTTCGGTACATGGACTGACGGAGTTCGAGCTAGGAGTAGCTGCGAAGCCATGGTGGTCCACTCCGGAGGTGGTGGTGCGAAGGCCCAAGGGCTTTGACGGCTTCGGCTCAAAACCGTCACTGTATCGGAGGCTGACGTCGGTGAAGCGAAGGCCGACAGGCTCAAGGCTTCTCGCCGAAGCTACCGCACCCCTCGCGTGCGAAGGGGGGCTTCAGGAAGGTCAAGACTGCAAAGGCTGACACTGCCTGCTCTGCAAAAAGCTGACGTTGTCCCCTCTGCAAAGCTGACAGAGAAGCCTCCAGAATAAAGTTGACTACCTTTTGTACCCCTCTATTCTGTAGAGACAAAACTGGTGTAAACCCTAGGGGTAAAGTAGTCAATTCACTTGGGTGAACTGTGGGCTATAAATACGGGGGCTGGGTAAGTAACATTTAACACTTTGAGCATTTACAGTAAGTGGATGATACCCTAAGGTACCAAAGGATTCGAATGTCGAGTCCCAGTCAGAGGAAAGCATGGGGGAAAATTTAAAAGGGATTCAACAAGTTTCAAAATTGATAAAATCTGTAGGATCAAGGTCACCTTGGGGACCCAAGAAGAAACAAGAAGGGGGAGTGACCATTGAGATCAATACTTGGTTCTACAAGTTCTACATGAAAGAAATCAAGAAACAATAATAAAAAGGGGATGTAGTGAAGAAAAGTGGCGGATGAACCAAGGAAAGGATGAAGAACATGGGTAAGAAGAGTGTCGAAAGCTTACCTCAGGAATCATGTCGTGGGAGCCATTTCTAGATCACTAGAGTTTGGGACCCGCAACGAAGGCAGCGGGCGTGATAGATCGTGAGTGGTGATTGTGATCATAACAGCAATGAACTTAGGAAGGAAGAAGTTGTGCATAGAGGACATAAAGGGGAGAAGAAAGCACTCGACATATATTTATAGAGTGAAAAGGCAACCCCTCGGCAACCGGGTCAAGCTGATCCCGAAAGATTTGGTGGAACCACCTCCAACATTCAGCAAAAGTTAATCATGAGTACAGTTCTCAAAATGTCGAAATGTTTGTAGGTCCGGGATTGGGGGAACAAAATCTTTGAACAAAAGATACCAGTCAAAGACTATTTGGAATGAAACCTAGTCTGATATGGTGATATCCATCACAGTCGTCCATGGTCGAAGAAGGAAAATGCGGAAAGAAGAAGATGAAGTGGAGTCGATTCTCTGCGTATTGTATATAAGTATTGAAGATGAAGGGTTTCATATATTAGCAGTAAATTTGAGAAGATAGTACAGAAAAACTTCGAAAGGATGTGATGGCGGATGGGTGACCATGACCGATAATTTCGAAGCATCAGCTACCCCTTAATGCTCTTAAACTAGGGGCATGTGTTGACACTAAGATTTGGTAAAAACCCAAGTCCACAGAAGATGTCGCGCGGTCAATAGAAGTCAAAGAGGTCCGATCAAAGATGGTCAAAGAAGCCCATCCATGTTGTTACAACGTGAGCGGATGTAAAGGAGCTGATGGAAATAAAAGTGAGAAATAAAGATGATCCAGAATTGGTTAAGATAGATTGCTTGGATGACAAGTATTTGGACTATAAATATGTATCCTTTAGTTAGATTAAAGACACAACTCTGTCAAACAACTATTCGGCGCATCGCCACCCTTGGCTTCCCAAGGTTAATCCCGGTGGGATTCAGCACTCAGAGCTAGGTTGCATCGTTCTGATCTACGGCGAAGAGGTGAGTCCTGCCACCCTCAACGATTGTATCGATTAGGTCAATGTCCTCACAGTCGCATCAAGTTGATCTCTTGAGGCAATAGCTGAAATAGTATGATCACCGGTTTATCTCAGTATATTGGCTAGGTCTAAGGCTACATTAGTTTGATCTCTTAGATTGATGTGATTTGGGTGTAGTAGCCTGAGGCTTCATCGGTTAGGTCCGACATCTCCTTCTATTGTATCTTCTTCATGTTGTATACCGTTTATCTAAATAAAGCGTGTCTGATACTTTGAAGTATTGGTAAGTTCATTGTGACTAGCTACTATCTTGGTTAAGTCCAATCTTGTTATTGTGATGGTTTTGATGATACCGATATGTTATGTGACATGTTTTATTTATTTCAATCGGAGAACAAGCTGATAGGTTATCTTTAATTCAACGACACATCTTATCCGCTATTGGGGAATGTTCATCGGCTCATATGTATGAACTGCCTATCGCATTAGTCGATGGCGTATTCGTCTCGATCGCTCTGCCTTGGTCATCGGCCTTATGGCCAATCAGCGTTATCCGCTCACGATTGTTTTATCCTCCCCGCAGTCATCGACTTGGTAGCCGATCGGCTTTGATACTAATGATATTTTCTCTATTTCCTTATTAGTTGTAGGGTCAAACTGATTGGCATGGCTTGGACCATTTTTCTAAGATTGTAGGACCTGCACTAGAGTTAAGCAGATCTCCTAGGCCACACGTGTGTCAAAGTATGACAAAAAATACACCAACAATCAAGGAGCATACATGCTCAAGTAGAGTGCAAAAGTTAACTAGCAAACCTTGCAAGCATGTCGGGCCTTGGATCTGCTCAAATAGAGGGCTTGATATTGCATCCTTCGTGTATGAGTACTACTAAGTGGCAAAGTTCAAAGTAGCATATATTGGAGCAATATATCCTATTCCAGACAAATCCCAGTAGCCTCAAGTTGATGTTAGAGACCAAGTTTGCCCTCTAGTACATAAAAGGGCACAAGGAAGGGCTAAGGTCACAAGGATCAGAGGAGTTCTTGAAAATGCTCACAAAAGAAATGTTACATGCTCCAGGTGTAAGGGTTTTGGCCACTTTGTCGCAATCTGAACTTAGTGTCTGACCCATTGTGATTGAGGGGGAGTGTTAGAAAACATGTTCATGATGCTATGAGTTCTAGAGCATGATGACCGATTCTAGCGCCAGATTAGTTAGAGAATTAGTCTCCACGTTCCTACTCAATTGGATCATGGATCCATGTACTGATGCAACACTTTCCATTCAGCTATATATATAGAACAAAATACGCAATAGAGGGGGTTGCGATTCAGCACAAATTTTACAATCTAGACTCATCTAAATCAAAGTTGATTCATCTTCCTATGAACACATAAGGTTCGCCTGATCCCCACAGTCATGCTTTGGCCCGGGGCACTCAGAGGCATTGTTGACACTCGAATTTGGCATTAATAGTCAAAATTGTTGAAATATCAATTTTGGTAATTTGGGCCAAAAATATGGCATCTCCGGCACAGGCCGAAGCCCTGAAGTACCAAAGGCCTGTAGGCTTTGGCCCGGCAGGCTGGCTTCGGCGAGGCCCACGGAGGCCCACTCTGACCGAAAAAGTTCAAATCAGATTAATATAGTTCGGCTGTTTTTGATCTCTTATCCAAATCTTAACCACTTGGTTGAAATCTACTCATATTAGGTGAGATCTCTTATCCAAATCTTAACCACTTGGCCGAATCCTACTCGGATTAGGTGAGACTAGCACCTATAAATAGAGGGGTGAGGCCGATTCAAGAGCCCCCCCCCCCCCCCGCTTTCATATCAACACAAAGCCCTCGCTTTGAATCGTTCTTTTACCTTTCAATCTATTTCCTTGCACTAGGATTAGCTAAGTAACATCCATCTTCGTGGGTTTGCGCTGAAAGCCCTCCGTCCGCCGCGTCGAAATCATGGTAACCCTTGTTGATTCGCTCGTGAATCTCCCGTTTAATCCACGAAACGGATTTTTATCGTTTTAATCTCCCGCTTATGCAACACCGGTTGAGATGGTTTGGGCATGTCCAACGGAGACCCCCAGAGGCACCGGTGCACAGAGGTATCATAAGACGGGTCAATAATGTGAAGAGAGGTAGAGGGCGACCAAACTTGACATGGGAGGAGGCAATCAAAATGGACTTGAAGGAATGGAATATCCCAAAGGAGTTGTGTTTGGATAGAAGTGCTTGGAAAGAAGCTATCCACGTGCCCAAACCGTGATTAGGCCTTTTCCCTTTTAGTGCTCTTAGAAGATTTTCCCCTCCCCTTTATCTCTCTCTCTTTTTGGTGACTTCTTGTTGGGTTTCAACTCTAGCCTACCCCAACTTGCTTGGGACTAAAAGGCTTTGTTGTTGTTGTTATTGGTTTTCTTCTGCTACTCTTGGGAGTTCGGCCTATAGGCCGAATTGTACGTGATCTCTTACTGTTTTGCAGGGGAATTATCTTCAAAGTCATCGCCAAGGAATTTTAGGGGTGATTGATACTCATCTACAAGGCCACCAGAGCCCTTAGGCAATCAGATCGGAGCCTGTCGGTCCGACTGACAGGGCTTCACCGGTTTGACCGGACCACTCCACGCCAGAGCACTCTTCACCATCACGCTGAAGCCCTCTTCGGAGAGAACCTCTCCACAGTGAACCACTCCGCGTTGGAGCACTCTTTGCCATCACACCGAAGCCCTCTTTAGCGAGAACTCGTCCGCAGTATACTTCGCACCGGACTTCGTGACGTCGAAGCCCGCTTCGCACCAGAATGCTGAAGCCCTCTTCGATGACCCCTTCACAAGCGTCGGTCCGACCAAGAGTTCTACTCCGGTCTGACCGGCAAACAGGCCGAAGTCCCCTTCGGGGTACTTTGGATTTATCCCATGCCGAACACCGAAGGGTACCCCTTCGGCGATACTTCGCATCACTGGTCCGACTGGGAGTATACCTCCGGTTTGACCGCAGATCAGAATCAGCCCTGTTCTGGCCGATTTTATTAGGTTTTATTATTTTTAGTTATTTTCTCACACATCGGCTAATCAAACTTTATTTATTAATATTTGTTTGATTACCTGGCGACTCCATTACCCTTACAACCGTTAAGGATCCATCGGAACACGATGTCAGCGCCACGTCACTCTTAGGTTTATCCCTAAGTATTCGCGCATTTTTGGATCATCGAACTGACCCAAGTGTGTGGGCTCGTTTTCGTGTCAACACACTTTTTGGTGACTCCGCTGGGGACAACATCGACATGACGAGCAGGTATACATCGGTTGCGGGTACATCGGCCATGACTACTATGACTACAGCAACAGTGCCCCTACCGCAGATGGACTCGGGGCATGAACACGGAAATCGACAACTGCAACATCATCCTCCCCACTCTCATGGACATCCCCGAAGAGGATCGGGCCGAGATCAAAGCGAAGACGAAGAAATTCCATGACCTCATGCTCGGGCGCTACACGAAAACTCGCACATGCTTCATCAAGTGTGACATCAACATCCCAGACCCCTTCGGAAACAAGGTACCACCACCATCCCCCCGTCTTTATCCCCCTTAGAGATTAGACAGGAGATGGTTGCTACAGTGGATTAGGCCGTTAGTGCTACATTTTCAAATCGACTAGGGCCTGAAATGGAAGCGATGTTCAAGATATTCGGCTTTTCCGAGGCCGTCTCTCACACCCCGATTGTTAGCCTACCCCCTACGCACCACGTACACAGTAGAACCAACGGGAGCACCGGAAAGGCCATTACATATACACCTCCAATTTCTAGGGCTAAGGTTGTGCACACCAATGTCGGTCAGGTCAGCCCTTGGGCCAGCCAAACCAGCACGTACCAGGCACCGTCATCGACGACAGTCGGTCTGACTGGCCACCAAGTCGGCCCGACTGACCCATATACCTACGGTCAGACCAGCTACCTGGTCAGTCCGACCGGCCAGTGTGCCTACAGTCAAACCGGCCCTACGGCCGGTCAGGCCGCCCCATTTATTACACGCCGCCTGCGCCCACGCTGCCCTTTCACGCGCTTCCCGCACCTCCTGCTCCCGCATACCCGCGTAGGCCTGAGCATCCCATTTATCATGAGTCGGCACGAGAGAAGGGAACGCACGGCCGACATCCTGACATACCACCACGTGTCGCTCTCCCGCACGAAAGACGAGCGCAGGCCGGAAGCATAGAGGATATTGAAGAGTGAATTTGCGCGCTTGTTAGAGAATGCACTGGTTACACACCTCAGGATCAGATTAGGGTTTACCGTAAGCCATACCTTTACCATTTCGATGCCATCCCATATCCTCGCGGCTTTAGGGTTCCTGAGTTCACCAAGTTTGATGGCGAGAGTAGCAAGACCACCCTAGAGCATATAGGCCAATTTCTAGCATAGTGTGGTGAATCAAGCGTGTCAGATGCGCTTAAGCTCAGGTTATTTTCCTTATCACTATCCGGCACTGCTTTCACTTGGTTTTTGGCGCTACTTCCGAACTCCGTCCAGACTTGGGCCTAGTTAGAGAAAAAATTCCACGATTATTTTTACTGAAAGCCCTCTGTCCGCCGCGTCGAAATCATGGTAACCCTTGTTTAGTCGCTCGTGAATATCCCATTTAATCCACGAAATGGTTTTTTATCGTTTTATTGGTTTTCTTCTGCTACTCTTGGGAGTTTGGCCTCTAGGCCAGATTGCACTTGATCTTCTACTGTTTTGTAGGGGAATTACCTTCAAAGTCATCGCCAAAGAGTCTCGGGGTAATTGCAATTCATCTACAAAGTCACCGGAGCCCTTAGGTGATCAGATCGAAGCCTGTCGGTCTGACCGACAGGGCTTCGCTGGGCCGTCAGGCTATTGTCGGCACGGTATTCAACACCCTTCAACACCCTCTTCGGTGAGAACCTCTCCGCAGTGGACCACTCCGCGCCGGAGCACCCTTCGCAGTCGCATCGAAGACCTCTTCGGTGAGAACCCTCTGCAATAAACTACTCCGCACTAGACTCCATGGTGCCGAAGCCTCGGTCTAACTGAAGCTTCGCTGTCGGTTTGACTGGGTACCCTCCATCGGTCCGACGGCCCAGAGACTGCTTCGCACCATAATGCCGAAGCCACCTTCGGTGACCCCTTCGCAACAGAACGTCGAGGCCCACCTTCGGCGATACTTCGCATCACCGGTCCAACCAGGGAGTATACCTTTGGTCCGACCACTATTTTGTTACAGAACAGAATCGGCCCTGTTCTGGCCGGTTTGTTCAGGTTTTATTATTTTTAGTTATTTTCTCATACATCGGCTAATCGAACTTTATTTCTTAATATTTGTTTGATTACATGGCGACTCCATTACCCTTACAACCGTTAAGGATTTGTCGAAACACGATGTCGGTGCCGCGTCATGCTTTGGTTTATCCCTAAGTATCCGCGCGCTTTTGGATCGTCAAACTGACCCAAGTGTGGGGGCGCATTTTTGTGTCAACACACTTTTTGGTGACTCCACTGGGGACGACATCAACATGACAAGCATGTCTACATCGGCTGTGGGTACATCGACCATGACTACTACGACTACGGCAATAGTACCCCTATCGTCGATGGACACGGGGGGCATGAACACGGAGATCGACAACCGCAACATCATCCTCCCCACTCTTGTGGACATCCCCGAAGAGGATCAGGCCGAGATCGAAGCCAAGACAAAGGAATTCCACACCCTCATGCTCGGGTGCTACATGAAAACTCACACAGGCTTCGTCAAGCGTGACATCGACATCCTGGACCCCTTCAGAAACAAGGTACCACCATCATCCCTCTCATCTTTATCCCCCTTAGAGATTAGACAGGAGATAGCCTCTATAGTGGATCAGGCCGTTAGTGCTACATTTTCAAATTGACCAGGGCCTGAAATTGAAGCGATGTTTAGGAGATTCAGCTTTTCCGAGACCGCTTCTCACACCCCGATTACTAGCCTACCCCCCACGCACCAGGTACACAATAGAACCGATGGGAGCACCGGAAAGGCCATTACATATACATCTCCAATTTCCGGAGCCGAGGCTATGCACACCACTGTCGGTCAGGTCGGACCTTGGGCCGGCCAAACCAGCACGTACCAAGCACCGCCACCAATGACAATCTGTCTGACCAGCTACCAGGCTAGTCTGACCGACCCATATACCTATGGTCAGACTGGCTACCAGGCCGGTCCGACCGGCCAGTGTGCCTACGGTCGAACCAGCCCTATGTACGGTCAGACCGCCCCATTTTATTACACACTACCTGCTCCCACGCTGCTCGTACCTCTTGCTCCCGCATACCTGTGTAGGCCTGAGCATCCCATTTATCATGAGCCGGCACGAGAGGAGGGAACACATGACCGACATCCTAACATACCGCCACGTGTCACGCCCCCGCATGAGAGATGCGCGTAGGCCGTAAGCATAGATGAAATTGACGAGCGAATTCACACGCTTGTTAGGGAATGCACTAGTTACACGCCTTGGGATCGGATTAGGGTTTATCGTAAGCCGTACCCAGACCATTTCGATGCCATCCCATATCCTCGTGGCTTTAGGGTTCCTGAGTTCACCAAGTTTGATGGCGAGAGAAGCATGACCAACCTAGATCACATAGGCCAATTTCTAGCACAGTGTGTGTGAAGCAAGCGGGTCGAATGTGCTTAAGCCCAAATTATTTTCCTTACGCTGTTCGGCACTACTTTCACTTGGTTTTCGGCGCTACCGCCGAACTCCGTCCACACTTGGGCCCAGTTAGAACAGAAATTCCATGATTATTTTTACACTGGGGAAACCGAACTTAGGCTCTCACATTTGACATCAGTTAAACAGAAGACCAATGAGAGTGTCTCCGACTATATTAGGCACTTCTGAGACACTAGGAACCGATGATTTAGTTTAAACATCTCCGAGAGGGATTTGGCCGACATAGCTTTCAACGGTTTGCATTCCGAAATTAAGGAAAAGCTAGACGGCTGAATCTTCCTCGAGGTTAGTCAGGTTTTACAGCAGGCTCTAGACAATGAAGGCCGAGATAGGACCAAAAGGTCTATCAGAGTTTTTAGTGAGCCTAAGGCCAAGATACACATCATGGAGCACTCCGAAGAAGAGTCATCGGGATAAGAAGACTCGGCTGACATGTACGCAACCGAATGGACCTGGCCCAGTAGATCTAAAACAATCACGTGCTCCGAACTACGGTCATCTCTCGCAAAGAGCCAGCCCAGCAAAGTTAAGTACTCGTTTGATGTGACCAAGTGCGATAAAATCTTTGATTTTATGTTGAAAAGCAAGCTCCTTAGGTTGCCCGAAGGACACATCATTCAATCTGCTGATGACTTGAAGAAATGTAAATACTGTAAGTGGCATGATACACTTTCCCATTCTACTAATGAATGCAACATTTTTCGTCGGCAAGTTCAATCGGCCATAAATGAAGGACGATTGAAGATAGATTCTAGCCCTAGAATGAGGCTAGATCATGATCCCTTTCCCGTAAACAACATTGATCTTGATGGGAAGAAGGTACTGATTCAGCCTGAACAGGCTGAGTCATCTAAAGGAAAGGCAGTCATCATTGGGAAGCCTCGCACACGCATGCTCATACCGAAGAACCCAGAGGTAATGTTTGGGATGCTTCTCCAAAGGCATAGGAGAAGGGTCGAGGACAAACACCCTCGTCCACCCCCACCAAAGTGGTCGAACCCTCAACAGGAGCATGAGTTTGGCCCGCAGGTAGCTAAGGCTGTTCCAGGTACACCCCACTTGGCCGAAGGTTTGGGGAGAAATTTTGTGATGCCCGGAACCAAGCCACGAGCTTCATGGGAGCCTCCCAGGATGACTAAGTCCCAAAAGAGGCGATTGCAACGTCTTCGTGCCGAGTATCTTAGAGAAAAAGAGGCCGAAGAATACAAAGGTAGCCTACCCGACGAATCCATAATTGTAGCTAGAACACACCAGGTGTGGAGACTGAAGTTGGCTGGCAAGCCAGCTTCTACCCTCGCTGAGTAGGAACCGCGTCCTTGCAAGGGACCCAGGGGGCAAGACAAGTAAAATTACTAAAGGCCAATTTGATGAGAAATCTGGTACTTAAGTCCGTTGGTCATATTAGTGAGTTGTACAAATCATCATCATCAAATTAAAATGTCTTGGGTTATGAAATGAACGATTTGGTAGGTAAACAAATAGAGAGTACCGCCCATGGCTCACTATGCTTTTAGCTCACTAAGTTTGTTAAAAGGCAGGGGGGCATGTGTTGACACTCGAATTTGGCATTAATGGTCGAAATTGTCGAAATATCAATTTTGGTAATTTGGGTCGAAAATATGCCATCTCTGGCACAGGCCGAAAGCTTGAAGTGCCGAAGGCCCGTCCTACGTTGGGCTTCGGTAGCACCTACGGAGGCCTGCTTCGCAGGCAGGCTTCGGCCCAGTGGGCCTCTTCGGTGGGCCGACAGACTAGCTTCGGCGAGGCCTGTGAAGGCCCACTCTAGCCGGCAGAGTTCTATTCAGATTAGTATAATTCGGTTGTTTTTGATCTCTTATCCAAATCTTAACCACCTAGCTGAATCCTACTCAGATTAGGTGAGATCTCTTATCCCAATCTTAACCACCTAGCCGAATCCTACTCAAATTAGGTGAGACCAGCCCCTATAAATATAGGGGTGAGACCGATTCAAGAGACCCCCGCTTTCATATCAACACAAAGCCCTTGCTTTGAATCGTTCATTTATCTTCCAATCTACTTTCCTTGCCCTAGGATTAGCCAAGTAATGTCCATCTTCGTGGGTTTGCACTGAAAGCCCTCCGTCCGCCGTGTCGTAATCACGGTAACCCTTGTTGATTCGCTCGTAAATCTCCCATTTAATCCACGAAACGGATTTTTATCGTTTTATTGGTTTTCTTCTGCTACTCTTGGGAGTTTGGCCTCTAGGCCAGATTGCACTTGATCTTCTACTATTTTGCAGGGGAATTACCTTCAAAGTCATCGCCAAAGAGTCTCGGGGTGATTGTAATTCATCTACAAAGTCACCGGAGCCCTTAGGTGATTAGATCGGAGCCTATCGGTCCGACCGATAGGGCTTCGCTGGCCTGTCAGGCTGTTGTCGGCATGGTCTTCAACACCCTTCACCATCATGCCGAAGCCCTCTTCAGTGAGAACCTCTCCGTAGTGGACCACTCTGCGCCGGAGCACCCTTCACCGTCGCGCCGAAGCCCTCTTTGGCGAGAACCCTCCACAGTAAACTACTCTGCACTGGACTCCATGGTGCCGAAGCCTTGGTCTGACTGAAGCTTCACTGTCGGTTTGACTGGGTACCCTCCGTTAGTCCGACCGCCCAGAGACTGCTTCGCACCAGAACGTCGAAGCCACCTTCAGTGACCCCTTCACAATAGAACACCGAGGCCCACCTTCGGCGATACTTCGCATCACCGGTCTGACTAAGGAGTATACCTTTAGTCCGACCGCTATTTTATTACAGATCAGAATTGACCCTGTTATGGCCGGTTTGTTCAGGTTTTATTATTTTTAGTTATTTTCTCATACATCGGCTAATCGAACTTTATTTCTTAATATTTGTTTGATTACCTGGCGACTCCATTACCCTTACAACCATTAAGGATTTGTCGGAACATGACGTCAGTGCCGCATCATGCTTAGGATTATCCCTAAGTATCCGCGCGCTTTTGGATCATCGAACTAACCCAAGTGTGGGGCTCATTTTCGTGTCAACAACTAGGGAAACCAAACTTAGACTCTCACATTGGACATCGGTTAAACAGAAGACCAATGAGAGTGTCTCCGACTATATTAGGCACTTCCGAGACACTAGTGTTGGCGCAATATATTTACCCTGAACAGGGGCCAAATGACGTCAGCCTTCGGCAGCCTTCGGCCCGGAGCCCAACACTGTCGAAGACTGTTTCCTCCCCAAGAACTGTTCCCAAGTCTCAAGGTTTGTTCCGGAGCTTGCAGGGGCGAAGCCCGCGGGCCCCGTCGAAGCCCCTGGGCCCTGTCGAAGCCCTCCGGAGAGAGGTCCTTCGGAACCCTCCAGAGCGAAGCCCCCAAGATTCCCTGTAGACCGCAAGAAGCTGTCTCGGGCTAGCCTCAAAACCAGCCTCCGAGCCCGGTTCAAGGTTAACCTCCGAGCCTTGCTCGGGGTTAACCTTCGGACCCTGTCCGGGGATAGCCTTCGAGCCCCCTCCTTCGGAGCTCCTCAGAGCCAGCCTTCGGACCCTGTCCGGCCGATTCGAAGTCGTCTCCGAGACCCCAGTTCGGAGCCCAGTTCGGAGCTTAGCTCGGAGCATGCTTCGAAGTCCCCCTTCGGGGTGTACTTCGAAGCCTTCTTCACAACCTCCGCTAGAAGAGCTCTGGCCCCTGCTCCGACGCTCAAGAAATATCTAAGTGAATAGGCCATACCAGGGGCCCCTCCGCCCCTGGTATGTCGTTTAGCTGGTCAAAGTCTGACGTTGCCTGACACGTCTGTAAGCTGTAAAGCACTTTTGTACCGTAGCTAGCTCCTTTTCCACTCTCTGCCCTTGTGAGCCTATGGTTCATAGAGGGCTTTTTGGTCTTTTCCTTAAGGCCTGCGTGCCTATAAAAGCAGGGCCAAGCCCTTGTAGCAAGGTACCTTCTCTAGGGTCATGAGACTCCGGAGATTACTATTCCATATTGAGGCATACCATGCCAAATCCACCATAAACTGGACGTAGGGCTATTATCCCTTAGGGGAGGCCCGAACCAGTATAAATCCTTTCTCCTTCTGAGAGTACCCCTCGAGGTTCATTTTACACTCCGTATACACATATACAAAACCTGTGCTGTAGCTAACAAAATTGCTACAACAACTAGGAACCGATGTTTTAGTTTAATCATCTCTGAGAGGGATCTGGCTGACTTAGCTTTCAACGGTTTGCATTCTGAAATATAGGAAAAGCTAGACGACCGAAACTTCCTCGAGGTTAATAAGGTTTTACAGCAGGCTCTGGACCAAGAAGGTCGAGCCAAGGGCAAAAGGTATGTCAAAGTTTTTAGTGAGCCTAAGGCCTAGCTACACATCGTGGAGCACTCCGAAGAAGAATCATTAGGAGAAGAAGATTTGGCTGACATGTACACGCCCGAATGGACCTGGCCCAGTGGATCCAAAACAATCATGTGCTCCGAATTACAGCCGTCTCCCGCTAAGAGTCAGCCCAACGAAGTTAAGTACTCATTTGATGTGACCAAGTGCGATAAAATATTTGATTTTCTATTGAAAAGCAAGCTCCTCAGGTTGCCCAAAGGTCACGTCATTCCATCTGCCGGCGACTTGAAGAAACATGCATATTGTAAGTGGCATGATTCGCTTTCCCATTCTACTAATGAATGCAATGTTTTTCGTCGATAAGTTCAATCGGCCATAGATGAAGGACGATTGAAGATAGATTCTAGCCCTAGAATGAGGCTAGATCATGATACCTTTCCCGTAAACAACATTGATCTTGATGGGAAGAAGGTACTGATTCGGCCCAAACCAGCTGAGTCATCTAAAGGAAAGGCAGTCATCATTGGGAAGCCTCGCACATGCATGCTCATACCGAAGAACCTTGAGGTAGGAGTTTGGAAAGTAAATGTCGACAAGCCATCTTCGGCTAAATCTCGCAAAAAGCCAAAGGTAACTTTTGGGATGCTTCTCTAGAGGCATAGGAGAAGGGACGATGACAAACGCCCTCGGCCACCCCCTCCAAAGAGGTCGAACCCTCAACAGGAGCATGAGTTCGGCCCACAGGTAGCTAAGGTCGTTCCAGGTACACCCTATTCGGTCGAAGGTTCTGGGAGCAAATTTGTGACGCCCGGAACCAAGCCACAAGCTTCATGGTCGCCTCCCGGGATGACTAAGTCCCAAAAGAGGCGATTGCAACGTCTTCGTGCCAAGTATCTTAGAGAAAAGGAGGCCGAAGAATGCATAGGTAGCCCACCCGGTGAGTCCACAGCTGTAGCTAGGACACGCCGGCTGTGGAGACTGAAGTTGGCTGGCAAGCCAGCTTCTACCCTCGCTGAGTAAGGACCACGTCCTCACGAGGGACTCGAGGGGCAGAACTAGTAAAATAACTAAAGGCCGATTTGGTGAAAAATCTGGTGCTTAAGTCCCCTGGTCATATTAGTGAGTCATACAAACCGTCCTCATCAAATTCAAATGTCTTGGGTTATGAAATGGACGATTTGGTAGGTAAACAAATAGAGAGTACCGCCCATAGCTCACTAAGTTTTCTAAAAGGCAGGGGGCATGTGTTGACACTCGAATTTGGAATTAATGGTCGAAATTGTCGAAATATCAATTTTGGTAATTTGGGCCGAAAATATGCCATCTCTAGCACAGGCCGAAGCCCTGAAGTGTGGAAGGCCCGTCCTGCGTTGGGCTTCGGCAGCACCTTCGGAGGCCTGCTCCGTAGGCAGGCTTTAGCCCAGTGGGACCCTTGGCGGCCTATAGGCTTTGGCCTAGCAGGCTAGCCTCGGCGAGGCCCGCGGAGGCCCACTTCGGTCGGCAGAGTTCGAATCAGATTAGTATAGTTCAGTTGTTTTTGATCTCTTATCCAAATCTTAATCACTTGGCTGAATCCTACTCAGATTAGGTGAGATCTCTTATCCAAATCTTAACCACTTGGCCGAATCCTACTCAGATTAGGTGAGACCAACCCCTATAAAAAGAGGGGTGAGGCCGATTCAAGAGGGCCCCCCACTTTCATATCAACACAAAGCCCTCACTTTGAATCATTCTTTTACCTTTCAATCTACTTCCTTGCCCTAGGATTACCTATGTAACGTCCATCTTCGTGGGTTTGCGCTGAAAGCCCTCTGTATACCACGTCGAAATCACGGTAACCCTTGTTGATTCACTCGTGAATCCCCATTTAATCCACGAAACAGATTTTTATCGTTTTATCGGTTTTCTTCTGCTACTCTTGGGAGTTCGGCCTATAAGCCAAATTGCACTTGATCTCTTACTATTTTGTAGGGGAATTACCTTCAAAGTCATCGCCAAGGAGTTTTTGGGGTGATTGATACTCATCTACAAGGCCGCTAGAGCCCTTAGGCGATCAGATCGGAGCCTGTCGGTCTGACCGACAACGCTTCACCGGTTTGACCGGACCAATCCACGCCGGAGCACTCTTTGCCATCGCACCGAAGCCCTCTTCGGCTTGAACCTCTCTGCAGTGAACCACTCCGCGCTAGAGCACTCTTCGCCATCACGCTGAAGCCCTCTTCAGTGAGAACTCCTTCGTAGTATACTTCGCACCGGGCTTCGTGACGCCGGAGCCCTCGATTCGACCGAGGTCTCTTGTCGGTCCGACCGGACGTCTCCCGTCGGTTTGACCGCTCGGAGCCCGCTTCGCACCAGAACACCGAAGCCCTCTTCAGCGACCCCTTCGCAGGCATCGGTCCAACCGGGAGTTCTACTCCGGTCCAACCGGCCAACAGGTCGATGCCCCCTTCAGGGTACTTTGGATTTATCCTACGCTGAACGTCGAAGGGTACCCCTTTGGCGATACTTCGCATCACCGGTCCGACTGGGAGAATACCTTCGGTCCGACCGCCATTTTATTGCAAATCAGAATCGGCCCTGTTCTGGCCGGTTTGATTAGGTTTTATTATTTTTAGTTATTTTCTCACACGTCGGCTAATCGAACTTTATTTCTTACAACCGTTAAGGATCCGTCGGAACATGACATAGGCGCTGTGTCACGCTTAGGTTTATCCCTAAGTATCCACACATTTTTGGATCGTCGAACTGACCCAAGTGTGTGGGCGCGTTTTCGTGTCAACAGGCATAGTGCCCATATTCGCTGCAGTTGAAACACTTGATATGGCTCCTCTCACGCTTCTGCTTTGAACCATGATTTTTACCTTCTTTTCCCAACCGAGCTTCCCACTGAGCTTGGGTTTGTCACACTACATGAACAAAATCCCAAATATTAAATATGTTTGTACAATTTAGCACCAAGACATGTGAAACATAGTATATTAGCACTATGCGTAATCCCAGTTTCAAAGGAAATTCATCAAACACCTCTTAGTAAGGCTCACCAAAAGAAGAGGTAACAAGAGAGTCGAGGATAAGAAAGACGAACCCAAGAACAAATAGGACGAGGAGGCGGATGGGATCAAGCCGCATCTAGAAGCCGACCAATTTAGCCCCGCGAAGCTCAATCACTAAAAGCATGGTGACTGTGAATATGACAGCTTCGTTTGACCACCCAAGCCTCTACAACGATGCTTCCATGCACAACCCGAAGCCAAACGCCTTGCATGACATTGTGCATAGTTCGTAGGGTGGGGCGGCACCGTAAGATGAGTAGAATACTTGCGTGATGCACGACGATGGAGTTGATTACAAATGATTCTGGTGGTGACCATGAACACGACAACTTGTTTGACCACCCAAGCCTTCGTAGCAAAGTCGCCACACGTAGCCCAAAGCTAGATGCCCTGCACAATGCCATGTGTAGGGTGGGGGCAGCGTGCGGCGTGGGAGTTAATTATGGACCTGATGATTAAAGATAAACGTTTGAGATTGATTAAATGAGTGATGATGAGTAAAATCAACTCATCAATTATATAGTATGGTAGATTTAAATCCTAAGTCACACATATTAATGAGGACATCCCTAGCTTACCATTCTCTCCCAATAATATTGTTGCCCATGATCAATCTACAGAAGTTAGGATTGGACCAATCACAAGGGCGTGTGCGATGTTACTTGATCAACGTGTGAATTCACTCCTAGTCGAATCTGATATAATTATTGATGAGAACTTTATAGTACCTAAGTTTATGCATTTGTGTATGATTAGGTTGGAAGGAAACACAAGCATGACGCGAGGAGAAGATTGGCACAAGGATTAGAAGGAGATGTGTGACAAGATAGATTGCATCAAGAGATTGGATGCCCTTTGGAGATAGGGCATGCATGCCCAATAAATATGGTTGAACCCACCATGGGTTGGTTTGTATCTAGTTAAATTAGGATTGGTTTATGACTCTAATCAGCATAGGACTACAAGTTAAATTTGGATTGGTTTAGGACTCCAGTCAACATAGGACTCAAACTCAGCATAGGATTCTCCTACCCGAGTATGACTCTTTTATTTTTCTAGTACATAACTCTTGCATGGGTCGCACCCCCTTTTTATCCCTAGGCCTGGCTGCACCCCCTATATAAATAGAGGTGGTTGGCCCTAGCAAATTTGGTTGTTTATTTTTAAAATTAGATTGATTCAGATTGAAGTGCTATTATGCCTTCTACTGTTCATCATGAATTCCTCTTTGTTTCGATCAGGAATTTTACCTCCACCACTTTGTTTCGATTTGATGTGTTTGCTACTAGGAAATTCAAGTGTTATCTATTGTTCCATTGGGAATTAGGAGATAGGAGCACTACTTCATGGCCGACAGCTACATGCGCAAGTGTGTGGTGTTGCGAATATCTATAGGGTTGAGATCTGTTGCATTGGTAGCAGGGGAACAATCGGATAATCATCATTTTCTGACAAATTATCCTCCATCTACATCAAGCTCAGTGAGAAGATTGAGCAGCCCTGTATCACCTGTTGCATGAATGGATCTATAAAAATACATAACACAGCTACAATATATCATGAAACTGACCACAATTATGTTTGTTAATCTAGTCCAAAAATCACACATAATAGTAATATTATTCGGATACCACCAATACAATATGAAGTAACACCTTCACTTACAACAAATGGTGTGTTAAAAAGTACGATGTTATAGACAAGTGACAACATGAATACAATGAAACATCTACAAAGTTGCTTCTAGCTGGTTATGCTAAATCACTGCCATCTTAGATGCAATGGTAGCCTACATTTGTTACTCATCGATGTCACTTGTGAGATCATAGATGTGTACATCTCTTCTACAAAATTGATTATCTCTAGCTATGTTCTATCTCCTTAACCTATCATACCGACATGGTTGTTGGGGGAGATAATCCCGACGGCCAGGGGGCCCACCACCAGGGGGGTCTGAAGCCAAGGATACCAGAGGCCACGCTCCGAGAGAAGGATACCGGAGGCCACCCTCCGAGAGAAGGATACCGGAGGCCACCCTCCGGGAGAAGGTTGCCGGAGGCCGCCCTCCGGGAGAAGGTTGTCGGAGGTCGCCTTCCAGGAGAGGGGGGCCGGAGGCCTCCTTCCGGGAGACGAAGGCGGGAGGCCGTCCTCCGGTACAAGGACGCCGGAGGCCATCCCCCGGGAGAAAGATGCCGGAGGCCACCCTCCGGGAGAAGGTCGTCAGAGACCGCCCTCCGGGAGGGAATTGCCGAAGGCCCCTCCCTCGGGCCGCAGTAGCGAACCCGAAGGGAGCGTTGGCGGGAAAAGGACGGGACAAATGTACAGGGGGACAGGATCGCGATCCTCTGAGCCATGTCGGGCGGTGCAGGCAGCGTCCGACACGGCTGATACGCTGTCAGAGTCGAATCTTCTTGTCTGTACTGTATATAGTCCGTTTTGTCTGTACTGTCGACCGGCGGTTGGCCGGGTAGCCGTTGGCATTCCAGAGGCGCTTGGCCTCTGGACGGGGCGCCTTATAAATACCCCCCAACTATAGTTGTAATGGGACAAGCTCAAGGAGCATTGAATACACCACCCTCATTTCCACCAAGAAAACCTGCTGGTCCGATCCGTCGTTCCAACAGTTGGCGCCGTCCGTGGGGACCTTAGTCCAAGAAGCTATCGTCCTCTACACCCACTCACCAAACCATGTCAAGTCGAAAAGGAGCAAGCGCGGTTCCCCCGCGTCAGTCGGCCCGCACCGCCGGGGTCAAGCCCGCCGCGGTCCCCGACCCCGGCCCTTCAACCCCTGCCGATACGCCGGTCGGGGCACCTTCCCTGGAGCCAACCCAGATGTCGTAAGGGACGCCCGAGGCCGGAGGCCCCGCTGGCATACCCGAGCCAACCTTCGTCAACCTGGCGGGGGTGCCAGAGGTACCGCCGGAGCAGCACGCTCCAGCCGGACCCCTGGTGGTGCCCCTTCGGACTGACTACGCCCGCTCTCGGGACCCCGATACCGCTTCAGGAGGAAGCGGGAGTCAAGCCGACGTCCTGGCCGCTGAAAACGCCCGGCTGAAGGCGGAGCTGGCCTTGTGGCGCCAGGAGGCGTCGCTCCGCCCTCCGGAACCCCTCCGCGCCACGGAAGCTATGGCCGTGGCGCTAAGCGACGATGAAGATCCAAAGGATGGAGAGAACCCGTCGTACGACGAGGAGTCCCCCTTGCACCCGGACCTCCAGAGGGTGCGCTTCGGCTCGAAGTTTCGCGCCGCCAAGCTCCCCCAAGTACTCCGAAGACTCCGACCCGGGAGAGTTCTCCCGCTCCTACGCCTTGGCCATAGAGGCGCCCGAAGGAAGCCGGGACACCATGGCTAAATGCTTCCCCCTGGCACTCGAGGGGATCGCCCTCCGGTGGTTCTGGTCGCTCCGACCCGGGACCATTCACTCGTGGGAGCAGCTGAGGAAGAAGTTCGTCAACAACTTCCAAGGAACCTTCGTGGCCCCATGTCCACCGGGAGCCTCTTCCAAGTGAAGCAGCAGCCCGGGGAAACTTTGCGGTAGTACTCTCAGCGCTTTGCGCACACCAAGGCCCAGATCAAGGGGCTTTCGGCTTCCTCCGTCATCGACGCGGCCCGAGAGGGCGTCACCCACCCAGGTCTCCTCGATAAGCTCCACCGAAAACCTATCTCTTCAGTGGCACAACTCATGACGTACTTCGAAGAGTACGCCCGGTCCGAAGAGGGCCAGATGCGCCGGCAAGAGATGGTAGCCCCCGTCCGGGCCCCGAGCGCCAGGGCGTATGAGGCCCCCCCGGATCTTCGCCGGGACGCACGCCAAGCTTCCGACCTCCGCCGCCAGGAGCCCAGTCGGCAGGATCCCATCCTTCGAGACTCTCGGCGAGGCCGAAAGCACCTTCGAGGGGAAGTCCTCAGTATCACCCCCAAGCCCCCGCCAAGCACCTACACACGATCGGCGGAAGCCGCCACGCCGGAGCCAAACATCCACCCCGAGCGCTTTCCAGGGAAGCCTTTTACTGCAGCGTCCACGGCGAGAACCGGAGCCACGACACCGACTTCTGCCGAACCATACTCGCCCTTCATAGCGACTACCTCGAGCGTAATGCCGGCCGTGGCTCCACCGACAGGGGGGTCGCTACCCCTCGCCCCGAAGCGGTCCAGGTAGTTGGGCGCCGCGAGGAGCCGGAAGTCCCGATCCCGGGTTCGGAGTACGGCGGGGCCCCGGTCCCCAAGCTCGAAGGCGCCCCAGACCGGGGGAAGCGAGTGGTCCTCCCCATATACAGAGGGGGGGCCTTGGGGGCTCTTTCCAAGCGACAGCGCCGAGACTACGTTCGGGAGGTCGGGCATATCGGCACATCCAGCCCCTCGGCCCTCCCGGAGTGGTCTCATGTCCCCATCACCTTCTCCGCCGAAGACGCCTCTGGAGTCAAATTCCCGCACGCCGATCCCCTCGTCATTTCAGCAGACATCGCCGGAGCCGAGGTGTGTCGTATACTGGTCGACGAGGGGAGTTCCGCTGACATCATCTTCATGCACCCCTTCGATCAGCTATGCCTGTCGCGCAAGCACCTCCTGCCAGCTTCGCGCCCGCTCCAAGGCTTCGCAGGCCCCCCGCTGGATGCCCTAGGCCAGATCGTGTTGGAAGTAACCTTCGGCGACTCCCCCCTGCAGCGCCGCGAAGAAATTCTGTTCGACGTCGTCGACGCCCCGTACGCCTACAACGCTATCTTCGGGAGGGGGATCCTCAATTGCTTCGGAGCCGTCGCGCACCACAACTACCTCTGCCTCAAGATGCCGACTCCCGGGGGGGTGCTGTCAATCCTGGGTGACCAGGCTGCGGCCCGCTGGGTCGAGTACGGCCATTCAGCACCGTTGGAGCCACGGCAAATTCACAGTGTCCGCGAGGGCGCCGAAGGAGCCGGCCTCGCGGGAAGCAAGGACCCCGCGCAGAAGGGCCGCCCCACCAAACCCCTCCCGGAGGGTGAAATCATCACCAAGACCCTGACTCAAGGAGGGAAGGATTACCCGATCAAATTCGGAGGGGGCCTGGAACCAGAGGTGTCGGTGCAGATCGAAGCTATCATCCGCGACAACCTCGACATCTTCACGTGGTCCGACGAGAACATTACCGGAGTCGACCGCTCGATCATCGAGCACTCGCTGGCCATCGACCCGAAGGCATGGCCGGTTCGCCAGGGGCTCCGGAGGCTTTCCACCGAGCGGGCCGAGCTCGCCAAGGCGGAAACGGAGAAGCTGCTTCGAGCAGGGGTCATCCGGGAAGTGAGTCATACCGACTGGTTGTCTAACCCAGTGTTTGTCTAGAAGAAAACATCTGGCAAGTGGTGCATGTGTATCGACTTTACTTCTCTGAATAAAGCTTGCCCCCGTGACCCCTACCCCCTGCCCCGCATTGACCAGCTAGTTGACTCCACGGCCGGAGCAGAGCTCCTCAGTTTCCTCGACGCTTATTCCGGATACCATCAGATCTGGCTAAGGCCCGAAGACTAGGTGAAAACAAGTTTTGTCACTCCGGCCGGAGTATTCTGCTACCTCCGGATGCCCTTCGGCCTTCGCAACGCCGGGGCAACCTTCTCCAGGCTAATCTCCAAAGCCCTAGGTCATCAGCTAGGACGCAATGTGGAAGCATACATGGACGATATCGTCATCAAAAGTGCCACCAAAAGCCAACACGGATCAGACATAGCTGAGACCTTCGACAGCCTTCGGCGGTGTGGAATCCGGCTTAATCCGGACAAATGTGTCTTCGGAGCACGCGCAGGGAAGCTGCTTGGGTACCTCGTTTCCAGCCGGGGCATCGAAGCCAGTCCAACGCAAGTTCAGGCGCTACAGAACATGGCCTCCCCCTCAGAATCTGAAGCAAGCGCAAAAGCTGGCCGGGCGGTTGGCGGCCCTCGGGCGTTTTCTGGCAAAATCAGCAGAGCGCAGCCTGCCCATCTTCAAGGCGCTCCAAAGTTCCAAGCATTTCGAATGGACCCCCGAGTGTCAGGACTGCTTCCAGCAAATCAAGGCATATCTCTCTGGCCTCGTGGCCCTCGCCACACCCCAGGCCGACAGCCCTTTATTGGTCTACCTCGCCGCCTCCGGCACGGCAGCGAGTGCGGCTTTAGTTCAAGAGGAGGAGCTCGGCGGGAAGCTAATCCAACGCCCTGTCTACTTCGTTTCCGAAGTCCTCGCCGGAGCAAAGGCTAGGTACTCCGAGCTCGAAAAGGTGGCCTACGCCCTCGTCATGGCCTCCCGGAAGCTCCGGCACTACTTCCTAGCTCACGACATCGTCATCCCGACTGCCTACCCGCTAGGCGACATGTTCCGGAACAAGGACGCCACCGGCCGCATTGGAAAGTGGGCGGTGGAATTAGCCCCGTTCGGGATCTCCTTCGTCGCCCGGACAGCCATCAAGTTCCAAATCCTCGCCGATTTCGTCGCAGAGTGGACGATGGCCCGCGAACCCGTGGGCGCCGAAGCAAGCGAAGGGGTTTGGACCGTCTTTTCAGATGGCGCTTACCAGGCCTCGGGGGCTGGGGCCGGAGCAGTCATTGTCTCCCCATCCGGCCAGCAGGCCCTGTATTCTGCTCGGCTGAACTTCAAGGCCACAAACAATATCGCCGAGTATGAAGGAGTCCTATTGGGGCTCCGCAAGGCGCACGCGCTGGGAGCCGCGCGTGTGGTTGTCAAGACCGATTCTCAAGTCGTCGTCGGGCACATCGACAAGAGTTTCTGGGCTAAGCACCGCGACCTCGCCTCGTACCTCGACTCCATCCGCAAGTTCGAAGCAGCCTTCAAGGGTATATCCGTCCAAAACATTCCGCGAGGCGAAAACGGCCAAGCTGACACCCTCGCCAAGGCCGGGGCAGGGGCTCAAGCCTTGCCGCCAGGGGCTTTTTTCGAGGAGCTCACCCAACCTTCGACGCCCCCTCGCAGCGAGGCATCCGCCTCCACCTCCTCGGACGAGCCCCCACCGCCACCTCAGCCAGCCCCAGTCCTGTGCACGGTTGACGCTGATTGGCGGGAGCCCATCCTGCGCACGCTCGCAGGTAGCGAAGATGGCCATCCTAGCCCAGAACAAGCTCTCCTGTAGCTCCGTGCGCGGTCATTTCAGGTTATCAATGGCATTCTATACAAGTCTGGCGTATGCACCCCGCTACTCCGCTGCATCTCACACTCGGACGGAGTATCCATGCTCCGAGAAATCCACGGGGGGCTGTGCGGGAGCCACCTGGCACCGCGGGCTCTCGCAGGAAAGGCTCTCCGACAAGGCGTATACTGGCCCACCGTCGTAGCCGACGCCGAAGAACTCGTCCGCACCTGCTAGTGTTGTCAGTGGATGGGGCGGCGCAGTCACCGACCTCCAGCCAGCCTGCTACCCATCCCTCCGGTATGGCCTCTGGCCCGCTGGGGCATGGACCTCATCGGGCCACTCCCTAGGGCGAGAGGAAACCTGCGCTTTGCCGTTGTCGTCGTCGAATATTTCTCCAAGTGGGTCGAAGCGGAGCCATTAACCTCCATCACATCCCGAAGCGTCCAGAAATTCTTCTGGCAGAATATTGTGTGCCATTTCGGAGTACCCAAGTAGCTCACGTTGGACAACGGAACGCAGTTCGACGCCGGACCCTTCCGGGCATTCTGCGACGAATTGGGAGTCCAGCTCTGCTTCGCCGCCGTGCGGCATCCCCAGTCTAACGGAGCCGTGGAGCGAGCTAATGGGCACATCCTTTCGGGCCTCAATAAATGCATCGTCGGCTTAGCCAAAGGGTTATGGCCCGACGAGCTGCCGAAGATCTTGTGGTCCATCCGGACAACCACTTCCCGGGCCGCCGGCTTCACTCCATTCCGCCTCTTGTTCGGCGACGAAGCAATGACCCCAACGGAGCTCCGAGCCGGTTCGTTGCGTGTAACAGCACCCGAGGGCGATGACGAGCGTACCATCTCCCTCAACCTGGCCGAAGAGACGCGGCTCCGGGCAGTCGCCAACCTATCCAAGTATCAGAAAGAGACCAAAGCTTGGTACGATCCCAAGGTCAAGCGCAATGAGTTCCAACCCGGGCACCTCGTCCTTCGCACGGTGATCGCTCCCACCAAGCTGGGCAACAAATGGGAAGGACCCTACATTATCACAAGGTCTGGGCGACCGGGATCCTACCGGCTCGCCACCCTCGAAGGCGAAGAGCTGAAGCATACTTGGCATGCGGAGCACCTGAAGCGCTACTTTCCGTAGAGTCGTCACTGTATCCCGCTAACGGCCGATGGCCCCTGATCTTGTATCCTAATTGTGTAATAAAATCACCAGACCAATATTCTTGCCCAGCACGAAATGCGCAACGACTCTAAGAATTTCGCTTCACCGAAGCTATCGGGTTCCGAGCTCCGACTCGACGCACCCTCGCTATCGGGTTCCGAGCTCTGGCTCGACGCACCCTCGCTACTGGGTTCCGAGCTCCGGCTCGACGCACCCTCGCTATCGGGTTCTGAGCTCCGGCTCGACGCACCCTTGCTATCGGGTTCCGAGCTCTGGCCCGACGCACCCTCGCTATCGGGTTCTGAGCTCCAGCTCGACGCACCCTCGCTAGTGGGTCTCGGGCTCCGACTCGGCACTCCCTCGCACTCGGACTCCTAAATCCCGTCCGAAGTGTGCCGCCCCCGGTCGTGGGATACATTCAACGCGCCTTCCTCCTAGCTGGTTAGCGCCCAGCCGACCAACCGACTACCCGCTAAGGGGGGAAGGGAAGGAGCAAGGCGAAAGGCTTCGACAGCGCATATCGGAAGCACTGAGGGCGTACAATGTTTATTACAAATCAAAGACGGAAAATAAGAGTCAAGAGAAATTTTCATCCAAGCCAAGCAAGAAACGAAGACCCCCTCGGCCGGAGGGGTCACCAGCGCCGGAGCGCGTTTCGGGCATGTGCCCAGGCACGCTTCGCGCGGACCTCTCCTTCCTTTTCTTCCGCTCCTCTTCCTTCTTCCGGGCGCGAAATGCCCTCTGGTCCTCCTGAAGCTGGGCCCAGCTGCGCAGGTTATCCCCCCGGAAGGCGCTTCATCTAAGCTGGCCTCCGTGTCGGACCAATCCACCAGCTCCGGAGACGAGGACGAAGAGCGGGATCCCGCCTCTTCTTCCTTAATGAAGCCCAGAACCCCGCGAAGGATGTCAGGATCCACGTGCCCATCGCCGCTACGGGGGAGGACGAAGCGTGCGGGCCGGTTCGCCTTCAGGACCTCGAAGATGGCCCATTGATGTCGAAGAGCGTCGTCAAAATCAAGCACTTCGATATCGCGTTCGCAATCGCGGACACCCTAGATAAACCCCAAGAGGTACTCTTTATTAATACGCGATTAAGTTCCTAAGCTATTACAAGTTAGCGCAGCGGAAGGTCGCAAAGAGGTTACACCTTCGGGTCCGGCTGGCGAGCCGAGGCCGGAGGCTTCGAAGGATCCGGAGGACCGCGGCCACGGAGCGCCTCCTCCAGCCAAGCTTTGATCGCCTCGGGGCCCTCGGTCTCCCAGACCGCCTTGAGCGCTCACCAAGATCGATTCAACGCGACGCTCGGCGTCCGAAGGTGATCTCCCACGAAGACGACCGGATGCGGGCTCGAAGGCGAAGGAAGCGGAAGGCCGTACACCTCGAGATGGCGGAGGATTCCGTAAGCGGCCACCCGAGCAGACACTTCGCCGTACTGTGTTACGGTCAAGTGTATCTGCCGGACGACGGACTGAATGAACTTCACTCGGCGAAGCAAAGACTCCCGGGCGATGTCGAACGCGCCGCACCCGGTGCCGTAGCGCGCCAGCACCTTCCGGAGAGACATCGCGGTGTCGGCCGCCGTTTTCCTTGCCTCAGCAAGGGCCTCGGTCATCTCCCCGTTCCGGGTGGTGAGGTCCGCCTCAGTCCGCTCCATCTGGGCCACTCGTACCCGGAGGGACTCCGCGCTGGTCGCCGCCTCTTCCCGAAGCCTGCTTTCCTCCGAGACCCGAGCTTGGAGACAGGAAACCTCCGCCTCCAGCTCGTCGGTCCGGGCAGCTCGGACCCGGAGGGCGGCAACTTCCGCCTCCAGCTCATCGGCCCGGGCAGCTCGAGCCCGGAGCCCTTCCAATTCCGCAACACGAGCCTTGAGGGAGCCCATCTCCGCCACTTGGGCCTCAAGCGTTTCGGCCCTCGCCGCTTGGAGACGGAGGGCTTCTACTTCCGTCGCCCACTCCCGAGCCAGTACCTCCGCGGCATCCGCTCAAGCTGCGAGCCTCGCGGTCTCCGCCTCGCGGTGTTGGCGTTCGGAGAGAAGGGCAATCATCTGGCCCTGCGCCAGGGCGACCACCTGCGTCCGGAGAAGGTTAGCAAGAGAAGGGCTAGAGGGTCACTGAAGGCATTCCAAGGACGTACCTGGCCCACTGCGGTCTCGATGGCTCGGCCGAGGTCTAGGTCGTTGGACGCCCCCAGCTCCTCTATTACCTGGGCTTCGCGGAGCCGCAGGTAATAGTTGTGGACCGGAGCCACCCTGGACGCGAAGTCCTCGCTGTTCGCCAGGAAGGGGCGCAGGAGGGGCACCGTAGCACGCGCGCCCCCGGTTTGAAGTAGGGGCCCGAGGTGAGCCCCTGGCGCCCTCGGCCGCCTCCGGAGAAGCCCCTTCAGAGGCCCCCGCCTCCACTCCGGCTCGCTGCTCCGAAGCCTCCGTCGCATCAACAGGGGCTGCGGGCCTCTCGTCTGCGGCGTCGTCTCGGGGCAAGACGACTGGCTCGGCGACCCGGGCAGATGTGCCTGCATAGATGAACGGGGTTGAAGTTCGAAGGAATCTCGGGGTTTGAAGAAAGACGGGTAAGCTATCTTACCTTCATCCGCGCCATCGCCAAGATCCTCCGAAGGCGGAGTCGGACCGGACGGGCTCGGGCGGAAGAAGAGGTCATCGATGGAGTTCACGGGCGAACCCGCCGTCGCCGCGGCGAGCTCGGCTTCCATGGCCTCGCGCTCCCAGGAACCCACCAGTTCCAACCGTCGGGTGCGTTCGGCTTGGGTAGGGGCACCAAGGATCCCCTCCGTCACGCGGGCCACCTCTTCGGGGGTCCGGGCCACAAGCGACCCTGTAGTCCAAAGGTCAGAATCAAAATACCCTCCGAACAGAAAGCGGAGTCAAGGTAAACAAGCGCAAACGCTTACCGAGTTGGCGGGAGAGCTCCGCTGGCAGCGATTCATCCCGGCTGCTCTGGAGCGACGCCGGCCATTCTTCCTTCAGCGGAGGGATTTCAAGGGCCACGAATTCCTCCGCCAAGTCGCGCATGCTCATTCGGCGAGCAACGATCTGAAGAAGCTTGATCCTCGCGGAGATTGAGCCGGAGTCAACTTCAACGCGCGCCTCCTTCCGGAACCAGATGTGGCGAGGAATCCCGGCGAGTCTGGAGCTAAGCCCCACATGGACGTAGAACCACCGGCTCACCCATTTGGAGTACCACCTCTCGTTGATGGCCTTCGCCGGGAAGTGGTCCACGTACTTCCTCCGGAGTTGGAAATTAATGCTTCCGAAAGCTAGTATCTGACCCCCCTTCTTCTTCGGCTGGCAGAGGGCCTCGTGCATCTCCGCGAAGACCTCCACCCTTCCTTCGCAGCCCTCGGCGCGCATGGCCCACTCGAAGATGGCGAGGCGGGCCACGGCGTTAGGAGACAGCTGCGGGAGCTCCACGTGGAACGCGTCCAGCACCCAGCGAGGAGCTCCGAGGCGGGAAACCCCAGCCCCGCCTCGAAGAAAGCCTCGAAGACGATGACCTCGCCCTCTCGCGGCTGCGGGGCCGTCTCCCTACCTGGTCTCCTCGCCTGCATCTCGGGACCAAGGCGGCCCTTGGTCGCCTGCTCGATCGACGCCCCCGTGCATGTAGATGGGCCAAGCTCCAAGGTCTGCTCCCGGAACCGCTCCGAGGCAGGACGAAGCTCGCGCGAGCCGCGTGTCTCTGATGGGCCGGTGGCCGCCGCCATCTGGCGCTGCAGAAAGCGCGGATCCATCGCCATTGCCGGGGCGTCACCTCTCGCCATCGCGCAAGGAGTAAGAAGAGGGCTAGCGCTCAGGGAGCGAAGTGGGTGCAGGCTGGTGTGGCTGGAGCGTGTGCGATGAAGTCAGGAAGGAGGAACCAGACACGTAGCGGGTGGTATTTAAGTACGAAGCCGGCAGTTTCCTCTTCCGCTCGTCCCGCGTGTGAACGCGGCGGTTGCATGGCGCCTGCATTTAATGTCTAACCGGCGCCTCGGGGCGCAGCGGTCTGCCGACGATTCGCCTCCCCAACGCCGAGTGCACGCCCGCGGCATTAACTGCCTTGGGTGGCGTTAAGCCACCTCCTCGGGGCTGGAGCCCTATGGTCCAAGGCGCGTAAACGTCTAGGGAGCCAGTCAAACTTCTCCCAACCCCTCGGGAAGGGGAGCTCGAAGCGGACCTCCACCCCCGGTCCGGTCGCGCCTGCCCGCTCCAGAGCTCCTCCGCGTCCGTCGAAGGGGGTCGCACTCCGGCCAGGCCCGGCACCTCAATGTAAGTTACATCCTTATGAAAGTTATCAGAATTATCATGTGTGCTTCCACCCTCTCTTAACACAGGGCTCCCGAGAGGAAAGAAGCGAGGGGCTACTGTTGGGGGAGATAATCCCGACGGCCAGGGGGCCCACCGCCAGGGGGGTCTGAAGCCAAGGATACCGGAGGCCACCCTCCGAGAGAAGGATACCGGAGGCCACCCTCCGGGAGAAGGTTGCCGGAGGTCGCCTTCCAGGAGAGGGGGGCCGGAGGCCTCCTTCCGGGAGACGAAGGCGGGAGGCCGTCCTCCGGTACAAGGACGCCGGAGGCCATCCCCCGGGAGAAAGATGCCGGAGGCCACCCTCCGGGAGAAAGATGCCGGAGGCCACTCTCCGGGAGAAGGTCGTCGGAGACCGCCCTCCGGGAGGGAATTGCCGAAGGCCCCTCCCTCGGGCCGCAATAGCGAACCCGAAGGGAGTGTTGGCGGGAAAAGGACGGGACAAATGTACAGGGGGACAGGATCGCGATCCTCTGAGCCGTGTCGGGCGGCGCAGGCAGCGTCCGACACGGCTGATACGCTGTCAGAGTCGAATCTTCTTGTCTGTACTGTATATAGTCCGTTTTGTCTGTACTGTCGATCGGCGGTTGGCCGGGTAGCCGTTGGCGTTCCAGAGGCGCTTGGCCTCTGGACGGGGCGCCTTATAAATACCCCCAACTACAGTTGTAATGGGACAAGCTCAAGGAGCATTGAATACACCACCCTCATTTCCACCAAGAAAACCTGCTGGTCCGATCCGTCGTTCCAACAATGGTGATATTCTAATTATGTATAACATATGGCGGAAGAAGTCATGTACATATAGTGGTATGTTGTTGTAATACATTACATTTAAACTTTTTCACGATCGATACGGCTTTAATCATGTGGAAACTACACTCTTCTTCTACTTGCGACAATATTTGCACTTTTCACTGATGTGCTAGTTTCAATTACTACAATTAACATAGAGAGGAAAAACAATTTGAAGTAATACAAATAACACAAGTAAGCTATGACAATTGTATAATGCACACTAAATACAATATTGTAATGTGTAATTTATAATATCTAACTAAATAAATATAATATCATAATTAAGCTATAGGTACTCTAATATCATTAGTTACCAACCGCTTAATAATCATTACTCGAAGGTTGATTCAATATGTTGTTTTCTACAGGTTAATTACTTTAGTGCCACCATTATTTTCTGAAATGCCAAAAATGCTATTAAAACCTCGGTATTTGCTCATATTCCATTACTATTTTAAATTCACCCTTTTACGCTATTTGGGTCCAAATATTCATAAAAGAGTAATGACATAAAATGAAGAATTGGAAATAGTAATATTATATAAGCAAATATTCAGAGTCTGCAGGTGGACCCAAATGACATAAACAAGTGAATTTGAAATAATAATAACATATGAACAAATACCGAAATTTTAATAATATTTTTAATATTTCAAAAAATAACGTGGCACAAAAGCAATTAACCCTTAGTGCCAACAAGTCCATAGATTCGGACAACAAGAACCCTCCATAGTCGAGAGTTGGAGACAATGGTAGTCAGCTACGGATTTAGAAGAGGGCAGCAAATGAAAAAAAACCTTCAGTTTGAATATGATTTACACAAGAATTATATATCTATTTGTGAAAAATATAAACAGAGAGAAAATTAGCGTTGAATTCGAATTGGCTTAGCCAATTTCTTTTTTAAACCCTGAATTGGACTCATCATCCTCGAGACAAGAGAATTCATAAATTTCAGATCCACGTCTTCTTCACCAACTTGAGCTGTTTCTTAGGCGACTTCCCATTACAGTGTCCCTTCACACACCCTAATGCGTCTGGAAAAAAGGGGGCAACCCGAAAAAAATAAAGGAAGAAAAAGATAGGTGAGATCCGGCGAAATGGCGGCGCCGCCTCCACCGGCGCTGGAGCCGGAGATCGGCCCCGACGGCATCGCCCGGGAGAATCCCATCATCGCCTACACCGAGAAGGTCCGCACCCATGCTTCGCCTCCTAATCCCAGGCCCTTCCCGGCTCCTTATTCATCAGTTAGTGCGACGTTTCGTTTATTGCTGGCTGGTTTCTTGATTTGGATCCGTTCTTGGTGATTTTGCCGCAGGTTATCTTGGAAGAACAGCTGCAGCTCAAGAAGTGAGTCGCTTCTATCTCTCCCCCTCCAAACCACTTGTGATTCCGAGCCTACTGTCTACAATTGTTGGATCTGCATTGCCCTTTTTCTATGTGAATCTACATTTTGTCCACTAATGAAATTGAGGAGAATAGATGAATTGGACTAGATCATGCCGTCTTTCTGGAATCATTTTATTGCCCGTCCCAGCGCCCCTCTCACTTATGGCGAATTATAGAATGTGGGATTGAATTGTGCAAGTGCGCACTTTAGTAGGTGCAGAGGCTTACCTGAGGAACAAGGTTTTACTTGTTGGACCACGGGAAATACTTTACCTGTGTCTACTTTGCTAGGAGCTTGCCCAAGAACTGCATTTATAAACATGTGTGATGTAAAGTAAATCTTGCATACATTTGAGATATGAGACTTAAGGTCGATCATTGTATTAGCTTCCAGCCTGCTAAAAATGTGATCTTGATTTGCAGACATATCTCAGTAGTCCAACTCTTAGAAAAATGCATTTCACTGATGAATAGTGTAAATTAAACTTGCTCTTCAACAGGTTATCAATTTTCCAGTTTTCTTTTACATAAATTATGTTCCTATAGTTCCCTATGATGTCTAAGTGCAAACAATCTTTTAACACTATACTTGTTTCGCGTAGGGATACACATTATTTTCTACACCTAATACATATCATAAGGATTGCAGATGCCAAATTCTTTGCTTCTAAATATATCTAATATTGTGTTCGTGTTAATGTGTTTTTCATGTTTGCCTTGAAACCATTACTTGGGTCATGGAGCCTTCTTGGGTTTTGAGACATGAACCATATCCATTTGTCAATCAACATTAAGCAGAATCTTGCTTGAAATCTTGACATTGTTTTGAACTCAGCATTAGCCCATGTTTGTTTAGTCATGCATCATATGTTTCAGTAATTTATGTGTGCTGAATTATCGACTTTGTTGCATCTTTGAGAATTATGTTGTGTCTTGATGTGTTCAGCTCATATCTCTTTTCATTACTTCTTACACCCAAAAGTTGAAATGTTTACACTATTTCCTCAGATACATTCAGGAGAACTATTCCAAAATTCGTGGTGTTGAAAAGGAGCTAGAGAATCTGAGTCTGGAAATGAAACTGACAGCTGGACCAAAGAAAGCAGGTAATAAACAATGTTTTCCAAGAGGTTGTATGATTCCACTTCTGTACTTGGAATACT
Organism: Zizania palustris; assembly: GCA_019279435.1. NCBI lineage: Eukaryota > Viridiplantae > Streptophyta > Magnoliopsida > Poales > Poaceae > Zizania > Zizania palustris. The sequence goes on from JAAALK010000082.1 coordinate 69,905,840, forward strand.
TCAATTGGCTGACATATTTCTGTTTTTTCTCGTTCCAGCACTTGAGCATTTAAGGAAAAAGATTGAAATATCAACAGAGAGAATACGGTTGGCTAAGGTTAAAGAGGAACAAGCAAAGAAGGTTGAATCTGCTGATGCTCGACTTGAGTACAATTATTCTCTGTTCACAAATACTTTTCACTTTTGACCACTTTATTTGCTCACAAATACATTACCACTTCATGTTTTAAAAGGACAGTTTCCCATTTTTGCCCTTACTAAATATGTCCTAGGCATCGACTTGTAGTGGAAAATTGTAAGGGACTAAGGGGTTAGTTATTTGATGGTAGTTTGGTCATATTAGATAAAAAATTAATCTCCTTCATATCCATATATTTGTCAAAAGTGAAAATACATGGGTACATAGAAAGAAGGTAAGCTTACAGTTTGTGGTGACACTTTATATTTCGTGCTATTAAACTATGAAAGCCAGTGTTATGTTTTCCTCATGTAGTCATGTGTGAATGTGCTTAGGATCCAACCTGTAGCTGCACTCTCTCCATTCTCTCTATTTTGTTTGTTAAATATCCTGTATTCATAATTTTATCTTCAATTTTTAAACAGTAGGATGTTTCCTTTCTATTGCTGACGTCTCTAGTTTTTTTAGGCCTGGGAAATCACTGTGCAAGTTGTTAAAGAGGAAGAGGATGCTAAGCAGAAACTATGTGATGATCTGAACCGTCTGGTATGCATTTTCTTTCTATAGTCCTTTACTTCTTGCTCATATACCTTATTGAGAGCATCTTGATTATTCCACTTGATTATTAGGTCCAAGAGAGCGCTGCTTCGCAGTTTTCAAGGTTAGAGGAGCTAAAGAAGCGTTTAGAATCTCTCAATCCCAGCAGGGCTTCTGTGGACGTGTCTGTAAGTCCAGATTTCTTTAGCCATCAACCTGATCTCTCCTTCTCAAATCATTGTAAAAAATTAACATTTCCTGATTGCCCGTAGGATAGTCTTGGTTGAGTTCGTCGACGTTTGCCTTGTGTCCCTGTTTCTAATTGTCCAAAATTACCAGGGCATTAATACTACACAGCATGCAACCACAAACTCAGTGCCTCAGCAGCTCCCAGCACAAAATCATCAAAATGCACCTAGCCCTGCAAATAATGCTGAGCCTGTCTCCAGTGGACAAGTACAACAGCAAAGACCCGCTGATGCAGAAAAGAAGAGAAGACAATCGCACACCGGACGAGGGAGAGGTGGTGTGATGATCCTTCCCAAGGGAAGAGGAAGTTCAGGGTCAGGATGGACAGGTGCTGGGTTTGATGTAGATGGGGGTACATGATTCCTATTTCTAGTTATGTTCGAGTTTTTGACAATTAGATTGCTCATTTGGGACAATGATCTCAGGAGTTCCAGGGCAAACAAACAACCGTGAGAACGTAATTCGCTTTTGGTTATTAGTTTATCAATGTATATGTTGACATGTGCACAAAGACATTCAAAACTGTAACATCAAGTGTAACTGCCAATACAGTAAAATAATTTGTTTTTTATATGTTGAATAATCGAGTTAAGGATATATTTTTCCTTAATATCCAATAATTGTGTCAAAATATCTTTTGGAGTTTAGGGCCTTTATTTATCGAATATTTGTTTCAATATGGTGCATCGTAGATTTTTTTTTGAGAAATTTTAGCCGAGAGACTTGTGAGCGATCAAAATTTGGAACTCCTTGGCGGACGCATAAGCCTAAGCCCTATCCGAGAGAAAAACATGTGTAACGATTCGTCACCACGAATCATTATAGATGGCTATCTCTAACTGATGATAATTTAATAACCATTTGAGATGAAAAAAATATCTATGGATCATCTATAATATTAATATGGTGTTCATTATTACATCACATTAAAGATAGACCACATTCCTTGTTGGACAGCCATATCATGAAGACTTCATGTGATCGGATCGGATATGGACGGATACCATATCTTTTTTCATATGTTTCTTCGAATTTAGATTTGGATTTGGATACTCCGGATACAGATAGGGAATCGGATATCATCGGATACAGAGCAGATACAAATACGGTTATGAATATTTACCGAATATCATCAGTAATATAATTTTTGATTCTCAATCACAATACACCAATGCCAAGCAATAGTTGATATCACATAAATTTGAAAGGTTTGTCTTTGAAGTAAATCTTAAATAATCGATGGTTGTAAATAATTTGACAAACCTAAAATCCGTTTAAGCTTGAATTTTTTTTATGATACACATACAACATAACATATCTGATAAATTTTTTTTGCATTTTTTAGATTTGTTTGCTATTTTTAATTTATTTATTATATTTTCCAAAAATAAATTGAAATACTATTTTTAATTTATTTATTATATTTTCCCAAATTAAATTGAAATAAATAAAATTTGAACTATAAGTGCATGAAATAATGAACTAAAATTGGTAGAAAAATAATATTCATAATTATGAGTATATTTTTAGTTCTTATCCACTAAATAGAAAGAATTTTTGAAAAAATCTAAGTTATGACACTCGATTAACAACGTAGTGTTTAATCGTTTTTTAATTCTAGAAAAATCAACTAAAGTCTACAAAATATAAAATTTGTCATGGTGTTATGATATGATACATAGCTATTGTGATAAAAATTTTAAAAAAGTTTAAGAATTTTATCACGTACTATGTTAAGAAAGTTGTAGATTCTCTCGCAACGAATTATAATTTAAAGAAGGAATCGATTGGATTTAAAGGCAAATCGATGGTTAAATTTTCATTTGAACTTGAATTTTTTATATGATCAAAATGAAATATTGATTATATCATGTAAAAATCTAATATTTTTTGGGCTCAGTTTACTATTTCTTATTCATTAAGTGTGTTTCTAGGATTTATATTGAAATATGTCAAATTTGAACTACAAGTGCATGAAAAAATGAGCCAAAATTGGTATAAAAATCATATTTATAATTATGAGTCCATTTTTTGTTATTATCCACTAAATATAAAGAATTTTTTAAGAATCTAGATTGCGACAATCGATTAACAATGTAGTGTTTAATGGTTTTTTAATTCTAGAAAAATCAACTAAAGCCTGAAAAATACAAAATCTATCATGGTGTCATTATATGATACATATATACTATGATAAAAATTTTAAAATGTTCCGAGAATTTTATCACGTACGATGTTAAGAAAGATTCTCTAAGAACGAATTATGATTTAAAGAATGAATGGATTGGATTTAAAAGCAAATCGATGGTTAAATTTTTGTTTGAACTTGAATTTTTTTCTATAATCAAAATACAATATTTTTATATAATGTAAAAATATAGTATTTTTGTCAGTTTACTATTTTTAATTCATTAAGTGTGTTTCTAGGATTTATATTGAAATATGTTTAATTTGAACTGCAAGCACATGAAATAATGAACCAAAATTTGTAGAAAAATCATATTCATAATTATGAGTCTATTTTTAGTTCTTATCCACCAAATTAAAATAAATTTTGAAAAATCTATTTTATTACACTCGATTAGCAACATATATCTTAATTATTTTTAATTATAAAAAATCAAATAAAGTTTTCATAATTATAAAATATTTCAAAATATCCTATAGAAGAATAATTTTATTTTATTTCAAAAATGAAGAAGTTTTTGAAATTCTGAAATACTCATAACCGATTTAAAAAATAAGATGTCAGATGTCTAAATGGGCTATAAATAGTTGGGCCTAAATGTCTAATGGGCTGGCAGATCCGGATAATCCGGATAAGAATTATCTAGATTATCTGAATCTGAATCTGAATCCACCGGATATCAGTGATATCATATTCGTTTCCGTATCCAAAAAATATTTGTATCTGAATCCGTATCCGAATAAAAAATCCAAATCTGAATTCGTTTTTCCGAATACGGTCGGAAACTACCTGAACCACTTTCACCCCTATCCTAAAATATTGGAACAAGGTCATTCTTTTTACTTCTTAGAAAAATCATTTGAATTTGATCATTGGAGTTAGCATGCATCATGTCCAACGGTCCAAGTAAATGTTTTTTAGAATAACCAGGAGGAGAGGCTCCTACTAAGGTTATATATTTTGAAAAAAGTAAAAGTACAAAAAGAAACACCAATAGAAAAGGCGAGAGGAAAACATGGGAAGAGATTAAGAAGAGGGAGGTTACAAGAGGAGAGGGGGGATGTAGAGGGGTAATTGGAAAGGTGATTTACAAATTGCTGAACCAATCAGTTACAACAATTTTAAGGGTCGTCTTAAAGCGATGAGTCTAAAGAAAAAGTTATGTCTTGAATAACTGAGACCAAGGTCCACAAGAGGGAGTCTGTTGGCGAAAGATGCAGTTGTTTCGGTGAAGCCATAGCGACCAGGCGCCAATAAGGATAATTTCTAGAAAGTGAGGTAGTGGGTGATTCCTTTTACCAGCAGTAATTAGGGAGGTAACCGAAGGTTCATCAGACCAAGAGATTCCAATGCGAGCCTAGTAGACGGTACTGAAACTGCAAGAGAAAAATAAGTGGAGCGAGGATTCAACAGAGCCATTCTGTCAAAGAATGCATGCGGTATCCGTATCACATCACAGTTGTGATAATATTCTTGCGATATAAGATGTCTCGCGTGTTGAGCCGGTCATGAAGGAGTAGCTAGAAGAATATCCTAATCTTGTTAGAGCAGCGGGTTTTCCAAATCTAGGAGAAGACGGGATGAACCCGGGTAGCATTAAAAGAGCTCTGATAAAGTCTATGAGGTTGAAAATTGGTCGAACCCCAAATATAAATCCACTTGTCTGGGGTATTTGGGGTGAGTCTCAGACCAATGATAAGTGCTTGGAGGCATTTAAATTCTAGAAGGGCCCCTGGGGATAGAGGAAGGTAAAATTGGGAGGTCATATCCTGGAGTTGAACAAATTGAGCCAGAGATATCTTCTTAGTTATGCAAAATGAGAATAAGTGTGGAAACTGAAGTTCTAGTGGTCGAGAGTACCAGAGGTTAGACCATAGCGAGATAGTGAGACCATTTCCTACCAGTGGCTTGGCTATAGCACGTACGAAAGAGGGGCCATAGCTTCAGAATTTCAGACCACCAAGGAGAGCCCCGACGTCCAAGAAGCTGGGGAAGTTTCCCATTCTTGTAATAAGTATCCCATATTAATGTGACCCAAGGAATATTTGGTCTATTAAGAAATTTGTCTAAATGTTTCAAGAAAAGAGCTATGTTCTGAATCCTGAGGTTAAGGATGCCCATACTACCATACTTGTTTGTTTTACAAATCTGTTTCCAGTCAATAAGAGGCTGCTTTGAAGATTGAATATTATAGCCCCTCCAAAGGCAATGACAGCGAGCTTTGTACAAATAATTGATGACCTTTGCTGGTAGACTAAAGACACCCATCGAGTATGTGGGGAGTGCTGAGAGAACCGAATTGACCAACTGAACTTTGCCTGCAAATGAAAGCCAAAAGGATGTCACAGCCAGTCTGTGTTCCATCTTGGATATTAGAGAACCGAAGTCATTAAATCTTGGCTTCTTGATATCCAGGAGAAGGCCAAGATAGGGGATAGGGAGAGAACCTAGCAAATAGCCGAAAGTACGTGCCAATGTCACAGAGTCAAGGCTGTCCACATTAATCAGTATGAGACAGGATTTAGCAAAGTTGATCTTGAGCCCAGTCGAAGCAAAAAACGAGTGCAAAATTGCTCTGAGAAAGAATAATTCCGCGGAGAAGCTTCCAAGAATATAATCGTATCATTAGCATATTGGATGACCGGAAATTTTTCAAGGTGGTGGCATGCCGGGGCAGTGATGACTCCAAGAGCCATGGCTCTATTAAGAATATATTGCAATAATTCGGCCGTGATAACAAATAGCAAAGGAGAGAGAGGGTCCCCTTGCCTGACACCCCGCTTGCAATCAAAGTATTTACCATTAGTACCGTTAAGAATAATTGCAGAATGAGCCAAGCTAAAAAGAGAGGAAACCCATGAAATCCATCTTGTCGGGAATCCCAAATGCATTAGCATGAAGATAATTGTAGAATGTTCCACCGTGTCGAAGGCTTTTTCAAAATCTAGTTTTAAAATGACTATCGGTTTTTTGCTGGAATGACATTGATAAGTATATTCAAAGGCCTAAGCTAAGCAATCATGAATAGAGTGTCCTTTAATAAATCCATACTGATTCTGGTGGGTGATTCGGGGCATCAGTGGCTACAATCTATTACCCATGATTTTGGTAATAATCTTGATAGCCGAATTGACTAGAGATATAGGCCAAAAGTCATTAATAGACATTGGATTGTCCACTTTCGGGACTAGTGCAATGAGAGAGTTGTTGATTGGCCGTAAATCCATGGCGTTATGGTAAAATGCCTAACATAGCTTGAAGAAGTCATCCTTGATAATATGCCAACAAGATTTGTAGAAAAGCCCATTAAAGCCGTCCGAGCCAGGAGCCTTAGAGCAAGGCATTGTATGGATGACGATAGTAATCTCTAACAGAGTGAAAGGAGTAGCCAACTATTCTAAATCCGATAACGGGGAGATGAGATCAAAGAGGTCAAAAAGCATGCATGGATTTGAAGTAAAACCCATTCTGTCAAGAAAAGAGTCTAAAAGCAAGGCCTCTTTGTCATTGTGAGAGCAGACTGTATCTCCATTAGGAAGTGTAAACGAGTGGATTGTATTATGTCAGAGACGGTCTGTTGCCGCTGCATGAAAAAACTTTGTATTTTCGTCACCTAATTTGGTCCAGCGCACTGTATAACATTGTTTCCAATAGACTTGTTGTAACTTCAGAAGTGAAATAATATGCCTCTTTAGAATCAGTCTAAAATTGACCTCATGCATAACAAGATGTCGTTGGTCTTCACATCGGTCAAGAAAAAGAAGAATTATACAACGGGACTTCAAAGAGTCTTCCAATGTGTGTAGGCGACGACTCCTCCATCTGAGAAGCTGCTTTAATTTAGCAAATTTGGAAGAAATATCTAGTGCAGGATCCACATAATGTGAGGCATTATTCCAACCATAGGCAATAGCCTTATGAAAGCCTGGCAGTGAAGCCTAGAAGTTCTCAAAATGAAAGATGAATGACTTTAGAATATTGGAGTCAATCCACACAATGTAGGGAACATGATTAGAGATGAATCGGTCCATTGCAGAGAAAGAAGTGGTCGTGTAAGTGGAAATCCAGTTTGCCGAGGTCAAACACCAGTCTAACTGAACCAAAAGAGGATCCCTTTGCATGTTACTCCAAGTAAAATGCCAACCAGAAAGAGGAATCTTTAGTAGACCTTGAGTGTTGATGCAATTGTTGAAGACTTGAGAGTCCGAGAGATTAGATCCAGGTCTATTTCTATTGTGAGGAAAGCGATAAAAATTGAAATCTCCCAAGAACATCCAGTTGTCTTCATGAGATATGTGAAGAGTAGATAGCCAATCAATAAATGTGCTTCGATCAGGTTCCCTACAGGGACCATAAATAGCCGAGAGGAGCCAATTTTTCCCATTGATTAGAGAGGTAAATCGGATGGTTATCTGAAAGTGATTTGATGACAGGATTTGACCCGAGAAACGCGCGCCAATCCATCCAATTATTATACCACCAGAGGAACCATGGGATGGACCATAGGTAAACTTATCAAAACATTTGGGAGTAAAGCTTCTAACCTTAAAGTTCTCAATGATCTGCAGTTTGGTCTCCTGAATGCAATAAAAAGCAAATGCATTATCCATATGAAAAGATCTAATTGCCAAACGCTTACTAGAGGAGTTAAGACCTCTGATATTCCAATTCAAAATCTGCCAAGTCTTGTATCTACCCATGTAATACTTAAGATAAAAAAAGGTCATAAAAAAGTGGTCCCACAGTTTAGCTAACAGGGCCTCATAATGAGGATATAAATGTTTCAGCGACAGAAGAGATAATAGTCCGACAAGAGTAAGGAAATAACAGTTCCCATCAGAGTGTGTTTCATCATAAATACTTGCTACAAAAACATCTGCATAGCTAAGAGGGGAATAATTGAGTATCGGTGACCAGCAGCAATAAGTAGCATAACCAAAAGAGTGCCACAGCCAGTAGTTAATGGTCTTCCTTGTCATTGGGTGCAGGTCCTAGTAGCAGCAGCATCTGGGAGTCCCCCACAGGGTCAGCCAATATCTTGTCATCAGAGACTTGAGCTGCATCTATGTCACAAATATGAATGGTTGAATGTTGAATCTGACCAATAGATAAGGGAGCTTGGAACATACCAGCCGTCGTGACATTAATGAAATCCTGGAGAGATGGGTGTGCCGGTAGTACAACTCCCTTACATTTCCTTTTAGCATTATGGGAGCTACCCACGTGCATGGATTGCATGGCATCTTGGCGGGAAGGACTCCCAAATCTGAAACCTTGAAGTATGTTCTTGATGCGGATGCTTTGGCGGATACCAACCTCCGAAGCTTTAGCTGTCAGCACTTGGCATGTACTTGTAACATTTTCTGGAAGTGTCTTGGGTGCATCGTTGTGGTGGCGTCTCTTATACACAATGGTGATCTGATGCTCAGTCCTCTCAGGGATAGCTTCACTGACTACATCATTTAGAGATTCAAGTCTCATGGAGGAGGGACCTGGGACCTTCGTATCTGAACCAAGCTGGATCACCGAGTGTACATTAGTAGCCGAGGATAGACGAGCCATCTGGTGAAAGATAGCGTCTCGTGAAGCATGTGAAATGGTGATAGAAACATTGTGGCTGGGGTTAGAAACTGCTGAAAAATCCACACTGAGTTCCTCCAAGGATTCATTATATTGTACAATCTGAGGAGGCTGCTGTGGAACCACGAGCCATGGAGCCCACTATGCTTCCTGATCCCCATTGTGCTGATGTACAAAACCTTGATTCCAGTTTGCAGCATCATTGTTATGTTGCATAGGGCCATTAAACAACTGATCATCAACCCAGTGATGTACCCAAGCCGAATCGCCAAGGAAAACCTACCCATTGAAAGGGTGAGGGTTACCTCCCTCAGGAGGGAGATCATCTTCGTCTACAGGAAAAGTATCAGCAAATCCACTATGAAGGATATATATTGGAAAGGTTTAGGAGCGGCCTTCACCAGACATAGAATGACAGGTTTTGACAGTAATACTTTGGGAATATCAACAGTACTGTCAAACAACACCTTAAGCAGAATCCTCGAAAGACTTGTGTCGTCTGAATGCCAATACAACAGTTTTCCAAAGGATGAAACAATCTGCTCAAGGAAGCTAATCTCTTTAAAGTCTAAAGGAAAAGCAAGGAACATTACCTAACCAATACGTGAAGCGGGAGAGTTCTATGATTCATGGCTTCATCATGTTTGGTGAACCTAACGAGGTGGTCTCCAACCCAAAAAGGACCAGAAGCAACCATCCAATCCCTCTCAAAGATACTACCCAATTTGAAAATGCCTATCCCAATCAGATACAAGCTATACCAAAGAACATGCTGATGAAGCACCTGAGTGATATGCAGATGAATGTGTTGAAGTAGATCCTAATGTTCAACCTGATCCAGAAGGCCATCGCATTCTGCAATCGCCATATCTTCGTGTCTCTTGATGTGTTTCCCTAAGAGTGTGATGACATTGTGCAATCTACGAAGCACTCCCCTGCCATCCATGAGGGTACCACCATGAGGAAGGAAAGGGATGGGATCCGCTAGGAAGTTAGCCATAGCTGAGGGGGCTGAGGGACAGGAGGGGAGGGGATTGGAATGGAATGCTGGAGAGAGTGAGGGTAGAGGCGGAGCTAAAGATGGGAGTAGACAAAGTGAAGCTTGGATTGGCAGCCAGTAAGCGCTTTTTGATCCAGACAAAACTTGAACCAAGCTTCCTCTTAAGACAAAAAGAAACTTTATGATCGTAAAAGTGATAGTAGGAGCAACGAGTGGGCGAAGTGAGAGCATGACTGGAGACGTGTTTCTATGAGCTATTAATGTTTACCAGGGCAGATGGACAAAACACAGTCCCCAATGAACTGTCTCGCACATTGCGGTAAGATTGAGTCCGGGCAAGATCACTCTTGATCCTTTGAAAAGCCTGATTCACAGGAATGTTAGAGGCATAGATGTTAGTGGTCGAGTCACGAAAGGGAAGTGCTAAGCAGAGCAAGTTTCTTGTCGTGGCCAGGCTCGATGCTGGGGGATAGGAGGGATGAAGCTTCTGAGGAGAGAAGGCAACAGCTGTCCACTGTCAAGAAGGGCAGCCCTAGAAACAGAGGTGGCAGTGAGGGCAACCCTAGAGGCAGAGGAGGCAGGGACCAGAACCCTAATGCTCCCAACCAAGAAAGAATCTCTAGAGGCGGGAGGGGGCAACGAGGGCAACGATTTGAAACTAGACGGGAGAGGTGAAGAGGGTGGACTAGATCAGAGGGGTTGAAATTGAAGACTGTAGAAATGTTTGGAAAAGAAACTTTTCCCCCTGGTTCTGGGCGGAGGATGACAACGAAGCTTGGGACGACGGGGGGAGACCAGCCTGCAATCTCCTTGCGGTCCCATTTGGCTTTGTCTAATCGCCAATTTGCACCGCCATCTCTCTAGAGGTGGAAAAAACATCGAAGCTATTCGAGCCGAACCAGCGAAGATTGCAAAGAAAGAGCCCAACTTGCTTAGAAGCAACATAAAAACTAAAGTGTCTGTCACTAAGGAAACGAACATGGAATCTGGTAGGGGATCCACCAAGGCAAGCATGTAGAGCCAGGCTTACCGAGGACTCAGAGAGTCTAAAAGTGAATCACTTGAAAACATCAATGAGGAGGAAGGAGCCCTTGGGAGAAGAAGAGGGGTGGTGAACTGGCGAGCCAAACAACTTAAGAATTTGATGTTGAACAGAAATACTAGGCGAGAAATCCCAAGAAGAAATTAGGGAGGCAAGTGCGGGGTCCTGCTCAAGCTCAAGTAGAGGAAAAGGAGGGTCGAGCATAATAGAGAACCAGAAGAAAGGAAAAAAGAAGAGGAACTAAGGAGAGACATGGCAGAAACCTGGGGAGGGTGAGCTCCGGTGAGAGGCGGATGCAGGATTGCAGCGAGAGCAAGCGCGAAGACAAGCCATAAGCAGTTGGCCTGTCCAAGTAAATGTTGTGCATTTCAACCAAAAGTCAACAAAAAATTTAGAATAGGTCATCTGCTTTTGGATAAAGCGGCTTCTGTTGCAGACAAAATGTCGCGGCTCCTCTAGACCTATTTTCGATAGCTTCTAGTGAAAGAAGTTCACAAATATGGCCCGCCAGTCGTATGCAAGTGAAAAATAACGGTTCATTTTCTCCGTCCGCCCCCAATGATAGCTCGCATCCTCCCCAACCTGGTGACCCGCTCACTTCCAAGGCTTCGGCCACCATGGTTCGCCTCCAACTTTTACTGACCTTCAACCTTCCCAAAGTTCGCCGATCGCTGGAGGTCCATTTGCCATAGTTTCCTTTCCTCGCTTTAGTCCGCGCAGTCAGCTAGGGCTGCAGGGCCAGCAACCAAAAAGGCCTTTCCGACGGCCACCGGAGCCAAGCGCCAAGCATGGCTCCCCTCCTCCCTTCCCTAGTCATGACGTCCATCCCCTCTTCCCTTCCCTGGCTGTGACATCCATCCCCTCCTCCCTTCCCTGGCCGTGACATTCATCCTCCCTTCCTTGGCCATGGCATAGCAGAGCAGAGGCGCAACAACACTCTTGACGGTCGGATCCCTCATCTCCTCTACAATCTGCACTCTTGACGATCGGATCCAAAAGCTAGGTACCTGGATCTCCTCTATTTTTCCCTTTTAATCTGTCCAAAATTACAGCATGCTTGACTAGTAGGATAAAAGGATCATATTGTTTCTTGCATGTTTTGTACTGGGAGTATGTTGTGCATGTTATGAAATTAATGATACTGTTGATAGCAAAAAATGATATTAATGGTTAAATTTGTCAAAATAGCAATTTTGGTAAATTGGATCAAAAATATGCCAACACCTGGCATAGGCCGGTCCAACTGGACATGTAGGCCTGGTCATACCGACCATGTGGGCTTGGTCAGACCGTCCCAAACCCGAGTCCGAGACAGTTTAAGGGATTTCGGGGTATTTTTATCCCTAATTGATTTTTAATGACTTGACTCGAATCTAACTCAGATTAGACCCCAAGAACGTCATGTACAACCTCTATAAATAGGGGTAAGGCCGATTCAAGGGCTCTCCCCCTCCCCCCAAAAAACCCTAATAGATCCAATCTATTATTTACCTTGAAGCACATTTACATTCAATCTACTTTCCTTGCCCTATGATTAGCCAAGTAACGTCCATCTTTGTTGGTTTGCGATGTAAACCATCCGTCCACCGCGTCGTAATCACGGTAAGTCCATGTTGATTCTGTAACATCCCAGTAATTAAAAATAAATAAAATAAGGAAAATGAATTTTCATAACTTCAAAGGAATTATTTAATTAAAGAAAAGACTAAAAGAACCCTATTTAAGCCAAACAAGGGGAAATACTTCAAATTTTAACTTGATAAATTTATGGTGGAATCTAGAGGCCAAGAAATATTTTTAGGAATTTTTACAAAATTTTATCAACAATGATTCAACCTCTAAGCAAATAAATGAATTACTGGAATTATTTTAATTGGAAAATGCATTTAAAATCCTTTTGGGCCACAACCCCCCAATCTGCCTGAGCCTGGCCCGGTCCAGTGCCCGTGTCACCGCCTTGTGGGACCCCCTTGTCGGCGCCAACCTCCCTCCCTCTCTCCCGCCTGCGACCGCCTTGGCCCCACCCGTTGGCCTCGCTAGCGCGCCCCTCAGCCTCTGACCGCCCAGGCCCGTCTGTCGGCCCCTTTCCTTTTTGCTCGCTCGCTGACAGGTGGGACCCATGTATCGGATGCTTCATCTCCGATGGAAGGGGATCCTCCCTTTCCTTTCCAGCGACCACCTTCCAAAATCCCTCCACCGGACGCCCTTATCTGCCGATCTGACCCCGGATTCATCCTCCCCTAACGCCGGCGATCACATTCCATCAGGAGCCGATGCGGATTCACCGATTTGGAAGCTAATCGAGCCTAAGGAAAGTTCTACTATATGAATTTCCCCGTTATTCTCATCTCTAGATTCTGTTGGAGTTGGCTATGTTATAAGTATGGTGGGTTCCGGGTGCAAGCTAGGGCATTGGTTGGTCGCACCCAGGGCACTATAAGGACCGGTCTGTGAGATCTATTTCAAAACACTTCCGTACTAACCACAAGTCTAATGGATAAGTCCTAACTGAAAGTATGGATCATACCAACTTGGAGCACTATAGTGGAGGGGGCAAGGGGCAACCTGCGGGTGACTTGTACCGACGAGGCTCAAGGGGGGTATGGTGTTGGCTTGACACGTCGAGGCACCATATGAAACCCATAAGAGGGTGATTATCGAATTGGTGTGTTCCATACGGAAGGTTTTGGCACGAGTTCCCGTGGTATGGGTCATCTCGTTACACTTTGGTGTATGGGATGAGTGTGTGCCTTGTGGGTACAGTGGTACACCTCTGATCAGAGTTTAAATCTTTTCGAAAAGCCGAGCCCACAGTCAAGGGCGGGTTGTGTGACTTGTCGCAGTTAGTTTACTATTGTTTGAGTGAAAGTGTTATTCATGGCATGTAAGGACTGTTGAGCGAGGGTGGACTGACTATACCCCTCGAGTTAGAAGATGATGCATCTACATGTTTACGTTTCTGTATTTATAACTTGATCACATTAACTGCTTTACAAATATGCTTTTCCGCAAAATTAACCACTACCTTCCTTGTTATTACTCTGCATTATATTTGTATCCGGTGGCTTGTTGAGTACGATTGTACTCACCCCCGTTGACTTATACCACCAGAGCCCGTCTACTACGAGGAGGATGAAGGTCTAGAGTAGCGACCCAGTCGAGGCGAGACTGGAAGGAGGCGTTCATCTAGGACCCTTATTTTATTAGTTTCTCTCTACTTTAACACTTTTGTACTAATATGGTCTACAAACCATGAATGCTTGTCGTATTGTACGCGGTCGTATGATGAACGTCTTGTTTTATTGATTTTCTATGGAATTTCAATAATGGTCCGGATTTATTAAATCTGGGCGTTACAGATTCATTTGTGAATCGTCTGTTTCATCCACGTAACGGATTTCTATCTTTTTATCAGTTTTTATCAGTGATTCGGTCTCTTGGCCGAATTACCTCTAATTCCTTGGTGTTTCTTGTAGTGTTTTATCTCTCCTATCTTCGCCAAGAACTCTTGCTACTAGTCGTCCATGGAAAGACGGTCGCCGGAACCCTGGAAACCACCTTCTAGGGCTAGTTAGTCTGACCGGAGGCAACCCCTCGGTATGACCAGCTCATGCCGTGCCGTCACATGATGTGCTGGCACACTGCGGGCCGACCGGCGACACAAGGATGGTCTGAACAGGCTTCGTAGGAGGCTTCGGTCTAGCCGACTGAAGGCTAGGGTTCACACCGGAGGACTTCATCATGCTGGAGCCCGGTGCACCGAAAACCACTTCGTAGCGAGCCCCGAGGACCCTCGGTCCGACCGAGGTTATACCCTCAGTCTGACCGGTTGAGAGGCTGAAGACCCCTTCGGGATCCTTCGGACCCCTTCGGACCCGAGTGCCGAAAGCCCCTTCGGTGACCCCTCTGCACCACTGGTCTGATCATCCTGCCTTGTCCGATCTTACCGCCAGTTGTTTCGGTCCAACCGACCTTGTTTTGGCCGGTTCGGTTTAATTACTTTCTATACAATTCAGTTAGTTGAATAATTTTTCTTTAAGATTATTTGATTGCCTGGCGACTCTGTTACCACTATTTAAGGGTCGTCGGAATGTGATGTCGACATTGTGTTACGCTTAGGGTTGTTCCTAAGTATCCGCACGCTTTTGGATCATTGGATCAGTGTCCGTGTGATTGACGCTTGTATTTTAGTGTCAACACACTTTTTGGCAACTCCGCTGGGGAAAGACATGCCAAGCACTTCTACATCGGTGATGGGTACACCTACTACTTCTACATCAACGGGACCCTCGACATCGATGGATCTGTTGGGGAGCACGGAGATTGTCGATGGCAACATCATTGTCCCCACCCTCGATGACCACTCCAAGGAGGATAGAGAATAGATCGAGACCAAGACGAGGGAGCTACAGACTCTTTTACTTAAGCGCTTCACCAAGATCCACGGGGGCTTCGTGAAGCGCAACATCGACATCCCTGATCTCCCCGGGAGCAAGGTAACACCATCGTCTCCTCGACTGCCCTCCCAATACATCGAGAAAAAGATAGCCAACACAGTAGACCAGGCCATTAGCGCTACCGTTGCAAACCGCGTAGAGGCCATAGTCAACTTGAGAATGGAGGTGATGTTTAGGAGATTCGGCTTTTCCAAGGCCAGTTCCACCACTCTAATAGCTAGTGTACCCCTATTCATCGCATATATAGTAGAATCGATGGGAGTACCGGAAAATTCGTCGCGTCTTCGTCAACACCATCCATGGCCGAGGCCGTGCATGACACAGTCAATCAGACCAGCGTTTGCCAGCCCCAACAGCCAACAATAGTCGGTCAGACCGGCCATCAAGCTGGTCCGACCAGCTACTACACCCTCAGTCAGACCAGCCCTATGGCCGGTCAGACTGCCCCTACCACACACTATGCATCGCCGCCCGCGCCTATGTTACCTTACCCCGTGCTGCCTGCACCTCCTGCTCCTACACACCCTCATAGGCCTGAGTACGTCCCATATCATGAGACGCCACGAGAGGAGGAGGCGCATGGCCGACACCACGATATACCACCATGTGTCATGCCCCCACATGAGACGCGCGTAGGCAGGAGGCATAGACGACATTGAGGAGCGAATTTGCACGCTGTTTAGAGAGTGTGTGGGTTGGACACCTAGGGGTCAGGTTAGGGTTTACCAAAAGTCGTACCCCGATCACTTCAACACCATCACGTACCCGCGTAGCTTTAGGGTGCCAGAATTTACAAAATTTGACGGCGAAGGTAGTAAGACCACCCTAGAGCACATAGGCCAATTCCTAGCACAATGTGGCAAAGCTAGTGGGCCGGATGTATTGAATCTTTGATTATTCTCTCTATTGCTTTGCAACACCGCTTTCACTTGGTTTTCGGCGTTACCGCCAAACTCTATGCAGACTTGGGCCTAGTTGGAGCAGAAGTTCCATGATTATTTTTATACTAGGGAAATCGAGCTTAGACTTTCACATTTGACATCAGTTAGACAGAAGGATAGCGTGAGTGTCTCTGAGTACATTAAGTGCTTTAGGGACACTAGAAACTGATGTTTTACCTTGAACATTTCCGATAGATACTTGGCCGACCTAGCTTTCAATGGTTTACACTCTAAGCTTAAAGAGAGGCTAGATGGAAAGGACTTCTTCGATGTTAGTCCAGTTCTGCAGAAGGCTCTGGTTTAGGAAAGCCGAGCCAAAAGTAGAAAATTCACTAAGACATTTAACAACACTAAGGTCGAGGTGCACGTCATGGAGCACTCCGATGAGGAATCATTGGAGAGCGAAGATGACTCGGACAACATGTACACCGTAGAGTGGACTTGGTCTAGTAAGGCCAAGCCTGTCACTTGCACTGAGTGACGGTCGTCTCCTACCAAGAGTCGGCCCAATGAGGTAAAGTATTCTTTTGACATACCAAGTGTGATAGAATATTTGATTTTTTGTTGAAGAACAAGCTTATCAGGTTACCGAAGGTCCACATCATTCCGACTGCTGATGACTTGAAGAAACGAGATTATTGTAAGTGGCATGATTCTCATTCCCATTCTACTAACGATTGCAATGTTTTTCGTTGGTAGGTTCAATCGTCCATAGAAGAAGGATGGTTGAAGTTGGATACAAATCCCAAGATGAAGCTCGACCAAGACCCTTTCCCCGTGAACACTATTGATCTCGATGGGAAGAAGGTGTTGATTCGTCCTCAGCAAGCCGGGTCCACTAAGGGGAAGGAGGTCATGATCAGAGAGCCTCGTACACACACGCTCGTGCCTAAGAACCCTAAGGTAGGAGTGTGGAAAGTGAATACCAACGCATTGTCTTCGGCTGCAACTCGCAAGAAGCCGAAGGTGACATATTACATGCTACTCTAGAAGCACAAGAAGAGGGCCGAGAAGGCGAATACTCGGCCAGGACCTCTAGTGAGGCTAAACCCTCCTCAAGAGAGTAGGTTTGGCCCACGATGGGTGAAACCATTGGAGCCACCGCTCCCTCCACCATATCACTGGTCCATGGCACATTGGCAGCCATGTTACTTTCCGCCTCCCAGGTGCCCTACCCCATATTATGTTGCTCTATTCGTACACTATCTGTCATGGCATGAGGATGTTCAGAAGTGGAATCTGAGGCTATCATCGTCCAGGTAGGGTCCCAGGATGTCCAAATCCCTAAGGGGCCTCCGTAGAACAAGGCGAAGGCGAACCGCAAAGATTACCTGGGGAGAATGTCGGTTTGACCGTGTTGATAGCAAAAAATGGCATTAATGGTTAGGATTATCAAAATATTAGGCCAAAGGCCCATCGAGCGGTGGGCTTCGGAAGCTTCCAGTGAGCCTGCAACCTTCGGCCCAAAGGCCTTTGGAGGGCCACCTCGCTGAAGCTTCGGCCCGAGGAGTAGGCTTCGGTGGGCCTGGCCGAAGGCCCACTTTGGGTAGGAAATCATAGATAAAAGATCAGTTCAATTCTATTAAGTTTTATCCCTACGTGAGATTAGGTCGAATCCTATTAGATTAGGCTTAGAGTTTAGAAGTCTAGCTATTGAAGAGCAAGCTCCTCAGGTTGCCTATAGGTCACGTCATTCCAACCACCGATGACTTGAAGAAATGTTCATACTGTAAGTGGCATGACTCGCTGTCCCATTCTATTAACGAATGCAATGTTTTTCATCGGCAGGTTCAATCGGCCATAGATGAAGGATGATTAAAAATAGATCCTAGCCCTAAGATGAAGTTGGACCAGGATCCCTTCCCCGTAAACAAAATTGACCTCGCCGGGAAGAGGGTGTTGATTCGGCCCGAGCAGGCTGAGTCATCCAAAGGGAAGGTAGTTGTCATTAGAAACCCTCGCCCACGCATGCTCGTACCAAAGAATACTGAAGTAGGAGTGTGGAAAGTGAATGTCGACGCGTCATCTTCGGCTAGGTCCCACAAGAAGCCGAAGATAATCTTTGGGATGCTGCTCCAGAGGCATAAGAGGAGGGCCGAGGAAACACACTCTCAGCCACAACCACCAAGGAGGCCGAACCTTCCGCGTAGGCGCAAGTTCGGCCCACAATGGACTAGAACACCGGCATCACCCCGGTCTGACCGACCTACTGTGGTCAGTCCGACTGACCCATCTCAGGCGGCTGACAATATCTGATCAGGCCGACCCAACAAGGCCGTTCAAACCTATAGAAGTCAGGGAAACATCCCTACTGAGCGCAGAATTGCCAAAGCCGATTTGGGCATTCACCGTTCGACTAAAGATTCCGGGAGTAAGTTTGTAACGCCCAGAACTAAGCCACAACCTTCGTGGGCACCCCCGGAATGACTAAGTCTCAAAAGATATGCTTACAATGTCTTTGTGCCGATTATCTCAAAGAGAGGAAGGTCAAAGAGTTCGAGGATAACTCGCTCGATGAGTCTAAAGCCCTAGCAAATACACGACGGGTGTGGAAACCAAAGTTGGTTGATAAGCCAACTTCTAGCCTCATTGAGTAAGGATACATCCCTACAAGGGACTCATGGGGCAAAACTAGTAAAAGCACTTAAGGCCAAGTTGGTGGAAAATTCGGCGCTTAAGTCCCTTCGTCATATTAGCAATTCATCCAAATCGTCTTCAAAATTCAGATTTCCCGAGTTATGAAATGGACGGTTTGGTAGATAAAAGAATATTAAGTACTTTTAAAAGAACTCAGCAAAAACACTTGAGAGATCGTAAGGCCGATATGGATTGTTTTGCCCTTAGCCTGTTGTGCTTTTATCTCACTAAGTTTGCTAAAAGGCAGGGGGCATGTGTTGATAGCAAAAAATGGCATTAATGGTCAAAATTGTCAAAATATCATTTTTGGTAATTTGGGCCAAAAATATGCCTTTCCTGGTACAGGCCAGTCCAACTGACCATAGTAGGCTAATACAAATGGCCATGTAGGCTCGGTCAGACCGGTCCAATGGGTCCGGTCAAACCGGCCCAAGTCTAAAAATTAGAGATAGAGTTGGTTTCAAGCTATTTTGATCTCTAATTAAATCTTAACCACATTTTGGCCAAATCCTACTCAGATTAGGTATCAACGAATCCTAATCATATTAGGTGTCAGGAAATTTGAGACCAACCCCTATAAATAGAGGGCTGAGGCCGATTCAAAGGATATCATCCAACACAGATCAATACTTCAAAACCCTAGTTTTGAATCGTACCTTTAATTCTAATCTACTTTCCTTGCCCTAGGATTAGCCAAGTAACGTCCATCTTTGTGGGTTTGCATTGTAAGCCTTCCGTCCGCCACATCGTAATCACAGTAACCCTTGTTGATTTGCCCATGAATCTCCCGTTTAATCCACGTAACAGATTGTTATCGTTTTCATCGGTTTTCTGTGCTACCATTGGAAATTCGGCATTTGGCCGAGTTGCACTTGATCTCTTCCTATTTTGCAGAGATATTTCTCCCAAATACCTTGCCAAGGAGTTTGGGGGCGATCGGAGATCATCAAAAAGGTCACCGAAGAAACCGACCAGATTGGATCTGCGTCGTCGGTCTGATCGGCAGAAAACTCCCGGTCTGACCGGTGTGTGCCATGCCGGACCGTCATCTTATTGCCGGCAACATGCGACGTTCCCCTCCTACCACGTCTGTCCGACCGACGGGTGTTGCTCGATTCGACCGGCCCGTGCCAGGTCTGTCACCTTACCGCCGACACACGGCGGTCCGACCAATCGTGCGCAATTATTCTCTGGTGCACACTCATTTGTTGGAGTGGTCCATCCGTCAGATCAACCATGGTCTGACCGGCCTTTTTAGGCCAGTCTGATCGCCTTCTGTACTACGATCAGATCGGCCCCGACTTGGCCGATTTAATTATTATTTCAACAATTCGGCTAATTGAACATTATTCCTAGATATTTGTTTGATTGCTTGGTGACTATGTTTTTCCCTTAACACTGTTTAAGGGTCGTAGGAACGCGACGTCAGTGTCTCGTGACATTTTAGGGTATATCCTTGAAACGGCTGCACGCTTTCGAATCATCGAACTGAAGCTAGTGTGTGGGCGTGTTTTCATTTCAGCAGGGGGCAAGTCAACAACGTGATTTTGAGACAGTTAAAGAGTGCTTGTTGTCACCGCCTATGGTAAGAGCACCGAAAGCCAGGATTCCTTTTTGGCTATACGTTGCTGTAGAAGATAGCGTGATAGGAGTTGTGCTAACTCAGGAAGTGGAGAGAAAGGAGTACATCATCACATTCTTGAGTCGCCACCTATTGGATGTCGATACGAGGTACGTGTTCTTAGAGTGTTTGGGTTTATCACTTTACTACGCATGTACTAAGCTTCACCACTATCTTCTATCTGGCACATGTATTGTCACTTGTCAAACTGATATTATAAAATACATGTTGCAAAAGCCGATTCTAAGTGGGAAAATTGGAAAGTGGGCTTACACTTTGATTGAGTACGATTTGGCTTATGAACCCCTAAAAGCTATGAAAGGCCAAGTCGGAGCAAATTTTATAGTTGATCACCATTTAGATGTTAATTAGAGTAATGATAAGTTCCATGGGTGTTAAACTTGTTCACGCATATGGTGATTCTCTATTAGTAGTTCAACAAGTAGCTAAGGATGCCCAATGTTTTAATGGTTTGCTAAATAGTTACTTGCATAAATGTCTAGACATAATTGCTACTTTTGATGATTTTGAGATTTAACATGTGTCTAGATAAGCCAATTTAGTAGCAAATGACTTGGCCCAGCAAGCATCTGGTTACCAAATTAGAAGTAATTTTTCGCACAAGACAGACTCATGCTTGACTTTATTTCATTACCCAAGTCAGAACACATCGGTTTGACTGGCCTGACATGGCCGGTTCGACCGTAGGTGTCTGGTCAGTCTAACTGGCCATGCCAGGCCGGTCTAATCACCCTGTACCAGCCGACCGGCAATGGCTGATTTGACCGGCCCTCTATGGCTAGTCTGACCGCCCCGTGTCAAGAGGTTTCAGGGCACGGGGGACAGGTTGAAATTAATAGTTTGAATGCCAATTCGAGTGAGGATTTGGCAAGTACTTCAGGAAATCACGAGGATGATTGGAGGACTCCAATTATTCAATATTTGAAAGATCCTAGTAAGTGGATTGATCGAAAAGTTCGGCGACAAGCGTTTAAATTTGTATTACTTGATGATGAATTGTTTCGCCGAACCATTGATGGAGTACTTTCGAAAAGTGTGAATGTCGATCAATCTAGACTTGTTGTGGGTGAAGTACATGAAGGTATTTGTGGTACTCATCAGTCGGCCCAAAAATGAGTTGGATGCTCAAAAGAGCAGGTTTTATTGGCTGACTATGACTGAGGATTATTTTAAGTACTATAGAGGATGTGAAGCATGTCAAAGGTTTGGTAATATTTAGCTTTCTCCTGCATCTTTTTTTTAGGCAAATCAGTAGGAGAGGCTCCTACCAAAATTTGATTAATTAAAACAAGGAGTACAACAGAGAGCAGGAGCAAAGAAGACCGGAAGGGGGGGAGATTACAGGAGGAGGTTACATGTGCCCAGCCAATTCCTTGCCTCCTCCTTGAGGCGAGGCGGGAACCGCTGAGACTGAGCAGAAAACACTGCGATGAAAAGACCTAACCAGCCCCCGACCGCCGAGGGAAGGGACCTGAAGATGCTATTATTCCTAGTAATCCAAAGGGCCCAAGCGGAAATGATCACAATTTCCATAAAGAAAGGTTTGCCAAACCTCCTTCTAGCTGCCGAGAGCTTGTCTTGAATCGTGGTCGAGGACTGCCAATGAATGCCCAGCAAGTGCCAGCAGTGGCGGCTGAAGGTGCAATCGAAGAAGAGATGGGACCTTGTTTCCTCCGCACCCGAATGGCAGAGGCAGCAAGAAGAATCCTCTTCCCAGAGCAGCACGCGCTTACGGCGGATCACTTAATCCTATTATCAAACCATGGTCATTCTGAGGTTGGGCCTTGGACTTCATCGGCCAAATTTGTCCTTCCTCTTCAAAAGGGCATCAGTTCGTGTTGATGGCTACGGATTACTTCACCAAGTGGATCGAGGCCATGCCTCTCAAGATCATGACGCAAAATGAGGTAATCGATTTTATCTTGAAGCACATTATACATAGATTCGGTATTCCCCAAACTCTTACTACAGATCAAGGTGCTTCATTTGTTTCTAAATAAGTATGTGATTTTGCCGAATCTTATGGTATAAAGTTGATAAACTCTTCACCATATTATGCTCAGGCCAATGGTCAGGCGAGTCTAGTAATAAAACTATTATTAAGCTTATTAAGAAAAAGATTGAAGAGTTTCCTAGAAGGTTGCATGAAGTACTTTCTAAGGCATTATGGGCATGTAGAGTTGCGAAGCATTGCGCCACCAAGGTGAGTCCATATGAGTTTGTGTGTGGACAAGAAGTCATTTTACACGTAGAGGTGAACCTTGGCTCTTTAAGATTACTTAAGCAAGATGGCTTATCGGTCGATGAGTATAAAACTCTTTTGAAGGATAATTTGGAAGAAGTGATCGATAAGAGACTAAGAGCTCTAGAGGTTATAGAAAGAGACAAAAGAAGAGTGGCTAGAGCATATAATAAGAAAGTGAGAGAAAAATCATTTCAAGTTAGTGACTTGGTTTAGAAGACGATTTTGCCTTTAGGAACTAAGAGCCCAAAGTTTGGTAAATGGTCGCCTAGTTGGGAATGTCCTTTAGAGTTGTTGAAATCGCTCCAGGTAATGCATATTTGCTAGAGTCTCTTCAAGGAGAGCGATTTTCATAGAGCTTTGAATGATAGGTATTCGAAAAGGTACTTCCCAAGTGTGTGGCAAAACACTTAAAGTATCGAAAGGTCAATATGGAGCATATCAACGTGCTATGAACTTGATCTTTCATGACTTGCTGGGAGTTATGCTAGAGGTCTACATAGATGATGTTGTAGTCAAATCGTATGCTATGGGAAACTATCTAACCAATTTGAGAGTTGCTTTTGAGAGAATGCGCCAATATGGCTTGAAAATGAACCTGCTCAAGTGTGCTTTTGGTTTGTCGGAAGGCAAGTTCTTAGTATTCATGATTCATGAAAGAGGTATTGAGATTGATCCTAAGAGTCTTGAGAAGATTAAGAACTTTGAAGCGCCGACGTGCAAGAGAGATGTGCCAAAGTTGCTAGGTAAGGTGAATTATTTACGCCGCTTCATATCTAACTTGTCTGGCAAGATTGATGCTTTTGTCCCCGTACTTAAGATAAAGAACAAAGCCGAATTCACTTGGGGGAAAGTCAGCAGCGTGCTTTTGAGAAAATTAAAAAGTGCTTGTCATCACCACCTATGGTAAGAGCACCAAAAGTCAGGATTTTGTTTCAGCTATACGTTGCTACAGAAGATAGCGTGATAGGAGCTGTGTTGACTCAGGAGGTGGAGGGAAAATAGTACATCATCACATTCTTGAGTCGCCACCTATTGGATGTCGAGACGAGGTACGTGTTCTTAGAGCGTTTGTGTTTATCACTTTATTATGCATGTACCAAACTTTGCCACTATCTCCTATTTGGCACATGTATTGCTATTTGTCAAACTGATGTTATAAAATACATGTTGCAAAAGCCGATTCTAAGTGGGAGAATCAGAAAGTGGGCTTATGCTTTGATTGAGTACGATTTATCTTATGAACCCTTGAAAGATATGAAAGTCTAGGTTATCGTAAATTGTACAGTTGATCACCATGTAGATGTCAATTAGAGTAGTTATACTACTTTGATTGAGGTAATGCCATTGAAACTTTACTTTGATGGTTCGGCTTGCAAGAATGCCAAGGTGTTGGAGTTGTTCTCATATCACCTAGTGGTATGAGTTTCGAGACCTCGGCCCGGTTAGAATTTCCTTGTACTAATAATCAAGTCGAATACGAAGCTTTGTTGTTAGGACTTGAATTGTTAAGCTCTATGAGTGTTAAATATGTTTATGCATATGGTGATTCACTATTAGTAGTTCAACAAGTAGCTAAAGATGCCCAATGTTTTAATGGTTTGCTAAACAGTTACTTGGATAAATTTCTAGACATAATAGCTACTTTTGATGATTTTGAGATTTCACATGTGTCACGCCCCGATTTAATAAAACCGGGAATTTATTGAAATTCCATAGAAAATCAATAAATACAAGATGTTCATCACACGACTGCGTATAGTACACCAATCAAGCATGCTTCGTAGACCATATTAGTACAAAAGAGTTAAATAAAAGAGAAACTAATAAAATAAATCCTCTAGATGAACGCCTTCTTCCAGTCTCGTGCCTTGACTGGGTCGCTACTCAAGACCTTCACCCTCCTCGAATTAGACTGCCTTTGGTGGTGTAAGTCAACGGGGGTGAGTACAATCGTACTCAGCAAACCTCCGAATGCAATTATAATGCAAGGTAATAACAAGGAAGGTAGTGGCTCACTTTTGCGGAAAAGCATATTTGTAAAGCAATTAATGTAATCAAGTTATTATTGCAGAAAAGTAAACATGAGCCATGCATCATCTTCTAACTCGACGGGTACAGTCAGCCCACTCTCGCTCATCAGTCCTTACATGCCATGAATAACACAACCATTCATTCATAAGTAAACTAACTGTGAGAGGTCACACAACCCGCCCTTGACCGTAGGCTCGGCTTTTCAAAAAGATTTATAACTCTAATTAGAGGTGTACTACTGTACCCACAAGGCACTCATTTCCTGCACACCGCAGTGTGTTAAATGACTCCTGTCACGAGAAGCTCGTGCCAAAACCTTCAGCATGGAACACACCAATTTGATAACACCCTCTTATAGGTTTCATATGGTTTCCCAGTCACTTTGGGCCACACCATACCCCCCCTTGAGCCTCATCGGCACAAGTCACCCGCAGGTTGCCGAGGATGGGTGGGCCACGGCGGTTCTGGAGGTGGCGACGGCGAGGACGATGGCGGCTCGGGTCGCCGGCGAGGAGCTGCTGGAGTGCGGACATAGGAGGCGGCGGGTTTTGCGTCGTAGCGCTCCGGGTGAGCGAGATGGGGGCTGAAATGGGGAGGAAAAATTACGGCGAGGGCGGTGGTATAAATAGGGGTCGCCGGCGGTGAAAGGGGAAGGTTGAAAGAGGGAAACCGAGGGGGGTTTCCAATTTACGCCGGTGAGCCCTCCATTCGCTCGGATCCTTGCCAAACATGGCAAAAACGCGTTGATTCAAGGTGGAATGGGATCGCCGGTGGTCGGGGAAGGTGATCCCGTGTTCAATTAGGCGAATCCGAGCAGCCGGCGGCGGATTAGGGAGGGGATCGCCGGATTTTGGAAAGGGGGAGGAAGGTTTCTATCGGGGAAGATGGAACTGACAGGTGGGGGCCACCTGTCAGTGGCTGCTGGCGAAACCGAGCACGTCGACAGGCATGCCAAGGCTGCCAGAGACCGAGGGGCGAGCGTGTGCGGCTGACATGCAGGGCCGGTTGGGCGTGGCGCGCGGGAGAGGAGATGGGAACGGCGTCGACAGGGTGGGTCCACCCGTCAGCGAGAGCGGGACTGGGTTGGGCCGGGTTGGAGGGGAATTCAGGGTTGCGGCCCAATAAGATTAAAAATGCATTTTCTATTTAATTTAATTCCAGAAATTCATATATTCTTGTAGAGCTTGAAATACTATTTCTAAAATTTTTTAAAAATTCTCAAAAATATTTCTTGGCCTCTAGATTCCACCATAAATTTTTCAGGATCGAATTTGAAATATTTCTCCTTGTTTTGTTTTAATTGGGCTCTTTTGGCCTTTTCTTTAATTAAATAAATCCTTTTTATTTCAGAAAATTTATTTCCCTCATTTTTATTTTATTTTTAATTTTGGGATGTTACAATCCTATCCCCCTTAATAAGAATCTCATCCTCGAGATTCGAAGCGAACCTCGCGAAAACTAAGGGGTGGGGTTCTAGTGGTGCTCCGGATTAGGAGAAGGTGTTGCTTCAGAGACCGGCAAAGTGTTCTCCGGAATTGGATTGGTCAAGATCAAATTGGAAAGGCCTTCTATCGTACCTTGGTTTTCTTGAGCGGAGATGTGGTGAACTTGGGTACGTCCCATCGGGTTTGGAACGGAGGATGATGCCTGCTTGGGGTAGGGGCACATGTTGGAGAAGTGACCTTCTTGGCGGCAGTTGAAGCATATAATTGGGTTACCGTTCCTGTCCCTCTTGTATCCGGTAGTTTGCACTGGTGCTCTTCCGGCTGGCGGTGCTTGGGGTGGGATGCCTGAGCTTGGCCCTCGATAGGGGTTGAGGCTTGAGGAGGGATCACTGAGCGCGGCCTCAGCGCCATTCCTTGCTGCTGACGGTAGGCGATCATTCTTCATTTCTTCAGGTTCACCTTGTTTTGCTCAGTCTCTTGGATGATAGCTTTATTCACCAATTTTTGAAAATTGGCGAAGTCCCCGGAGACCAACTGAAGGGAGAGCTCATCCTTCAGTCCCCGAAGAAACTTGGCTTGGCGGGCTGCGTCCGTGCGCACTTCCTCTGGTGCATACCGGGCCAACCGGTTGAATTCGTGTAGGTACTCTGCAACGGTCCTGCTCCCTTGATGCAGGTCCCAGAATTCATGCTGCTTCTGGCCTACCACGCCATCCAGAATGTGGGTGGCCCGAAAAGCGGTGGTGAACTCACCCCATGATATTTCATGGCCCTCGAGCTGAGTCTCACGGAAATTGTCCCACCACTCCGCGGCGGGTACTTGGAGCTGGTGAGCGGCAAATGCCACTCGCTCCTGCTCGGAACAAGGCAGAAGGTCTAGCTTCTTGCCGATGGTCCTCAGCTAGTCTCCTGCCTCCATCGGATTGGTGGTACTGGAGAATATTGGGGGCTGAACACGCAGAAACTCTGAGATTTGAGAGACTGGTGCCAGTGTATGGACGGCGGGGTGGAGGGGAGGTTCGGGTTGCCGCTGTTGGAGACGAAACAACTACGCCTGCTGCTCTTGCATTTGGCTTTGTTGTTGCTGCATCTGAGTAAGCAGTGTGGCGATCAGTTGGTTTTGGTTTGCCATCATCTCTGCTAGTGTGGGATGATTGGCAACGGGGGCCTGCCGTTAGCCAGTTGCTCCCCACTGAGGCAAGTTGCCCGAATCGCTTCTGTCACGCGGGGCATCAGATCCTTGGTTATTGACCATCCTGAAGTTGAAGGGTTCAAAAGAAGGTGCCAATAGTTAAGGGGAATTGTTACTGATTTTATTGCCCAAAATGAATGTTTTGACCTAGATGCTTACATATTTTATTTTAATCTCTTATTGAATTTTACACTCATGCCTTATATTCTAACATGAGCGGCACTACAAACAAAACAATCAAATAGAAACAAACAAACAATCGTAAACTACATCTAAGGAAGCTCGGGGGACGACTCGATCACGGGCTCGGCGGAGAGGGTTGGTGCAGGGGTGGTGGAGCTAGAGGGCCCGATGGGAGGGACACTGCGGGAGATCTTCTTGGGCCTAGCTGTAGGGATCCAGAGCGTCTTCCTCTTGCGAGGCGGAAGGGGAGCGACCTCCTCGAGATCCTTTTGGAGCTCCTTGAGCTGACGACATAGCTGTGCGGTGATGGCGACGCCCTGGCGTAGAAGCTCGTTATGGCGCCTCAACTCCTCCACCTCGGTGGTCAAATGGCGGCTCTGCTGAACCTAGCGGTGGAGATCGGCATTCTCGCGGTTCAGGTTTTCTAATGAATGGCGGTAGAAGTCGATGGTGTCATGCTGGCTATCTACGTCGAGGACGGCCTCCGTGTGAAGATTGTCCATGGCTTCCAACAACCTCATGAAGCGGGTGATGGCGGAGTTGTGCTGGGTGAGGGAGCTGATATAGATGATGCGGTGACTCCTCGGTGTGCGCATGGGCATGAAGTGGTAGACTGTGTCCCAGAGCTAGCCGTCGTAGACCAACCTGAGCTCGGCGAGGGCTTGGAAAGCAGCGCGCTGGCTGGCCACCACAAAGGAAGGTCCTCCGACTCCATGGGTGTAGAATGCAGGCTGCGTGGGGGAGAGGCGGATGATGACCGTGACCTCAAGGTAGCTCTCGTCCACATTGGGAAAGATCCCATGGAACACGGGCTCATGCACGAACCCAAGGAAGTCGACAAGCATGCGAAGCTCGCGGACGAATCCAGCTTCCTCGCGGAGAGTCCCACTCATGGTATGGACTGGCATCTACAAAAGAGAGAAAGTTTTTGTGAAACTCCAGAAGATGAGAGGGTAAGTAGTTTTTGTAAGAAAATATGGTTAATATAAGTCCTAGGGTCAGGTCTGTTTGGCTTCCTACAGTCAACTCGACTCTGATACCATCTTGTCACGCCCCAATTTAATAAAACCGGGAATTTATTGAAATTCCATAGAAAATCAATAAATACAAGACGTTCATCACACGACTGCGTACAGTACGCCAATCAAGCATGGTTCGTAGACCATATTAGTACAAAAGAGTTAAATAAAAGAGAAACTAATAAAATAAATCCTCTAGATGAACGCCTTCTTCCAGTCTCGTGCCTTGACTGGGTCGCTACTCCAGACCTTCGCCCTCCTCGAAGTAGACTGCCTCTGGTGGTGTAAGTCAACGGGGGTGAGTACAATCGTACTCAGCAAGCCACCGAATGCAATTATAATGCAAGGTAATAACAAGGAAGGTAGTGGCTCACTTTTGCGGAAAAGCATATTTGTAAAGCAATTAATGTAATCAAGTTATTATTGCAGAAAAGTAAACATGAGTCATGCATAATCTTCTAACTCGAGGGGTACAGTCAGCCCACTCTCGCTCATCAGTCCTTACATGCCATGAATAACACAACCATTCATTCATAAGTAAACTAACTGCGAGAGGTCACACAACCCGCCCTTGATCGTGGGCTCGGCTTTTCAAAAATATTTATAACTCTAATCAGAGGTGTACTACTGTACCCACAAGGCACTCATTTCTCGCACACCGCAGTGTGTTAAATGACTCCTGTCATGAGAAGCTCGTGCCAAAACCTTCAGCATGGAACGCACCAATTCGATAACACCCTCTTATAGGTTTCATATGGTTTCCCAGTCACTTCGGGCCACACCATACCCCCCCTTGAGCCTCATCGGCACAAGTCACCCGCAGGTTGCCCCTTGCCCCCTCCACTATGGTGTTCCAAGTTTGTACGATTCATACCTCCAGTTATGACTTACCCACTAGACTTGTGGTTAGTACGGAAGTGCTTTGCAACAGATCTCGCAGACCGGTCCTTATAGTGCCCCTGGTGCGACCAACTAATTCCCGATCTTGCACTCGGAACCGACCATACTTATAACATAGCCAACTTCCAACAGAATCCAGAGACGAGAATAACAGGGAAATCATATAGTAGAATCCATCTATCTATGACTCGTTCTTTTATCCTATAGCAGTTGTGTCGGTACATTGGACACTAGCTAATATTATATTGTAGAGTGACAAGGAGTGTAGGCTCAATAAGCATGGGTTGGGTTTACACACAAAGACGGGGATCTAATAAATATAATGTAGGCCTCGATATCAGACTAATGCAATATTTAATTCCTATGAGTTATAGCGGTAATTATGAAAAACTGGGCTCAATGATGATCAAAATGGGGGTTGTGACTTGCCTTGATCCGCGAACGGTGAAGGTGAAACCTCGGGGTAAGACTCTGGATCGTCGACGGCGACGAAGTCTTCCATTACGAAAAGAAATAAACACGACATTCAATAAACAATCCAAAATCACCCATATAACATACATGTTGTATTAATAAAAGGGAAAGGAGCCTTAAATTATATGAAATTATTACCTATTCATTTAAGATTGGTTTTTAAAGAGATTTCTGAATTTATAAATTGTATTAAGAATTTTACCCTAAAGGGTCTCTATTTTCCCAATTAGATGTGAATTAAAATGTACATAGTAACCCTACTATGTTTATTGCATTAAAATAGTGAAATTAAGTCATTAAGTCTTCTGAACTTATTATATAAGTTTTTATGATATTTTTATAAAGTGTTGAATTTTTATTGTATGAATTATTTACTTATCCTAAAAGGGCTTTTGCAATATTATTTAATAAAACGAAATGGGCAAAATGAACATTCTATTTTTATTGTATTAAAAACAGTGAAATGGAGTCATTATGTCCTCTGAAATTAATATATGAGTTTTTAAAGGTCCTTCTGAGAAATTTTAATGAAAATATAAATTAAATCCTAAAGGGGATTTTCTTTATTATTAAATAAGTATAAAAGGGGCAAAATAAACATATTGTTTTTATTGCATAAAAGTGTGGAGAATAAAAAGACAAATTTTCTAGAATTGAAATGGTAAAATTTGGGGTTAAATTGAACAAGATATGAATTTTTAAAGCTTAAAATAATTTTTTGAATTTTATTTTAAAATAGAAAACAGGCGTGGGTCCACGGTGAGCCAGGCCCACCATGGACCCACAAACTGTGCGCGAGGACCGGTCAGATCTAGACCGTTGGATCTAGATCCATCGGTTCACGGCGGGGCGGGGCGTTTAAGTGAGATCCAACAGTCGGTGGCGGTCGGTACCCCTTTGACTGAGTGGACGGCCCAGATTAAACCCGGGTGGGTTTTAATCGTAGCCGTTCGCCTCAGATCGAACGGCACAGAGCCCGTCCGGCACGCGTGTGGCACGGGGGAAGCCGAGGGCTTCGTCCCCAGCGCTGACCGAGCGATGACGAGCGGCGAACGGCGGTAGCGGTGGCCCACGGCCCTAGGCAATGGCTGAAATGGATAGAGGGGAGGGAGGGGAATATGGCGGTACCGGTGATGGCGGTCACTACTAGAAAACCCCCCTGTAGATACGCTGTAGTAGTAACGCCATTAAAAGCATCTCTACGTCGACATGTAAAGATGTTTTTTGACACGATTTGAAAAATGTGTCCGATTGTTACGATATTAGACACGCTTATAGTGTTATTAGTCATATAAAGATATTTTTTAACACGCTATTGAAGTCATCTCAAAAGGACACGAAGTTAGACACAATTTAAAGCATCATTATCCCATAGAGACATTGTAAAGCGTATCAAACATTTGTTTATAGCTAGGTATAGATGCTTTCTAACTTGATTTGAAAAGCGTAGCGAATTGATACAAAGTATAACATGCTGTCAACCACGAAAAAGCATGTAGATTTGTTTTAAAGCGTATCAAATAACCATAAAAAAACTGACACGGACATAGACGCGCTTTGAGGTGTCATTATCCTCTTGACACAGTTTAAAGCGTATCAAAAAAATGTTTATAGCTAGGTATAGATGCTTATAAGCATCTATACAAATTGATACAAAGTTTGACATGCTTATAAGCATAAATAGCATGTACTAAAAATTGTGTACAACTGAAATTAAAAAAAATGTGCCTCATTGGATTTGAACCCAGGTTGAGAGCTTTAGAGCAACGCAGCCTTACCATTGAGTTAGGAGCATATTTGTGATCTATTCACTGGACAAACCATATAAACATATTATTAGCATCTGCCACTATTAAAACTGAATCGCAATCATGTTTTATCCTGTTTTAGCGCAGCCACTGCCGTGCCCTCCCTCGAACGCGCCGTGCCGCCTCCTGGTCGGCCTCATCAGCCCACGCCACCGCCGGAGACGCAACGCGCCGCTCCCTCCCTCCGCGCATTGCGTCGCACTGCCCCTCACTCCGCGTACTGTGCCGCACCGCCCCTCCCTCTGGTCACTCCGCCGTGCCGCTCCTCCCTCCGCCGCACCACCCCTCCCTCCGCCTCACCGCCCCTTCCTCCGCCGCACCTCCCCTCCCTCTCTCTGTTCACGAGATGTGCCACCGAGATTCATAGGTCTCCCAGGTCATCGTCATCATCAACATACATCAGGTCGGTTGCCCTGTTGCTCGATCCTCCACCTACAACTGCTTGGATGTTTGCTTCTCTCTACAATGGAGACCCCTTTTTTCCCTGTACTAGTGTAGTATATGTGTGCACTGTCGTCAATTATCAAATCAAGTTTAAAAAAGGAGCAACATCATTTAGATGATGGATTATTGGACTTTAAGTCCATGTGTATTCTCCGAGGGGTTTAATTGGGGAAGAAAGCTAGTGAATATATCCTCAAATTAAGGGCCAGTCCATGCTCACAGTTGGTAAATTGTTGTTACATTTTTTTACAACCATGTTGTAATGTAAATGTATGATATGATTGAGCTTCCTTGTTATTTGTTGTCGTGGTTTGATTTCTTGAAGCATTTGCTGTAATGTAACTGTCTTTTAAATTAAGCATGATTTGTTTGATTTAAATTCCACATGTGCTTACATAGGGTGATGGATAG
Organism: Zizania palustris; assembly: GCA_019279435.1. Taxonomy (NCBI): domain Eukaryota; kingdom Viridiplantae; phylum Streptophyta; class Magnoliopsida; order Poales; family Poaceae; genus Zizania; species Zizania palustris. The sequence goes on from JAAALK010000082.1 coordinate 69,938,442, forward strand.
AAGTTGGATGAAAAAATCTAGATGGGAGACTTCATATGAAGATGGTGTTGAGGAATTTTTGAATTTTGCTTATCAGGACCTTCCACCTGACAGCGAGATACTGTGTCCATGTAAAAAGTGTAAGAATAGAATAAACCAGACTCGTGATGAAGTTAAGACACATCTGAGGTGTGACGGTATTCTTCAAGGTTATACCTCTTGGGTTCATCATGGTGATAATTATGACAGACCCACAATTGCACTTGATGATGTGCCTAATATGACCACATTGTCTGCCATGGGTATAGTACAAGGTCACCGGGACGGAGGATCGGATAGCATTGAAGAACTACTACATGCTACATTTGGTAGGGCTGCGGGAATGCTTGAAGGTGAGGCAGATGATTTTCAGGCAAGATTTGCATGTATGGAACATAATGCCCTAGAGGATATTAATGTGAATTAAGTGAAGGCGATGATTCGAGGAGGGATCGTAATATATATGCAAGATTCTTAAAGGATGCACACGTAAGGTTATACCCTGATTGTAAGTACTCAAGGTTGTCATTTTTGGTGCACTTATATCACTTGAAGTGCTTACATGGTTGGTCACAAGAATCATTTGCATCACTATTGGGTCTACTATCTGCCGTGCTACCTCATGAAGCAAATCTGCCTAAGACATATTATGAAGCGAAGAAAATCATATGTGGACTAGGTCTTGATTATGTGAAAATCCATGCTTGCCCCAAAGATTGCATGCTTTTTAGAGGTGAACATGCCAAAAACGATGTTTGTCATTTGTGCGGGAGCTCTCGTTGGAAAGTTGTTAAAGAGAATTCCTCATCAGCTAAACCAAAGGGGAAAAGGAAACCAACAAAAGTGTTACGGTATTTTCCATTGATACCTAGGATCCAGAGGTTATTTTCAACTACGAAAACTTCAGATGATATGCGATGGCATGAGGAGGCACGAACAAAAGATGGAAAACTACGACATCCAGCAGATGGTGAAGCTTGGAAAGAATTTGACGATAAGCATCCTGAATTTGCAGCAGATGCTCGAAATGTACGCCTTGGTCTTGCAAGTGATGGATTTAACCCCTTTGGGAATCAGAATTTGAAGCACAGTACATGGCCAGTAATGCTCGTTCCTTACAACCTACCACCTTGGATCTGCATGAAGCAAACATCTTTCATGTTGTCAATGATCATCCCTGGACCAGATTCTCCTGGTAATGATATAGATGTATATTTGTAGCCCCTGATTGATGAGCTTTTACTGTTGTGGGATGGAGTTGAAACATTTGATGCCTCTTCGAAAAAAGAGTTTCATCTCAAAGCTGCACTTTTGTGGACTATAAATGATTTTCCAGCATTAGGTTACCTAAGTGGATGGAGCACATGTGGTACATATGCCTGTCCTGCTTGTGGTCGAGCGACAAAATCATTTTGCCTGAAGCATGGTAAAAAGTCGTGCTATATGGGTCATCATCGATGGCTGCCAGAAAAATCACAAATACCGAAGGCAAAGGATGCAGTTTGATGGCTCCATAGAGACTGAACTTGCACCTAAAACAATGAGTGTCAGCACTATTCTTAAAATGTTAGAAGGGAGAGAGTTTGTGCTTGGGAAAAAGGTGAGCATAGCAAAGAAGGACAAGAAGAAAAGCAAGAATAAGGAAGTGGCAGATGAAAGTGCTAAGAAACGCAAGCGTAAAACAAAAGGACAAAATAATGATTCAAATGGGAGTGTTAGTCAGGAGGTGAAGAATCCTAAAGATTGGTTGAAAAAGAGGTCAGTGTTCTTTAATCTATCATATTGGGAACAGAATAGATTAAGACACAATCTAGATGTAATGCACTTAGAGAAAAATGTGAGCGACAACTTTATCTCGACTTTGTTAGCTATTTGTCATAAAACAAAGGATGACCTTAATGCACGACTAGAATTAGTTGAACTTAGAATTCGAGAGGATCTTCATCCTGTTGTACATAATGATGGAAAGCAGACGATTCCTGATGCACCTTTTACCATGTCTAGAGAGAAAAAGGAGATCCTTTGCTCAGTAATAAAAAACCTTAGGACCCCTGATGGATATGCATCAAACATATCTAGGTGTGTGAACATGAAATACTTTACATTAAGTGGACTTAAGAGTCATGACAATCATGTTTTACTACATGACATTCTACCGGTGGCGCTCCGATCCTGTTACCCTAGCAAAGATGTCATGAGGATAGTTGTTGAACTATCTAATTTCTTCAAGATGTTGTGCTCCAAAGTTATAGATGTTGATGAGGTGGTAAAGCTTCAAGAGAGTATTGTGATGACACTATGTGATACGGAAAGAACTTTCCTGCCATCATTTTTACTGTGAGCGTGCATTTGATGGTGCATTTGGTAGAAGAAGTTAAACATGGTGGCCCTGTTCAGTACCGATGGATGTACCCCATGGAAAGGTATGAAACTTCATTTAGTTTGCACTGTTGTTGTCAATAAATCATTTCGATAACTTACACATGTTCATAATTGCATATTTGCATATAGGTTTTTTGTTCGGCTAAAGGCACTTGTCAAGAATAGAGCTCACCCAAAAGGATCAATTGCTGAAGGATATTGCATGGAGGAATGCTTGGACTTTTGTTCAAGATTTTTAGAAGTAACAACATCGTCTTACTAGGCCATCTAGAAATCCTGAATCTTCTCATGAAAAAAAGGCTTGTACTTGTTTGATAGTGCTGGTGAGCCAATTGGAAAGTGTATTGTGGTCAAAGTTGATAAGCATCTTCTTGTTCAGGCACACCGATATGTCTTGCGACATTTCGATGAACTTGAGGATTTACGTGGGTCTGTTCTTATATTTCTCCAGGTTTTGGTTATTTTGTAGTAACTTATTGATGACATGACACTGATCCTATTCTTGTAGAGAGTTCTTGGAAGAGGAGAAAAGCAAGCTAGGGCCATCAACCAATTTGACACCTTGTTCCATTGAGAAGTTGACCGATGAACACTTTCCTGATTGGTTAGAGCAAAAGGTGTGTACATCTTAAATTGGTGCATTTTATGCACACACTATTAATTAATAGCTGAATTGGATATAATTAAATGCATTTGTACAAACAGGTTATCCTAGGGGATGGAAAAAGCATAACGGCAAAGGTTAGAGCATTGGCTGCAAAACCTAGCAGATATGGTGTGAGATGCAGTGGATTCTCTATTAATGGTTTTAGGTTCCACACTATGAGCCGTGAGGCTGCACGCTTGACACAGAATAGTGGTATAGTGAACATCGCACATGATGGTGTGCATTATTATGGTAGATTGTCAGATATAATTGAATTGTCATATGCAGAGTACAAGGTAGTGCTTTTCAAAGGTGAATGGTATGATGTTCATCATCAGGCTGGGATACGAAAAGATGAGTTTGGATTTACCCTTGTGAATTTTTCTCGAACGATACACACAGGACAAAAATTAGAGCATGATCCTTTTGTCTTCTCTTCACAAGTGCAACAAGTATTTTATGTCCAAGATCCAAGAGCTGAATCGTGGTACACCGTGGTGAAAGTTATACCACGTGATAATTTTGACATGGGTGCTGAATTGTTGGAAGAGGAAACAGATTAGATTGCATAGTTGACAATGTAAACTTTATTCAGTTCTGAATTGATTGCATAGTAAAAGTTCTGAATTGGTATTCAATTTTTAAGTTCTGAAATGTTGATGTAAAAGTTCTGAAATGTTGATTGCATAGTGTAAAAATTCACTTTTTAATCCATGTTTTATTGACAATGCAAACTTTATTCAGTTCTGAATTGATTGCATAGTAAAAGTTCTGAATTGGTATTCAGTTTTTAAGTTCTGAAATGTTGATGTAAAAGTTCTGAAATGTTGATTGCATAGTGTAAAAATTCAGTTTTTAATCCATGTTTTATTGACAATGTAAACTTTATTCAGTTCTGAATTGATTGCATAGTAAAAGTTCTGAGCATGAATTTATCAACAGCTCCAGTTTTAGTTGAAAAAATCTGAGCATGAATTTTGAACTAAATAGGGGTATGTTAAAAAATCCTAAAACCCTGCTGTTTCTGAGGTTCGAACGTCAGACTTGTGCTTCAAACAGCCTGTCCTCTACCATTGGACTATCGATGCTTTCTTGAGAGTACTGTGCAAGCAACATATTTATATGTATACTTTTATTTAGTATTTAATCCTTCGCCGCCCGTGATGCCTCCTCTTCTCCCCAATATTCCCCAATCCCCTTTCGTCGCGCGTCGAACCCTTCGCCTGCCAGAAGCCCCGCCATCGCCGCCGGGCGCCGTCGGTCGGCCATCGTTGGTTGGCCGCCGCCCGTTGGTCAGACCCCCGCCACGTTCACTCTCTCGCGCGCTTGGGGGCTCCCTGCACCGCTGCGACTTGGTGGTTGTGGCCATTCGTGGCCGCTCGCCAGACCTCGAGGTGCGCCTCCACTTTATCATTGAAGCAAACATCTCTTTTGTTGATTGAAGAACAGTGCCTATGCTTGAAAGGCTGCTAGTTATATCATCACAGATGCAGAAAAATTTATTTATGCACCGAACAAAATTGCATTTGAGATTGAGTAATTTGGTTCAATATTACCTGCTCAAAAGATAGCTGTTCAGTTCAAGTAATTTCTCACTGGTTTTGCTAGAATCATTTTCTGAGTATTGTGAACTTATTTGAAGTCTTGAAGATATATCCTTCTAATTTTTATGTTTCTTGCGAGTATTAGTATGAAGTATCAGTTTTTAGTTTGGTTATCTGTAGCATTTCTGAAATTTAGTGTACTGAATCAAATCTTAATGTTTACTTGATGTTTCAAGTGAAATGAGTAATCAAGACTGAATGTCCAAACTTGAATGTTGGTTGTTTCTACTGATTTTTCTGAAAACCTCTGATTACTTTGGAGCATACTGGTTAGTTTTAATCTGAATTATGTAGTGTCACTACTACTATGAGTGGGGGATACTTAATACTGATATTTGAGTAGTAGGGTACCATAAACATGAATCAACATATTTGTGATTTCATTTTGTTATAAATTCAATCAGTGAACATATCCTTTTGTTTTTGTCTAATCAGCTGTTTTCATCTAATTGAAAAGTGTTTCAAAACTATACCTTTGAGCTATTTTCATCTAATTTGACTATTCATTTGCCGAGAAGCCGAGCATTTTTCTAGTGATGGGTCCTCCTAACAAAGAGTTGAAGAGGGACAAATTGGGGAGGTTCCGGCGTCATACAAAACTCGAAAAAAAGTATGTGGTTCCAAAGAGTGAACAGAACACTGGGTCATCTACTACATCGAGCGGGGTCTGTGAGGTCTTCCAGTGTGGTAAGGTTAAGGTAGAAGGCCGCCCTTGCGATTGCGCGCCAACCTCCAAAAGGAAGCATGTGGTTATTCAGTTGGACTCGGACTCGGACGACGACATGCCGCATCAAGGTAAAGGGCAAACTGTAGAGGCAAGTCGTGCCAAAGGGCAAACTGTTGAGGCAAGTCATGCCAAGGGAAAAACTGTAGATGGAAGTGGTGGCAAAGGAAAAACTGTAGAGGGAATTGGTGGCAAAGGAAAAACTGTTGAGGCAAGTGGCAGCAAGATGAGTGTTGAGGCAAGAACTTCTGATACTTCAGTTATTTTACATTGCTATATCAGTGTGCATTCATAGTATATTTAATATTTTATTTATGAGTTACTTATCTGAGTTTCAATGTTTATATCTTCTTGCAATCATGCAGGACTATCTAGACCTAATGCTTGTACAACTAGACTGCGTGATCGAGAAGCTGGACGTATTGATGGAAAAACTTGACATAGTGATCGACAAGATGTGTTCTAAATGACATGGACAATGACGTGATAGTTAGTTAGTGGTGGTGGATGTTGTGATCTTTTGTTTAGTTAGGTGTGGTTGTTGTTGTTCATGATCGATCGTATCTTTTGGTTACTTAATGATGGATGTTGTTATCGATAGATCGCTGGTACCTTTTGTTAGGTTGGTGGTTGAACTAATGAACTAATGACTGATGGCTGCATCATATATGTAAGAATTACTAATGGCACATCTAATTGACTGCATGTGGTATCTTTACTTAATTTGACTGATCAGACTGTATGCTTCTGTCATGCTATCATCTTCAGTTAATCTGAGCAAAATTCCAACTTTTCTGGTGCAAATGCAAATTTGCGAAAATTTCGTTATCATGTTGTATATGCTGGTTTCATTAGTTAATTTGACCACAAGGCAACCACTATCTTCAGAATACAAAATACCAACTTTTCTGGTGCAAATGCAACTTTACAATATCAAAATGTTTGTAATTGTCTAGATCCATTTAATTTGCTATTTTTAACACATTAGTCGTGTTCCTACGATTTATATCGAAATATGTCAAATTTTTTGTTCCCATACACTAACTTCGAAGTTTTCTGAAAAACTATGTTGTGAAACTCGATCGGTAATGCGGAGGTTAAGGGTTCTTAAATTCTAAGAAAATCAAATAAAGTCTGAAAAATATGAGATTTTTCATGGTGCTATTATATTATATGTACATTCTACGATAAAATTTGAAAATGTTTCAACGAAGTTGTGAGATAGCATGTTAAGAAACTCGACCTTCTCATGACAGGAATTGAATTACAGTTTTCAAAAGGAATAGGTTCGGGTCGAAAGCAAATTTATGATCAAACAGTCATTTCAACTTTAATTTTTTTATAATCAAAGTACAACTTATCTCCTTCCATATCAAAATGTTTGTAATTGTCTAGATCCATTTAATTTGCTATTTTGAACACATTAGTCGTGTTCCTATGATTTATATCGAAATATGTCAAATTTTTTGTTCCCATACACTAAATTCGAAGTTTTTCGAATAAATATGTTGTGAAACTCGATCGGTAATGCGGAGGTTAAGGGTTCTTAAATTCTAAGAAAATCAAATAAAGTCTGAAAAATACGAGATTTTTCATGGTGCTATTATATTATACGTACATTCTACGATAAAAATTTGAAAAACAAAGTTGTGACATAGGATGTTAAGAAACTCGACCTTCTCATGATAGGAATTGAATTACAGTTTTCAAAAGGAATAGGTTCGGGTCGAAAGCAAATTTATGATCAAACAGTCATTTCAACTTTAATTTTTTTATAATCAAAGTACAACTTATCTCCTTCCATATAAAATGTTTGTAATTGTCTAGATCCATTTAATTTGCTATTTTGAACACATTAGTCGTGTTCCTACGATTTATATCGAAATATGTCAAATTTTTTGTTCCCATACACTAAATTCGAAGTTTTCCGAAAAACTATGTTGTGAAACTCGATAGGTAATGCGGAGGTTAAGGGTTCTTAAATTCTAAGAAAATCAAATAAAGTCTGAAAAATACGAGATTTTTCATGGTGCTATTATATTATACGTACATTCTACGATAAAAAATTGAAAATGTTTCAACGAAGTTGTGACATAGGATGTTAAGAAACTCGACCTTCTCATGACAGGAATTGAATTACAGTTTTCAAAAGGAATAGGTTCGTGTCGAAAGAAAATTTATGATCAAACAGTCATTTCAACTTTAATTTTTTTATAATCAAAGTACAACTTATCTCCTTCCATATAAAATGTTTGTAATTTTCTATAACCATTTAATTTGCTATTTTGAACACATTAGTCGTGTTCCTACGATTTATATCGAAATATGTCAAATTTGAACTACAAGTACCTCAAACTATGTACAGAAATTATAGAATAATCATATTCATGTTTTTGTGCCCGTTTTTTTGAAAAAAAACTATGTTCTATAACTTTATAAAGTCTAAAAATAGGAACAAAATTTGAGTAATGTTTGTTAAGATGAAATACTTGATTTTAAAATTGTATTGAAGGATAGAAACATATTTAAAAAACAAACTAAAAATATGGTGACTCCAGGGATCGAACCTGGGTTGCCATCTTACCAACCAGCGCCAACATCCATCAGCGCTACTGCTAATTCTTGATATTTTTGCACATGCAATTGTATTTTGTGCTAGTAACGAATATAGTACCGAATTTTTTTGGCGCCAGGTTGCGCGCCAAACATTTTTACCTCCTATACATTGAAATCCTTGCCTTATTCAAAACCCAGAAACCTCGCAACCGCACGGCAACCGCACCTGCTATACATCCAATTTTCCTTTTACCTCTCCTGCTATACATCCAATTCTCCTTTTACCGCTCGGGCGCCGGCAACCGTAGAGCCGCACCTACTCGTCGGCATCCTCAAGTTCTCGTCGTCACCATCTCCGCTCCAGGTATTGCCATGCCTTCGTCCCAATCTCTGGCCTGCTTATCGATTTACTGCTTATCGTCGCGCGCCATGAGTTCAGATATGACATTGAATTAAGGTTCCAAGAAATTTAATACCTTCGACATGTAATCTTTCATGAAATCATATGTGATGTACTGTTGAGAGTTTGTAGAAGATGAGTATCTCTTGCTGGTACATTAGCAAATCTTGATTGCATCTATTCTGAAATATTTGGAGGAATCAGACTGGTATTCTGTTCTGTTTCAAAATCCTGCTGGAGCTATCTACTGATTGACTGATTTGTGTTCCAATTTGAAGTTGCTGAATCCAGATTTTGATCAGGGTTCTGATTCTAGTGTTGTATGTCCTAAATCTGTTTAGATTACTGATAGGCTTTTAAGGTTAGCTTGATTCTAATTTGATTTTGAGTAAAAGTGTTCTAGTTCAAGGTTGTATCTCTTGTTTGGGTCACTACTGTGTGAATGTGCTGTTAGGAATGATCTAAAAGGTTGAGCTACAGCTGTTTTGGGTTTTGCCATCTTGAGAAGATCATTCTGCGCACTGTGTTGAATTGAAATTTGAATCTGTGTTTTTAGAGGTGCGTTGGGTGGATTGATCATGAAATTTGAATCTGTGTTTTTAGAGGTAGTTGAATGCTGATAGCAGTCACAAAAACTTGATGACTTAAATCTTTGTAACTTCAGATCAAATCATGGTAGGGCCACTTCGACGGTTAAGGAACTTGAACCTCCAACAAGAAGAGGAGGCATAACCTATTGAGAATGGGCAGGATAACTTAGCGGAGTGTGAGAATGAGCAGGATAACTTAGCGGACTATGAGAATGGCCACTCCAACTTACCAGAGCATGGCAACGACGAAGACTTGCAAAGTCCTCCTGATGTTGATGGCTTATTAGCGCGGCTCCCAAGCCAACATCCGTGAACCCCAATAAATATAATATGTGAGTTTCATGTTTTTATTGCATATCCAAATTCAGTGTCAACATAATATATTTCCTATATGTAGGGCCAAATGGAGATGTCAGACAAGTTGTAGGGGAGTTCAGAGTTTCAAATTTAGTGGATTTACAAGGAGGAAAGGTTATGGTAGGGACTGATGAAAATGGTGTCCCAAATGAAAGGTCAGCCTCTTTTCTTGGACAATACCTTAGACAGATAGCAGAAAAACCATCATTAGCGCCTTTACACATTGAAAGATGGGACAATGCTATGTTCAATACTCACTCCTTAGCCCCCCTAAGCAGTTTTTCCCGATACTTTAACTCCTGACGATTGCTCTCAAGTAAATCAACAATTTCTCGCTCATAAGATGATACCTTGTTGTCGTCGTCGTCGGAGTCGTCGGAGTCGTCGGAGGAGCTCTTTTCTTCCCTATCCCCAAGAGCCATTGAGCAGAAGCTCTTGCGGGATCTTCGGCGCTGGTGTGAGCGGCTCTTCGGCTTGTCTCCGAAGGCCATGAAGCAGAGGCCCGCCGGATCGTCTTTGTCCTTCCCCTTTTTGATGGCGATCTCCTCATCGCTTGAGCTCGATGAAGAGGAAGAAGACGTGGCCTGCTTGGAGTAGCTCTTCTCCATCTCGGTGAAGAAGGCCTTGTCGCGCTTCTTATTCTCTCACCGGTAGTCCCTCAGGGCCTTCTTGAAGAATCGGGTCTTCGGCTTGCCCTTGTTGAAGGAAGAGCTGTCGTGCTTGCCAGAGTCGTGGAAGCCACCACCGGTGCCCTTCTTATGTCCATTGCGCTTGGGGCAGTTGGCGATGAAGTGTCCTGGATCACCACACTCAAAGCATTCGGATTTTGTGCCGTGTCTTTTGAACATTCTCTTATCATAGACACGACGCACCCGGTTGTTAAAAAGACACAAATCATCATCTCCCAACAACTCAAGCTGGTCCTCAGTGATAGACATCAAAGAGAACCCAGCACAGCTCACAGAAGAGGGATCAACAGAAGGTGTAGCAAGGGCCAGGGATTTTGATCCAGAACCAGTGAGATTTGATCTCAACTGGATATCTACCTCAGTGGCCTTCAGCTTGCTAAATAACTCAGAAATGGTCAAGGTATCATAAGAAGTGCTCTCGACGATAGAGGATACCTTGATCTCCCAGATCTTTGGGTCCAAGGTATGGAGAACCTTGAGCGCCTGCTCGTGATCTGAGACTAACTGAGCACCCTCAGCATTGTTGTCCCGAAGCTTGTTTATGATCGACTGAAAACGACCAAACAAAGCCTCAACAGATTCACCCGGCTTCTGTGTGAAATTCTCATATTAACGCCGGTAGGTCTGATAGAGCCGAGCCTTGACTTGTGCCGTCCCCTCATGGTGTGCCTTGAGGGTAGCCCAGATCTCTCTCGCAGTGGAGAGATGACTCACACGCTCAAACTCAGTGGGACCTAAACCAGAAAACAGAATGTTCACAGCTTTACTGTTGCTCAGATGCTGAGCAATGATACCAGCAGTACCTTGCTCAGTAACTGGCAAAATGACAAACGTGGTGTGAACGCAAATGTCCCATATGTCCGAGCCCTGGCTCATGAGATAGGCTCGCATGCGAGTCTTCCAATAATTATAGCCATAGGCTTCCAAGGACGGGACCTTGCCAGGAGACGTCATGGTCACTACTAGGGTTTAGAACCGGTTAAGGTATGGAAAAACCCTAACCTCGCTCTGATACCACTTGTAGGACCGAAAGTAGCGACCAGAGGGGGGGTGAATGGGCGCCTTAAAAAATTCTTTCGAATCAATGGCCTGTTCCCAATACCCAACGCTCCTCAAAAGACTAAGCAGCAGAAAATAAACAGAAGGCCTAAGTCTAAGGGTATCTAACCTAGAAGCAACTGATGTCAAACAGAGAACTATTAAAGAAGTGCAACTAGGTAGATGAACACTGTGTAACAGGCCTAAACTTCTCAATGAAATGATCTAAGTACATGTAAGGTGAAATGAGAAGTTACTGTCCAAATTTGTCTCCTGTTCGGAACTTGGCGAAGCCTGCTTCGCCAGTCGAGGTCTGCTTCGGAGATGTTTGTCGAAGACTGCTTTGCTTGTCGAAGCCTGCTTCGGAGGTTGGTGACGGAGCCTGCTTCGGAGGTTAATTGCGAAGCATGTCGAAGATGTCGAAGGTGTTTTGGTCTAGCCTAGTTCGAAGTGGCAAGATGCGAAGTATGTTTCGAGGCGAAGTATGACAGAGCCGGAGCCTGCTTCGAAGTATGTACTTCGAAGGCAAGGCTTCGGACACAGCTTCGAACGGAGCACTTCGAACCAAAAACCTCGAACAGGAAACTTCGAATACAACACACAGACGGACTACCTTCGAACAAAGAAGCGAAGCCTGTCACACGACAGAGGCACCAAAACCGAAGCCTACACACTACCTTCGAAAAGAGTAACCTTCGAAATGAGAAGCGAAGGTTGACACGCCACAGAAAACCAAAGCGAAGCCTAGCAAAACGACAAGCTTCGAAACCAACTTCGAAATCTATCGAAGTATGGACTTCGAACAGCTAGAGCCAAAGTACCTTCGCACTGTCGTTCGAAGTATGCGATGCTGTCCGTTCAAAGAGTACTTCGAAACTAGCAACACAGAACACAAAACAAGGTTAGAAGATCGAAACGAAGCCTTCGAGTATGGTCGGATCGAAGCCTGCCTCACGGAGCTGAGGGGCTTCGAACAGAGAGGGGGCTTCGCCAGAAAACAGCCAGAAAAGTTGCTAGAGCCTGCCAACTTCGATCAAAAAGCTGCGCAATAGAAGGTAAAAAGCTGGCAGAGAGTACTGTAGCTACAGTGTAGTAGTACTACTTGCAACAGCAAGAACTAGTACTACTTGCGTGAAGAACACAAGCAACCGAAGCCAACCGAATCCTCAAAAATCATGAGAAAACTTGCTGTGCAGAAGAAATTAAGCCATTAAAAACCTTTGATGTTGTTGCACACGTGGAAGAGAAACTCCACTTCAATAATAAATGCAAAACAGCAACAAACAGGGGCAAGAACTCCTGGCGGCGCAAGCAGGAGTAAAAGAGGAGAGAGGCAAGGCAAGAGACAAAAAGTGACCCAATAGAGTGGAATAGATTTCAGCCAAAAGGGTAGTCCAAACCCTAGGGATTGGGGTCCTATTTATAGGCTCCCAACACTAGGAACATTCCACCTGCCCCTTAGGGTTTTTACAGACGCAAGAATAAAGGAAAAGACTCTACTGCCCTTAGGTATTTTTACAGACACGACTGACTGACTGTGGGCCTAGAGTAACAGATGACTTATCCGGAAGCTCAGCTTTCGTAGCGACTACGGCTTCTCTTCTGGACAGTCGGATACAAGATCAACGGTTGTCAGTTTTGTGCCGAAACTGACAAAGCCTCCACCGACTTTGCACCAGGTACCCGGATTGGGCCGGCCCGACTCCGCAGCTCTCTCAGCCCGGCAATCGCTCACCGCCCGTGTACCTGAGTCAACCCTGGTCAACAGCCCAGTGGGTCTTCTACTACTTCTGGCCCATGTAGCCGGATTGGGCCAGCCCGACTTCGCAGCCTCCTCTGCCCGACAATCGCTTGCTGCCCGTGTACCTGAGTCACACGCGGCCCATGAAACAGCAGATCTCCTCTCTTTTTCAGTCCTCTTTGACTATCGTTGACAATGACTCATCACTTCTGGAGCCATGAGGCCCACGCTATTTAGCATGGCTCCTCAATCTCCCCCTTGATGAGTGCATTGTCAACACTCCTCTTCTTCAGCTCTTCAGCATCTGCGAACAAATGTGGAAACACGAAAAACAAAAACACAAGAAAACAAAGAAGAAGAACAAAATAGGGTAAAAGTTTAACCCTAATGACCGAAAACCAAACAAAAGAAAGAAGTGGTCATTATGGTTAACCAAAACATAAAAGCTCAAAAAATGAGTGCGATTTCAGAACAACAAGGATATCAACAGAGTAAAAACTCCCCCTTAAACTCTGATCCCAAATTTTCTCCCCCTTGTTGACAAGTGAACTCATCAAGCACTCAATAGAGACCCAGACTCCCCCTGAAGTGCAACTCCCCCTCAAAATATGCAGTGAATTCAACTGGAGTGCAGAAGGAGTGTAGAAAGCATGCTTCTCAGATATGATTGTCTGCAATTACAACATCTAACAGATACGGCAAAATACATACTGTAACGATACATGGCATGATCAGTGCAACAAATGATATCTAAAGAAAGTCATTTGCACGCATTTTTCAGTTTTTGCAAACAAAAGCATCACCACATTTTCCAGTTAACAAGCAAGGTAAAGCATGAGATGCAGAAGCTAACTGATATCTACCAAGATAAGCATCGTCCAAAACAAAGTGATTTAGCAAACTTGTTGTCTTTTTAAATTTCAGGCTTTTTCATTTTCCTTTTTCATTTTTGCCAAGGGTTATTTGCATGTCAAACCTTATGCTAACCGACCAAGTCAAGCCTAGGCCAGAACTGGACCATTAGAAGCTTAATACATTGGTCTTGGCACACACTACACTGTCCTAGTTCATACCAAAGTGCTATGGTAAGCAGTCCAGAACAATGCAATGCGACAAGGCAAACCCACCTGGATCTTTTCAACTCAAGCATAAAAAGGCATGGAATTCTCATTCAATTTTTGATTTTTATCATTTTTATAGCACATTTTCCATGTTAAAGCATAAAGATGTCCAAGTTGCATATCTGCATCTATGTGAGGAACTAGCTACAAGGCATATAACAGATAGCAAAAGCATTCAGCCTACACATGCTAGTTACCAGAAGCAATGGTGATTAAGTTTTCAAGTTTAAAGCATAAAAGCCATGCATATGACAGATATCAGACATATCAAGTGAACTGAACCAAAGCATGATCATTGACAAGTAATCAAAAGCATGTACCAGCTAGAATAAGTAAAGCAGTTCAATCATATAACAGAAGCAGGCTCAAAAGTGTGATATGTGAATATGCAAGATATGAACACACACAGAAAGACTCAAGAAAGGAGTAAAGAAGAAAGAAAACTGACGCAAAGTATCCTAGAAAGGATACACAACACCCAAATCCCCTCGTAAACGCTCGAATGTAGACTGATCTAGGGGTTTGGTAAAAATGTCAGCCAACTGACGATGGGTATCAACATGAACAAGGTCAATGACACCTTTCTCATATTGATCCCGCAAGAAGTGAAAGCGCACATCAATGTGTTTGGTTTTTGAATGAAGACATGGGTTTTTCCCTACACTAATAGCACTGGTGCTGTCGCAAAACAATGGAACCCTGGTAGGAAAGAACAACCCAAAATCTCGTAGAGTGGAAATCATCCAAACCAACTGTGAGCAGCAGCTAGCAGCAGCTACGTACTCAGCCTCTGTGGTCGAAAGAGAAACTCCAGATTGCTTTCGTGAAGACCAAGACACAAGAGAAGAACCAAGAAACTGGCAAGTACCGGAAGTCGACTTGCGATCCAACCGGCACCCACCAAAGTCGGCATTCGAAAAGCCAGATAGATCAAGAGATTATGATGCTGAATAGTACAGACCGAGATCGGGCGCATAAGTGAGATACCTGAAAATGCGCTTGACAGCCTGCCGGTGAGACGCGCGTGGTGAAGACTGAAAACGCGCGCAAAGTCCCACGGCGAACTAAATATCCGGTCTTGTTGCCGTCAAGTACAACAACGAACCGATCATCCCTCAAAACTCCCTTTCATTGACCTTGACGCCGCTCTCATCCTTGTCCAGACCCCCAGAAGTGCCCATCGGGGTCATCTGCGGCTTCAATTCACCACCAAAGTCAAATTTCTTAAGCATATCACGAGTGTACTTACCTTGGTGGATGAAGGTGCCATCCTTGGTCTGCTTGATCTGGAGCCCTAAGAAGTACTTGAGCTCACCCATGAGGCTCATCTCAAACTCACTGTGCATCTGCTCAGAGAACTTGGACACAAGAGAATCAGTAGTACTGCCAAAAATAATATCGTCCACATAAATCTGAGCAACTAAGAAGTCTGAAGCAACTCTAAGCAAAAAGAGAGTTTTGTCCACAGAACCCATCACAAAGCCCTTCCCCAACAAAAATTGCTTTAACCGGTCATACCAAGCCCTGGGGGCTTGCTTCAACCCGTATAAAGCTTTGTGCAACTTAAAAACATGTCGAGGAAACTTAGGGTTCTCAAAGCCGGGGGGCTGCCTAACATAAACTTCCTCCTCTATGAACCCGTTCAGAAAAGCACTCTTAACGTCCATTTGAAAAAGCTTAAAACCCTTCGAAACGGCAAAAGCTAGAAGAATACGAATGGACTCAAGACGGGCAACAAGAGCGAAGGTTTCTTCAAAGTCAATACCTTCCTTCTGGCAATAACCCTGGGAAACTAATCGAGCCTTGTTGCGCACCACAACCCCATCTTCACCTTGTTTGTTCTTGAATACCCATTTGGTGCCTATGGGGTTGCATCCTGGTGGCGGCTCAACTAGTGTCCAAACCCGATTACGGACAAAATTCTCAAGCTCTTCTTGCATAGCATTAATCCAATTAGAATCAGAAAGAGCATGAGAAACGTCTCTGGGCTCAAAAGATGCAACAAACGCAGATTCAGCAAACACAGCAAGAGAGGCAGAAGAACGCAAAGTTCTCTCAGTCAAATCACCAATGATGAGCTCCGAGGGGTGATCACGCTGAACTGCTCGGGTTCCCTGGTGATCCGAAGTCACCTCACCGGAGTCAGCAGCAGGCACCTCTGGACTCGACTGAGGGGGCTCGATCGAAGTGGAAGAAGTGATCAGTGGTCCGCCCTCATCATCAGTCGAAGTCTCAGAAGGTGTGGGCTCTGCGGGGGATGCAGAAGGCCCACCCTCATCAGCAGCTGGAGTATCCTCATCTTCCTCGAAGATGGACTCTCCAAGCTCATCATCACCAGAAAGCTCAAAAGAAGGAGTCAAAGAAGGCAAGGACTCATCAAATGAAACCTCACAAGTCTCGACAAGCAGCTGGGATTCGAGGTTCCAAACACGAAAACCTCGAGAATGCAAAGCGTAGCCAAGAAAAACACCATCCCAGCAACGAGACTCAAACTTGTCCAAGTGCCCTCCCTTCTTGAGCACAAAGCACTTGCAGCCAAACGCTCGCAAGTGGCTCACCTTGGGCTGTCTGCCAAACCGCAGTTCATATGATGTCTTACCAAGGTAAGCTCTAAGAAAGATGCGGTTGGCCAGATAGCAAGCCGTGTTCATGGCTTCAGCCCAAAAACGCCTAGGAGTCCTGTGCTCATCGAGCATCGTCCTGGCCATCTCGACTAGCGTGCGGTTCTTTCGTTCCACAATGCCATTCTGTGGGGGAGTGTAAGGAGAAGAAAACTGATGGTCCAGACCCTGATCACTACAGAAGCTGACGAACTGAGAGTTCTTGAACTCAGAGCCATTGTCGGAGCGAATTGCTCGCATCCGACCATTGTTCTCATTCTTCAGCTTCAAAATCAGGTCGTGGACAAAATGAAAAGTTTCATCCTTAGACTCCAAAAAGAAAACCCACGAGAATCGAGAAAAGTCGTCAACAATTACAAGTGCATACCACTTCCCACCGACTGAGCGTACCTGAGCTGGACCTACAGTGTCCAAATGTAAAAGCTCGCCCAGATATGAAGTCATCACCTGAGTCACAGGTGCGTGAGAAGCGGCAACCATTTTCCCATGACGACAGGGATGACAAACTAGATCCTTCTCCATCTTAAGCTTGGGCAATCCTCGGATGAGGTCCATAGAGCTTAACCTGACTAGCAGATCAAAACTCAAGTGACCTAACCTCCTATGCCACTTCCAGAGCTCAGAAGAAGACCCAGCAATCAAACAGCGAGAAGGGCCAAAAGAACTAGAGAAGTCAATTCGAAAAACTTTACCGAAGGGTAAAATCTGACAAACCAAAGACCCTCTAGAATCAACCACAGAAGAATTGCCCTTCTTAAAACGCACTTCCAAACCATCCTCAAGAAGTTGCGACACAGAAATCAAGTTGAAGTTCAAATTTTTAACCAAAGCAACATTCTTTAAAGAGAAATGATCTGAAATGCGAATTGAGCCTATGCCACTTACTTTCCCTTGACCGCTGTTCCCGAACGTGATATATTCTTTGGAGCTCGGGGGAGTGAGACTGGAGAACCATCTGCGATGTCCCGTCATGTGGCGAGAGCATCCTGAGTCCATGATCCAAACATCCTCCAGTCCCCGGTCCTGCACAATCAGTGTCTGTAAGTGGGAGCAAATGGTCCGGCACCAGGTTTAGCAAAAGAGCTAAACCAGTGTCGAGCCATCTGCTCAAAAGATGGAAAGCGAAAACCATCAAAAGAGTTTGGACCAAAACGCGGCTCAAAGCGCGGTCCTCGGTTCTGCCTAACCCTGCGGCCACGAGGTCCAGAACCGTAGCCAACACGGTCTGGAACTCTGCCGGAACGGACACCACCAACTGGAGCATGGGCAAGAAAGCCGTCTCCTCTACCACCACCTACACGACGCGGCCTGGCCTCCAGCCTCTTCCCGCGCCGAGGAACACGCAGTCTACCACCCTGCTGGTAGAACTGCTCCTGACCACCACGAGCACGCTCTGCTCTCTCAACCCGCTTCCTCCTGAAGCAAAACTCCGCAAGATGCCCGTCTCTTTGACAGTACTCACAATGATAGGTAGGCTTCTTGGGATGTAGTTGAGGCTTGGGGTTCTTGGGCTTAGTGGTGATTGGTGTTGTCTTCTTGGGCTGAGAGAGTCCAGGAAGAGAGTCTAGAGAAGAGTGGAGGTGTTTAGGCTTAGGAACCCAGATAGGTTTCTTGGGTGGAGCTTTGGGTGGTTCATGAATCACTCCATCCTTGGGCTGACAAGCCTGGGAGGTCTCAGTGGAGTGAGTCTTGGGATATCTCTGCTCAGGAGTCATTTTACTCCACTCCACTGCCCGGCTAATGGCACTCTCAAAGTCAGCCTTGGTGTAGGTGTAACCTACCCCAAACCCATCCTGCCTCTTGAACTGCTGGATCATCATGCCAAGCTGTGGCTCTCTGGCACTGATCCAACTCAGGATAGAACGGAGGTAAAAGTTCTCATTCTGAGAATCTGCTAGCTCCTCTCTCAAGGAAGCTAGAACCTCCACCTGAGACAAGCAGGTCTCACACTCACTCTCTACTTGGACAGACTTTTCGGCTTTCAGCTTAATCAACTCCATTCTAAGAGACAGGCAGTTCTCACAAACAGTGGATGGAACTGACAGTGTCTCAAGCTCTAGCCTAGTCTGGGCAAGCTCAGCTCTCAACCTCTCCAAATCACCCAAATGCTCATTACCCTTGGATTTCAGCTCAGCTAAGGCAGCTAGATGAGATGGGCAATCAACACAGGGTGCGACGACAGTGGCTTGAGCATCTTTCAGCTCCAGCTGAGCGCTTTCAAGCTCAGTGGCCAAAGCGTCCCTCTCCTCAACCCTTTCTGTGTATCTGGACTTCAGAGTCGACAGGTCACACAGAAGCACCTCACACTTCGGGCACTCACTGTTATCACCCAAGCAAGGGGAAGAAGATAGACTCTCAATTCTGTCGTTGGCTACGGCAAGCTCACTCTCTAACTCGTCTATCCTCTTCTTAGCCCCCCTAAGCAGTTTTTCCCGATACTTTAACTCCTGATGATTGCTCTCAAGTAAATCAACAATTTCTCGCTCATAAGATGATACCTTGTTGTCGTCGTCGTCGGAGTCGTCGGAGGAGCTCTTTTATTCCCTATCCCCAAGAGCCATTGAGCAGAAGCTCTTGCGGGATCTTCGGCGCTGGTGTGAGCGGCTCTTCGGCTTGTCTCCGAAGGCCATGAAGCAGAGGCCCGCCGGATCGTCTTTGACCTTCCCCTTTCTGATGGCGATCTCCTCATCGCTTGAGCTCGATGAAGAGGAAGAAGACGTGGCCTGCTTGGAGTAGCTCTTCTCCATCTCGGCGAAGAAGGCCTTGTCGCGCTTCTTGTTCTCTCGCCGGTAGTCCCTCAGGGCCTTCTTGAAGAATCGGGTCTTCGGCTTGCCCTTGTTGAAGGAAGAGCTGTCGTGCTTGCCAGAGTCGTGGAAGCCACCACAGGTGCCCTTCTTGTGTCCATTGCGCTTGGGGCAGTCGGCGATGAAGTGTCCTGGATCACCACACTCAAAGCATCCGGATTTTGTGCCGTGTCTTTTGAACATTCTCTTATCATAGACACGACGCACCCGGTTGTTAAAAAGACACAAATCATCATCTCCCAACAACTCAAGCTGGTCCTCAGTGATAGACATCAAGGAGAACCCAGCACAGCTCATAGAAGAGGGATCAACAGAAGGTGTAGCAAGGGCCAGGGATTTTGATCCAGAACCAGTGAGATTTGATCTCAACTGGATATCTACCTCAGTGGCCTTCAGCTTGCTAAATAACTCAGAAATGGTCAAGGTATCGTAAGAAGTGCTCTCGACGATAGAGGATACCTTGATCTCCCAGATCTTTGGGTCCAAGGTATGGAGAACCTTGAGCGCCTGCTCGTGATCTGAGACTAACTGAGCACCCTCAGCCTTGTTGTCCCGAAGCTTGTTTATGATCGACTGAAAACGACCAAACAAAGCCTCAACAGATTCACCCGGCTTCTGTGTGAAATTCTCATATTCACGCCGGTAGGTCTGATAGAGCCGAGCCTTGACCTGTGCTGTCCCCTAATGGTGTGCCTTGAGGGTAGCCCAGATCTCTCTCGCAGTGGAGAGATGACTCACACGCTCAAACTCAGTGGGACCTAAACCAGAAAACAGAATGTTCACAGCTTTACTGTTGCTCAGATGCTGAGCAATGATACCAGCAGTACCTTGCTCAGTAACTGGCAAAATGACAAACGTGGTGTGAACGCAAATGTCCCATTTGTCCGAGCCCTGGCTCATGAGATAGGCTCGCATGCGAGTCTTCCAATAATTATAGCCATAGGCTTCCAAGGACGGGACCTTGCCAGGAGACGTCATGGTCACTACTAGGGTTTAGAACCGGTTAAGGTATGGAAAAACCCTAACCTCGCTCTGATACCACTTGTAGGACCCAAAGTAGCGACCAGAGGGGGGGTGAATGGGCGCCTTAAAAAATTCTTTCGAATCAATGGCCTGTTCCCAATACCCAACGCTCCTCAAAAGACTAAGCAGCAGAAAATAAACAGAAGGCCTAAGTCTAAGGGTATCTAACCTAGAAGCAACTGATGTCAAACAGAGAACTATTAAAGAAGTGCAACTAGGCAGATGAACACTGTGTAACAGGCCTAAACTTCTCAATGAAATGATCTAAGTACATGTAAGGTGAAATGAGAAGTTACTGTCCAAATTTGTCTCCTGTTTGGAACTTGGCGAAGCCTGCTTCGCCAGTCGAGGTCTGCATCGGAGATGTTTGTCGAAGACTGCTTCACTTGTCGAAGCCTGCTTCGGAGGTTGGTGACGGAGCCTACTTCGGAGGTTAATTGCGAAGCATGTCGAAGATGTCGAAGGTGTTTTGGTCTAGCCTAGTTCGAAGTGGCAAGATGCGAAGTATGTTTCGAGGCGAAGTATGACAGAGCCGGAGCCTGCTTCGAAGTATGTACTTCGAAGGCAAGGCTTCGGACACAGCTTCGAACGGAGCACTTCGAACCAAAAACCTCGAACAGGAAACTTCGAATACAACACACAGACGGACTACCTTCGAACAAAGAAGCGAAGCCTGTCACACGACAGAGGCACCAAAACCGAAGCCTACACACTACCTTCGAAAAGAGTAACCTTCGAAATGAGAAGTGAAGGTTGACACGCCACAGAAAACCAAAGCGAAGCCTAGCAAAACGACAAGCTTCGAAACCAACTTCGAAATCTATCGAAGTATGGACTTCGAACAGCTAGAGCCGAAGTACCTTCACACTGTCGTTCGAAGTATGCGATGCTGTCTGTTCAAAGAGTACTTCGAAACTAGCAACACAGAACACAAAACAAGGTTCGAAGATCGAAACGAAGCCTTCGAGTATGGTCGGATCGAAGCCTGCCTCACGGAGCTGAGGGGCTTCGAACAGAGAGGGGGCTTCGCCAGAAAACAACCAGAAAAGTTGCTAGAGCCTGCCAACTTCGATCAAAAAGCTGCGCAATAGAAGGTAAAAAGCTGGCAGAGAGTACTGTAGCTACAGTGTAGTAGTACTACTTGCAACAGCAAGAACTAGTACTACTTGCGTGAAGAACACAAGCAACCGAAGCCAACCGAATCCTCAAAAATCATGAGAAAACTTGCTGTGCAGAAGAAATTAAGCCATTAAAAACCTTTGATGTTGTTGCACACGTGGAAGAGAAACTCCACTTCAATAATAAATGCAAAACAGCAACAAACAGGGGCAAGAACTCCTGGCGGCGCAAGCAGGAGTAAAAGAGGAGAGAGGCAAGGCAAGAGACAAAAAGTGACCCAATAGAGTGGAATAGATTTCAGCCAAAAGGGTAGTCCAAACCCTAGGGATTGGGGTCCTATTTATAGGCTCCCAACACTAGGAACATTCCACTTGCCCCTTAGGGTTTTTACAGACGCAAGAATAAAGGAAAAGACTCTACTGCCCTTAGGTATTTTTATAGACACGACTGACTGACTGTGGGCCTAGAGTAACAGATGACTTATCCGGAAGCTCAGCTTTCGTAGCGACTACGGCTTCTCTTCTGGACAGTCGGATACAAGATCAACGGTTGTCAGTTTTGCGCCGAAACTGACAAAGCCTCCACCGACTTTGCACCAGGTACCCGGATTGGGCCGGCCCGACTCCGCAGCTCTCTCAGCCCGGCAATCGCTCACCGCCCGTGTACCTGAGTCAACCCTGGTCAACATCCCAGTGGGTCTTCTACTACTTCTGGCCCATGTACCCGGATTGGGCCAGCCCGACTTCGCAGCCTCCTCTGCCCGACAGTCGCTTGCTGCCCGTGTACCTGAGTCACACGCGGCCCATGAAACAGTAGATCTCCTCTCTTCTTCAGTCCTCTTTGACTATCGTTGACAATGACTCATCACTTCTGGAGCCATGAGGCCCACGCTATTTAGCATGGCTCCTCACTGGGTGCTAAGGACTGTTAACAATAGGTGGCGATCCTACAAATCAAAGTTGAAGAAACAATATTACAACTGTGAAGAGAGATCTCTAGATGAAATTATAAATGGGAAACCAAGCAAAGTGAATGAACTTCAATGGAAAGCCCTTGTTGGATTTTGGTGTCGAGAACCACATAAGGTACCACCCTTTTATTCATCATTTATATGCATGATGAAAGTAACAAGTGTAACATCACTTCATCACTCTTTTATTTGCAGAAAGTATGTGCGATAAACTCTAGGATCGCAAAAGAACAGAAAAATACACACACATCTGGGAGAAAAAGCCATGCTAGGCTTAAAAAAGAGATGGTGGGATATATTCATCCCAAGTTACTTCTTGTATTCACATTCATCTAATTCAGATCTGTAATGAGCCCCACTTTTGTATGTTGTGCAGGAAGTTAACCATAAAAGGAAGATTAATAGGCTTGAATTATGGGAGGCTGCTCACAAGAAAAAGAATGGCAGATTCACTACTCACAAAGTGGATGCACTAATGGTACATTTTATGATCCTAAGCATTTATGTTCGATCTGAATTTCTGTTTACCATTTTTTGACCTCGCACTGTTTTTATTTCTATAGAACGCATCATATGAGGAATTAGAAAAAAGGCAATAAATGAACAATGGTAATCTTTCAGCGCAAGATTTTAATGAGGTCTTCAATGGGATAGTTGCTAAGGAGTTAAAAGCACGAGGGTACTATGATGATAAGTACTGGAGTGAAGTTCGAGTGTCCCAAGGTCTAACTTTTGTCACTCAAACTGCGGAAGAAAGAAGGTACCAAGATAAACTAAATGAAATGGAGAATAAGATGAAACACATGGGTGGTTTCATGAAGTACTGGCTTGGTTTCATGATAAAAAAGTTTCCTAAAGAGGATTTCATAAAAGAAATGGTAGCCAATCTACATGATGATGAAGTAAGCATTTGTTTCTTTTTCAGAATGGCAACTACATATTTTTTCTCATTGATAGCAGTGATTACAAGTAAGCCCTCCTTCTCTTACTTGTTTTTTTTCAAGGATGAACCTGTAGAACCAGAAATTCATACTGATGGCAGCGCTGCACACACAATTGGTAATGTGCACTCTCCGACAAATGAAGTGTAGGTAATACATCACCTACTTTCTGTCATGTGTATTCATCTACATCATTACTATTAAAGTTTATACTAATGGATTATGTAATATGGTTTATTATACTTTGCAGCACGATACATCCACCGAAGACCGTATGCCTTTACCTACTAACCATGTGGTTGCAACGGTATGCAGTACATCATGCAAACTAAATCTCACAGTAATTATGTAATTTAATTCCCAACATTTGAACATGCTTATAAGTACTGTGTTATGTTCCTTGTTTGGCTCTTGTTTACTACAGGAGGAACAAATTCATAGTTCTGTTCATGAAGGTAACTATGTTAATGCAGCCACAAATATTTCCCAAGATCCCATATTGACAAACATGGTATGTCTAGACTAACATTGCAATGTTAATCTATATTGGCTAAACTTATTTTACTGATGATGTATTTTGACTAATATAAGTTATGTTTATTCTAGAGGACTCGAAGAGTTAAAGCCCCTAGTTTGAGCCAATCTGATTCGGTATGCTTCTATTCTGCTTGTTTCTTTTGTAATTAAATTATTTAAATTACAAAATCTTACCTTCTTGTTTTGCAAAATGGTAGAGCCATTCTCCAATCTATCTTATTTCCCTAAGAAACAAAGGAAGAATTGTGGCCAAAGCGCGGTTGGTGACAACTGATTGCAAACGAGAGATTGGAGGAACCATGCTTGGAAAGGAATACGTTGGGGTTTATGTTGAAGGTCTTGAAAACGTTGATGTTAGAAATAAAGGAGATGAGCTTATACCTAGACCTATTTTTGAGATTCGTAAACTAGTAGATGCTATTGGCTATACTATACCTTGGCCCCATTCACATGTAAGATTTTTTCTAAAGAATAAACCTTCAATTCCGTAATATCTTCAACTTGTGGTATTCATCTAACCTCATGCCCCATTGCAGGTGAAGAAAATTACAATGGACACCAGCAAGAATGGACAATGAAGCATAGTTTATATTTGTTAGTGAAATAAATTTAGAAATATTTGTGTGATAGTCACTATTTCTATGTTTCTTTAGCAAGGCAATAGTCTTGTTCACAATAACTTAATTACTGCACTAGTTGGTTCAAAGTACTCATCATATCATTTATTTGCAAATTATTATCCAAATAGAAAATCTGCTTTGCTCACTTTTTGGTTTCATATTATGGCCATTGACCTACATACAGTATACCATGCACTTGGCACAATTCATGGAAAGGTGTGGACAAGAGGACTAATGTTTCAATGGTTAGTTTTTTCTTTACCATTCTTGTCTTCCTGCCATTTAATTTCATGTTGATCACCAATTTACTTATATTATGTTATTAGCTTCCTTTCTCTGTTGTGCTTGAATAATTGAAATTTGTCCATATAACTTCATCAGATTATGTTTATTTATCACCCCTTATTTGTTAGGCCTCACTACAGTTTTTTGATAAACTCATTCTCTGAAACACTCATATGTATAAGTTTCTTTGCTGCATTTCATCCTATCCTGAATTGGCTCCAGTTCAATTTAGGGTTATTTGCTAGGTAAGACAATTGATGTTGCTGCTATTAGTACACCTGCAAATTCAATGTTTCTTTTCCCCTAAAATATGTTGATATCTGAAAGATACTTCATTTCGACTTCCACTTTGCATCCCCCTACATATGATTTATGGCATGGGTTATATACTAACACATATTAATAATTTTTCAGGTCATAGATGATTTTGTGCCAATTATTTCTAGGGTACAATCTGTGATGTCCTCGAGTGCAGCTAAAGGAGAAATTTGCTATGTACAAGAACCTGAAGCGGGAAAAGATTCACACTGAAATGATGAGCCAACACTCCTGGTGACCATGATGCTGAAGTTTTGTTGAACAAGAGTTAAACATATGTTCAGTTTGGACAGGCTTTTGCATGAATAATGCCATCCCGTGCAAATACATGTACCAAATTTGTATTTGCCACGATGTGCATTGCTTTCTTATAATATTTATGCATATTTATTACAAAGATTCAAGGTTATGATACAGAATTGTCAAATGAAATGAAATTGTTAGCAACTTTTCCTTATTGGCTTGATACTGATCAAGGGAATGCAATAATGATTGACTTCAATATGTAGTCTGTGTATTCTGATTGGTCCATATTTTTGGTGAAGCAAATAATTGTTGGTCAATTATTTCCAATAGATCATTTATTTATAAAACATTATCTGATAATAAAATATAAATATATATTACAATTATGTATGCAAATAAAAATCATTATATATTAGTACACATGAAAATATATGTATCTATAAACCGTCTCTATAATTCTTAATACACAATGTGATGTAACTACTAAACATGTCTATATCCGTAGACGCGTAATTATAATGTATCTATGATATTGTTTCTACATTTGTTAACACACATTGTGGTGTTAATACAAAACGTGTCACCTGCCATATCATCCGCCACGTCACGTGCCATGTCAATCGCCACGTCATCTTCCACGTAATTTGCCACATCATCCGCCATGTCATCTTCCACGTCATGTGCCACGTCACGTGCCACATCATCTGCCATGTCATGTTCCGCCCTCTACAAATTTGTCTCTATACTTATTACTGCGCAATAAGGCGTCCTTATAAAACACATCTATATTATTAGACTTAATTTGTATATGTATCTATAAATTGTATCTACATTTATTAACATGAATGAAATGTCACAATGCTACGTAACTACATCACTACAGACGTTTTATACATGTGTCTACTAAATTGTATCTAACATTATAGATATGCAAATAACGTGTTTATAGACTGTCTCTTTCTTTCATAGCAACGCATAAATAATTCATCTCTACAAGGTCTGACGCGGTACGTACGAAGACGCTTCTAACACGCTTTATGAAAGCGTGTCTATATTGACATAGAGATGAAATAAAGCGTGTCTAGACCCTAATTCTGGCGTAGCTACAGGGGGTGTTTTCTAGTAGTGGGTGAAGAGCGATCGACGGCGACCGGCGACGAGAAGGAGCGGCGGAGCTGCTCGGGTTCCCCGTCGGTGATGGGCTACGGCGGTCTTCACGGCCAACGGGGTCATGGCCGAGGATGGGCGGGCCATGGCGGTTCTGGAGGTGGCGACGGCGAGGACGATGACGGCTCGGGTCGCCGACGAGGAGCTGCCAGATTGCGGACAGAGGAGGTGGCGGGTTTTGCGTCGTAGCGCTTCGGGTGGGCGAGATGGGGGCTGAAATGGGGATGAAAAATTGCGGCGAGGTCGGTGGTATAAATAGGGGTCGCCGACGGTGAAAGGGGAAGGTCGAAAGAGGGAAACCGAGGGGGGTTTCCAATTTACGCCGGCGAGCCCTCCATTCGCTCGGATCCTTACCAAACATGGTGAAAACGTGTTGATTCAAGGTGGAATGGGATCGCCGGTGGTCGGGGAAGGTGATCCCGCGTTCAATTATGCGAATCCGGGCGGTCGGCAGTGGATTAGGGAGGGGATCACCGGATTTTTGAAAGGGCGAGGAAGGTTTCCATCGAGGAAGATGGAACTGACAGGTGGGGGCCACCTATCAGTGGCTGTTGGCGAAACCGAGCGCGCCGACAGGCGGACCAAGGCTGCTAGAGACCGAGCGGCGAGCGTGTGCGGCTGACATGCGGGGTCGATTGGGCGTGGCGCGTGGGAGAGGAGAGGGAACGGCGCCGATAGGGAGGGTCCACCCTTCAGCGAGAGCGGGACTGGGTTGGGCCGGGTTGGAGGGGAATTCAGGGTTGCGGCCCAATAAGATTAAAAATGCATTTTCTATTTAATTTAATTCCAGAAATTCATATATTCTTGTAGAGCTTGAAATATTGTTTCTAAAATTTTGTAAAAATTCTCAAAAATATTTCTTGGCCTCTAGATTCCACCATAAATTTTTCAGTTTCAAATCTAAAATATTTCTCCCTATTTTGTTTTAATTGGGATCTTTTGGCCTTTTCTTTAATTAAATAAATCCTTTTTATTTCAGAAAATTTATTTCCCTAATTTTTATTTTATTTTTAATTTTGGGATGTTACAACATGTGTCTAGAGAGTCCAACTCGATAGCAAATGATTTGGCTCAGCAAGCATCTGGTTACCAAATTAAAAGAGGTAAATTTTTCGCACAAGAAAAACCGATACTTGACTTTATTTTACCATGCGAGTCAGAGCACATCGGTCTGACCGGCCATGCCAGGCCAGTCTGACTGTCCCGTGTCAGTAGGTTTTAGGGCACGAGGGGCAGGTTGAAGTTTATAATTTGAACTCCAATTCGAGCGAGGATTCGGCGAGTATTTGAGAGATCATAGCAAGCGGGTTGATCGGAAAGTTCGGTGGCAAGCATTCAAATTTGTATTACTCAACGATGAGTTTTATCGCCGAACTATTGATGGAGTACTTTTGAGATGTTTGAATGCCGGTCAGTCTAGACTTTCTGTGGGTGAAGTACATGAAGGTCATTGTGGTAATCATCAGTCGGTATAGAAAATGAGTTGGATGCTCAAAAGAGCGGGTTTTTATTAGCCGACTATGATGGAGGACTGTTTTAAGTACTATAGAGGATGTGAAGTTTGTCAAAAGTTTGGTAATATCCAACTTTCTCCAACATCTTTCCTTAATGTTATTTTCAAACAATGGCCGTTCTGAGGTTGGGCCTTGGACATCTTCGACCAAATTTATCCTTCCTCTTCAAAAGGGCATCGGTTCGTGTTGATGGCTACAGATTACTTCACTAAGTGGACCGAGGTCGTGCCTCTCTAGAACATGACACAAAATGAGGTAGTTGATTTCTTCTTGAAGCACATTATACATAGATTCGGTATTCCTCAAACTCTTACTACAGATCAGGGTGCTTCATTTGTTTTTAAAGAAGTATGTGATTTTGTCGAATCTTATGGTATAAAGTTGATAAACTCTTCACCATACTATGCTCAGGCCAATGGTCATGTCGAGTCTAGTAATAAAACTGTGATTAAGCTCGTTAAGAAAAGATTGAAGAGTTTCCTAGAAGTTGGCATGAAGTGCTTTCTAAGGCATTATGGGCATGTAGAGTTGCAAACATGGTGCCCCCAAGGTAAGTCCATGTGAGTGGGTGTATGGACAAGAAGTCGTTTTACCCATAGAGGTGAATCTTGGCTCTTTGAGGTTTCTTAAGAAAAATGACATATCGGTCGATGAATATGAAACTCTTTTGAAGGATAATTTAGAAGAGGTTACCGATAAGAGACTAAGAGCTCTAGAGGCTATAGAAAGAAATAAAAGAAGAGGACCTAGAGCTTACAACAAAAAGGTGAGAGCAAAATCGTTTCAAGTAGGTGACTTGGTTTGGAAGACGATTTTGCCTTTAGGCACTAAGAGCTTACAACAAAAAGGTGAGAGCAAAATCCTTTTAGAGTTGTTGAAATTGCTCCAGGTAACGCATATTTGCTAGAGTCTTTGCAAGGAGAGCGATTTCGTAGAGCTTTGAATGGTAGGTATTTGAAGAAAGTACTTCCCGAGTGTGTGACAAGATGCTTGAAGTGTCAAAAGACCGATATGGAGTATATCGTCCTTAGTTCGTTGTGCTTTTGGCTCACTAAAGTTTGCCAAAACTCAGGGGGGTATGTGTTGATAGCAAGAAATGGCATTAATGGTTAAATTTGCCAAAATATCGATTTTGGTAAATTGGACCTAAAATATGCCAAGACCTGGCATAGGACGGTCCAACCGGCCATGTAGGCCTAGTCTGACCGGCCATGTGGGCTCGATCAGACCGGCCCAAACCCGAGTCTAAGACAGATTAAGGGATTTCAGGGTATTTTTATCCCTAATTGATTTTTAATGACTTGGACTCAAATCTTTCTCAGAGTTGACCCCAGGAACGTCATGTCCAACCTCTATAAATAGAGGTAAGGCCGATTCAAGGGCTCTCCCCCCAAAAAAAAAACCTAATAGAACCAATCTATTATTTACCTTGAATCGCATTTACATTCAATCTACTTTTCTTGCAGTAAGTCCTTGTCGATATGCTTGTGAATCATCTGTTTCATCCACGTAACGGAATTCTATCATTTTATCGGTTTTTATTGGTGATTTGGTCTCTTGGCCGAATTACCTCTAGTTCCTTGGTGTTTCTTGTAGTGTTTTATCTCTCCTATCTTCGCCAAGAACTCTTCCTACCAGCCATCCATGGCAAAACGGTCGCCGGCACATTGCGGTTCGACCGGCGACATGAGGTCGGTCTGACTAGGCTTTGTAGGAGGCTTCAGGCTCCTTCGTGCCGGACGCCGAAGCCTTTTATACGGAGTTCGTCATGCCCTCTGGTCTAACCGGAGCCCACCCTTCGGTCTGACCGACTAAAGGCTAGGGTTCGCACTGGAGGACTTCATCACGCCGGAGCCCGGTACACCGAAAACCACTTCGCAGTGAGCCCGGAGGACCCTCAGTCCGACAGGTTGAGAGGCCGAAGACCCCTTCGCACCAGAGCGCGGAAGGCCCCTTCAGTGACCCCTCTGCACCACCGGACTGACCGTCGTTGTTTCCTCGGTCTGACTAGCCTGCCTTGTCCGGTCTAATCGCTAGTTGTTTTGGTCCAACCGTCCCTGTTTTGGTCGGTTCGGTTTAATTACTTTCTATACAATTCGGTTAGTTGAATAATTTTGCTTTAAGATTATTTGGTATCCTAGCGACTCTGTTATTCCCTTACCACTATTTAAGGGTTGTCGGAACGCGACATCAGTGTTGTGTTATGCTTAGGGTTGTTCCTAAGTATCTGCACGCTTTTGGATCGTCGGATCAGCGTCCATGTGTTTGGCGCTTCGTCGTCGGATTTTAGCGTCAATAGATACATTAGTCTATCAGTTTTCACTCTGTTTTCTTGAATTCTTAACTCCAAGCACACATGAATAGACACTGCCTATGATCCAAACACCGTTTGAATGTTGGTTACCCACTATTCGGATGGTAACAGATTTTGTATTATGAAATCATAAGTGGAATATCAGGAGACATGATAATCTTGCTGATGATATATATTGTTCACGGGATTAGTTAAATGATTTTCATTACATAATGCATACATGATCCTCGTTTTTCATCTAAAAATGACAGTGCACATGCATCAACAATTCAAAATTCAGCAAACAAATATTCAATATTTTTTTGCTTGCTTTAAGAATGGCCGATAAGGAAGATTGGAGTGATTCCTATACGGGGCATTTGATTGATGTCCGCAAAAGGGAGATAAAAGCTAGGGATAGGTTGATGGGAATTTACACTTCGAGTAGATGTGTTGATAGAAAAAAATGGCATTAATGGTCAAGATTGTCAAAATATCAATTTTGGTAATTTGGGCCTGAAATACACAAGTCCTAGTATAGGACGAAGCCTTATAGTGCCGAAGGCCCATCTTCATGAGGCCTCGGAGCCCTTTTAGCGGCATGCTTTGCCGAAGCTTCGGTGGGCCTGCCAAAGGCCCACTTTAGGAAAGCTTCGGAGATAGAGTCTGATACAGATTCTAGTTGTTTTTATCCCTAAACTTGATTAAGCTGAATCTTATCAAATTAGAATTAGAGATAAGAAGACTAGCACCTATAAATACAAGGGTGAGGCCGGTTCATAGGACCCCCTCGAACACAAATCAACTTCAAACCCTAGTTTAAACCGTACCTTTATTTCCTTTACCTTTTCATACACCTTCATGGGTTTGTGTTGGAAACCCTCCATCGGCCACACCGTAATAGTGGTAAACCTTGTTGGTTCGCCTGTGAATCATCCGTTAATCTATGTAATAGATAGCTTTCAGCTTGTTGGCTTGCTTATGAACCCTCCATTAATCTATGTAACAGATAGCTACCTTTGTTCTATATACTGCAACACTTAGTAATTCAATCTCTAGGCCAAATTGGCACTTGATTTTAACTATGCTATAGATTTCACATTCAGAGCCCCCCTTCACCGAAGGTTTCCGAAGCTAGGAAGCTGGTTTCGGAGGCTGCTAGAGCACACTTCGGCAGGTCCTTGTTTCATCTGTCCGTGCTGGATTCGTCATGCTGTTGTCGGTCGGGTCAGGTCCCACGCATCGGAGCTACTTTGCACTGGGGTCACGCCAGAACGTACCGCACCGCATCGGACTTCGTTGCATCAGTGCTCCATCTCGGACTTCATCGCTCCAGCACTCTGCGTTGGATTTTGTCGTATCGAAGAGGCTTCACATTGAACCCTGTCATTAAGAGTGATTTTGCGTCGTGATCTGTTCGAAGCTTGTCTTCGGCTAGATCGATCCGAACGCCGAAGGCCCCCTTTGGTGACCATTCGCACGATATACTCCGAACAAATCAGGCTTCGTTCGGCCGATTGGATTATTTTTGTCTAGATATTTCGGGTAATTGGATTATTTCTGTATGATCTGATTACCTAGCGACTCCACCCCCTTTCCACCATTAAGGATAGTCGAAACGTGACGTCAGTGTTGTGTTACGCTTAGGCTTGTTCCTAAGTATCCACACACTTTTGGATCATTGAACTGACCCAAGTGCGGGGGCACGTTTTCGTGTCAACACACTTTTTGGCGACTCCGCTGGGGAAGGCTACGCAAACATGACAAGTACGTCTACATCCGCTATAGGAACTTCTACGACGACTACTACATCTACGACGCAGATGGATCCTATGGGGGCGCAGAGATCGAAAACCGCAACATCATGACGCCGACCCTTAAAGATATCCCCGAGGAAGGTCAGGCAGGAGATCGAGGCAAAGATGAAAGAGCTCCAAGATCTCATGCTCGAGAGCTACATCAAGACATGCATGGGCTTCATCAAGCGCGACGTCAACATCCCCGACCTCGCTCGGACTTAGGTAACACCAGTGTCGCCTCCTTCATCTTCTTTAGAGATTGAGTAAAAGATAG
Organism: Zizania palustris; assembly: GCA_019279435.1. Lineage (NCBI taxonomy): Eukaryota > Viridiplantae > Streptophyta > Magnoliopsida > Poales > Poaceae > Zizania > Zizania palustris. The sequence continues at coordinate 69,970,839 of JAAALK010000082.1, forward strand.
CCGCATCGGTAGATCAAGTTGTTAGCGCTTCGCTAGCCAAACGTTTAGATTCGGCAGTTAGCTCTCAGGTAGAGGCAATGTTTAGAAGGTTCGGCTTTACTGAGGTCATTCCTCCAACTCCAATCGCTAGTATATCCCCAGTAAATCACATCTATAGCAGAACCGACGGTAGTACCGGCAAAGCTATCACGTCCTCGGCCTCAACATCTATGGCCGAGACAAGTCACTACACTTATGGCAGGGCTAACCCTACTTACTACGGGCCGCCTCAGCCTACGCCTGCTCCAGCCTTTCCAGCGTTGCCTACGCCGCATGCTCCAACGCAAACGCATAGGCCCGATCACTTCATATATCCTAAGCCAGCATGTGAGGAAGACCCCTATGGTCAACACGCCGACATACCACCGCGTGTCGTGCCCCCGCATGAGAGACGCGCGCAGTAGGATGCCAGGACGACATTGAGGAATTGATCCACGCGTTGTTTAGGGAGTGCATCGGCTTCACGCCTAGACATCAGGCTAGGGTTTACCGAAAGTCGTACCACGATCACTTCGACACCATACCCTACCCTCGCAGCTATAGAGTCCCTGAATTCACCAAATTCAATGGTGAGGGTAACAAGACCACACTAGAGCATGTCAGCTAATTCTTAGCACCGTGTGGAGAAGCTAGTGGGTCAGACGCATTAAAACTTAGGTTGTTTCTCTTTCGCTATCCAGCACCGCTTTCACTTAGTTTTTGGCACTTCCACCAAACTCCACCCAAACATGGTCCCAGTTAGAACAAAAGTTCCATGACTATTTTTATACGGGCAAGACAGAACGTAGGCTTTAACACTTAACATCGGTCAAACAGAAATCTAGCGAGAGTGTCTCTGAGTACGTCAAGCGCTTTAGAGATACCAGAAACCGATGTTTTAGTCTCAATATTTCAGAAAGGGATTTGGCGGATCTAGCTTTTAACGGATTGCATTCTGAAATTAAAGAAAGGCTACATAACCAAAACTTTTTAGAAGTCAGCCAAGTCCTGCAGCAGGCTCTGGTCTAAGAAGGCCGAGCCAGGGATAAAAATTCATTAAAATGTTTAGCAAACCTAGGGCTGAAGTTCACATCATGGAACACTCTGACAAGGGAGATTCAGAGGAAGAGGATGATTCAGCTGATATGTATGTGGCCGAATGGGCTTGGATCACTAAGAGCAAGCATTTCACTTGTTCTGAGTTGCGGTCGTCCCCCACTAAGAGTCGTCCTAGCGAAGTTAAATACTCCTTTGATATGATTAATGCGATAAAATATTTGATTTCCTCTTGAAGAGCCAGCTTCTCAGGTTGCCCAAGGGCCATGTCATCCCGATCGCCGATGAACTAAAGAAGCGACCCTATTGTAAGTGGCATGATTCACATTCTCATTATATTAACGACTGGAATGTTTTCCGTCGGTAGGTTCAATCGTCCATAGAAGAAGGATGGTTGAAAATAGATTCTAGCCCGAAGATGAAGCTGGACAAGGACCCCTTTCCCGTAAACACCGTTGACCTCGACGAGAAGAAGGTGTGGAAAAGGAATATCAATGTGTCTCCTTCGGCTATGGCTCACAAGAAGCCAAAGGTAATGTACCAGATGTTGTTGGGTAAACACCAGAATAAAGCCAAGAAAGCAGGCCCTGGCCAAAAATGCCAAGACAGCCGAAGGGGCCAAGATAGACAGACCCTTCGAAGGATGAGTTTGGACCCCAGTGGCCAAACCCTTCGCACAGTGGATTCGGACCCCAATGGCCGAACCCTCCGCATAACGAGTTCGGACCCCAATGGCTGAACCCTCCGCATAACGAGTTCATACCCCAATGGCCAAACCCTCCATCAGGCGAGTTCGGACCCCATTGGCCGAACCCACGTCCACTTTGGGTGAACCCACCGGTGGGGGACTTCGGCCCGCAATGGACGAAAATACCTCCGGCCTGGCAAGATCCTTCGCTGATATGGTCCGAAATACCTTCGATGTGGTCGAACCCCCCCCTCCAGGCAATGGGTTCGGCTCACAGTGGGCGAAGCCGCTAGAGCCTCCAATGCCTCCGCCATACTACTGGGCAGGGGTCATGTGGGCTCCGAATTGCACCTCGCCACTAGAGTGCCCTTCGTAGTGGAGTGTTGCACCTTGTTTTTCTTTGGAGTGTTATGATTGGCAGGGACAAGTGAACATGGCGAAGGGGAACATCTTCCATAGGTTATCTGTGTTACCTCCTAATCGACTCACACAGGATGAAGCCAAGGAAGACGTGCGCGAAGAGGCGAGGGAGAGGGAGTCCGAGGCCATCACAGTCAAGGTAGGGTCTCAAGAAGTCCTAATCCCGAAGGCCCCCTCGCCGAAGCCCGACGGAGGTAAGTCCCCTAGTCTAGCTGAGGCCATTACTGGAGCCCGGTCCGATCAGCCTAATGAGGTCGATCCGACCGACAGGGTCCGCAGAGAGCTCCCCACCGAGCATAAAAAATACGAGGTTGACCCGGGTGATGCCCATTTGGCTAGAAATCACATAAACAAATTGGTGGCACCTGGTACCAAGCCAAAGCCATCTTGGGCACCTCCTGATATGTCCAAATCACAAAAGAGGAGCCTTCAACACCTACGGTCACAAGAGATGCGCGAGAAGAAGGCCAAGGATGAGCGAGACGCCATATTCGAGGAAATATGCCTTCGGCCAGTCATGATGCAAGTATGGAGGCCCAAGCCAGTTGAGACGAACAACCTAGCTCCCGTTCCAAGCGATGACGATGATGACATGCTCGACGACGACTACACGCCCATCTCCGAGGGGCCCACACCTCAGGTAATGGACATCAACGTCATCATGCTTCCCGTCGAGTTTGCTCTACCACGAGACGAGGTCGAGGTCGAGGTCACTTAGTTGAACCTCGACCCACGAGATGTCATTTTCGAAAAACCCGAGGATACGGCTCGTCACCTAAAGCCCCTCTACATAAAGGGACACATTGACGGGAAGTCAATCTCTAGGATGCTTTTTGATGGTGGTGCCACTATCAACTTAATGCCTTACTCTCTTTTGAAGAAGCTCGGTAGGGGTGAAGGGGACCTAAAGAAAACCAACCTAATGCTCAACGGCTTCAATGGCAAGAGTTCTGAAGCAAAAGGTGTACTCTCCCTGGAGTTGACAGTGGGTAACAAGACGTTGCCAACAACATTCTTCATCGTTGATGTGCAAGGTAACTACAGTGTGCTACTTGGGTGTGATTGTATTCACGCAAATTGTTGTATTCTGAGAAACCAAGGGTTGGTTTCAGAGTCTGTGATGAGTGACTGACAGATTTTACCCTCTGATTCGAAGAGGTCCCTCCGAAGGGGTTTGGAGGCTGTTTCACCGAAGGGTTCGGGGCTCTGGTTGCTGCAGCTGTTGCAGCGAGGTGTGCCTGTCGGAGGGGTCCGATAGTACACAATGACTGGGTTGTACCGAAGGGTTCGGTACTTTGGGCGGTACACCGGAGTGTGTATTGGAGGTTGTTTACCCGGAGAGGTCTCCGAGGTACTGGATACACTTGCCTGCTTGTCTGTGGTGCGCAGGGGACTTCGGAGGCGACGGACAGTTCGCAGCAAGTGAACCTAGGTCAAGCGGGAGGCTTGATGCCAGGGGAGCGGCGAGCTCCGTCACGAAGGCTGCGAAGGGGTCGAGGTCGGACCTCGGGTCGAGGTGCGCCAGGAGAAGGCAGTAAGTGCGGAGTGTGACTCCGGGTGAAGGTACTCCGAGACGAAGTCCTCGGAGGCGAGGCACTTCGAAGGGTACTCCGAATGGAGTGACTTCGGAGTATGGTGGACTAAGTCCTCAGCAATGAGGCAAGGTGTTCGAAGTGTGCTCCGAAGGGAGACAGTCGAAGGTATACCCGACGAAGGTCTTAGAAGTCAAAGTGCATAAAAGGCATGGTCCGGGTGAGGATCGTCGAGGAGTGTGCTCGGGGAGAGACACTACGACGAAGTGCTCATGGAATGCTTCATGCGGAGGCCTTGGACGAAGGAGGGACTTCGAAGGGTGGTACTCTGAAGGTGGGGCTTTGGAGCGAAGTAGGCTTCGGAGCGAAGCAGGCTTCGGAGCGAAGCTGGCTCCAGAGTGAGGCTGGCTCCGGAGTGAGGTTGACTTGAGGTACTTTGGCCTTGCATGGTTTCGGTACACGGACTGACGGAGTTTGAGCTGGGAGAAGCTGCAAAGCCGTGGTGGTCCACTCCAAAGGTGTTGGTGCGAAGGCCCAAGGGCTTTGACGGCTTCGGCTCAAAACCATCACTGTATCGAAGGCTGACTTCGGTGAAGCGAAGGCCGTCAGGCTCAAGGCTTCTCACCGAAGCTACCGCACCCCTCGCGTGCGAAAGGGGGCTTCAGAAGGGTCCAAAACTACAAAGGCTGACAGCGTCTGCTCTGCAAAAGCTGGTGTTGTCCTCTCTGCGAAGCTGACAAAAGAAGCCTCCAAATAAAGTAGACTACCAGTTGTACCCCCCTGTTCTGATGAGACAAAACCAGTGTAAACCCTAGGGGTAAAGTAGTCTTTCATAGGGCTGAATAGTGCCTATAAATAGTGGAGGCTGGCTAGGTCACATCAACACTTTGAGCATTGATTGTAGAACTCCTATGCTAGCCACCACACTCTCTGTATTCATCCTGTGAGTTCATTTTGTGTTCCCTGTTCAAGCATTGAAGCTTTGACTCTGTGTTCATTTACTGCTTGAGCTTGTATGCATACTTCTCTGCATGCTTCGGTTTCTCTGTACTCCATTTTCTTGTGAGCTTTTTTGGAGAGGTGTGTGAGAAGCATGTTCGAGCGAAGTGTGTATTTTAGTGTTTGTTCGCTCTGTGTAAGCTGGAGGCTAGACCTCTCTGATTACTAGCGAAGCACTGTTTGACTTAGATCGAAGCTCGTTTTTCTTCCCTTGTCGAAGTCCTCAGCGAAGTTTGTTTAGTGTGCATTTAGACCTTCGAAGTACGAAGCCCAGCACCAGTTGTTGTCGCTGAGTATTTGGTCGAAGCCCGTAGAGGGAAGTCTGCTCTTGCGAAGTCTGTAGTGCGAAGCCTGCTCGAAGGCACCCAGTGTGCGGAGCCTGCACTGACTTAGCAAAGCTGATCGAAGTCCTCAGGGGGAAGTCTTCTCTTGCGAAAGGTGTAGTGCGAAGCCTGCTCGAAGGCACCTTGTGTGCGGAGCCTGCACTGCCTTAGCAGAGTTGATCGAAGTCTTCAGAGGGAAGTCCGCCCTTGCGAAGGGTGAAGTGCGAAGCCTGCTCGGAGCACCCTGTGTGCGGAGCCTGCACTGACTTAGCAGAGCTGATTTTTTGGGGTTGTGGGTGGAGCGAAGTCTCCTTGGCTTCGAACGTTTGCTCCTTGCGAAGCCTGTATTCGGAGCTGTAAAATACCTCCGAACCAGAACTTCGAAGGGTGTGTTCGAAGCCTGTTCCGCAGAAGACAGTATTAAAACAGAAGGCTATTTTTAGTATGAAATTTTAAGAGCTCCCATTCACCCCCCCCCCCTCTGGTCGCCGTTTCCGGTCCAACAATTGGTATCAGAGCGGGTTAAGATCACCAGTTGACCTTAACTGGTTTTGTGATCTGTTGGCGACATGGACAGAGTTAGTAAAATACCTCTGTTCGATGGGACTGATTTTGCATACTCGAAGGTGCGCATGGAGGCTTACTTGCTAAGCCAAGGAAATGCTATTTGGGAGATTGTGGACTCACAATACTCCATCCCTGAAACTCGCACCTCTCAAACAGAGAAGGATCAGTATAATGCCAACTCCAAGGCTATAAACATATTGTTCATTGGTTTGAGCCGGAGTGAGTTTGATAGGGTGCAGCACCTTAGGACAGCTAGGGAAATTTGGACAACACTCACTATTTTTCATGAGGGCTCTACTCAGATTAAGGCTAGGCGCCAAAGCACATACAATCAATAGTATCACCTGTTTGTGCAGGCACCTGGTGAATCTATAGATGCCATGTTTTCTCGCTTTGATGCGATAGTGAGTAACTTGCGGTCCAACGGGACGCTTGCTTACAATGATCATGATAGGGATATCAAGCTTCTCTATGCTCTTGATCGTAGCATATGGGAAGTAAAGATATCCAGCATTGAGGAGTCCGCAGGTTATGACACATTGACCTGTGATGAGCTCTTCAGCAAGCTGAAGTCCACATAGATTGCCAAGGCATCTCTTGCAGTGCATAGGAACTCCTTGCCACAGCCATTGGCACTGGTTTCTAGCACTAGCCATGGCACCACTACAGAACCAAGCACATCTGGCACTTGTGTTCTTGCAGATGGTTTTGCTTTGTCCTCCCTGGTCTCCGTCACTAAGGAGCAGGTGGATACTCTGGATGATGATGAGCTTTCTCTCATTGCCAAAAGGTTCACCCGTTTTCACCATGAGAGACGGGATCAGAGGAGAGGTGGTTTTAGTAGTTGTTTTGAGTGTGGCGACACTTCTCACATCAAGTCCAATTGCCCAAAACTCAAGAAGAGAGAAGAGAGTGAGCGCCCCAAATACCACAAAAAGGAGAGGAAACCCTTTGTGAAGGGCAAGCGCGGCAAGGTGGCTAAGAGAGTAGCCAAAGCCGCTTCCAGAGCATTTGTTGCTGCTCTCAGCGACATCGACACTTCCTCAACTGAGGAGTCGAGCTCTGAGGAGGAGGAGTCTCCAAGGAAGGAGGAGAAGAAGGACAAGAAGGGACGAGATTTCACCGGCCTTTGCTTCATGGCCGACAGCGATCACAGCGGCGATGAGCTTGACTCATTTGAGGTACCTCTATCCTATGACCAGCTTTCAATTAAATTAGATGAGCTGAATGAAGTAATTCTTGGTCAGGATAGATTACTTGTGCAAGCCGCTAGAGATAGAAAAGACCTTAGACTTAGGCTAGAATCTATTTCTACTGATTATTCCATGCTTAAGTCTAGAGTTAATGATGCTGAATGTGAATCTTGTACTGTTGTCATGGGTGAGCTTGCTCAGTTGTGTTCTGTTCATGCTCAAACTCTTTCTGAGCTTGAGACTGCATAGAAGCAGCTTTTGGTGGTTGATTCTAGACCTCATGATATAATTGAATGCATGAACTGTTCTTTATTATGTGAGAGCATTGATTTACATGATAAGCATGTTCATGACTTAGAGGCTAGATTGGAGAGGGCTGGTAGTTCTAAGGATGTGCAACATGTGTGTGACACTTGCATAACCCTTAAGGACTAGCTGGGCACTGTTAGAGAGCGAGCTGAGAACCTCATGACTGAAAATAAATACCTTCTTTCGGTGGTTAACAAATGCACTGAGGGAAAGAGTAGGATGGATTTTCTCTTGGCCAAGACCAAGATGTGTGCTGACAGAGTAGGGTTAGCTCTAGGTTTGGGTTTTGAGAGGATTCCTTTAGATAGTGAAAACAAAACTGTTTTTACCTCACCCACTACCCTAGAGAAAGAGAGAGCTCTGTTAGACACTCCATCAGCCAAAAAGCCTACCCGAACTCCAAAGAAAACCACTCCTCCCACAAAAAGAGTTCCCCCCAAGAAAACCACTCAGCAGAAGCCCAAGGAGCCTATGAGAGTTGCTCCTATGACCCATGAGAGTGCCCCTAGGAGAATTTTTCATTGTTCCTATTGTCAGCGGGTGGGTCATCTGGTTGGGTTCTGTTTTTGTCACATCAAGGATGAGCGACGCTCTCAGGAGATGAGGTTCCAGAACATGCATTACCCATCTTTAGGTATGCATGAGTCTGAGTTTTACTCTCGTCCTGTTTTCGAGGCTCCTCGTGCGTCTCGGAGAGGTTTTGCTCCTTGAGGTGTTCACCATGTTCCATATGGTGGTAGACCCCGGGCGAGTAGCTTTGTACCTCATCAGAGTAGGAGACCTCGTCATGTTGTTAGATCACACCATGTAGGTAGACCTCGCACTTTGCATCATTCTGATTATCCTGTGCGTAGACAGTCTACTTTTACTGTGCCTACTACTCGTATCACTCAGTGCTGGATGCCTCGTCATATTTTCACTCACCCCAGCACTGAGCGATCGAGATTTTCTTATCATGTGTAGGCGGCAGATCGAGGATTGGAGGGCACGTGGATCATGGACTCCAGTTGTTCGCGCCATATGACCGGAGATGCAGCATGGTTCTCCAGCCTCACCACAACCAAGCAAAGGGAAATATCACCTTCGGGAACAATCGAAGGAGTAGAGTGAAAGGTAAAGGTGTGGTAAGAATTAACTCGAATTTCACTCTCAAAGATGTTGCTTTGGTTGAGAATTTGGGATACAATTTGCTTTCTGTATCTCAATTGCTTGATGAGGGCTTCGAAGTGCGATTCCATCGCGATACTTTGCAAGTACTCAATTCTGATGGCGTTGTTGTCTGTAAGATCTTTAGAGTTGGGAGAGTTTTTGGAGCTGATTTTTCTGAGTCATCTGGTTCTTCTCATTGTCTTGTTGCACATTCTACTTCTGAGCTTTGGAAGTGGCATAGGAGACTAGGGCATATGAGCTTTGAGTTGCTCGCTCGTCTGAGTGCCCTAGGTCTGATCCGAGGATTGCCCAAGCTCAAGTTTGAGAAGAATTTAGTTTGCGCTCCTTGTCGACATGGAAAAATGATTGCCGCTTCGCATTCGCCAGTCACCACAGTGATGACTGAACAACCCGGAGAACTTCTCCACATGGACACTGTAGGTCCTTCTCGGGTTAGTTCTTTAGGCGGCAAGTGGTATGTGCTAGTCATTGTCGACGATTTCTCTCGGTACTCTTGGGTCTTCTTTCTTGCCAGCAAGGATGAAGTGTTTTCACACTTTCGGAGCTTGGCTTTGAGACTTTTCACTGAACTCCCTGGTGCATTGAAATTCATTCGAAGTGATAATGGCACTGAGTTCAAAACAGTCTCTTTGTTGACTTTTGCATGGAGCCTGGCATAGAACATCAATTCTCTGCTCCACGGGTTCCTCAACAGAACGGTGTTGTTGAGAGAAAGAACCGCACTTTGGTTGAGATGGCTAGGACGATGCTCGATGAGCACAGGACTCCTAGAAAATTCTGGGCTGAGGCCATGAACACTGCTTGTTACATCTCAAACCGAATCTTCTTGCGCTCAATTTTGAATTTGACATCTTATGAGCTACGTTTTGGGAGACAGCCCAAGGTTACTCATCTTCGAGTTTTTGGCTGTCGTTGCTTTATCCTAAAACGTGGTAATTTGGATAAATTTGAGTCGCGTTCTTCTGACGGGATCTTTTTGGGTTACACTACACATGGTCATTCTTATCGTGTTTATAATTTGGAGACTAACACTGTCATCGAGTCATGTGATGTGACTTTTGATGAATCAACCCCTCTGTTAGTTCTGCTCTTGAACAGGCAAATGAACACGATATGGAACAGACTATCTTCGAAGAAGAAGATCCCGGAGATTTTGAGGATGAACCCCTACTACCCTCGACATCAACCCCCAAAGCCGACCCCGCTTCAACCACTTCGGCACAAGGTCCCGAAGCAACTACCTCGACATCGGTCATCTTGGACCTCTCCAACGCACAAGTTGAGGGAGAGACTGTATCCCGCCACGAGGCTCCACACCATGTTCAAAGGATGCATCCTCCCGAGCAGATCATTGGTGAGCTTGATTAAAGGGTAACACGTTCTCATGCTCATTTCATTGATTCCGCTTTTGTTGCTTTTTTCGAGCCCTTAGATGTTAGTCATGCACTTTCTGATTCTAGTTGGATCAATGACATGCATGAGGAACTTGAAAATTTTGAGAGAAACCAAGTCTGGACTTTAGTTGATCCTCCACCAAATGTTCATTTCATTGGAACAAAATGGATTTTCAAAAACAAACAAGGGGAGGATGGAACTATAGTTCGAAACAAGGCTAGACTTGTAGCTCAGGGTTATTCTCAATTAGAAGGGATTGATTTTACTGAAACTTTTGCACTTGTTGCTCGTCTCGAGGCCATTAGGATTTTGCTTGCCTTTGCTACATCCCAGGGATTCAAACTCTATCAAATGGATGTCAAAAGTGCTTTTCTTAATGGTCTCATAGGCGAAGATGTTTATGTAAAACAACCCCCTGGTTTTGAAAATCCCAAATACCCACATAAAGTTCTTAAACTTCATAAGGCTCTTTATGGACTCAAGCAGGCCCCTCGGGCATGGTATGACAGACTTAAGTCCTTTCTACTTGAGCGGGGGTATTTGATGGGATCTGTTGATAAAACCCTGTTCACTCTCAAGCATGGCAAAGATTTCCTCCTAGTTCAGATTTATGTGGATGATATCATCTTTGGTGGCTCTTCTCATGCTTTGGTTGCCGAGTTTGCAGATGTCATGAGAAGGGAGTTCGAGATGTCCATGATGGGCGAACTCACTTTTTTCCTTTGTTTGCAAATCAAGCAAAGCAAACAAGGTACTTTCATCCACCAGACGAAATACACCAAGGACCTGCTCAAGAAATTTGACATGATTGATGCGAAGCCACTCGCCACTCCAATGGCTACATCTGTAGCATTGGATGCTGACGAAGATGGAGAAGTCATAGATCAGAAGGAGTTCCGAAGCATGATCGGCTCCCTCCTCTACTTGACTGCTACAAGGCCAGACATACACTTCGCAGTGTGTCTGTGCGCTCGTTTTCAGGCTTCACCACGAGCTTCGCACTACCAAGCGGTAAAGCGCATTCTTAGGTATCTCAAACATACCCTTGAATTTGGCATTTGGTATTTGGCGTCTTCCTCTTTGTGTCTTCGAGGTTATTCCGATGCGGATTTTGCTGGGTGTAGGATTGATAGGAAGAGTACCTCTGGTACTTGTCATTTTCTGGGTACTTCGCTGGTTTGTTGGTCTTCCCGCAAACAGTCTAGTGTTGCACAATCAACGGCTGAGGCCGAATATGTTGCTGCAGCTAGCTGTTGTTCTCAGATTTTGTGGATGGTTTCCACTTTGCGGGATTTCGGGTTAGATTATAAGAGTGTTCCACTTTTCTGTGATAACACTAGTGCTATTTGTATTGCAAACAACCTGGTTCAGCATTCCAGAACCAAACACATTGATGTGCGATATTATTTTCTCAGAGATCATAATGAGAAGGGTGATATTGAACTTCAATATGTTGATACCCAACACCAGCTAGCCGATATTTTCACAAAACCTCTCGATGCTTCTCGTTTTGCCTACTTGCGTGGGGAACTTGGTGTTTGTCACCCTTACGGCATTTTGTGAGGGGGAGCAGATTTTGATTGACTTGCATATGCTCATTGTGTGTGAAATTGTATTTACATCTTTTGCACTTATATGCCTAATTTTAATTCATGAAATCATGTCAACTCAGCTCTATTTAATATGTCTGGAACATTATTTGCATGATTCTTCTTTCCAAAATCAAATCATGCTCACTGCTTAGTCTTGAAACTAGCATTTTTAGGCCGGACTGCTTTAGCTATCTTTTATCTGCTTAATAGTAAGACACCTTTTCTCTAGATGCTAAACATTGCAACTTGAAAAATTGTTCTACATACTCATGGATATTCATCAAGTGCTAAAACAATTTGTTCACTTAATCAAAATTCCAAAAAATCCATGATTTGCATGCTTCAAAGCAAAAAGATCCAGGTGGGTTTGTCTGTCGCACTACTCTTTTCTAGACTGCTTACCATTGCACATTGGTCTGAACTGGGATAGTGTAGTGTATGCCAAAATCACCGCCTTAAGCTTCTGATGGCTTTCATGCCTAGGCTTGGCTTGATTGGAAATTATAAGGTAGACAAACAAATAACCCCTGGCATTATGAAAAGAACAACAAAATTCATTGATCATCAAGTTTGCTTTTAATGCTCCACTTGAACTGGACTTGTCTGTCTAGATTAGAAATTGACTAGCTTTGTGCAGTCCCTGCTTTTACTTGTCTAGTTACCTTGATTGAGTGGTGATGCTTTTATTTCAAAATGATAAAATCACATGTTGTCATCATGTTTTTAGAGAATGTTAAATTGAGTTGAGCACATGATAATTGGTATTAATGTTGGCATATTTTTTGTTTTATGTGTCCTTGCAACTCTGCCCATTTCGAAGATATGCATCTTTTACATGCTCATTGATGCTTGCATTGCCAAAGGGGGAGAAATTTTTACGTTATCTGCAGCAAGGGGGTAAAATAACTCAGGGGGAGTTTTATCGTGCAAACAGAAAGATTTTCCGAAGGGGCTTTTACTCTGTTGAAAAAGGGGGAGGAAAATTCTTTTGTCAAGTGACATGATTTGGCTCGTTTCTGAGTTTTTTATGGTCACTTGTGAGCTGAAATTTTTCAAATTTTCTTGAACTTAAATTTGGTTGTCAATGCACTCATCACGGGGGATATTGAGAAACCAAGGGTTGGTTTCGGAGTCTGTGATGAGTGATTGAAAGATTTTACCCTCTGATTCGAAGAGGTCCCTCCGAAGGGGTTCGGAGGCTGTTTCACCGAAGGGTTCGGGGCTCTGGTTGCTGCAGCTTTTGCAGCGGAGTGTGCCTGTTGGAGGGGTCCGATAGTACACAATGAATGGGTTGTACCGAAGGGTTCGGTACTTTGGGCGGTACACCGGAGTGTGTATCAGAGGTTGTTTACCCGGAGAGGTCTCCGGGGTACTGGATACACTTGTCTGCTTGTCTGTGGTGCGCAGGGGACTTCGGAGGCGACGGACGGTTCGCAGCAAGTGAACCTGGGTCAAGCGGGAGGCTTGATGCCAGGGGAGCAGGGAGCTCCATCATGAAGGCTGCGAAGGGGTCGAGGTCGGACCTCGGGTCGAGGTGCGCCAGGAGAAGGCAGTAAGTGCGGAGTGTGACTCCAGGTGAAGGTACTCCGAGACGAAGTCCTCGGAGGCAAGGCACTTCGAAGGGTACTCCGAATGGAGTGACTTCGGAGTATGGTGGACTAAGTCCTCAGCAATGAGGTAAGGTGTTCGAAGTGTGCTCTGGAGGGAGACACTCGAAGGTATACCCGACGAAGGTCTTAGAAGTCGAGGTGCATCGAAGACATGGTCCGGGTGAGGATCGTCGAGGAGTGTGCTCGGGGAGAGACACTACGACGAAGTGCTCATGGAATGCTTCATGCGAAGGCCTTGGACGAAGGAGGGACTTCGAAGGGTGGTACTCTGAAGGTGGGGCTTCGGAGTGAAGCAGGCTTCGGAGCGAAGATGGCTCCGGAGTGAGGCTGGCTCCAGAGTGAGGTTGACTTGAGGTACTTCGGCCTTGCATGGCTTCGGTACACGGACTGACGGAGTTCGAGCTGGGAGAAGCTGTGAAGCCGTGGGGGTCCACTCCAAAGGTGTTGGTGCGAAGTCCCAAGGGCTTTGACGGCTTCGGCTCAAAACCGTCACTGTATCGAAGGCTGACTTCGGTGAAGCGAAGGCCGTCGGGCTCAAGGCTTCTCACCAAAGCTACCGCACCCCTCGCGTGCGAAAGGGGGCTTCAAAAGGGTCCAAAACTGCAAAGGCTGACAGCGTCTACTCTACAAAAGCTGGTGTTGTCCCCTCTGCGAAGCCGACAAAAGAAGCCTCCAAATAAAGTAGACTACCAGTTGTACCCCCCTGTTCTGATGAGACAAAACCGGTGTAAACCCTAGGGGTAAAGTAGTCTATTCACAGGGCTGAATAGTGCCTATAAATAGTGGAGGCTAGCTAGGTCACATCAACACTTTGAGCATTGATTGTAGAACTCCTGTGCTAGCCACCACACTCTCTGTATTCATCCTGTGAGTTCATTTTGTGTTCCCTGTTCAAGCATTGAAGCTTTGACTCTGTGTTCATTTACTGCTTGAGCTTGTATGCATACTTCTCTGCATGCTTCGGTTTCTCTGTACTCCATTTTCTTGTGAGCTTTTTTGGAGAGGTGTGTGAGAAGCCTGTTCGAGCGAAGTGTGTATTTTAGTGTTTGTTCGCTCTGTGTAAGCTGGAGGCTAGACCTCTCTGATTACTAGCGAAGCACTGTTTGACTTAGATCGAAGCCCGTTTTTCTTCCCTTGTCGAAGTCCTCAGCGAAGTTTGTTTAGTGTGCATTTAGACCTTCGAAGTACGAAGCCCAGCACCAGTTGTTGTCGCTGAGTATTTGGTCCAAGCCCGTAGAGGGAAGTCTGCTCTTGCGAAGTCTGTAGTGCGAAGCCTGCTCGAAGGCACCCAGTGTGCGGAGCCTGCACTGACTTAGCAAAGCTGATCGAAGTCCTCAGGGGGAAGTCTGCTCTTGCGAAAGGTGTAGTGCGAAGCCTGCTCGAAGGCACCTTGTGTGCGGAGCCTGCACTGCCTTAGCAGAGTTGATCGAAGTCCTCAGAGGGAAGTCCGCCCTTGCGAAGGGTGAAGTGCGAAGCCTGCTCGGAGCACCCTGTGTGCGGAGCCTGCACTGACTTAGCAGAGCTGATTTTTCGGGGTTGTGGGTGGAGCGAAGTCTCCTTGGCTTCGAACGTTTGCTCCTTGCGAAGCCTGTATTCGGAGCTGTAAAATACCTCCGAACCAGAACTTCGAAGGGTGTGTTCGAAGCCTGTTCCGCAGAAGACAGTATTAAAACAGAAGGCTATTTTTAGTATGAAATTTTAAGAGCTCCCATTCACCCCCCCCCTCTGGTCGCCGTTTCCAGTCCAACATATTCCCTCTACTTTGCACCAATGCCTAATGCAATGGGACGACGATGATGTGGACGTTGTACCAGTGGATACTTCGGCCCAAGTAGCATTGGCTGATGTGTCCATCGACGTTGTCTATGATAAAGTAGAGTGTCTATCAGATAGAGACCTCTTAGATTACGATTTTTTTAGCATGTCCGGGGGACGTTTTGTACCGGTGTCTGTGAAGTCAGCTGATATAGCACGGCTATTTCTAAACTAGTAGTCATGTCTAGTAAAAACAATCTTGATTGGCTAAAGTCTCATGTAGAGCAATATCGGTCTTCTAAAGACAGTATTGCCGAAGCCATCGAAGACTTTAGCGAAGTAGAAAAGTTAGGATAAGGTTTTGCATCGGCCGATCTTTTAGAAGAGGTCAATATAAGCGATGGTGACATTCCAAGGCTGACTTTTATAAACCAAAACTTACAGGCTGATGAAAAGGCCGAAGTAATAAAATTGTTTCGGTCATACGTTGATTGTTTTGCATGGGAGTATAGCGAGATGCCTAGACTAAGCCGCGACCTCGTGGAGAATCGGCTACCTATTAAACCCGGGTTTAGGCCTTATAAAAATCCCCCTCGTCGCTTTAATTTGGACGTGTATGACCGAGTTAAAGAGGAGGTAGAATGATTACTCAAGGCTGAATTTATTAGGCCATGCAGGTATGCTGAATGGGTCGCTAACATTGTGCATGTAGAGAAGAAGGGGAGTGGCAAAATACGAGTTTGTATTGATTTCAGGGATCTGAACAAGGCCACTCCAAAGGATGAATATCCTGTGCTGATAGCCGACATGTTGATCAACGATGCTTTAGGACACAAGGTACTAAGTTTTCTTGATGGCAACGCTAGTTATAATCAATTTTTTATGGCCGAAGAGGATGTTTACAAGATAGCCTTTCGATGCCCTGGTTTTTTCGGTTTGTTTGAGTGGGTCATCATGACTCTTGGTTTAAAGAATGCCGGCGCTACATATCAACGTGCTATGAATTTGATCTTTCATGACTTGCGAGGAGTTATGTTATAGGTCTACATAGATGATGTTGTAGTCAAATCGTACGCTATGGGAAACCACCTAGCCGATTTGAGAGTTGCTTTTGATAGAATGTGTCAATATGGCTTAAAAATGAACCCGCTCAAGTGTGCGTTTGGCGTGTCGGCATGCAAGTTCTTAGGATTCATGATTCATGAAAGAGGTATTGAGATTGACCCTAAGAGGCTTGAAAATATTAGGAACTTTGAAGCGCCGACATGGAAGAGAGATGTGCAATAGTTGCTATGCAAGATGAATTATTTGTGTCACTTTATATCTAACTTGTCTGGCAAGATCGACGCTTTTGTCCCCATACTCCGGCTAAAGAATGAGGTCGAGTTCACTTGGGGGGCAAGTCAGCGAAGCGCCTTTGAGAAAATTAAAGAGTGCTTATCGTCACCACCCATGGTAAGAGCACCAAAAGCCATAATTTTGTTTCGGCTGTACGTTGCCACAGAAGATAGCGTAATAGGATCCGTGCTAACTCAGGAGGTGGAGGGAAAAGAGTACATCATTACATTCTTGAGTCATCGCCTGCTGGACGCCGAGACAAGGTACATGTTTGTGGAGTGTTTGTGTTTATCACTTTATTATACATGTACCAAACTGTGTCATTATCTTCTCCCTAGCACATGTATTGTTGCTTGTCAAACCGATGTCATAAAGTACATGTTGCAAAAGCCGATTCTAAGTGGTAGAATCGGAAAGTGGGTGTTGGCGCAAATGTTACACCAACAGGTTCTCTGAGATCAAGAACGAACAAACAAGGAGTTTGCGTTTTAGGACTACATCGAACCTCCGGATTGGATAATAACTCGAGTAGTCCGAATGAGTGTAATGAATAACTTGTTCTGGATCCCCTTTTACAGGGTACAAAGGGGGGTATTTATAGGTGAAAAAGCATAAGGAAAAGACCTAATTACCCCTAGATTACAACCGACATAGTGGAAACTATTCGGTACCAGAAACAAGGTTATAAAAGGTAAAATACTACAAGGTAGATGATAAGCTAGACATCCCATCAATCTTGTCCTTCAGCTTCGGGGCCTCTATCTTCCATTCGGAGGGTTCTCCAAGGCTTCGCATCGCTGCACCCTTCGGCGTGGTGACTCATCCTTCGAACAACTGCTCACTAGCTTCGGAGTTCTCCTCAGCCTTTGAAGGATTAATCTTTAAGCCCTGGAAATGGAGTAATTTCCCCCAACAGTAGCCCCTCGAATACGCCTCTCTGCGGTTAACCTGTTTAGAAAGAAGGCAGTATACGGAAGGAACATTTCTATTTTTGAGGCTTAAAGAGGATTCGGGCATGTTGCAACTTAGCCGAGGACTTCGAGCCCAACGTGTTCGAACCTCCCCCTTCGGGTTCCTGATGCAATAGGAACGCACGTTGGGAAGGGAACGGTTTCGGAGTGCAAACGTCGTGGAGCACCATTTGATTGTAGCCGTTACAGCGCAAGTAACCGTTACACTCTGCAAAAGGTAACGGTCGATTTTTACGGCGGTTGCTCGCCGTTCCAATTACCGGACCCACTTGTTGGTGACAGAAGCCGAACCTGTAGTGCAAAACCAATCGAAGAGTAGCACTGGACGTGCGGTTATAAAAGGGAAAGACAGGGATTAACCGAGAATTTTTACCGCATCCATTATTCGTGATTCACTTTCCCCCAATCCTCCAACCTCTCGAGCGTCCGAGCGAGATGGCGAGAACTAGCCACACCAATCCAGCAGCAGCCAGCACCCTAGCGCAGAGGCAGGCGTGGGCTGCCTCAGTAGCTGCGGCAATGGCGGGGACTTCGAGCGGCGCTTGGCCCAAAAATCCTCGGGAGCTCCGTCCGCATTCCAAGAAGAAGATCGCCCAAAGCTTCCTCATTGGTCAATCCGTGAGCACCGCCGAATCTATTAAAGAAGCCGTGGACGGAAAGCTGGGCGCTGGACTGAGGACTCGGGTCCCCGGGCCAGAATCAACTCCGAGGCCGCGAAGCGGGGAGGTGGTGGTCTTCGAAGCGTTCTTCGAAGCAGGCTTGGGGTTGCCGGCCGTGGACTTCTTGACGGAGGTACTGGACCTGTTCCACATAACTCTGCCTCAGTTGTCTCCCAACGCCATCGCGCGCTTAGCCATCTTCGAATGGGCGCTCCAGGCAGAGGGGTGCGAGGGACGCTCCGAGATCTTCGTCGCGACCCACGAAGCTATATGCCAGCCGAAGCCACAAGACGGGCCGGGGGATTCCAAGGTGACCATAGCCTTCGGCAGCGTCAATTTCCAGCTACGGAGGGAGCATGCCCTTCATTTCCCTGCAAAAGCCATAAATGACAGGTGGTATACGAACTGGATACTTCGGTGGTTTTACGCCGAAGTCGGAGAGGACTACCGCCTCGCTGGTCCTCTCCAGGAGATCTGGTTCCGCAAGGAGGCGAAGATCTCTCCGAACCCTAGCCTGCTCTCGACAAGGCTAGGGCTGCTTACTTCGGTGGCTCGCCGCATGAGTATGCGCGATCTGGCCGAAGAGTTCATTGCCCTTCGGATCCCTCCCCTCGGAGCTAACTGGCCGATCGTGTTTCCACAGGCCTCGGAGGGGGATCTCCAAAACTTAGGTAAGACTTCAATCCCTGCAGTATGATATTATATGAAGAGAACAACTATACTTATGATTTCATACCCCTTTTCTTTCAGCGGCTCCCCTGGCATTGGCTCCGGAGGACATAGTTCGAGCAACCGAACGAGTTCTTGGAGCCCCTTCGGTGGCCGAGAAGCAAAAAAGGCTTGAGCTGGTGGGATGCTGGGAGCTGCTGGGAGCGATCCAACAGGGTGTGGGGAGCTCTTAGGATGGAGACCCCTCCGCTTCCTGACTTTGCTTCGACCGGAGCAGCTGCTCGTAAAAGGAAAGTCACTGTTGAACCATCCAAAAAAACCAGCAAGCAGCCGCCCAGGAAGAAGAAAGTAGCAAAGCCCCCTTCTCGGTTGACGCCTACCTCATCTGCCTCGTCTCTGGGTGCTCGGAGCTCAGCCTCCGAAGAGATAGAGGACTCCGACGCCAAAACAGCGGCGGCCTTCGAGAGCTATCTCCTGGACGATGACAAAGACCTAGGGGAGGTCCCCCCTGCTCCCGTCGTCGTGCAAGTGGAGTCGGGCTCCGCTACTCCCAACTTGCCTACACCCGAGGCGGTTACGGTGGAAATCGCGGCTCCGGCAGGAAATATTGAGGGCAAGACCTCGGGAGATGACTTCGCTGACATCCTTCAGATGTACGAGGTCTTGGAGGATCCAGCGATCCTACCCCACGAGGCTCCCGGAGGTACATTCCGAAGCTCCCCCTTTTTTAATCAATACCTGCATACTATCTCTGGAAATATGCTTATTAATTTTGTTATCGAAGTAGGTACCTCTACGGGTGTCGATGCTTCGGTGGCGTCCGAAGCTCCTGCACCTTCGGAGGCTGCTGCTCGAGCGGACCCTCCCGTGCCTTCGGACGCTCCGAGATTGACGGTGGAGAACGCGTCCATCGGAGCGGAGGATGCGCCTGCCAGGACGAACTTGGCGACGGAGGTCGCCCCTGCAGTGGCGGCCCCGACCACCGAGGTTGCCTCTGTTGCTGTGGTTCTGGTCGAAGGGGTAGCTGCCGATGATCGGAGTATCCCCACTTCGCCCTCTTTCATACCAGGGAGGGGTAAGAGCATATCTAGCCTCGGCCTTCTTCCTGGCCATGCCGCAACCTCCGTCGTCAATTCGGAGGACGAGGCCGCAGCGGATGATCTTCAAGCTTTGTCTTGGCTTCCTCTGCTGGCTCCGTTCTTGGAGCATTGGGATGGCCTCCGAAAACTCATGGAGCCCCTGGCAGAGAGAAGCTAGGATATCGCCAATTCGGACTTGGTCTCCGTCTTGAGCGAGGCCAGGGCTTCGTCACTCAACTCAGCCCTCGAAAGGTCACCAATTCGGACTTGTTCTTTTTGCGGCAATTTGTCCTTGCTAGAGCGGCAGCGACTTCCAACGAGGTCGAGGTTAATCGACTTAAACGGAAGGTCACCACCCTCCAGACGGCCCTTAACAACTCCACCGAGAGATCCCTCAGGCTGGAGGAAGAGACCCTAGAGGAACGGAGGGCTAGGGCAGCGTCTGACGAAGCCCTCCGGGCAGCGCGACAAGATAGCGACGCACTTCGCTCCTCTGCCCAAGAGGTCGAGGCCGAGCGCGTCGTCCTTCGAGCGGAAGTTGAAAGACTCCGCCAAGAGGCTGCTACTTCGAGCGCGCAGTTGGTGGAGCTCCAGGGGGCTCTCAACCAGGCAATGGCCCAGAAGAGCTCTTTAATGCTCCAGGTGGCCGAGGTATCTGCGACTGCTGCAGGGCTGGAAGCAGCGGAGAAGAAGAACTCCAGCATGGCGGAAGGTACCTTGGAGGCCCTTCAGGGTACCTTGGAGTACTTCGGCACTATGTGCCCTTCGTCTTCTGCTGCGACTCACGAGCCTCTTGACTGAAAGCTGACGAGGATCCAAGTGGCTTCGTCGCTAATGATGAACTCCGGCATTCGATACGGAGAGATCTCCGGGCAGTGCGCCGGCATTGGGGTTCTTCGTCACCTTGAGTCTCTTCGGATCCCCCTCGGCTCAGTCGGGGGTTCGACCCCTGCAGGCTTCGCATCCGATGACTTGCTGCGGCCATCTTCGGAAGTGGCTTCGGCCTGGGAAGCCTTCCGGTCAACCTAGAAGACGGACCACAAGGTCGCAGCTAAAGCTTGGATTGACGAGGCCCGTCGGCAGAAGCAGGCGCAGACAAGGCCACCACTTCCTGCTTCGCCAGCCCCTACCATTCCTGCTCCGCCAACCGACCCGCAGGTCTAGCCACTTAGGGTTATTATGTATACGAAGCCTTGTAAAGCCTCTTTTTATTAATGAAAAAGCCATAAACAAGAACTTGTCTTGGGTGTTCTGCTCTTTTTTAGGTTTTGTCATGCCCTTCGAGCCCTGACCTCGAACTTTTGGAAATTACCGATGAGCTCCGAAAGGAGTGGGCAAATCTCGAGGGCTTGAGGCCTTACCGCCGCTCCCGCTTCTCTGTTCCTCGTGGAGACGGAGGAGAGATCACCCTTGAAGTTTGCCAAGATGTCTTAGCTTATATTAAAGAGGAAGAGAAGGCGGAGGGATCTTTGTCCTCCGAACCTATTGACTGGTCCGACTCAGAGTACCGGGCCGAAGACCCTGCGGAGGCTGACTCTGAAAGGCTCCTGACATGGGCGGAGCTTCAAGAAGAGCAAAAGAAACTACGAGCCTCCAAGAAGAAGAGAAGTGTTCGAACGAAGAGGGCCAAGCCGACAGCTTCGAGCTCCGAAGGGCAGAGTAGCCGGAGGAGTAGCTCTAGATGTCGACAGGGTCTTCGATTTTTCCTAGGCTTGGACCAAAACTTTTCTTGATGTAAAAGTATAATGATTTAATGTGAAATGCTTCGAAAGTATGTTGTGTGACTCCTATCCTCCGACCCCCCTTGTGGGTGGTGAAGCTTTTAGGTTCGCTAGGCACAATAATGCTCCGAACAACCGAATGCTTCGAATTTACACTTATCATTTGTACTTTTAGCAGTACTACTTCGCGGCTCTCCTATTATTAATTAATTTTTTTTACGCAGATCTTGACAAAGCCGGAGCATGGAATCCATACTTTGGCCACCTTCGGCTCTTGTACAGATACTTCGCGCCCGAGGACTAAAAATCTGTTCGCTTTTAAAGTCTTTAGACTCTTGTACGGATCCTAACAAGCCGGAGGCTGGAATCCGAAGGGTGGCCACCTTCGACTCTTTTACAGATACTTCGCACCCGGAGGCCGAAAGTCTGTTTTTCTTTAAAGTCCTTAGACTCTTCTAAGGATCCTAACAAGCCGGAGCCTGGAATCTGTAGGGTGGCCACCTTTGGCTCTTTTACAGATACTTCGCACCCGGAGGCCGAAAGTCTGTTTTTCTTTAAAGTCCTTACACTCTTCTACGGATCCTAACAAGTCGGAGCCTGGAATCCGTAGGGTGGCCACCTTCGGCTCTTTTACAGATACTTCGCACCCGGAGGCCGAAAGTTTGTTTTTCTTTAAAGTCCTTAGACTCTTCTATGGATCCTAACAAGCCAGAGCCTGGAATCCGTAGGGTGGCCACCTTCGGCTCTTTTACAGATACTTCGCACCCAGAGGACGAAAGTCTGTTTTTGTTTTAAAGTCCTTAGACTCTTCTACGGATCCTAACAAGCCGGAGCCTGGAATCCGTAGGGTGGCAACGGAGCCTCTGAACCAATGGTTCGAAGGCAGCTGCCTGGGTCTTGGGAAAAATGCTTGGCTCTACAAGCATCTCTGTCCACCTAATGCGTCCATCAGGAGTAAGGGATATCCGAAGAGCAAACAAAATTCGACCCTTATCTTTACTCATAGAAAGGAAAGTTTTACAAGTGATTACAAAGGGCCCCTAAGCAAAATAACGCTTAAGGTGCTCCGCATGCCATGCATGCTTCAATTCTTCTCCTTCTAAATTAGCTAATTTAAACGATCCGGGGCGTCCTGAGCGTAAGATAACATATGGTCCTTCCCATTTGTTTCCTAGCTTCCTCGGAGCTAGTACACTTCGCAACACTAGATGACCAGGCTTTAACTCATTTAGCTTTATCTTTGGGTCATACCATGTCTTGGTGTGATCCTGGTACTTAGTCAGGTTTGCGACAGCTCGAAGCCTTGTTTCTTCTGACAAATCCAACGAAGTGCTCCTGTCATCTTCGTCCCCAGGTTGAACTACGCGAAGCGATCCACCTCTGAGCTCCGTAGGAGTCATGGCCTCATCTCCGAATAGCAATCTAAATGGGGTGAAACCTGTGGACCTGGTTTGAGTGGTTCGAATGGACCACAAGATTTTAGGGAGCTCTTCGACCCATAGCCCCTTGGGCAATCCAACGATTTGGCGATTCAGCCCGGAGAGAATATTCCCGTTGGCTCGCTCAACGGCTCCGTTGGACTGTGGATGTCGCACCGCTGCGAAGCACATCTTAATGCCCAGTTCTTCACAAAATGTTTGGAAGGTGTCAGCTTCGAACTGGGTTCCATTATCCACCGTCAACTCTCTTGGAACTCCGAACCTGCATATAATATTCTGCCAGAAAAATTTTTGCACATTCCTCGAGGTGATAGCTGTTAATGGCTCCGCTTCAACCCATTTTGAGAAATACTCGATTGCTACTACCGCAAATTTCAAGCCGCCTTTTGCCATTGGGAAAGGGCCTATGAGGTCCATGCCCCATCTAGCCATTGGCCACACTGGGGCAATAACTTGAAGCTGAGCTGGCGGGCGATGGCTCCGTCTGCCCATCCACTGGCAGCCTTGGCATGTTCGAACCAGTTCCTCCGCATCTCTTACTATAGTTGGCCAATAAAACCCTTGCCGAAGCATCTTGCCCGCTAGCGCACGAGGGGCTAAATGACCTCCGCACAAGCCTTCATGGATGTCTCGAAGTATGTCTTGACCTTTGGGATGTGAGATGCATCGGAGTAGAGGTGAACACACTCCAGCTTTGTATAACATTCCATCAATAAGCTTGTAATTTCGAGCTCTTGCTTGCAACCTTCGGGCTTCTAGACCTTCGGGAGGGTCCATACTACTTTGCAACGTGTTCACTATCGGAACCCGCCAATCTGTAATTGGAATGCACAGTACGTTCGAAGGGGGTAATTGACCAGCCGTTGGTTGCGCTAGTTCTTCGTAGAAAGCACCCTCCGGGAGGTCCACCGCCCCTGTTGCAGCCTTTGCAAGAATATATACAAGTTGATTCTCTGCCCGAGGGATACTTCGAACTGTAAATCCTCTGAATGCTGCTTCGGCCTTGCGGATTTCTTCAAGGTATTGTGCTAGATGTGGATTCTTTGCTTGAAAACTTTTATCAACATGCCCTGCGACGACTTGGGAATCTGTCTTAATCACTATTCTTGCAGCTCCGAGCGCTTTAGCCTTTCGGAGGCCTAGCAAGATTCCTTCATACTCGGCGCTGTTATTAGTGGTTCTGAAGTTGAGCCTCGCAGAATACATGGCCTTCTGCCCCGATGGTGATATGATGACGGCCCCTGCTCCGGCACCGGATGCTTGATAAGCTCCGTTAGAAAATATTGTCCAAAAACCTTCGGAGGATTCTTCCGGGGCCCAAATAGCAGATGGAGTTCACTCTGCTACAAAGTCGGCTATAATTTGAGATTTAATATCTGTTCTTGCCGTGAAGGAGATTCTGAAGGGTGCTAGCTCGACCGCCCATTTTCCAATCCTGCCCGTAGAATCTTTGTTTCGGAGCATATCTCCAAGAGGATACGATGTAGGGACGATCAGGTTATGCGCCAAGAAATAATGCCTTAGCTTTCGTGAGGCCATTACTAGGGCATAAGCAAATTTCTCGAGTTCGGAGTATCTGACTTTAGCTCCGGATAATGCCTCCGACACAAAATAAACTGGGTTCTGGACTAGCTTTTCCTTAAGCTCGACTTCCCGGACCAATACTGCGCTCACCGCTGAACTTGTTGCTGCAAGATAAAGGAGCAGTGTTTCTTCTAGAAGTGGAATGGTCAAAATTGATAATCTTCCGAGGTATGCCTTTATATCATCGAAGCTCTTCTGGCACTCCGGTGTCCACTGAAAGCTTTCGGACCCCTTTAGTGCTTTGAAAATTGGGAGGCTCCGCTCTGCTGACCTGGCCAAGAACCTGCTAAGAGCTGCGAGCCTTCCTGCTAGCTTCTGAACTTGCTTCAAATTCTCTGGTGGAGCCATCCTTTGTAGTGCGCTTATCTGTGTTGGGCTAGCTTCGATTCCCCTGCTCGAAACTAAGTACCCTAGCAGTTTCCCTGCTTGTGCCCCGAATATACATTTTTCCGGATTGAGGCGTACTCCACATGCTCGGAGGCTCTCAAATGTTTCAGCTAGATCTAGGCTATGCTGGTGCTTTTGAGCACTTTTTATTACAATATCATCCATATAGGCCTCGACATTCCGGCCTATCTGATGACCTAGAGCCTTAGCTATTAAACGAGAAAAGGTGGCTCCGGCATTCCGCAAACCAAAAGGCATTCTTACATAACAAAATACTCTGGAAGGAGTTATGAAGCTTGTCTTGGCTTCGTCTTCGCGTTTCAGCCATACTTGATGATATCCGGAATAAGCATCGAGGAAACTTAGCAATTCGGAGCCGGCTGTGGAATCTACCAGCTGATCTATTCGGGGCATCGAGTAGGGGTCTCGCGGGCATGCTTTATTTAATGAAGTGAAGTCAATACACATGCGCCATTTGTTCGAATCCTTCTTCCTTACAAAAACAGGGTTAGCCAACCACTCGGTATGAGCTACTTCCCTGATAATGCAGCTTTTAATAATTTTTTTACTTCTGCTTTAGCGAGGCTTGCTCTTTCTGCTGACAGCTTGCGGAGCCCCTGGCGCACTGGCTTGGCCTTCGGGTTGACGAGCAGACTATGCTCGATGATGCTTCGATCGACCCCGATGATGTCTTCGTCGGTCCAAGCAAAGATGTCCAGATTTCGCCTGACGACTTCTTCTAACGAAGTAGCTATCTCCGGGGATAGCTCTCTGCCGAACTGCACTGGATACTCTTTGCCATCTTTTGAAATTATTCTTGTTTCGACATCACCCTCTGGGCTTGGCTTGAGCGAGGACCCCTTCGAAGGGTTCGAGGTCTCCGGCACTTCTTCGATGCTTTCCGCCACATTATGCACTTGCCGGGGGTCCAACGGCTGCCCATGGCCATACTCCGTCCTCCGGGCTACAGCTTGGTCTCCTGAAATAGTAAGCACTCCACCTTGCGTGGGCATTTTGAGACAAAGGTAATTATGGTGCGCTATAGCCCCGAACTGGTTCAACATCCCTCGGCCGAAGATTGCATTGTAAGCATATGGAGCGTCGACGACATCGAAGATCACCTCTTCTACCCTGGCCAGAGGCCCCTCTCCGAAGGCAACCTCTAGGCCTATCTGGCCGAGGGCATCGAGAGACGGTCCTGAGAACCCTTGAAGTGGCCGGGCTGCTGGGAGTATATGCTTCCGAGGTATGCACATCTGATCGAAGGCCTGGACAAAGAGTATGTTTGCGGAGCTCCCACCATCTACTAGGATCCTTCGGACCTCCACTCCTACTATATCAGCAGAAATGACTAATGGGTCAGCATGGGGGAACTTCACCCCCGCAGCATCACTGGCGGTAAATGAGATGGGTACGTGGGACCATTCTGGCATCCCTTCGGTGGAACTCGAGGTCCCAATGTGCCCGACCTTGCGGACGTACTCGCGCCGCTGCCTCTTGGACATGCCTCCGAGGGTCCCCCCTCTGGAGATGGGCAGGACTACCCTCTTGCTGCGGTCTTGCGGGTCTTCCTGCTTTGGTGGTGGCATAATGTTGGCCACCGACAGCCGCATGGGGGCTTCAAGGGCACCGGCTCGGGCCACAGCTTGTACAGGCTCCGACCGTGCCGATGGTGGGGCTCGATCTGAAGTACCCCGCCCGGTACTTCGTTCAAGGTAGTCACCTAGAAGGGCCAACACTGCCTTGCAATCCTTCGTGTCATGGCTCCTATTGTCGCCATGTACGCAACAGAAAAAACTCTGGCGCCTGCCAGGCACCCTTTCTTGAGGCTTCGGCGGCCCAGCCTTGAAACTCTTCGCCTGCTGGAAATTGGCAGGTGCCTTCGGAGCAGAAGGTGCAATGTTTAGCACCTCCGAATGAAAATGCTTCTTTCCCCGCTTGTGCTCATTGAAGCGGTTGTCTTGAGAAGGCTGCAGGGAAGTGGAGGCTTCGGTCTCTATCTTTACTTCCCGGAGGGTGGGCGATGGTGCTTCAGCTCGCCGAAGACAGCCTTCCTCCGCTTTGGCATATTGTTCGAAGTATGTCATTAGCTGCGCCACAGAGGCCACCGGCTTCCGATGTAGTTTACTGAGGAGGTCGGGGTTTAGCACCCCTTCGCGGGTGGCATCGACTACCAAAGAGGTAGACATGCCCTTGATCTGCGATTTGGTGTGGGCGAAGCGCGTGAAGTACTCCCGGAGTGTTTCTCCCACCCGCTGCTTCACTTGGAACAAACTTCCTATGGACATCGGGGCTACGAAGGTGCCTTGGAAGTTGCTCACAAATTTCTTCTTCAGCTGCTCCCAGGAACTGATCGATCCTGGCTTCAGGGACCAGAACCAGCGAAGCGCCACGCCTTCGAGGGCGAGGGGGAAGCATTTTGCCATAGTGCTTCGCACCCCTCCGCTTGCTTCTATTGCCAGGGCATATGAGCGGGCGAACTCTCCGGGGTCCGACCCCCAGAGTACTTGTGTAATTTCGAGGCCTTGAATCTGGGGTCGAAAGGCACTCTTTGTAAATCCGAATGTAATGGAGACTCATCATCGAAGGATGCATTCTCGGCCTCTTTCGGGACTTGGATAGCTTCTAGGAGATTGTGGGTGCCACCGTCTTGAGGCCCTTCTGGAGTTTCGGTGGAAGCTTGAGTGCGGAGGCGATCGGCGGCCTCTTGCCTCCACCTGGATACTTCCTCCTGAAGCCTGGCTAGTTGCGTAGCCTCGGTTTCAGGAAGGTCTTCGTCTTCGTCGGAGGGCACCTCCGGGTCTCAGGAGCTGACGTAATCGGTCTGAAGCACCGTAGGAGGAGCTCGAGGGACCCGGGGTACTCGACGCCCAGCAGCCTCGGCGGGAATCGCTGGAGTAGCCGAGGGTCCGACTCCTGTGGTCCGAGGGGACCTTCGGAGAGGACCCGAAGCCTGACTTCGCTTCGGAGGCATAGCTAGCCACGAAGAGGTCTTGGAGACGGAGGACTTCGAACGACTCGGGAAGTCGAGTGAAGGCCTTCGGGCTGCACTAAGAAGTCGTTAACTGAAGGGTGCGCGGAATCTTGAGACTCCGAGGCTCCCTCCGTAAGCGCTCTTCGAAGTGCAGTCAGCAGCAAAGAACAAGCTTTTAGAACTTGGTTCCCCACGGACGGCGCCAACTGTTGGCGCAAATGTTACACCAACAGGTTCTCTGAGATCAAGAACGAACAAACAAGGAGTTTGCGTTTTAGGACTACCTCGAACCTCCGGATTGGATAATAACTCGAGTAGTCCGAATGAGTGTAATGAATAACTTGTTCTGGATCCCCTTTTACAGGGTACAAAGGGGGGTATTTATAGGTGAAAAGCATAAGGAAAAGACCTAATTACCCCTAGATTACAACCGACATAGTGGAAACTATTCGGTACCAGAAACAAGGTTATAAAAGGTAAAATACTATAAGGTAGATGGATAAGCTGGACATCCCATCAATCTTGTCCTTTAGCTTCGGGGCCTCTATCTTCTATTCGGAGGGTTCTCTAAGGCTTCGCATCGCTGCACCCTTCGGCGTGGTGACTCATCCTTCGAACAACTGCTCACTAGCTTCAGAGTTCTCCTCAGCCTTTGAAGGATTAATCTTTAAGCCCTGGAAATGGAGTAATTTCCCCCAACAGTGGGCTTATGCTTTGATTGAGTACGATTTGGCTTATGAACCTCTAAGGGTCATGAAAGGCCAAATTGTCGCTAATTTTATAGTTGATCACCACGTAGATATCAATTAGAGTAACAGAGTTGCTCTAATTGAAATAGTGTCATGGATACTTTATTTTGATGGTTCGGTTTGCAGAAATGGCCAAGGTATTGGAGTGGTTCTCGTAACACCTAGTGGCATGCGCTTTGAGACCTCGACCCGTTTAGAATTTCCTTCTACCAATAATCAAACCGAATATGAAACTTTATTGCTAGGACTTGAATTGCTAGATTCCATGGGTGTTAAACATGTTCATGCGCATGGTGATTCTCTGCTAGTGGTGCAACAAGTAGCTAAAAGGTCTCAATGTTTTAATGGCTTGCTAAACAGTTACTTAGATAAATGTTTAGACATAGTTGCTACTTTTGATGACTTCAAAATCTCTTTCGTGTCTAGAGAAGCCAATTCAATTGCAAATGATTTGGCTCAGCAAGCATCTGCCTATCAAGTCAGGAGAGGAAAATTTTCTATATAGGAAAAGCCAATGCTTGAAATACCTGCCGAAGCTAGAGGCTTCAAGCGGACACGAGGTCCATCGGGCCCTCCGAACCGAACCCCTTCATCCACCGGAGGGTATTGCGTGTCGGAGCCCTTCATCCGCCGAAGGACCCTGCATGCTAGACCCCTCACGCCGAAGCCTTCCAGGCGAAGGAGGCCTTCGCACGCCGGACCCCTTCGGCGGAGGACTTCGGTCCGATCGGCTCCGCGCGGCCGATCCGACCAGCCTTCGGCAGAAATAGGAAAGGTCCAAGGGAGACTCCGAAATTCACAATTTAGACTCCACTCCAGGAAAAGAATTGGCAAACCCTCCAAAAGTCCTTAAGGATGATTGGAGAATTCCAATCGTCTAGTATTTAAAGGACCCCAGTCAAAGGGTTGATCAGAAAATTCGGCGATGGGCATTCAAGTTTGTATTGCTTGATGATGTGTTGTATCGTCGAACTATTGATGAAGTATTTCTAAAGTTCTTGGATGCCAATCAGTCTAGAGTGGCTACAGGAGAAGTTCATGAGGGACTTTGTGGCACTCATCAGTCCGCCCAGAAAATGAGTTGGATGCTCAAAAGAGTGGGTTTTTACTGGCCGACTATGACTGAGGACTATTTTAAGTATTATAGAGGGTGTGAGGCATGTCAAAAGTTTGGTAATATCCAGTTGGCTCCTACGTCGCTACTTAACCCTATTATCAAACCATGGTCGTTCCGAGGTTAGGGTTTAGACTTCATCGGCCAAATTCATCCTCCCTCTTCAAAAGGGCATCGGTCCGTGTTGATGGCAAGAGATTACTTCACCAAGTGGACCGAGGTCGTGCCTCTCAAGAACATGACTCACAATGAGGTAACTGATTTCATCTTGAAGCATATTATACATAGATTCGGTATTCCCCAAACGTTCACTACAGATCAGGGTACTTTATTTATTACTAAAGAGGTGAGAGACTTTGCCGAATTTTATGGTATTAAGTTGATAAACTCTTCACCATACTATGCTCAGGCCAATGGACATGCCGAGTCTAGTAATAAAACTATGATTAAGCTTATTAAAAAGAAAATTGAAGAATTCCCTAAAAGGTGGTATGAAGTGCTTTCCGAGGCATTATGGGCTTGTAGAGTTGCAAAGCATGGTGCTACTAAAGTTAGTCCATACGAGTTAGTATATGGACAAGAAGTCGTTCTGCTAGTAGAGGTAGATCGTGGCTCTTTAAGATTTCTTAAACAAGATGGTTTATCGGTCGATGAATATGAAACTCTTTTGAAAGATAATTTGGAAGAAGTGACCGATAAGAGGTTGAGAGCTTTAGAAGCTATAGAGAAAGACAAAAGAAGAGTAGCTAGAGCCTACAACAAAAGAGTCAAACCAAAATTGTTTCAAGTTTGTAACTTGGTTTGGAAGACGATTTTGCCCTTAGGCACTAAGAGCCCCAAATTTGGTAAATTGTCGCCTAGTTGGGAAGGTCCTTTTAAAGTGGTTGAAATCGTTCCAGGTAATACATACTTGTTAGAGTCTCTACAAGGAGAGCGCTTTTGAAGAGCTTTAAATGGCAGGTATTTGAAAAAATACTTCCCAAGCGTGTGGCAAAGCACTTAAAAGTGTCGAAAGGCCGATATGGAAGGTATCGTCCTTAGCCCATTGTGATTTTAGTTCACTTAGTTTGCTAAAAGGCAGGGGGCATGTATTGATAGCAAAAATGGCATTAATGGTCAAGATTGTCAAAATATCAATTTTGGTAATTTGGGTCAGAAATACACAAGTCCTGGTACAGGCCGAAGCCTTATAGTGCTGAAGGCCCATCTTCATGAGGCCTCGGAGGCCTTTTAGCGGCCTGCTGGCTTTGGCCCGAAGGCCCTTCGGCGACCTGCTTCGCCAAAGCTTCGGCCTGAGGAGCAGGCTTTAGTGGTCCTGCTGAACGCCCACTATAGGAAAGCTTCGGAGATAGAGTCTGATTAGGCCTTGATTAGAGATAAGAAGACTAGCCCCTATAAATACAGGGGTGATACCGGTTCATAGGACCCCCCGAACACAAATCAACTTCAAACCCTAGTTTGAAACGTACCTTTATTTTCTTTACCTTTCTGTACACCTTCGTGGGTTTGCGCTAGAAGCCCTTCGTTGGCCATGCCATAACAGTGGTAAGCCTTGTTGGTTCGCCTGTGAATCATCCGTTAATCTACATAATAGATTGTTATCACCTTGTTGGCTCGCTTGTGAACCCTCCGTTAATCTACGTAACAGATTTCTACCTTCATTCTATATACTGCAACACTTAGTAATTCGGTCTCCAGGCCGAATTGGCACTTGATCTTTAACTTTGCTGCAGATTTCACGTTCGGAGCCCCCCTTCGCCGAAGGTTTCCGGAGCTAGGAAGATGGTTTCGGAGGCTGCCAGAGCACCCTTCGGTGGGTCCCTGCTTCTTCCGTCCGTGCTAGATTTGTCACGCTGTTGTTGGTCTAGTTAGGTCCCACGCATCAGAGCTACTTCGCATCGGGGTCGCGCCAGAACGTACCGCACCGCGTCGGACTTCGTCGCATCAGTGCTCCGTCCCGGACTTCATTGCACCAGCGCTCCGCGTTGGATTTTGTTGTGTCAAAAAGACTTCGCACTGAACCCTGTCATTCGGAGAGATTTCGTGTCGTGATCTGTTTAGAGTCTGTCTTCGGCTAGATCGATCCGAACGCCGAAGGCTACCTTCGGCGCACCCTTCGCACTAGACGTCGAAGGCCCCCTTCAGTGACCCTTCGCACGGTATACTCCGAACCAATCAGGCTCCATTCGACCAATTGGATTATTTTTGTCTATATATTTCGGCTAATTGAATTATTTATGTGTGATCTAATTACCTGGCGACTCCACCCCCTTGCCACTGTTAAGGATAGTCGGAACGTGATGTCAATGTTGTGTTACGCTTAGGCTTGTTTCTAAGTATCCACACGCTTTTGGATCATCGAACTGACCCAAGTGCGGGGGCACGTTTTTGTGTCAACAAGATGGAAAATCTTATATCGAAGTTTTAAGAAAAGTCTAGCTAGAAGCAAACAAGGAAACAATTGAAGAACAAATTAGATAGTATGAAAATAGAATATACATGTTTCATGGAGTTCAAGAATTGTGCCACAGGTCTTGGATGGAATGAGGCAAAGCAAACTATTGATTATCCTAAGAAATAATGGACTGAACATCTTGTTGTAAGTTTTGTTCAATGTACTAAGAAGTTAGCGAAGGACGACATCAAACCAAGAGATCCAACTTTCTCTGCCGACCATGATAGGTCAAATAGAACCATTTTTGGCTTTATTTCAAAGGCCCGATTGGAGCTATAAATGGTTTGCATGTGAGTTGTAGTGCCGAAGGAGGAAGTGGTTAACAACACATATCGACATGGATATACATCTCAAAATGTACTTGCTATTTGTGACTTTGACATGAGATTTATCTTTGCGATAGTTGGTTGGCTAGGTTTCGAACATGACACATGGATCCTTCATCATGCATTAGCCAATTTCCCTTTGTTTCATGTCCCTCTTAAAGGTATAAATAATTACTTACTAAATTACTAAGGTTTCTATTATTATTTGTATATATTGATTGCGTCGTATAGGAAAATATTATCTTATGGATTCGAATGATCCAAACCGAATGGGATACCTTGCCCCTTTCAAAGGAACCACATGCCATATAGAAAAATATTGTTATCGTGCCGAACGTCCACCTCAAGGAAAATATGAGATGTTCAATTTTTTGCATTCGTTCATTCAAAGTATCATTGAACAGTCTTTCAGAGTCTTGAAGCAAAGGTGGCGTATGTTGAAGGAAATGTCAAGTTTCTTTACTCGTATTTAGAAGCATATCATTCTTGCATGTATGACATTGTATAATTTTATTTATGATAGCAATTTACATGGTATAGAGTTTCATAAATGTGATGTTGATGAGAAGTATCTAGTACAACCGAGCAATGCCACAACACCAATACAAAGAGATGACAATCCACATGGCGAGAATAAAGATACTATGAATACCATTCACATTATGATAGCTAATGCAAGAGGGAGATAATTATGTAAATGAAAAAATCATTATATTAATCATGTATATTTTGCAAATTTGTTTGGATCTACTTATGTGGGTTAGATGTTGATGATGCATGCAAAAATAATAAAAATTAATTTCCTCTTTATAAAATTGCTATTTATACGTGAATCATTGAATAACATAATATTTTATAACCATTTTACATATAATCAACGTTTTAAGCAAACAAGAGTATTACGGACTTTTTTACACAACTCACAGCTCAATGCAACTTATCCACAACTGTTTCAACTAAATAGCTTTTTGTTTTCTCATAGCTGATATTCGGTAACTTTTTTCATAGCCATGGTTTAACCAAACATGCCCTTTGTACGGTTGTAACTGAACTTTACTCAAGCTATACATCGACGGGAAGAAAAATCATGAGCAATTTGGTTTGAAGTTTGAAGGAACCAAACTAATTCTATGGATGTTGGGAACCAAAGAAAGTGTATTATCTTTGGGGTCTAGCAATGCTGCACCCCAGAAGAAATCAGACAAATGTACAAACAACAGAACAGGCAAGCCACCAGATCATTAATTTAAACTGTTTTACAAAATTTTATTTGTAATTTTAGTAGATATGACAACAATTACACCAGATCGACAAACATACAAATTGTGTACATTCACGTAAATGTTTACAATACATCATGTAAAACGGGAGGTTGTCAGTCGTTCTATAGTTGTATGAACTCACTAGAGCACTGATGATGCAACCATCTTCAATGATGTAGATACTCTGGAGATGTCAGATTCAGTATGACCAGCTGACACGAATAGGCGGATTCCGACCGGGAGTCGACACTTGTCCAAGTTAGATCTCTTTGTTGCTGCAATGAAGACTGAATCTTCCTTCAAGACCTGTTGAGACAAAAAAAGTAAAATACATGATTACATAACTCCACATTCAAATTACAAGTTTTGGGGAATTTGTTGAGTCCACCCCTAGGTACCTTCTCTGCAATAACCTCAAGGAGCTCCAGGTCAGCAACAGCAGAACTGGTTGGTTTCTTCAATTTGAGAAAAATAATAGGTGACAAGATATCGCTAGCAATTTCGAGCCCTGGTATATCTGACAGTTCTGCACATCAAACAAAAATAAAAGATAAGTGGGAGTTAAAACTTAAAAGAGACTAGGGAATTGTACCACGTATTGTTCCCAGAAATTTCAATACAAAAGTTCATCGAAATACTGCAATAAGTGTGACAGGAGAATTACTATTTACTAACCCTTATGGAGAAGAGCAATGTTTGATCTTAGATTTGAAAGAACTGCTGGGTTCTCCTCCAGGTGGTTTACAGCAGAAATTGCTGCAGTTGCAAGATATGGTGGTAACGAGGCAGAGAAAACATAACCGGAACTGCTTAGTCGCTGCACAATCAGAGCATTGCAACCAGTCAAAAATACTGAAGATGCAAGTATTAATACACCATCATCAATATGATATTGATCTAATAATGGTGGCATAGCACCAACCTGATGATCAACTACTCTGACACTTCCTGTACAGAAACCACCATCAGTAGCTAATGCATTTCCCATTCCAGCAGTGACAATGTCTATTTTTTCAATCTGCATAGGTAATAATTAGTTAACTAGAAGCCACCCAACAAGGCTCACTTGCCCACTAAGACACTGATGAGACCTAACTACTTATTTATTTGTTGTTTCATTTTCGGTGTTGTAAAAATTATACAAAAAGAATTGAGAGGGAGGACTTACAGGAACTCCATAATGTTCAGCGAGACCACGTCCAGACTTGCCAAGAACACCAAAAGAATGACTCTCCTCCAATATAACACGAAACCGGTATTTCTCCTTCAATCGAATTATCTCATCCAAGGGAGCAACTTGGCCAGAATTCTGTATTTAGAACAGTAGTAAGAGAGGTTTTAGAAACAAATTCAGTCATAGTACAATATGCATTGCATTATTTTTGCAGGTTTATCATACAAACCGATAGCCCCCTGTTAGCAAAATGAATAAAATATGAACTAATTACGAACTAAAAGTAAAGAACTAGGACCAGTTTTTCCCACAAAAAAAGTGAAGAAAAAACTATCAATATTCAATAACTTCAATTACATTCTACTCTTGTTTGAACTGTTTCAGAGGTTACTATGAACTCCAAACAATCAAGTGTCCAATGCACTCTTTTGTTGCAACAACAACAGGGCATGGGATTTGGCTATGCTGGTATTCCAGCAAGAAAATGTGAGCCCTACCACATTTTATAACTTTCTAATGTTTTGGCCTTCAGATAAATTAAGTTCTACCAAATCTCCTAGGTATTGAAATTTGGTATTGAACGAAGTGAATAGGCAAATAACATTGGTATCATCAAATTTTGGTTTGATTCATTTTGGCACAGAACCACAAAGCCCATCTTGTTGTGGTCGTGACTTTATTGCTTAGTACAAGCAACGGAACAATTTTATGATTTCAAGGACAACATTTTTTTAAAGAAAAGAAAAGACAAAGCATAAACCAATGTATTTCTCAACAAAAACCTCTCCTGAGAAAACAACAAACCTGGTAAATAGCTTCCACAACAATATAGCGCCTAATCTTTTCGGTACGTTTGTTTCCATGAGTTAATTTTTCCAAAGTGCTCGCAAGTGAAGCCATGTCATTGTGCTTGAAGTAAACAACAGTGCTTCTTGAAAGCTGTAAGCCATTTTGCACTGCCCAGTGAACACCTTCATCACTGCAGTGCATGTAAATGTCAAGGTTAATTTTGAAAAGAGCATGAGCATAATTTTAAACTCTTGCTAGACA
Source organism: Zizania palustris (assembly GCA_019279435.1). Lineage (NCBI taxonomy): Eukaryota > Viridiplantae > Streptophyta > Magnoliopsida > Poales > Poaceae > Zizania > Zizania palustris. The sequence goes on from JAAALK010000082.1 coordinate 70,006,417, forward strand.
CAAATAATTAGCTGATTAATTTAAATCAGAACAATGAAACAACTGATAAGGAATGAGAGCACAAAATAAGAATTCACCATTTTCAAAATACGAGATTCGGAAATGCATGGTTGCTAGAAGATCAATAGGTTAGTCAATAATACAGAAGCATTATTGATGTCCATGATATGAATTACCAAATGTACAAATTTCCAGAACTATATTAAGGATATCTATCTGCACTTTATATCAGAAGGATATGACAATTACCACTTGATTCTTGAGAAAATATTGGAGAATTTGTTACTAAAATGGTGAAAAGAAGAAGAAAGGATCACTTACGCTACGATGATATCGCCTTTCTTACAAAAGGCAGGAATTACACTGAAGATGGTCGATATCCCATAGGAGTACAAGATCGAATCTTGGGTTCCTAAGAATTTTGCTATTTTAGCCTCACAGTCAAGGTGCACATCTGCAAACAACAAAAAGCTAAGTTAGTCCCCTCAATTTGCAGTAGGCTGTAGGCCACACATTACAAAGGATTAAAATATAACTGTAGCAGATACAAACCAATTGTTCCATAAAAGCCACGTGGTCCGCACGATCCAACACCATATTTCTCCACTGAACCAACACAAGAGTCCTGTAGTTCCCTTATATCAGTATATCACCCAATGTTTTTTTTAAAGAATAATGAAGAAAAATGCAAAATCATAAGGTTCTCACAATTATCTTTTCATTGCCGATCAAACCAAGGTAGTTTGCTGATGCAAAGTTTACAACTTCTTTTCCATCAATAGTTGTATGTGGTCCAGCAGCACTGATCAAACAACAGAATATCAGTGTCCAATCCTCTGATTTTTGGTATGAAGATAGTGGGCCACTGTCGCTATAATTATGTGCATTCTAAATTGTAGGCTTGGCTTAATTCTAGAAATCAATATATATATATATATTCCATGCTCCCTAGATCATAGTACCATAGCAAAACAACGATTATATATGGACTTCCCTAGTCTATAACAAATGAAGTGGCTATAAACTAAAGTCATGGAACCATAAAAATACTATGTTGCCATGATAGAGCCTTTGGTGAAGTGCATAAAAAAAACTTTGCTGTTGACATGAACAGTTAACTAGAAAAGTCTACTTTTTCATGTACAGGGACTTCAGACGAACCATTCTAAAGTAGGTGTGTCAATCCGTGCTCCCTCCTTGATGGGTGGGCAAAGAGGCTCTGGTTTCCACTCATCACAAAGCTCATCAATCTCCTGTTAAGCGAAAAAACAAACCATTTAACACACTTGATGAAGCATCAAGAAACGGAAAGACAGGGATAGCTACTTCAAAAAGTAAATAAGAGCAAGTGACGCTAACCTTCTCAGTAAGTGGCTTCTTTGGAGGCTTGTAGCTCTTCCTGGAGAGCTGAAACAGTATGGCAGCAATGAGAAGCCCTTCGACAACCAAATGCCCTGAAAATCACAGCATCTCATCGCATTTGTTAAATGGTACACAGTAATCTCAACACTCCAAAAGTTCTTGGCTGATGGAATAATTCACATTACCATCAATATGAATCCCAAAGACAACGGCACGGGCATGTGGGGCGTTAAACGCAGCAGAAACCCGGGCGATTGCCGCTGCTGTGGCATTCGCGATTGGCAGTATCACTTCCATAATTAAATGCAGCTTCCTCTTATCCCACAAGACTGCAAATTCAGCACCCTTCTAAATCTGTCAAAAAAAACAAGAACCAAATGGTGAAGAGCTGAAATAAAATTGATATACTGACCCCAAGAATTACAAATCTCCAACGCAGTCTACAAATTTTCTGCAGTTCCTCCAAGCACAAACACGCCTGGATCAGATCAGCGAAATTCTTATCTTGCCTTGAATCTCCCCAATTCCACCTTAACAGATCTCAATCCCAACAGACCATCTCACCTCTGTATCCCAGATCCCCACAGAACCAAATTGCGAAGGAGTTAAGCTCACTCACTTTACCTCGACATTGGCCTATCAATCGTCACACTAATCAATCAGGTGCACCTCTAAGCCGCAATGCACCCCACGGCCGCAGCCACAGCAACGCGCATGATTCAACAACAGCAGCAGACGAGTCAAGAGAAAACCGAGCTCACCTCGCCTGTCCAAAACCAAGAACCGCACGAACCCGACGCCGACGGAAGCAAGCCGATGCCAGTGGCAATCACGAAGGCTCTGCCGGCATTAGCGAGGCGAGCGACGGGGCGTTATATACAGAGGCGGGCACGTAGGGAGGGAGCAAGGGGACGGGACGATGGGATTCGGGTCTGGGCGGCGGTCGTTCGGGGGTGGCTGGCTGCTGATCGAGATTTGCTGTCTGGAGCGTTGGACTGAATCCGCATCGGCGGCGGCGCGGGCGCGGCGGTCGTCGCGGTCAGTCTTGGCTGGTTTCCCGTAGTTGCGTCTTTCTCGGGTTCAATGTAGGGCGGCCATACTTTATGCTGCAAGTCATTTGATTACACGTAGAACATGGTTTACGCACATAGTATTATGAAGTGAAAATGTTAGCCTCCCTTATCTCTGATCGGTAAGTTTCGTATCTAGTTTTTTTTAAAAAAAATGATCAAATTTAATTATAAAAAATTTTAGATTTACAGACCTGACTGGATTAAAAATATTTTGTAAGCTAAAATTAAAATATTTTATTTTATTATATAAATCCTAGATTTAATATGAATCTTGGAAATGTAACATACTCTAATTATCAAGATACACTTCAGCTCGAAGGGAGTTCACTCCTTTAGAGATTTTAATGTACTTTGGATAAAGCCAATATGAATATTCAAATCCATCATTTGGGTCAGTTTAACCTTTTTGAGTTACACCCTTTAACTCTTTCTAAAGTAGATTTCAGATTTCAACCATAATCTCTAAAACCTCTCATTTTTCAAATAAACCCAAGTGCTAAGCCAATATATTCTTTTCACTCTTGAATGACGATTGAGCTGGTTTTATATAGGGGCTTTACTCATGATCATATCATCAATAAAGCATCGTCAACAGACAGTTGTTTGTAATGAGGTGATATTTAGAGGTGGAACTTAATAACCAAAAATATATCATACATAGAACTGGTCTAAATGTTCTTAACTAAACATTCAAATTAAATTTTAAAAGATTTTCATGTCTGTTAGCAACACTAGAATTAGACTATGATAAATGAGAAATTGGCTATTATAGGACTCTAAACAAGTGGTTTCTCTATAATAAGACTACTAACGTTGATTGCTCTTAAATAGGACTCCAAATAATTTCACTAAGCTATAATAGGATTTTGTATCTTTTTAATCTCTTTTCTAATCTAAATATATGTATTTATTTCTAAAGTGATTTTTTTACCCTTGAGAGGCATGCTGGCTTGCCGTGCGGATCTGTTGCCTTTTTAGTTCTGACGAGATGTGGAGCATTTTAGTTGTGATGAGATGTAAACTTATTATTTATTTCAAATGACTTTGATCTCATTTGGAACATCATTATGGTACAAACATGGTTTTATGAGATGAACTAAATTGTGCTAAATACTTGTTGTTATATATTACTTGTAATTATGTATGAATCACTTTGTTAATTCATACTGTTATATAATTGTACACGGCATACATGGCAGCCAACCAGCTATGTTCACAGCCAGCCATCCCAAGCGAGCCATGACCACGGCCAGCCGGCCAGCACACATGGCAACCAGCATGGCCAGGCAGCATGCACACATAGCAAGATGCATGCACGACAAGCCAGGCAACAGGCATGCATGGCAAGCTAGCATGCCTTTTAAGGGTAAAAAAGTCACTTTAGAAATAAATACATGTATTTAGATTAGAAAAGAGATTAAAAAGATATAAAATCCTATTATAGCTTAGTGAAATTGTTTGGAGTCCTATTTAGAAGCAATCAACGTTAGGAGTCCTATTATAGAGAAACCACTTGTTTGGAGTCCTATAATAGCCAATTTCTCATGATAAATATGATACTGTGACAACGGCTCTTATACGGAAAACCCAGAGAAAGAGAGAGCATCATGTGTTTCAACTGTAAATTTTATCGAGCAATGGAACCGAGATATGCATGCAACAACTCATAGTTAGTGCTAAGAAAAGAAGAGAGCAGGATGTTTCCCTCCAAGTACCGGAGAGAGAGCATCTCTGATAGTTTAATTTCCAATAGCCAATAGGAGTGGCAATGCCTAACATTCGGATTGCTATTTTTTCTATAGCAATTTACCATAAAAAGATATGTAAGAGTTTTCCTAGTAGGAAGGATGATACGGCCGCCAAATAGTGACAAGTGTGGCAATGGAAAATAAGCCGATGGAACATGAAACAATTTTGTGATAGAAGATAAATAGTTAGTTGGTTTCCAGTTGGTTAGAGCATTTATAATTATGAGTGACCTCGTGGTCTACCTGATCTCAAAAAGAGAGCGTGACACATGAAAATAAAATTAGTGAGTTATGCATGCTTCAAACTCCTGACCGTAAGGATCTATTTTTGGGTTAGCGTCACGTCAATGACTGATTCGATCGAGAGTGAAGAATGCGGTGCGACGAAGAGTGGTGTGGCTAGGAGAGATCTTAATTTTTTTGTATCTATAATATAATATTTTTGTTATCAAAATCTATCAAAGTGTTTGCATTATAACTAATTATAAGTCTTACATCAACTACAGATAAAACTACATATGGACCTGTTTGGTTGGCAGCCACAAATTACCACGCTACAAGTGTGGCTGTGGCAAGAAAAAACAATGTCACACTTATAACGTGGCAAATTATAGTTGTCAACCAAATATGCCCTATCAAACAAATCTCTCTCCTTTCTCCTCACAGACTCAGTCTCACCCTGTACGCTAGCTTAGGGCAATATCAGATATGGATGTGCCATGTGGAGGCCACTGTCTAGTGCGGCGCCATGTAAATGTTCTTATCATTCCTTCCTTGTCCTTTAGAAATTTCTTTTTGTCGCTTTAGGCGAAGTTACTGTTTTTCCTATCTTTATTCTCAGCATGAATTAACTACATCACTTACGATTTACAGAAGACATAAATCAGATTCATCTGTTTACACTCATCTTATTGTTTTTTTTTGAGAGGCTCCTACTGTGGTCGTATATTACGTAGTGGGAAAACATACCCATGTGCTTACAACTTTCTAAAATAAAACCGGAAATTTGAGGTCTAAATGTACAACATTCTAGATAGGCATGTCTTAGATTGTTGCTAGCCAAGCTAAGATTTCAGCCTTCAGTTCAGCCTTGTATCGATGACTTTGTTGCACCATTTCCCGTTTAAACCGAGCGCACCAGCTGTCAACCAATGGCCTCGCGTTCCTGAAGATCTTTTCATTTCTGGAGAGCCATATTGCCCACGTTGCCACGATTATTATTTCTCTCACCGTTTTTTCGTGGCTGTCCGCTCTAATTGAAAGTATTTGATTATAAAGGCTTTCTCCTTGAGGCCACGCGATGCCAATCTTTCTCCAGCATTTCACAGCAAAAGTACAATCGACGAAAAGATGATATGCTGTTTCTAGCCGATGCCCTCTGCACAAGACACATTGATCTTCCCCCTCCGGGTGTAGCATCTTTTTCCTTGCCAGCATGTCTCTCGTGTTTAATCTGTCGTGTAACAATAGCCAGAAGAAAACCTTTAGCTTGTTCGCGCATCGGGCACCCCATAACCATTTGAATACTGGATGAGCAAACAGGTTCTTGAATGTATTTGCATACATATCCATCACCGCATAAGTTCCTCCCCCCCAAATATAATGCCATGAATCTAGCACCCCTTGATTATCCCGTATTGGCGTTAGAAGCTCTTGTAGCTGATTGAATTCTAGTTCTGCTTCTGCCGACATTGGCAGATAGAATAAGTTTGATAACTCGTCCTGATTTATCCCCGTTTTCACCGAACAATTCTTCCGATACGCGAATGTGTACAGCCTCGGGAATGATTGACTTAGGGGTCTCCCCGCCCAACCATCATGCCATAGCGATACCGTCGATCCTAATCCGACCGTAGGCGTGGCGATCGCCAAATATAATGTGCAAAGATTTAGGATCCCTTTCCACCATGACGATCCTTTTTTACCGTGTAAATGTGGAACCCGTCCAGCTCTACTATAGTGCTGGCCGACCAGTTCTACCCAGGGGATCCGCTCGCTGTTGTAGAATTTATGCAGGTGTTTTGTTAGCAAGGCATTGTTGTGTGCTCTGATGTTGATCACACCAAGTCCCCCTTTATCTTTTGGTCTGCAAACTTTGTCCCAGCTAATCAGCGAAAGACCTGTTGCATCTGCGTTGCTGCCACGCCATAAACATCTTCGACGCGCCTTATCAATACGTTGTGTAATTTTAACCGGCAGTTGAAACATGCACATTGCGTATGTGGGCAGCGCAGTTAGAATTGAGTTGACAATCTGTAGTCTACCTGCCCTAGACAGCCAGTAAGATGTTGCCATCAGCCTTTTTTCCATTCTATCCGTGATCTGAATTAAGTCTTTGCACTTTGGTAGTTTTGTTCCCAACGGCAGACCTAAATATGTTATTGGGAATTTTTCAGTTGTGCAGCCGAAGGTGCTTGCTAGGAGTTCTGCCTCTTCTTCGTTGATGTTTATAGGAATCAGACTAGTTTTTTTGAAGTTTAACTTTAACCCTGTGAATTGCGTAAATGAGTTTATCAGCCCTTTCAGGTTGAAAATGTTTTTTGCTGTCGCTTTGACGAAAATGATCATATCGTCTGCGTATTGAACTATGGGGAAATCCTCTTGATTGTGACAGTCTGGGGCCTCTAGAATGCCTTGAGCACATGCCGAGTTTATTATAATTTGTAGTAACTCCCCAACAATTACAAATAGCAACGGTGACAAGGGATCACCTTGTCTAACTCCTCTTTCGCACTTGAAATATGTACCCACTGACCCATTTAAGATGACAGCCGCACTCGCCGATTGGAGGATTGACTTCATCCAATTGATCCATAGCGGCGGGAAACCCAGTCTTTCCAGCATAAAATAAATGGTTGTATGCTCCACTTTGTCAAAAGCTTTCTCAAAATCCAGTTTCAGTAGCACCACTGGCTTCTTTGATCTATGGCAGCAGTGATTAAATTCATAAACCCATGCCAGGCAATCTTGAATGGAGCGTCCTTTGATGAAGCCATACTGGTTGATATGTGAGATTTGCGGCATGAAAGGTTGCAATCTGTTTGCTAGTATTTTTGTGATTAGCTTGATAGCAAACTGCACTAATGATATAGGACGGAAGTCATTTGTTGTTTCTAGGCTGGCCGTTTTGGGTATTAGTGTAATAATCGCGTCATTTAAAGGTGTGAGATCCACTCTGCCCCTATGAAACCCTGATAACAGCTTATAGAAGTCATTTTTTATAATCTGCCATGTTACTTTGTAGAACTTATTGTTAAAACCATCTGGACCCGGTGCTTTATCCGAAGGCATCCCTGCTAAGGCCATATCAATCTCCTTCGTTTGAAAAGGTATAATTAGTCTTTCGAGATTTTCGACATTTCTGAAAGTGATAGGGGCTTGATAATCATGAGAAAGATTGTCCGATCTTCCTATTCTAGTCATGAACTCCTTTCTTAATAGTATAGCCTTTCCTTGTGTGAACTTACCACACGCCCCTCATCGTTTTTCAGGGTTGAAACCACATTGTGCCTCATCCTTTCCGTTGCTGCTGCGTGAAAAAATTTTGTGTTTTCATCGCCGAGACGAGTCCATCGCACCGTATATCTTTGTTTCCAGTAGGTGTGTTTGTGAGCGATCAGTTTTTCAACATGATTTCGTAGGATAATTCTGAAGTTGTATTCATAGATGTTGAGTTGCCTGTGTTCTTCAAACCTATCCAGAGCTAGGATTACTATGTGGCATGATTTTATCCAATTGTCCATGGTACTTATTTTCACACACCATTTCTTCAAGTTTTCCTGTACTTGTCTTATTTTTGTTGCTATTAACTCGGCCTCGTCTTTAGCCTGATGATTAAAGCCTACCCATGATTCCTGAATCACTTCCATGAAACCTGGCCTATCAATCCAGTAATTCTCAAATCTAAACATACTTGGTCTCCTTATTTGCGAAGTAACCTCTATTAAGCACGGGACGTGGTCGGAAACGAATCTGTCCATACCTGTGAACGATGTGTTCGGGAATATGGTTGTCCAGTTAGGTGATGTGAAGCACCAATCTAATTGAACCAGCAGCGGATTTTTTTGCATGTTGCTCCATGTATATTTTTTCCCCCTTAAAGGGATCTCGCATAGATTGTTGTCGTTGATCCAGTCATTAAAACGTGCCGAATTTGCATAATGGTGTGAACATTGCTTGTTCCTGTTTTCCACCGATCGCATAAGGTTGAAGTCTCCCAATAACATCCAATCCCGTTGTTGTGTGAAATTTATTTGTTCTAACCAGTCAAAGAATAGCTCTCTTTCAGGTTGCCGGCAGGGACCATAAATTGTAGTCAAGTACCATATCTGATTATCCGAGATTGAGCAGAATTGTACCGTTAGATGATAATTGTTGCACGAAATAACGTTGCCTTTGAGGCGTGAACCCACCCAGCCCATCAGAATCCCACCGGAAGCTCCATTGGAGGGCGAGAAAGCGAATTTGTCAAAACGTCTTGGTGCTATGCTTCTCATTGTTGAATTTTCAATTTGATCCAGTTTGGTTTCTTGTAAGCAAAAGATGGAGTACCTTTTGTTAAGAAGTAACGATTTTACTGCTAATCTTTTGGTGTTTGCATTTAGCCCCCTAATGTTCCAGTTCAGAATGCCCCATTTAATTTTTTTCCCCATGATAGCTAACGTGGTAAGAAACACATTTCGCCACCAAGTGACAAAGAGTGAGAGCCAAGTGCAAATATCTGACAGGACAGCTTAAATAGTAGTTGAATACAAGCAGGATAAAAGGAATTCTTAATGTAGGCTGGCAAACTACATCAACCAGCAAGTTCCATATTGGGATAACGATGTCATAACAGGAAGTCTTAACATAGCATGGGGGCATGATTAAACCACAAAAAACCCTCTGATCAGCACCTCCCTTTCTCCCTCTGCTATCTCCCGGCCTGTTACTCTGCATGTTCTTCATCTTCGATCGCCTTGGTGCGCATTGGAACTAACTGAGTGCTTGTACCGGCCTGCGCCGTCAGCTCGTTCAAGCCCACCTGATCTGCAATGAGGCCACAATAGTGGGTTGCAGTGTGTGTAATCTGAGTTATCGTAAGCTCTGCATATAACTTACCATCTTTACTGGCACTTTCAAGATCATGAATGGACGGGAGCCCTGGCAGCATAATGCCTTTCCCCTTGTCAATTTTTTTCTGTGAACCCTGGGAAAAACTGTTAGGCTGTTTGAAGAAAAATTGTGGCTCTTTAAAGCCTTGTAGGCGAGCTTTAATACGTTCGCTACGTCTCAAGCCTAGATTTGAGAGACTTACCGACTGAGTTGCGCTTGCTGACAGATCAATGTTGATATTATCAGAAGTTGTATTGCGCTGACGACGGCTGTACACTAGTCTGATAGCTGGGCGTGGTATTGTCGAAGGAGATAGATCTCTTGGTATGCCAGTGACTGTATTCTGCGGTGCTGCTGGTCCACTTGTGTTGCTACCCGAAGCTGCTGTTGAGCCACTGGTAAAACCCACTGACAATCCTGAGACCTCCATGCTAACTTCTTCCTGCTGAGGTGCCACTTGCTGAGCTTCATTGTTCTGATTCGGCCATTGCTCCCATTGCGGTAAGTCTTCGTCCGGATTGACCATGTGTTCCTGCTCCGGATTCGGTTGGTCGACCATGTTTTCATTATGAAAGCCAGCATGTAGCATCTGATCATTTGCCCACTGTTGCACCCAATTAGGTTCACCCGGGAAAACCTCCCCGTTAAAAGGGTGCGGATTGCCACCATTCTGGGGTAATTCATCTTCATCGGCCGGGAAACCGTCTGCTAGTTCATTGCTAATGATATAGACCGGGAATGTCCAAGAACGTCCATCCCCGTCCATTGAGTGACACGATTTAAACCGTTATACTTCTTGGGATGTCTATAGTTTGATCAACAAGCACCTTTAGAATGACTCTACAAAGACTTGTATCTTCTGGATTCCAGTATAAAAGTTTTCCAAATGAAGCCACTATTTGCTCCAGAAAATGCAGTGCTTTAAAGTCTAATGGAAAGTTAAGGAACATAACCCAAACCACTCTCGTTGCCGGAGAGTTCCTAAAGTTTACCCCTTCATCATGCTTGACAAAAGACACTAACTGATCACCTATCCAGTGTGGTCCATTGTTGACAATACTATCTCGTTGAAATAGGGTACCCATCTTGAAGAACCCTAATCCGAAGGGGCAAACACCATACCTGAGTACTTGTAGGCGTAGAACTTGAGTCAGGTGGTGATGAATCAGCATCAGGAACTCGTGGCGCTCCAAGGCCGTGAGATTGAGGTCACAGTTAGCGATGGCAAGATCTTCGTTCAGCCTAATGTGCTGGCCGGCTAGGGAAACAAAGTTCCTGGCCTTCCTTAGCTCGCCACCACCGTCCAGCAGAACCCCTCCTCTTGGGACGTAGGCCAGCGGATCCATCGGGAAGTTGGCCATTGGTTCTTGATGTGAGGTCGAAGAGCGCTGCGAGCTAGATTTGGGTTGAGCTGGGACGAAGGGTACTATGGCTGTGGAAGAAGACACTTCTGCTACTTTAGGAGATACTACTTTCGGAATCCACCTTAGCTTGAGGCAAGGGAAAAAGATCTCAGAATCCGGTGTATGATGAGCCCTATGAACCGCACAGAGCCTTCTTGTGGTGAGCTTAGCTTCCATCGATTGCAAATCTGTTTTCTGCCCCCTAGGATTTTGAAGTGACATAGCGTTGCGGAGCCTAGAGAAAGCTGCACTAGCAGCAATAATGTGATTAGATGTGTTGCTAGCCGTGCGGCGGTGGGTAAAGGATCTCCTCTCAGACTGAAATCCTTGCTTCGTATGAGAAGCTCTGCACGTTAATGGCTGCCCCAAAGCTGAAGACTTTGCATTCTGGAGTAGAGGAACTGGCATTGAGCCCACCAGAAAAGAGTCTTTTTTAAAATGTGCACGCTTCCATTTCCCCTCGAAACCTTAGCCCCGACTGGCTCATCAGCAAAAAATTTGAATACCGTTGGAGAGTTTGAAAAGGATACCCGCTTCGCTGTTCGAACCCTAATCTGCCTACTGCGAGGTGCGCATGCAGGAGCAGTAAACGAGCTCGAGCGTGCAGCTTTGCGTTGAACCAGCCAGGAGGCTTCTTCTTCACGAAGCCATCTATTTTCTTCTAAACGCCAATCAGGACCCCCATCACGCCAAAGATGAAAGAACAATTCAAAGTTTGCTGAGGAGAAACGTTTAAATCTGGAAATGAACAACCCAACTTCTCTGGAGGCCACTGAAACCCTAAAACTGTTATGAGAGATGGGTCGAACATGGAAACCTGCTGGGGCACCTCCCAAGCATGCATGCAGGGCAAGGCTGACCGAAGCTTCCGAAAGCCGAAAAGTAAAGCGGCGAAACACCACCAACAGCAAGAAAGAGCCCTCCGGAACAGAAGCCGGATGATGAACCGAGGAGCAAAAACGCGAGAAAACCAACTGCTGGAATTTCCGACCAGGGGTGAAGTCCCACTTAGACACAAGCACCGCAAGCGCGGGATCAAAATCCAGCTCAAGAAGCGGCCAGAGGGGCCCCCGACTAGGCTCCTCAAGAAGACGCATGGAAACCAGGAAACCAATCGCGAGAAAACGTTACCTTCGGGGAGTCCAACTAAACTCCCCTGCCTAAAACTCCCCCAGTCGCTAGGGTGGCCGGCGGCCACACCCCGGCGACGGACACCCTACCGCACCCTGAATCGCCTAAGAATCGCCTTGCTTCTTACCGTCTCTCTGCCGAGTGCAAATGGGAATGGCACTCGGCCACTCACTCATCTTATTGTAGGTTGAGCATATATATAAAACACGCGTCTCAACTATTATACATACATGCACGAGTTTTATCCAGCTTTCTACCTCTTCCACACGCATATATATAATAGTCACATCCCCCAAAAAAGTATGGCTTGCCGAAAAATCAAACTAGCAAGAAAAGCCACACATGCTATATATGAAAACCCCAGCCAAAAAACTACATGGCTTGTAATTGTTGTAGTTTGTGAAAGGGAAAGTTTGTTAAAAGACACTACGTAATAAGTGTAGTATTTGCCATTGCACAACGCGGTTATGCTTTGTCACATTCTATTTTTACGACAATTTTGCTACAGTACGCTACCAACACTATTTTATCCGCTTTCAATATTTTAGAGTGAGAAACTTTTATAAATGATGGGATTACTTGTGTCTCAATTAAGGTCATGTTTGGTTTATTTAGGGATTAAATGAAACTTTAGTTTCTTTTATTCACTTACTAAACTTTAGTCACTTTTTATTTGGTTCTAGTGACTAAAACTCAATAAAGCAGTTGAACAAATACCAAAATATACCTAATCAACGATTGTTGCTGTCATTTTTCTCAACATGAGAGGCATTAATGAGAGGCAGACCATATCAATAATCTCTTTTAGTCTCTTTTAGCAACCACACGGTGACTAAAGGGCTAAAGTTTAGGGACAAAAGTTTAGCCCCTTTTAGTCACCCTATTTGACAGTTTAGGGACTAAAAGAGACTAAACTTTAATCTTTAAAGTTTAGTAACACTAAAAGAAAACATGACACCATGACACTTTCGTCGGCTAAATTAACTTTCGTCGGCTTTTCTAAAAAGCGATGAAAGAAAATTAACTTCCGTTGGTTCGATCGCTCTGACAAAAGTAAACCATAACTTCCGTCGACCCACACCTTGGCCGACGAAAGTTAAAATTTTGCCCCCACGGCGCTAATAACTTACATCGGTCTGTATTGGGCTGGCGGAAATTAATAGCTTAACTTCCGTCGGCCCAATACATGCTGGTGGAAGTTAAATGATTTCTATCGACCCCCTGCATGTGCGTGTGCCCTAACAATTCTTCCCCAATATTTATCCCAAACAGCAACCGCCACCTCCCACGCTTAGTCATCGCCTTCGCCCGGTCGCCGCATTCACACCATCTCCCCGCCGTTGCCTCCCCTTCCTGGTCGCCGCCTCCGCCCCCCCCCCCCCGCTCGACTGATGCCTCTGCCCGACCGCCGCGTCCGCGCCACCTCCCCGTTGTTGCCTCCCCCACTCGGTCGTCGTATCCCCGTCGCCTCCCTTGCCTGGTTGCCGCCTCCGCTCGACCACCGCCTCCCCGGCCCGGTCGTCGCCTCCCCTGCTCGACCGCCACATCTCTACTGCCTCCCAGTCGTCGCCTCCCCCACCCGGCCATCGCCTCCATCCGGTCGGCCACCGCCTCCACTAGGCGACCCCAGCGAGTTTTGGACTATAGTTTTTGGGGTCGATTGGAAGCTATGGAATAAGTTGTAGATCTTCGTTTTTTTGTTGGGTTGCTAGGCTGCCATTACAGACTACAGGAGATTTTGTGTAGGGTTTATGGCTACTATGTATTAATTCCATTGTTTTGAACAGAAAGGAGAACTTGTGCTTTATGGATATCCTCTCTGCTTTCTTATTTATTTTCCCTTATAATTTTGTATGTCCTCATGATTCAAGTTCGTTTCTCTTAATTGTTTATGATGGGTTAGTTTAGGTTTCTATTGTTCAGGAGTAGTTCAGATGAACATTTAGCTCAAAAATTGTTGCACGCACTTGATAACATATAAATGTGCCTTTTCATTAGAGACTTGAGAGTAATTATTTTTATACCTAGAGCATATGTTCTATATATTTGCAATCTGTCACACTGCATGGCTGATGCTTGTAGAAATGATACAGAAAACTAGCTTTATTAATTACATTTAAGTTTACCCAGCTATTCATAATAAGTGTCCCACCAACACTAATCCTATGCTATGATGAATTCACTATATAGTCTATACCATGCTCGATTACTTCTTGTCCCTGTTGACACGAAAACGTGCCCCGCACTTGGGTCAGTTCGACGATCCAAAAGTGTGCGGATACTTAGAGAGAAGCCTAAGCGTAACATAACACTAACGTCACGTTCCGACTACCCTCAACAGTGGCAAGGGGGTGGAGTCGCTAGGTAATCAGATCACACAGAAATAATCCAATTAGCCGAAAAGAGATATATTAGATAAAATAAACCAGCAAGTTGAACGGAGCCTAACAGATTTAAAGTGTACTATGAGAAGGGGTTCACCGAAGGGGGCCTTCGGCGTATGATGCGAAGGGTCTCACCGAAGGTAGTCTTCGGCGTTCGAACTGATCTGGCCGAAGGTAGGCTCCGAATAGATCTTGATGCGAAATCACCTCCGAACAGCGGGGTTCGGTGTGAAGTCTCTAACACGATACAAACACTTCAGCGCAACGTACTAGCGTGACTTCATCCGGAGCGAAGTAACGAGGCGATAACAATATGTTACGTAGATTAATGGGTACTTCACGAGTGAAGTAACAAAGCTTACCACGGTTTCGGCGTGGCCAGCGGAGGGCTTCCAGGCAAACCCACGAAGGTTGCAGAAAAGGTAAATAAAAGTAAAGGTACGGTTCAAAGCTAGGGCTTTGTGATTGATTTGTGCTGGGGGGTTAATGAATCGGCCTCAACCCTATATTTATAGGGGCTAGTATTCTTATCTGTAGGATTAATCTGGTAGGATTCGGTCTAATCAAACTTAGGGATAAAATTAGCCAGAATCAGACTCAAACTCTATCTTTGGAAATCAGCCCAAAATGGGCCTTCGGTAGGGCCTGCCGAAGCCTGCTCCTCGAGCCGAAGCTTCGGCGAGGCAGGGCTCCGAAGGCCTTCGGGCCAAAGGTAGCAGGCCGTTGGCAGGCTTCTGAAGCCCAAAGCTCAATGGGCCTTCGGCCCTATAGGGCTTCGGCCCGATTTAGAACATGTGTATTTTTGGTTCAAATTACCAAAATTGATATTTTCACAATCTTGACCATTTAATGCCATTTTTTGCTATCAACAGTCCCTTGAGTAAGGGAATTTGTTTGCTTATCATCCTTAAGGAGTTGTATATGCATGGTGAAAGGTGGAATATTAAAAGTAGTATATGCATGGCCTTGTGTTTATGGTCTCAATTAATTTTCATTTACATATATAATATATTTAATCGGACTTTGTAACAATGGGGAAATTTTTCTGTATGTGAATGCAGGATGATGCAGATTGATCCACCTTGGGAGTGAAAGATGTGAGATGTTCAACTTGTCTTCCATTCACATTTTTTATTCTACTAGACCCATAATGCATTCAACTGCATGTCCTATTTGTGTTGATTTTCCATATTATATAAGATATATAATATAAAGGATTGGAAACTTGCTCTACAAGGTCAAAAATTGATGATGATAGGTACAACTGATGAGATTGTGAAAGCTCCATAAAAAGGCCCAATATTTGTAGAATGTCTACCAGAAGAAGAGCAAGTGGTTGCACTAGTGAGTATGATCATCTCAATTTATGCTTATCAACCACTACCACAATTGATTAAACTTGATGTCATATATATGTCAATAACTCCATATCAATCATAACTGTTGTCCTTACATTATGTGTTTATAGTTGAATTTTCTCTCTGCAAACTAGGTAAAGCAATGAAAAATTAGTCAAATCTCTCCACAATATTAATAAACCCAGTCTAAAGTCTTTCTAGGAGTTCTCTCATCCCTAGCAGCCATTGCTACTTGGTTATCCTCTGTAATTACTAGACTGCGCTACACCTCGTCTCCCCCTAGAACATATGGATCTACCCGATTGAGAAAGACTCGAACCGCAGCCGCCCACCCCGCTTTGGGCATAGGTAGACGGAACACTACACAATCTCGATTTGACAGAGAGAGACTGTCTAACAACATAGACCACCTGGGCCACCGGCTTTCTCAATTCAAAATGCTAGTTCGTGTCACTCACATATGCTGTTTTAAACCAACTGAGCTAACTTGCAGTTTTTCCAGTCTTCGAGCAATGATGTGAGACATAATTGTTTCCCTTACTAGAGCCGAGCAGTTGCTAGACCCGCGTCCTTCCCCAATTGGCAGGCACGATTGCAGTCCCATAAGGTCCTTGACCCCTACCTTTTCAGAGATTCATGGAATCATCACATCACTATATTAATTACGCATTTATCGCTTCCATTAAAAACAAGGAAATGCAACGAAAAAATATGACGATTAAGGAACTTTTTCTGTTGATTTCCCCAACTTTTCCCGCATTTATTCGTTTACTTTTTAGTATCACTAATTCAGGAAAGTCCCTCCATGGAGTGCCCGACTGATGTTCTCCGTTTTACAGATCCAAAAGTGGGTAACGCATTGCGATCTCTATATTTTTTGGCTGATGCTGATAATATGCCCGCTGCAGAAGTGAAACATGTTGCCATCGTCATTTCAATCACAATTAAGTTGGTAGGCGCTTCAAAACCCACAACCGTGGGGAAAAGGTTGCTGGATCTTTATGTTATGTTTGCCGGAAGTTATTTCTTTTCAACGAGGTTCAATGTTATCTATATTGCATAGAAGTAGCCTGCCTTACTCGAGCCAACTAGGATCGTGTAACAGCCCCAGAATTAAAAATAAAATAAAAATGAGGAAAATAAATTTCCTGGAATAAAGGATTTATTTAATTAAAGAAAAGGCTAAAAGAACCCAATTAAAGCAAAACAAGGAGAAATATTTCAAACTAGAACCTGAAAAATTTATGGTGGAATCCAGAAGCCAAGAAATAGTTTTGAGAATTTTTACAAAATTTTAGCAATAGTGCTTCAAGTCTTAATCAGATAATTAATTTTCTGGAATTATTTTAAATCAAAAATACATTTTAAGGAAATTAGGCCGCAACCCCCAATTCCCCTTCAGATCCGGCCCAGTCTAGCCACACCCACCGACAGGCGGGACCCGCCTGCCAGCGTCGTCCCCCCTCTCTCCTCTCCCGCGCGCTCGGCCGGCCCCACCTGGCAGTCTCCGCCCACGCCCCTCCCGCCGCTGACCGCTCGGGCCCACTAGCCAGCCCGCCCCCTTTTTGCGCTCGGTCTATGATAGGTGGGCTCCACCTGTCATATATGTATGTAGGACCGAAAGTAGCGACCAGAGGGAGGGTGAATGGGCCCCTAAAAAATTCTTTCGAATCAATGGCCTGCTCCCAAAACACAACGCATTTAAAAAAACTAAACAGCAAAGCGAGAACAGATTGACTAAGTCTACAGATTCGAAGTCTGCTGATTCGGAGGTGCAGATTCGAAGGTTGCATATTCGGAGGTTGCAGATTCGAAGGTTGCAGATTCGAAGCCTGCAGATTCGAAGCCTGCAGATTCGAAGTATGCAGATTCGAAGCCTGCAGATTCGAAGTATGCAGATTCGAAGCCTGCAGATTCGAAGTCTGCTGATTCGAAGTCTGCTGATTCGAAGTCTGCAGATTCGAAGCTTGTAGATTCGAAGCTTGCAGATTCGAAGTCTGCTGATTCGAAGCCTGCAGATTCGAAGTCTGCTTCACAGAGTTGGACTTTACACAAGAAAAGAGACTTTGGCCCTGCCAACTCGATCAAAAAGCTATGCATGAAAAAGCAAGCCTAGAGTACTAGTGTACTGTTGCTACAGAGAAGTAGTACTACTTGCAAACAGCAAGAACTAGTACTACTCAGTGAAGAACCGAAGCAACAGAGACTCAGTTCTCAGGAATAGAAGTTGCTGCGCATCAATAAAGACCATAAAAACACTGCAAACCGAATGACAAGAGGAGGGAAGAGAATCTCACAGATTCAAGAAGAACAAAGAGAATGCAGGAATTAAATCGCAGGGAACAAGAGCCTGGCGGCGCACAACAGGAGAGAGAACACAGGAGACAAAATGACCCAATAGATTAAAAAGTGAATTCTGGAAGGGGTAGTCCAAACCCTAGGGATTGGGGCCCTATTTATAGGCTGCCCAACACTAGGAATATCCTACCAGCCCCTTAGGGTTTTTACAGACGCAAGAATAAAGGAAAAGACTCTACTGCCCTTAGGTATTTTTATAGATATGACTGACTGACTGTGGGCCTAGAGATACAGATGACTTATCCGGAAGCTAAGTTTTCGTAGCGACTACGGCTTCTCTTCTGGATAGTCGGATACAAGATCAACGGTTGTCAGTTTTGCGCCGAAACTGACAAAGCCTCCACCGACTTTGCACCAGGTACCCGGATTGGGCCTGCCCGATTCCGCAGCTCTCTCAGCCCGGCAATCACTCACCGCCCGTGTACCTGAGTCAACCCTGGTCAACAGCCCAGTGGGTCTTCTACTGCTTCTGGCCCATGTACCCGGATTGGGCCAGCCCGACTTCGTAGCCTCCTCTGGCCGACAGTCGCTTGCTGCCCGTGTACCTGAGTCACACGCGGCCCATGAAACAGCAGATCTCCTCTATTCTTCTGTCCTCTTTGACTATCGTTGACAATGACTCATCACTTCTAGAGCCATGAGGCCCACGCTATTCAGCATGGCTCCTCAATCTCCCCCTTGATGAGTGCATTGTCAACACTCCTCTTCTTCAGCTCTTCAGCACCTGCGAACAAATGTGGAAACACGAAAACAAAACACAAGAAAACAAAGAAGAAGAAAAAATAAGGTAAAAGTTTAACCCTAATGACCGAAAGCCAAACAAAAGCAAGAAGTGGTCATTATGGTTAACCAAAACGTAAAAGCTCAAAAATGAGTGCGATTTCAGAACAACAAGGATATCAACAGAGTAAAAACTCCCCCTTAAACTCTGATCCCAAATTTTCTCCCCCTTATTGACAAGTGAACTCATCAAGCACTCAATAGATACACAGACTCCCCCTGAAATGCAACTCCCCCTCAAAATATGTAGTGAATTCAACTGGAGTGCATAAGGAGTGTAGAAAGCATGCTTCTCAAATATGATTGACTGCAATTACAACATCTTACAAGTATAGCAAAAGAGATACTGTCTAAGACACATGGCATGATCAGTGCAACAGATGATATCTAAAGAAAGTCATTAGCACGCATTTTTCAGTTTTTGCAAACAAAAAGCATCACCACATTTTCCAGGAAAACAAGCAAGGTAAAACATGAGATGCAAAAGCTAACTGATATCTACCAAGATAAGCTTTGTTCAGAAACAAAGTGCTTCAGCAAACTTGTTATCATTTCAATTTTCAATCTTTTTCTTTTTCCTTTTTCATTTTTGCCAGGGGTTATTTGCATGTCAAACCTTATGCTGACCGACCAAGTCAAGCCTAGGCCAGATCTGGACCATCAGAAGCTTAAGACATTGGTCTTGGCATACACTACACTGTCCTAGTTCATACCAAAGTGCTATGGTATGCAGTCCAGAACAAATGTAATGCGACAAAGCAAACCCACCTTGATCTTTTCAAGTTATGCACAAAAAGGCATGGAATTTTCATTGTTCTCGAATTTTCATCATTTTTATAGCACATTTCCATGTTTAAAGCATACAGATGTCCAAGTTGCATATTTGCATCTAAGTCAGAAACTAGCTACAAGGCATGTAACAGATAGCAAGAACATTCAGCCTACGCATGCTAGTTACCAGAAGCAATGGTGATCATTTTTCAATTTTAAAGCATAAAAGCCATGCATATGACAGATATCAGACATATCATTTGAACTGAAGCAAAGCATGATCATCGACAAGTAATCAAAAGCATGTACCAGCTAGAATAAGTAAAGCAGTTCAATCATATAACAGAAGCAAGCTCAAAAGTGTGATATGTGAATATGCAAGATATGAACACACAGAAAAAAATACTCAAGAAAGGAGTAAAGAAGAAAGAAAACTGACGCAAAATATCCTAAAAAGGATACACAACACCCAAATCCCCTCGTAAACGCTCAAATGTAGACTGATCTAGGGGTTTGGTGAAAATATCAGCCAACTGATGATGGGTATCAACATGAACAAGGTCAATGACACCTTTCTCATATTGATCCCGCAAGAAGTGAAAGCGCACATCAATGTGTTTGGTTTTTGAATGGAGACATGGTTTTTTCCCTACACTAATTGCACTGGTGTTGTCGCAAAACAAAGGAACTCTGGTAGGAAAGAACAACCCAAAATCTTGTAGAGTGGAAATCATCCAAACCAACTGTGAGCAGCAGCTAGTAGCAGCTACGTACTCAGCCTCTGTGGTCGAAAGAGCAACTCCAGATTGCTTTCGAGAAGACCAAGAGACAAGAGAAGAACCAAGAAACTGGCAAGTACCGGAAGTCGACTTGCGATCCAACCGGCACCCACCAAAATCGGCATCCGAAAATCCAGATAAATCGAGAGAAGATAATGCTGAATAGAAAAGACCAAGATCAGGCGCATAAGTGAGATACCTGAAGATGCGCTTGACAGCCTGCCGATGAGACGCGCGTGGTGAAGATTGGAAACGCGCGCAAAGTCCCACGGCAAACTGTATGTCTGGTCTTGTTGCCGTCAAGTACAACAGCGAACCGATCATCCCTCGAAACTCCCTTTCATTGACCTTGACGCCGCTCTCATCCTTGTCCAGACCCCTAGAAGTGCCCATCGGGGTCATCTGCGGCTTCAATTCACCACCAAAGTCAAATTTTTTAACATATCACGAGTGTACTTACCTTGGTGGATGAAGGTGCCGTCCTTGGTCTGCTTGATCTGGAGCCCTAAGAAGTACTTGAGCTCACCCATGAGGCTCATCTCAAACTCACTGTGCATCTGCTCAGAAAACTTGGACACAAGATCATTAGTAGTACCGCCAAAAATAATATCGTCCACGTAAATCTGAGCAACTAAAAAATCTGAAGCATCTCTGAGCAAGAAAAGAGTTTTGTCCACAGAACCCATCACAAAGCCCTTCCCCAACAAAAATTGCTTCAACCGGTCATACCAAGCCCTGGGGCTTGCTTCAACCCGTATAAAGCTTTGTGCAACTTAAAAACATATCGAGGAAACTTAGGGTTCTCAAAACCGGGGGTTGCCTAACATAAACCTCCTCTTTTATGTACCCGTTCAGAAAAGCACTCTTAACATCCATTTGAAAAAGCTTAAAAGCCTTTGAAACGGCAAAAGCTAGAAGAATACGAATGGACTCAAGACGGGCAACAGGAGCGAAGGTTTCTTCAAAGTCAATACCTTCCTTCTAGCAATAACCCTGGGCAACTAGTCGAGCCTTGTTGCGCACCACAACCCCATCTTCACCTTATTTGTTCTTGAATACCCACTTGGTGCCTATGGGGTTGCATCCTGGTGGCGGCTCAACTAATGTCCAAACCCGATTGCGGACAAAGTTCTCTAGCTCTTCTTGCATAGCATTAATCCAATTAGAATCAGAAAGAGCATGAGAAACGTCTATGGGCTCAAAAGATGCAACAAACGCAGATTCAGCAAACACAGCAAGAGAGGCAGAAGAACGCAAAGTTCTCTCAGTCAAATCACCTATGATGAGCTCTGAGGGATGGTCACGCTGAACTGCTCGGGTTCCCTGGTGATCTGAAGTCACCTCACCGGAGTCAGCAGCAGGCACCTCTGGACTCGACTGAGGGAGCTCGATCGTAGTGGAAGAAGTGATCAGAGGTCCGCCCTCATCCTCAGTCGAAGTCTCAGAAGGTGTGGGCTCTACGGGGGGTGCAGAAGGCCCACCCTCATTAGTGGCTGGAGTGTCATCATCTTCCTCGAAGATGGACTCTCCGAGCTTAACATCAGAAGGCTCAAAAGAAGGAGTCAAAGAAGGCAAGGACTCATCAAATGAAACCTCACAGGTCTCGACAAGCAGCTGGGATTCGAGCTTCCAAACACGGAAGCCTCGAGAATGCAATGCATAACCAAGAAAAACACCATCCCAGCAACGAGACTCAAACTTGTCAAAATGCCCTCCCTTCTTGAGCACAAAGCACTTGCAGCCAAACGCTCGCAAGTGGCTCACCTTGGGCTGTCTGCCAAACCGCAGTTCATATGATGTCTTACCAAGGTAAGCTCTAAGAAAGATGTGGTTGGCCAGATAGCAAGCCGTATTCATGGCTTTAGCCCAAAAACGCCTAGGAGTCCTGTGCTCATCGAGCATCGTCCTGGCCATCTCGACTAGCGTGCGGTTCTTTCGTTCCACAACGTCGTTCTGTGGGGGAGTGTAAGGAGAAGAAAATTGATGGTCCAGACCCTGATCACTACAGAAGCTGATGAACTGCGAGTTCTTGAACTCAGAGCCATTGTCGGAGCGAATTGCTCGCATCCGACCATTGTTCTCATTCTTCAGCTTCAAAATCAGGTCATGAACAAATTGAAAAGTTTCATCCTTAGACTCCAAAAAGAAAACCCACGAGAATCGAGAGAAGTCATCAATAATCACAAGTGTGTACCACTTCCCACCGACTGAACGTACCCAAGCTGGACCTACAGTGTCCAAGTGTAAAAGCTCGCCTGGATACGAAGTCATTACCTGAGTCACAGGTGAGTGAGAAGCAGCAACCATTTTCCCATAACGACAGGGATGACAAACTAGATCCTTCTCCATCTTAAGCTTGGGCAATCCTCGGATGAGGTCCATAGAGCTCAACCTGACTAGCAGATCAAAACTCAAATGACCTAACCTCCTATGCCACTTCCAGAGCTCAGAGGAGGATCCAGCAATCAAACAGCGAGAAGGGCCAAAAGAACTAGAGAAGTCAATTCGAAAAACTTTACCGAATGGTAAAATCTGGCAAATCAAAGACCCTCTAGAATCAACCACAGAAGAATTGCCCTTCTTAAAACGCACTTCCAAACCATCCTCAAGAAGTTGCGAAACAGAAATCAAGTTGAAGTTCAAATATTTAACCAAAGCAACATTCTTCAAAGAGAAATGATCTGAAATGTGAATTGAGCCTATGCCACTTACTTTCCCTTGACCGCTGTTCCCGAACGTGATGTATTCTTTGGAGCTCGGGGAAGTGAGACTAGAGAACCATCTGCGATGTCCCGTCATGTGGCGAGAGCATCCTGAGTCCATGATCCAAGCATCCTCCAGTCCCCGGTCCTTGTTGTCGTCGTCGGAGTCGTCGGAGGAGCTCTTTTCTTCCTTATCCCCAAGAGCCATTGAACAGAAGCTCTTGCGGGATCTTCGGCGCTGGTGTGAGTGGCTCTTCGGCTTGTCTCCGAAGGCCATGAAGCAGAGGCCCACCGGATCGTCCTTGTCCTTCCCCTTCCTGATGACGATCTCCACATCGCTTGAGCTTGATGAAGAGGAAGAAGACGTGGACTGCTTGGAGTAGCTCTTCTCCATCTCGGTGAAGAAGGCCTTGTCGCGCTTCTTGTTCTCTCGCCGGTAGTCCTTCAGGGCCTTCTTGAAGAATCGGGTCTTCGGCTTGCCCTTGTTGAAGGATGAGCTCTCATGCTTGCTGGAGTCGTGGAAGCTGCCACCGGTGCCCTTCTTGTGTCCATTGCGCTTGGGGCAGTCAGCGATGAAGTGTCCTGGATCACCACACTCAAAGCATCCGGATTTTGTGCCGTGTGTTTTGAACATTCTCTTGTCATAGACACGATGCACCCGGTTGTTAAATAGACACAAATCATCATCTCCCAAAGACTCAAGCTGGTCCTCAGTGATAGACATCAAAGAGAACCCAGCACAGCTCATAGCAGAGGGATCAACAGAAGGTGTAGCAAGGGCCAGGGATTTTGATCCAGAACCAGTGAGATTTGATCTCAACTGGATATCTACCTCAGTGGCCTTCAGCTTGCTAAATAACTTAGAAATGGTCAAGGTATCGTAAGAAGTGCTCTCAACGATAGAGGATACCTTGATCTCCCAGATCTTTGGGTCCAAGGTATGGAGAACCTTGAGCGCCTGCTCATGATCTGAGACTAACTGAGCACCCTCAGCCTTGTTGTCCCGAAGCTTGTTTATGATCGACTGAAAACGACCAAACAAAGCCTCAACAGATTCACCCGGCTTCTGTGTGAAATTCTCATATTCACGCCGGTAGGTCTGATAGAGCCGAGCCTTGACCTGTGTTGTTCCCTCATGGTGTGCCTTGAGGGTAGCCCAGATCTCTCTCACAGTGGAGAGATGACTCACACGCTCAAACTCAGTGGGACCTAAACCAGAAAACAGAATGTTCACAGCCTTACTGTTGCTCAGATGCTGAGCAATGATACCAACAGTACCCTGCTCAGTAAATGGCAATATGACAAACGTGGTGTGAACGCAAATATCCCAAATGTCTGAACCCTGGCTCATAAGATAGGCTCGCATGCGAGTCTTCCAATAATTATAGTCATAGGCTTCCAAGGACGCTACCTTGCCAGGAGACGTCATGGTCACTACCGGGGTTTAGAACCGGTTAAGGTATGGAAAAACCCTAACCAAGCTCTGATACCACTTGTAGGACCGAAAGTAGTGACCAGAGGGGGGTGAATGGGCGCCTAAAAAATTCTTTCGAATCAATGGCCTGCTCCCAAAACCCAACGCATTTAAAAAAACTAAACAGCAAAGCGAGAACAGATTGACTAAGTCTACAGATTCGAAGTCCGCTGATTCAGAGGTTGCAGATTCGGAGGTGCAGATTCGAAGGTTGTAGATTCGGAGGTTGCAGATTCGAAGGTTGCAGATTCGAAGCCTGCAGATTCGAAGTATGCAGATTCAAAGCCTGCAGATTCGAAGTATGCAGATTCGAAGTATGCAGATTCGAAGCCTGTAGATTCGAAGTCTGCTGATTCGAAGTCTGCTGATTCGAAGTCTGCAGATTCGAAGCCTGCAGATTCGAAGTCTGCTGATTCGAAGCCTGCAGATTCGAAGTCTGCTTCACAGAGTTGGACTTCACACAAGAAAAGGGACTTTGGCCCTGCCAACTCGATCAAAAAGCGATGCAGGAAAAAGCAAGCCTAGAGTACTAGTGTACTGTTGCTACAGAGAAGTAGTACTACTTGCAAACAGCAAGAACTAGTACTACTCAGTGAAGAACCGAAGCAACAAAGACTCAGTTCTCAGGAATAGAAGTTGTTGCGCATCAATAAAGACCATAAAAACACTGCAAACCGAATGACAAGAGGAGGGAAGAGAATCTCACAGATTCAAGAAGAACAAATGGAATGCAGGAATTAAATCGCAGGGAACAAGAGCCTGGCGGCACACAACAGGAGAGAGAACGTAGGAGACAAAATGACCCAATAGATTAAGAAGTGAATTCTGGAAGGGGTAGTCCAAACCCTAGGGATTGGGGCCCTATTTATAGGCTGCCCAACACTAGGAATATTCTACCAGCCCCTTAGGGTTTTTACAGACGCAAGAATAAAGGAAAAGACTCTACTGCCCTTAGGTATTTTTACAGACATGACTGACTGACTGTGGGCCTAGAGATATAGATGACTTATCCGGAAGCTAAGTTTTCGTAGCGACTACAGCTTCTCTTCTGGACAGTCGGATACAAGATCAACGGTTGTCAGTTTTGCGCCGAAACTGACAAAGCCTCCACCGACTTTGCACCAGGTACCCGGATTGGGCCTGCCCGATTCCGCAGCTCTCTCAGCCCGGCAATCACTCACCGCCCGTGTACCTGAGTCAACCCTGGTCAACAGCCCAGTGTGTCTTCTACTGCTTCTGGCCCATGTACCCGGATTGGGCCAGCCCGACTTCGCAGCCTCCTCTGCCCGACAGTCGCTTGCTGCCCGTGTACTTGAGTCACACGCGGCACATGAAACAGCAGATCTCCTCTCTTCTTCTGTCCTCTTTGACTATCGTTGACAATGACTCATCACTTCTAGAGCCATGAGGCCCACGCTATTCAGCATTGCTCCTCAATGTCTTCCCCGATGGAAGGGGGGAGCCCCTTCCATGCTGGCACCCCCCTTCCGATTTTAGCCGCCGGCCGCCAAATCTCGCCGAACCGACCTCGGATCCACATCCCCCGCTCCCCGGTGATCCCTTTCCCTCTATTTCTCAGGCGAATCGGGCCCGGATCGCCGGAGATTGAATACATGGAAAGCTCACCGGAGCATTTTTGGAATCCCATCGGATCCCCTCTGCTCGCCTGCCATTTCTCATCGCCGATGACCCTATAAAGAGCCCTCGGCCTCACCGCAACCCGACCACACCACCGAAGCCCTAACCCTCGCGTTTCCGAGCCATCAAAGCCCTTGGGCCTTCGCACCAACACCTTCAGAGTGGACCATCATGGCTTCACAGCTTCTCCCAGCTCGAACTCTGTCAGTCCGTGTACCGAAGCCATGCACGGCCGAAGTACCTCAAGTCAACCTCGCTCCGGAGCCAGCCTCGCTCCGAAGCCTGCTTCACTCCGAAGCCTGCTTCACTCTGAAGCCCCACCTTCGGAGTACCACCCTTCGAAGTCCCTCCTTCGTCCAAGGCCTCCGCATGAAGCATTCCATGAGCACTTCGTCGTAGTGTCTCTCCCCGAGCACACTCCTCGATGATCCTCACCCGGACCATGCCTTCGATGCACCTTGACTTCTGAGACCTTCGTCGGGTGTACCTTCGAGTGTCTCCCTCCGGAGCACACTTCGAACACCTTGCCTCATTGCTGAGGACTTGATCCACCATACTCTGAAGTCACTCCATTCGGAGTACCCTTCAAAGTGCCTCGCCTCCGAGGACTTCGTCTCGGGGTAACTTCACCCGGAGTCACACTCCGCACTTACTGCCTTCTCCTGGCGCACCTCGATCCGAGGTCCGACCTCGACCCCTTCGCAGCCTTCATGACGGAGCTCCCTTCTCCCCTGGCATCAAGCCTCCCGGTTGACCCAGGTTCACTTGCTACGAACCGTCCGTCACCTCCGAAGTCCCCTGCGCACCACAGACAAACAGACAAGTGTATCCAGTACCCCGGAGACCTCTCTGGGTAAGCAACCTTTGGGACACACTCCGGTGTACCGCCCAAAGTACCGAACCCTTCGGTACAACCAATCATCGTGTACTGTCGGATCCCTCCGACAGGCACACTCCGCTGCAATAGCTGCAGCAACCAGAGCCCACCGAACCCTTTGGTGAAACAGCCTCCGAACCCCTTCGGAGAACAAACCTCCGAACCCCTTCGGAGGGACCCCTTCGAAATAGAGGATAAAATATGTCAATCACTCATCACAAACTCCGAAACCAACCCTTGGTTTCTCAATCTCCCCCTTGATGAGTGCATTGACAACCAAATTCAAGTTCAAGAAAATTTGAAAAATTTCAGCTCACAAGTGACCATTAAAAACTCAGAAACGAGCCAAATCATGTCACTTTACAAAAGAATTTTCCTCCCCTTTTTCAATAGAGTAAAAAGCCCCTTCGGCAAAAAGAATTTTCCTCTGCAAGATAAAAACTCCCCCTGAGTTAATTTTCCCCCTTTGCTGCAGAGAACTCAACAATTTCTCCCCCTTTGGCAATGCAAGCATGAGGGAACACATTTTTTTTTTTAAAAAAAAGATGCAAAGCTTTGAAATGGGTAGAATTGCAAAGACATATAAAGCAAAAATATGCCAATATTAATACCAATTATCATGTGCTCAACTCAATTTAACATTCTCTAAAAACATGCTGACAGCATGTGATTTTATCATTTTGAAATAAAAGCATCACCACTCAATCAAGGTAACTAGACAAGTAAAAGCAGGGACTGCGTAAAGCTAGTCAATTTCTACTCTAGACAAACAAGTTCAGTTCAAATGGAGCATTGAAAGCAAACTTGATGATCAATGAATTTTGTTGTTCTTTTCATAATGCCAGGGGTTATTTGTTTGTCCACCTTAAACTTTCCAATCAGGCCAAGCCTAGGCATGAAAGCCATCAGAAGCTTAAGGCAGTGATTTTGGCATACACTACACTATCCCAGTTCAGACCAATGTGCACTGGTAAGCAGTCTAGAATAGAGTAGTGCGACAAACAAACCCACCTGGATCTTTTCACTTGTAGCATGCAAATCATGGAGTTTTGGATTTGAATTAAGTGAACAATTTGTTTAGCATTTGATGAATATCCATGAGTAAGTAGAACAATTTTTCAAGTTGCAATGTTTAGCATCCAGAGAAAAAGGAGTCTTGTTATCAAGCAGATAAAAGATAGCTAAAGCAGTCCTGCCTAATCATGCTAGATTCAAGACTAAGCAGTGAGCATGATTTGATTTTGGAAAGAAAAATCATGCACAAAATGTTTCAGTCATATTAAAAAGAGCTGAGCTGTCATGATTACATGAATTAAAATCAGGCATATAAGTGCAAGAGATGTAAATGCAATTTCACACACAATGAGCATATGCAAGACAGTCAAAATCTGCCCCTTCACAAAATGCCGTAAGGGTGACAAATACCAAGTTCCCCACGCAAGTAGGCAAATCGAGAAGCATCGAGGGGTTTTGTGAAAATATCGGCTAGCTGGTGTTGGGTATCAACATATTGAAGTTAATATCACCCTTCTCATTATGATCTCTGAGAAAATGATATCGCACATCAATGTGTTTGGTTTTGGAGTGTTGAACCGGGTTGTTTGCAATACAAATAGCACTAGTGTTATCACAGAAAAGTGGAACACTCTTATAATCTAACCCAAAATCCCGCAAAGTGGAAACCATCCACAAAATCTGAGAGCAACAGTTAGCTGCAGCAACATATTCGACCTCAGCCATCGATTGTGCAACACTAGACTATTTGCGGGAAGACCAGCAAACCAGAGAAGTACCCAGAAAATGACAAGTACCAGAGGTACTTTTCCTATCAATCCTACACCCAGCAAAATCCGCATCGGAATAACCCCGAAGACACAAAGAGGAAGACGCCGAATGCCAAATTCAAGGGTATGTTTGAGATACCTAAGAATGCGCTTTACCACTTGGCGGTGCGAAGCTCGTGGTGAAGCCTGAAAACGAGCGCACAGACACACTGCGAAGTGTATGTCCGGCCTTGTAGCAGTCAAGTAGAGGAGGGAGTCGATCATTCTTCGGAACTCCTTCTGATCTACGGCTTCTCCATCTTCGTCAGGATCCAATGCTACAGATGTAGCCATTGGAGTGGCGAGTGGCTTCGCATCAGCCATATCGAACTTCTTGAGCAGGTCCTTGGTGTACTTCGTCTGGTGGACGAAAGTACCTTGTTTGCTTTGCTTGATTTGCAAACCAAGGAAAAAAGTGAGTTCGCCCATCATGGACATCTCGAACTCCCTGCTCATGGCATCTGCAAACTCGGCAACCAAAGCATGAGAAGAGCCACCAAAGATGATATCATCCACATAAATCTGAACTAGGAGGAAATCTTTGTCATGCTTGAGAGTGAACAGGGTTTTATCAACAGATCCCATCAAATACCCCCGCTCAAGCAGAAAAGACTTAAGTCTGTCATACCATGCCCGAGGGGTCTGCTTGAGTCCATAAAGAGCCTTATGAAGTTTAAGGACTTTATGTGGGTATTTGGGGTTTTCAAAACCAGGGGTTGTTTTACATAAACATATTCGCCTATGAAACCATTAAGAAAAGCACTTTTGACATCCATTTGATAGAGTTTGAATCCCCGGGATGTAGCAAAGGCAAGCAAAATTATAATGGCCTCAAGACGAGCAACAGGTGCAAAAGTTTCAGTAAAATCAATCCCTTCTAATTGAGAATAACCCTGAGCTACAAGTCTAGCCTTGTTTCTAACTATAGTCCCATCCTCCCCTTGTTTGTTTTTGAAAATCCATTTTGTTCCAATGAAATGAACATTTGGTGGAGGATCAACTAAAGTCCAGACTTGGTTTCTCTCAAAATTTTCAAGCTCTTCATGCATGGCATTGATCCAACTAGAATCATAAAGTGCATGACTAACATCTAAGGGCTCGAAAGAAGCAACAAAAGATGAATCAATGAAATGAGCATGAGAACGTGTTACCCTTTCATCAAGCTCACTAATGATCTGCTCGGGAGGATGCATCCTTTGAACATGGTGTGGAGCCTCGCGGCGAGATGCAGTCTCCCCCTCAACTTGTGCGTTGAAGTGGTCCAAGATGACCGATGTCGAGGTAGTTGCTTTGGGACCTTGTGCCGAAGTAGTCGAAGCGGGGTTGGCTTCGGGGGTTGATGTCGAGGGTAGTAGGGGTTCATCCTCGAAATCTCCGGGATCTTCTTCTTCGAAGATAGTCTGTTCCATATCGTGTTCATTTGCCTGTTCAAGAGCAGACCTAACAGAGGGGGTTGATTCATCAAAAGTCACATCACATGACTCAATGACAGTGTTAGTATCCAAATTATAAACACGATAAGAATGACCATATGTAGTATAACCCAAAAAGATCCCGTCAGAAGAACGCGACTCAAATTTGTCCAAATTTCCACGTTTTAGGATAAAGCAATGACAGCCAAAAACTCGAAGATGAGTAACCTTGGGCTGTCTCCCAAAACGTAGCTCATAAGATGTCAAATTCAAAATTGAGCGCAAGAAGATTTGGTTTGAGATGTAACAAGCAGTGTTCATGGCCTCAGCCCAGAATTTTCTAGGAGTCTTATGCTCATCAAGCATCGTCCTAGCCATCTCAACCAAGGTGCGGTTCTTCCTCTCAACAACACCGTTCTGTTGAGGAACCCGTGGAGCAGAGAATTGATGTTCTATGCCATGCTCCATGCAAAAGTCAACAAAGAGACTGTTCTTGAACTCAGTGCCATTATCACTTCGAATGAATTTCAATGCACCAGGGAGTTCTGTGAAAAGTCTCAAAGCCAAGCTCCGAAAGTGTGAAAACAATTCATCCTTGCTGGCAAGAAAGAAGACCCAAGAGTAGCGAGAGAAATCGTCGACAATGACTAACACATACCACTTGCCGCCTAAAGAACTAACCCGAGAAGGACCTACAGTGTCCATGTGGAGAAGTTCTCCGGGTTGTTCAGTCATCACTGTGGTGACTGGCGAATGCGAAGCGGAAATCATTTTCCCATGTCGACAAGGAGCGCAAACTAAATTCTTCTCAAACTTGAGCTTGGGCAATCCTCGGATCAGACTTAGGGCACTCAGACGAGCGAGCAACTCAAAGCTCATATGCCCTAGTCTCCTATGCCACTTACAAAGCTCAGAAGTAGAATGTGCAACAAGACAATGAGAAGAACCAGATGACTCTGAAAAATCAGCTCCAAAAACTCTCCCAACTCTAAAGATCTTGCAGACAACAACGCTATCAGAATTGAGTACTTGCGAAGTATCGCGATGGAATCGCACTTCGAAGCCCTCATCAAGCAACTGAGATACAGAAAGCAAATTGTATCCCAGGTTTTCAACCAAAGCAACATCTTTGAGAGTGAAATTCGAGTTAATTCTTATCACACCTTACCTTTCACTCTACTCCTTCGATTGTTGCCGAAGGTGATATGTTCCCTTTGCTTGGTTGTGGTGAGGCTGGAGAACCATGCTGCATCCCCGTCATGTGGCGTGAACAACCGGAGTCCATGATCCACGTGCCCTCCAAGCCTCGGCCTGTCGCCTACACATGATAAGAAAATCTCGATCGCTCAGTGCTGGGGTGAGTGAAAATATGACGAGGCATCCAGCACTGAGTGATACGAGTAGTAGGCACAGTAAAAGTAGGCTGTCTACACACAGGATAATTAGAATGATGCAAAGTGTGAGGTCTACCTACATGCTGTGATCTAACAACATGACGAGATCTCCTACTCTGATGAGGTACAAAGCTACTCGCCCGGGGTCTACCACCATATGGAACATGGTGAACACCTCGAGGAGCAAAACCTCTCCGAGAAGCACGAGGAGCCTCAAAAACAGGACGAGAGTAAAACTCAGAATCATGCATACCTAAAGATGCGTAATGCATGTTCTGGAACCTCATCTCCTGAGAGCGTCGCTCATCCTTGATGCGACGAAAACAGAACCCAACCAGATGACCCACCCGCTGACAATAGAAACAATGAAAAACTCTCCTAGGGGCACTCTCATGGGTCATAGGAGCAACTCTCACAGGCTTCTTGGGCTTCTGCTGAGTGGTTTTCTTGGGAGGAACTCTTTTTGTGGGAGGAGTGGTTTTCTTTGGAGTTCGGGTAGGCTTTTTGGCTGATGGAGTGTCTAACAGAGCTCTCTCTTTCTCTAGGGTAGTGGGTGAGGTAAAAACAGTTTTGTTTTCACTATCTGAAGGAGTCCTCTCAAAACCCAAACCTAGAGCTAACCCTGCTCTGTCAGCACACATCTTGGTCTTGGCCAAGAGCAAATCCATCCTACTCTTTCCCTCAGTGCATTTGTTAACCACAGAAAGAAAGTACTCATTCTCAGTCATAAGGTTTTCAGCTCGCTCTCTAACAGTGCCTAGCTGGTCCTTAAGGGTCATGCAAGTGTCACACACAGGCTGCACATCCTTAGAACTACCGACCCTCTCCAATCTAGCCTCTAAATCATGAACATGCTTATCACGTAAATCAATGCTCTCACGTAATAAAGGGCAGTTCATACATTCGGTTATATCATGACTAGAATCCACCATCAAAAGCTGCTTCTATGCAGTCTCAAGCTCTGATAGAGTTTGAGCATGTACAGAACGCAACTGAGCAAGCTCACCCATGACAACAGTACAAGATTCACATTCAGCATCATTAACTCTAGACTTAAGCATGGAATAATCAGTAGAAACAGATTCTAGCCTAAGTCTAAGGTCTTTTCTATCTCTAGCGTCTTGCACAGATAATCTATCCTGACCAAGAACTACTTCATTCAGTTCATCTAGTTTAATTGAAAGCTGGTCATAGGATAGTGGTACCTCAGATGAGTCAAGCTCATCGCCGCTGTTATCGCTGTCAGCCATAAAGCAAAGGCCGGTGAAATCTCGTCCCTTCTTGTCCTTCTTCTCCTCCTTCCTTGGAGACTCCTCCTCAGAGCTCTACTCCTCAGTTGAGGAAGTGTTGATGTCGCTGAGAGCAGCAACAAATGCTCTGGAAGCGGTTTTGGCTACTCTCTTAGCCACCTTGCCGCGCTTGCCCTTCACAAAGGGTTTCCTCTCCTTCTTGTGGTATTTGGGGCGCTCACTCTCATCTCTCTTCTTGAGTTTAGGGCAATTGGCCTTGATATGAGAAGTGTCGCCACACTCAAAACAACCACTAAAACCACTTCTCCTCTGATCCCGTCTCTCATGGTGAAAACGGGTGAACCTTCTGGCAATGAGAGCAAGCTCATCATCATCCAAAGTGTCCACCTGCTCCTTAGTGACGGAGACAAGGGAGGACAAAGCAAAACCATCTGCAAGAACACAAGTGCCAGATGTGCTTGGTTCTGCAGTGGTGCCACGGCTAGTGCTAGAAACCAATGCCAATGGTTGTGGCAAGGAGTTCCTATGCACTGCAAGAGATGCCTTGGTAATCTCTGTGGACTTCAGCTTGCTGAAGAGCTCATCACAGGTCAATGTGCCATAACATGCGGACTCCTCAATGCTGGATATCTTCACTTCCCATATGCTACAATCAAGAGCATAGAGAAGCTTGATAGCCCTATCATGATCATTGTAAGCAAGCGTCCCGTTGGACCGCAAGTTACTCACTATCGCATCAAAGCGAGAAAACATGGCATCTATAGATTCACCAGGTGCCTGCACAAACAGCTGATACTGTTGATTGTATGTGCTTTGGCGCCTGGCCTTAATCTGTGAAGAGCCCTCATGAAAAATAGTGAGTGTAGTCCAAATTTCCCTAGCTGTCCTAAGGTGCTACACCCTATCAAACTCACTCCGGCTCAAACCAATGAACAATATATTTCTTGCCTTGGAGTTGGCATTATACTGATCCTTTTCTGTTTGAGAGGTGTGAGTTTCAGGGATGGAGTATTGTGAGTCCACAATCTCCCAAATTGCATTTCCTTGGCTTAGCAAGTAAGCCTCCATGCGCACCTTCCAGTATGCAAAATCAGTCCCATCGAACAGAGGAATTTTACTAACTCTGTCCATGTCGCCAACAGATCACAAAACCGGTTAAGGTCAACTGGTGATCTTAACCTGCTCTGATACCAATTGTTGGACCGGAAACGGCGACTAGAGGGGGGTGAATGGGAGCTTTTAAAATTTCAGACTAAAAATAGCCTTCTGTTTTAATTCTGTCTTCTGTGGAACAGGCTTCGAACACACCCTTCGAAGTTCTGGTTCGAAGGTATTTCACAGCTCCGAAAACAGGCTTCGCAAGGAGTAAAAGTTCGAAGCCAAGAAGACTTCGCTCCACACACAAACCCAAAATATCGCTTCTGCTCAGTTAGTGCAGTCTTCGCACACCAGGTGACTTCGTGCAGGCTTCTCACTTCACCCTTCGCAAGAGCGGACTTCCCTCTGTGGGCTTCGACCAGATACTCAGCGACAGCAATTGGTGTTGGGCTTCGTACCTCAAAGGTCTAAACGCACACTTTACGGACTTCGCTAAGGGCTTCGACTAGGGAAGAAAAACGGGCTCCGATCAGTACTTTGCTAGTAATCAGAGAGGTCTAGCTTCCAGTTTACACAGTGCGAACACACACTGAAAAACACACTTCGCTCAAAACACACTTCGCCCAAACAGGCTTCGGTGCACAACCTCAAGTCAAACGAAGTGACACACAAGAGATCGAAGCATGAAGCGAGATATGCATACAAGCCCAAGCCGAAAGTGAACACAAAATCAAGACTTCGATGCTTGAACAGGGAACACAAAAATTGAACTCACAGGATGAATACAAAGTATGTGGTGGCTAGTACAGGAGCTCAACAATGAATGCTCAAAGTGTTAAATGTGACCTACCCAGCCTCCACTATTTATAGGCACTATTCAGCCATGTAAATTTACTACTTTACCCCTAGGGTTTACATTGGTTTTGTCTCATCAGAACAGAGGGGTACAAAAGGTAGTCTGCTTTATTTGGAGGCTTCTCTTACCAGCTTTGCAGAGGGGACAGCGTTAGCTTTTTGCAGAGCAGACACTGTCAGCCTTTACAGTCTTGGATTCTTCTGAAGCCCTCCTTTGCACGCGAGGGGTGTGGTAGCTTCGGTGAGAAGCCTTGAGTCTGACGACCTTCACTTCACCGAAGTCATCCTTCGATATAGTGACGGTTTTGAGCCGAAGCCGTCAAAGCCCTTGGGCCTTCGCACCAACACCTTCGGAGTGGACCATCACGGCTTCGCAGCTTCTCCCAGCTCGAACTCCGTCAGTCCGTGTACCGAAGCCATGCATGGCCGAAGTACCTCAAGTCAACCTCGCTCCGGAGCCAGCCTCGCTCCGAAGCCTGCTTCACTCTGAAGCCCCACCTTCGGAGTACCACCCTTCGAAGTCCCTCCTTCGTCCAAGGCCTCCGCATGAAGCATTCCATGAGCACTTCGTCGTAGTGTCTCTCCCCGAGCACACTCCTCGACGATCCTCACCCGGACCATGCCTTCGATGCACCTCGACTTCTGAGACCTTCGTCGGGTATACCTTCGAGTGTCTCCCTCCGGAGCACACTTCGAACACCTTACCTCATTGCTGAGGACTTGATCCACCATACTCCGAAGTCACTCCATTCAGAGTACCCTTCGAAGTGCCTCGCCTCTGAGGACTTCGTCTCAGGGTACCTTCACCCACAGTCACACTCTGCACTTACTACCTTCTCCTAGCGCACCTCGACCCGAGGTCCGACCTCGACCCCTTCGCAGCCTTCGTGACGGAGCTCCCTTCTCTCCCGGCATCAAACCTCCCACTTGACCCAAGTTCACTTGCTACGAACCGTCCGTCGCCTCCGAAGTCCCCTGCGCACCACAGACAAACAGACAAGTGTATCCAGTACCCCGGAGACCTCTCTGGGTAAGCAACCTTTGGGACACACTCCGGTGTACCGCCCAAAGTACCGAACCCTTCGGTACAACCAATCATCGTGTACTGTCGGATCCCTCCGACAGGCACACTCCGCTGCAATAGCTGCAGCAACCAGAGCCCACCGAACCCTTTGGTGAAACAGCCTCCGAACCCCTTCGGAGAACCAACCTCCAAACCCCTTCGGAGGGACCCCTTCGAAACAGAGGATAAAATATGTCAATCACTCATCACAGACTCCGAAACCAACCCTTGGTTTCTCATATTGCAAAAGCCCTTTTAGGATATTTGATTAATTCAAAGCCAACACTTTATGAAAATATCATAAAAACTTATATACTAACTTCAGAAGACTCAATAACTTAATTTCACTCTTTTTACTGCAATAAAAACATTAAGGCTATTTTATACCTTTTACTTCAACTCTAAAAAGGGAAAATAAAAACCCCCCTTAGAAAAATACTTATATCAATTTATAAAATTCAGAAATCACATTAAAAATTAAATCTTAAGTAACAATTCCCTAAAAATTAAGACTCTATCTCCTTTACTTAATCCCACAAAAACATGTATGCTTGTATGCTTGATTTTGGATTGTTTATTGAATGTTGTGTTTACATTTCCGTATCGAGAAGACTTCTACGTCGTCGACGATCTGGAGTCTTACCCCGAGGTTCCACCTTCACCATTCGCGGAACAAGGCAAGTCTCAAACCCCATTTTGATCATCATTGAGCCTAGTTTTTCATAATTACCGCTATAACTCATAGGAATTAAATATTGCATTAGTCTAATCTCAAGCCTTACACTTATATTTATTAGATCCCCATCCTTGTGTGCAAACCCAAGCCATGCTTATTGAGCCTTAACTCCTTGTCTCTCTACTATAATATATTAGTTAGTGCCCAAAGTACCGGCACCACTTCTATAGGATATAAAGAATGAGTCATAGATAAATGGTTTCTACTATATGTATTTCCCCGTTATTCTCGTCTCTGGACTCTGTTGGAGTTGGCTAAGTTATAAGTATGGTGGGTTCCGGGTGCAAGCTAGGGCATTGGTTGGTCGCACCCGGGGCAATATAAGGACCGGTCTGCGGGATCCATTGCAAAGCACTTCCGTACTAACCACAAGTCTAGTGGGTAAGTCCTAACTAGAGGTATGGATCGTACCAACTTGGAACCCCATAGTGGAGGGGTACAAGGGGCAAGCCTGCGGGTGACTTATACCGACGTGGCTCAAGGGGGTAAGGCGTGGCCCGAAGTGACTGGGAAACCTTACGAAACCTATAAGAGGGTGTTATCGAATTGGTGCGTTCCATGCTGAAGGTTTTGGCATGAGCTTCTCATGACAGGAGTCATTTAACACACTGCGGTGTGCGGGAAATGAGTGCCTTGTGGGTACAGTAGTACACCTCTGATCAGAGTTTAAATCTTTTCGAAAAGCCGAGCCCACGGTCAAGGGCGGGTTGTGTGACCTCTCGCAGTTAGGTTACTTTTATGTGAATGTTTGAGTTATTCATGGCATGTAACGACTGTTGAGCGAGGGTGGGCTGACTGTACCCCTCGAGGTAGAAGATGATGAAAGGTGATGCATAACTCATGTTTACTTTTCTGCAATAATAACTTGATTACATTAATTGTTGCACAAATTGTGCTTTTCCGCAAAAGTAAGCCACTACCTTCCTTGTTATTACCTTGCATTATAATTGCATTCGGTGGCTTGCTGAGTACGTTTGCACTCACCCCCGTTGACTTACACCACCAGAGGCAGTCTACTACGAGGAGGGCGAAGGTCTGGAGTAGCGACCCAGTCAAGGCACGAGACTGGAAGAAGGCGTTCATCTAGAGGATTTATTAGTTTATCTTTATTTAACACTTTTGTAATAATATGGTCTACGGACCATGATTGATTGACGTATTGTACGCAGTCGTGTGATGAACGTCTTGTATTTATTGATTTTCTATTGAATTTCAATAAATCCCCGGTTTTATTAAATCGGGGCGTGACAGATCGGAAGGTGTTGATAGGGCTAGACTTTCTCTCATGGGCATGACCATATTAAATAAAGGGTCTTTTCATCGCTTTAGCCTGGAGCCGAGTAAGTAAGGACTTCGCCAGGTTTGAACTCCAAAGTCATTTACGCCTGGTATTCCTTTGATTCTTATAGCCTTCGTGTCAAGGGGTGAAGCAGAGTACATGAGATTGCTAGCTCCTTTTGGTGGACAACAGTTCTTTCTTTGACAGATGTAGCGGGATAAACGCTCTTTGAATGGGTTAGTACCACTATCATGCCCTGTTGAGAAGGAGTCAACTCAAAATTGAATAAGATAAGGTCGATCCCATGAAGGGGCATTCAAACCAGAGTTTATGTGGTTGGCTATGTCCCTTCTCGAACAACAGTTTTTGCAATTGAATCAGTTGTTTCCTAATATACTAGGCTATTAGCAGGATTCGCAGGAGAGACAGATGAGGAGGCATAGAAGGAGTAATTCCATTATGTGCTAAAGGCTGCAGAATAAGAGCTCTTAGTCCTTTCGGCGTAGAGAATGAATCCTCTGTTGCAAGAATAAGGGCAATGCCGATTGTAAGGTTAAGTATTATGTACGTCAAAACCATTCAGTGACTCATTGTTGTGTTGTGCGAAAAGGTAGCCTTTTGGCAACCATCCATAGCGAACGACGGAAGATCAATAGGTTGTTTTTTCATAAGTTGATAAAAGGAGAGAGCAACTTAATGAGAGAAGTATTCGTGATAAGCATACTTGAGCGAAAGCAAAACAAAGAAAGAAAGTAGGGATCCTATTAATCCAATGAATGTCCAAGGAGAGGGCCTATAGTTCAGTCGGAACTCACACCAACCAACCATGGAGGTGCGGGGGATGACGAATGAGCATACCATTTCTTTCATCCTGACCGTTAGGTTGTTCTTCTATGGTGGCAGTTTCTTCTTTCTGAAGACTGGCTTAGGTTGTTTTCGTTGGTTAGGTTGCCTAGGATCCTAAGGTTTCAGATCCTTAGGTTGAACTGACTTGTCAGCATTGGTTGTTTCGATTCATCTAGTTTAGGTGAGTGTGCCCTAGAAGTGGAGTTTCTTTAGACTTGTCAACAGGTTCTTGATCTTGAGATTGACTTGGTTGCTTAGTAGCGGGCTCTTTAGTCACCATAGGTTGTTCTTCAGGTTGAGTCTGATCCATAGGATCTATAGGAGCATCCTGAGTCTCAGCATCCCGTCATTTGGATGATTTCTTCGTTTTCCTTTGCTTAGGAGCAGAAGGTCCTTCAGGAACATCTTGTTATGTACTCACCATAGGAGCATCCCTAGTCACATCTGTTTTGTCAACAATAGGTTCAGTCGCAGAAGTAGGTGGTTTAGGTTTCAAATCCTTCTCTAGTTTGCCTTTTTACTTAGTTGACTTAATCTCAACTGGTTTATCAGCAGGTTTGTCATCTGTTTTCTTCTTGTCTTCAGGTTCTCCTGGCTTATCAGCCTCAGGAAGATTCCAAAAGCACATTGATGCCGAAAGAATCTTCGGAACCAGTGGGGAGGCTATTCTGGTTGAAGGCTAGACAAATAACATGAAGGAAATATGTAAATCAAACTAGTGAAATAGCTTTCGAATATTAGATAGATATAGAATACCAAAAGCCTGATAATGGGTTAAAAATCAAAATAATAAGCTTTTTTGCTTTCTTTTTATTTTGTGCGTGCTTTTCGCCCGCCTTCCCGACCACGGATAGGCTATGGGGCTTTGCACTTCGGCCCCTATGAATACCACATCAAGGTGACAGGATTTAAACCTATGGCCATCTGTACCCAAAACAGATGCGCTGACTAGACTGCGCTACACCTCGTCTCCCCCCAGAACATATGGATCTACCCGATCGAGAAAGACTCGAACCACAGTCACCCGCCCCGCTTTAAGCATAGTTAGATGGAACACTACACAATCTCGATTTGATAGAGAAAGACTGTCTAACAACATAGACCACCCGGGCCACCGGCTTTCTCAATTCAAAATGCTAGTTCACGTCACTCACATATGTCGTTTTAAACCAACTGAGCTAACTTGCAGTTTTTCCAGTCTTCGAGCAATGATGTGAGACATACCTGTTTCCCTTACTAGAGTCGAGCGGTTGCCAGGCCCATGTCCTTCCCCAATTGGCAGGCACGATTGCAGTCCCATAAGGTCCTTGACCCCTACCTTTTCAGAGATTCATGGAATCATCACATCACTATATTAATTACGCATTTATCGCTTCCGTTAAAAACAAGGAAATGCAATGAAAAAACATGATGATTACGAAACTTTTTCTGTTGATTTCCCCAACTTTTCCCGCATTTATTCGTTTACTTTTTCGTATCACTAATTCAGGAAAGTCCTCCGTGGAGTGCCCGACTGATGTTCTCCGTTTTACGGATCCAAAAGTGGGTAACGCATTGCGATCTCTATATTTTTGGATAATGCTGATAATATGCCCGCTGTAGAAGTGAAACCTGTTGCCATCGTCATTTCAATCACAATTAAGTTGGTAGGCGATTCAAAACCTGCAACCGCAGGGAAAAGGTTGCTGGATCTTTATGTTATGTTTGCCGGAAGTTATTTCTTTTCAATGAGGTTCAATGTTATCTAGATTGCGTAGAAGTAGCCTCCTTACTCGAGCCAACTAGGATCGGAAGGGTATTTTCATCGCTTTGGCCTGGAGCCGAGTAAGTAAGGACTTTGCTAGGTTTGAACTCCAAAGTCATTTACGCTCGGTATTCCTTTGATTCTTATAGCCTTCGTGTCAAGGGGCGAAGCGGAGTACATGAGATTGCTAGCTCCTTTTGGTGGACAACGGTTCTTTCTTTGACAAATGTAGCGGGATAAACGCTCTTTGAATGTCGGTTATCTTTTATGCAATTCCCTTCTCTTTTTTGTTTTTTTGTGGTAACATATTTTATGACACCTTATTCTCTATTGAAAATTCGTGTATTGACTACTGAGTGATTTTACATGTGAGAAACCAAGGGTTGGTTTCAGAGTCTGTGATGAGTGATTGACAGATTTTATCCTCTGATTCGAAGGGGTCCCTCCGAAGGGGTTCGGAGATTGTTTCACCAAAGGGTTCAGTGGGTCTGTTGGCTACAGTTGTTGCAGCGGAGTGTGCCTGTCGGAGGGGTCCGACAGTACACGATGATTGGGTCGTACCGAAGGTCTCGGTACTTTGGGTGGTACACCGGAGTGTGTGCCGGAGGTTGTTTACCCGGAGAGGTCTCCGGGGTACTGGATACACTTGTCTATTTGTCTGTAGTGCGCAGGTGACTTCGGAGGCGACGAACGGTTCGTAGCAAGTGAACCTAGGTCAAGCGGGAGGCTTGATGCCAGGGGAGTAGGGAGCTCCATCACGAAGGCTGCGAAGGGGTCGAGGTCGGACCTCGGGTCGAGGTGCGCCAGGAGAAGGCAGTAAGTGCGGAGTGTGGCTCCGGGTGAAGGTACTCCGAGACAAAGTCCTCGGAGGCGAGACACTTCGAAGGGTACTCCGAATGGAGTGACTTCGGAGTATGGTGGACCAAGTTCTCAGCAATGAGGCAAGGTGTTCGAATTGTGCTCTGGAGGGAGGCACTCGAAGGTATACGCGACGAAGGTCTCAGAAGTTGAGGTGCATCGAAGGCATGGTCCGGGTGAGGATCGTCGAGGAGTGTGCTCGAGGAGAGACACTGCGATGAAGTGCTCATGGAATGCTTCATGCGGAGGCCTTGGACGAAGGAGGGACTTCAAAGGGTGGTACTCCGAAGGTGGGGCTTCGGAGTGAGGCTAGCTCCGGAGTGAAGCTGACTTCAGAGTGAGGCTGGCTTCAGAGTGAGGCTGGCTCCGGAGTGAGGCTGGCTCCGGAGTGAGGCTGACTTGAGGTACTTCGGCCATGCATGGCTTCGGTACACGGACTAACGGAGTTCGAGCTAGGAGAAGCTGCGAAGCCGTGGTGGTCCACTCCGAAGGTGTTGGTGCGAAGGCCTAAGGGCTTTGATGGCTTCGGCTCAAAACTGTCTCTGTATCGAAGGCTGACTTCGGTGAAGCGAAGGCCGTCAGGCTCAAGGCTTCTCACCAAAGCTACCGCACCCCTCGTGTGCGAAGGGGGGCTTCAGAAGGGTCCAAAACTGCAAAGGCTGACCGCGTCTGCTCTGCAAAAGCTGGTGTTGTCCCCTCTACGAAGCTGACAAAAGAAGCCTCCAAATAAAGTAGACTACCAGTTGTACCCCCTGTTCTGATGAGACAAAACCGGTGTAAACCCTAGGGGTAAAGTAGTCTATTCATAGGGCTGAATAGTGCCTATAAATAGTGGAGGCTAGTTAGGTCACATCAACACTTTGAGCAGCCATTGTAGAACTCCTGTGCTAGCCGCCACACTCTCTGTATTCATCCTGTGAGTTCATTTTGTGTTCCCTGTTCAAGTAATGAAACTTTGATTCTGTTTTCATCTGTGCTTGAACTTGTATTCTGTGTTGCACTGCATGCTTTGATTTGTCTATGCACCTTCTTCTTGTGAGTTTTCTGGAGAGGTGTGTGAGAAGTCTGTCTGGGTGAAGTGTGTTTTTCAGTGTTTGTTCTCTCTATGTAAATTGGAGGCTAGACCTCTTTGATTACTAGCGAAGCACTGTTCAAAGCCCATTTTCTTCTCTTGTCGAAGTCCTCGGCGAAGTGTGTTCAGTATGCGTTTAGACCTCTGATGTGCGAAGCCTAGTACCAGTTGCTAGCGCTGAGTATTTGGTCGAAGTCCTCAAAAGGAAGTCTGCTCTTGCGAAGGGTGAAGTGTGAAGGCTGCTCGAAGGCACTCAGTGTGCTGAGCCTGCACTGACTTAGTAGAGCTGATCGAAGTCCTCAAAGGGAAGTCCGATCTTGTGAAGTGTGAAGTGCGAAGCCTGCTCGAAGGCACCCTGTGTGCGGAGCCTGCACTGACTTAGCAGAGCTGAATATTCGGGGTTGTGGGTGGAGCGAAGTATTCTTGGTTTTGAACTTTTGCTCCTTGCGAAGCCTGTGTTCGGAGCTGTAAAATACCTCCGAACCAGAACTTCGAAGGGTGTGTTCGAAGCCTGTTCCGTAGAAGACAGAATTAAAACAGAAGGCTATTTTTAGTCTGAAATTTTAAAAGCTCCCATTCACCCCCCTCTGGTCGTCGTTTCCGGTCCAACAACATGTATAGGAAAGTATTGTTGCCATTCTTATTCAACGTAAACTTGGTTCGTGGTCAACAATTTTCCTATGGGATATCTGGTACTTCGACAGCCTCTGATGCTTGCTCTTGGCCAGGCTCACATGGACTCAATGGCATGTGGTTTTATCTGGTGTGCATGTAGTGAATGGGATCCACGCAGCAGGTGGTTATCACCCAATTCACATCAACTCTGGAAATGAGTAGGCACTACCTTTATCTTAGTTAGATTCTTGTTTCCTCCGTACTATATGTTTACATGTCGCCTATATCTATTTAATCATGTTCTCGAGCATATTTTTCTGATGAATATCTGTTGGAATATAATATGGAGGAATGTACGGGAGAAATATGTAAGATTGTATGGGAAAAAATAAAAAAGTTAACTTCCGCCAGCCAAATAATAGCCGATGGAAATTATTGGGTTTTTTGGTAACTTCTGTCGGCCACGTTT
Organism: Zizania palustris; assembly: GCA_019279435.1. Taxonomy (NCBI): domain Eukaryota; kingdom Viridiplantae; phylum Streptophyta; class Magnoliopsida; order Poales; family Poaceae; genus Zizania; species Zizania palustris. The sequence continues at coordinate 70,049,863 of JAAALK010000082.1, forward strand.
AGCCGATGAAAGTTAGCTAACTTCCGTCAAAATGCCTCTGTCGATTAAATACCGACAGAAGTTAGGATTTTGCCGATAGAAGTTAACTTCTTCGGTCGGTATTGACCTAACTGCCGTCGGAAAACTGACGGAAGTTTCCCGTTTTCTTGTAGTGTAAGGTAGAATCAAACCATGTCTAAGTTTGTTCCCCCTCATCATACTCTAAATTATGTATTTTTTCTCATTCAATTTATTCTCAGCTAAAAACGACACCCAATTTAGTTGTTCAATTAAAAGCTACTTTCAATTATCAATTTTAGATAAAGACAATATTAAACATTTATAGTTAGCAAAAGAACCCACTTGAGAAAAGACAATCTGATTATTCTAGATTCCAAAATATTAAAAATAAATACAACAATACTACCGTTATCCTATAACAAATTATTACAAAAAATGGATGGAATAAAACTAATAGTTAGTTAACTAAAAATTAGTGATGCTTGTTTGGATACTTTGTACTTTGTACTGATAGGTAATCATGTCACAATAGTGTAGGAGCAATATTAGTTCAAATTAGTTCACTTTTATAGATTAATTGGCTAACCATTAGTTAATCAACCTAATTTTTAATTGCTAACTAGTAATTAGTACTGAGGTGATCCAAATGAGTCTAATTTTAGCTGCAAGGAGATACTTCAAGATTGCCACTAGAATTTGTAATTATTTACCGCCACATGCCATCGAGGACAAGGCACCTTTTCCAGGTCCCTTCGCCTGTTCGCCACCGCCCGCCCAACTCGCACGCCACTCGGTCGCCACCATCACCTCCTTCCGGCGATTCGGCGTAGGGGCGCCTCCCGCCGCCGCCGCCCTCCGGCTCGGTGCTTCTCTCGGCTGTCCTTTTTTCCGATCGCTCCCCGGCTCGTCGACCCGCCGTCCACCTGGTTGGAGGGTCCTTCCCTGGCGAGGCGCTGCCCTTTTCTCCACCCGCCAAGGTAACTGCCATCTGCTTTTTCCTCCCTCCATCGAAGAGCTTTGATTTGGGTTCAGAAGAGGTTGTGATATTGTGTTTGGCTTGCGGATTGCTGGATCCGTAGGAGATTTTCACTTGCTTGATTATTTGAACTCTTGTTGGCAGATCTGCCTGGTTGCAATTTCTGTTTGAAAACTTGCGCCTGCTACCCGTTGTTAGCTGCACAAACATTTAAAAACCAGCTGAATTTCTCGTGCAATTTTGAAATTGTATTTTCTATGCAACTATTGCACGTTTTTATTTCTGTTACTGGAAGGAAATGAATTTGTATTTGTAGTTTTGTACGTGTGATCCAATCTATATCCCATTCCCATCAGTCTACAATACATCGTTATAATATAGACCCCCTACGATCGACAGTGTATACATCTCTTTTTTCTCTGATTAATGTTGTGATTCCTTGGCCTTGGCCCTTGAGAGTAATCATGGTGGCTTATTTTATCCTTGTTCTAATAATATAATAGATGGATATATCGTTTTGGCTGACCCAATGTTATTACTAGTTGCCAATCGACATTTGTAGTATGCAAACAACATTTTGTTTGCACACGTCGTATGTGAGCTGCATTTTAGGGCGCTTGTTACCATGCTATTCACTTAAAGAGCATGCAACTTGCTATTATTTTTTCTGGAAAGACAAGGCTAGTTAATGCTTTACGACATCCCACTTAAGCAGACGACAGGCACATCTCAGATCCGGGTATCATCCAATTTCACCTACTTACTAGTTCTTATGTAATGTTAACTTAAATGTATTTTGTAAATGTACGTGCATCAACTGTGGTTCTGCAATAAGAATTCTAAGAAAGGAAGTATGTTGTGCAATAAGATGATGGTTCTGCAGTCTGCACACATAGAGAAACGGGTGCAGATGCAAACACCCAGTGTGATACCATCTTAGTTACTACTGAAACACTGATGAGTTGAGTGGAGATGACAAAGCAGTATCATAATTGCATTACTCTCATGGTTGGGAAGGGGCTTTACAGTGTGCTGTATTTGGTCCCAGTGTGTTTAGATTACATTACAGGTGAAACAAACAAGAAGTAGGGGGGTCAAATTGGTTTGGTCAGTAATCAGATTAAACCTGAAAAAGTCTGAATCAAGCACCTCTGAATTTTTAGCCAAGCTACCTAGACCCTAGTAACTGGTTACCACTTATTTATATCATTGCATCTAAGTTTGGACCTTCCAAATATCAAAACTCATCAAGTAGTTATATTTTGCTAGTCTTGTCTCTGGGAATCCTTTCTAGGCAGTTGGAGTTCATGTTGGGTTTTCTCTTTTCATGTTTGTCCATGGTCTATGTGCTGAAATGGAAACATTCAACCAATCGGGGTGATTCTAACCATTCAACTGAAGATAAACTACATGATACAGATGCAGTAGTGCAACTAATTGTTTCTGATGTTACTTTCTTTCCAAAGGGATATGCAGGCACACCTTAACCTTATTCTCTAATGCATCTTGGACTGAATCAAACCTCAGTTGAGCTTTAAAATTTGGAATGATGTTTTAGTTTGTGCTTCTATCAATTGATACCATTGTTTTCTCTCTGATTGTGATTCTTTTATCTTTTTCTTTGCAGAAAGATGCTTAATCTTATCAAAATAAAGGATAAAAAGAAAGAGCAGGCAGCAAGTGCTGCTGGAAAGGCTCCTGTGAAGAAGCAATCGGCTGGAGAACTCCGTCTTCACAAAGGTTCATTGAAATATTGAATTATAGATGGCTACCAATACTTATTTTATTCACTGTTTCTTCTCAGTCACGAAAACATGTTATTTTGGACAGTGACAGTGTTCAAAGAGAAACTTTTGTATGCAATTTATTTCGTAATAATATAATTGCAAACCATCATAACATTGCAATAGTATGAAAATATTTTTGAGACAAATCTACGTCTACGACTTTTATGTATCCAAGCTAAATATTTAAAAAGATACTCATACTTAAATTTTTATCTATCCAATCTAAATATTTAAAATACACTGGAACTTTTTTTTTGATATTTTTACTAGATTTATATCCAAATGATATGTTCTTGTGACTGAAGGGAATGTCTTTTTGAGTTTTGTAACTAAATTTTGTGAGCTAGAGATACAAATCATCAACGTTTTAACCAAGTTGCAAAGATCATCTAACTGTTTTGATGAATGAAATGTGTCCACTCATATCACAGTTACCATGCCTTTTTATTTGATTAATTGGATGCTGCTCCATGCAAATGTAGCTAAACCTATTGTTTTTTTAGTTAACAGTCCCTTTGGTTTCATGCCAAATGATCATGGATTAATGGTAGTGTACTAGTGTGTGTCACGTGGGGCAGTTCCACCAGTGTTTTGAGAAATGTCAAGCATGCTAGCTGTGGAACGGTAGATGGCTCATTTTTATTTTCTCTGTTTCTCCCTTTTTCCCACTCCATCCAGATCTAGAACGGATGATACAGTGAGGGTAGTAGCAGGCTAGCAGCACGGGGCGATGAGTAGGAAGATGACGCAAATAAGATGATAGCAGGGATAAGAATTGAGAAGCCTGGGTGATGTTCCTCATCCTGTCAAGGAAAGTAAAGGAGACAGGTGGACATACATTCCAATGTAGTTTATTTTTTACTGTGGGCACTTAAGCTGGGGCTATGGTATCTCCTCTGATCTCTGGCCATTGTTATGGCAAGCTGTATTGCACAATGTATATTTTGTGTGTCATGCACAGAGCGCATATCCTGTCAAGGTGCCTCAGGCTATGGGAAGGCAAGTCTTCCAGCCAGGGTGCAAATGGTGACTGTGGATTTGTGGAGCATCCGAGATGGAGCGCCTTAAAAGATTTTGTTTGAGGATCAAGATCTAGATACTAGCCTGAACTGAGCCACAAGATCATGTGAATGTGGTAGTGTGTATCAAAATGATTCACCTGAATGCTAACTTGTGGGCATCTGGGCAAACCAATTACAAGGGGTGCTGCTGTTTGTTTATTTGGCCCTGTGGGGCTAAAGTTGGAATTGTCAAGTTCTTTTTTTGTTGTTGCTTTCAAGCTTGTATTGTTTGTCTATGTTATTGATTTGGATTGGTTTTGTATACAAATCATTTTTTATATTTTGACAATCCACTTATGGATTTTGATTATTCGAAATTTTCCCTCATTAGAACTTAATCATGTTATAAATTATTTATTTCTTTATCTGATACTTGGCAGATATTAGTGAGCTAAACCTACCCAAGAGCACATCGATTTCTTTTCCCAATGGAAAGGATGATCTGATGAATTTTGAGATCATCGTGCGACCTGATGAAGGATTTTACTTGTAAGTAGAATGCTTAATGTCTGCATTGCCTTTGTTATGTTATTCTGCACTGCCATTCAGGTTCTTATTAATTTAAAGAACCTTTACTAATTTTGAAAGAATATTTTTTCATGTTTAAAAAACATTTGCCAATTTTCTCAGAATTAATTATGGCCCAAAGAAGTGTTAACATATAGAAAAATAGAGCTTAAAGCCACTTTCTTCACACAACATAAGTTCGCTAGCTTTAGCTAGAATGGATATCCACTTCCCCATTATGTCTACTGGCTAGTTGATGGGTGCCACCAGCCCACCACTTTACGTGGAATATTTCATGCCATTACCAGTGTCAAGGGCTTCAGGCCCTCGGGTAGCAGGACCTTGGCTACGCAATTCGTAACCACGGTCCATCGTCTCCGGCGAGGTTTTACCCCTCAGCCGTAGGCTTTCGTTGAGGAGTAGAGAGAGGGAAGTAGATTGATAATGAATTCCGTAATCTCCTCCACGTCTAGTTACAGTATATATGGCCAGAGGCCCAACCGCATGGACTAATCTCCTTATTTGTAGCAACTAAAATGGATACTAATCCTATCTCCTTATTTGTAGCAACTAAAATTAGATACTAATCTTATCCTTCCATATCAGCCCTGGCCGCTGGCTCCTCCTCACGCGCGTGGTCTGCACGCTCGGCCGCCCTGCGCACGTCACGGGCTCGCCTGCGCCTGCTGTAGGTGCGGCCCCACATGACAACCAGTTTCCTTACCAAATCATATTTTTAACCACTGGTTTTTGTGAGTATTCTAAAAGGCAGCCACCTAGGCTGGTAGCACCTTCCAGCCTTGCTGATTTATTCCACCTAGATGGCTGACTATCCCTGCCTTGGCTTGATCAGCAATTAGGCACCAGGCTCTGATCAGCCACCTAGCCTTTGTGAACACTGTTTTTCTATGAAGTGTCAATTACTCAATTCTACATACCATGTTTCCACCCTTTGAGTCTTTGACTGTATTGATACTGATGTTTCTTTTGTAGAGGTGGTACTTTCGTCTTTACCTTTCAAGTATCCCCCTCTTATCCTCATGAACCTCCAAAGGTTAAATGCAAGACCAAGGTATGAGATGGAATAATCTATACTATATTTTGCTTCCCATTGAATTGCATGTTGCCTCTTAACCAATTTCTATGCATTATAACTTGGATTTAGGTATACCATCCAAATATTGATTTGGAAGGAAATGTATGCCTGAACATTCTGCGGGAAGACTGGAAGCCTGTTCTCAATATCATCACTATTATTTATGGCCTGAATCTTCTTTTTACGGTATTTCAGCTTCCTTGACACTATTATTTATGGCCTTAATCTTCCTTTACTGTATTTCAACTTGACACCCATTTATTATGTACTGGTGAGAATAATTTGATTCGCAGTGCATGATCATGACAGAGGAGTTAAAAAAACACACATGTAAAGGTCTGTGTAAAGAAAAAAGTTGAATAGTTATAGTTACTGACATGATTAGTCCATTATCTTGAATTAAATGTGCATGGCAAATTTGAGTAGTTTTATCCTTAAAGTCACGGATAGGTAGAATTAGACAACTTAAGTTTCTATGGAAACAGGAAGTTGAGATATTTGCATGTAGGGAAATTATCGTTAGCCAGCAATTGAAGTTATTTTGCAACCATGGTCTGTATGAGTGGTATGTTAGGGTTGTTCGGGGTGAGGCCTTTGGGTGCCAATATATTTTTCATCCTGTTTTTTTTTGTAATCAACATTTGGTAATATTCCCTTTCCATTGTCTTTTTAGTACATTTTATGGCAGATTTGGCCAAAATTTGGTTGAATACTTTGATGTCGAAGTATGTTATTCACTTATTTGTATGGCATGAACTCAACAAACCTGTTATCCAAGCCCTATAACGTCTATTTGTTGACATTCCTACCATTTTTGTTGGTTTTGAATGTGGATCCTGGACTAGTATCATAAATTGCAACTTACATGGTAAAACTAATAAGAGGAAAAGTTGTTGCACTAAACCCCTGTTCTCGAGGATGACCCTTAGAGCGACCATTGTTTTGTTGGCCAAACATGTAAATGATGTAACAGAAGTGCCAGGTAGCCTGAATGATTTTCTTGAGATTCTTGTTGCACAAACCAGATTAAACATTGCTATCTTTACTATAGTAAGATTTCTCTCTTCATGGTCTTAGTTTGCTGGGTTTTTTTTGTCTGCAGCAACCGAATGACGAGGATCCCTTGAACCATGAAGCAGCTGCTGTCCTCCGTGACAACCCAAAGCTATTTGAAGCAAATGTTAGAAGGGCAATGGCTGGAGGCTATGTGGGTCAACACTATTTCCCACGATGTGCTTGAAGCAAATGTTAAAAGGTCAATGGCCGGAGGCTATGTCGGTCAACACTGTTTCCCAAGATGTGCGTGATGGTACTGAATGCCAAACAAACACTCCGTTTTAATCCAGTCCTGCCGACATTCTGGATTATACTGTTTCCAGTGCGTGAAAATGCTGTCGAATGTATGCGATATGTTGACGGTACGATGGCTAGGCCGCCATCTTTGTGATATTTGTTGAAAATACGTAAAACGGTAATCTGGCGGTGGTACAGATAAAATTTCGTTGCAGTTCTAGTTGGATTTACAAACCATTTTCTGACATTAAAGTAGGTCGCAAGTTTCTTGTGCAGCTTGCTGCTCGTAGTCGTAGGGCATGTTTTCCTGCCTGTTCAAACTTCAAAGTTGTAGCTCAGCACATTGGGCTTGGTTGTCGCTCGTAGTGCATGTTTTCCCTTATGTACGAGGCTTGAATTTGATCGTCAGGCGGCCAAAGACTAGGCTACATCCTGATTTGCATAACTCGTTTTTTAGAGGGTACAAAGATGGGTAGACGACACATACAAGTAGGAGGGATGGCAATCGGGTCTAACGGATATGGATAGTGTATACCAATACCTGTATCTGTTTACCCAACGGGTAAAAACCCATACCCATTACCTGTCGGCGCCGTTACCCGTGAAATAGATTAATGGTGTATCCACGCAGTGAAGAAAGGGTGGACGCCGTTTGGGCCGGTGCACCGTCGGGGCGGGGGACGCACTGAGGACACCTCGCAGTGGGAACTGGGGATGGAGAAACACACGATAAACAGGAAATGTGTAGGGGCAAGGGCGGCGTGGGGAAACGCCTTCTCGCGCGTGCAGTGGCACCAGCGGGCAGCGCAAGGCAGCGCCATGGCGGCGTTGGCTCGAGCCAGTGCAAGGCGGCACGTGATGGGGCTGGCGCGTGCCAAGGTTGGCGAGGGATAGCTGCCGATGAGAGGAGATGAGGGATGGGGGTGGCGTAGAGAGGAGAGAGATGGGGTGGGAGCGGCTGAGAGCCTAAGAGGGAAAAGAGGAGATGGGGTGGGTGGGGCTGAGAGGGGGGAGAGGGTGGGGTGGAAGAAAAAGAGGAATAGATTAGGGTTTTATTTATATATAAACGGATACATGGGTAAATGGGTATGGGTAGTCAATACCCATACCCGTACCCGTTTACCCGTTGGGTATAAAAATGAGAATAAATTTGACTCTATTCAGGTTTTTACCTGCGGGTAAATGGGTAATCGGGCATAATTGTCATCCCTACGTACGAGCCACAAATAGAGCCGGACAATGAGCCGTGTTGTTTTAACATTTGATTTTTTTGATAATTTGCTATTGCTAAGAAGTCACTTTATGTTTTTACCATCTCAATCTATATTTATTAACTTAAATGATCAAACATATCATTATTTAAGAAATTTTTGAAAGTACTTTTGGAAGAAATGACAAATTATAATTTTTTTGTTTTGTTGTGTCGGATTTGCTCGGTGAACGAACGCTCCGGCTCTGTTCCATACTTCCATCTCACTCCAGCTCGGCGAGGCATCGACCCGCGCCGGTCAGAGTAGGGCCCTAGCTAGGGATGGTTATGGATGTCAGAATATATGAATTATCCGTATTCGTATTTGAATTATTATAAATATGGATATCCGTATTTATATCCGAATTAAATATGGATGACATTCGGAAATATAAAAATTCATTTTACAAATGTTGATATGGAAACGGATATCTGAATTCTGCTGAATGTGGATATAAAAATGGATACATTCGTATTCGTTTTAAGATTTCACACAGATTAAACTTAGACTCAAGATAATATATTATCACTATATTAATGATTTATTTATTATTTACATAATTATGGAATACTTAAGTTAGTGAATATTAATAAGTTATGGTTTAAAGTAATTTGATGGTTAAATATTTGTTTGAACTTTAATTTTTATAATAAAAATACAACGTATCTCATTTCATATATTTTTTTTATTTTTCTAGATACATTTGCTATTTTTAACTCATTAATTGTGTTTCTAGGATTTAAATTGAAATATGTGAAATTTGAAATGCAAGTACGTAAAATAATGCACTAAAATTTATAGAAAAATTATATTCACTATTTTGTGTTCATTTTTAGTTCTTATCCATGAAATTTAAAAAAAATATTAAAAAATCTCTACTATATTAAAGTGCCGATTCGCTCGTCCGTCCGCCCGCGCAGGTTTTTCTCGCGTGCAACGCTCGTCCGCAACGCGCTGGCCCAACGTGATTCGGCCCAGCGTCCTCCTTGCATCGGTTGAGCAGTTGTTCGCAGCCCTAGCCACGCGCCCACACTGCAGCCGCCAACTCCTTCCACGACGCGACTGCCCCACGTCGCAACCACCGGTTGCCCTCCTTGTTTCGTCGCTATTGGACTGGAAACGACGACCAGAGGGGGGGTGAATGGGAGCTTTTAAAACTTCAGGCTAAAATTAGCCTTCTGTTCTAATTCAGTCTACTGTGGAACAGGATTCGAACACAACCTTCAAAGTTCTGGTTGGGAGGTATTTGACGGCTCCGAACATAGGCTTTGCAAGGAGCAAAAGTTCGAAGCCAAGAAGACTTCGCTCCACCCACAACCCCGAAAAACAACTCTGCTAAGTCAGTGCAGGCTCTACACACAGGGTGCTTCGAGCAGGCTCCGCACTTCACCCTTCGCAAGAGTGGACTACCCTCTGAGGACTTCGACCAAGTACTTAGCAACAGCAACTGGTGCTGAGCTTCGTACACCGAAGGTCAAAACACACACTAACAGACTTCGCTAGGGGCTTAGACACGATAAGCAACACGGGCTTCGCTCAGGGCTTCGCTAGTAAGCAGCGAGGTCTAGCCTCCTGTTACACAGAGCGAACGCACACTAAAAAGCACACTTCGCACAAAACACACTTCGCCTAAACAGGCTTCGGTGAACTACCGCAAGTCACTCGAGGTGACACACTAAGGATCGAAGTATGCAGCGAGGTATGCAAAACAAGCTCAAGCATAAAATGCACACAGAAGCAGGGCTTCGCTGCTTGAACAGGAACATTAAAAATGAACTCACTGGATGAATACAGAGTGTGGTGGCTAGTACAGGAGCTCAACAGTAAATGCTCAAAGTGTTAAATGTTACCTACCCAGCCCCCATATTTATAGCCACTATTCACCCAAGTGAATTGACTACTTTACCCCTAGGGTTTACATTGGTTTTGTGTCTACAGAACAGAGGGGTACAAAAGGTAGTCAACTTTATTCTAGAGGCTTCTCTATCAGCTTTGCAGAGGGGACAACGTCAGCTTTTTGCAAAGCAAACAATGTCAGCCTTTGCAGTCTTTGACTTTTCTGAAGCCCCCTTCGCACGCGAGGGGTGCGGTAGCTTCGGTGAGAAGCCTTGAGCCTGACGGCCTTCGCTTCACCGAAGTCAGCCTCCGATACAGTGACGGTTTTGAGCCGAAGCCGTCAAAGCCCTTGGACCTTCGCACCACCACCTTCGAAGTGGACCACCACGACTTCGCAGCTTCTCCCAGCTCGAACTACGTCAGTCCGTGTACCGAAGCCATGCATGGCCGAAGTACCACAAGTCATCCTCACTCCGGAGCTAGCCTCGCTCCGAAGCCTTCCTCACTCCGAAGCCCCACCTTCAGAGTACCACCCTTCGAAGTCCCTCCTTCGTCCAAGGCCTCCGCATGAAGCATTCCATGAGCACTTCGTCGCAGTGTCTCTCCCCGAGCACACTCCTCGACAAGCCTCACCCGGACCATGCCTTCGATGCGCCTCGACTTCTGAGACCTTCGTTGGGTACCTTCGAGTGTCTCCCTCCGGAGCACACCTCGAACGCCTTGCCTCTGCTGAGGACTTGATCCACCATACTCCGAACTCACTCCTTTCGGAGTACCCTTCGAAGTGCCTCGCCTCCGAGGACTTTGTCTCGGAGTACCTTTACCCGGAGCCACGCTCCTCACTTACTTCCTTCTCTTGGCGCACCTCGACCCGAGGACCGACCTCGACCCCTTCGCAGCCTTCGTGACGGAGCTCCCCGCTCCACTGGCATCAAGCCTCCCGCTTGACCCAGGTTCACCTGCTACGAACCCGTTCGTCGCCTCCGAAGTCCCCTGCGCACCACAGACAAGCAGACAAGTGTATCCAGTACTTCGGAGACCTCTCCGGGTTAGCAACCTTCGGCACACACTCCGGTGTACCGCCCAAAGTACCGAGACCTTCGGTACAAACCCAGTCATCGTGTACCGTCGGACCCCTCCGACAGGCACACTCCGCTGCAACAGCTGCAGCAACCAAAGCAACCTCCGAACACCTTCGGAGATCCAACCTCCGAACCCCTTCGGAGGTACCCCTTCGAAACAGAGGTTAAACACAGTCAATCACTCATCACAAACTCCGAAACCAACCCTTGGTTTCTCAATCTCCCCCTTGATGAGTGCATTGACAACCAAATTCAAGTTCAAGAAAATTTAAAGAATTTCAGCACACAAGTGACCATAAAAACTCAGAAACGAGCCAAATCATGTCACTTGACAAAAGAATTTTCCTCCCCCTTTTCAAAAGAGTAAAAGCCCCTTCGGCAAATCTCCCCTTTTGCAAGATAAAAACTCCCTCTGAGTAATTTTACCCCCTTGCTACAGAGAACTCAACAATTTCTCCCCCTTTGGCAATGCAAGCATCAAGGAGCATGTAAAAGATGCATTGCTTGGAAATGAGCAGAATTGCAAAGACATATAAAGCAAAAATATGCCAACAGTAATACCAATGATCATTTTCTCAGCTCAATTTAACATTCTCTAAAAACATGATGACAACATGTGATTATATCATTTTTGAAATAAAAGCATCACCACTCAGTCAAGGTAACTAGACAAGTAAAAGCCAGGACTGCGCAAAGCTAGTCAATTTCTACTCTAGACAGACAAGTCCAATTCAAATGGAGCAATGAAAGCAAGCTTGATGATCAATGAATTTTGTTGTTCTTTCTTAATGCCAGGGGTTATTTGTTTGTCCACCTTATACTTCCCAATCAAGCCAAGCCTAGGCATGAAAGCCATCCGAAGCTTAAGGCAGTGATTTTGGCATACACTACACTATCCCAGTTCAGACCCATGTGCAAAGGTAAGCAGTCTAGAATAGGGTAGTGCGACAAACAAACCCACTTGGATCTTTTTACTTTGAAGCATACAAATCATGGATTTTTTTGGAATTGTGATTAAGTGAACAAATTGTTTAGCACTTTTATGAATATCCATGAAGATGTAAAACAATTTTTCAAGTTGCAATGTTTAGCATCCAAGGAAAAGTGTCTTGCTATTAAGCAGATAAAAGATAGCTAAAGCAGTCCTGCCTATACATGCTAGATACCAGATTGAGCAGTGAGCATGATTTGATTTTGGAAAGAAAGCATCATGCACATTAATGTTTCAGATAAATTAAAAAGAGCTGAGCTGTCATGATTTCATGAATTAGAATTGGTCATATGAGTGCAACAGATGTAAATGCAATTTCACACATGATGAGCATATGCAATACAATTAAAGACAGCTCTCCCTCACAAAATGTCGTACGCGTGACAAATACCAAGTTCCCCACGCAAGTAGGCAAATCGAGAAGCATCGAGGGGTTTCGTGAAAATATCGGCTAGCTGGTGTTGGGTATCAACATATTGAAGTTCAATATCACCCTTCTCATTGTGATCTCTAAGAAAATAATATCGCACATCAATGTGTTTGGTTCTGGAGTGCTGAACCGGGTTATTTGCAATACAAATGGCACTAGTGTTATCACAGAAAAGTGGAACACACTTATAATCTAATCCGAAATCCCGCAAAGTGGAAATCATCCACAAAATCTGAGAGCAACAGCTAGCTGCAGCAACATATTCGGGCTCAGCCGTCGATTGTGAAACACTAGACTGTTTGCGGGAAGACCAGCAAACCAGAGATGTACCGAGAAAATGACAAGTATCAGAGGTACTTTTCCTATCAATCCTACACCCAGCAAAATCCGCATCAGAATAACCTCGAATACACAAAGAGGAAGACGCTGAATACCATATGCCGAATTCAAGGGTATGTTTGAGATACCTTAGAATGTGCTTTACCGCTTGGCGGTGCGAAGCTCGTGGTGAAGCCTGAAAACGAGCGCACAGACACACTGCGAAGTGTATGTCCGGCCTCGTAGCAGTCAAGTAGAGGAGGGAGCCGATCATGCTTCGGAACTCCTTCTGATCTACGGCTTCTCCATCTTTGTTAGGATGCAATGCTATAGATGTAGCCATTGAAGTGGCGAGGGGCTTCGCATCTGCCATGTCAAATTTCTTGAGCAGGTCCTTGGTGTACTTTGTCTGGTGAACGAAGGTACCTTGTTTTCCTTGCTTGATTTGCAAACCAAGGAAAAAGGTGAGTTCACCCATCATGGACATTTCAAACTCCCTGCTCATGGTATCTGCAAACTCGGCAACCAAAGCATGAGAAGAGACCCCAAAGATGATATCATCCACATAAATCTGCACCAGAAGGAAATCTTTGCCATGCTTGAGAGTGAAAAGGGTTTTATCAACAGAGCCCATCAAATACCCCCGCTCAAGCAAAAAAGACTTAAGTCTATCATACCACGCCCGAGGGGCCTGCTTGAGTCCATAAAGAGCCTTATGAAGTTTAAGGACATTATGTGGGTATTTGGGGTTTTCAAAACCAGGGGGTTGTTTTACATAAACGTCTTCGCCTATGAAGCCATTAAGAAAAGCACTTTTGACATCCATTTGATAGAGTTTGAATCCTCGGGATGTCGCAAAGGCAAGCAAAATCCTAATGGCCTCAAGACGAGCAACAGGTGCAAAAGTTTCAGTAAAATCAATCCCTTTTAGTTGAGAATAACCCTGAGCTACAAGCCTAGCCTTGTTTCTAACTATTGTCCCATCCTCCCCTTGTTTATTTTTGAAAATCCATTTTGTTCCAATGAAATGAACATTTGGTGGAGGATCAACTAAAGTCCAGACTTGGTTTCTCTCAAAATTTTCAAGTTCCTCATGCATGACATTTGTAACACCCCAGAAATTAAAAGTAATAAAATAAAAGAAAATATTTTCTGAATTTATTATTAAAGAAAAATAACCAAAGAGCCCAAATAAAGCCAAACAGGGAGAAATACTCAAAATTTGAACCTGAAATTTTTATGAGATGAACTAGAGCCCAAGATATAATTTTAGGAATTTTTACAAATTTTTATCAACAGTGATTCAACCCTTAATCAAATATTTGATTTTCTGGAATTATTTTAAATCGAAAATCAATTTTAAATCCTTAACGGGCCTCAACCCAGAAACTTCCCCCAACGGCCTTCTTGACCCAGCCCATTGCCACCCACCCACTGACAGGAGGGGCCCGCCTGTCGGCGCACGCCTCCCCTCTCTCCTCCCACCCGCGCCCCGCCTGGTCCCACCGGTCAGCCCCCGCCGCGCCACTGACCGCCCGGACCCGCCGCTCAGCCCTTCTATTTTTGTTTCGACCACTGACAGGTGGGGGCCACCTGTCAGGATCTTCTTCCCCGATGGAAGGGGATCCCCTCCCTCCCGCCGGCGACCCCCACCTTCCAAATCCGCCGCCCCGTATCCGATTTCGCCAAATCAACCGAGGGATCGCCTTCTCCGACCGCCGGGGATCTCATTCCACCGATAGCCACGCGTTTTCGCCGCTTAAGGAAGCTAACCGAGCCAAAGGAAAGCCTCGCCGGAGTTAGGAATTAAACCTTCGGGTTTCCTCGGTTTTGCCTTCCATTCTCGCCGCCGGTGACCCCTATATAAACCCCTCTGGCCTCCGCACTCAGTCCACACCGTAGCCACCCAAGCCGAGCGAGGACAGAGCGCCCAATTCCCGTTTTTCGGGTTTCCCCTCTGCTCCGCCTCCGGCAAGCGATCGCCGCCGCCTCCGGCCTCCCCTGCCCTAGCCACCGCTCCCATCGGGTCCGCCGTCGTCCACCCGTCCTCGGCCACGCCTCCATCAGTCGTGAAGGCCACCGGATCGCCGTCGCCGTCGAGCTCCCGAGGAGACCTCACCGTCTACCCTCGCCGTCGTCGCCGTCCGTCGCCCACCTTCACCACCGAAGGTACCATCGTGACCCCCTTGCTCCCCGCATTCCATTTCTGGCCCTAGCTAGGCACGTAGGCGCTCGCCGCCGCCGCAGCCACCGCACCCGAGGCCTCGCCGTCGCCGGAGAAGAAGGGTACAAGCCCCTTACGCACGTGGCGTGCCGGACGCACTCACGACCGTTCGATCTGTGATGAACGACTAGGATTATAACCCACCCAGGTTTAATCCGAGGCGTCCATCCGGTCAAACCGGTACCGAGGCATCTGGGCCGTTGATCGTTATTTAAAATCTTGACTTGATCTCGTGCGTCCACGTATACCCCTTCGCCACGTTTTAATCTGAGCCGTTCAATCTCATTAAACCCCCCCGCCTCGCATCTGGCCGCTGGATCCAGATCCAACGGCCCAGATCGCTCGGGTCCACGCGCATAGTCACGGGTTCACGGTGAACCTGGTTCACCGTGGACCAGAGACTGTTTTTCTGTTTAAATAAAATTCAGAAAATAGTTTAAACTTCAAAAATTCATATCTTGCTCATTTTAACTCCAAATTTCACCATTCAAATTTTGTAGAACCAGAATATTATTCTCTACACAATAATGCCATAAAAACAGTATGTTTCTGTTGTCCAAAATATTATTAATAAATAAATGGATAAAAATCCCTTAGGGTTAAAAATTAATAATACAGAAAATAAATTGGGAAAAATTCTAAAATATTAAACTTTACTGTTTGGTACAAAACCTTGAAATATTAAAAATATTACTTCACATAATAAAACCTACAAATGTGTATGTTGAATATCTGGTGAATTTTATCTGTTTATTGAATGTATTGTTTATTTTCCGTATCGAGAAGACTACGAGTTCGTCGAGGAGCAGGAGTTCTACCCCGAGGTTCCTCCATCCCCATTTGCTGAGCAAGGCAAGTCATCGACCACCTCTGTGGAAACAGTTGATCATAATTGAGCCCATGTTTTAATAACTTATCGCTATAACACATAGATTAATATTGCATTAGACAAACATTCAAGCCTTACACTTATATTTATTAGATCCCTGTCCTTGTGTGCAAACCCAAGCCATGCTTATTGAGCCTTAACTCCTTGTCACTCTACTATAAGAATATTAGCTAGTGCCCAATGTACCGGCACAACTGCTATAGGTTAAAAAGAACGAGTCGTAGATAGCTGGATTTCTGTATATGAATTTCCCTGTTATTCTCGTCTCTGGACTCTGTTGGAGTTGGATAGGTTATAAGTATGGTGGGTTCCGGGTGCAAGCTCGGGCACTGGTTTGTCGCACCCGGGGCACTATAAGGACCGGTCTGCGGGATCTGTTGCAAAGCACTTCCGTACCAACCACAAGTCTAATGGGTAAGTCCTAACTGGAAGTATGGAATACTCCGGCTTGATGCACCATAGAGGAGGGGGCAAGGGGCTAGCCTGCGGGCGACTTGTACCGACGAGGCTCAAGGGGGGGTATGGTGGGGCTCCGATGCGTCGGGACACCATATGAAACCCATAAGAGGGTGCTATTGAGTCGGGGAGGACTATATGAAGGTTTTGGCACGAGTTCCCATGTGATGGGTCATCTCGTTACACTTCGGTGTAGGTGATGAGTGCGTGCCTTGTGGGTACAGTGGTACATCTCTGATCAGAGTAATTCAATCTTTTCGAAAAGCCGAGCCCACGGTCAAGGGCGGGTTGTGTGACTACTCGCAGTTAGTTTACAATTGTTTGATGGTCGAGTTATTCATGGCACGTAAGGACTGTTGAGCGAGGTGGGGCTGACTGTACCCCTCGAGTTAGAAGATGATGATGCACACACACATGTTTACTTTTCCGTACTAATAAATTGCTCACATTTAAAGCTTTACAATTATGCTGCTTCCGCAAAACTAGCCACTATCTCCCTTGTTATTACCTTGCATTATATTTGCATTCGGTGGCTTGCTGAGTACATCTGTACTCACCCCGTTGACTTACAACATCAGAGCCAGTCTACTCCGAGGAGGATGAAGGTCTGGAGTAGCGACCCAGTCAAGGCGAGACTGGAAGGAGGCGTTCATCTAGGACCCTTATTTTATTAGTTTCTCTTCACCTTTATTCACTTTTGTATTAATGCGGTCTACGAACCGTGAATGATTGTCCGTATTGTACGTGGTCGCATGATGAACGTCTTGTTTTATTGATTTTCTATGGAATTTCAATAAAGTCCTGATTTATTAAATCGGGGCGCGACAAGATGGTATCAGAGCCGACTTGACTGTAGGAAGCCAAACAGACCTGACCTTAGGACTTATATATATATTCACTATATTTTACAAAAGATTACTTATCCTCTCACCTTCTGAGATTTTTTCACAAAAATTTTCTCTCTTTTGTAGATGCCGGTTCATACCATGAGCGGGACTCTTCGTGACGAGGCCGGATTCATCCGCGAGCTTCGCGTGCTCGTCGACTTTTTGGGGTTTCCCCATGAGCCTGCGTTCCACGGGATTTTTCCCGATGCGAACGAGAGCTACTGCGAGGTCACGGTTGTGATCCGCCCCTCTTCCACGCAGCCACCCTTCTACACCCATGGAGTTGGAGGACCTTCATTCGTGGTGGCCAGCCAGCGAGCCGCTCTCCAGTCCCTCGCCGAGCTTCGACTGGTCTACGACTGCCACCTCCGCGACACCGTCTACCGCTTCATGCCCATGCGCACACCCGGGAGTCACCGCAGCATCTACATCAGTCCCCTCACCCAGAGCAGCTCCGCCATCACCCGCACGATGAGACTCTTGGAGGCCATGGACAACCTCCACACGGAGGCCGTCCTCGACGCGGACAGCCAGCACGACACCATTGACTTCTACCGCCACACTTCGGAGAACCTGACCAGGGAGAACGCCGAGCTCCGTCGACAGCTAGAGCAGAACCCTCTGTTGACCCTTGAGGTGGAGGAGTTGAGGCGTCAGAACGAGCTTCTACGCCAGGGCGCCATGGTCCACGCCCAGCTCCGTCAACAGCTCAGAGAGTTGAAGAAGGACATTGAGGAGATCGCACCTCTTCCGCCTCGCCGGAAGAAACCCATTCAGACTCCCACAGTGAGGCCCAAGAGGATCTCTCGCAGCGCACCACCCGCCGGACCGTCCAGTTCCTCGACCCCGCCCGTCTCCCACGAGCCCGAGATCGAGCCGTCCCCCGAGCTGCCTTAGACGTAGTTTTACGATTGATTGTTATTTTTATTGCTTGCTTGTATTAGCATTCATGTCAAAATATAAGGCATGAATGAGAGAATAAATAAATGTAACCGCAAGAACAATATCCTTTTGAAATAAAATATAAAGAAGTTCACCAAAATAAATGTGTATACGTTGAAAATTCCAGGATGACCAACACCCAGGGATCAGACGCTCCTCAGAACGGAGGGGATAGTGGCAACCTGCCACAATGGGGAGCCACCGGGCAGAGGCAAGCCCCGGTCGCCAACCACCCCACCTTGGCTGAAATGATGGCCACTCAAAACCAGTTGGTCTCAGCCCTCCTGCACCAGATGCAGCAGCAGCAGCAGATGCAAGAGCAGCAGGCTCACTTCTTTCGCCTCCACCAACAGCCCGAGCTGCCCCGACCCGCCACACCAGCTCCCGCTCCCGCGACACAGCTCTCGGAGTTCCTCCGAGTCCGCCCACCGACCTTCTCAAGCACCACCAACCCCATGGAGGCTGGGGATTGGTTGCGGGCGATCGAGAAGAAGCTCGACCTCCTGACCTGCACTGAGCAGGAGAGGGTGGCCTTCGCCACCCACCAGCTTCATGGTCCCGCCGCAGAGTGGTGGGACAACCATCGTGAGACCCTGCCCGAGGGCCACGCCCCCACTTGGGCGGAGTTCTCGGCCGCTTTTCGTGCCGCCCACATCCCCGACGGCATCGTTGCCCAGAAGCAACAAGAGTTCAGAGATCTGCAGCAAGGGAGCAGATCTGTCACGGAATATCTACATGAGTTTAACCGTCTGGCCCGGTACGCACCAGAGGAGGTCCGTACGGATGCAGCCAGACAAGCTAAGTTCCTTCGGGGACTGAAGGACGAGTTGTCCCTACAACTCATCTCTGGAGACTTCACCAACTTCCAGAAGTTGGTGAACAAGGCTATCATGCAGGAGACCCAACAAAATAAGGTCGACCTGAAGAAGAAGCGCATGATTGCCTTCAGGCAGAACCAGGGTATGGCCCAAAGACCCCGTTTTGCTCCACCTCCACCAGCGCCACAGTACCACCCCCGGCCAGTGTATCGCCCGGCGCCACCAGCTGCCAACGCCGGAGCCAGCCAACCTCGTGCCGCTCCAGCCGCACCGACCGCCCCAGCCGCCCCGGCCAAGAAGCCGGAGGTCTTGAGAGACAGGCATGGCAAGCCTGTGGTGTGCTTCAACTGCCGCCAAGTGGGACACTACTCCCACCAGTGCCCCCATCCCAAGAGAGCTCAAGGAGTCACCTCCAACCCCACCGTCCGCGCCAAAGTGAACCACGTCTCCGCCGAGGAAGCCCAGGCTGCACCAGAAATTGTCATGGGTAAGTTTATGGTTCATTCATCGCATGCAGTGGTATTATTTGACACCGGAGCTACCCACTCCTTTATATCAACTGCTTTTGTGGAAAATAATGCACTGGACATAAGTGAACTACCCAGGCCAGTACTAATAGCTACCCCGGGAAAGCAAACCCTCGCTTGTTCCTTTAGTCCAAGGGTATGGGTAGATATCCAAGGCACGATATTTTGGGCCGACCCCATTCTAATAGAATGTCAAGGTTTGGACCTCATTCTAGGGATGGATTGGCTAAATAAACACCAAGGTGTGATAGAATGTGCCCAGAGAAAAGTAACGGTGACTAATGAAGAAGGGACTATAGTCACATTCCAGATGCCCAGCATGAAGGCCGGAAGGACAAGACTACATCAGATTACCTTGGAGGAGATACCAGTAGTCAGTGAGTACCCGGACGTATTCCCAGAGGATCTACCAGGGATGCCACCTAAGAGGGACATCGAGTTCAGGATTGATTTGGTGCCCGGAACCACTCCTATTTATAAGCGACCATATCGGATGGCCGCCAATGAATTAGCTGAGATGAAGCAGCAGTTGGAGGATCTTGAAAGGAAAGGCTACATCAGGCCTAGCACATCGCCATGGGGTGCCCCTGTCATCTTCGTCGAGAAGAAAGAAGACAAGGCAAAGCGTATGTGTGTAGATTACCGCGCCCTGAATGAGGTGACAATCAAGAATAAGTATCCGTTGCCTCGGATCGATGACCTCTTCGACCAGCTCAAAGGAGCTACGGTATTCTCAAAGATCGACCTACGGTCTGGTTACCATCAGTTGAGGATCCGAGAAGAAGATATACCCAAGACGGCCTTCACTACCCGTTATAGATTATATGAGTGCACGGTTATGTCCTTTGGATTGACCAACGCCCCTGCGTTCTTCATGAATATGATGAATAAAGTGTTCATGGAGTATTTAGACAAGTTCATAGTGGTTTTCATAGACGACATCCTCATTTATTCCAAGGACCAGAAGGAGCACGAGACTCACCTCCGGTTAACCTTAGGAAAGCTAAGGGAACACCAATTATATGCCAAGTACAGCAAATGCAAGTTTTGGACGGCAGAAGTAAAGTTCCTCGGACACATCATCTCTGCGCAAGGAATCGCAGTAGACCCTGCCACCGTAGAAGCAGTTACGGATTGGTTGCCACCCACGAACGTATCTGAGATACGAAGTTTTCTGGGATTGGCTGGATATTACCGAAGATTCATCGAGAATTTTTCTAAGATAGCCAAGCCAATGACCAAGTTGTTGCAGAAAGGAGAGAAGTTCGAATGGACTCCTGAATGCGAGGAAAGTTTCCGCACCCTCAAGACTCGTTTGGTATCTGCACCTATACTGACCCTACCGGATATCCGCAAAGACTTCCATGTCTATTGCGACGCATCTCGCCAAGGATTGGGATGTGTTCTTATGCAAGATGGGAAAGTTATCTCTTATGCCTCCCGTCAGTTGAGACCTCATGAGTTAAATTATCCGACCCATGATCTGGAATTAGCCGCCGTAGTGCACGCCCTCAAGATTTGGAGGCACTATTTGGTTGGGAATCGCTGTGAGATCTTTACGGATCACAAGAGCTTGAAGTATATCTTCACACAGCCAGATCTGAACTTGAGGCAAAGACGATGGCTGGAATTGATTAAAGACTACGACCTAGGTATACACTACCACCCCGGAAAGGCAAATGTGGTAGCTGATGCCTTGAGTCGCAAGGGATATTGCACAGCCATGATGATTCAAGAACACGCACCCTTGTTATGTAGGGAGATGGAAAACTTAAATCTTGGATTGACCACCAGAGCATATCTAGCCACCTTGGAGACCCAACCTGTCTTGTTTGAGCAGATCCGTGAAGCTCAGTTAGAGGACCCGGATATAGCTGCCATTAAGAAGAACATGAGACAAGGAAAAGCCCCCGGATTTTCAGAAGACGAGAATGGCACCATATGGTTTGGAACTCGGATATGTGTGCCGGATAAACCTGAAATAAAGACTCTTATCCTAAGAGAAGCCCATGAGACGTTGTACTCCATTCATCCCGGCAGTACCAAGATGTACCAAGATCTGAAGGAACGATATTGGTGGGTTAGCATGAAAAGAGAGATTGCCCAGTTCGTCGCCGAATGTGACACCTGCAGAAGAGTAAAAGCTGAACATCAGAGACCTGCAGGATTGTTACAGCCACTTAAAGTGCCGGAATGGAAGTGGGAAGAGATCGGGATGGACTTCATCACCGGATTACCAAAGACCCAACTGGGGTATGATTCTATATGGGTGATCATTGATCGGCTTACAAAAGTAGCTCATTTCATAGCCGTCAAGACGACCTTTAGTGGCCCTAAGCTAGCAGAGCTATATATGGCCCGGATAGTATGTCTTCATGGAGTGCCCAAGAAGATAGTGTCTGACCGAGGAAGTCAGTTTACCTCTCGTTTTTGGAAGAACCTCCAAGAGGAGATGGGCACGAGATTGAATTTCAGTACCGCCTACCATCCTGAGACAGATGGACAAACAGAAAGGGTAAATCAGATACTAGAGGATATGCTTCGAGCATGTGTTTTGGATTTTGGAGCCACTTGGGACAAGAGCTTGCCATATGCAGAATTTTCATACAACAACAGCTATCAAGCCAGTCTTCAGATGTCTCCTTTTGAGGCCCTATATGGACGTAAGTGCAGAACGCCACTACTTTGGGACCAAACAGGTGAATCCCAAGTATTTGGGGCAGACATTCTTCGTGAAGCTGAAGAGAAGGTACGGATCATCAGAGACCGACTCAAGACAGCCCAATCGCGACAGAAGAGCTACGCCGACAATCACCGTCGAGACCTAGCCTTTGAAGAAGGAGATCATGTCTACCTTCGGGTTACACCTCTTCGTGGGACTCAACGGTTTAACATGAGAGGAAAGTTGGCCCCTCGATATGTTGGACCATTTCCCGTTGTCCGACGCCAAGGCGAAGTGGCTTATCAGTTGGAATTACCGCCCTCGTTGGCTGGAGTGCATGACGTGTTTCATGTGTCTCAACTCAAGAAGTGTCTCCGCGTCCCCACGGAGCAAGTGGATCTTCAGCAGTTGGATGTCCAAGAAGATCTGACCTATGTGGAAAAACCGGTCAAGATATTGGAAGTCAAAGAAAGAACCACCAGGAGTCGAGTCATCCGTTTCTGCAAAGTGCAGTGGAGCAATCACCCAGTAGAGGAAGCTACATGGGAAAAAGAAGATGAACTCAAGGCACAGCATCCTGAACTATTCGAGGATTGATCCGAATCTCGAGGACGAGATTCTCTGTAAGGGGGATAGGATTGTAACACCCCAGAAATTAAAAGTAATAAAATAAAAAGAAAATATTTTCTGAATTTATTATTAAAGAAAAATCACCAAAGAGCCCAAATAAAGCCAAACAGGGAGAAATACTCAAAATTTGAACCTGAAATTTTTATGAGATGAACTAGAGCCCAAGATATAATTTTAGGAATTTTTACAAATTTTTATCAACAGTGATTCAACCCTTAATCAAATATTTAATTTTCTGGAATTATTTTAAATCGAAAATCAATTTTAAATCCTTAACGGGCCTCAACCCAGAAACTTCCCCCAACGGCCTTCTTGGCCCAGCCCATTGCCACCCACCCACTGACAGGAGGGGCCCGCCTGTCAGCGCACGCCTCCCCTCTCTCCTCCCACCCGCGCCCCGCCTGGTCCCACCGGTCAGCCCCCGCCGCGCCACTGACCGCCCGGACCCGCCGCTCAGCCCTTCTATTTTTGTTTCGACCACTGACAGGTGGGGGCCACCTGTCAGGATCTTCTTCCCCGATGGAAGGGGATCCCCTCCCTCCCACCGGCGACCCCCACCTTCCAAATCCGCCGCCCCGTATCCGATTTCGCCAAATCAACCGAGGGATCGCCTTCTCCGACCGCCGGGGATCTCATTCCACCGATAGCCACGCGTTTTCACCGCTTAAGGAAGCTAACCGAGCCAAAGGAAAGCCTCGCCGGAGTTAGGAATTAAACCTTCGGGTTTCCTCGGTTTTGCCTTCCATTCTCGCCGCCGGTGACCCCTATATAAACCCCTCTGGCCTCCGCACTCAGTCCACACCGTAGCCACCCAAGCCGAGCGAGAACAGAGCGCCCAATTCCCGTTTTTCGGGTTTCCCCTCTGCTCCGCCTCCGGCAAGCGATCGCCGCCGCCTCCGGCCTCCCCTGCCCTAGCCACCGCTCCCATCGGGTCCGCCGTCGTCCACCCGTCCTCGGCCACGCCTCCATCAGTCGTGAAGGCCACCGGATCGCCGTCGCCGTCGAGCTCCCGAGGAGACCTCACCGTCTACCCTCGCCGTCGTCGCCGTCCGTCGCCCACCTTCACCACCGAAGGTACCATCGTGACCCCCTTGCTCCCCGCATTCCATTTCTGGCCCTAGCTAGGCACGTAGGCGCTCGCCGCCGCCGCAGCCACCGCACCCGAGGCCTCGCCGTCGCCGGAGAAGAAGGGTACAAGCCCCTTACGCACGTGGCGTGCCGGACGCACTCACGACCGTTCGATCTGTGATGAACGACTAGGATTATAACCCACCCAGGTTTAATCCGAGGCGTCCATCCGGTCAAACCGGTACCGAGGCATCTGGGCCGTTGATCGTTATTTAAAATCTTGACTTGATCTCGTGCGTCCACGTATACCCCTTCGCCACGTTTTAATCTGAGCCGTTCAATCTCATTAAACCCCCCGCCTCGCATCTGGCCGCTGGATCCAGATCCAACGGCCCAGATCGCTCGGGTCCACGCGCATAGTCACGGGTTCACGGTGAACCTGGTTCACCGTGGACCAGAGACTGTTTTTCTGTTTAAATAAAATTCAGAAAATAGTTTAAACTTCAAAAATTCATATCTTGCTCATTTTAACTCCAAATTTCACCATTCAAATTTTGTAGAACCAGAATATTATTCTCTACACAATAATGCCATAAAAACAGTATGTTTCTGTTGTCCAAAATATTATTAATAAATAAATGGATAAAAATCCCTTAGGGTTAAAAATTAATAATACAGAAAATAAATTGGGAAAAATTCTAAAATATTAAACTTTACTGTTTGGTACAAAACCTTGAAATATTAAAAATATTACTTCACATAATAAAACCTACAAATGTGTATGTTGAATATCTGGTGAATTTTATCTGTTTATTGAATGTATTGTTTATTTTCCGTATCGAGAAGACTACGAGTTCGTCGAGGAGCAGGAGTTCTACCCCGAGGTTCCTCCATCCCCATTTGTTGAGCAAGGCAAGTCATCGACCACCTCTGTGGAAACAGTTGATCATAATTGAGCCCATGTTTTAATAACTTATCGCTATAACACATAGATTAATATTGCATTAGACAAACATTCAAGCCTTACACTTATATTTATTAGATCCCTGTCCTTGTGTGCAAACCCAAGCCATGCTTATTGAGCCTTAACTCCTTGTCACTCTACTATAAGAATATTAGCTAGTGCCCAATGTATCGGCACAACTGCTATAGGTTAAAAAGAACGAGTCGTAGATAGCTGGATTTCTGTATATGAATTTCCCTGTTATTCTCGTCTCTGGACTCTGTTGGAGTTGGATAGGTTATAAGTATGGTGGGTTCCGGGTGCAAGCTCGGGCACTGGTTTGTCGCACCCGGGGCACTATAAGGACCGGTCTGCGGGATCTGTTGCAAAGCACTTCCGTACCAACCACAAGTCTAATGGGTAAGTCCTAACTGGAAGTATGGAATACTCCGGCTTGATGCACCATAGAGGAGGGGGCAAGGGGCTAGCCTGCGGGCGACTTGTACCGACGAGGCTCAAGGGGGGGTATGGTGGGGCTCCGATGCGTCGGGACACCATATGAAACCCATAAGAGGGTGCTATTGAGTCGGGGAGGACTATATGGAAGGTTTTGGCACGAGTTCCCGTGTGATGGGTCATCTCGTTACACTTCGGTGTAGGTGATGAGTGCGTGCCTTGTGGGTACAGTGGTACATCTCTGATCAGAGTAATTCAATCTTTTCGAAAAGCCGAGCCCACGGTCAAGGGCGGGTTGTGTGACTACTCGCAGTTAGTTTACAATTGTTTGATGGTCGAGTTATTCATGGCACGTAAGGACTGTTGAGCGAGGTGGGGCTGACTGTACCCCTCGAGTTAGAAGATGATGATGCACACACACATGTTTACTTTTCCGTACTAATAAATTGCTCACATTTAAAGCTTTACAATTATGCTGCTTCCGCAAAACTAGCCACTATCTCCCTTGTTATTACCTTGCATTATATTTGCATTCGGTGGCTTGCTGAGTACATCTGTACTCACCCCGTTGACTTACAACATCAGAGCCAGTCTACTCCGAGGAGGATGAAGGTCTGGAGTAGCGACCCAGTCAAGGCGAGACTGGAAGGAGGCGTTCATCTAGGACCCTTATTTTATTAGTTTCTCTTCACCTTTATTCACTTTTGTATTAATGCGGTCTACGAATCGTGAATGATTGTCCGTATTGTACGTGGTCGCATGATGAACGTCTTGTTTTATTGATTTTCTATGGAATTTCAATAAAGTCCTGATTTATTAAATCGGGGCGCAACAACATTGATCCAACTGGAATCAGAAAGTGCATGACTAACATCTAAAGGCTCGAAAGAAGCAACAAAAACGGAATCAATGAAATGAGCATGAGAACGTGTTACCCTTTGATCAAGCTCACAAATGATCTGCTCGGGAGGGTGCATCCGTTGAACATGATGTGGAGCCTCGCGGCGAGATGCAGTCTCCCCCTCGACTAGTGCGTTGGAGTGGTCCAAGATGACCGATGTCGAGGTGGTTGCTTCGGGACCTTTTGCCGAAGTAGTCGAAGCGAGGTCAGCTTCGGGGGTTGACGTCGAGGGTAGTAGGGGTTCATCCTCGAAATCTCTGGGATCTTCTTCTTCTAAGATGGTCTGTTCCATGTCGTGTTCATTTGCCTGTTCAAATGCAGAACTAACAGAGGGGGTTGATTCATCAAAAGTCACATCACATGACTCGATGACAGTGTTAGTTTCCAAGTTATAAACACGATAAGAATGACCATGTGTAGTGTAGCCCAAAAAGATCCCGTCAGAAGATCGCGACTCAAATTTATCCAAATTACCACGTTTTAGGATAAAGCAACGACAACCAAAAACTCGAAGATGAGTAACCTTGGGCTGTCTCCCAAAACGTAGCTCATAAGGTGATATGTTCCCTTTGCTTGGTTGTTGTGAGGCTGGAGAACCATGCTGCATCCCCGGTCATATGGCGCGAACAACCGGAGTCCATGATCCACGTGCCCTCCAAGCCTCGATCTGTCGCCTACACATGATAAGAGAATCTCGATTGCTCAGTGCTGGGGTGAGTGAAAATATGACGAGGCATCCAGCACTGAGTGATACGAGTAGTAGGCACAGTAAAAGTAGACTGTCTACGCACATGATAATCGGAATGATGCAAAGTGCGAGGTCTACCTACATGCTGTGATCGAACAACATGACGAGGTCTCCTGCTCTGACGAGGTACAAAGCTACTCGCCCGGGGTCTACCACCATATGGAACATGGTGAACACCTCGAGGAGCAAAACCTCTCCGAGAAGCACGAGGAGCCTCAAAAGCAGGACGATAGTAAAACTCAGACTCATGCATACCTAAAGATGGGTAATGCATGTCCTGGTAACTCATCGCCTGAGAGCGTCGCTCATCCTTGATGCGATGAAAACAGAACCCAACCAAATGACCCGCCACTGATAGTAGGAACAATGAAAGACTCTCCTAAGGGCACTCTCATGGGTCTTAGGAGCAATTCTCACAGGCTCCTTGGGCTTCTGCTGAGTGGTTTTTTTGGGAGGGATTTTCTTGGCAAGAGGAATGTTTTTCTTTTGAGCTCGGGTAGGTTTCTTGGCTGATGGAGTATCTAACAGAGCTCTCTCTTTCTCTAGGGTAGTGGGAGAGGTAAAAACAGTTTTGTTTCCACTATCAGAAGGAATCCTCTCAAAACCCAAACCTAGAGCTAACCCTGCTCTGTCAGCACACATCTTGGTCTTGGCCAAGAGCAAATCCATCCTACCCTTTCCCTCAGTGCATTTGTTAACCACAGAAAGAAGGTATTCATTTTCAGTCATGAGGTTTTCAGCCCGCTCTCTAACGGTGCCTAGCTGGTCCTTAAGGGTAATGCACGTGTCACAAACAGGTTGCACATCCTTAGAACTACCGACCCTCTCCAATCTAGCCTCTAAATCATGAACATGTTTATCACGTAAATTAATGCTCTCGCGTAATAAAGAACAGTTCATGCATTCAATAATATCATGAGGTCTAGAATCCACCACCAAAAGCTGCTTCTGTGCAGTCTCAAGCTCAGATAGAGTTTGAGCATGTACAGAACGCAACTGAGCAAGCTCACTCATGACAACATTTCAAGATTCACATTCAGCATTATTAACTTTAGACTTAAGCATGGCATACTCAGTAGAAACAGATTCTAGCCTAAGTCTAAGGTCTTTTCTTTCTCTAGTGGCTTGCACAAGTAATCTATCCTGACCAAGAACTACTTCATTCAGTTCATCTACTTTAATTAAAAGCTGGTCAGAAGATAGTGGTACCTCAGATGAGTCGAGCTCATCGCCGTTGTGATCGCTGTCGGCCATGAAGCAAAGGCCGGTGAAGTCTTGTCCCTTCTTGTCCTTTTTGTCCTCCTTCCTTGGGGACTCCTCCTCCTCAGAGCTCGACTCCTCAGTTGAGGAAGTGTCGATGTCACTGAGAGCAGCAACAAATGCTCTGGAAGCGGCTTTGGCTACTCTCTTAGCCACCTTGCCGCGCTTGCCCTTCACAAAAGGCTTCCTCTCCTTTTTGTGGTATTTAGGGCGCTCACTCTCATCTCTCTTCTTGAGCTTAGGGCAATTAGCCTTGATGTGAGAAGTGTCGCCACACTCAAAACATCCACTAAAACTACTTCTCCTCTGATCCCGTCTCTCATGATGAAAACGGGTGAACCTTCTGGCAATGAGAGCAAGCTCATCATCATCCAGAGTGTCCACCTCCTCCTTAGTGACGGAGACCAGGGAGGACAAAGCAAAACCATCTGCAAGAACACAAGTGCCAGATGTGCTTGGTTCTGCAGTGGTGCCACAGCTAGTGCTGGAAACCAGTGCCAAGGGTTGTGGCAAAGAGTTTCTGTGCACTGCAAGAGATGCCTTGGCAATCTCTGTGGACTTCAGCTTGCTGAAGAGCTCATCACATGTCAATGTGTCATAACCTGCGGACTCCTCAATGCTGGATATCTTCACTTCCCATATGCTACGATCAAGAGCATAGAGAAGCTTGATAGCCCTGTCATGATCCTTGTAAGCAAGCGTCCCGTTTGACCGCAAGTTACTCACTATCACATCAAAACGAGAAAACATGGCATCTATAGATTCACCAGGTGCCTGCACAAACAGCTGATACTGTTGATTGTATGTGCTTTGGTGCCTGGCCTTGATCTGTGTAGAGCCCTCATGAAAAATAGTGAGAGTGGTCCAAATTTCCCTAGCAGTCCTAAGGTGCTGCACCCTATCAAACTCACTTCTACTCAAACCAATGAACAATATATTTCTTTCCTTGGAGTTGGCATTATACTGATCTTTTTCTGTTTGAGAGGTGCGAGTATCAGGGATGGAGTATTGTGAGTCTACAATCTCCCAAATTGCATTTCCTTGACTTAGCAAATAAGCCTCCATGCGCACCTTCCAGTATGCAAAGTCAGTCCCATCGAACAGAGAAATTTTACTAGATCTGTCCATGTCGCCAACAGATCACAAAACCGGTTAAGGTCAACTGGTGATCTTAACCCGCTCTGATACCAATTGTTGGACCGGAAACGGCGACCAGAGGGGGGTGAATGGGAGCTTTTAAAACTTCAGGCTAAAATTAGCCTTCTGTTCTAATTCAGTCTACTGCGGAACAAGCTTCGAACACAACCTTCAAAGTTCTGGTTCGGAGGTATTTGACGGCTCCGAACACAGGCTTCGCAAGGTGCAAAAGTTCGAAGCCAAGAAGACTTCTGTAACGCCCCGATTTACCAAAATCGAGACATTATTGAATTTCCAAAGAAAGACAATAATACAAGAGGTTCATCATGCGACAACGTACATACGACAAGCATTCATGGTACGCAGACCATATTATTACATAAGAGTGTAATTAAAATAATAGAAATAAACTGCATGACGAACGTCTTCTTCAGGATCTTTCTTCTTGACTGGGTCGCTACTCCAAACCATCTTCGTAGTAGGCATCCTCTGTGGGGTCCAATGGGTATGAGTACAAAAAGTACTCAACAAGCCACCGCAAATGCAAATAATAATGCAGGATAATAAACAAGGAAGGGTAATGGCTAACAGTGCGGAAAAGTACATTTTCAGTTATTACATTTAGTGTAGTCAAATTTTAATCACGCGGAAAAGTAAACATCAACATCAACATCATCATCTAACTCGAGGAGTACGTTTTACCTCCTCGCACAACAGTCCTTACATGCCAACCAACATGCACATCCATATTCAAGTAAACTAATTGTGGGATGTCACGCAACCCGCCCTTGACCGTGGGCTCGGCTTTTCGAAAAGATTTATGATTCTGATCAGAGATGTACTACTGTACCCACAAGGCACGCACTCATCCCAAACGAGATGACCCATACCATGGGAACTCGTGCCAAAACCTCAGCATGAAATGCTCCAAGCGATAACCACCCGCTCTAGGTTTCGCCGGCGCGCCGGGCCGCATCCTGGCTAACGTCGCACCCCCTTTTGCGCCACATTGGTACAAGCCACCCGCAGGTGCTGCTTGACCCATCTCCAAATGGTGGCCTCGGTTTGGAACACTCCATACCTTAGTTAGGACTTACCCATTAGACTTGTGGTTAGTACGGAAGTGTATTGCAACGGATCCCTCAGACCGGTCCTTATAGTGCCCCGGGTGCTACCAACCAATGCCCTAGCTTGCACCCGGAACCCACCATGCATACACTCACAACCATAACTCCAACACCGACAGAATTCCATAGATAAGAAACAATGGGGATCATATAGTAGAACTAAGAAACCAAGGGTTGGTTTCGGTATTTGTGATGAGTGATTGACAGGCTTGTAACCTCTAGCTCGAAGGGGTACCTCCGAAGGGGGTTCGGAGGTTGGACCTCCGAAGGTGTTCGGAGGTGGTTTCACCGAAGGGTTCGAAGGTGGTTTGGTTGCTGCAGCTGTTGCAGTGGAGTGTGCCTGTCGGAGGGGTCCGACAGTACACGATGACTGGGTCTGTACCGAAGGTCTCGGTACTTTGGGTGGTACACCGGAGTGTGTGCCGAAGGTTGCTAACCCGGAGAGGTCTCCGGAGTACTGGATACACTTGTTTGCTTGTTTGTGGTACGTAGGGACTTCGGAGGCGACGGACTGATCGTAGCAGGTGAACCTGGGTCAAGCGGGAGGCTTGATGCCAGGGGAGCGGGGAGCTCCGTCATGGTGGCTGCGAAGGGGTCTGGGTCGGTCCTCGGGTCGAGGTGCGCCAGGTGAAGGCAGAGAGTGCGGAGCGTGGCTCCGACTGAAGGTACTTCGAGACAAAGTCCTCGGAGGTGAGGCACTTCGAAGGTACTCCGAATGGAGTGACTTCGGAGTTTGGTGGATCAAGTCCTCTGCGGAGGCAAGGCGTTCGAAGTGTGCTCCGGAGGGAGACATTCGAAGGGTACCTGACGAAGGTCTCAGAAGTCGAGGTGCATCGAAGGCATGGTCCGGGTGAGGCTCGTCGAGGAGTGTGCTCGGGGAGAGACACTGCGACGAAGTGCTCATGGAATGCTTCGTGCGGAGGCCTTGGATGAAGGAGGGACTTCGAAGGGAGGTACTCCAAAGGTGGGGCTTCGGAGTGAGTAAGGCTTCGGAGCAAGGCTGGCTCCGGAGTGAGGATGACCTGTGGTACTTCGACCATACATGGCTTTGGTACACGGACTGATGGAGTTCGAGCTGGGAGTAGCTGCGAAGCCGTGGTGGTCCACTCCGGAGGTGTTGGTGCGAAGGCCCAAGGGCTTTGACGGCTTTGGCTCAAAACCGTCACTGTATCGGAGGCTATCTTCGGTGAAGCGAAGGGCAACTGGCTCAAGGCTTCTCACCGAAGCTACCGCACCCCTCGCGTGCGAAGGGGGGCTTCAGGAAGGTCAAAGACTGCAAAGGCTGACATTGTCTGCTCTGCAAAAAGCTGACGCTGTCCCCTCTGCAAAGCTGATAGAGAAGCCTCCAGAATAAAGTAGACTACCTTTTGTACCCCTCTGTTCTGTAGAGACAAAATTGGTGTAAACCCTAGGGGTAATGTAGTCAATTCACTTGGGTGAACTGTGGGCTATAAATATGGGGGCTCGGTAGGTAACATTTAACACTTTGAGCATTTACTGTTGAGCTCCTGTACTAGCCTCCTCACACTTTGAATACATCCAGTGAGTTCATTTTTGTGTTCCTTGTTCAAGCGGCGAAGCCCTGCCTTGGTGTGCTTTTTGCTTGAGCTCGTTTTACATACCTCGCTGCATACTTCGTTCATTTGTGTGTCACCCTGAGTGACTTGTGACAGTGCAATGAAGCCTGTGTTGACGAAGTGTGTTGTGTGCGAAGTGTGTTTTTCAGTGCGTGTTCGCTCTATCTAATAGGAGGCTAGACCTCGCTGCTTACTAGCGAAGCCCTGTTCGATGACCGTTTTGCTTCTCGTGTCTGAACTCTTAGCGAAGTCTGTTTAGAGTGCATTTAGACCTTCGCATAACGAAGCTCAGCACCAGTTGCTGTCACTAAGTTTTACGTCGAAGTCCTCGGAGGGTAGTCCACTCTTGCGAAGGGTGAAGTGCGAAGCCTGCTCGAAGCACCCTATGTGTGGAGCCTGCACTGACTTAGCAGAGTAGATTTTCAGGGTTGTGAGGGGAGCGAAGTCTGCTTGGCTTCGAACTTTTACACCTTGCGAAGCCTGTGTTCGGAGCTGTCAAATACCTCCGAACCAGACCTTCGAAGGTTGGTGTTCGAAGCCTATTCCGCAGTAGACAGTGTTTAAAACCGAAGGCTGTTTTTAGCCCAAGTTTTTAAAAGCTCCCATTCACCCCCCTCTGGTCGCCATTTCCGGTCCAACAAGAACCATGTACTGCGACTCATTTTTATCCTATAGCGATCATGTCGATACATTGGACACTAGCTAATAACATTTATCATATGGTGACAAGAAGTTTAGGCTAGAGAGCATGGCTTGGGTTGCACATCAAGGTCGGGGGATCCTAAATAAATATATTGTAAAGGTTCATTTGACTAATGCATGTATAACCTATGTGTTTTAGCGATAGTTTAATCAAACATGGGTTCAATATGCTCAAAAGATTGGTTTGGTGACTTGCCTTGTTCAGCAAATGGGGAGGGAGGAACTTCGGGAAAGTACTCCGGCTCCTCGACGACGTCGTAGTCTTTCCAATATAAATAAAGTAAAATAAAACAAACACAACATTTCAATCAAACAATATAACATCACATAATAAGCACATAGGCTTGAGTTGGTTTGATTAAAAATAAATCAAGTTGTTAAGGTTCTGAAATTCATTTAATAAATAATCCTAAAAGAAATTAAAATGGAGTGTTGTCCTTTGAAAGAGGGTTTTAAAAGTGATTATTCTTAATTTTTAAGTTCTCTAATGAATTTAAAAGGAAAGGTCCATAGAAAACTTAGTGGTTTTCAGTATATGAACAGAAAGGAATTAAATATGAATTTTACTGAAATTTAAAATAATTGAATTCACATTTTTATCCTAGGGTATTTGAATACCTATTTAAATAAACATGAAAAAGTCTAAAGTAACATATTGTTTTTATTGAACTAATGTGTAGAGAATAATATTAGAAATTTTCTGAAATTGAAATGACAATTTTTAGAGTTCAAATGCGCCAGATATGAATTTTACAAGTTCAAAAGCATTTCTGGAATTTATTTTCAAATTTAAAACGCCTCGAGTCCACGGTGAGCCAGGCCCACGGTGAACCCGCGCACTGTGCGCGTGATCCGGCCCAATCTGGAACGTTGGATCCAGATCCAACGCGCGCGGGCGAGGCGGGGCGCTTAAGTGATAACGGACGGCCATGATTAAAACGCGCGAAAGGGTACCACGTGGACGCACGAGATCGAGCGCGGGTTTTAAATACTAATGGACACACGAGATTAAAACGTACCCCTTCACACAGATCCAACGGCGCAGATTAAACCGCACATGGGATTTAATCAGTACCGTTAGATCCAGATCGCACGGCGCGGATTGAATCCGACACGGCACGGGTACTCAGCCCGTGCCGGTCGTCTTCTCCGGCGACGGCGAGCAGGCCAGAGGCCACGGCGAGCGATGGCGGTCGAAGCTAAGGCCTAAAACAGAAAGAGGATACTGCGGGGATCACGAGGGTACCTCGGCGGTGGTCCGGGGACGACGGGGCGTGGCCGGCGACGAGGTAGACGATGAGGTGGTCTCGGGTCCTTGTCGGCGACGGCGTTTCGTCGAAGTTCGTGGATGGCGGAGGGGCGGCCGGGGTCGGTGACGTCCTTGCGGTCACGGCGGTGTGGTTGGCTAGGGCGGAGGTGGTCGCTAGCGACGGCGAGGGGCGACCGGAGTAGGAGCGGCGGTGAGGTGTTAAAAACCGAAGAGGGGAGCGCTCTGTTCGTTCTCGCTGTGAATGGTTGTGGGGGTCGAACGCGGTGGAGACCAGGGGCTTAAATAGGGCCACCGGCGGAGCTCACATGCAAGGAAAGCCGAGGGAGGGCTTTAACTCGCCGGCGAGGGCTCAGCCATGCACGGTGCGGCGTTCCCGGGGGCTTAAACGCGTGGTTTAACGGGGGGAAATGGTCGGCTGGGCGCGGGGAACCGATTAATGGTGCCAATTGAATGCGGGAAGGGCCAGCGAGGTGGATCCGAGGCGGGGGTCATCGGCCGGCGTGATTTGGGGGCGGCGACACGAGGTTGACGACGGAACTGACATGCGGGCCAAGGTGGTCAGTGGGTGCGAGTGCGCGAGAGAGGGGGCTGACGGGTGGGGCCGAGGCGTCGGGCGCGCGCGCGAGGGAAGGCGATCGGCGCCGACAGGTGGGGTCGGGCTGTCAGCCCGAGGCGGGCGAGGGTGACGGGCTGGGCCGGCCGGGAGAGAGAGAAGGGAGGGGGAGGGCCCAATACTGTTTCCAAAACTTTTCTGAATTAAAATAATTCTAGGAAATAGATTAAAATATTATGGCTACTTCCAAGCTTGGTAAAAATTTATAAAAATTCTCAAAAACATATTTTGGCTCTGGGAGTTTATACAAAATTTTTCAGCTCCTGGTTTGGTCATTAACTCTATGTTGTAGTTCAAAATGGTATAGAAAAGTATTTAAAGGCATTTTCAAAATAATAAAATCCAGGAAATTGAATTAAATAATATTTTTATTTCTTTGAAAATTTGGGGTGTTACAAACCTATCCCCCTTACAAAGAATCTCGTCCTCGAGATTGGAACGTCACTCGAATAATTCGGGGTATTGGGCTTTTAGTTCGTCTTCTTTTTCCCATGTAGCTTCTTCGGCGGGGTGGTTGTCCCACTGAACCTTGCAGAAGCGAACTACACGACTCCTGGTTACCCTTTCCTTGGTTTCCAAGATCTTGATGGGTTTCTCGATGTAGGTCAAGTCTTCTTGGACGTTGAGCTGCTGAAGGTCGGCTTGCTCGGCGGGCACACGAAGGCACTTCTTCAGCTGAGAGACATGGAACACATCATGAACTCCTGCCAATGATGGAGGCAGTTCCAGTTGATATGCCACTTCTCCCTGCCATCGGAGGATCTGAAAAGGTCCGACGTAGCGGGGTGCTAGCTTGCCTTTCATGTTGAACCTTTGAGTGCCTCGGAGGGGAGTGACTTGGAGATAGACATAATCGCCCTCCTCAAAGGTTAGGTCTCTTCGGTGGTTATCGGCGTAGCTCTTCTGTCGGGACTGGGCTATCTTTAACCGGTCTCTAATGATCTTGACCTTCTCTTCAGCTTCTCTTAATATATCTGTCCCAAACAGTTGTGATTCTCCGGTTTGATCCCAGAGCAATGGCGTTCTGCACTTACGTCCGTAGAGTGCTTCGAACGGGGACATTTGTAGGATGGCTTGATAGCTGTTGTTGTAGGAGAACTCTGCATAGGGTAAGTTCTTGTCCCACATTCCGCCAAAGTCTAGAGCACAAGCCCTAAGCATATCTTCCAATATCTGGTTGACCCTTTCGGTTTGACCGTCGGTCTATGGATGATAGGTGGTGCTAAAGTTCAGCCGGGTGTCGAGTTCCTCTTGAAGGTTCTTCCAAAACTTGGAGGTAAACTGACTTCCGCGGTCAGATACAATCTTCTTAGGAACCCCGTGAAGGCACACGATCCGGGTCATATACAATTCGGCCAACTTGGCGACAGTGTAGGTCGTCTTGACCGGGATGAAGTGAGCTACCTTGGTGAGTCGGTCGACGATCACCCAGATAGAATCATGACCAGCTTGGGTCCTCGGCAGTCCCGTGATGAAGTCCATTCCTATCTCTTCCCACTTCCATTCCGGGACCTTGAGAGGTTGAAGAAGTCCGGCAGGTCTTTGATGTTCTGCCTTGACTCGCCGGCATGTGTCGCACTTGGCCACATACTCAGCTATTTCTCTCTTCATGCTGACCCACCAATATTTTTCCTTCAGATCTTGATACATCTTTGTACTCCCGGGATGAATGGAGTATAGAGTATCGTGGGCTTCTTGAAGGATGAGGGTCTTCAACTCAGGCTTGTCGGGCACGCATATTCAGTTTCTGAACCAGATGGTACCATGCTCGTCCTCGGAAAATCCGGGGGCTTTACCCTTCCGCATGTTCTGTTGGATCTCCAAGATGTCCGGGTCTTCCCTCTGCTTTTCTCGGATCTGGTCTATCAGGACAGGCCGAGACTCCAAGGCAGCGAGGTACGCTCGGGTGGTGATCCCTAGGTTTAGTCTTTCCATCTCCTTGTAAAGTAAAGGAGCTTGGTCCTGAATCATGATGGCGTTGCAGTACCGTTTTCGACTAAGGGCGTCTGCCACCACATTCGCTTTGCCTGGATGGTAATGGATGCCCAAGTCATAATCCTTAATCAGTTCCAACCATCTCCTTTGCCTGAGGTTCAGATCCGGTTGGGTGAATATATACTTGAGGCTCTTGTGGTCGATGAAGACCTCACACCGATTCCCCACAAGGTAATGTCTCCATATCTTCAAGGCATGAACCACGGCTGCTAACTCCAGGTCGTGGGTCGGGTAGTTCAACTCATGCGGTCTCAGTTGTCGGGAGGCGTAGGAGATCACCTTCCCTTCTTGCATTAAGACGCATCCCAACCCTTTACGAGAGGCATCACAGTAGACGTGGAAGTCTTTCCGGATGTCTGGCAAAGTCAGAATAGGAGCTGACATGAGCTTCTTGAGGGTCTGGAAGCTTTCTTCACGGTCTGGGGTCCATTCGAATTTCACTTCTTTCTGTAGAAGTCTGGTCATAGGCTTGGCAATCTTTGAAAAATTCTCGATGAACCGGCAGTAGTATCCGGCCAATCCGAGAAAACTCCGGATCTCGGTCATGGTCGTGGGCTGCAGCCAGTTGGTCACTGCTTCCATGGTGGTTGGGTCCACTGCTATTCCTCCGGCGGATATGACATGGCCGAGGAACTTCACCTCAGACGACCAAAATTCGCATTTGCTGTATTTGGCGTACAGTTGCTGCTCCCTTAGCTTTCCGAGGGTCAGACGGAGGTGAGTCTCGTGTTCTTCCTTGGTCTTGGAGTAAATGAGGATATCGTCGATGAATACCACGATGAACTTATCCAAGAACTCCATGAAAACGTTGTTCATCATGTTCATGAAGAAGGCCGGGGCATTCGTGAGTCTGAACGACATCACAGTATACTCGTAGAGTCCATAGCGGGAGGTGAAGGCAGTCTTGGGTATGTCCTCTTCTCTAATCCTCAATTGGTGATAACCGGACCTGAGGTCAATCTTGGAAAACACCGAGGATCCCTTCAGTTGATCGAACAGGTCGTCGATCCGAGGCAATGGGTACTTGTTCTTGATGGTTACGTCGTTCAGGGCTCTATAGTCCACGCACATCCTCTTGGTCTTGTCCTTCTTCATGGCAAAGATGACCGGTGCACCCCAGGGTGAGGTACTCGATCGAATGTACCCTTTCTGCTCCAGGTCTTCTATGTTGCTCTTGACTTCAGCTAGTTCATTAGCGGCCATCTGGTATGGGCGCTTGGAGTGGTCCCGGGGACAAGTTCGATTCTGAATTCGATGTCCCGCTTGGGAGGCATTCATGGTAGGTCTTCAGGGAAGACATCCATAAACTCCATGACTATGGGTACTTCTTCAAGAGCTAGCGAGTGGAGGGAGGCTTCGAGCAGTTGGCGACTGGTCATCCGAAAAGTGACGGCTGCGTCTTCAGGGTTGGTCACTGTGACGGACTTGTTGGCACAGTCGATCACTCCCTTGTGCTTCATAAACCAATCCATTCCTAGGATGAGGTCGAGTCTGGTGCATTTTATGAGTACTGGCTCGGCCCGAAATAATACTCCTTGGATCTCAATCTGAACCTTAGGACCGTATAAGCGGGCTAAGGTCCTATTGCCGAGAGTGGAAATCACCATGGGGATGGGTAGAGGGAGTACGTCCAATTCGTTGATTTTCACAAAATCTTCTGAGACGGAGTGTGTTGCTCCAGAGTCAAATAATATTACGGCTGGTACGGAATTCACAGTGAACGTACCGAGCACGACTTCCGGAGCCTCCTGAGCTTCCTCCGCGTTGATGTGGTTGACGTGGGCACGTACCGCCTGGTTGGGTGCCGCGCCTTGGGGCTGCTTGGGGTGAGGACACTGGTGCGAATAGTGCCCTTCCTTGCGGCAGTTGAAGCAGACGACCGGCCTCCCTTGGCGATCCTTCAAGATCGGGGCCTTGGCGGCTGACGTCAACTGAGCGGCCGGAGCTGGTGGAGCGGGGTGAGGATGCCCGACGTTGGATCCACCGGCGGCATGAGGTGGCCTGTAGGCGGGCCGAGGATGGTAGGCGGGCGCTGGTGGCGGAGGGACAAAGCGGGGCCTCTGAGAGTTCGCCTGCTGATGTTTTAAGGCGATCATTTTCCTCTTCTTGAGGTCCAACCTGTTCTGCTCAGTCTCTTGGATGAGCGCTTTGTTGACTAGCCGTTGGAAATCGGCGTAGTCGGTGGTGACGAGCTGGATGGACAACTCATCCTTGAGTCCCCGGAGGAACTTGGCTTGGCGGAGGGCGTCGGTGCGCACTTCTTCTGGTGCGTAGCGGGCGAGGCGGTTGAACTCATGGAGATACTCCATGACGGTCTGGTTGCCTTGCTGCAGGTCGCGGAACTCCTGCTGTTTCACCGCGATGACACCGGCGGGGACGTGGGCGGCACGGAAGGCGATGGTGAACTCTGCCCTGGTCACCACATGGTCCTCCGGCTGGGACTCACGATAGTTGTCCCACCATTCCGCGGCGGGACCCTGGAGCTGATGAGTGGCGAAGGCCACTCGCTCCCGGTCGGTGCAGGGGAGGAGGTCCATCTTCTTTCCAATGGTGCGGAGCCAATCTCCGGCCTCCATTGGGTTGGTGGTGCTTGAGAAGATGGGCGGGCGCACACGCAGAAACTCCGAGAGTTGTGGAGCGGGTGCGGGTGCTGGTGCGCGGGGAGCGACTTCCCCATTCTGCAGACGGTCCAACTGAGTCTGTTGGTGCTGCATCTGGGTGAGGAGAGCGGTGATCAGCTGGTTTTGATTGGCCATCATCTCCGCCAAAGTGGGGTGGTTGGCGGAGGGCGACCCAGACTGACGTGGGCCTGTTGCACCCCAGTTGGGTACAACACCCTCGCGTGCGTCGCGGCTTCCTCCTTCTCCGTTGTTGGAGCCGGTGTTCTGATGGTCGGCCATTTTCTGAATATACAACGTTATAAGGCAAAAAGATGATGAAACAAAAATACCATCAAAAATACCTCACAAAGCTTAGGCATATATATAAAGTGGTAAAAATTGTTCGTTACAATCAAGCTTTTATTCTATCCACAACACACCCGTTGTGGATAGCACCACATACAAAATTTTGTTTTATTTAAGATAGCGACTCCTAACGCCTAATCGCCACCGGAGGCGGTCTCCGTGCTCTCGGAACCACGAGTACGCGGCTCCAAAGGGATGGTGGGCTCGAGAAAGTTCTCGATGATGGGGTCAGAGACGAGGCCGGGGCGTGGTGCAGGGGCGCTGGTGGAGGGTTTGGCGGGGGAGGGGTGTGGCGGGATCCTCTTGGGGCGAGGGAGGGGCTCGCGGATGGGCTTCTTCCTTGGAAGGAGAGGAACCATCTCGGCGATGTCCTTCTACAGCTGCATGATCTTGCGCTGCAACTCGCCGTTCTGTTGGATCAAGTTCTTCGTCTCCTCACGAAGAAACTCGACTGCCTCATAGTGCTCATCGGCGTCGAGCACCGCCTCGGTATGTAGATCGTCCATAGCTTGCAGAAGACGCGATTGTCGGGCCATGACCGGATCATGCACGGAGTGAACTCCGAGGTAGATGCTACAGTGGGCGCCGGGAGTACGCTTCGGCACAAGCCGGAAGGACGAGTTCTGAAGATGATCATCGTAGATCATCCTCAGCTCTATGAGGGCCTGGAGGGCGACTCGTTGGCACGCGACGTCGAAAGTCGGGCCCCCAAGTGCGGTGGTGTAGGGTGGCAGGTGCTCTCCGGAGCCGTGGACGGTGTGGGAGACGTCACAAGGTCCAGCGAACTCGTCGGGGTACACTCCTTGGAATTTGGGCTCAAAGAGGAACCCGAGGAATGTGAGCATCATGCGGAGCTCCCTGACGAAGCCCTCATAATGGCGGCAGTAGTTGTGCACTTGGTATACCGGCATCTACAAAACAGCAAGTTGAATAAAAGTGAGGGGAGAAACAAAGTTTATAAAGTAGGTTTTCGAGAAATAATTTCCTGTGGCTAATGGCTAGGCGGGTCTGTTTGGCTTCCTACAGTCAAGTCGGCTCTGATACCATCTTGTAACGCCCCGATTTACCAAAATCGAGACATTATTGAATTTCCAAAGAAAGACAATAATACAAGAGGTTCATCATGCGACAACGTACATACGACAAGCATTCATGGTACGCAGACCATATTATTACATAAGAGTGTAATTAAAATAATAGAAATAAACTGCATGACGAACGTCTTCTTCAGGATCTTTCTTCTTGACTGGGTCGCTACTCTAGACCATCTTCGTAGTAGGCATCCTCTGTGGGGTCCAACGGGTATGAGTACAAAAAGTACTCAACAAGCCACGGCAAATGCAAATAATAATGCAGGATAATAAACAAGGAAGGGTAATGGCTAACAGTGCGGAAAAGTACATTTTCAGTTATTACATTTAGTGTAGTCAAATTTTAATCACGCGGAAAAGTAAACATGAACATCAACATCATCATCTAACTCGAGGAGTACGTTTTACCTCCTCGCACAACAGTCCTTACATGCCAACCAACATGCACATCCATATTCAAGTAAACTAATTGTGGGATGTCACGCAACCCGCCCTTGACCGTGGGCTCGGCTTTTCGAAAAGATTTATGAATCTGATCAGAGATGTACTAATGTACCCACAAGGCACGCACTCATCCCAAACGAGATGACCCATACCACGGGAAGTCGTGCCAAAACCTCAGCATGAAATGCTCCAAGCGATAACCACCCACTCTAGGTTTCGCCGGCGCGTCGGGCCGCATCTCGGCTAACGTCGCACCCCCTTTTGCGCCACATTGGTACAAGCCACCCGCAGGTGCTGCTTGACCGATCTCCAAATGGTGGCCTCGGTTTGGAACACTCCATACCTTAGTTAGGACTTACCCATTAGACTTGTGGTTAGTACGGAAGTGTATTGCAATGGATCCCTTAGACCGGTCCTTATAGTGCCCCGGGTGCTACCGACCAATGCCCCAGCTTGCACCCGGAACCCACCATGCATACACTCACAACCATAACTCCAACACCGACAGAATTCCATAGATAAGAAACAATGGGGATCATATAGTAGAACCATGTACTGCGACTCATTTTTATCCTATAGCGATCGTGTCGATACATTGGACACTAGCTAATAACATTTATCATATGGTGACAAGAAGTTTAGGCTAGAGAGCATGGCTTGGGTTGCACATCAAGGTCGGGGGATCCTAAATAAATATATTGTAAAGGTTCATTTGACTAATGCATGTATAACCTATGTGTTTTAGCGATAGTTTAATCAAACATGGGTTCAATATGCTCAAAAGATTGGTTTGGTGACTTGCCTTGTTCAGCAAATGGGGAGGGAGGAACTTCGGGAAAGTACTCCGGCTCCTCGACGGCGTCATAGTCTTTCCAATATAAATAAAGTAAAATAAAACAAACACAACATTTCAATCAAACAATATAACATCACATAATAAGCACATAGGCTTGAGTTGGTTTGATTAAAAATAAATCAAGTTGTTAAG
Organism: Zizania palustris; assembly: GCA_019279435.1. Lineage (NCBI taxonomy): Eukaryota > Viridiplantae > Streptophyta > Magnoliopsida > Poales > Poaceae > Zizania > Zizania palustris. The sequence goes on from JAAALK010000082.1 coordinate 70,091,811, forward strand.
GTTCTGAAATTCATTTAATAAATAATCCTAAAAGAAATTAAAATGGAGTGTTGTCCTTTGAAAGAGGGTTTTAAAAGTGATTATTCTTAATTTTTAAGTTCTCTAATGAATTTAAAAGGAAAGGTCCATAGAAAACTTAGTGGTTTTCAGTATATGAACAGAAAGGAATTAAATATGAATTTTACTGAAATTTAAAATAATTGAATTCACATTTTTATCCTAGGGTATTTGAATACCTATTTAAATAAACATGAAAAAGTCTAAAGTAACATATTGTTTTTATTGAACTAATGTGTAGAGAATAATATTAGAAATTTTCTGAAATTGAAATGACAATTTTTAGAGTTCAAATGCGCCAGATATGAATTTTACAATTTCAAAAGCATTTCTGGAATTTATTTTCAAATTTAAAATGCCTCGAGTCCACGGTGAGCCAGGCCCACGGTGAACCCGCGCACTGTGCGCGTGATCTGGCCCAATCTGGACCATTGGATCCACATCCAACGCGCGCGGGCGAGGCGGGGCGCTTAAGTGATAACGGACGGCCAGGATTAAAACGCGCGAAAGGGTACCACGTGGACGCACGAGATCGAGCGCGGGTTTTAAATACTAATGGACGCACGAGATTAAAACGTACCCCTTCGCACAGATCCAACGGCGCAGATTAAACCGCACATGGGATTTAATCAGTACCGTTAGATCCAGATCGCACGGCGCGGATTGAATCCGACACGGCACGGGTACTCAGCCCGTGCCGGTCATCTTCTCCGGCGACGGCGAGCGGGCCAGAGGCCATGACGAGCGATGGCGGTCGAAGCTAAGCCCTAAAACGGAAAGAGGATACTGCGGGGATCATGAGGGTACCTCGGCGGTGGTCCGGGGACAACGGGGCGTGGCCGGCGACGAGGTAGACGGCGAGGTGGTCTCGGGTCCTTGTTGGCGACGGCGTTCTGGCGAAGTTCGTGGAAGGCGGAGGGGCGGCTAGGGTCGGTTACGTCCTTGCGGTCATGGCGATGTGGTTGGCTAGGGCGGAGGAGGTCGCTAGCGATGGCGAGGGGCGACCGGAGTAGGAGCGGCGGTGAGGTCTTAAAAACCGAAGAGGGGAGCGTTCTGTTCGTTCTCGCTGTGAATGGTCATGGGGGTCGAACGCGGTGGAGACCAGGGGCTTAAATAGGGCCACCGGCAGAGCTCGCATGCAAGGAAAGCCGAGGGAGGGCTTTAACTCGCCGGCGAGGGCTCGGCCATGCATGGTGCGGCGTTCCCGGGGGCTTAAACGCGTGGTTTAATGGGGGGAAACGGTCGGCTAGGTGCGGGGAACCGATTAATGGTGCCAATTGAATGCGGGAGGGGCCAGCGAGGCGGATCCGAGGCGGGGGTCGTCGGCCGGCGTGATTTGGGGGCGGCGACTCGAGGTTGACGACGGAACTAACAGGCGGGCCAAGGTGGTCAGCGGGTGCGAGCGCGCGAGAGAGGGGGCTGACGGGTGGGGTCGGACTGTCAGCCAGAGGCGGGCGAGGGTGACGGGCTGGGCCGGCCGGGAGAGAGAAGGGAGGGGGCCCAATACTGGTTCCAAAACTTTTCTGAATTAAAATAATTCCAGGAAATAGATTAAAATATTAGGGCTACTTCCAAGCTTGGTAAAAATTTATAAAAATTCTCAAAAACATATTTTGGCTCTGGGAGTTTATACAAAAATTTTCAGCTCCTGGTTTGGTCATTAACTCTATGTTGTAGTTCAAAATGGTATAGAAAAGTATTTAAAGGCATTTTCAAAATAATAAAATCCAGGAAATTGAATTAAATAATATTTTTATTTCTTTGAAAATTTGGGGTGTTACAACTTCGCTCCACCCACAACCCCTAAAAACAACTCTGCTAAGTCAGTGCAGGCTCCGCACACAGGGTGCTTCGAGCTGGCTCCGCACTTCACCCTTCGCAAGAGTGGACTACCCTCTGAGGACTTCGACCAAGTACTTAGCAACAGCAACTGGTGCTGAGCTTCGTACACCGAAGGTCAAAACGCACACTAACAGACTTCGCTAGGGGCTTAGACACGATAAGCAACACGGGCTTCGCTCAGGGCTTCGCTAGTAAGCAGCGAGGTCTAGCCTCCTGTTACACAGAGCGAACGCACACTGAAAAGCACACTTCGCCTAAACAGGCTTCGGTGAACTACCGCAAGTCACTCGAGGTGACACACTAAGGATCGAAGTATGCAGCGAGGTATGCAAAACAAGCTCAAGCATAAAATGCACACAGAAGCAGGGCTTCGCTGCTTGAACAGGAACACTAAAAATGAACTCACTGGATGAATACAGAGTGTGGTGGCTAGTACAGGAGCTCAACAGTAAATGCTCAAAGTGTTAAATGTTACCTACCCAGCCCCCATATTTATAGCCACTATTCACCCAAGTGAATTGACTACTTTACCCCTAGGGTTTACATTGGTTTTGTCTCTACAGAACAAAGGGGTACAAAAGGTAGTCAACTTTATTCTGGAGGCTTCTCTGTCAGCTTTGCAGAGGGGACAGCGTCAGCTTTTTGCAGAGCAGACAATGTCAGCCTTTGCAGTCTTTAACTTTTCTGAAGCCCCCCTTCGCACGCGAGGGGTGCGGTAGCTTCGGTGAGAAGCCTTGAGCCTGACGGCCTTCGCTTCACCGAAGTCAGCCTCCGATACAGTGACGGTTTTGAGCCGAAGCCATCAAAGCCCTTGGACCTTAACACCACCACCTTCGGAGTGGACCACCACGGTTTCGCAGCTTCTCCCAGCTCGAACTCCGTCAGTCCGTGTACCAAAGCCATGCATGGCCGAAGTACCACAAGTCATCCTCACTCCGGAGCTAGCCTCGCTCCGAAGCCTTCCTCACTCCGAAGCCCCACCTTCAGAGTACCACCCTTCGAAGTCCCTCCTTCGTCCAAGGCCTCCGCATGAAGCATTCCATGAGCATTTCATCGCAGTGTCTCTCCCCGAGCACACTCCTCGACAAGCCTCACCCGGACCATGCCTTCGATGCGCCTCGACTTCTGAGACCTTCGTCGGGTACCTTCGAGTGTCTCCCTCCGGAGCACACCTCGAACGCCTTGCCTCTGCTGAGGACTTGATCCACCATACTCCGAACTCACTCCTTCCGGAGTACCCTTCGAAGTGCCTCGCCTCCGAGGACTTTGTCTCGGAGTACCTTCACCCGGAGCCACGCTCCTCACTTACTGTCTTCTCCTGGCGCACCTCGACCCGAGGACCAACCTCGACCCCTTCGCAGCCTTCGTGATGGAGCTCCCCGCTCCACTGGCATCACGCCTCCCGCTTGACCCAGGTTCACTTGCTACGAACCTGTCTGTCGCCTCCGAAGTCCCGTACGCACCACAGACAAGCAGACAAGTGTATCCAGTACTCCGGAGACCTCTCCGGGTTAGCAACCTTCGGCACACACTCCGGTGTACCGCCTGAGGAGCCATGCTGAATAGCGTGGGCCTCATGGCTCCAGATGTGATGAGTCATTGTCAACGATAGTCAAAGAGGACTGAAAAGAGACAGAAGACCTGTTGCGTCTGGGCCGCGTGTGACTCAGGTACACGGGCAGCGAGCGACTGTCGGGCAGAGGGGCCGCGAAGTCGGGCTGGCCCAATCCGGGTACATGGGCTAGGAGCAGCAGAGGATCCACTGGACTGTTGATCGGGATTGACTCAGGTACACGGGCGGCGAGCGATTGCCGGGCTGAGGGAGCTGCGGAATCGGGTCGGCCCAATCCGGGTACCCGGTGCGAAGACGGTGGACGCTTTGTCAGTTTCGGTGCAAAACTGACGACCGTTGATTTCGGATCTGACCGTTCTGAGGCGAAGCCGTAGCTGCTACGAAAGCTCCGCATCAGGACAAGTTACCTTTATTTAGGTTTTTACTATTTTGCCTTTAGGCCCACAGTCTGTCAGTCGAGTCTGTAAAAAACCCTAAGGGCATTTCGGTCTTTTCCATTTTTATTCAGCGTCTGTAAAAAACTCTAGGGGTATTTCTGCATTTTTACATTTAATGGGCTGCCTATAAATAGGCCCCAATATCCTAGGGTTAGGGTTACCCATTTTTGAAATACATTTCCCAATTTTCTGAAATAGTGGGTCATTTTTTCTTCCTCTCCACTGTTCTTCCGCCGCCGCCGGTGTGTTTTCCCTTGGGTCAGGCGCACGGCGCATCATTTTCGAGAGCAACAGCAAGGCGCAAGGGAATTAACCGAGGAGCAACATCGTGGGATTCCATCACTGGTTTTTCTCCTTCTTGGTTTTTTTTCTTCCTCTCAAGAACCAGCTTCCGTTTTTTTCTTCATCTCCCTCGGTTTGACGTGCGTGGCGCTGGAGGCTTGCGGTCATTTCGACCGAGCTGTTTTGGCACAGTGCTGGCATGAAGAACACGCCGACACAGGCCTCTGCGCTAAGCAGAGCACGCAAGCGCGCCTCGACGGCTTCGCCAGGAGCAGCGCATGCAGGCCATGTTTTCGGCGGAAGGGCTATGAACAGGAGACAGCCATACAACAGTAACTCTTGTTTGCCTCGATTTGCGTGCTTTTGCATTTAATTTTCTGGATAGATCAATCTACTGCTAGTCATTTACTGCTTCATCTGAGTTTAAATCATCAATAGCAAGATTCACTGTGTAGATTGTTTTTGGAATGATTATTACTGTTAGTATTTTTCAGTAGTTTTTTTTCAGATTGTCTATAGAGATTGTTCTCATTTGCTTTCAGTTTATCTGATTAAAAAATTCCTGAGTATTATTGATAAATTGTTTTGTGATGCTTGAAATGCCCATGAATTAATTAATCTGTTAATCTGCCTATAAGCACTGTGTTGGTGTCTTTTCAATTAGGACACCTGTCGCTTTTAGGCTAGATTATTTTTAGCTCTGTTGATCTGTTTGCTTCAGAGGTTTCTGTTTGTCGAGGGTGCGTTGGGTGTTGGGAGCAGGCCATTGATTCGAAAGAATTTTTTAGGCGCCCATTCACCCTCCCTCTGGTCGCTACTTTCGGTCCTACACCGCCCAAAGTACCAAGACCTTCGGTACAAACCCAGTCATCGTGTACCGTCGGACCCCTCCGACAGGCACACTCCGCTGCAACAGCTACAGCAACCAAAGCAACCTCCGAACACCTTCGGAGATCCAACCTCCGAACCCCTTCGGAGGTACCCCTTCGAAACAGAGGTTAAACACAGTCAATCACTCATCACAAACTCCGAAACCAACCCTTGGTTTCTCAGTCGCTGCTTCCCCACTGCACCACCGCAATAGCTCAGATCCACAGGAAGAGGAGAGAAAGCGAGTTGCGTGGAGCACAACGCGCGGAGGCAGATCAGGGCAAGACCATCGGTTCTCCGCTCGAGCACCGGTGGACTCCATCCCCGTCGTCGGTCGCATCCTTCACCGACACCGTCGGACATCCCCATCGGCCATCGCAAAACCCCACCGAAAAACCACAAAATATGGCCCAAAGCCCTCACAGCAGCGGCCTCAGAAGCTGGCGCCTGCATAGGAGTAGCTCAGCAGCTTCCTCCTGGATCCAACCGGTGAGAGCCATTATCCTCCTTCCTTGCTTCCCTAGATAAAAAGATGGCTTCTTGATGCTCCTTGGCAAGATCCCATGAAGCCACTGTGAGGCATTCTTGGTTGCATTTTTTGTCCAGGCTTGGATTGATCTGTCTTTGCTGGTGAGAGAGAGGTTCGCTTGCTTTCTCTAATTGTGCGAAGAGGTTTCTTCTATTCTATGTTCTTTGCTACGAACAATATGTTCGAATCCAAACCTCAATCGCCTTGGATTTGAGCCCCTATTTGCAGATTTGGTTACTGCGTAGTGGAGTTTACTGGCCTACCTCTAAATCTTGGTTGCGTTAGATTTAGATGAATTTCTTTTCATAGATTTGCATTGCATTTGTATAATCAATCGTATTGTTTTCATTGATAGGCTGGACTACCCTGGTGTTGGGCCTGAACATAGTTTTTAAAAGGATATTGGACGTGATGAATATGATAGCGTGATAGATCAAGATGCATTGAATGGTATTTGTTTCAGTGTCATTAGCTACATTTAATTCTCTGATATTTCCTCCTGTTTGATTGATGAAATATCCACTAAATGCTAATAAAATATATGTTTGATGGTGGGGGACTGCTAATGGGTAAGTTGGCAAGATAAGCCTTATTAAAAACAACTAACAGTTGTTAAAAAACTCAGATCTAAATAACATACAAGGTGAATGCATGGAATTTTCATCATGTGAATTTGTATGCATCAAAGGCACTGACATCACCATTACTATATGTTTTTATTATCTCTATCTATTTCATGTTAGATGTAATTTAAGTTATATTGTAAGTTTTAGCTTTGCAGTTTAGTTGGTAGGACATCCGAAAGAGACTGGATTACAGAAAAATAGAAGGTCAGGGAGATTTTTTTAACGTGTGGACTCAACAAAGCACTCACACACTCATGTTTAACATTTAGTTGATGTTTTCATCTTGAATGTTAAAGCACATAATGACACTCCTAAGTCACATACCACATGATCAAGTTGTATAACATCATGGTGGGAGTTTCTTTAACATGCAGACTCAATGTGCTTGTAGCGCCCCGATTTATCAAATCGATACATTATTGAATTTCAGTAGAAAAACAATAATACAAGAGGTTCATCATGCGACAACGTACATACGACAATATCCATGGTACGCAGACCATATTTATTACATCAATGTTTTAATAAAAACAGTAAATGAAAATAATTAGAAAACGGCATGACGAACATCTTCTTCAGGATTTTTCTTCTCGACTGGGTCGCTACTCCAGACCGTCCTCATAGTAGGCGTCCTCTGTGGGGTCCAACGGGTATGAGTACAAAAAGTACTCAACAAGCCACCGCAAATGCAAGTAATAATGCAGGATAATAAACAAGGAAGGGTAATGGCTAACATTGCAGAAAAGTGCAGTTTCAGTTATTGCATTTAGTGTAACCATATTTTAATCATGCGGAAAAGTAAACATGAATATCAATAACATCATCTAACTTGAGGGGTACAGTCAGCCCCACCTCGCTCAACAGTCCTTACATGTCAATCCATCATGCACATACATATTCAAGGTAAACTAACTGGGGGATGTCACGCAACCCGCCCTTGACTGCGGGCTCGGCTTTTCGAAAAGATTTAAGACTCTGATCAGAGATGTACTACTGTACCCACAAGGCACGCACTCATCCCAAACGAGATGACCCATACCACGGGAACTCATGCCAAAACCTCGATATGAGATGTTCCAAGCGATAACCACCCGCTCTTGGTTTCGCCGGCGTGCCGGGCCGCATCCCGGCTAACGTCGCACCCCCTTTTGCGCCACATTGGTACATGTCACCCGCAGGTGCAACTTGACCCATCTCCAAATGGTGGCCTCGGTTTGGAACAACCCATACCTTAGTTAGGACTTACCCACTAGACTTGTGGTTAGTACGTAAGTGTATTGCAACGGATCCCTCAGACCGGTCCTTATAGTGCCCCGGGTGCTACCGACCAATGCCCTAGCTTGCACCCGGAACCCACCATGCATACACTCACAACCATAACTCATCACCAACAGAATTTTCCAAGGATAAGAAGTAACGGGGATCATATAATAGAACCATTTTGCTACGACTCATTTTTATCCTATAGCGATCGTGCCAATACATTGGACACTAGCTAATATCATTGATCATATGGTGACAAGGAGGTTAGGCGAGATAGCATGGCTTGGGTTGCACATCAAGGTCGGGGGATCCTAAATAAATATATTGTAAGGGTTTCATTGGACTAGTGCATGTATAGCCTATGAGTTTTAGCGATAGTTTAATCAAACATGGGTTCAATATGCTCAAAAGATTGGTTTGGTGACTTGCCTTGTTCAGCAAAGGGAGAAGGAGGGACTTCGGGGAAGTACTCCGGCTCCTCGACGGCGTCGTAGTCTTTTTAATATAATAAAGTAAAATAAAATGAATACAACATTTAACCAAACAATATAACATCACATAATAATCACATAGGGTTAAGTTGGTTTGATTAAAAATAAATCAAGTTGTTAGTGTTCTGAAATTCAGTTTATAGATAATTTTAAAAGAAATTAAAATGGAGTGTTGTCCTTTGAAAAAAGGTTTTAAAAGTGGTTATTCTCATTTTTAAGTCCTCTAATAAATTTAAAATGAAAGTCCCATAGAAAACTTAGGGGTTTGTTCATATCAACAGGAAATAAATAAACCCAAACCTTACTGGATTTTAAATAATTTAAATTTACATTTTTAACCTAAGGGTATTTGAATGTTCATTTAAATAAACATGAAATGTCTAAAGTAAACCTACTGTTTTTATTGCATAAACATGTAGAGAATAATATTATGAATTTTCTGAAATTGGAATGGCAATTTTTAGAGTTCAAATGCGCCAGATATGAATTTTACAAGTTTAAAAGCATTTCTGAAATTCATTTTCAATTTTTAAACCCCTCGGGTCCACGGTGAGCCAGGCCCACTGTGAACCCGCGCACTGTGCGCGTGCACCGGGTCGATCTGGACCGTTGGATCCAGATCCGACGCGCGAGGGCGAGGCAGGACGTTTAAGTGACAACGGACGGCCAGGATTAAAACGTGCGAAAGGGTACCACGTGGACGCACGAGATCGCACGCCGGTTTTAAATAGAAATGAACGCGTGAGATTAAAATGTAACGCTTTGACCAGATCCGACGGTGTGGATTAGATCGCGTACGTGGGCTTACATGCGTCATCCGATCGCGATCGCATGGTCGGGATCAGATCCGACACGGCACGGGTGCTCGACCCATGCCGGTCGTCTTCCCCGACGACGGCGAGCGGGCCAGGGGCCACGGCGAGCGACTAGGGTCCTATCTAAGCCTAGAAATGGAAAGAGGGCATTACGGTGGTCACGACGGTACCTTAGGCGAGGCGAGGAGTCGACGGGAAGCGGTCGGCGGCGAGGGTAGATGACGAAGCTGTTCGGGCTCCTCGTCGGCGATGGTGTTCCGGCGGGGTTCGACGTTGGCGGAGGGGTGGCCGAGGTCGGGGTCGTCCTTACGGTCATGTTGGTGGCGGAGGCGCGGACGGGGGCGGTCTGAGGCGACGGCGAACGGTGGCCGGAGACGAAACAAGGGGGTTGCGCTAACAGGCGAAGTGTGGGCGCTCTGCTCGGTCTGAGTGCGAATGGATGCGTTAACCGAACGCGGTGGAGGGCAATGGCTTAAATAGAGGTACCGACGGGGGCAGGGAGGGCGCAATTGACGGTGGCCAAGGTTAATTGTGCTTTGATGCCGGCGAGCTCGGGTTGAACGCGGTTCATCGAACCTGGACGCGAATCGGCCGAGTTAATAGGGGGAAAACGGTCGGCGCGTTGAGGGGAATTCATTGCCGGCGAGTGATTAGGGTGAGGGGGCCGGCGGGGGCGGATCCGAGGGAGTAAAGGTGGCCGGCGTAGTTTGGGGGCGACGGCGCGAGGTTGATGACGAAGCTGATAGGCGGGGGCCACTGGCCAGCGGGCGCCAACGGGCGAGGGAGCGAGCTGACGGGTGGGGCCATGGTGTCGGGCGCGCGCGTGAGAGGAGAGGGGGTCGCTGACAGGCGAGACCCGGTTGTCAGTCCGAGCGCGCGGGTGGGAGTGGGCTGGGCCGGCCGGGAGAGAGAGAAGGGAGGAGAGGGAGCCCATTACTGTTTTAAAGCATTTCTGAATAAAAATAATTCCAGAAAATAGATTAAAATCTTAGGGCTACTTCCAAGGTTGGTAAAAATTTATAAAAATTCTCAAAAATATATTTTGGTCTTAGGATCCTATACAAAAAGTTTCACCTCCTGGTTTGGCCATCTACTCTATGTTGTAGTTCAATTTGGTATAAAAGAGTATTTAAAGTATTTTCAGAAATATATATTCCAGGAAATTGAATTTAATAATATTTTTATTGTATTGAAAATTTGGGGTGTTACAGTGCTGCATATCTTTCACTCCATAACCTATCTTGAATGTTGTAACACATCTAATCTATGGTTTTGTTGCAACTTGTTCAATATCTAACTTGGCGGCACCTTTCTACTCGCCCTTGCCATTCGTGTCCATCGGACCAGCTGTCGGCATCGAGTTTGGGGTTCATTTTCATATCATGCTATTTTCTTAACATTTTTACTATTAACTTGGAATCATCCTAATTATGGTTTGCCCAGAGACAACATTGGCACAACTTCGGCATCCAAACTGCTTCATCTCAGCAAATTCAGTAGTACACACTCTTTGTACTTCAGTTTATATTTGTCAATTTATGTCTCTCCCTTCCAAATGTATGTTTACAGAAATAATGCAGCTTTACTATTCCTTCGATATGTATTTACATGTTGCCTTTGGTAACACTATCATAAACTTGCTACTTTTGAATGTGACATTAGTATGTACTTTCTTATGTAAGTTATTACCAAATTATACATTAAACCCCACGTGTGAGTACTATACCGTGTATTAGGTTGTCAGGTGACATAGATTGATAGATATGAATTTTGACAAGCTCCTTTGCTTATTATCATCGTAGGATTATTAAGCGCATTTAAATAAATGCCATACTCTAAATAGGCTTTTGTCATTAAAAATAAAACTCCGTCGCAAAGCACGGGCATCTTACTAGTTTATGTTACGACACTTCATCGGTAATGTGGAGTTTAAGGGTTTTTTAATTATAAAAAAAAATAAAGTATGAAAAATATGAGACTTATCACGGTGTTAGAATATTATACTTAGATAACATGATAAAATTTTGAAAATATTTTGAGAAATTTATCATATAGAATGTTAAGAAATCTAAGATTATCTTGAGAGGAAATAAAGTTTTGAGAAGAAATAGGCTATGGTTTAAAATAAATTGATGGTTAAATATTTGTTTGAACTTTAATTTTTTTTATATAATCAAAATAAAACATATATCATACCATATAATTTTTTGTATTTTTATAGATCCATTTGCTATTTTTAACTCATTAATTGTGTTTCTATTATTTAAATTGGAATATGTGAAATTTGAACTGCAAGTACCTAAAATAATGCACTAAAATTTATAGAAAAATCACATTCACTATTGTGTGTCCATTTTTAGTTCTTATCCACTAAATTTAAAGAAATGTTAAAAAATTTATGTTACGACACTTCATCGGTAACGTGGAGCTTAAGGGTTTTTTAATTATAAAAAAATCAAATAAAATCTTAAAAATACGAGACTTATCACGGTGTTATAATATTATACTTAGATACCATGATAAAATTTTAAAATGTTTCGAGAAATTTATCATATAAAATGTTAAGAAAATTGACATTCTCTTGAGAGGAAATAGAGTTTTGAGAAGGAATAGACTATGGTTTAAAGTAAATTGAGGGTTAAATATTTGTTTGAACTTGAATTTTTTTATATAATCAAAATACAACATATCTAATAACATATAATGTTTTTGTATTTTTCTAGATCCATTTTCTATTTTAACTTATTAATTGTGTTTCTAGTATTTAAATTGGAATATGTGAAATTTGAACTGCAAGTACCTAAAATAATGCACTAAATTTATAGAAAAATAACATTCACTATTTTGTGTCCATTTTTAGTTCTTAGCCATTAAATTTAAATAAAATTTAAAAAATTTATGTTACAACACTTATAACGTATAGCTTAAGGGTTTTTTAATTATAAAAAATCAAACAAAGTCTGAAAATACGAGACTTGTCACAGTGTTATAATATTATACGTAGATATCATTATAAATTTTTTAAAATTTTTCTAAATTTTTATCATATAAGATGTTAAAAAATCTGAAATTCTCTTGAGATAAATTAGAGTTTTGAGAAGTAATAAAATATGGTTTAAAGTAAATTGATGGTTAAATGTTTTTTGAACTTGATTTTTTTATATAATCAAAATATAACATATATAACCCCATATAATTTTTGTATTTTTCTAGATCCATTTTATATTTTTAACTCATTAATTGTGTTTCTAGTATTTAAATTGGAATATGTGATATTTGAACTGCAAGTACCTAAAATAATGTACTAAAATTTATAGAAAAAATACATTCACTATTTGTGTCCATTTTTAGTTCTTATCCACTAAATTTAAAGAAATATTAAAAAAATTATGTTACGCTTCATCGGTAATGTAGAGATTAAAAGTTTTTTAAGTATAAAAAATCAAATAAAGTCTGAAAAATACGATACTTGTCACGGTGTTATAATATTATACGCAGATACTATGATAAATTTTTTAAAATGTTTCAATATATTTATCATATAGGATGTTAATAAATTTTTAAAAATATTTAATTTTAAAAAATAATAAAATTCAGCCATTTTTTTCCAAATTGCCACCTGTTTTTTCTACATTGTCGCGTCTGGACTCAATTTGTGTGTTCTTGTTGGTTGAAATGTATGATGAATTTCAGTTCAAAAATGTAGTTCTTGTTGGCTATTGTGTATTATGAATTTTAGCTAGTGTTGTTTAAAAATTTAGTTTGTGCATGATTTATTGTGTATTATTGTTTCTTATTAATTATTATTCTAATTTGGTATATTGGACCTTTTGGACTTTTGGAAAATTTGTGAAACAACGAACATTTGGAGTTAAACCGAGTAAACATCCGGCATTCGTATTCGAAACATCGGATTATCGGATTGACCTTCTCAGCCCACCCTAGTAACGTCGAACCTTCCTCAACCTTCCACTCTCTTCTGGTAATCCGCCGGAAATGCTCCTCCTCCTCCACCGCTCCGTCTCCCTTCGCCGCGCCCGTCTTCACCCCGCTATCCACCTCCTCGTCATGTCCTCTGCCTCTGCGTCCGTCTCCTCCCCGCCGGCCTCGTCCGCGGCCGCCGACTACCACTGTCGTACCAAGCACAGTCACACCTCCGGCTACGCGCGTGGCCCTGGCCGCCTCGATTGGGCCAACCAGCCCAATCCTTTCCTTCGCTTCTCCCCTCCGTCTTCACTGATCCCGCTCCCCAATCCGCCGCCAGTGGGAGCCGGTATCCCCTACCCGTCGCTCTTCCACTCGCCTCCGCCGCTGCCGCAGCCGTTCTCCGTCGAGTCTCTGTCAGCGCTGCTGTTCCACTCCCTTGCTCTCTCCGCGTGGAAGTCCGCCGGTGCCTCCACCTGGTCCCTCCGTGTCAATCCCAGCAGCGGCAACCTCCACCCCACCGAGGCTCACCTCCTCTTCGAGCCCCCGTTGGAACCGGGCCGTCTCGTCGTCTCCCACTACGCACCCCGCGACCACCTCCTGGAGGTTCGCTCCGCTCCGCCCGTCGGCGCCCGTTCGGCTCTCCTGCCGCCGCCGGCAACTGCGGTGCTGGCGCTGTCGTCGATCTTCTGGCGGGAGTCCTGGAAGTACGGCGAGCGGGCGTTGCGGTACTGCAACCATGATGTGGGCCACGCGCTGGCGGCAGTGGCGCTGGCCGCGGCGGCGCTAGGCTGGGATGTGCGGTTGCTTGATGGGCTGTCCGATGAGGACCTCGGGTGTCTGGTGGGGGTGGGCAAAGGGGTCCCTGCTCCCCCTGAGGTCTTGCCGGACAAAATGGTGATGGGCAAGACACCATGGGTGGAGCGGCAGCACCCAGATTGCGCAGTTCTTCTGTTTCCGGCTGGTTCAGAGCCTGAGGTGGACTATGCAGCAATGAGTGCTGCACTAAGGGGATTTGAGGGGTTAGAGTGGGTTGGGAAAGCTAATAGCCTTAGTAAGGATCATGTGGTGTGGAATGTGATATACGATACAGCGGAGGCTGTCAAGAAGCACGGTCCTGCTCCTGGGGAGCGCTTCTCAGTGAGTCCATGGCAGAGGAGCGCAGCACTGTCAGATGGGCTCTATAAGGAGTTGACGATGCAGGAGGTGGTGCGGCGCCGGAGGAGCGCAGTGGACATGGATGGGGTGCATGTAATGGGGAGGGACACATTTTATCAGATACTGTTGCATTGCCTGCCTTCAGGTGGTGTTTCTCCGGAGGAGCAACAGGGACCTCAGCGCACTCTACCATTTCATGTCTTGCCATGGGATGCAGAAGTGCATGCTGCACTGTTTGTGCACCGTGTCTCAGGGCTCCCCAGTGGGCTATATTTCTTGGTGAGGAATGAAGAGCATTTTGATACGCTGCGGAGTGCCATGAGGCAAGATTTTGAGTGGGCTCGGCCAGAGGGGTGTCCTGATGGCCTCCCGCTGTATAGGCTGATGAAAGGGGATTGCCAGCGATTGGCAATGCAGATCTCGTGCTTTCAGGTATATAAATGTGTAAAACGTTCCTCTTCTGGTCACACTTTCAAATTTGATTTTTGTGGCTACATAAAATTTGTTTCAAATATTTATTAGCTTCAAGTATGCTCAAATTGGCAGATGCTGTAGTCATTTTATGAAGTCAACTTGAGTACTCCAATTATTTGTTTGTGCTGTTGAATGTTGATCATGGAAGCCATGATATGGTTAAGAGTTTTTTATTCGTTGTTGGTACCTTTTATGCAGGACATTGCCTCACATGGATGTTTTAGCCTAGGGATGATCGCTAGATTTGAGCCTGTTCTGCGTGAAAAAGGTGAATGGATGTATCCACGTTTATTTTGGGAGACTGGTGTTCTTGGTCAAGTTCTTTACCTTGAGGCTCATGCTATTGGAATATCTGCAACAGGGATTGGTTGCTACTTTGATGATGCTGGTAAGTTAACACGGGAATTTTCAAGCTTTAATTAGTGCATGAACTGCATCACTAAATATGTGGAAATTTTAGTCCATTAATCTAATTATACAAGCTGTGCTTGGTTGAGTAATCTCTGACAATGTTCTTTATTACTACCTGTTGGAACAATTGCGTTAGTTCCAGCAGGTTTCTGTGTGGTGGATTAGGATGTGGAGAAGGAGCCTCGATGGACTCTAACAAAGGGAGAAAAAGGTTTATACTGGTTCGGGCCTTTCCTGGGAGATAATAACGCTACGTCCAGTTGTGGTGGATTTGGCATGGTATGCCCCAGTATGGGGTAATAATACCAGGGTCTCTTGGCCTCCTGGAGCGTGTCCCCCTGTTACAAGGGCTTGACCCTGCTTTTATAGGCACGCAGGCCTTAAGGAAAAGACCAAGATACCCTCTACAAGCCCCATAGGCTTATAGGGGTAGACATGGAAAGAGAGCTAGCTACTGAGCAAAGTACCAGGCAACTTTACAGCTTTACAGCTTTACAGACGTGTCAGGCTACGCCAGGCTTTGACCAGCTAAAAGATACACCGAAGGTGGGGGCTGGGAGGAAGGCTTCGGAGTGCATCCCGGAGGGTGGCCTCCGAACTGGACTCCGGAGGGCGACCTCCGGACTCGGCTCCCGGAGGGTGGCCTCCGAACTGGACTCGGCTCCCGGAGGGTGGCCTCCGGGCTTGGCTCCGGAGGGCGGCCTCCGGACCTGGCTTCCGGAGGGTGGCCTCCGGACTGGACTCCGGAGGGCGGCCTCCGGGCTTGGCTCCCGGAGGGTGGCCTCCAGGCTTGGCTCCCGGAGGGTGGCCTCCGGACTGGACTCCGGAGGGCGACCTCCGGACTTGGCTCCGGAGGGCGGCCTCCGGACTTGGCTTCGGAGGGCGGCCTCCGGACTTGGCTCCCGGATTGTGGCCTCCGGTGCCCTGCGCCAGGGCCCGGACTGGGGGCTCCGGGCCGGACCTCCTGGTCTGAGGGCTCCGAAGCTACGGGCCCCGGAAGGCACCTTGGGACCTGGAAACAACACTTAGAGAGAAAACAGGCTCCGACAGTGCTGGGCTCTGGGCCAAAGGCTGTCGGAGGCTGACGTCATTTGGCCCCTGTTCAAGGGAAATATATTCCCCCAACAGTAGCCCCTCGCGTGCAGGCCTTCGGAACGAAGGGGTGCACGCGCCCTTAGGACAAATGACCCGAAAATGCAACTTCAGAGAAAACATACCTTCGGAGCCTGGACCGAAGGTGACCTCGCTATCCGGGGGTAATAAATGCCCGCGCTAGCCGCCAGAACGGCCTCGGGGAGGCCGAACGGCTCCGCAACGGTCAAGAAAGTTACCGTTACCTTGTTCTGGGCCGGTTCGCCTTCGCTGGAGGCCCACCTGGCGGTGGGTTCGGCCCACGACGGTTGGAATTCTTACCGCGCCTATAAATAGGGACTTACCGCGTGCGGCTTCGACACGCCTTCATTTGCTTTCTTCTCGTTGCCTTGCAACCTTCGCTCTGTTCTTCTTCTAGCTTCGCTCCGAGCCCCCTTCGCTAGCTTTAGCTCTTCGCGTCGAAGTCCCATCAACATGCCGAAGAAGGCGGTGGCGAAGCCTCTCGCTTTGGGCTCGAGCTCGGGCTCCGCCCAGGTGCAGGCAGCGGCGGCTGCGGCGGCGAAGACTGCGCCCAGGCGGATGGGGCCGAGGGACCTTCGGACGCCCTCCGACAAGTTCGAGCAGACCCTGGAGATAAGGGCCTCGATGTCCACGGAGGAGTCGGTCCGGAGGGCCTGCGAAGGGAAGATCGCGGCGAAGATCCAACTTCGGGTCCCGGAGAAGTCGGAGTCTGAGCCGAGGCCTCGTGCTGACGAGGTGGTGGTGTTCGAGGCTTTCTTCGAAGCCGGCCTCGGACTGCCAGCAGTGGGGATGCTGAGCGAAGTCCTCAAGGCTTACAACCTCGAGCTCCCTCAGCTTTCGCCCAACGTAGTGGTGAGGTTAGCCGTCTTCGAGTGGGCCATGAGGGCCGAGGGCTGCGAGGGCCGCGCGGATGTCTTCGTCGCCCTCCATGACGCCAACTGCCAACCGAAGCCGCGGGAGGGGACAGACCGCGTCAAGAGGGCGCTGGCCTTCGGCAGCGCCAATTTCCAGCTCCGGAAGGAGTACCAGGACGCCTTCCCGGCGAGGGCCGTAAACAACAAGTGGTACTCGAGGTGGGACCAAGAGTGGTTCTATGCCTCCGTCGGCGTGAACTCTCCCCTTCGGAGTACCAACGCCCATATTTTGTACCGGCGCGAAGGTGTGGTGAAGACCAGCGAAGACATCCTTCGCTCGAGGATCTCGCTGCTCCGGAGAGTGGCGGCGAAGATGAGCATGAGGGACCTCGCGGAGGAGTTCATCACCCTCCGGCTCAGCCCCCTCGCGCGCTCCTGGCCGAAGGGGCTCTTTCAAGCTTCGGGCCGAGGTGAACTTAGCGAGTTGGCCATCGACCGCTTCTGTAAGGCTTCGCAGTCTCTTTGCTTTTAATACTTCGCAGACTTCACTTCTAACTCAAACCTTTCATGAAGCCGCCCTCGAGATGAGGACCCCGGAGGAGGCCATCGCGGCGGCGGATCGAGTCGTCGGGACTCCGACTCCCGAGGAGCAGGCCCAGCGCCTTGCACTAGTAGGGTCCTGGGAGCGCTGGAACAGGGTATGGACCGCGCTCGACCTCGGAGGGTTTCCTGCTCTGCCGGACTTCGCCCACCTGGCTACCTCGTCGGCCGGAGCCAAGAGGAAGAGGGGGGACGAGGACGAAGTGGATGCCTCGGGACATCGGTCGGAGGTCCCCGTGGTCGAAGCTTCTAATTCGGGGGAGGTTGCGGCGAAGCCCGCAGCTACTCCGACCCCCAACAAGGCAGCGAAGCCCTTGGCGGCGAGGCCTTCGGCAGCGAAGTCCGGTGCGCACATTCCGGCCGCCAAGGAGGCCACGGATGCCCCGGCGGAACCAACTTCGGGCGCGGAGGTAGATACGCCAGCTTCGCAGCGAAGGAGTTGGAGGGCACACTTAGCCCCATCCTCCTTCCAAGAGATCTCCGACGATGGTAAACCCTTTTTTGTTTTGCATGCTTCTCTTCAATATGCTGATTTAGACTTGGTTCCCTACAGAGGACGAAGATGACGCGAGGCCCACCGTGGCGAAGGCGGTAGACGAGGGTGGATCGAAGCCCGCCGAGGTGAAGTCCACAGAAGCTTCGAGCAGCAGCAGCAGCGATTCGGAGTCCGAGAGCACTTCGTCTGAAGATGAAGGCAGCGGGGGCCGCGAGGCTCCTCGAGGCGAAGAAGAAGTGGATGTGATGGGCTTGAGCCCCGCCTTGCCGGAGCCCGCGGAGGCGACCGTGGCCGTGGTTCACCCTTTCAAGCCGAGGGGGGGGCGTGACGGTGGCGGCGATCCGCGATTTCCGCGAGGCTTGTGCTTCTGCGGAGGAGGGGGATTTGGTGGCCCAGCTCAGCCATCGAGACCCCACGGACCTCTTCGTCAGTTCGAATGAAGTCCTCCTGCGGGTGAGCGAAGCCCCTTGCAGCTTCGAACTATACTTTTGTCCCTTGGCTAATACTTATGATCTCTTCAATTTCTGCAGGCCCTCGCACTGAACGCGGCAGCTTCGACTGCTGCCGACAGGCGGATGGAGCGCCTCGCGGAGGAGAAGGAGGCCCTTCGCCGCGAGGTCTCGGAGGAAGTCGAGAGACGGAGGCGGGCCGAGGCTTCGGCTGCTGAGGCGAGGGAAGCCTTGGCCTCGGAGACGGCTCGGCTCCGCGCGGAGCTCCAGGCTTCGAAGGATGCCGAGGCTCGACAGGCGAAGGAGAACGAGGAGCTCCGCCAGCGGGCTCGGGATCTTGAGAGCTTCGTCGTGGCTAATCTTGGCGAGGCCACTCAGAGCCTGACCGAGGTCCTTGAGAAAATAGGGACCGAGTGCCGGACTCCGGATTTTGGCGATCAGGACCCAATTGGAGACCGCGCCGATTTTTTGAAGACTGCGGCTTCGATAGCGGACGAAGCGCTGACGGGCTTCGCCCTCATGGCCGGTCGTGTCGCGGGCCAAGGAGTGCTGCAGATGCTCCATGCTGCGGGGTGTGACCACCTTCGGGCTGCAACCTCCGCGACCCCAGTGGCCTTCGGGGGTCCGCACTTGGTGACGCCTCCGGCCGAAGTTCGCGGGGCCTGGCGGCGGCTGCAGGACCCCTGGAAGGAGCAAGGCTGCGAAGCCGTCCTCGACCTCCAGAAGGCCCTTCGACATCGCCGATCCAAAGCGCCTGCTGTGCCTGATGAGCCTTCGACTTCGGTACCTCCGCCTCCGAAGGTGTAGATCTCCTTAGGCCTTTTGTAATACTTAGCTGCAGGCTTGTAAAAACTCTATCAGCTTATTAATATGAATGCGGGGGTTTTTATACCTGCCCAGGCTCAGACTTCGAGCGTAGACCTCGAAGTCCTCGAGGACTCCGAAGAGCTTCAACAGCTGTGGGCGATCCTCGAAGTAGCTAGGTCCGAAGGCCCCCCTCGGTTTAAGCTTCCGAGGGGGCCTAACGGCGAAGCCATCTCCGAAGTAGCTCAGGATTTACTAGCCGCTGTGAAGACGGAGTCCCTTCAGGGCCCTTTGTCTTTGCCTTCGCGAACGGCCTTAGCAGGCGACGAAGCCCTAGACTTTTCTGCCTTCGATACGGCACCGCCTGCTTCGTTAACCTGGAGTGACTTGCAAAGTGGAAGGCGAAGCCTACGGGCTTCGGAACCTAAACGGGCTGTTCGAGGGAGAGCGGGCTCCGACGAGGCAACGTCCAGCCGAGGCGGCCCTGGCCGAAGAAAGGGCAAGTGAGGGTTGGGGCCTCGCACACGGTTCTTCTTAGGTTTAGATACAGATTATACGTAGTTTGCTTCCGAAGTATGTTTGTAACACACTTCTCAATATACAATAAATGGAGTTGTTATATTTGCATACTTCGTCTGTATGCTTCGCGTTGTTTGGCTTCGAACATTTTAGCTTGCCACGCTCGTACTGCGTATTACATTCGCACACCTCGCATACATGCTTCCCCCCTTTGCTCGTGGCAGCTAGGGACTTAGCCGTTGCTGGTGCGGGCAAAAAATAAACGATGCGAAGGGTGCGCCTTTGGGCGGCTTCAACGTACGAATTTTATTTAAGCGAAGGCCTCCTTTGGGCTTCGAACGCTTTAATTTGGTGCGAAGCAGGGCTTCGGCTTCTCGGAATTTTACTGAGCGAAGGCCTCTTTTGGGCTTCGAACGCGCTAACTTGGTGCGAAGCAAGGCTTCGGCACAACCAAGCCTAGCGAGGCATGCTTCGACATGCTAGGATTTGGATGCTGTGCGTGAGCGAGGCTCTGAAATGCACTTAGATCATAGCGAAGTATGACTTCGAGACGCTTAGGCGTATTATACACTAGCACGCGAAGCCAGGCCTCGGAGCGTGTTTAGATAATGAAGCAAGGCTTCGGAACTTGGTCCTGTAATGAGAAGGATATTTGGTGTGGATTCACCGAACCTGTGATAATGTGAGCCACCTTCGACTCTGAGCCACCTTCGACTCTGGGCCACCTTCGACCCTGGGATGCTTCGGGTGCGGAACCCGGAATCCCTGGGATGCTTCGGGCGCGGAGCCCGGAATCCCTGGACGCGTCGGGCCAGCGGCCCGGAGTCCCTTTTGCCCACTGCTACGGGCCCGGGGGCACCGTGTAGCCTTCGGAGGAATGCTCCGGATTTCATAAAGCGAAGCAAGGCTTCGGTTTTAAATAAGGCGAAGCATGACTTCGGGTTTAAATAAGGCGAAGCATGGCTTCGGGTTTAAATAAGGCGAAGCATGGCTTCGGGTTTAAACAAGGCGAAGCATGGCTTCGGGTTTAAATAAGGCGAAGCATGGCTTCGGGTTTTTGAACAGGGCGAAGCATGGCTTCGGGTTTTGAAGCATGGCTTTGGTTTTAAATAAGGCGAAGCATGGCTTCGGGTTTAAATAAGGCGAAGCATGGCTTCGGGTTTTTGAACAGGGCGAAGCGTGGCTTCGGGTTTTGAAGCATGACTTCGGTTTTTAAATATGATAGAGCAAACAATTGTATTCAAGGGCGAAGCAGGGCTTCGGCTTTAAGGCGAAGCAAGACTTCGAGCTTATATTAATGTAACTGTAGATTGGTGCATCGAAGTAAGGCTTCGGGCGGTACATACCTTGTAGCCTTCGGGGCTTCGATGACCTTTGAAACGTGGAGCAGAGCCCCTTGCCGGAGAGTGGGCTCCGGTATACGAAGGATGGAGGAAGGCGAAGGTGGCCTTCGATCTGCACCCGAAGCCCCTTGCCGGAGGGTGCGCGAGGCGAGAAAGCCTCGAAGCTCCCCCCTCGGGCGCACTTAGGGTTGTAGGCAGTGGTAGAGAACTTAGCTTCTAGGACTAAGTTCCCCACGGACGGCGCCAACTGTTGGAACAATTGCGTTAGTTCCAGCAGGTTTCTGTGTGGTGGATTAGGATGTGGAGAAGGAGCCTCGATGGACTCTAACAGAGGGAGAAAAAGGTTTATACTGGTTCGGGCCTCTCCTGGGAGATAATAACCCTACGTCCAGTTGTGGTGGATTTGACATGGTATGCCCCAGTATGGGGTAATAATACCAGGGTCTCTTGGCCCCCTGGAGCGTGTCCCCCTGTTACAAGGGCTTGGCCCTGCTTTATAGGCACGCAGGCCTTAAGGAAAAGACCAAGATACCCTCTACAAGCCCCTAGGCTTATAGGGGTAGACATGGAAAGAGAGCTAGCTACTGAGCAAAGTACCAGGCAACTTTACAGCTTTACAGCTTTACAGACGTGTCAGGCTGCGCCAGGCTTTGACCAGCTAAAAGATACACCGAAGGTGGGGGCTGGGAGGAAGGCTTCGGAGTGCATCCCGGAGGGTGGCCTCCGAACTGGACTCCGGAGGGCGACCTCCGGACTCGGCTCCCGGAGGGTGGCCTCCGAACTGGACTCGGCTCCCAGAGGGTGGCCTCCGGGCTTGGCTCCGGAGGGCGACCTCCGGACCTGGCTTCCGGAGGGTGGCCTCCGGACTGGACTCCGGAGGGCGGCCTCCGGGCTTGGCTCCCGGAGGGTGGCCTCCGGACTGGACTCCGGAGGGCGGCCTCCGGACTTGGCTCCGGAGGGCGGCCTCCGGACTTGGCTTCGGAGGGCGGCCTCCGGACTTGGCTTCGGAGGGCGGCCTCCGGACTTGGCTCCCGGAGGGTGGCCTCCGGTGCCCTGCGCCAGGGCCCGGACTTGGGGCTCCGGGCCGGACCTCCTGGTCTGAGGGCTCCGAAGCTACGGGCCCCGGAAGGCACCTTGGGACCTGGAAACAACACTTAGAGAGAAAACAGGCTCCGACAGTGCTGGGCTCTGGGCCAAAGGCTGTCGGAGGCTGACGTCATTTGGCCCCTGTTCAAGGGAAATATATTCCCCCAACACTACCCCTGTCATTAATTTATGACTTTTAAACAGTTAACACTAAATTTAGTGTTAAAAACTTCATATATTGATGACTAGACGTAGTAGTATTTAGTTATAGCCCATTGATAGCTGTAGCGCAGGCTGAGGATAACAATTTTTCTCTGTGCGATATTGTGCATAAAAGTTTATTTCTGATTGTGTACTTTGTGGTCCACAACAAACCAAAACACAAAATGTAGTTCAGATCAGAATTCACTATATTCCTGTTTTATTCATATTTCATATGTGCTGAATGTGAAATTTTCAGAGGATGTGTGACAGTGTGTGCATTTATTATTCTGTATAAACTCCTCTCTTCCACTTCATTGAAGAACACCTAATATGTTCAGTATGTTATTGGATACTCCTCTTTTCCTCTTCATTGAAGAACACATAATATGTCAAGTATGCTATTGTTTATTTAAGGATGGAATGTATTGATCTGATTTTATTTGGAATGGCAGAACATCTATTATGTCCCTTAGTTCATTGTTCTGAACTATATTCTTTGTCTGCCTCTTTGAAGAAATATTAAGCAAGAAATTTTCTATTGCATCTAACAATTTAAGCTGTAATAAATAATTATTGTGAAGGTTCAACCTTACATTTGATTTCATGAGTTATCATCCCATGAGCATTATAGCGTTAGGATCACAAGTTTTCACAAGTACGCCGTATCTTATGCATAACTTAGTACTGAATTCTTATTTGGTACAATATTCTTTTCAGTTCATGAGGCACTTGGGTTGAAAGACTTGGAGTTCCAAAGCATGTACCATTTTACCGTGGGTGCGCCTGTACATGACAAGCGGATCATGAGTCTCCCTGCATACCCGGGTCCAGGGATCGATGCATGATTGATTCTCCTGCAAGAGTATTGTTCGCCCAGCATCAACACGACTAATGATTCAGTGAGATAGGAGTTCCTGTTCTTGTACAGTATCGTAACGTGCCATTTCAGTTTCCAAGTTGCAATATGTTTCTCTCGCTGGCCTAACCGGCTAACCTCCTCATATTTCTGTAGGGGTTAGTCCAGTTGGTCCTTATGATGGTTAAGGATGTTCTGACCTGAAACCAAACTAAAACGGAAAACGAGGTGCAGAGACACTGTATGATATAATTGTATATATGTATAAAACCTTAAAAGCAATCAAAGCCCAAACCTTATTCTTCACATTCGAATGCTTTTCACATTTGAATGCTTTCAAGTGGGCTCCTGTGCTGATGCCGATGTGCCACCATTGGGTTTCCCTGGCCACTCCGATGTTTTGCTTTTCTTTTTTGATTAAAGCTATTAAGCTAGTCTGGTGCCACTGGTCTGTGTTGGACATCGACGTGAGCACGTAGCCGCCTGATTATGCGTTTTATCCTTACCTGCCATTGCACGGTACACATAAAATCATCGTCCATTACTCTGACAACTCGAGAAGACGAGATTTGCCGCCTTTTAGACGCACGGCATAGCTGGTATCTCTATACTTTCATTGCGACTTTTTTTACAAAAATTGCATCCGATTGGTGGGTGGTTTTTGTAATGTGGCTCTAGCGAATTTTCTCATGAGGAAATTTTATATTTAAGTCTTTCCTCATTTCTTTGGTTTTTTTAAAATAATAATTTTTAAAACAAAATTTTAAATTTGTATAGCACTTTTAAAAAATTTCAAAAATAGATAGCAGTCGGCCGACTAATTGCCGAATGCCGCCACGTGGCCCGTAGTAGCACTTGGTCAGCCGACTTCAGCCATGTTAGCGCCAGTAAGCCGACCAAGGATACTTGGCCAGATCAGGTTCTAGTGGATCAGTGCATTCCCACATCATGTGCCTTGCGCTTGCGCGACATGATTTTATATCTCCTCCTGGCGAGTAAGTCTACAAGGGTAGGGGCCCCGCTACCCATGGTGCTTGTGGCCACTTGCGGAGCGTCCATGTTGTCCCTCTACATGATGCGAGGATGAGTAGGGGACAGAATGGCAAGCAAAAACAAGCAAAGGATCAAACTATGTATGCCTTCCAGCGAGGAGTCGTCGACGTAGCCGAGATGCATACGCTCGCAGTACGTCTTCGAGGGCCGATTGAACAGGTGCAGTGCCCACTCGCCCCACCACGCATCAAAGTCAACAGACCCAAGGGTGCAATCCGACTAAGGGGCGAGGTCACCGTAAAGCACTCTATCGATCACTCGGGACAACTGATCATACTCTCGGTCGTCCACAATTTCTCCGCGGATTTGGATGTGACTGATGAAGAATATGTAAGGAGGAAGTTGGTCGAACCCTAATTTCCACGAACGGACAATCGGGTGTGTTGACGCTAAGATTTGGTAAGGCTCAAGAGCCCACTACGAGTCGCCGCATGGTCAACAGAATGTCAAGGATGATCCGGTCAAACAAAGTCAAAGAAGTCCGTCCGCAACAATGACATGATTGGAAGGGGAGCCGATGGAGATGAGAGCAGAAGTTGGTTACAGATTCATCTAAAATTGGCTGGATAGGTTACTTGGACGGTAAGTTTATGGACTATAAATATGTATCCCTTAGGTTATGATTAGTTTAAGTCTCGTTCAATCTACAATCGACGCATCGTCACCCTTGTGCCCCAAGGTAATCCGGCAGGACTCAGGCTCTCGGAGCTGGGCTACATCAGTTTGATCTCCAGCGAAGAGGTGAATCTCGCCACCCCCGACTTCCGTGATAACTAAGTTAGTATCCTCATGGCTGCATCGATTCAGTTCGATCTCTTGAGAAGAACGGTGAAACATCACGGTCACCGGTTGTTCTCGGTGTATTTGGCTAGGTCTAAGGCTGCATCAGTTAGGTTTGATCTCTTAGATTGAAGTGATCTGGGTTTGATAGCTTGAGGCTTCATCGGTTAAGTCCGAAATCTCTTGTTGTTTTATCTTTTTCATGTTGTATACTATTCATCTAAATAAAGTTTGTCCGATTCATTGATATATTGTTCAGATCATCGTGACTAGCTACTGTCTCGGTTAGGTCTGATCTAGTTATTGTGATGATTTACATGATATAGATCTGTTATCTGGCATGTTTTATTTATTTCTATCAGAGTACAAGCTTATAGATTATCTTTAATTCATCGCCATATCATGTTCACTGTCGAAGGGTGCTCATCGGCCTATATGCACGTCATATTTTCTCCATCGACCGATGGCGCGCTCGCTCTATTGGGCTAACCTGGGCTATCGGTCGTCCGGCTGGTCGCACGCTCCTTCATGGCTTTATCCTTTATGTCACAGTCATCGGCTTGCCAACCGATCGACTATGCTACTAATGTCTATTTTTTTTGATCCCTTATTAGTTGCAGGGTCAAACTGATTGGCACGCCCTGAACCCTTTTCTAAGACATAAGACCTGCACTAGAGTTAAGAAAATCTCTCAGGCCGCTCATTGTAGGACCGAAAGTAGCGACCAGAGGGGGGGGTGAATGGGCGCCTAAAAAATCTTTCGAATCAATGGCCTGCTCCCAACACCTAACGCACCTCAAAAGACTAAGCAGCAGAGTGTGAACAGAAAGCCTAAGTCTAAAAGTATCTAGCCTAGAAACAACAGGTGTCAAAATCAGAGAAACACCAATGCAGTGCTAATAGGCAGATAAACAAAATATTCAAGACATGGCAGGTCAAACTTCTCAAAGGATGATCTAAGTGTATATAAAGTGAGATGAGAAGTTACTGTTCAAATTTGTCTCCTGTTCGAAACTTGGCGAAGCCTGCTTCGTAGTGTCGAAGCCTGCTTCGGAGGTCCTTGACGAAGTCTAGCGAAGGTTGTCAATGAAGTCCCGAAGGTATATTGAAATCTACCATGTAGTCGCACTTCGAAGCCTGTCGAAGGATTTACTTCGAAAAACTCGAGTCAGAGAACACCTTCGCAAAGACCATAGAAGTATGACAAGCCAACAGACTAAGTCCAAAACATACTTCGAAGGTAGATTCACAGGACAAGAGCGAAGTTGAAGTTCTATCAAAGCCTTCGAAGATGTCAGATTGAAGCCTGCCTCACGGAGCTGAGGGACTTCGATCAGAGAATTGAGCTTCGCCAGAAACATCTAGAAAAGTTACTTGGCACTGTCTACCTCGATCAAAAAGGCTACGTAGAAAAAGCAAGTTAGAGTACTAGTGTGATGTTGCTACAGGGAGTAGGTACTACTTGCAACCAGCAAGAACTAGTACACCTCACGTGAAGAACAAATCGAAGCAACAGAGAAGCTTCTGCTCAGGAATAAATCAGTTGCGTGCAAACCGAACAAACAGAGCCTTAAATGAAGTGTTGCACATTAGAATCGATAGGAATAAAATCATCCAAGCAGTGAAGAGCCAAATGAATCTCAGGAAGAACAGGAACACTGCCTGGCGGCACACACAGGGAGAGAGAGAGCGCAGGGAACACAAAATGACCCAATGAAATAAAAAGTGATTTCAGCAAAAGGGTGACCTAACCCTAGGGATTGGGGCCCTATTTATAGGCTGTCCAATACTAGGAATATTCCACCAGCCCCTTAGGGTTTTTTACAGACGCTGAAATAAAGGAAAAGACTAACTACCCTTAGGACTTTTTACAGACACGATTGACTGACTGTGGACCTAGGGACAAAATAGAAAACTCCTATTTATAGATGACTTATCCGGAAGCTAAGCTTTCGTAGCAACTACGGCTTCTCTTCTGGATAGTCCGATACAAGATCGACGATTGTTAGTTTTGCGCCGAAACTGACAAAGCCTCCACCGACTTTGCACCAGGTACCCAGATTGGGCCGGCCTGATTCCGCAGCTCTCTCAGCACGGCAATCACTCACCGCCCGTGTACCTGAGTCAATCCTTGTCAACAGCCCAGTGGGTCTTCTGCTGCTCCTAGCCCATGTACTCGGATTGGGCTAGCCCGACTTCGCAGCTCTCTCAGCCCGACCATCGCTCGCTGCCCGTGTACCTGAGTCACACGCGGCCCACGAAACAGCAGATCTCCTCTCTTCTTCTGTCCTCTTTGACTATCGTTGACAATGACTCATCACATTTGGAGCCATGAGGCCCACGCTATTCAGCATGGCTCCTCAATCTTGTAACACCCCAAATTTTCAAAACAATAAAAATATCATTAAATTCAATTTATTGGAATTTATATTTCTGAAAATACTTTTAATTCTCTTTTATACCCTTTTGAACTACAACATAGAGTAGATGGCCAAACTAGGAGATGAAACTTTTGTATATGATCCTAAGACCAAAATATATTTTTGAGATTTTTTATAAATTTTTACCAACCTTGGAAGTAGCCCTAAGATTTTAATCTATTTTTGGAATTATTTTTATTCAGAAATGCTTTAAAACAGTAATGGGCTCCTCCCCTCTCCTCTCTCTCTCCCGGCCAGCCCAGCCCACTCCCTCCCGCGCGCGCCTTCTGACCAGTGGAGCCTACCTGTCAGTGACCCCCTCTCCTCTCACGCGCGCACCCGACACCCC
Organism: Zizania palustris; assembly: GCA_019279435.1. NCBI lineage: Eukaryota > Viridiplantae > Streptophyta > Magnoliopsida > Poales > Poaceae > Zizania > Zizania palustris. The sequence goes on from JAAALK010000082.1 coordinate 70,119,489, forward strand.
GGCCCCACCTGTCGGCGCCAACCGTTCCCTCTCGCGCCCGAGCCCGGCCCCACCCGTCAGTCGCCACCCTCGCTCGCCCGCGCCCGCCGACCAGTGGCCCCCGCCTGTCAGCTTCGTCATCAACCTCGTGCCAGGCCCCCCTTAATCCCGCCGGCGAGGACTTCGCCTCGGATCCGCTCGCCGGCTCCCCCTTCCGTTAAACCGAGGCCGGCTTTAACTTCCCCGAGGCCCACCGGTCAATTAAGCGCGTTAAGGCGCGCGTTTAAGCCCCTGGATCGCCTTCACGCGCATGGCCGCACCTTCGCCGGGGAGTAAAGCCCTCCTCGGCTTTCCTTGCATGCGAGCCCCCTCCGACGTCCTATTTAAACCCCCGGCCTCCGCCGCGTCCGACCCCCACGCCCACTCGCCTCGAGCACGAATAGAACGCCCGTAATTCACATTTTAGCGCTCCCCTCCTGCTTCACCTCCGGCCACCGCTCGCCGTCGCACCAGACCGCCTCTGTCCACGTAGTCGCCACCATCGTGACCGTCGCCGACCACCCGACCTCGGCCACGCCTCCGTTGGCCAAGGAGACCGCAGGATCGATGCCGCCGTCAAGCACCCGAGGAGCCCTCCGCATCTACCCTCGCCGCCAATCGCCGTCAGCCGCCCTTCATCGCCGTCGAAGGTACCGTCGTGACCGCCATGGCCTCCTCTTTCCATTTTTGCATAGAACTAGGGCCTAGCCCCCTCGTCGGCGCCGTCGCTGCCGCACCCGAACCCCACCGTCGCCGGAGACGAAGGGGGGTACAACCCCCTAAGCGCGTGTCGTGCCGGATTTCATCCTGGCCGCACGATCACGATCGGAGCGCTCTGATTAAAGCCCTACGGGATTTAATCTCCGCCCTTCATCCGGTTAAAGGGGTACCAGGCCATCTGGGCCGTTGATCGCTTTTAAAAGCCTTGACTCAATCTCGTGCGTCCACGTTATAACCTTTCGCGCGTTTTAATCCTGGCCGTCCATTATAACTTAAGCGCCTCGCCTCGCCTGCGCACGTTGGATCTGGATCCAACGGTCCAGATCGACCCGGCGCACGCGCACAGTGCGCGGGTTCACCGTGGGCCTAGCTCACCGTGGACCCGAGGGGTTTAAAAATTGAAAATGAATTTCAGAAATACTTTTAAACTTGTAAAATTAATATCTGGCGCATTTGAACTCTAAAAATTGCCATTCCAATTTCAGAAAATTCATAATATTATTCTCTACATGTTTATGCAATAAAAACAGTAGGTTTACTTTGGACATTTCATGTTTATTCAAATAAGTATTCAAATGCCTTTAGGATTAAAATGTAAATTCAAATGTTTAAACTTCAGCAAAATTTAGATTTATTTCCTTTCTGTCCATTTACTGAAAACCATTAAAGTAACATGAACATTTCATTTCAAATTTATTTGAGAACTTAATATGACAATAATCACATTTAAACACCCCTTTCTAAAAAGGACAACTTTTTAATTCCTTAAAAATTTATTTATGAAGTAAACCACAGAACCTTAACAATTGAATTCATTTTATTTTTAATCAAACCAACTTTAACTTATGTGCTTATAATGTAATGTTATATTGTTTGATTTGAATGTTGTGCTCTTTTTATTTTACTTTACTATATCAAAAAGACTACGACGCCACCGAGGAGCCGGAGTACTTCCCCGAAGTCCCTCCCTCTCCCTTTGCTGATCAAGGCAAGTCACCAACACAATCTTTTGAGCATATTGAACCCACGTTTGATTAAACTATCGCTAAAACACATAGGTTATATATGCATTAGTCAAATGAACCCTTACGATATATTTATTTAGGATCCCCCGACCTTGATGTGCAACCCAAGCTATGCTCTCTAGCCTAAACTCCTTGTCACCATATGATAAATGTTATTAGCTAGTGTCCAATGTATTGACACGATCGCTATAGGATAAAAATGAGTCGTAGTACATGGTTCTACTATATGATCCCCATTGTTTCTTATCTATGGAATTCTGTCGTTGTTGGAGTTGTGGTTGTGAGTGAATGCATGGTGGGTTCCGGGTGCAAGCTAGGGCATTGGTCGGTAGCACCCGGGGCACTATAAGGACCGGTCTGAGGGATCCATTGCAATAAACTTACGTACTAACCACAAGTCTAGTGGGTAAGTCCTAACTAAGGTATGGATTGTTCCAAACCGAGGCCACCATTTGGAGATGGGTCATGTTGCACCTGCGGGTGACTTGTACCAATGTGGCGCAAAAGGGGTGCGACGTTAGCCGGGATGCGGCCCGGCGCGCCGGCGAAACCTAGAGCGGGTGGTTATCGCTTGGAACATTTCATGCCGAGGTTTTGGCACGAGTTCCCGTGGTATGGGTCATCTCGTTTGGGATGAGTGCGTGCCTTGTGGGTACAGTAGTACATCTCTGATCAGAGTCTTAAATCTTTTCGAAAAGCCGAGCCCACGGTCAAGGGCGGGTTGCGTGACATCCCCCAGTTAGTTTACTTTGAATATGTATGTGCATGATGGATTGACATGTAAGGACTGTTGTGCGAGGAGGTAAAACGTACTCCTCGAGTTAGTTGATGTTGTTGGTGTTCATGTTTACTTTTCCGCATGATTAAAATGTGACTACACTAAATGCAATAACTGAAAATGTACTTTTCCGCACTGTTAGCCATTACCCTCCTTTATTTATTATCTTGCATTATTACTTGCATTTGCGGTGGCTTGTTGAGTACTTTTTGTACTCATACCCGTTGGACCCCACAGAGGATGCTTACTATGAAGACGGTCTGGAGTAGCGACCCAGTCGAGGAGAAAGATCCTGAAGGAGATGTTCGTCATGCCGCTTTCTAATTATTTTTATTACTGTTTTTACTAAAACTTTGATGTAATAAATATGGTCTGCGTACCATGGATGTTGTCGTTTGTACGTTGTCGCATGATGAACCTCTTGTATTATTGTTTTTCTTCTGAAATTCAATAATGTCTCGATTTGGTAAATCGGGGCGCTACAAGATGGTATCAGAGCCGACTTGACTGTAGGAAGCCAAACAGACCCGCCTAGCCATTAGCCACAGGAAATTATTTCTCGAAAAATCTACTTTATAAACTTTGTTCCTCTCCTCACTTTTATTCAACTTGCTATTTTGTAGATGCCGGTATACCAAGTGCACAGCTACTGCCGCCACTACGAGGGCTTCGTCCGGGAGCTCCGTATGATGCTCACCTTCCTCGGGTTCCTCTTGGAACCCGAATTCCAATGAGTGTACCCCGACGAGTTCGTCGGGCCTTGTGACGTCTCCCTCACCGTCCACGGCTCCGGAGAACACCTGCCGCCCTACACCACAGCACTTGGAGGCCCGACTTCGACGTTGCGTGCCAACGGGTCGCCCTCCAGGCCCTCATGGAGTTGAGGATGATCTACGATGATCGTCTTCAGAACTCGTCCTTCCGGCTTGTGCCGAAGAGTACTCCCGGAGCCCACCGTAGCATCTACCTCGGAGTTCACTCCGTGCGTGATCCGGTCATGGCCCGGCAGTCGCGTCTTCTACAGGCCATGGACGATCTCCATACCGAGGCGGTGCTCGACGCCGACGAGCACCATGAGGCGGTTGAGTTCCTTCGCGAAGAAACGAAGAACTTGATCCAACAGAACGGCGAGCTGCAGCGCAAGATCATGCAGCTGCAGAAGGATATTGCGGAGATGGTTCCTCTTCTTCCCAGGAAGAAGAAGCCCATCCGTGAGCCCCTCCCTCGCCCCAAGAGGATCCCGCCACGACCCTCCCTCGCCAGACCCTCCACCAGCGCCCCTGCACCACGCCCCGACCTCGTCTCCGACTCCATCATCGAGAATTTTCTCGAACCCACCATCCCTCTGGAGCCGCGTACTCGTGGTTCCGAGAGCACGGAGACCGCCTCCGGTGGCGAGTAGGCGTTAGGAGTCGCTATTTAAATAAAAAGCATAATTTTGTATGTGGTGCTACCCCCGACGAGTGTGTTGTGGGTAGAATAAGAACTTGATTGTAATGAACATTTTACCACTTGATTTATATATGCTTAAACTATTCTTGTTAATTGTGTTGTCAACTTTTTCCCTTATAACCTTATGAATTCAGAAGATGGCCGACCACCAGAACACCGGCTCCAACAACGGAGCAGGAGGAAGCCGTGATGCGCCCGAGGGTGTTGTACCCAACTGGGGTGCAACGGGCCCGCGTCAGTCTGGGTCGCCCTCCGCCAACCACCCCACCTTGGCGGAGATGATGGCGAATCAAAACCAACTGATCACCGCCCTCCTCACTCAGATGCAGAACCAACAGGCTCAGTTGGACCGTCTGCAGAACGGGGAACCTACCCCTCGCGCACCAGCACCCGCGCCCGCTCCGCAACTCTCGGAGTTTCTGCGCGTGCGCCCGCCCATTTTCTCGAGCACCACCAACCCGATGGAGGCCGGAGATTGGCTTCGTACCATCGGAAAGAAGCTCGACCTCCTCCCCTGCACCGACCGGGAGCGAGTGGCCTTCGCCACTCACCAGCTTCAGGGTCCCGCCGCTGAATGGTGGGACAACTATCGTGAGTCCCAGCCAGAGGACCACGTGGTGACTTGGGCGGAGTTCACCATCGCCTTCTGTGCCTCCCACGTCCCCGCCGGTGTCATCGTGGTGAAACAGCAGGAGTTCCGCGACCTGCAACAAGGCAACAGGACCGTCATGGAGTACCTCCATGAGTTCAATCGCCTCGCCCGCTACGCACCGGAGGAAGTGCGCACCGACGCCCTCCGCCAAGCCAAGTTCCTCTGGGGACTCAAGGATGAGCTGTCCATCCAGCTCGTCGCCACCGACTACGCCGACTTCCAATGGCTAGTCAACAAAGCGCTCATCCAAGAGACTGAGCAAAACAGGCTGGACCTCAAGAAGAGGAAGATGATCGCCTTCAAGCACCAGCAGGCGAACTCGCAGAGGCCTCGCTTCGTCCCTCCGCCACCAGCGCCCGCCTACCATCCTCGGCCCGCCTTCAGGCCACCTCACGCCGCCGGTGGATCCAACGCCGGGCATCCTCGCCCCGCTCCACCAGCTCCGGCCGCTCAGCCGACACCAGCTGCCAAGGCCCCGATCTTGAAGGATCGCCAAGGGAGACCAGTCGTCTGCTTCAACTGCCGCAAGGAAGGGCACTATTCGCACCAGTGTCCTCACCCCAAGCAGACTCAAGGCGCAGCACCCAACCAGGCGGTTCGTGCCCGCGTCAACCATATCAGCGCAGAGGAAGCTCAGGAGGCTCTTGAAGTCGTGCTCGGTACGTTTACTGTGAATTCCGTACCGGCCGTAATATTATTTGACTCTGGAGCAACACACTCCTTCGTCTCGGAAGATTTTGTGAAAACAAACGAACTGGACGTGCTCCCCCTACCCATTCCCATGGTGATTTCCACTCCCGGCAATAGGACCTTAGCCCGCTTATACAGCCCTAAGGTTCAAATTGACATCCAAGGAGTACCGTTTCGGGCCGAGCCAGTCCTCATCCAATGCACCGGACTCGACCTTATACTAGGGATGGATTGGCTGATGAAGCACAAGGGAGTGATCGACTGTGCCAACAAGTCCGTCACGGTGACCAACCCTGAAGGCGCAGTCATCACCTTTCGAATGACCAGTCGCAAGCCACCCGGAACATCCCTTCGCTCGATAGCTCTTGAAGAGGTACCCATAGTCAAGGAGTTTGCGGACGTCTTCCCCGAAGACCTACCCGGAATGCCTCCCAAGCGGGACATCGAGTTCAGAATCAAACTTGTCCCCGGGACCACTCCAATCTCCAAGCGCCCGTACCGAATGGCCGCTAATGAACTAGCTGAAGTCAAGAGCAACATCGAAGACCTAGAGCAAAAGGGGTATATTCGACCGAGTACCTCACCCTGGGGTGCACCGGTTATATTTGCCATGAAGAAGGACAAGACCAAGAGGATGTGCGTGGACTATAGAGCCTTGAACGACGTAACCATCAAGAACAAATACCCATTGCCTCGAATCGACGACCTGTTCGATCAGCTGAAAGGATCCTCGGTGTTTTCCAAGATTGACCTCAGGTCAGGTTATCACCAATTGAGGATTAGAGAAGAAGACATACCCAAAACTGCCTTCACCTCCCGCTATGGACTCTACGAGTATACCGTGATGTCGTTCGGACTCATGAATGCCCCGGCCTTCTTCATGAACATGATGAACAATGTATTCATGGAGTTCCTGGACAAGTTCATTGTGGTATTCATCGACGATATCCTCGTTTACTCCAAGACCAAGGAAGAACACGAGACTCACCTCCGTCTGACCCTCGGAAAGCTAAGGGAGCAGCAACTGTATGCCAAATACAGCAAATGCGAATTTTGGTCGTCTGAGGTGAAGTTCCTCGGCCATGTTATATCTGCTGGAGGAATAGCAGTGGACCCAACCACCGTTGAAGCGGTAACCAACTGGCTGCAGCCCACGACCGTGACCGAGATCCGGAGTTTTCTCGGATTGGCCGGATACTACCGCCGGTTCATCGAGAATTTTTCCAAGATCGCCAAGCCTATGACCAGACTTTTGCAGAAGGAAGTGAAGTTTGAATGGACCCCCGACTGCGAAGAAAGCTTCCAGACCCTCAAGAAGAAGTTGGTATCAGCTCCTATTCTGACCCTGCCAGACATCCGGAAAGACTTCCACGTCTACTGTGATGCCTCTCGTCAAGGGTTGGGATGCGTCTTAATGCAGGAAGGGAAAGTGATATCCTATGCCTCCCGACAGCTAAGGCCGCATGAGCTGAACTACCCGACCCACGACCTGGAATTAGCAGCCGTGGTTCATGCCTTGAAGATATGGAGACATTACCTTGTGGGGAATCGGTGTGAGGTCTTCACCGACCACAAGAGCCTCAAGTACATATTCACCCAACCAGATCTAAACCTTAGGCAAAGGAGATGGTTAGAACTGATTAAGGATTACGACTTGGGCATCCATTATCATCCGGGCAAAGCGAATGTGGTGGCAGACGCCCTTAGTCGAAAAGGGTACTGCAATGCCATCATGGTTCAGGACCAAGCTCCTTTACTTTACAAGGAGATGGAAAGGCTAAACCTAGGGATCACCACTCGAGCGTACCTCGCTGCCTTGGAGTCTCGGCCTGTCTTAATAGACCAGATCCGAGAAAAGCAGAAAGAAGACCCGGACATCCTGGAGATCCAGCAGAACATGAGGAAGGTTAAAGCCCCCGGATTTTCCGAGGACGAGCATGGTACCATCTGGTTCGGAAACCGAATATGCGTACCCAACCTACCTAAATTAAAGACCCTCATCCTTCAAGAAGCCCACGATACTCTATACTCCATCCATCCCGGGAGTACAAAGATGTATCAAGACCTGAAGGAAAAATATTAGTGGGTCAGCATGAAGAGGGAAATAGCTGAGTATGTGGCCAAGTGCGACACATGCCGACGAGTCAAGGCAGAGCATCAGAGGCCTGCCGGACTTCTTCAACCTCTCAAGGTCCCTGAATGGAAGTGGGAAGAGATAGGAATGGACTTCATCACGGGACTGCCCAAAACCCAAGCTGGTCACGATTCTATTTGGGTGATCGTCGACCGACTCACCAAGGTAGCTCACTTCGTTCCGGTCAAGACAACTTACACCGTCGCCAAGTTGGCTGAGTTGTATATGACCCGGATCGTGTGCCTTCACGGAGTTCCTATGAAGATTGTATCTGACCGCGGGAGTCAGTTTACCTCCAAGTTTTGGAAGAACCTTCAAGAGGAACTCGGCACCCGGCTGAACTTTAGCACCGCCTATCATCCACAGACTGACGGTCAAACCGAAAGGGTCAACCAGATATTGGAGGATATGCTTAGAGCTTGTGCTCTAGACTTTGGCGGAATGTGGGACAAGAACTTACCGTATGCAGAGTTCTCCTACAACAACAGCTATCAAGCCAGCCTGCAAATGTCCCCGTTCGAAGCACTCTATGGACGTAAGTGCAGAACGCCGTTGCTTTGGGATCAAACCGGAGAGTCGCAACTGTTTGGGACTGATCTGTTAAGAGAAGCTGAAGAGAAGGTTAAAATCATAAGAGACTGATTGAAGGCAGCCCAATCCCGTTAGAAGAGCTATGCCGACAACCGCCGAAGAGACCTAGCCTTTGAGGAGGGCGATTATGTCTATCTTCGAGTCACTCCCCTCCGTGATACTCAAAGGTTCAACATGAAAGGCAAGCTAGCACCCCGCTACGTCGGACCTTTTCAGATCCTCCGATGACAAGGAGAAGTGGCATATCAACTTGAACTGCCTCCATCCTTGGCAGGAGTTCATGATGTGTTCCATGTCTCTCAGCTGAAGAAGTGCCTCCGTGTACCCACCGAGCAAGCCGATCTTCAGCAGCTCAATGTCCAAGAAGACTTGATCTACATCGAGAAACCTATCAAGATCTTGGAAACCAAGGAAAGGGTAACCAGGAGTCGTGTAGTTCGCTTCTACAAGGTTCAATGGAACAACCACCCCGCCGAAGAAGCTACTTGGGAAAAGGAAGACGAACTAAAAGCACAATACCCCGAGTTATTCGAGTAGCGTTCCAATCTCGAGGACGAGATTCTTGTAAGGGGGATAGGTTTGTAACACCCCAAATTTTCAAAACAATAAAAATATCATTAAATTCAATTTCTTGGAATTTATATTTCTGAAAATACTTTTAATTCTCTTTTATACCCTTTTGAACTACAACATAGAGTAGATGGCCAAACTAGGAGATGAAACTTTTTGTATATGATCCTAAGACCAAAATATATTTTGAGAATTTTTATAAATTTTTACCAACCTTGGAAGTAGCCCTAAGATTTTAATCTATTTTCTGGAATTATTTTTATTCAGAAATGCTTTAAAACAGTAATGGGCTCCTCCCCTCTCCTCTCTCTCTCCCGGCCGGCCCAGCCCACTCCCTCCCGCGCGCGCCTTCTGACTAGTGGAGCCCACCCGTCAGTGACCCCCTCTCCTCTCACGCGCGCACCCGACACCCCGGCCCCACCTGTCGGCGCCAACCGTTCCCTCTCGCGCCCGAGCCCGGCCCCACCCGTCAGTCGCCACCCTCGCTCGCCCGCGCCCGCCGACCAGTGGCCCCCGCCTGTCAGCTTCGTCATCAACCTCGCGCCAGGCCCCCCTAATCCCGCCGGCGAGGACTTCACCTCGGATCCGCTCGCCGGCTCCCCCTTCCGTTAAACCGAGGCCGGCTTTAACTTCCTCGAGGCCCATCGGTCAATTAAGCGCGTTAAGGCGCGCGTTTAAGCCCCTGGATCGCCTTCACGCGCATGGCCGCACCTTCGCCGAGGAGTAAAGCCCTCCTCAGCTTTCCTTGCATGCGAGCCCCCTCCGACGTCCTATTTAAACCCCCGGCCTCCGCCGCGTCCGACCCCCATGCCCACTCGCCTCGAGCACGAATAGAACGCCCGTAATTCACATTTTAGCGCTCCCCTCCTGCTTCACCTCCGGCCACCGCTCGCCGTCGCACCAGACCACCTCCGTCCACGTAGTCGCCACCATCGTGACCGTCGCCGACCACCCGACCTCGGCCACGCCTCCGTTGGCCAAGGAGACCGCAGGATCGACGCCGCCGTCAAGCACCCGAGGAGCCCTCCGCGTCTACCCTCGCCGCCAATCGCCGTCAGCCGCCCTTTATCGCCGTCGAAGGTACCGTTGTGACCGTCATGGCCTCCTCTTTCCATTTTTGCATAGAACTAGGGCCTAGCCCCCCTCGTCGGCACCGTCGCTGCCGCACCCGAACCCCACCGTCGCCGGAGACGAAGGGGGGTACAACCCCCTAAGTGCGTGTCGTGCCGGATTTCATCCTGGCCGCACGATCGCGATCGGAGCGCTCTGATTAAAGCCCTACGGGATTAAATCTCCGCCCTTGATCCGGTCAAAGGGGTACCAGGCCATCTGGGCCGTTGATCGCTTTTAAAAGCCTTGACTCAATCTCGTGCGTCCACGTTATAACCTTTCGCGCGTTTTAATCCTGGCCGTCCATTATAACTTAAGCGCCCCGCCTCGCCTGCGCACATTGGATCTGGATCCAACGGTCCAGATCGACCCGGCGCACGCGCACAGTGCGCAGGTTCACCGTGGGCCTGGCTCACCGTGGACCCGAGGGGTTTAAAAATTGAAAATGAATTTCAGAAATACTTTTAAACTTGTAAAATTAATATCTGGCGCATTTGAACTCTAAAAATTGCCATTCCAATTTCAGAAAATTCATAATATTATTCTCTACATGTTTATGCAATAAAAACAGTAGGTTTACTTTGGACATTTCATGTTTATTCAAATAAGTATTCAAATGCCTTTAGGATTAAAATGTAAATTCAAATGTTTAAACTTCAGCAAAATTTAGATTTATTTCCTTTCTGTCCATTTACTGAAAACCATTAAAGTAACATGAACTTTTCATTTCAAATTTATTTGAGAACTTAATATGACAATAATCACATTTAAACACCCCTTTCTAAAAAGGACAACTTTTTAATTCCTTAAAAATTTATTTATGAAGTAAACCACAGAACCTTAACAATTGAATTCATTTTATTTTTAATCAAACCAACTTTAACTTATGTGATTATAATGTAATGTTATATTGTTTGATTTGAATGTTGTGCTCTTTTTATTTTACTTTACTATATCAAAAAGACTACGACGCCGCCGAGGAGCCGGAGTACTTCCCCGAAGTCCCTCCCTCTCCCTTTGCTGATCAAGGCAAGTCACCAACACAATCTTTTGAGCATATTGAACCCACGTTTGATTAAACTATCGCTAAAACACATAGGTTATATATGCATTAGTCAAATGAACCCTTACGATATATTTATTTAGGATCCCCCGACCTTGATGTGCAACCCAAGCCATGCTCTCTAGCCTAAACTTCTTGTCACCATATGATAAATGTTATTAGCTAGTGTCCAATGTATTGACACGATCGCTATAGGATAAAAATGAGTCGTAGTACATGGTTCTACTATATGATCTCCATTGTTTCTTATCTATGGAATTCTGTCGTTCTTGGAGTTGTGGTTGTGAGTAGGGGTGAAAGTGGTTCGGATAGTTTCCGACCGTATCCGGAAAAACGGATTCGGATTCGGACTTTTTTGATTCGGATACGGATTTTTCGGATACGGATTCGGATTCGGATATTTTTTTTCGGATACGGAAACGGATATGATATGCCTGATATCCGTCGGATTCGGATACGGATTCGGATAATCCGGATAGTTCTTATTCGGATATCCGGCCCATTAAAAATATAGGCCCACTGGCCACACTGTAGGCCTTTATATGACCCGATGGTTTAGATTTGGCTGGCAGGCCCACCAGGCCACCACCATGGCGCCATGGCCTGATGGCCCAACCGCCCATGGATTTGAAATAAAAAATCTTCTTTATTTTTTTTAAAAAACATTTTTTAAAAAAAATAAAGAATATTTTTTTAAAAAATATATATTTTTAAAAATGGGATAAATTTCTATAAATTTAAAGAGATAAATTTTTTTAATAAATAAAAAAAATTTAGTTCTTTCAATTTAAATTTTAGAAACACAATGAATTAATGAAAAATAGCAAATTGACATATAACAATATCCAAATTTTCCATAAATTAATATATGTTGTATTTTAATTATATAAAAAGTTTAAACAAAGATTTAACTATTGATTTGCTTTTAAACCTATCACATTCTTCTTATCATTATAACTCATTACTCTCAAATCTCCATCTTTCTTAACATCGTAGATACAAACTTTGTCAAAATAATTTTAAATTTTTATCACAGCATCTTTGTATCGTATTATGAGACCATGAGACGTATCGTATTTTTCATACTTAATTTGAATTTTTTAGAATTAAAATTTCATTAAGCTCTACGTTGTCCATCGAATGTCGTAACATTTTTTTAAAACAATACCTTTCAATTTAGTGAATACTGACTAAAAATAGACTCACATGCATGAATATGATTTTTCTAGAATTTTTAGTTCATTATTTCATGCACTTGTAGTTTAAATTTGATAAATTTCAATATAAATCAAAGAAACATGCATAATGAATTAAAAATAGCAAACTTATGTATAAAAATGTGATTTTTTATAAGACTAGATATGTTGTATTTTAACCATAGAAAAAAATCAAGTTTAAACAAAGATTTAACTATTGATTTGCTTTTAAACCTATCACATTCTTCTTAACATTCTAACTCATTACTCTCAAATCTCCATCTTTCTTAACATCGTATATGCAAACTTTGTCAAAATAATTTTAAATTTTTATCACAGCATCTTTGTATCGTATGATGATACCATGAGACGTCTCGTATTTTTCAGAATTTATTTGAATTTTTTAGAATTAAAATTTCATTAAGCTCTATGTTGTCCATCGAGTGTCGTAACAATTTTTTTAAAAAATATCTTTCAATTTAGTGGATACTGACTTAAAATAGACTCAAATTTATGAATATGATTTTTTTACAATTTTTGGTTCATTATTTCATGCACTTGTAGTTCAAATTTGACAAATTTCAATATAAATCAAAGAAACATACATAATGAATTAAAAATAGCAAACTTATGCATAAAAATGTGAATTTTTTTTATGATATTATATATGTTGTATTTTTATATTAGAAAAAAATTCAACTTTAAACGAACATTTATATTTCAAATTTACAATTTTAAACTTTATCTCTCTCACTCCAAAAATAAGTAAATAGTCAACTTTGACTAAAACTCTATCAACCCTAATTTTTCTTTCTCTCTCCCGGTCTCTCCTACTCCTGTCACCTCTCTCTCCCCGTTCGTGATGATTTATATGATGTTAACTATTATTTGTCAATTGTGTTTTGTGATCGTGAATAAATAAATACATTATTGATATTCGGTAAGTATTCGTAACCGTATTCGTATTCGATTCGTATCCGCTCCGTATTCGTATTCGATGATATCCGACTCCGTATCCGTATCCGGATTATCCGAATCCGAATTCGAATCCGAAAAAATATATGAAAAAGGATATGATATTAGTGATATCCGTCCGTATCCGATCCGTTTTCACCCCTAGTTGTGAGTGAATGCATGGTGGGTTCCGGGTGCAAGCTAGGGCATTGGTCGGTAGCACCCGGGGCACTATAAGGACCGGTCTGAGGGATCCATTGCAATACACTTACGTACTAACCACAAGTCTAGTGGGTAAGTCCTAACTAAGGTATGGATTGTTCCAAACCGAGGCCACCATTTGGAGATGGGTCATGTTGCACCTGCGGGTGACTTGTACCAATGTGGCGCAAAAGGGGGTGCGACCTTAGCCGGGATGCGGCCCGGCGCGCCGGCGAAACCTAGAGCGGGTGGTTATCGCTTGGAACATTTCATGTCGAGGTTTTGGCACGAGTTCCCATGGTATGGGTCATCTCGTTTGGGATGAGTGCGTGCCTTGTGGGTACAGTAGTACATCTCTGATCAGAGTCTTAAATCTTTTCGAAAAGCCGAGCCCACGGTCAAGGGCGGGTTGCATGACATCCCCCAGTTAGTTTACTTTGAATATGTATGTGCATGATGGATTGACATGTAAGGACTGTTGTGCGAGGAGGTAAAACGTACTCCTCGAGTTAGTTGATGTTGTTGGTGTTCATGTTTACTTTTCCGCATGATTAAAATGTGACTACACTAAATGCAATAACTGAAAATGTACTTTTCCGCACTGTTAGCCATTACCCTCCTTTGTTTATTATCCTGCATTATTACTTGCATTTGCGGTGGCTTGTTGAGTACTTTTTGTACTCATACTCGTTGGACCCCACAGAGGATGCTTACTATGAAGACGGTCTGGAGTAGCGACCCAGTCGAGGAGAAAGATCCTGAAGGAGATGTCCGTCATGCCGCTTTCTAATTATTTTTATTACTGTTTTTACTAAAACATTGATGTAATAAATATGGTCTGCGTACCATGGATGTTGTCGTTTGTACGTTGTCGCATGATGAACCTCTTGTATTATTGTTTTTCTTCTGAAATTCAATAATGTCTCGATTTGGTAAATCGGGGCGCTACAAATCTCCCCCTTGATGAGTGCATTGTCAACACTTCACTTCTTCAGCTCTTCAGTATCTGCAAACAACTGTGGAAACACGAAAACAAAGCACAAGAAAACAAAGAAGAATAAAATAAAGTAAAAGTTTTACCCTAATGACCAAAAGCCGAACAAAAGCAAGAAGTGGTCATTATGGTTAACCAAAAGTAAAAGCTCAAAATGAGTGCGATCTCAGAAACATCAACAAGGATATCAAAAGAGTAAGAACAAACGGGACAAAAACTCCCCCTTAAACTCACATTCCAAGATTTCTCCCCCTTGTTGACAAGTGAACTCATCAAGCACTCAAAAGAGACACCGACAACCCCTGAAACGCAACTCCCCCTCAAAATATGCAATGAATGCAACTGGGGTGCACGTGGAGTGAGTAAAGCATGCTTCTCAGATATGATTGACTGCAATTACAACATCTAACAGATACAGCAAAAGACATACTGTCTAAGATACATTGCATGATCAGTGCAACAGATGATATCTAAAGAAAGTCATTAGCACGCATTTTCAATTTTTTGCAAACAAAAACATCACCACATTTTCTAGTTAACAAGCAAGGTAAAGCATGAGATGTAGAAGCTAACTGATATCTACCAAGATAAGCATTATTCAAAACAAAGTGCTTCAACAAACTTGTTATCAATTCAATTTTCAAGCTTTTTCTTTTTCCTTTTTCATTTTTGCCAGGGGTTATTTGCGTGTCAAACCTTATGCTGACTGACCAAGTCAAGCCTAGGCCAGAACTGGACCATCAGAAGCTTAAGACATTGATCTTGGCATACATTACACTGTCCTAGTTCATACCAAAGTGCTATGGTACGCAGTCCAGAACAATGCAATGCGACAAAGCAAACCCACCTGGATCTTTTCAAATTATGCATAAAAAGGCATGTAATTTTCATTTTTCTTGATTTTTCATCATTTTTACAGCACATTTCCATGTTTTAAAGCAGAAAGATGTCCAAGTTGCATGTTTGCATCTAAGTCAGGAACTAGCTACAAGGCATGTAACAGATAGCAAGAACATTCAGCCTACGCATGCTAGTTACCAGAAGCAATGGTGATCATTTTTAAGTTTAAAGCATAAAAGCCATGCATATGACAGATATCAGACATATCAAGTGAACTGAACCAAAGCATGATCATTGACAAATATTCAAAAGCATGTACCAGCTAGAATAAGTAAAACAGTTCAATCATATAACAGAAGCAGCTCAAAAGTGTGATATGTGAATATGCAAGATATGAACACACACAAAAAGACTCAAGAAAAGAGTAAAGAAGAAAGAAAACTGACGCAAAGTATCCTAGAAAGGATACACAACACCCAAATCCCCTCGTAAACGCTCAAAGGTAGACTGATCTAGGGGTTTGGTGAAAATGTCAGCCAACTGATGATGGGTATCAACATGAACAAGGTCAATGACACCTTTCTCATATTGATCCCGCAGAAAATGAAAGCGCACATCAATGTGTTTGGTTTTTGAATGGAGACAAGGGTTTTTCCCTACCAAATCCTCTTTGACTATCGTTGACAATGACTCATCACATTTGGAGCCATGAGGCCCACGCTATTCAGCATGGCTCCTCACGCGTGCTTCAGTGTGTGACCAAAAAGCACGCCAACACGCTTTTTGTCATGCCTAGTGGGACCATCTCCAACAACTTTGCCATGGTGGGCGAGCTCAGTGATGAGAACGTCATCATGATTACCATGGACACTCTATCCGAGGAACAGAGGACAGAGGTACAACAACATGTGGAGTTCTAGAAGTCATGCTGCAAAACTCTCAGGCCACACGTGTTTCAATGTGTGACCAAAAAGCACGCCAACAAGGTGATAAAACTCATTAGAGGCCCGACGGGTAGTGATGTTGATGGGTAGAAGGCAAGGGGTGATCAAGGTTTTGAAAAATCTAGTGGACCCCTCGTTCCAGCATGTGTTGGCCAAGAGGAACTAATGGGGGTATTCGTACTCGGATAAATACTCATATGCAAACCAGATGGTCTTCTCATCCCCGAAGCCATGGTAAAATACTGCAAACTAGAAGCTCAAGGAGTCAGGCGACAATCGGGAAGAAGATCAACAAGCGGCTGCCTCGCCAAGAGATAAGCTCTAGTGATATGTGGGGACAGCCGATTTAAGGTGATCCACAGGGAATTCCATCAGAAAAAGGGGAGAATTGTCGACCACTTCGGTGATGTAGACGTTGAGCCATAATTGCAAAAACCACCAAGGCTCTCTGAAATGACCGACAGGCTCGCCAGCCGATAACCTGGCCAATACTTGATGAAGAAGGTGATAGACGGTGCCAAGGAGGTATCAGCCAAGGGGGATTTTCTTTTTGGCAGCAAGTTGCACGGCTAGAAATTGGAGGTGGGCGGTTGGACCTAGAGTGGATCCATAGAACACAAACTGCTCCAGCTAGAGGTTAAGGAAGGCTATGTGTTCTTCGGTATCAATAGGGCAAGTCTTCTTGTTGTGCTTTGTGATGTACTTGCCCCAACCATCGGTGGATTTTACGCCAAGACGATGAGTCTCCTTGGAGCAGAAATAAAGAGGATTGCAGGGGGAGGTAATGTTAAGATTAGTCAAGGCGAGGATATCAAGCAAGGAAGGATTCATCGGACTGTTGCCAAAGATAAAATCGTTAAGGGTATCGGACCAAAAATAGCAAGCGACGGCAAAGAGTGACTCATTCTTGCAGGGGATGACAAGGGAAAGACCGATATAGTGGCCGATGTCGATTTCTTCCTAGAACGAGCGATTGACGGCCGATACCCTAAGGTACCAATCACACCAGCCAGGAAGTGGGGAAGGGAAGACCCTAAAGCTAAGGTAACAATCAAAATAAAGCATGGGAGAACACTTAAATGGAATCCTATTTGGTTTCTACATCGATAATGTCGATGGGATCAGGGTTACCCATCAAACGCATGAAATGGTGGGTGTCATGGTTAGCAAGAGGAATCGAAACCTGGTTCCGCAAGTTCTACAAAGAAAGATGCACAAGAAACAGTGAAAAAGGGTGAAGAAAAAGACGAATGGACCAAGAAAAGCCGAAGTAACAAGAAAAGATGAGAATGCTAGAGACTTACCTCAGGGATTGCGTCAATGGTGGCCATCCTAGCATTGCCGGAGTATGGGATCGGCGAAGGAGAAGGACGGTGAATGGCGGTGGTCGCAAGAAGTACTAGAAGCAGGTGACAATGAGCTTGGGGGGCAATGGTGAAACAGTGGGCAGAAAGCATGAAGGAAAAAGGAGAGCGGTCGGAGATACTTATAAAGCAATAGGTGACTTCTCGGCAGCCGGGTCAAGCCGATCCTACCGGATTTGGTAGGGACCACCTGCATCGTTCGACAAAAGTTAATCATGGGTGCGGTTTTAGAAAGGCCAAAATCTTTGCAAGTTCGGAAATAAAGGAGTCGAATCTTCGGTTTGAAGAACACCAATGTAAAACTGTGTGGGATGACGCATGGTCCGACGCCACCAGAAAGAAATAAGTAAATGTGCCAGACTAGGCGACACCGATCGCAGTTGTGAATGGCCGAAAGAGAAGAAGAGGTAGAGGGAAAAGAGAAAATAATGCAGAGCTGAAACCCTGGGCAAAATTTTAAAGAACGGGAAAGTGAAAGGTTTCGATTGACAATTAATAAATTTGAAAGGATCGTGCGGGTAGACGTTCAAGAAGGCATGGTGGCAGAAGATGCTTATGGCCGGTAATGTCAAAGCATCAGAGGCCATTTAATGCTCCAAAATTGGGGGGCATGTGTTGACGCCAAGATTTGGTAAAGCCTAGGGCCCACCAAGGATGTCGTACAGTCAAAATAAGTCAAAAAGGTCCGGTCAAAGATGGTCAAAGAAGCCCATCAATGACGTGTAACACGACCGGATATGAAGAAGTCGAAGATAAAAGTGAGAAGATGATAAAGATTATCCGAAATTGGTTAGGATATATTTCTTGGACGACAAGTCTCCGGACTATAAATATGTATCCCTTAGTTAGGTCAAAACAACAACAAACCCTATAAACAACTCTTCAGCACATCACCACTCTTGGGGTCCCAAGGTTAATCCTAGCGGGATTCAGCACTTGGAGTTGGGCTGCATCGTTCCGATCTCCGGCGAAGAGGTGAGTCTCGCCACCCCGATGATCGTATTGACTAGGTCAGTGTCCTCATGATTGCATCAATTCGATCTCTTGAGGCATCGGCTGAAATAGTATGATCACCAGTTTATCTCGGTATATTGGCTAGGTCTATGGCTGCATCAGTTTGATCTCTTAGATTGATGTAATTTAGGTGTGGTAGTCTGAGGCTTCATCGGTTAGGTCTAATATCTCTTTCTATTGTATCTTCTTCATGTTGTATACCATTCATCTAAATAAAGCATGCCCGATACTTTGAAGTATCGTTAAGTTCATCGTGACTAGTTACTGTCTTGGTTAGGTTCAATCTTGTTATTACGATGATTTTGATGATACGAACATGTTATCTAGCGTGTTTATTTATTTTTATCATAGTACAAGCCGATAAGTTATCTTCAATTCAATGTTATATTATCTGCCATCAGGAAATTCTCATTAGCCCATATGCTTGAATTGTCCATCTCATCGGTTGATGGCGTGTTTGCCCCGGTTGCTCTGCCTTGGTCATTGGCCTTATGGCCAATTGGCATTATCCACTCACAATTGTTTTATCCTCACCGCAGTCATCGTCTTAGCAGCCGATTGGCTATGTTAGTAATGTCATTTTTTTTGTTTCCTTATCTGTTGTAGGGTCAAACTGATTAGCACACATTGAACCTTTTTTTAAGATTGTAGGACCTGCACTAGAGCTAAACAGATCTTTCAGATCACTCATGTGTCAAAGTGTGACCAAGAAAGACACCAAAAGAAGCCAGTATGACCTCACCTACGAGATGAGGTATTGGAAGTGTGCGAACTACTTTTGCACTCCGGAAAAGTCAAAGCCAAGGCCAAAGCGTAGACCACGTGCAAACAAACCGGTATTAATAACTTTTTTCTGTTCATTTCTATATATTTCTCTAATAAATCACTTATGATATGTGTATTCAGATTTATACGTGTCGGTAACTCCTCCAACCTCTACTATGTGACTTTGTCTAATGGATCGACAAAGAGGTGAGTCTGCATGACTAGGCCTCTCTTACGAGGCACCATGCATTCAACAGAGAGTTCTTTGAGATGAGATGCTAGCAGGAGAAGGAGCGTGAGGAAGAACCGAGAGGAGGGAGGAGGCGGAGCGCAAGGAGAAGAGGAGCGCGAGGCTGATAGAGAGAGGAAGTGTGAGAGGGCTCGTCGTGCGCATGAAGTAGGACTAGAGACCATAAGGAAGGGAAAGTACCCTCGCTACACTCAGTAGTCACGTAGTGTAGTTTGTATTTTTAAATTTGTATTGTATTTAGTTATGTTGTGTACTCCTTTATGTGATGTTTGTGATGTACTGTTTTAATTAACACTAAATTACTCCTAAACTACTCTTAAACTACAACTAAACTACCCTTAAACTACTCCTAAACTATACTACAAAAAGTACAACTAGAGAGAGAAGAAATACATACCTAGAGAATGGAGGTAGCTACAAGCAAGGATGGAGTGGAAAGGGGGGATCGACCCCCTTTATATAGGGTAGGAGTCAGCCAAATGGGGGCGACTCCTACTAATGTGGCGCGAGTCGGCGGAAACTAGCCGTTGTGCGCGGAAAGGTGCCAGTGTGGCGTTCAGTCGGCACTTGGTCGGCCGATTGGCATTGACGTGGCTGGAGTCGGCTGACCAAGTGTCGATTACGGGCCACGTGGCGGCAGTTGGTCGCCTGACTGCTACCTATTTTTGATTTTTTTAAAAGCTCTGTATAGATTTGAAATTTTGTTTAAAATTAATATTATTTTAAAAAACCGATTTCTTTTATATAAAGCTTTTTTACTAAAATACAACCCGTTTATATGTGAGAGGGTAATAATTACTTTATTTGATAATGATAAATATAGTAGAAAACAAGAAATATATCTATAATTTTTAAAGTAAATTATATTTGGAAAAGAGTTAATAGTAGAATGACTTACAAGGAATGGAGTAAGAGAGGAGCGCACTGTCCTTCCGGATCCCACGGGAATCTCTACTGATTTCCGTAACTCCACTCGCCATATTATCTAACAGAATCTTAGTTCGCGAACCATCCGGATATCGACCACCGGCCAGCGGCGGCGCAGAGGAAGAGGACTAGAGTACGTACTGGTTTTTCCAGATGGTGAGTCCGCCGCCGTCGTCGTCGGTGAAGATGGAGTGGGGGCCGGCCGTCTGCATGGTGCTGATCGAGCTGTTCACGACGGGGCAGATGCTGCTCACCAAGGTGGTCGTCGACGCCGGCC
The DNA here is from genome assembly GCA_019279435.1 of Zizania palustris. Lineage (NCBI taxonomy): Eukaryota > Viridiplantae > Streptophyta > Magnoliopsida > Poales > Poaceae > Zizania > Zizania palustris. The sequence continues at coordinate 70,140,018 of JAAALK010000082.1, forward strand.
TCTTCGTCTTCGCCCTCCTCACCTACCGCTTCCTCCTCGGCACCCTGCTAGTCCTCCCCCTCGCCTTCTTCTTCGAGAGGTCAGCATCAATTGCATATCTGTGATCGATCAAATTAACACACCGTTTTATTCCTCTTTCCCATCTATGGTATAAATGTGGTATACTTCTTTACCAAAACTTAATACATTATTTTAGTCTAAAGCATGCATGAACACAAACTAATCGCGAAAGAATTAAGGGTTAGATCACCAACCGGCATTGAAGTTAGAAGAGAATCGGAGGATTGTTGGGACGCCTCTGATTATGGCGCGCTACAAAATCAGAGTTCGGGTTGTGCACAACTGCGCATTGCACACCGGTCTCCTTCATCTAGATTAATTCCAACAATATGAATCCAGTTTTACGTGAGATTTGTTTTGAAATCAAGCAATTCCATCTCATTGAAGGCACGAACTTTTGTTAATGCCGGTGTGGCAGGGACTGCAACAAAATAATGGTCTATTATTTGGTTTGTTGTCCAAATAAACTATACCACTTTTTTCTTCAAACTTTTTTTGAGCATTACGAAATTTTGTTGAAACGTTTGAACTTACCGAATTTTGGTTTACTTTTTGAAGTAGAAATTGTAGAAGTTGCAAATATCAATATTGTTTGAAATAGCGACCGCAAACCAAACAACCCCGGATATTTGTTTAATTTTGCGGCGCATGTTCAGCCCCAGATATTTGTTTAATTTTGCGGCGCATCTTCATCTTTGGTGTTATTTCTGCTAAGCCTTCCATTATGATACATTATTAGTAGGCATGAAAAAAATAATTGATTTTACCATACGTACAAGATCTCACCTCGACAGTATTTAGACCATTATATAGAACAGGTTGTGAGAGTACAATATTTCAAAAATACTTCTATTATAAAACTATTCATACTATTTTTTAATATCTAACCTACATAGATGATATTTTTGGTCAAAATCACTATAGTAATGTGTATGACCACATGAATTTAAGAAAACCATTTCCAAAATCCAAGATATGCGAACCTTTCTTCTCACACAAATATATTTGTGTGGGACATCTCGCCTTCCATACAAAAAGGTGAATTCAGCCTAGTCTTTTATTCTTATCTTCTTAATTATATTTAGATTAGATTCCAATAATTTTTTTAAAAAAAATTGAGGAGTAACATCACTGGAGACAGAGCTATTCTTCAGGGTAGACTCTTAACCGAATGGTTGGAAGGGATCTCAGCACGCAACGGAATGCCCCATCTGCATGTAACCTACTTAATTATACATATACACACAGTAGCCCAAAGAGATCTCTCACCAAACAAACTGTATTAGTAAACTTGTCGTTATGACGTCTAATCACACTCTTCGTCGACTGATGGTGCACTTGAACTCACATTGTGTGTGACGAGTCGTCTCAGATATGTATGCCATTAATTGTTCACGCATATAGAATGTCATGCATGCGCAGCTAGCACAACGTTGTGAAGATTTGTATTAGTATCAGAGAAGAGTGTCCTCTCCTTGATTGTCGCGTCAGTCCCTCCTGAGACATCTCGTCTTGTTGAGAGAGACGACGTACGTTGGGATATGAAATCCTCGAGCTTCAAGGAATGGCTGCCGGCTTTGCTCATGGTGCTGACCCAAATCTCCACCACGGGGGGTTTGCTGCTCAGCAAGGTAGTGATGGATGACGGGTTGTTTGTCGGCACCCTCATGACGTATCGCTCGTTGATCGCAGCCGTCTTCGTCGTCCCCTTCGCCGTGTATTTGGAGAAGTTAGCTGCCCCCTTGATTGATCCCTGAACTTTTCTTCTCGTCTTTTGAATGTATTTGTGTATCAGTAAGATTTGTTTTGTATGGATTATAGAGGCGCTATAACATTTTCTTAAGATAGATAATATATATAAACTTGTAGCTGAGCTTAGCATTGTATCATAATCAGTTTTAGTCGAGCTGAAATTCCTGCACCTGCATTCAGAAACAAATGTTAAGTGTTTATTATTTTACAGTGACGGTCGAGCTGAATTTCCTGAACTTGTTTTCAGAAGCAAAAATTATGACTAAGCATGATAAAATCTGCAGCCTTTTGAAATCAAATATCGAGACAGCTACTCTTACTAATTCAGTACTTTCCGTTCATATATATAATATCTTGTATTTTAATTCTTATTGTTCTTGATATGTGTACCTTAAAATGAACATGTGCGGTTGCTTTTGAAATCCTAATATGTGACCGTGTTGAATTCTGATTGTACTGCTCTAGAGGGAAGCTAAAGGAGCTAAAATTGAGGGCATTCATATGGATTTTTACAAGTGCACTTGTTGGGTGAGTTCATCCAAGTGCTCTGCAACTAGTAAAAATGTATCAATAGCTATTATGCTTACAAAATAATTAGATAGTTCAGGTAGTGTTCTTTATGCATGAACAGTTAACTGAATTCTAATTGTTGCTTTCCTACAGATTTACTATACCTGGTTTGTACTACATAGGCTTGGGTGATACATCACCAGGATACGCAATTAACTTCTACAATATCATCCCGATCGCCACATTCGTCCTCGCAGTTCTTTTCAGGTATATGACAGATAAAAAAATACATATCGTTGTCAGATATGAAGAAGAGATTCACAGAGCCATATGATGAATTGCAGCAAATGATAAGAACTGAAAATATGCCTCTGTTTCAGGAAGGAGCCATTGAACATGAAGAGTCCGGTGGGAATTATCAAGGTGATCGGAGCCCTGGTTTGTGTTGGAGGAACACTTGTGATCAGCATGTACAAAGGCAAGATTCTGCATCTGTGGCCTACCAACATTATTGGCTACCACCCAAACAAGGCAGGACCTGCCTTTGGGCACCACCATTTGCGTGGAACCATCTTGCTCATCACCAGCTGCTTCAGCCTTGCCGTCTGGTACACTGTGCAGGTTAGCAACTTTGTTAAATAATCCTGACATGATGTTATAAATCTGAAATAATTAGTTGTTGGCATTTTTAGGAGCTAGATCTACTGTTCTTCTAAAATTTGGAAATGTAAACTTGCGCGATAAATGACGCAACTTGAATGTTGGTTTTGTTTGTAACAGGCTCAGATGCTGAAAGTGTTCCCATACAAATATTGGTCCACAGTTGCTACATGTTTCATTGGGAGCATCCAGATGGCCATTGTTGGGGTCGCCATGAACAGAGAGAGGGCAACATGGCAACTGAAATGGAACATGAGCTTGCTCACTATCGTCTACTCAGTAATTAGCCCTGTTTCTCATATGTTCTAAAGTTGATGCATTTTATCTTGTCTGAATGATTTGCTTCTTTTTTTTCCTTTAACACAGGCGATACTCAACACCGCTGCCAAGTTCGTGATGATTTCATGGGTTGTCACGCAGCGAGGACCAACCTACCCGTCAATGTTCTGTGCTGTGTCAGTGTTGTTCACAACAATCCTTGACTCGTTGCTTCTAGGCCATGACCTGTCCGTTGGAAGGTACACATTTCAGTTCTGCTAAACATTCTTCCCTTTTCTACGACGATGAACAATGACCCGCTGTCAGAAATCTTCTGTAAATGCCATGTTTCAGAATTCAGATATAGATTTGTTCTGCCATAATAATCTCTGATTACATCGATGCAGTATTCTTGGCATGTCTATGATTCTTGCTGGGCTGTATATTTTCCTCTGGGGGAAGAGGAGAGAATTGGTGCCTGAAAGCAAAGAAAAACCCAAGGAGGAATTGCAAATTCAGACTGCAGAAAGGAACAATGATCCACCATCCAACGTATGAATGCTTCTCTTATAGATGTAACAGAAACGTCTGCGGAAGATGTTCCAAAGTAGTGTTATTTATGTCAGGGTATTGGGCTAGAGTTCTTGGGTCAGAACTAGGTCATAGAAACAATACCAGGTACTGTAGCATGAATAATACCCACGGTACAAGATATATTTATAAATAGTATCTCTTAGGATTATATATCTTTAAGAGTCATGTTTAGATTACATCTTATCTCTAGAGATTATATATGTCAAGAAAAGTTCAAATAGAATTAGTTTATGTTAAGAAGACTTCTATTAATATTAGCTACGGTGTGTTATATAAATATTTTTGTCAAGGCTAAATGTAATAAATCATCCAGTTTATTTGTCGATTGGGTAAATTAGTCCTTTCCCCTCAGCCGGTGTGCCTACATACCAGCTAGGTTCGGTACCAAAACCGACCATCTCTTTCAAATACAATTAGATCTAGAGTACGAAATCTGGATTATTGGTTAAGTGTGTTTAAAATAATTAATTAAAAAATAAAATGGGTTAACTATCTTGATTATAGAAAGCAATCCAATATCACTTAGAAAGTTTGGTAATTATTTTTTATAGGGCATATAATAATTAATATGCTAGCATGTGAACAAAAAATTAAGTGTTGCATGTATATAGGACCCACACGTAATAAATGAATGTTATATGATGTATTATCTCTAAGGAATATATGACCAATCTCAATACGAGCATTTTCTTATCCAACAAAAAGAAAGAACACGCAACAAAAAGAAAGAACACGGTACATCACTACTACAAACTGTCACTGTAGTGGCGTTGGGCAAAACCACTGTAGTGGCGGGTCATTAGAGGCCCGCCACTAGAGTTGCTGGTGTTGACGGCAGCACCAGCGCCCGCCACTATTGTTGGTAAAGTAGTGGCGGTCGGTGATGACGTCAGCCCGGACCGCCACTAATTTACCAATAGCAGTGGCGGGCGCTGGTGCTGTCCGCTGCTGCTAAGATGGCCGCCACTAAAATAATGATGACATCACTTGCGACCGCCACTACTATTCTAGCTATAAATGCGCAGCGTCTTCCTCCCCGAGCTCTACTGGAGTTCGCATTTAATTTTGTCCGTACAATGACGACAAAAATCTAGATAAAGAGGGGGGGCTTTGTTTTCGTTTCTTTTGAAGGATTTCATTCTAGGAGGTAAATCCATGCCGAATCTCACATTTATTTTGTATTTAATCATGTATACAATGAGTTATTAGCGTTTTTCTAATTTAGGGTTGTGAATAGAAATTTTCAAATAATCTTCCATTTACAGTGTTACCTTCTCCCAAATGAACAAATATGACCCTCCTCACAATTATTCATCACTTGTATATTGATTTACGTCATTTTAATCTCTTTTTTAATTTGATTTATGATTATAGATCTAGAGTTATGTTGTTTGGAGAGAGAGAGAAACCAATATAGTTAATTTATTTAATAATTTTTTCTGCTTAATAAGTAGCTTTAATTAAAGCATTGAGGATTTTTAATTAATGTTGTTATGAGCGATAATAAATCAATATATTTTCAATTTGTAAATTACTAAAATTAACAATAATGATTTTATTAATATTTTTTCAAATAATATATGTTTTAGATGGAGCACAGGTCCTGGATGTACTCGTCCAACGACGGAGATGTGGTGGCATATTTTAACAGAGTAACTGAATTTACTGAAGCTGCCGCACAATATGCTTCCCGTCAGAGTGAAGAGGCAATGTATTGTCCTTGTAAAGTTTGTAAAAACGAAGCGATGTATCCGTGTTCTGATCGTGAAACCATACGATTTCACTTGTTGAAAAATGGTTTCGTGAAGAACTATTATATATGGACGAAACACGGTGAGATGGGCCAAAATCCTCCTGAAGATTCTGATGTGCCGCAAGATGCTCATCAACATAGAAGAGGTTGTGATCATACATCCGACATAACACATGATGATGTTGATCAACATGATGATGATGACGCCTTTGATGTGGAGGAACTGATGCGAAATGTTGCGCCTGAGGTGTTGTTGCAGAGAACTACAACCAAAGGATACGATAACTTTGAAGCACTTGACAAAGCATCAAAAAACCTTCTTTACGAGGAACATCACGGATGCGATAAGCAGTATACTGTGTTGTACACAATTCTTGAGCTTATGAAACTGAAGGCCAGCAATGGATGGTCTGACACCAGTTTTTCAGATCTTTTACAACTCCTAAAAAAGGTTTTGCCAAAACCCAATGGTTTACCATCTGATACGTACCAAGCAAAGAAGATGATTTGTCCGTTGACTTTGGGCGTTCAGAAGATTCATGCATGCCCGAACCACTGTATCCTATATCGAAAAGAGTATGGATTGTTAGAGAGATGTCCGCAGTGCAACGCGAGTCGATACAAACGTCCAAATGACTGTGTGGAGGACTACAATGACCACCAGAAGAAGAATAATAAGAGGTTGCAGAAGAGGAATAAAAATGTTATTGAAGACCATCCTGGAAAAAAGATGGAGAGGAAAGTTCCGGCCTTAGTAATGTGGTACCTACCGGTGATTGATCGCTTGAAACGTATGTTCTCTAATCCTAGAGATGCTGAACTATTAATCTGGCATTTCGCTGGGCGAAAGAAGGACGGAAAACTTCGGCACCCTGCGGATGCTAGGCAGTGGAAATCATTTGACTTGGCCCATCCAGATTTCTCGGACGATCCTAGAAATATCAGGATGGGACTTAGCACGGATGGAATGAATCCCTTCGGTGAGATGAGGAACCCACATAGTATGTGGCCAGTCTTTCTATGCTTGTTCAACATTCCATCATGGTTGTGCCATAAAAGAAAATACCTTATGCTCACTACTCTAATTTCTGGTCCAAAACAACCTGGCAATGACATTGATATCTTTCTAGAACCTTTGATGGAGGATATGAAACATCTATGGGAACATGGTGTCTGTGTGTGGGATGAGCACAAGAAAAAACACTTCAATCTAAGAGCCATAATCTTTTGCACCATAGCTGACAACCCAGGACGCATGTCCCTAATAGGACAGGTTAAAGGAAAGACAGCATGTGTAGTGTGTGTGGACCAGACAGAATCTATGCATCTTCCATCATTCGTTAAGACGATATATATGCGACACCGCAGATTTTTACCAAAAAACCACAAATATCGAAGAAATAGGAACCATTTCGACGGTACAATCGAGCTTGGACAGCCTCCACGAAATCGAGATGGCAAATTTCTATTCGAAATGGTAAAGAATATCAAAGTTGTTTTCGGAAAGAAGAGGAAGAAATCTGAAAAAATTTCAAAGGACGCTCCATTTAAAAAGCAGTCGATCTTCTTTAGATATTTGCCCTATTGGAAGGAGTTGGAGATTGGTCATGCTATCGATACAATGCACGTTGAGAAGAATGTCTTCGAAAGCACTATCGGTATTTTGTTAGACATACCGGGCAAATCAAAAGATGGACTCAAAGTACGAAGGGACCTTCAAACTCTCGGAATTAGACCCGAGCTTCACCCACAGGAAAGGGCCAATGGAAAATTTTTCCTTCCGGCTGCTAGCTATAACCTCACAATTGACGAGAAAAGATCAATCTGCAGGTGTCTACATGGAATTAGAGTGCCAACAGGATTCTCAACGAATATAAAGAATATTGTCTCCGTAGCAGATTTGAGGATGAGCGGCTACAACACTCATGATTGTCATGTTATGCTTGGGCTATTCCTCGCCATCGCAGTAAGAGGAGTCAAACATTCATTTCTGAAGATGGTGATAACACGCCTGTGTCACTTCTTCAATGTCATATCAAAGAAGGTGATCGACACTGAAGAGTTAAATGAATTACGTAAACAAATGAGGGAGACTATGTGTCAGCTTGAGATGTGCTTTCCTCCTTCATATTTTGATATTATGGAGCACTATATGATACATATAGCAGACCAAATCTTTGTTCTCGGTCCAACGTACCTGCACAATATGTATGCGTACGAGCGTCTAATAGTTATCTTCAAGGGTTACGTACGAAATCGTGCTTATCCAGAGGGTTCCATGATAGAGGGCTACACGACTGAGGAAGTCATTGAGTGCTACGCAGATTACATAAGAGATGGAAGACCAATAGGAGTTCCCGTGTCGCGGCACCATGGAAGACTCACCGGTAAAGGAACTAAAGGCAGGAAAATCATACGAGACAATAGTTATCAAAGAATAAGAGAATCACATTACAGTGTAATGCATCAGTTGACGATTATGAGACCATATGTTGAACAACACCTGCAAGAGCTTCGTGAAAAGAATGAAGATCACGATGAACAATGGATTATGAAAGAACACAAAATTTATTTCACATCATGGCTAAGGGATCTAAACCTTTCGATCGGAGAAACCGACGAAGAGATGATGATAAATAAATTGTCTTACGGTCCATTGAGCATGGTTAAAACATGGCAAGCGTATGACATCAATGGTTTCACATTCTATACCAAAGCAAAGGATCAAAGGAGTCAGCGCCAAAATAGTGGTGTCAGAGGAGAAGCAGAAGATAGCACTGGACAAAAGAATGCTTACTATGGATACATCGAAGAAATATGGGAACTTAACTACGGGAACTCTATAGAAATCCCTGTATTTAAGTGTCAGTGGGTCAGACATCCAGAAGGTGTGGAGGTGGATGATTACGGGTTTACGATAGTTGACCTTAATAAGGTGGCTTATAAAGATGACCCTTGGATACTCGCTCAATCCGTGGCACAAGTATTTTACATACTTGATCCTAAAGATGAGAAAAAATACATCGTTGCTCCAGGAAAACAAAGAATTGTTGGAGTTGATGGAGTCGAAGACGAAGAAGAATACAATCAGTTTGATGAGGTGCCGTTTTTCGTTGACATATCAAGGATCAATGTGGTTGAAGCAAAACTGTCATTTGGCAGTGTGATTCCTTATCTACGCACCAATGACGATGGAAAATTAGTTCAAGGCTAGATCATTTATGTTTAGTTGTAAAATCAATTATGTCATTTATTATTAAAACATTTTCAAGATCAAATGAGGATTGTAGGAAGAGTATTATATGCTATATATATAATCACTACTAAGAGAAAACATGAATAAAAAAGTATTGAAAATTAGAATAGAAATGTAAAAAACATGTTTGGATGCCTAGCAGCAAGGTTCGAACCTCAAACCGCCTGCGGGCAGCAAGGTTCGAACCTCGAACCGCATGGCACCAAAGCAACCCCCGCACCACTGCGCTACTAAGTGTTTCTCGACATGAGTGGCAACATATGCTAGATAACCCCACCAGAGGCAGTAGTGGCGGTCGCATGATGTCACCAGACCGCCACTGCTATCCGACATAGTAGTGGCGGGCTGGATGACGTCATCATGCCCGCCACTACTAAGACACCTATATATACTTTCCAATCCCGCCGTCCAAAAACCTAGTTTCATTTTCTAAACCCTAAACTCCTGTGCCGCCCCCCTCCTCCCGTCGCCGCCGTCGACGTCCCGGAGCACGTCGCCGCTGCCCTCTGCCCGTCTCCGCCTTCCTCGGAGCCCGTCGGCGCCGCCCGCGCGTCGTCGCCGCTATCCAGTCGATCAGTAAATGATTATATCTTTGGTCTTATTTTATTCGAGCTTAGGGTTAAAATGATGTAGGATTGTTATATTAATTTATGCGTGGTAATATAATTTAGTATAATATTACTAGTAGAATGCACTATAACAATAATGTTTTTTAATCTACTGTAAAAATTTCTGAGAAAAAAAAATTCCACTATAACAATAATGTTTTTTAATGTACTATAATATTACTAGCTTAGGGTTTTTTAATGTTATATCAATGTGACAAAAAAATGCAGATGGCTCCTCCTAAGATTGAACCAACAAACAGTCGATCCTCAGACTCTACATCAAGTGGCGTGTGTGAGGTTTGCAAATGCGGTAAACATAAGGTACATGATGGTATAGTTTGCAGTTGTTTGGCGAAGAAAGTGATTCTCATAATGGACTCCGACTCGGAGGACGACTCGCGATCGCCACAACCAGATAGGGTAAGTGTTGGCAGACGGAAGAATGATGAGACAACCGAGGATTACATTCCTGAAGCTCACATTGTATATCATCGTAGGATCGTCCAAAGCGAGGAAGCAAGCGTCGATTATTCCAAGTCGAGAAAAGAACAACTATTGTCCCAGCTATTGAGTCAGCTGAGCGAACAGATGTTGAGCCCGCTGCCACAACATCGTCTGCAAATGCGAAGAGGAGAGGGAAACGGGAGAAGAACAAGCTACATACAGCTATCTATGAGGTTGAAGAAGTGCATGTTGATGGGGCTCCAAAGAAGCCAAAAAAAATCACAGCGAAGTGGCGTAACGACTGTGGATGTCTCGCCAGGGAGCGATGTAAGATAGTTTGGAAAAATTGGAAGATTGTCCCTGAAGCTACAAAGAACGAATTGTGGCAGCATATAAAAGCGCATTATAAATTCCCGGAAGACCGCTTAGAAGACGCTAAAGCTGCCACATTGAAGACTATCGGGAAGGCTCTCCGTACATTTAGGACTAAACTGAACACACAATACCTTCAGAAAGATGAGTCGCCACTCAACGACTACGGTTTTATAACGCCAAATGAATGGAATGAATTCAAAATGCAGCATTGCTCCGAAGAAGCCAAACAAGAGAGCATAATGTTCAAAGAACTTAATAAGAAGAATAAGTTCCCCCATAAACTTGGGCCAGGTGGATATAAGGCTAAGGAGGATGAGTGGAGTAAAAAGGAGGAGGAGGACCGTGCGGCTGGGTTACCTGAACAGTTTTTAGGTGCTGATCAGCGCACTAAGAGATGGCTCCTAGGTCGAGCTAAAAAAACACCCGAGGGCCAATATATGCTCTCCGACTCACGGACTAGTGAAGTATTCCAGAAAGCACAGGAAATCGCTGAGTTGGAGAAGACTGGAAAGTTCAAGCCCGAGGGATGTAATGACCAGCTTACATCTGCTCTCGGAAACGAGGAACATCGAGGGCGCACCCGAGGTGTCTCTTCTATAGCACCCTGGAAAAATACTTTCAAGAAACAGGAGGGTGCCACATACAAGAAGCGTCAAGCACGCATAGACGACGCCGCAGAGCGCCGTGCAGAGTGGGAGCGACACTTTTTTGAATTTATTAACGAGAATCCAAACATAATGCAGGCTGCAGCTGGACAAATAATTGTGCCAGAGGTACGACTCGACGTACCAAGCAGTGTTGGCTCAGTACAAGACAAATTTCCTGTAAATTATATTAAAGAGGACACACCCTGCAGCCTGCATGTACCGATAGGGCGCAAAGGGCATTCCCAAGAGGCTGCACGAGGCATTGCTATGCCTGGGGATTTATTTCACAATCGGCCTATTCCTGCTGACTATACCAAGGTTCAGGTCAATGAGATCACCAACGACAGATTTATTAATGACCCCTTGGATCTTCCAATGCCTGATGAGGGGATTGAGACAATCGGAGATGCTCTAAATAACTTTGTCCTATGGGCAAGCCGAGATATCAAATTACTGCAGACAAGTTCTCAGAGTAAATCACCTATTGTCTCATCACAATCCCCCACATATCTTTCATCTCAGGATGTGCAAAATATAGGATCATTATCACCTGTTGATGAGCGTGAAATAGAGGAAAAGGCAGAGGAAGAGCCAGTGCCCAATAAAGTGGCAGAAGTGATAGAATCGAAAGTGACTTCTGATCCTCAAGTGACAAAGCTAGTGCCAGTGCTTGAGCCTACTGATGAGCCCAACACAAATGTGCCAGAGCCAGATCAAATGTCAGTGCTAGTTCCGACTGAGCCTCAAGTGCCAGTTCCGGCTGATCCTCAAGTGCCAGTGCTAGTTGCTGCCGAGCCTGAAAAACAAGATGCATGCCCAAAGCCAGCAATCCACAAGATAACTGCTCAAGCTGGGCAGTGTTCTGCGCTGAAATCTGAGATGCATAAATTTTTTAATACTTTGGGGCAAACACGTTCTATGCCCGAAGCGGCTCCCATAAAGGCTCCAGTACAAAAGCAGGCGGGCTCACTTTCTGTTGATAAGAGGACCTACGGAGACGAGGATTATATCGAATACGAACCAGGCAAACCATTATTACCCCAAGGAGTACTTAATTGTATGCCTTGGACGATGAAAACATTTCATGACTGGTACCTCGAAGCGTCTTCGTTAGGTGTAACACAAATAGAACTGACGGTTCCACAAGAAATATTCAACTGCCCAGAGTTTAAGCTTGCACTATTTTTCGACGACTTCCATCGGATGTTTCGTCTGAAGCGAACCGACATCACAAGCATGATGCTCTGGTGCATGTAAGTACTTTATATTTTGTCAATACAAAGCAAAAATAAATAATGTCTTATATTGACTATTGTTTTATAACATATGCAGTTGTAATTCACGCGGTGACGAGTCTAAATTGTATGGGTACTTAAACCCGTCATTAATAAGCCAAAGTGCGCTGAACCCGACACTAAACCAGAATGATAGCAAGTACTGGACTGCGGGTAAGAAAAAATTTCAAAGAAAGATGTTCAATAAAGACGAAGACAAACTTAAGAAGAACAAAAGGAGTTGTGTCGCGTTGTATATTGCGCGGTGCATGTATCAATGGAAGGACAGAGAAATGATAAGTGGGGCATATAACTTTAAGTAAGTATACCCACTATATCCACTTAAACACGTTTTTATCGATTATGAAACTAACATAATCATATATTACTTTTCGATAGTGATCATTGGATTGCACTTCTGATATACCCAAAAAGCTCAAGGGTTTATGTGCTCGACTCGTTCGACAAACCCAAAAAAGAATATCAAGATATATTAAATGTTATTCAGAGTGCATATAGATACTAGGTGGAAAAGTTAGGTGGCCCACATGATCCACAGAGGCCGAAAGAAATGCTTATCAGAACCAACTATCCGGTAATATTATATTTTTAAATTTGTTAATTCAATTGATAAAGCCAAACTATATATCGTTCTAACTTTGTCTATTTTGAAGTGTCACAAACAATCTCTTGGTTCCGTGCATTGTGGCTACTATACTTGTGATTTCATGAGCAATAACTTAGGAAAGTTTGGGCGGACAGTATCTGAGGATACTAAAGAAGTAAGTTGATTTCTTGTGTGTTAATCTAATATAACTTGCAGCGTATGTACTTATATTTTACGTATGCAGACGTCAGGTCCATCAACCGTTGCCCAGAAGAGCCAACTCTCTGAATCACAAATGTACGAAATCGTATCAAGGATGTGCCGCTTCACGATGCATGAGATTCTTCATGAGCTTGGAGTATTTTTCGATCCTGAGAGTGAAGTGGCCAAGCATCCAACTCTGTATGATTGGGCCAGAAGAATGAAAAGGCGAACCAATTAAGATATGAGTTAGCCTTCCAAGAAAACATAAACCGCATGAGCATGTATTTGTGAAACAATGAATTGTGTTGATGGGTGTTTATTGTGAAACATAAACCGGGAGAATGTAAACATTGTGAATTTTTGAAAATTGATGAGATTGATGGTTGTTGTGTTGATGTGTTGTTGTTGTGGATGTGTATGTGGATATGTGGATGTTTTGCTGCTGTGTATGTGGATATGTGGATGTTTTGCTGCTGTGTATGTGGATGGCTGTGTGAAGCATATAATTTCTGTGTTTTGGTTTGTGGGATCACAGCATTATGTGAAATGGCTTATACACAGCAGTGGCGGGCAGATGAGGTAGCTTGCCCGTTACTGCTGTTGACATAGTGGTGGCGGGCGCGCTGACATCATCTGCCCGCCACTGATATTGATAATAGCAGTGGCGGGCCGATGAGGTCAGCGCGCCCGCCACTGCTGTTGACACAGCGGTGGTGGGCGCTCTGACCGCCACTGCTAACCAGCGATAGCAGTGGCGTTAGAGCAGTGGCGGACTGGATGCCCGCCACTATAGGTCGATTTTGCCCGCCGCTACAGTGTCGCTTTGTAGTAGTGCATGTGCTGCGTGCATGGTGAGCACACCACAGATGATTTTTTTTGTTTTGTTTTTGAAATGCACTCATACAGATGATTCAGTTCTCCTTTGGATGACACGAGATGCTCCATATTCTGATGTGGCAGATTGGAAGTAAAATTATTTGGCAATGCCTAAGAAATTAAATCACTTTGTTGAAATGTTTGCGATGTTACATTATATTGTGTTAACATCCAGTGAAATCAGCCAAAGAAAAGCCCTCGTCTATTTATCTTTGATGCGTCAGAATGTTTTTGATGCAGCTTAGGTGAAATATTTTTGAAACATGTTCCAAATGACTTGCTGATTATCATCCATTGATGAGGTTTGGTTGAGTTAATCTTCTAGCTCTATATCTTGACATCTTTAGGTGTCACGATCTATTTTTTGAACCTATTTCTTTCATTCAACTCAATAAAATTATTAGTCCCAATGATTCAGCTGTCAAGCTTCACATGATAATCAACAGATCGCATATTTATAAAAGATATGAATAAATCGAAGAGTATTAATCAACACCACAAAGTCATATAGTCACATGTGTGTACCAATGTAAAGATCCCTGTTAAAAGTAAGTGATTAGCTTGGATCAAATACATGCATAAACAAGATGTATGGTATTTTTCTCCCCTAATGTGTATATATATGCATACAAAATACTTGTGTGAAGGAAGTGTATTCATAAATGGAGATGAACCAATCGGAGTTTATCCTATACAAGAGTAGAAGGCATCCAACAAAAAACATGCATAATAATAAATGCACACCTTTGTGATCTCCATGATCTCAAAGTAGCAGAGACTAAATAAAGATAAACCTCAAATAAAACATTAGTATCACCTGTATAAGTGACATGAAAATCATGTAGATGTAGAGAAGGGGTGATACATATACCTTGGTCTCCATCCTTTTCATCCTTGTTGTGATTAAGGTCCGCCATATCAATGCATATATTTCTATCTCAACACATATGAAGCCTGGAAATAACTATTTGCTAACTCATGAAAAAATTAGTCCCACGAAGCCACTTTGGCAAAAATATCCAAAACAACAAATCCACAAACGGTTGATAATATGTTTAATTTTAGTCGTTTCCTTTTTTTGGATATATAACAACCTGATATAAAATATGTAGAGTCGAGTGAAGGATATAAAATGAACTTAGTTACACTAAGCCATGTTAGACTATATATACTGTTAGACTATATATACTGGTCTCATTAGCATAACATAACTGTAATCCATCTTGGTTATATATTTACCAAATATAACTCGATTATCCTTTAAGAGATCTAAACTTACGTAAAATCCAACAACGAACACTATAGTAAATTTAGATAAATATGCTGATACAAAATATCAATAAGTATAATAACATATTTGATGGCCCGACTCACTCTAACACTCGTGGAAGAACACAATAACACATGCGCTAGCTGTATACACTCTGAAGAAAGGCTAAGATAAAAGACACTGCACTAGAAAGTACACACATGTTTTTATTTCACGTCACTGCACACAAGGATGAATCAAAGACAAGTGCTGGCAAGCAAGGTTACATGTCGAGTGATGCTGTAAATAAGAAATAAAAAGGGTGTGCGTGCCCTACAACAAGTGGTGTGAGGCCACTATAGTGAAGAGTTGGCAATAAAAACGATGTGAATCTATGTGAAGAAGTCAATGATGTGAAGCTGTGGCAAAACAACAATGGTGTGAGGCCATTGCAGGCAGCTAGCAATATGCTAGAGTTGAAAGTAGCATGAACTTAAGAGGGAATGAGATGCAACCTATGACAAAGAGAGCAACAGTGATGAATAACAGACAAAATCAACGAGAGATGGAGGCTGGTATAGTTGGCCGATGCTATGGTCATAGGAGGGATCAATGTGAAGCCGACGATGAGCACAAGATCAATTAGTGTGATACTGTTTGATGGTGCGTATGTTGTGCAAGCTACAATTGAGTGTGGCAACCACTACAAGAAAATAATAAATTTTCGTCGGCTTTTTTAATTTTCGTCGGCTTTTCTAAAAGCCGACAGAAGTTAATTATCTTCCGTCGGCTTGCAGGAGCCGACGGAAATTAGCTAATTTTCGTCGGCGGCCGACGAAAGTTAGCTAACTTCCGTCTACTCTCTTCCGTCGGCCAAATGCCGACGGAAGTTAGCCTTTTGCCGACGGAAGTTAGCTTCTTCCGTCGGAAAAGAGCTAACTTTGCCTAGATTGTTGTAGTGAACTAGATGGCATTGTGTGTGGCAAAGTAAAGTGGTGATCAACAACGTCATCTAGAAATCTACTGTATGAGTGGTTTGAATGAGATGTGCAACCTAAAGTAGTGTGTCTACGAGCAAAACACGATGTTTGGCAACGGTGAGTTGAAGCATGTCAAGATTAGAGGGGGGAAATGTAAACTATAATCTTGATCATGCATGCATTAGTTTATTAGTGCTATAATTAGTGGCTTAGGCTAATAGTTGGCTGAGTTGTGCATGGAGTGCATGTCTTTGTGGTGCCCAACCATAAAAGTGTGGAGCCTTACATGTAGAAAATCAGTTAAGCTCTAGGTATAATTGTATTAGTGTTGCTTTATGAAATGTGAATGAGTGTGTGTGGTAGTGTGGCTGTGGCTGTGGTGCCGAGTGAGTCAAATAATGTAGAGTATGTATTAAAGAGAAGTGCTTGTATCAGTTGTATGTGCTAGAGTGAAGCCTAAAAATTAACTTGTGTTTCATCTTTTTTTTTGCTCTTGGACGAGCCAAATGCTTAAGTCTGTATGAGTGGACTTGTGTTTGTTGGCGTGATATAGGTCAATAATATTTATAACTAAGTATTAATGCAAATAAAAAGTTTGTCTATTGTAAATGTTGAGGATTTTTTTTTGCAAGTTAAGATGATTAATAATTAAGAAAAAACTAAAAACACCAGGAGTCAGTATGAGATGTATCTGTTAAAATAGGAAACAAATCATAGGGAATTAGAAGGAAGGAAAAAGGAAGGAAAGAATAGGCGATGGCGTTAAACCCTCACGTCTTATCCCCCTGCGCTCCACCTGCGCCCCACACTGTCGACACCAATTCCACCATTTCACCCCGGAGCCCGACCCTTTGCCTCTCTTCGGCGGCGGCGGCAGCAGCGGCGGCGATCCGCGGGCTTCGCGTGCTCCTGCTGAACCTTCCTCTAATGGCGCCGCAGCTGCAGGGCTACTCCTCAGTCTCCTCCTGCCCCCGGCTGCCGCAGCTTGCCTCCTGGCTCTGCTTCTCCTACGCGCAGCGACGGCGGGTACTGCACCTCGTCCCGCCGCGGCGCCGTTGCTCCGGCGCTGTCCTGGTGGTCGCGGAGGCCAGCCCAGCCCTGGGCCTGCACCCCGTTGCTGGGGCTGCAGGCGTACAGTTTCCGGCGGATGTAGAGGGTGTGC
This sequence comes from Zizania palustris, assembly GCA_019279435.1. NCBI lineage: Eukaryota > Viridiplantae > Streptophyta > Magnoliopsida > Poales > Poaceae > Zizania > Zizania palustris. The sequence continues at coordinate 70,157,287 of JAAALK010000082.1, forward strand.
TGAGCCAGCAGCAGCAGGAGAAGGAGGAAGAGGACGCATTGCATGAGCGGGAGAGACTGCGGCGGTTGCGGATCTCGCAGGCAAACAAGGGGAACACGCCGTGGAACAAAGGCAGGAAGCACAGCCCAGGTATAACTGCACTCTCCACATAAGCTTCGATTTTATATTTCCCTGTCCTTTTTATTCAAATGTTTGATTAAATGTGTAAAAGTATGTGAGTCATCTATGTGTCTGTATGTTAAGAACATGCGGTCTTAAACGTCATTTATGCTCCAATACTGGATGCAATGTTTTTTGATCAGAAAACAGCAAGTGGTGGAGTGCACTATTGTAGTATGGTACAAAAAGGCAAACGAGTTGTCATGATTAGGATTCACAATGTTGTTACAACTTACAATCAGGGGATGGGATAGAGTGGGAATCAAGTGGAATACACAGGGTATTATTGATGTCGTGTTAAATTGAACAAACTATACTGGGCTTACTGAAGTCAACTTTGCATGCAGAGACACTTCAGAGGATTCGTGAGAGAACCAGGATTGCGATGCAGGACCCCAAGGTGAAGTCATGTAAGATTTATTATTTTTGTGTAGTAATGTCATGCATATACTGTTTGGTTGTAGTAATTGCAGAGCTTCATATATCTAGAGTTGTTGTGCTGTGCTCATTTTTATAGTTCCTGTGGAAAAAGGTGGAAAGAGTCTCCTATTGTGTTTAGTGAATCAGATTGATGTTAGTTAAATTATATTTTATCCTGAAGATTTCCCTATCACATTTCATATCATTGTTTTGGATTGCAATAATACAATCATTTCCAATTTCACAAGAAATGATGAGTTGAGTACCCACACAGAAGATATTGAAAAGTGATGCATCCAACCAAGGTTATTATAAGTCACTGCAATCCCAAAAGGAGCCTAAGTACTCCAAGTGCAAAGGATCAGACCAACTGCCTAAAGTAGTGGTGCAATACTGCAATGCATGAGTACATCTGGCACAGACATGTGTTCTTTTCCCATTCCATGCCTATCTATATGATTACTTTATTTGTATGGCTCACTGTTATCATTTTTTTGCATATCTATTTTACTTTACTAGAGTTTCTTTCATAAACTAATTAAGCAGTGGTTTAGCTTGTCTAAAGAGTTTAATGTGCAGGTTAAGAAAAAGTTGATGAATCTGGGACATGCACAAAGGTACACTACTTACTCTTATGTTATATGCTTTAAATTTGAAAAGAAATTATTGCTATTAAATTGAAGAAGATAATTTGTACACTTCCATATACAAATTAAAGGTTTCACTATTCTTCTTTAATTATGACTCCACATCTTATTTGTCTTGTGATGTTTGCTTCCGATATCCAGTGGCAAACCCAGCACTAGATTTTAGGTATAGCCGATCCACCAACATAAACAAAGTGTATTACCTCCAACCCATCACCATAAAAGCATCTGAAAATGTATACACCTGTGTTGTAAGCACACTATCACAATAATTTGTATGTAAAAATGTGAAGATGGTACATAGAAGACTAACTCATGGTTGAAATCACATTTCAGCAGAAGACAAGACATAGAAGAAGAAACTTGCCAAGAGGTAGATGGATTCGTAATGTCATGATTAGTTAATCATACATTGTACAAGATTAAGAGAAAAGGGAAGCTCAAAAGCATACTACTAAAGCACTAATTATAAGTGAAGGCAGTTCACTACATGGAATTAGCCTTTAGTTACTGAAATCTTTACTCCATAAGCCAACATATTAATTACAATTAATATTTTTCACATCTTAGTCAAACATGATTGACTTTATTTGACAATCACAAATCAGGACAAGCACATTTATGAGATCCTGTAAAACAATCCAACCTTCCACACATCAATTGGCAACACATAGTACAAGAAAACACAAATTAGACCCAATGCTATCTTTGATACGATCAGATAACTCACATGAAATGCTTGGATATCATTGGCATAGATGACAATGCCATCCGCTCATGTATAGCTCTAGCCTCCTGTCTGAGTGGGTCACCGCCAATAGCCGGCACTGCTGCCAGTGCCACCGGCTGCCCTGCTTGTGACAACTCACTGGGGCTTACCTGCCACAAACTCTGTCATGAACTAAATTCGTGATGTGGTAAACACTGCCTGGGATGTGTCATGGTTGGAAAGAGGTGCCACAGATAGAGTCCTAGTCAGATTGTGTCCTGTTCTGGTTAAATAAAAGAGTCCTAGAATCAATAGTCTTATAGGAGGTGCCACAGATAGAGTCCTAGTCAGATTGTGTCCTGTTCTGGTTAAATAAAAGAGTCCTAGAATCAATAGTCTTATAGTGTTTAAGTTAAGAGATTATATTCTGCAGTTAGGATATCTTTAGCAGTCCTTAAAAATAGTAGATTAGATCAATAGTAAGTCAAGTCAGTTTCGGTTGTAAGCCATATATAAAGGGCACAAGTATTCAGAAATAAGCAAGCAGAAGTTAGTCTATTATCTCATCCTGTTTCTCTGTTTCTCACCTCCTTTCTTTCTGGTGCGCACATCCTGATCACGGGGAAGCCACCGGCCAAGCCGCCCAGGCCAAGGCTGCCGATCTCCCACTCATACCCGATTCGTTCTCAGCCTTCGACGCATAACATGAGGATAGCTGGGTGGCATTGTCTGCTAGGGATGAGATGTATAGTTAGACTGAGAGAAGAACATTGGGAGGGGAATTAAATTGATTCTTTCTTTATTGCCTTTCTAATAACAACTTTATGGCAGGCTTTATACATTAGTCAACAGATAACAATTCAGATGAATAACAAAGATATAATCAGGTAAATTAACCAACTAGCAGATAATTCATACCAACCAATCCTAATCTCCTAAACTTGTGACTGGGTCCTGGCAGCTGCACCTCCTGCTTCCTGCTTATTGTCTCCCATGGCCTATGCTCGTGCATTGCTTCTGTGCACTTTGGCATGGGCCATTGGGGCAAGTGTCAACATGGTGGTCTTGCGTGCACCTCAGCTCATCTTTTGGAGCATAGCCAGCTAGAGATTTCCTTCATCTTAGGCGACGGGAGAACCACTGTTGGGGTGAATGCTGCTCAGTGGAGGTCAGGAGGGAGGTTGTTCCTGCTGTTGGGCAAGCCATGGTGATTACCATAGCTTGCCATAATGGAATGTCCACCTTTGGTGATGTCTCCACATGGCTTAGTTTTAGATATTTTATACTCCCACATGGTTTACGATTCTGTGATTTAACTTTTGTATTGATCATTTAAAATTGTAGATGCTAGCTATAGGGAGTCATGCTGTTAGATGCATTATAGTAATGAGTATTTCTTTTTAATACAGTAAGGAGACAAGAATAAAGATATCTATGGGAGTGAGGCGAGGTTGGAATTTGCGTTTACAGAAGTTAATGATTCAGGATGGATGCTTTGTGGAGTGGCGAGACATGGTAGCAGATGCAGCTAGGAAGGGCTTTGCTGGTGGAATGTCCCTCCAATGGAATTCATATAAAATCTTGTCTGAGCAGATGCGGCAGGAGTGGTTGGAAAAATTCCAGAATAGGAGATCAATGCCTCGGCCAACAGGTAATAGACGAGCACCAAAATCTCCTGAGCAGAGGAGAAAAATTGCAGAAGCCATTGCTGCAAAGTGGCTAGATCGAGTAAGAGAAGAACAATACCCTTCCTTTTACATGTTTTTCATCATCTTGTTTGAATTTCATCTGCAGATCTCTAGTAGTCTTATTCCTACACTGTTTCACATAGCTTGTTACATACTTACATGGATTAAACCTAGTCCACATAGCTCACTGCAGAGGAAAGAGTATATGTATTGTGCACCGGCAATTGTCTAGATGGAAATTGGCACATGCAAGAAATTTCTAATTTTGTGTGTGCTGACGTGCTCTCTGTTTTCTTGTAGGAATACCGTGAACGTGTATGCAGTGGAATTGCTAGCTACCACGGAACATCTTCTGGAAATAAAGCACCACGAAAGCCAAGATCTGCCAGAGAACCTGGTGTTAAGAGAGATAGGACAAAAAATAAACATATCCAATCCAGATCTGCTGGATTAGAAGATGCACATGCCACAACTCCAACAGTTAAGAGAAAGAAAAGTGCAACTCCTTACAAAGATCCAATGGCTGGTGAAAAACTAGAGATGATAACAAAGATTCGAGCTCAAAGGGCAGCACTAGAAGTAGAAAAGAAAGAAGCTATTAAAAGGGCTAGGTATGTCTGTTTATTCCATAAATGAATTGTGCTAGACTCGTAGCACATCTGGTGAAGTTTGCGCAACATTTCTTCTGACTTGAAATCGCCCCCCCCCCCCCCCCCCCCCCCCCCCCACCCACCCACACACACTCTTACAAATTCTTGCGACTGATCATTTTCACTGATTTGTATAAGGCTAAGGTTTTCACTAGTTTTGTACTCCTTCCAAGTTCCAATCAATTACATGACGCTTTGACAAAAATCTGTTCAAACTTTGACCGTTAATAACTATTAAAATATTAGTTGAAAAGTGTGATAATAGTATAAGTAGATTTGTCTTGAAAGCTACTTTCATAATTTCGTATATATATTTTTAAAAAAATTTATGGTCAAAGATTATACCACAAAGATCGTGCAACCATCAAACATCGTGTATTTTGCTAAGGTTTTCACTAATTTTGTATAAGGCTAAGGCAAAAGGCATATTTCGGTTACTGAGTCTCAGTGTTGTGTAGTGCATAAATAAATGCCCCTAGCAACGTTTTTTGTTTGTTTGCCTCATTCAGGACACAAATTTCCATATTTTCTAGGTGAATAACAGAGACATACCTGATACCCACATAATAACTATTTTTTTTGTTAAAAGTAAAAAACTCACCTTGAAATCCTGAATATGTTAAAACAGGTTACACTGCTGAATGCTGATAAGTCTTGAATACAATTTAGTAGGGAGGGCACTGTGTACTTGATACCTGTTGCAGTTGAAACTATTTGCTAAGCAGAAAAACTATGCATGCCAAATTTTACACTTGCTCGGTTGTTGCTATGAAAACATTCAATTCTCCATCACTAGAGTAACTTCTCTTTATGTTCTTTTCCATTAGGTCACTGATTGCCGAAGCTGAGAAGGCTGCAAACGCTCTTGAGACTGTTGCAGCCACTAGCCCTTTTGCTCAAGAATCACTTAAAGAAGCTAGGAAGCTTGTTGCAGAAGCTAGATTATCGCTTGAATGCGTTGATGTTGAAGGGCCTGCAGATAATGCTTCTGATGATGCATCACAAGAGTCAGGTGTGTCTGATTTGCACAATTATGGCATGGCGAATCAAGAAGATGATGCCGTCAAGCAAGGGAGTAAACCAGTCAAGCAAGGGGGTAAACCAGTCAATGGGATGGAGGTTCCTCCAAATCCAAACAAAGTTAATGGCATAGATTTCTATTTGGATGTGCCTACACTCAGTGAAACGGAGCAACTCAGAGACTATCAAAGAATAGAAAACTCTATGGAAAGAGCCTATCTGCTTCCCTCAGCTTCTTCAACTATTCAAGAATTGAATGGAAATCACAGAATGAAAGATTTTAATGACCATCAAACAATGGCCAACGAGTCAACAACACATGACCAGATTGCATCTGAAACAACAGAGAATTATCCTGAGGAGGAGACACAAGGAGAAGATGCAGGCTCACCTGTGCAGAAGTCTAAGAGGTGGGTCCGTGGAAGACTAGTTGAAGCCGAAGAATAATTCTGGATTATAGTAGTAACCTGCTCAAGACATCACTGTCTTGCATTCTGCTTCAGTTTGGATTGCTGTTTGTACGGGCTAGAATGGGAAATGGAACTTGCTTTTAACATATAAGTTCGTACTAACTTTTATCCAACTGGCATGGAACGATGGAAAGGATTACACATCTTGTTGTATTCTACCATGGAAACTTATCATGAACGTGGCATGGCAAGGCCTATTATCCTCTGAGATGGGATAATTGTAATTAGTAGCTGGCAATATTAGATGTTTTCCTCTTCTTGAATGTAGTCAGCTTTAGGGGAACTTGTAATTCAAAAATCATGGTCTAGTGAATGTATTTATCTTGTATTAGAATCTTTTGTTGCTATCATCTTAATTCCCTGCAGATAGCCTTCGTATGTTTTATTTGATTTACTCAACCATACTTGGTTGTCTTGTAACTACGGTTGCAGCTCAGCCCTTTCTAAGACGTGCATAGTAGGAGCCAGTTCTTGTGATTAGGTTGAAGAATATAAATGTCTGCGCATTCTGCATTTGTTCCCTCGCCTCAACGAAGGCTTAGGGCAGCATCCCAAGTCCCAACCAGTTGAGCGGCCTGGTGGACAGTCGACTCTGTGAAGTAGAAGACACAAGGAAGATAATATGGTCGTGGCAATAGGAAATTAGGCATGGATTGAGCGCGTGGTGTTCAGTGCTTTCAATACTAGATAGTTTTAATACTTAACTATATTAATACACACAATTTAATATCATTCATCTCTTATCATGGTTTTAATGTTGTGAACATTAGGTCTCATGTATATCTAGATTTTTTTTATCTTTTCTGTTTTTAAGTAACCCACACAAGATAGTGGACATTGTATTAATAAAGTTGGAGAAAAAAGATTACATCCTAGAAGGCTGTAATCAAGAGAAAAACAAAAAGAAACAATTCAACACATGCCAATAGCTCCAACACACGACCCAAAAGCAGTATTAACACCAAGTTAGTCACCACTAGACAGGATCAACCAAATGCTAGCAGGAGAGACATTGTCACTCCCTAAACAACATCCTACACACAACCTTTTATAAGGCTTACAACCAACTAAGGAGCAAGAAGTTGAATGATGAAATGAACCTGAAGGAGAGCAACAAAAGCAAGCAACAAGATCTTCGGAACAATGACTTTAGAGAGGTCACGATGCAAAACGCCGCCATCATCTGCCCAAGAGCCTTGGATAAAGTTTTCACCAAAGACTCTCACAAGAGAAGAGAGAGCGGCTACCCAACAAAGCCTCTAGGGAGGAGGAACATGATGCACAAAAATATCATCGATGTCGGCCCAACAAGGTTGAGCTAGGATTTCACCTATAACTTTCTCTCTCAGTCTTGAAGATACCCTCTAATCGCCCCAAATAACTAAAACAACCTTCGGAAGCAAGCACCCTACCACTAGAAAGCTCCAAAAAGAAACCGGGACCTTGCAACCCTGCTGCTCGACTGATCTAGCACCCCTCCGCTAGCACCACTCCTACAAGATGACAAAAACAAGAAGCAAGGAAAGCTTTCTATAGGCCAAAACCCTGCCTTAGAGGAGCATCCCACAATCAAGAAGGAAGGAAACCAAAGGAGAGGAGGATCTCGAAGGGGGAGGAAGGAGATAAAGGTAGAAAGGGAAAAAATAGACCTATGCCTCATACCACAACCAGACGTGACCACCGCTGAAGGCCCCTCACTCATCACCCCATGCCATTGAGAACCAACTAGAGTTGACTCTCCCATGATGACCTTGAAGCTACTCGACGAGTACCAATGAAGATGCCACCAAGACCAACAACCCTTCAACAAGCAGAAGAAGACCACCAAGCAAGTGCACAGTGCCAACGTCAGACTCCATATACCAACACAGTGAAAGCAGAAACTAGAGATCCCCATGCCAGATCTCCCAACTTACACCAACTCACCCCACGCCTGGGCTCACCACATGCACCAGTGTGCCCACCGAAGATTCACCATGAGCACCGCCACAAGAACCAACTAGATCTGCCTCCTTGCATCCCAAGACGTCTCTTAGCCTGAGAGAGGAGAAGAACATTACCCTATTGTAGTTTTCCTTGCATGAGAATCCCAACGGCGTGCTCCAATGATGGCGAGAGAGAAAGAAAGAGGGAAGAGGAAGGGTGGTGATGACTGAGAGGAGAATGATTCCATTGTCACTAGTCAGAGCTAGCGACCTATTGCCCCTCGCTGCCTTCCTCACAGCCTCTAGCGGATTGCTCTGGCGGCAGCGAGGGAGAGGAAGGAGGAAGGGCATCAATGACTAGGAGGGTTTCATTTCTTCCCAAGCCACCGCCTAGGCAGAGCGGGCAACTCTCAGTTGTATTCTTTATATTTAATATATTATCGTATCTTGGCTCGTCGTGGACCTAATGATTCATCTTTAGGAGGCAACTATCAGGAGCATAAGTTAGATACCTACATTATTGGTATGGATTACTAGAACTAAACATGACACTTGCAGTATGAGACAAAAAAAATAAAATAATACCATAAGGACCCGCCTACTGCTAGAAACACGTTGTCCGGTGGGAGTGCCTTATTGATTACTCAGGAGACTTGCCATGCATGTTCCTAATTCATCTTATATTTGACAACGATGAAAATAATACAATAATACTTGCATAAACCCTAATAAACTAATCTGAATATTGTGTATAACAACTAATTAATAAAGTATTACCCTTAAAGAATATCGAAGAAAAAGAAATGTAAATGACAAAACTATATGAAAGTGGGCACATAATGTAGGATCATTCCATAAACAAAATATAGGAACAATAATAGTAGTACATAAATAATAAGACTATTGCATAAACAAAACAACTAAATAATACTAGTAACACATAATGTAACATCATTGCATGAACAAGCCTATCAAAAAAAAGAGAGTCTAAATGTCACACATACATCCTCATACTAATTGCCTTCTCTTTATTGAGCTATTCACAAAGGAACATATTCATCAAGTAAGAAGTAACAAACCCTAGACTCGATGGAGGAGTAGGAGTAGTAGGAGTAGTAGGAGGAGGTTGAGGAAAACCTTAGGATGAAGATGCATGAGACGAGGCAACTGTGAGGAGAGTCGGTGATGCAATGGGGGGTTGGTGATGGATGGAAGAGGCCATGTCAGAATAGATACTAATGGAGGAGACCGCGATGAGACAGAGACTGCGATGGTGGAGGAGAATGATGACAAAATGCGTGGAGTGTGATGAAGTAATGACGGTGTAACGACGACGGAGGAGAAACCGTGACGGTCGGGGTTTAGTGTTTTGCGTGATATAAAGCGTCCTGTTGGTGCTCTCTTATTTATACACATCAATAATGACATATGATAGTTGCCACCCATCACTAATGATCTATCCATTAGTTACGGGTGAAAACTATCGCTCATCACTACTGATCAACAATGTCTTTAGTTATGGGCGATAGTTTTTATTCTTCAATCCATTAGTGATGAGTGGTAACTCAACCCATCACTAATAGGGGTTCCCCCTATTTAGTGATGGGCTATATTATAACCCATCACTAATAAGACAACATCATTGACGTGTGAAAAATGGTCGCCACTAAAAGTGTATTAGTAATGCACATCATTTATTTATACATAAAGCTCCATTGTTAAAGAATGTTTTTGTGGTAGTGCTAACATATGCAGGAAAATGAGGTTTTTTCATCCACTCCTTATGTTTTATTTTACAAAACTTCGTGGCCATATCAAATGATATATGTGATGCACAATGATCCATGCTGAATTAACTTTTATTCCAAGTATATAAAGTTCTAGTTTGTGGATTCAAAAAGTTCATGATATACAAATGTTCCTACCTGACACTATGCAACCAAGGTTTGTCCTAAGAGTTTTGGGGTTGTGGACAAACTAAAATTTAAGGACCCTTAAACTGATATAAAAATACTTATATTTATATTTATATTTATATATGCAAAATTATTCATGCACCAACACTCACGTGAATCATGTCTCTGATCGTGTGATTAAAGGAGCATTTCTTCCCTTCGTTTTGTGACATGGTTGTTGACGTTTCGACTTCGTCTTTACATATAATACGAACTGATGGACGTATGGTGGCATGTACATATATATATATATATAGAAACGTGGTGGAGGATCTAGGATTTTACCTATAGGTATACTACGTCAAAAATTTCATACATAATTCAATAAAAACTTTTTTCAATTGGATATATACTCATTAAATTTATACCATAATTCAATATAAATATACTAAATAACATGATAAGTCCTAAAATAAAAGATTAAATTAGAAATATTATGCTAACATGGCTTATCTCAAATGGCTAAAAACAAAGAAAAACACTATGCTGTAGTCGGAACAACCAAATGGACAAAGAAAAAGAAAAACACTATAAGGGCATGTTTGGGAAACCCAAATCATGGGCCATCCCAGGGAATGGGCCGGGATTTAAAATTCCCAAACTGACCCTAATGAAGTTTGAAAAACCAAAGAAAAACACTCAAGTATTGAGAGTCCTTGGGATCAAATCCCGCGTCTCACATTCCTCTCGCAATATCTTGTAAGCCTAAACTTTATGTTGTAACGTGGGTAAGTATACTTACATATTCAACCGCCAGTGTACAGGGCCCTAGAATATGGAGTCCTAGGGCAGTCTCATCGTCAATCCTGCCGTGGACCAACCCTATATACAACCAAACATTAATGATATTATAAACATTTACTATCAAAATATAAATCCATAATTACTCTAACCAAACAATTTTTTAGTTTTCTACAACTCACAACTTACGGTAGATAAACACTGAGAAACCAAGGGGTGGTTTCGGTGTTTGTGATGAGTGATTGACAGGCTTTTAACCTCTGTTCGAAGGGGTACCTCCGGAGGGGTTTCGGAGGTTGGACCTCCGAAGGGTGTTCGGAGGTGGTTTCACCGAAGTGTGTTCGGTGGTTTGGTTGCTGCAGCTGTTGCAGCGGAGTGTGCTCGTCGGAGGGGTCCGACAGTACACGATGACTGGGTTTGTACCGAAGGCTTCGGTACTTTGGGTGGTACACCGGAGGGTGTGCCGGAGGTTGCTAACCCGGAGAGGTCTCCAGAGTACTGGATACACTTGTCTGCTTGTCTGTAGTGCGCAGGGACTTCGGAGGCGACGGACAAGGTTCGTAGCAGGTGAACCTGGGTCAAGCAGGAGGCTTGATGCCAGGGGAGTGGGGAGCTCCGTCACGGTGGCTGCGAAGGGGGTCCGGGTCGGTCCTCGGGTCGAGGCATGCCAGGTGAAGGCAGAGAGTGCGAAGCATGGCTCTGGGTGAAGGTACTCCGAGACAAAGTCCTCGGAAGTGAGGCACTTCGAAGGTACTCCGAATGGAGTGACTTCGGAGTTGGTTGGAACAAGTCCTCTGCGGAGGCAAGGTGTTCGAAGTGTGCTCCGGAGGGAGACATTCGAAGGTACCCGACGAAGGTCTCAGAAGTCGAGGCGCATCGAAGGCATGGTCCGGGTGAGGCTCGTCGAGGAGTGTGCTCGGGGAGAGGCACTGCGACGAAGGGCTCATGGAATGCTTCATGCGGAGGCCTTGGACGAAGGAGGGACTTCGAAGGGTGGTACTCCAGAGGTGGGGCTTCGGAGTGAGGAAGGCTTCGGAGCAAGGCTAGCTCCGGAGCGAGGTTGTCTTGTGGTACTTTGGCCTGCATGGCTTCGGTACACGGACTAACGGAGTTCGAGCTGGGAGTAGCTGCGAAGCCGTGGTGGTCCACTCCGGAGGTGTTGGTGCGAAGGCCCAAGGGCTTTGACGGCTTCGGCTCAAAACCGTCACTGTATCGGAGGCTATCTTCGGCGAAGCGAAGGCCACCAGGCTCAAGGCTTCTCGCCGAAGCTACCGCACCCTCGCGTGCGAAGGGAGGCTCCAGAAGGTCAAAGACTGCAAAGGCTGACACTGTCTGCTCTGCAAAAAGATGACGCTGTCCCCTCTGCAAAGCTGACAGAGAAGCCTCCAGAATAAAGTTGGACTACCTTTTGTACCCCTCTGTTCTGTAGAGACAAAACTGGTGTAAACCCTAGGGGTAAAGTAGTCATTTCCTTTGGGTGAACTGTGGGCTATAAATACAGGGGCTCGGTAGGTAACATTTAACACTGTGAGCATTTACTGTTGAGCTCCTGTAGCCACACACTTCGTTGTATTTCATCCAGAGAGTTCATTTTCTGTGTTCCTTGTTCAAGCGGCGAAGCCCTGCTTCTTTGTGCTTTTTGCTTGAGCTCGCTTTGCATACCTCGCTAGTGGTAGTGCACCGAAGCCTGTCTAGGCGAAGGGTGTTTTGTGCGAAGTGTGTTTTTCAGTGTGCGTTCGCTCTGTGTAACAGGAGGCTAGACCTCGCTGCTTACTAGCGAAGCCCTGTTCGAAGCCCGTTCTGCTTCTTGTGTCGAAGCCCCTAGCGAAGTCTATTAGTGTGCGTTTAGACCTTCGTGTACGAAGCCCAGCACCAGTTGCTGCTACCAAGTACTTGGTCGAAGTCCTCAGTGGGGTGTCCACTCTTGCGAAGGGTGAAGTGTGAAGCCTGCTCAAAGCACCCTGTGTGCGGAGCCTGCACTGACTTAGCAGAGTAGATTTACGAGGGTTGTTAGTGGAGCGAAGTCTTCTTGGCTTCGAACTTTTGCTCCTGCGAAGCCTGTGTTCAGAGCTGTCAAAGCACCTCCGAACCAGACCTCCGAAGGTAGTGTTCGAAGCCTGTTCCGCAGAAGACAGGACTGAAACCGAAGGCTAGTTTTTAGCCTAAAATTTTAAAAGCTCCCATTCACCCCCCTCTGGTTGCCGTTTCCGGTCCAACAATTGGTATCAGAGCAGGTTAAGATCACCAGTTGACCTTAACCGGTTTTGTGATCTGTTGGCGACATGGATAGAGGCAGTAAAATTCCTCTGTTCGATGAGACAGATTTTGCATACTGGAAGGTGCGCATGGAGGCTTACTTGTTAAGCCAAGTAAATGCAATTTGGGAGATTGTGGACTCACAATACTCCATCCCTGAGACTCGCACCTCTCAAACAGAGAAGGATCAGTATAATGCCAACTCGAAGGCAAGAAACATACTGTTCATTGGTTTGAGCCGGAGTGAGTTTGATAGGGTGCAACACCTTAGGACTGCTAGGGAAATTTGGACAACACTCACTATTTTTCATGAGGGCTCTACTCAGATTAAGGCCAGGCGCCAGAGCACATACAATCAACAGTATCAACTGTTTGTGCAGGCACCTGGTGAATCTATAGATGCCATGTTTTCTCGCTTTGATGCGATAGCGAGTAACTTGCGATCCAACGGGACGCTTGCTTACAATGACCATGATAGGGCTATCAAGCTTCTCTATGCTCTTAACCGTAGCATATGGGAAGTGAAGATATCCAGCATTGAGGAGTCCGCAGGTTATGACACATTGACCTGTGATGAGATCTTCAGCAAGCTGAAGTCCACAGAGATTGCCAAGGCATCTCTTGCAGTGCACAGAAGCTCTTTGCCACAGCCATTGGCATTGGTTTCTAGCACTAGCCGTGGCACCACTGCAGAACCAAGCACATCTGGCACTTGTGTTCTTGCAGATGGTTTTGCTTTGTCCTCCCAGGTCTCCGTCACAAAGGAGCAGGTGGACACTCTAGATGATGATGAGCTTGCTCTCATTGCCCGGAGGTTCACCCGTTTTCATCATGAGAGACGGGATCAGAGGAGAAGTGGTTTTAGTGGTTGCTTTGAATGCGGCGAATCCTCTCACATTAAGGCCAATTGCCCTAAGCTCAAGAAGAGAGATGAGAGTGAGCGCCCCAAATACCACAAAAAGGAGAGGAAGCCTTTTGTGAAGGGCAAGCGCGGCAAGATGGCTAAGAAAGTAGCCAAAGCCGCTTCCAGAGCATTTGTTGCTGCTCTCAGCGACATCGACACTTCCTCAACTGAGGAGTCAAGCTCTGAGGAGGAGGAGTCCCCAAGGAAGGAGGATAAGAAGGACAAGAAGGGACGAGACTTCACCGGCCTTTGCTTCATGGCCGACAGCGATCACAGCGGCGATGAGCTTGACTCATCTGAGGTACCTCTATCCTATGACCAGCTTTCAATAAAACTAGATGAGCTGAATGAAGTAGTTCTTGGTCAGGATAGATTGCTTGTGCAAGCCGCTAGATGAAGAAAAGATCTTAGACTTAGGCTAGAAACTGTTTCTACTAAATATGCCATGCTTAAGTCTAAGTTTAATGATGCTGAATGTGAATCTTGTTCTGTTGTCATGGGTGAGCTTGCTCAGTTGCGTTCTGTTCATGCTCAAACTCTTTCTGAGCTTGAGATTGCACAGAAGCAGCTTTTGGAGGTGGATTCTAGACCTCATGATATTATTGAATGCATGAACTGTTCTTTATTACGCGAAAGCATTAATTTACGTGATAAACATGTTCATGATTTGGAGGCTAGATTGGAGAGGGCCGGTAGTTCTAAGGATGTGCAGCCTGTTTGTGACACATGCATTACCCTTAAGGACCAGCTAGGCACTGTTAGAGAGCGAGCTGAGAACCTCATGTCAGAAAATGAGTACCTTCTTTCTGTGGTTAATAAATGCACTGAGGGAAAGGGTAGGATGGATTTGCTCTTGGCCAAGACCAAGTTGTGTGCTGACAGAGCAGGGGTAGCTCTAGGTTTGGGTTTTGAGAGGATACCTTCAGACAGTAAGACCAAAACTGTTTTTACCTCTCCCACAACCCTAGAGAAAGAGAGAGCTCTGTTAGACACTCCATCAGCCAAAAAGCCTACCCAACCACCAAAGAAAACCACACCTCCTGCCAAGAAAAATCCTCCCAAGAAAACCACTCAGAAGAAACCCAAGGAGCCTATGAGAGTTGCTCCTGTGACCCATGAGAGTGCCCCCAGGAGAGTTTTTCATTGTTCCTACTGTCAGCGGGCGGGTCATTTGGTTGGGTTCTGTTTTCGTCGCATCAAGGATGAGCGACGCTCTCAGGCGATGAGTTACCAGGACATGCATTACCCATCTTTAGGTATGCATGAGTCTGAGTTGTACTATCGTCCTGCTTTTGAGGCTCCTCGTGCTTCTCGGAGAGGTTTTGCTCCTCGAGGTGTTCACCATGTTCCATATGGTGGTAGACCCCGGGTGAGTAGCTTTGTACCTCGTCAGAGTAGGAGACCTTGTCATGCTTTTCGATCACTGCATGTAGGTAGACCTCGCACTTTGCATCATTCAGATTATCATGTGCGTAGACCGTCTACTTTTACTGCGCCTACTACTCGTGTCACTCAGTGCTGGATGCCTCGTCATTTTTTCACTCACCCCAGCACTGAGCGATCGAGATATTCTTATCATGTGTAGGCGACAGATCGAGGCTTGGAGGGCACGTGGATCATGGACTCCGGTTGTTCGCGCCATATGACCAGAGATGCAGCATGGTTCTCCAGCCTCACCACAACCAAGCAAAGGGAACATATCACCTTCGGAAACAATCGAAGAGTAGAGTGAAAGGTAAAGGTGTGGTAAGAATTAACTCGAATTTCACTCTCAAAGATGTTGCTTTGGTTGAAAACCTGAGATACAATTTGCTGTCTGTATCTCAGTTGCTTGATGAGGGCTTCGAAGTGCGATTTCATCGCGATACTTCGCAAGTGCTCAATTCTGATGGCGTTGTGGTGTGTAAGATCTTTAGAGTTGGGAGAGTTTTTGGAGCTGACTTTTCTGAGTCGTCTGGATCTTCTCATTTTCTTGTTGCACATTCGACTTCTGAGCTTTGGAAGTGGCATAGGAGACTAGGGCATATGAGCTTTGAGTTGCTCGCTCGTCTGAGCGCCCTAGGTCTGATCCGAGGATTGCCCAAGCTCAAGTTTGAGAAGAATTTAGTTTGCGCTCCTTGTCGACATGGAAAAATTATTGCTGCTTCGCATTCGCCAGTCACCACAGTGATGACTGAACAACCCGGAGAACTTCTCCACATGGACACTGTAGGTCCTTCTCGGGTTAGTTCTTTAGGCGGCAAGTGGTACGTATTAGTTATTGTCAACGATTTCTCTCGTTATTCTTGGGTCTTCTTTCTTGCCAGCAAGGATGAAGTGTTTTCACATTTTCGGAGCTTGGCCTTGAGACTTTTCACTGAACTCCCTGGTGCATTGAAATTCATTCGAAGTGATAATAGCACTGAGTTCAAAAATAGTCTCTTTGTTGACTTTTGCATGGAGCATGGCATAGAACATCAATTCTCTGCTCCGCGGGTTCCTCAACAGAACGGTGTTGTTGAGAGGAAGAACCGCACTTTGGTTGAGATGGCTAGGACGATGCTTGATGAGCATAGGTCTCCTAGAAAATTCTGGGCTGAGGCCATGAACACTGCATGTTACATCTCAAACCGTATCTTCTTGCGCTCAATTTTAAATTTGACATCTTATGAGCTACGTTTTGGGAGACAGCCCAAGGTTACTCATCTTCGAGTTTTTGGCTGTCGCTGCTTCATCCTAAAACGTGGTAATTTGGATAAATTTGAGTCGCGTTCTTCTGACGGGATCTTTTTGGGTTACACTACTCATGGTCATTCTTATCGTGTTTATAACTTGGAGACTAACACTGTCATCGAGTCATGTGATGTGACTTTTGATGAATCAACCCCCTCTGTTAGTTCTGCTTTTGAACAGGAAAATGAACACGACATGGAACAGACCTTATTTGAAGAAGAAGATCCCGGAGAATTCGAGGATGAACCCCTACTACCCTCGACATCAACCCCCGAAGCTGACCCCGCTTCGACCACTTTAGCACGAGGTCCCGAAGCGACTACCTCAACATCGGTCATCTTGGACCACTCCAACGCACAAGTTGAGGGGGAGACTGCATCACGCCGCGAGGCTCCACATCATGTTCAAAGGATGCACCCTCCCGAGCAGATCATTGGTGAGCTTGATCAAAGGGTAACACGTTCTCATGCTCATTTCATTGATTCCGCTTTTGTTGCTTCTTTCGAGCCCTTAGATGTTAGTCATGCACTTTCTGATTCTAGTTGGATCAATGCCATGCATGAGGAACTTGAAAATTTTGAGAGAAACCAAGTCTGGTCTTTAGTTGATCCTCCACCAAATGTTCATTTCATTGGAACAAAATGGATTTTCAAAAATAAACAAGGGGAGGATGGGACTATAGTTAGAAACAAGGCTAGACTTGTAGCTCAGGGTTTTTCTCAACTAGAAGGGATTGATTTTACTGAAACTTTTGCACCTGTTGCTCGCCTTGAGGCCATTAGGATTTTGCTTGCCTTTGTGACATCCCGGGGATTCAAACTCTATCAAATGGATGTCAAAAGTGCTTTTCTCAATGGCTTCATAGGTGAAGATGTTTATGTAAAACAACCCCCTGGTTTTGAAAACCCCAAGTACCCACATAAAGTCCTTAAACTTCATAAGGCTCTTTATGGACTCAAGCAGGCCCCTCGGGCTTGGTATGATAGACTTAAGTCTTTTCTGCTTGAGCGGGGGTATTTGATGGGCTCTGTTGATAAAACTCTGTTTACTCTCAAGCATGGCAAAGATTTCCTCCTAGTTCAGATTTATGTGGATGATATCATCTTTGGTGGCTCTTCTCATGCTTTGGTTGCCGAGTTTGCAGATACCATGAGTAGGGAATTTGAAATGTCAATGATGGGTGAACTCACCTTTTTCCTTGGTTTGCAAATCAAGCAAAGCAAACAAGGTACCTTCGTCCACGAGACAAAGTACACCAAGGACTTGCTCAAGAAATTTGACATGACAGATGCGAAGCCCCTTGCCACTCCAATGGCTACATCTGTAGCATTGGATCCTGACGAAGATGGAGAAGCCGTAGATCAGAAGGAGTTCCGAAGCATGATCGGCTCCCTCCTCTACTTGACTGCCACGAGGCCGGACATACACTTCGCAGTGTGTCTGTGCGCTCGTTTTCAGGCTTCACCACGAGCTTCGCACCGCCAAACGGTAAAACGCATACTCAGGTATCTCAAACATACCCTTGAATTTGGCATATGGTATTCAGCGTCTTCATCTTTATGTCTTCGAGGTTATTCCGATGCGGATTTTGCTGGGTGTAGAATTGATAGGAAGAGTACCTCTGGTACTTGTCATTTTCTGGGTACTTCTCTGGTTTGCTGGTCTTCCCGCAAATAGTCTAGTGTTGCACAATCGACGGCTGAGGCCGAATATGTTCCACTTTTCTGTGATAACACTAGCGCTATTTGTATTGCAAACAACCCGGTTCAGCACTCCAGAACCAAACACATTGATGTGCGATATCATTTTCTCAGGGATCACAATGAGAAGGGTGATATTGAACTTCAATATGTTGATACCCAACACCAGCTTGCCGACATTTTCACAAAACCCCTCGATGCTTCTTGATTTGCTTACTTGCGTGGGGAACTTGGTATTTGTCACCCTTACGACATTTTGTGAGAGGGAGCAGTTTTAGATGGATGAGCATTTGCTAATTGTGTTGAAATTGCATTTACATCTTTTGCACTTATATGCCTGATTATAATCCATGACATCATGTCAGCTCAGCTCTTTTTAATTTATCTGAAACATTCATGTGCATGATGTTCTCTTTTCAAAATCAAATAATGCTCACTGCTTAGTCTTGAATCTAACATGTTTAGGCAGGACTGCTTTAGCTATCTTTTATCTGCTTGATAGCTAGACACTGTTCATTAGATGCTAAAAATTGCAACTTGAAAAATTGTTCTACATTTTCATGGATATTCATAAAGTGCCAAACAATTGGTTCACTAAGTTAAAATCAAAAACTCCATGATTTGCATGCTTTAAGTGAAAAGATCCAGGTGGGTTTGTTTGTCGCACTACTCTATTCTAGACTGCTTTCCATTGCACATTGGTCTGAACTGGAATAGTGTAGTGTATGCCAAAATCATTGCTTTAAGCTTCTAATGGCTTTCATGCCTAGGCTTGGCCTGATTGGAAAGTATAAGGTGGACAAACAAATAACCCCTGGCACTAAGAACAGAACAACAAAAATTCATTGATTATCAAGTTTGCTTTTCATGCTCCATTTGAACTGGACTTGTCTGTCTAGAGTAGAATTTGACTAGCTTTGCGCAGTCCCTGCTTTTACTTGTCTAGTTTCCTTGACTAAGTGGTGATGCTTTTATTTCAAAAATGATCAAATCACATGCTTCATCATGTTTTTAGAGAATGTTAACTTGAGTCGAGCCCATGATCATTGGTGTTATTGTTGGCATATTTTTGCTTCATATGTCTTTGCAATTCTGCTCATTTCGAAGCTTTGCATCTTTTACATGCTCCTTGATGCTTGCATTGCCAAAGGGGGAGAGATTTGCTACGTTCTCTGCCGCAAGGGGGTATAATTTCCAAAGGGGAGAAAATTTGACATAAAGGGGGAGAAGGTTCTTTGTTGCCAAAGGGAGAAAATTAACTCAGGGGGAGTTTTTATTGCCGAAGGGGCTTTTTACTCTTTTGAGAAAGGGGGAGGAAAATTCTCTGTCAAGTGACATGATTTGGCTCTTTTCTGAGTTTTTATGGTCACTTGTGTGCTGAAAGTTTTTAAATTTTCTTGGATTTAAAGTTGGTTGTCAATGCACTCATCAAGGGGGAGATTGAGAAACCAAGGGGTGGTTTCGGTGTTTGTGATGAGTGATTGACAGGCTTTTAACCTCTGTTCGAAGGGGTACCTCCGGAGGGGTTTCGGAGGTTGGACCTCCGAAGGGTGTTCGGAGGTGGTTTCACCGAAGTGTGTTCGGTGGTTTGGTTGCTGCAGCTGTTGCAGCGGAGTGTGCTCGTCGGAGGGGTCCAACAGTACACGATGACTGGGTTTGTACCGAAGGCTTCGGTACTTTGGGTGGTACACCGGAGGGTGTGCCGGAGGTTGCTAACCCGGAGAGGTCTCCGGAGTACTGGATACACTTGTCTGCTTGTCTGTGGTGCGCAGGGACTTCGGAGGCGACGGACAAGGTTCGTAGCAGGTGAACCTGGGTCAAGCGGGAGGCTTGATGCCAGGGGAGCGGGGAACTCCGTCACGGTGGCTGCGAAGGGGGTCCGGGTCGGTCCTCGGGTCGAGGCGTGCCAGGTGAAGGCAGAGAGTGCGGAGCATGGCTCCGGGTGAAGGTACTCCGAGACAAAGTCCTCGGAGGTGAGGTACTTCGAAGGTACTCCGAATGGAGTGACTTCGGAGTTGGTTGGAACAAGTCCTCTGCGGAGGCAAGGTGTTCGAAGTGTGCTCCGGAGGGAGACATTCGAAGGTACCCGACGAAGGTCTCAGAAGTCGAGGCGCATTGAAGGCATGGTTCGGGTGAGGCTCGTCGAGGAGTGTGCTCGGGGAGAGGCACTGCGACGAAGGGCTCATGGAATGCTTCATGCGGAGGCCTTGGACGAAGGAGGGACTTCGAAGGGTGGTACTCGGGAGGTGGGGCTTCGGAGTGAGGAAGGCTTTGGAGCAAGGCTAGCTTCGGAGCGAGGTTGTCTTGTGGTACTTCAGCCTGCATGGCTTCGGTACACGGACTAACGGAGTTCGAGCTGGGAGTAGCTGCGAAGCCGTGGTGGTCCACTCCGGAGGTGTTGGTGCGAAGGCCCAAGGGCTTTGACGGCTTCGGCTCAAAACCGTCACTGTATCGGAGGCTATCTTCGGCGAAGCGAAGGCCACCAGGCTCAAGGCTTCTCGCCGAAGATACCGCACCCTCGCGTGCGAAGGGAGGCTCCAGAAGGTCAAAGACTACAAAGGCTGACACTGTCTGCTCTGAAAAAAGCTGACGCTGTCCCCTCTGCAAAGCTGACAGAGAAGCCTCCAGAATAAAGTTGGACTACCTTTTGTACCCCTCTGTTCTGTAGAGACAAAACTGGTGTAAACCCTAGGGGTAAAGTAGTCATTTCCTTTGGGTGAACTGTGGGGTATAAATACAGGGGCTCGGTAGGTAACATTTAACACTTTGAGCATTTACTGTTGAGCTCCTGTAGCCACACACTTCGTTGTATTTCATCCAGAGAGTTCATTTTCTGTGTTCCTTGTTCAAGCGGCGAAGCCCTGCTTCTTTGTGCTTTTTGCTTGAGCTCGCTTTGCATACCTCGCTAGTGGTAGTGCACCGAAGCCTGTCTAGGCGAAGGGTGTTTTGTGCGAAGTGTGTTTTTCAGTGTGCGTTCGCTCTGTGTAACAGGAGGCTAGACCTCGCTGCTTACTAGCGAAGCCCTGTTCGAAGCCCGTTCTGCTTCTTGTGTCGAAGCCCCTAGTGAAGTCTATTAGTGTGCGTGTAGACCTTCGTGTACGAAGCCCAGCACCAGTTGCTGCTGCCAAGTACTTGGTCGAAGTCCTCAGTGGGGTGTCCACTCTTGCGAAGGGTGAAGTGTGAAGCCTGCTCAAAGCACCCTGTGTGCGGAGCCTGCACTGACTTAGCAGAGTAGATTTTTGAGGGTTGTTAGTGGAGCGAAGTCTTCTTGGCTTCGAACTTTTGCTCCTGCGAAGCTTGTGTTCGGAGCTGTCAAAGCACCTCCGAACCAGACCTCCGAAGGTAGTGTTCGAAGCCTGTTCCGCAGAAGACAGGACTGAAACCGAAGGCTAGTTTTTAGCCTGAAATTTTAAAAGCTCCCATTCACCCCCTCTCTGGTCGCCGTTTTCGGTCCAACAAACACAACTTACAATATTTTTTTCAGAATCCCTGGCTCAACCAAACACACCCTAAAAAATAGGAGTCCTGCTACCATAATCTAGGAAACCAAACATTAATGATACTAGTTAAGTGCCCGTGCATTGCAACGGGAAAAATTTTAACATGAAAAGAACATTATGAAAATTATATAAATAACTTAAAACATTATAAAAATTGTTCATTGCAATTTAGTTACAACTTCATTGTATAAATACATCTAAAATTATTATAATAGATATGTGGGTTCATCTGCTATATTTAATACTTATCAAGGTGCTATAAATAATTTTAAATAGGTAGTAGGAGAGATAGAAAAATTTGAAGCATGCGTGAACATGATAAAAGGGTAGGATGCACCATCACCACAAATTCATTCTTTTAAGAAAAAAATAGAGGGTCATGATACAATAGCACTGTAATTAAATAAAATGTGTGAATTTAAGCTACACAAATACACAACTATTATGCTGTTTTTTTTCAAAATAATTATTGATTCACAGTCACAATACAAATACGGAGCTAGGTGGATGGAGTGTGGCTGAGCGATGATGAGAAAGGGCTGAGCTGGCCTATGGTTAAAAGGATTATCTTTAAGTAAATCTTGAAGTAAATCAATATTTATAAATAACTTGGCAAACTCAAAATAGCCTATGTGATATTTACATCTTGGTTTGACCTTAAATAATTTTCTACACACAAAATACCACATATCTTATTACATATAAAAATTGTATTTTTCTAGGTCTGTTTGCTATTTTTAATTCATTAAGTTTGTTTATAGGATTTAAATTGAAATAAGTGAAATTTGAAATGTAAGTGCTTGAAATAATTAATCAGAATTTATAGGAAAATTGTATTAATGTTTTAAAGTCTATTTTTAGTTCTTATCAACTAAATTGAAAGAAATGTTGAAAAATCTAGGTTGCGACACTCGACAGACAACATGGAGCTTAATTATTTTTAATTAAAAAAATGAAGTCTAAAAAACACAAGATTGTCATGGTGATATGATATGATACATAGATATTGTGATATTTTTTTAAAAAGTTATCACATACTATTTTAAGAAAGTCTCAGATTTTACAAGTACAAATTAGAATTTAAAGAATAAATGAGTTGGGTTTAAAAGTAAATTGATGGTTAAATATTCAGTTGAACTTGAATTTTTTAATGATAAAAATGTGAGAAACCAAGTTGAGATGTGCCTTGGTTCTAGTTTGTGATGAGTGATTGATAGATTTCCTTCTTGGCGAAGGGGTCCCTCCAAATAGGTTCAGAGGTGTGTTCACCAAAGGGCTTGGTGTTTGCTAGCTGCACATGTTTGCAGTGAGGTATATCTATCGAAGGGGTCCGGCAGTATATAGTTCGGAGGTTGTATCGAAGGGGTCGATACTTTGGGAAGTACCCCGGTATGTGTACCGGAGGATGTTATATCCGGAGAGGTCTCCGGGGTATCGAATACACTTGTCTTCTTGTCGTTTGTGTGTAGGTGACTTCACAGGCGATTGAACGGTCAGCACAGTAGGTGTACTGGGTCAAGCAGGGAGTTGGGTGCCAAGCAAGCGGTGAGCTTGGTCACGGAAGTGTGTGATGTCGAGGTTGGTCCTCGGGTCATGGTGCACTAGTCAAAGATAGGAAGTGCGGAGGAGGACTCCGGCTTAAGATACCCCGAGGCAAAGTCCTCAGAGACAAGGCACTTCGAAGGGGGACTCCGAAGGAGTAACTTCAAAGGCTGGCAGACGAAGTCCTCTGGAATGAGGAAAGGCTCCCAAGTGTGCTCTGGACGGAGACATTTGGAAGGACACCTGACGAAGGTCTCAGAAGTGAAGGTGCATTGAAGGCATGGTCCAGATAAGGCTCTTCGTGGAATGTGCTTGGGGCTAATACACTGCGAAGGGGTGCTTATGTAAGTACTTTATGCGGAGTCCTTGGACGAAGGTGGGACTTCGAAAGGTTGGGCTTCGAAGTCAGGATGACTTGGCGTTCTTTGGCCATGCATGGCTTCAATACATGGACGGGCAGAGTTCGAGCTTGGAGTAGCTGCGAAGCCATGGTGGTCCACTCTGGAGGTGATGGTGCAAAGACTCAAGGGCTTTGATGGCTTCGACTCAAAACCGTCACTGTATAGAAGACATACTTCGGGAGTAGCAAAGGCCAACGGGTTCGAAGCCTACTACCGAAGTCACCGCAGCACTTCGTGTGCAACGGGGGGCTCCGAAGATTCCAGTCTGCAAAGCTGACACCAAAAGGAGCTTCCAATAAACTAGACTACCATATGTACCCTCGTGACTACGAGAGGCAGTAAAGTTCTAAAACCCTAGGGGTATAGTAGTATATTCGCAGGTCATAGTAGTGCCTATAAAAGGAGAGGTCAGCTGAGGTCTAGGGTAACATGGTGCACTTCACTTTTAGAATCTCCTGTACTCACTATAGCTTTGGACCAGCCGCCATGAGTAGTTCTCTGTGTCTGTGAGTTTTGTGTTCCCTGTTCTTGCAATGAAATTTCTATTATGTTTTTCATTAATTGCATGAACTTGTATTTGTTTTATTCGCACTGTCTGAGTTGAGTTTTCTGCATTTCATTTCATTCTGTGCACACTAGAGTTCTTACTCGGTGTTCTTCTCAACGAAGTGTCTTGTCTCACATGTGTGTGATTTTTGTGAGTGATTTTGGTGTATGTTCGCTCTGTATAAATCAGAGTTTAGTCCTCACTGATTACTAGTGAAGAACTTTGTGAAGTGTGCGTTCGAAGCCTATTTTCTTCTTGTAGTCGAAGTACTCCTTGCGATCAGTTTTGCTTGCTCCTGTTTACAACACTCCGAAGTGTGAAGTCTAGTACCTGTTACTAGTACGGAGCATCTGAGAGGACCTCTCTGAGGGAAATGTACTTGTGCGAAGCCTGCTCGAAGGCACTTTGGTGTGCTGAGCCTACACAACCTTTGCTAAGTTCAATGCATTTTTTGGTTTCTGAGTGCGAGCAAAGTTGTCTAGACTTTGAACTTTTACCCCGTGCAAAGCTTGTGTTCGGAGTGTGTTCAATACCTCCAAACCAGATACTTCGAAGGGTGTGTTCGAAGTCTGTTTAGCAGTAGAGAAATTTTAAAAGCTCCCATTCACCCCCCTCTGGTCACCTATTTCGATCCAAAAATTGGTATTAGAGAAGTTTAAGATCACCAGTTGATCTTAACCGGTTTTGTGATCATTTGGTGACATGGACAGACTCAGCAAAATTCCTCTGTTTGATGGAACTGACTTTGCTTACTAGAAGGTTCGCATGGAGGCTTATCTTCTAAGCCAAGAAAGTAGAGCTTGAGAGATTGTGGAGTCGGGATATGTTATTCCTGAGACCCGCACTATTTAGGCTGAGAAACAACAGTATGAGAGCAACAGCAAAGCTAAGAACATACTATTTACTAGCCTGAGTAAGAACTAATTTGATCGAGTCCAGCATCTCAAAACTGCTAGGGAAATTTGGGCCACACTCACTATTTTTCACGAGGGCTCTACACAGATCAAGGCTAGGTGCCAAAGCACATACAATCAACAGTATCAGCTGTTTGTGCAAGGCCCTAGTGAATCTGTAGATGCCATGTTTTCTCGCTTTGATGCGATAGTGAGTAATTTGCGCTCCACAGACACGCTTGCTCATTCTGATCATGATAGGGCTATCAAACTTCTCTATGCTCTTCATCGTAGCATATGGGAGGTGAATATATCCAGTATTGAGAAGTTAGCAGGTTATGACACATTAACTTGTGATGAGCTCTTCAGCAAAATCAAGTCCACAGAGATTGCCAAGGCATCTCTTGCAGGGCATAGAAACTCCTTGCTTTCTCCCTTGGCACTAGTTTCTAGCTCTATCCGTGGCACCTCAGCAGAACCAAGCACATCTAGGACTTGCGTTCTTGCAGGAGGTTTTGCTTTGTCCTCCCTAGTCTTTGTTACTAAAGAGCAAGTGGATACTCTGGACGATGAAGAGCTTGCTCTCATTGCTAGAAGGTTCACCCGTTTTTACAATGAGAGACATGATCAACGGAGAAGTAGTTTTAGAGGGTGTTTTGAATGTGGTGACACTTCTCACATTAAGGATAATTGTCCTAAGCTTAAGAGAAGAGAAGAGAGTGAGTACCCCAAACACCACAAGAAAGAGAGGAAACCCTTCTCTAAGGGTAAGCGTGGCAAGGTGGCTAAGAGGGTAGCCAAGGCCGCTTATAGAGCCTTTGTGATGGCTCTTAGCGACATCGACATATCATCAACTGAGGAGTCTCCAAGGAAGGATGAGAAGAAGGACAAGGACTTCACCGGTCTTTGATTCATGGCTGACAGCATCCATAGTAGCGATGAGCTATACTCATCTAAGGTACCATTATCCTATGACCACCTTTCTTTTAAAATAGATGAACTGAATAATGTAGTTCTTGGTCAGGATAAATTACTGAAACAAGCTACTAGAGAAAGAAAAGAACTTAGAGTTAGGCTTGAATTTGTTTCAACTGAATATGTCATGTTTAATTCTAAGATTGATGATGCTGATTGTGAATCCTGTACTGTTGTCATGAATGAGCTTGCCCAACTTCATTCCATACATGCTCAAGCTATTGATAAGCTTGAGGTTGTAGAGAATAAGCTTTTGGAGGTGGGGTCTAGACCTACTATTGTTAATGAATGCATGAACTGTCCTTTACTTATTGAAAGCATTAATTTGAGGGACAAGCATGTCAATGAATTAGAGTCTAGATTGGAGAGTGTTGAGTGCTCTAAGGATGTGTAGCCTGTTTGTTCTACCTGCATCACCCTTAAGGACCAACTCAGTTTTGCTAGAGGGCAAGTAGAAAAACTCATGAGTGAAAATGATTACCTTTTGTATGTGGTTGATAAATGCACTAACATAAAATGGAGAATGGATTTGCTCTTGGCTAAAACCAAAATGTGTGCTGATAGGGCGGGGTTAGCTCTAGGTTTGGGATATGAGAGAACCACTTCAACTACACCAAACAAAATTGTGTTCACTCCTCCCACAACCCTTGAGAAAGAAAGAGCCTTGTTAGATGCTCCTTAGAAAGCCAAGATGCCTATCAAGAAAACACCACCTCCACCAAAGAAAAACCATCAGCAGAAACCCAAGGAGCATGTGAGAGTTGCTCCTAAGACCCATTTGAGTGCCCCCAAGAGTGTCTTTCATTGCTCTTACTATCAGCGAGTGGGTCACTTGGTCATGTTCTATTTTCGTCGCATCAAGGATGAGCGACGATCATAGGAGATGAGCTTTCATGACATGCATTACCCATCTCTAGGTGTGCATGAGTCTATTTCTCGCTCTCGCCCTATTTTCAAGGCTTTCCATGCTCACATGAGAGGTTTTACTCCTCGTGGTGTACACCATATCTCATATGGTGATAGACCACATATTAGAGACTTTGATCCTCGATAGGTTGGGAGATCTCGACATTTGTCTGGTTTTCATCATGTAGGTAGACCTCACACTTTGCATCATGCTACTTATCCTATGTGTAGACATCCTACTACTACTTTGCCTACTACTCGAGTCTCTCGGTGTTGGATATTTTGTCAGTATTCCACTCACCCAGCACTGAGCGCTCGAGATTCTCTGATTTTGTGTAGGTACCAGACAGAGTCTTGTAGAGCATGTGGATCATGGACTCCGATTGTTCACGCCATATGATAAAAAACTCATCATGATTCTCCAGCCTCACCACAACAAAGAAAAAGGAGTATATCACCTTCGGCAATAACCGAAGAAGCAGAGTGAAAGGTAAAGGTGTGGTAAGAATCAACTTAAATTTCACTCTCAAATATGTTGCTTTGGTTGAAAATTTGGGATACAATTTGCTTTCTGTA
The DNA here is from genome assembly GCA_019279435.1 of Zizania palustris. NCBI lineage: Eukaryota > Viridiplantae > Streptophyta > Magnoliopsida > Poales > Poaceae > Zizania > Zizania palustris. The sequence goes on from JAAALK010000082.1 coordinate 70,184,583, forward strand.
TCTCAATTACTTGATGAGGGCTTTGAAGTCTGTTTTCAACACGATACTTCACAAGTACTCAATTCTGATGGCGTTCTGGTTTGCAAGATTTTTAGAGTTGGGAGAGTTTTTGGAGATGACTTTTCTAAGTCATCTGGTTCTTCTCACTGTTAGTTGCACAATCTTCATATGAGCTCTAGAAGTGGCATAGGAGACTAGGGCATATGAGTTTTGAATTGCTTGCTCGCTTGAGTGCCCTAGGTATGATCCGAGGATTGCCCAAGCTCAAATTTGAGAAGGATTTAGTTTGCGCTCCGTGTCGATATGGAAAAATGATTGCTGCTTCGCATTCACCAGTCAATATGGTGATGACGGAACAACCCAGGGAACTTCTTTACATGGACACTGTAGGTCCTTCACGGGTTAGTTCTTTAGGCGACAAATGGTACATTCTTGTCATTGTCGATGATTACTCTCGTTACTCTTGGGTCTTCTTTTTAGCTAGCAAGGATGAAGTGTTTTCACACTTTCGGAGCTTAGCTTTGAGACTTTTTACTGAGCTTCTAGGTGCATTGAAATTCATTCGAAGTGATAATGGCACCGAGTTCAAAAATAGTGTCTTTGTTGACTTTTGCATGGATCATGGCATAGAACATCAATTCTCTGCTCCACAGGTTCCTCAACAAAATGGTTTTGTTGAGAGGAAGAACCGCACTCTGGTTGAGATAGCTAGGACGATGCTCGATGAGCATAGGACTCCTAGAAGGTTTTGGGCTGAGGCCATGAACACAACATGTTACATCTGAAACCAGATCTTTCTGCGCTTAATTTTGAATCTAACTTCTTATGAACTACGTTTTGGGAGACAACCCAAGGTTACTCATCTTCGAGTATTTGGTTGTCGGTGTTTTATCCTAAAGCGTGGGAATTTGGATAAGTTTGAGTCGAGTTCTTCAGATGGGATCTTTTTGGGTTATACCACTCATGGTCACTCCTATCGAGTTTTTAATTTAGATACTAACACTGCCATCGAATCATGTGATGTATTGCTAATCTTTGAAGGATCCCAGTCGAAGGGTTGATCAGAAAGTTTGGCGACAGACATTTAAATTTGTGTTGCTTGACAATGTGTTGTATCGCCGAACTATTGATAGAGTACTTCTAAGATGCTTGAATGCTGATCAATCCAGAGTGGATATCGGAGAAGTTTATGAGGGATTTTGTGGTACTCATCAGTCGGCCCAGAAGATGAGTTGGATGCTCAAAAGAGCGGATTTTTATTGGCCGACTATGACTGACGATTGTTTTAAGTATTATAGAGGGTGTGAAGCATGTCAAAAGTTTGGTAATATTTAGTTGGCTCATGCGTCACTACTTAGGCCTATTATCAAACCATGATCATTCCGAGGTTGGGGCTTGGACTTCATCGGCCAGATTCATCCTCCCTCTTCAAAAGGGCATCAGTTCATGCTGATGCAATGGACTATTTCACCAAGTAGACCGAGGCCGTGCCTCTCAAGAACATGACTCATACCAAGGTAACTGATTTCATCTTGAAGCACATTATACATAGATTCAGTATTCCCCAAACTCTCACTACAGATCAGGGTACTTCATTTATTGCTAAAGAAGTGAGAGACTTTACCGAATTTTATGGTATTAAGTTGATAAACTCTTCACCATACTATGCTTAGGCCAATGGTTAGGCCGAGTATATTAATAAAACTGTAATTAAGCTCATTAAGAAGAAAATTGAAGAGTTCCCTAAAAGGTGGCATGAAGTGATTTCTGAGGCATTATGGGCTTATAGAGTTGCAAAGCATGATGCTACCAAAGTTAGTCCATATGAGTTAGTATATGGACAAGAAGCCGTTTTATCAGTAGAGGTAGATCTCGGCTCATTGAGATTTCTTAAGCAAGATGGTTTATCGGTCGATGAATATGAAACTCTTTTGAAGGATAATTTGGAAAAAGTAACCAATAAGAGGTTAAGGACTCTAGAGTCTATAGAAAGAGATAAGAGGAGAGTAGCTAGAGCCTACAACAAAAAAATCAAAGCAAAATCATTTCAAGTTGGTGACTTGGTTTGGAAGACTATTTTGCCCTTGGGCACCAAAAGCCCCAAATTTGGTAAATGGTCACCTAGTTGGGAAGGTCCTTTTAAGGTGGCTAAAATCGCTCCAGGTAACACATACTTGTTGGAGTCTCTACAAGGAGAGCGATTTTGAATATCTTTGAATGACATGTATTTGAAAAAGTACTTCCCAAGTGTGTGGCAAAATGCTTCAGGTGTCAAAAGACCGATATGGGGTATATCTTCCTTATCCCGTTGTGATTTTAGTTCACTAAGTTTACTAAAAGGCAGGGGCATGTGTTCACAGTATAAAATAACATTAATGGCCGAAATTATTAGAATAGTAAAATTGATAATTTTGGGCCGAAGATATGTTATTTCTGGCACAGGACGAAGCCCTGAAGTAACGAAGGCCCATCTTCATTTGGCTTCGGATACACTTTTGGTGGCTTTCTTCATAGGCAGGCTCCGGCCCCATGGGCCCCTTCGGAGGCCTACTTCGCAAGTAGGCTTCGGCCCGATGGGTTGGCTACGGCAAGGCCTGCGAAGGCCCACTCTGGCCAGTAGAGTCCGAATCAAATTAGTATAGTTCGACTGTTTTTGATCTCTTATCCAATCTTAACTGTTTTGGTTGAACTCTTATTAGATTAGTGTTAGAAATAGAAGACTAGCCCCTATAAATATAGGGGTGAGGCCGGTTCATAGGAGGACTACACAGATCAATACCTCAAAACCCTAGTTTTGAACCATACGTTTATTTTTCATCTACTTTCTGCATTAGTTCAGTCTATCTTCGTGGGTTTGCGCTGAAAGCCCTCCGTGCATCACATCGTAACCATGGTAATCCTTGTTGATTCGTTTGTGAATCATCCGTTAATCTACGTAACAGATTTCTACCCTTCGTTCTGCCTGTTTTCCCTACTGCTACACTTGGTAATTCGGTCTCTAGGCTGAATTGGCACTTGATCTTTGTGTTTTGTAGAGTCTACATCTGAAGCCCCTTCGCCAGAGATCTTCGCTTCAATCTTACCCCGGGAAAGCGACTTCTGGAGCTAGGAAATTAGTTTCGGAGGCTGTCAGACACCCTTCGGTAGGTCTTCGCTTCGTCTGTCTGTGTCGGATCTATCATGCTATTGTTAGTTTGGTCAGATTCCACGTGCTAGAGCCACTTCACATCGGAGTTGCTTCGCGCTGGAGTCACACCATAACACTCTACATCAGACATCGTCACGCTAGAGGCTTCGTGCCAAACCCTGTCGTTCAAAGGCGATCTCACGTAGCGATCCGCCTAGAGCCTATCTTCAGTCAAATCAATCTGAACATTGAAGGATACCTTCGGTGCATTCTCCACATCAGACGCCAAAGGCCTTCCTTCGGTGACCCTTCGCACGATTTACTTCGACCCAGTCTGGCTTCGTCTAGCCGATTGGGTTATTTTATCTATATATTTTGGTTAATTGGATTATTTCTATGCAATATGATTATCTGGCGACTCCACCACCTTGCCACTGATAAGGGTAGTTGGAATGCGAAGTCAGCGATGTGTTACACTTAGGTTTATCCCTAAGTATCCGCATGTTTTTGGATCGTTGAACCGGCCCAAGTGCGGGGCACGTTTTCGTGTCAACAGGATGCATCCTCCCGAGCAGATTATTGGTGAGCTTGATCAAAGGGTAACACGTTCTCATGCTCATTTCATTGATTCTGCATTTGTTGCTTCTTTTGAGCCCTTAGATGTGAGTCATGCTTTATCTGATTCTAGTTGGATCAATGCCATGCATGCAGAACTTGAAAATTTTGAGAGAAACCAAGTCTGGATTCTTGTAGATCCCCCTCCTAATGTTCATTTTATTGGAACAAAATGGATTTTCAAAAACAAGCAAGGGAACGATGGGTCTGTGGTTAGAAACAAAGCTATACTTGTAGCTCAGGGTTTTTCACAAATTGAAGGGATTGATTTTGCCGAAACTTTTGCACTTGTTGCTCATCTAGAGGCCATTAGGATTATGCTTGCATTTGCTACATCTCGTGGTTTCAAACTTTTTCAAATGGATGTCAAAAGTGCATTTATTAATAGTTTAATAGATGAATATGTTTTTGTAAAACAACCCCCTAGCTTTGAAAACCCCAAATACCCCTATAGAGTCTTTAAACTTCATAAAACTCTTTATGGTCTTAAGAAGGCCTCTCGGGCATGGTATGATAGACTTAAGTCTTTTCTGCTTGAGCCAGGGTATTTGATGGGATTAGTAGATAAAACCCTTTTTACTCTCAGACATGACAAAGATTTTCTTCTGGTTCAGATTTACGTTGACGATATTGTCTCTGGTGGCTCATCTTATGCTTTAGTTGTAGAGTTTGCAGATACCATGAGTAGGGAGTTTGAGATGTCTATGATGGGCGAACTCACATTTTTCCTTGGTTTGCAAATCAAGCAAAGCAAACAAGGAACCTCCGTTCATCAGACAAAGTACACCAAGGACCTTCTCAAGAAGTTTGACATGACTGATGCAAAGCCCCTCACCACTCTGATGGCTACTTTGGTAGCATTGGATCTAGACGAGGATTGAGAAGCCGAAGATCAGAAGGAGTTCCGCAGTATGATCGACTCCCTCCTCTACTTGACTTCTACAAGGCTAGACATACACTTTGCGGTGTGTCTGTGCGCTCGTTTTCAGGCTTCTCCAAGAGCTTCACACCGACAAGTAGTAAAGCGGATTCTAAGGTATCTCAAACACACTTTAGAATTCGAAATTTGATATTCTGCATCTTTTTAATTATGCCTTCGAGATTATTTACATGTGGATTTTGCTGGGTGTAGAATTGATAGAAAAAGTACTTCTGGTACTTGTCATGTTCTGGGTACTTCTCTCGTTTGCTGGTATTCCCGCAAACAGTCTTGCGTTGCACAATCCACAGCTGAGGATGAATATGTTGCTGCAGCTAGCTGTTGCTCACATATTTTGTGGATGGATTCCACTTTGTGGGATTTTGGGTTAGATTACACAAGTGTTCCACTTTTTTGTGATAACACCAGTGCGATTTGTATTGCTAACAACCCAGTTCAACATTCCAGAACCGAACACATTGACGTGAGATATCATTTTCTCAGAGACCACAATGAGAAGGGTGATATTGAACTTCAATATATCGATACCCAGAACCAGCTTGCTGATATTTTTACCAAACCCCTTGATGCTTCTCGATTTGCTTATTTTCATGGGTAACTTGGTATTTGTCATCCTTATGGCATTTTGTGAGGAGGAGCATGTTTTAAATTGGTCTGCATAAGCTTCTATTTATGTGCAATAGCATTGATTTATATTTTCTCATATATGCCTTTGATTAATTGTCTTGATCATGTTAGCTCAACTTTGGTTACTTTATCTATCTTCATTACAAGCATGATTTAATTTGCAAAATACAAAACATGATCACAATTTATTCTTGTATCTAGCATGCTTTAGGGTCAATTGCTCTAGCTATCTTTTGTCTACCTCGTAGCTAGAATCCTTTTCTTTTGGATGCAAAATTACAACTTGAGAATTTATATGATTTTCATGAAAATCTAACCTGTAAAAATGATTCAAATTATAAAATTCCATGATTGATGCATTAAAATGAAAAGATCCAGGTGGGTTTGCCTTGTCGCACTACTCTATTTTAGACAGCCTACCATTGCACGTTGGTACGAATTAGGATATTTTAGTCTATACCAAAATCATTGCCTTAAGCTTCTGATAGTCTTTTCTTGACCTAGGCTTGGCGTTATTGGGAAGCATACGGTGGACAAGCAAATAACCTCTGGCAATACAAAAAGAATTGCAAGTCTGAATTCATGGCATAACAAGTTTGCTAAACACTTCATAAAATTGGATATGCTTTCCTTGGTAGAAAACTGCTAGCTTCAGCAGTTAATGCATTTTCATGCCTAGACTACCAGTCTAAGTGGTGGTGTTTTTGTTTCAAAAACTATCACGATAATTTGCTTCATGTGAGAACTGGATTTTTGTAAACTGAGCTGAGCACATAATATCTGACATTACCTTTGGCATATTTTTGCATTATATGTCTTTGCAATTGTCATACTTTAGAGTTTTTGCATCTTTTACTGTTCCTTGATTCTTGCATTGCCAAAGGGGGAGAATGTTTTTATTTCAGGGGGAGTAAATTATAGCTGCCGAAGGGGGAGAAATTAATGTGGAGGTTTTTCCAAAGGGCCGAAGGGGTAGAAACAAAGGGGGAGAAATGAATGGGGAGGTTTTGCCAAAGGGATTTTCATAAAAAAAAGAGGTGAAATAAAATATTTTTTCTCAAGTGACATGCTTTGGTTGGCTCTTTTCTAAGTTTTAATGGTCACTTGTATGCTGAAAAGTTTTAATTTTTCCTGAGTTTGAATTTGGTTGTCAATGCACTCATCAAGGGGGAGATTGAGAAACCAAGTTGAGATGTGCCTTGGTTTTAGTCTGTGATGAGTGATTGACATATTTCCTTCTAGGCGAAGGGGTCCCTCCAAATGGGTTCGGAGCTGTGTTCACCAAAGGGCTTGGTGTTTGCTGGCTGCACATGTTTGCATTGAGGTATATCTGTCGGAGGGATCTGTTAGTATATAGTTCGGAGGTTGTATCGAAGGGGTCGATACTTTGGGCAGTACACCGGTATGTATACCTGAGGATGTTATATCCGGAGAGGTCTCCTGGTATCGGATACACTTGTTTGCTTGTCGTTTGTGTGCATATGACTTCAAAGGCGACTAGATGGTCATCACAGTAGGTGTACTGGGTCAAGCAGGGAGTTTGGCGCTAGGCAAGCGGGGAGCTTGGTCACGGAGGCTGTGTGATGTCGAGGTTGGTCCTCGGGTCGAGGTGCACCAGTCAAAGACAGGAAGTACAGAGGGGGACTCCAGTTGAAGATACCCCCAGGCAAAGTCCTCGGAGGCGAGGCACTTCGAAGGGGGACTTCGATGGAGTAACTTCGAAGGTTGGCGGGTGAATTCCTCTGGAATGAGGCAAGGCTCTCAAGTGTGCTCCAGATGAAGACATATGGAAGGACACGTGATGAAGGTCTCAGAAGTCAAGGTGCATCGAAGGCATGGTCCGGATAAGGCTCTTCGTGGAGTGTGCTCAGGGCTGAGACACTACGAAGGGGTGCTTATAGAAGTACATCATGTAGAGGACTTGGACGAAGGAGGGACTTCGAAATATGGTGGACAAAACCCTTCGTAAGAAGGTACTTCAAAGGTGAGGCTTCGAATTCAGGATGACTTGACGTTCTTCGGCCATGCATGGCTTCAGTACATGGACGGGCAAAGTTCGAGCATGGAGTAGCTATGAAACCATGGTGGTCCACTCCGGAGGTGATGGTGCAAAGACTCAAGGGCATTGACAGCTTCGACTAAAAACCGTCACTGTATCGAAGACAGACTTCGGGAGTAGCTGTAACACCCCAGAATTAAAAATAAAATAAAAATAAGGGAAATAAATTTTCTGGAATAAAAAGGAATTATTTAATTGAAGAAAAGGTTAAAAGAACCCAATTAAAGAAAAAAGGGAGAAATATTTAAAATTTGAAGCTAAAAAATTTATGATGGAACCTATGTGACAAGAAATATTTTTAGGATTTTTTACAAAATTTAGCAATATCACTTCAAGCTCTAAACAAATAAATTAATTTCTGGTATTATTTTAAACAGAAAATGTATTTTAAATCTTATTGGGCCGCCCCTCAAAATTCCCTAGGCCCAGCCTAGTCCAACCACCGACCTTCTGACGGGTGGACCCACCCTGTCGGCACACCTCGCCCTCTCTCCTCCGCGCGTGCGCGTCCGCCGGCCCCACCCGTCAGCCTTTAGCGCCGCGCCCCTTACCCACTACCAAGCCTGGCCCACATGTTGGCACCATTTTCCCCACCCACGCACCCGCCTCGCCTGGGACCCGCCCATTAGTCTCTAGCGCGCGCCTCAGCCACCGTCCACCTGGGCCCGCCTGTCGGCGCCGTTGGCATCGCATTCGACCGCTGACAGGTGGGGGCCACCTGTCAGGTCCATCTTCTTCGATGGAAGGGGATCCCCCTTCCATCCCCCGATGCCCCCTTTCCGTTTATCGCCGCCGGCCACCGCGTTACGCAGATCGAGGCCAGGACCCCTCCCCCTCACACCGGCGGTCACTTTCCCATTTTCCCCACGCGCTTTCCGCCGCATTAGGTATGTTCCCGTGTGGATGCAAAAGCTCACTGGAGGGAAAGGAATCCCCTCAGATTTCCTCGGTTGGCTTGCCATCCTGGACTCTGGTGACCCCTTTAATAGGCCACCACCCTACACCGCCAGAGCCCAAGTCCACGCAATCCCGAAGGCCGCCACCCCTTTTTTTGGTTTTCCCTTTGCTCCCACTCCGGCACGCCCTCGCCGGCGACTCGAGCCGCCGCTGCCCTCCCCGACGCCACTGTCGGGACCGCCGTCACTCACCATTTTAATTCTGGAAAATTTGTCTTTTTATTCTCTACACTTATATGCAATAAAAATAGTATGTTTATTTTGCCCATTTTATTCTTATTAAATAATAAAGTAAAAACCCTTTTAGGATAAATGACTATTTCATATAGTAAAAATCCAGAACTCCCTGAAAATATCTTAAAAATTCATATATTAATTTAGAGGACATAATGACTCCATTTCACTATTTTTAATGCAATAAAAATGGTAGGGTTATTTTGTACACTTTTATTCACCATTAAATAGGAAAGTAAAGACCCCTTAGGGTAAAATGCTTAATACAATTTATAAATTTCAGAAACCTCTTTAAAAACTAATCTTACATATTTAGGTAGTAATTTCATAGAATTTAAGGCTTTATTACCTATAAATAACACAACCAAAACATGTATGTTGTATTGGTGGTTTTGGATTGTTTATTGAATGTGTTGTTTATTTCTTTTCGTATCGGAAGACTACGACGCCGTCGACGATCCGGAGTCTTACCTCGAGGTTCCACCTTCACCGTTTGCGGATCAAGGCAAGTCACAACCCCCATTTTGATAATAATTGAGCCCATGTTTTAATAAGTTATCGCTATAACTCATAGGATAATATTGCATTAGTCTAATATCAAGCCCTACATTATATTTATTAGATCCCCGTCCTTGTGTGTAAACCCAAGCCATGCTTATCGAGCCTTAACTCCTTGTCACTCTACAATATTATATTAGCTAGTGTCCAAGGTACCGACACAACTGCTATAGGATAAAAGAATGAGTCGTAGATAGATGGATTCTACTATATGATTTTTCCCGTTATTCTCGTCTCTGGATTCTGTTGGAGTTGGCTATGTTATAAGTATGGTGGGTTCCGGGTGCCAGCTCAGGAATTGGTTGGTCGCACCTAGGGCACTATAAGGACCGGTCTGCGGGATCTGTTACAAAGAACTTCCGTACTAACCACAAGTCTAGTGGGTAAGTCCTAACTGGAGGTATGAATCGTACCAACTTGGAACACCATAGTGGAGGGGGCAAGGGGCAACCTGCGGGTGACTTTTACCGACATGGCTCAAGGGGGGTATGGTGTGGCCCAAAGTGACTGGGAAACCATATGAAACCTATAAGAGGGTGTTACCGAATTGGTGCGTTACATGCTGAAGGTTTTGGCACGAGCTTCTCGTGACAAGAGTCATTTAACACACTGCGGTGTGCGGGAAATGAGTGCCTTGTGGGTACAGTAGTACACCTCTGATCAAAGTTTAAATCTTTTCGAAAAGTCGAGCTCGCGGTCAAGGGCGGGTTGTGTGACCTCTCGCAGTTAGATTACTATTATGTGAATGTATGTGTTATTCATGGCATGTAAGGACTGTTGAGCGAGGGTGGGCTGACAGTACCCCTCAAGTTAGAAGATGATGCATGAACTCCTATTTACTTTTCTGCAATAATAACTTGATAACATTAATTGCTTTACAAATATGCTTTTCCGAAAAAGTAAGCCACTACCTTCGTTGTTATTACCTTGCATTATAATTGCATTAGGTGGCTTGCTGAGTACGATTGTACTCACCCCCGTTAACTTACACCACCAGAGGCGGTCTACTACGAGGAGGCTGACGGTCTGGAGTAGCGACCCAGTCAAGGCACGAGATTGGAGGAAGATGTTCATCTAGAGGATTTATTTTATTAATTTCTCTTTCATTTAACTCTTCTGTAATAATATGGTCTATGAACCTTGATTGATTGGCGTATTGTACGCAGTCGTGTGATGAACATCTTGTCTTTATTGATTTTCTATGGAATTTCAATAAATTCCTGGTTTTATTAAATCGGGGCGTTACAGTAGCGAAGGCCTACGAGTTCGAAGCCGACTATCGAAGTCACCGCAACACTTCATGTGTGAAGGGGGCTCCGAAGATTCCAGTCTGCAAAGCTGACACCAAAAGGAGCTTCCAATAAAGTAGACTACCATATGTACCCTCATGACTGCTAGAGGCAGTAAAGTTGTAAACCCTAGGGTTATAGTAGTCTATTCGCAGGTCAGAGTAGCACCTATAAAATGAGAGGCCGACTGAGGTCTAGGGTAACATGGTGCACTTCACTTTTATAATCTCCTGTACTCACTGTAGCTTTGGGCCATCCGCCATGAGTAGTTCTCCGAGTCTATGAGTTTTGTGTTCCCCGTTCTTCCAATGAAATTTCTATTCTGTTTTTCATTAATTGCATGAACTTGTATCTGTTTTATTCGCACTGTCTGAGTTGAGTTTTCTGCATTTCATTTCATTCTGTGCAAACCAGAGTTCTTACTCGGTGTTCTTCTCAACGAAGTGTCTTGTCTCACATGCGTGTGATTTCTGTGAGTGATTTTGGTGTATGTTCGCTCTGTATAAATCGAAGGTTAGTCCTCATTGATTACTAGCAAAGCACTTTGTGAAGTGTGCGTTCAAAGCCTATTTTTTCTCGTAGCCGATGTACTCCTTGCGGTGAGTTTTCCTTGCTCCTGTTTATAGCACTTTGAAGTGCGAAGCCTAGTACCTGTTATTAGTGCAGAGCATCTGAGAGTGTGTTCAGAGTGTGTTCAATACCTCCGAACCAGATACTTCGAAGGGTGTGTTCGAAGTCTGTTCAGCAGTAGAAAAATTTTAAAAGCTCCCATTCACCCCCATTCTGGTCTCCTGTTTCGGTCCAACAAAATGTAACATAGCTTATCTCATATAAAAATTTGGTATTTTTTCGGTCATCTTACTGTTTTTAATTTATTAAGTGTTTCTAGGATTTATATTGAAATATGTTAAATTTGAACTACGAGTGTATGAAATAATGAATAGGAAAATTCTATTCATATTTTTAGTATATTTTTAGGTTGTACCCACTAAATTATATTTTAGAATTAATTGTGTTTTTATGAGTTAAATTGAAAAAATCCAATGGTACATACGTGTATCCTATTTTAAAATTTAAGAAGTTGGGCGACAGTGGATTTTGCAGGGGATGCTAACAGCACATATTTTCATAAAATTGCTAATGGTAGGAAAAGGAAATCATGTATTCTTTCCTTGGAAGAGGAAGGGTTGTTAATTTCCGATAAGGATGCTCTTTCTCAGCACATTTACTCGTTTTATAAAAATTTGTTCGGCTCTGAGATTGATTATTCCTGTCATCTGGATGCTTCCATGTGGCATAATAGGAGAAGGTTGACCTTGGAGGATAGAGATCGCCTGTCTAACTCTTTCTCTTTCGAGGAGCTCAATTTAGCTCTCAAATCGTTGAAGTCTAACACAACTCCTAGTCCCGATGGGTTATCGGTAAACTTCTATAAAGCATTTTGGCCTAATATCAGAGGTTATCTGAAAGAAATTCTAGATAAATTATTTGAGGGGGATTTAAACCTAGCGAGAATCAATTATGGGGTGTTGGTTTTGCTTCCTAAAATAAGAGATGCGAATAATATTAGGCAATTTAGACCGATTTGTTTGTTAAATGTGTGCTATAAAATTGTAACTAAGGTTCTAACTAACAGACTTGCCAGAGTTGCCGGGGACATTACTGATTATAGACAAGCTGTGTTTATCCCCAGGAGAAATATTATGGAGGGGGTAGTCTCTATTCATGAAATTATTCATGAGCTCAAGTGTAGAAATAAATCAGTGGTGATCTTGAAATTGGACTTCGAAAAGGCTCACGACAAAGTTAGATGGTGGTGTTTGTACGATGTTCTTCAAAGAAAAGGTTTTGATGAAAAGTGGATTAGTTGGATTGGGAAAGTAGTGGAAGGAGGAAGAGTGTCCATTAACATTAATGGTGAAATTGGGGGGTTCTTTCGGACTTACAAGGGGGTGAGGCAGGGGGATCCGCTCTCCCCTCTTCTGTTTAACCTTGTGGGGGGTGTTCTTTCTGAGATGCTAGTCAGAGCTAGTGAAAATGGTCACCTGAGGGGGTTGGTTCCCCATCTGGTTGAGGGGGGAATGACACACTTGCAATATGCTGATGACACGGTTCTTTTCATGGAATATAGTGAAGATAATTTGTCCACTATGAAGTTCCTTCTGTTCTGTTATGAAATGATCTCGGGTATGAAAATTAATTACCAGAAAAGTGAGGTTTTTGGTGTAGGACTGTCGCATGAGGAAAGTTCGAGGGCAGTGGATATTTTTAACTACAAATTGGGGGTTTGGCCAATGATGATGAGGACATCACTTCACATGATACACACATGCACCACCATGATACACACATGCACCAACATGATACACACCTGCACCACCATGATACACACATGCACCAACATGATACACACATGCACCATCAACCTACAATTCAATTACAGGTTAATTCTTTCCTTAGCAACTATGTTAATATTTGTTTGGATGGGATGCTACTGAATACTAGTGATATTTTGTTGCTTAGGAACATGGGAGATGGAATAGGAGAGTTGGAGTTGAAGACGGAGTCGCACGGATGATTTGAAGTCAAGAATTCGCTGGTTCGGGCTACATCAACCACCATGCACCAAAATGGGCATAACTTCCTCATACGAAGTCCGATTGACACGTTCTTGGACTTTTTGGAAAGATAAGGAGTAGACGGATCGTTTGGCGTTCGTTTCACCTCTTTTGGAGTCTCGAGTCGTCCTGTGTGATTGAAACAGTCCTGCGTGACAGAACTGGGCCGAGTTAGACCTTGTACTGAGTTGGAGGCCGTGTTGGCCCATAGTCCGAGTCGTTTGCGCCTCCTACAGGCTGCCCACGCCCTATATAACTCACACCAGCCGCCATTAGGGTTAGGTTTTGCTTTGTTTGCATCTACACTTGTGTGTTTAGATCCCGCTCCTGCACCGGACCGATTGGCTGCTGCATCAGCGTTTGTGAAACCTCTCCTCATCATAGTTCATCTGTGATTTGGCATTCGACTTGTATCTTCCTGTTCTTGCTTGTGTTCTTGGGTTCGCTTGCAGGAACTAGCCTTCGTGGCGAGGTCAATCGTGCCCTGCGTGGTTGATAACCAATGGAGACAGTGGTGTAGCGATTGCAAGGTTTTGATCCGCCGGACCAGAGCCTTGGATCGTCAACGTCGAGATTCTCCACCAATCCAAGTTATCATTACCTAGCGGAAGATCGGGACCAATCCCCCATTAAATGATCTATCTAGGTATGTGTTGGCGTAAAAGATTACGCTAACAGGTTTCTAGAAGTTAGAAACTAACAAACGAAGTGTTTGTGAAGTAAACTATTTCGAGCCTCCGAAGTGGATAATAACTCAAAACAGTTCGAAGATGTGTATTGAATAACTTGATATCTGATCCCGTTCGAAGATGTGTATTGAATAACTTGATATCTGATCCCTATTACAGGGTGAAACCGGGGGTATTTATAGGCCCAAACATTAAGGAAAAGACCCTTTTACCCCTTTGTTACAACTGACATAGTGGAAACTATTCGGTACCCTTAATAGGGCTAAAACGGTAAAAGACTAATCTAATCAGAAAGAAGATAAGTCTTCCATCCTAGCTGGCAAAGAAGCTCTCTGAAGAGTTCATGTTCGAAGATATACTTCGAACTAGTGTTCGCCTTCATCCTTCGAACTTGATCCAAAGTACTCCCGGAGCTAGATGCTCTAAACCTTTTATTCAATCATCTGTCTTTGTCTTGTCATAACAATAGCCCTGAAGATGGAGTATTTTCCCCCAACAGTAGCCCCTCGAATACGCTTCTCCGCTAGATCTGTAACGTTAGGAAAGCAGTATACGCAAGAAAAATAATCATGCGCAAAGGTTAACAAATTTAGTCAACCTCCAAAATATGCGGAGATTCAAGCTTCGAATCGACTTCTAAGAAAATTATATCCGAACTATTTTTAAAATTAACTTAATAAGTTCGAAAGCTTTCTTAGGCTTAGAAGAAATAGCCTTTAACTTTTTTTCTTTCAGCGGAAGTTACGCGATGTGTTAACTTCGCAAAGGGTAACGGTTAAGAATGCGAAACGGCAAACGTAAACGGTAAATAATCGTGGGCCTGGGCTATAAATAGGGGACCCAGACCCTTCCCGAATACCCTTCTCACCGCTTTTGTGTAATCAAGCCCTAGCCTCCAAATTCCCATTCTAGCAATCCGTCTGATCTTATGGCGAAGACAAGCTTCAAGATCCCTGGAGCGGCTTCAACCCTTGCCCGACAGCAGGCTGCGGTAGCAGCGGTGGTAGCAGCGTCAGCGACGACGACTCCGATGACAGCAGTAGCAGCTCTAGTGGCGGCACCAGGAAGAAATCCCCAAAATGTTGGTCCTCATGAACTCCTCCCAGCATCCTCGAAGTACCCAGACCAGTCTTATCAACTGGGCCGTCAACCTGCAAGAGGGAGTCGCTCGCCGCAGCAATAGAAGGAAAGATTAGCTCGGAGATCGTAATCCGCAAACCTGGAAGGGAGGCCATCCCTTCGCCAAGGCCCGGAGAAGTGGTAGTCTTCGAAGCCTTCTTCGAAGCAGGATTAGGGCTTCCGGCAGTCGGCTTCCTGTCGGAGGTATTGGATCTATTCCACGTCACCCTTCCTCAACTTTCTCCGAATGCAGTAGCACGCCATGCCATCTTTGAATGGGTGTTGCGAGCCGAAGGTTGCGAAGGAAGAGCTGAGATCTTCGCAGCACTGCATAGAGCTTCTTGCCAACCCAAGACCTTCGTAGGCCCCGGAGGTGAAAAGATGGTGGTGGCCTTCAGAAGCATCAACTTCCGGCTTCGGGATGAGTACGCTCTAAGATTTCCAGTGAAGGCTATCAATGCCAGATGGTACACAGACTGGATCCTCAGGTGGTTTTATGCCAAAGTTGGGGCAAGCAGCCGTCTGGCCGGACCCTTGCAAGACATCAACTTCCGAAGGGAAGCCCTGGTTCACCCAGATCCTGGCCAGCTCGAAGCTCGCCTCAGCCTGCTTCAAAGAATTAGTCGCCGCCTGAGCATGCGGGACTTAGCGGAGGAATTCATCGGACTTCAGATTCCTCCTTTGATGGCCAACTGGCCTATTACCTTCGAAGAAGATCAGGAGGGCGGCCTCCGAAAGATCTCTTCGAACTCGAGCCCTGTAGGTGACTTCGAAAACAACATGTTTCATATATATTCGTTTAATGAAATGACTAATGCCAACTTATCTTTCAGCTTCTCTGACTCCCATGACTTCAGAGCAAATTGTTCGGGCTTCAGAGAAAATCTTGGGAGTTCCGACTCCAGCCGAGAAGGAATGGAGAGTGAAGTTAGTGGGTACTTGGGAGCGATTCAACCGAGTATGGGGGGTACTCAGAATTGCTCCCCCTCCTCTTCCGGATTGGGTGCCTTCAGAACAAGGGCCGAAGAAGAGGAAGGCGGAAGCCGTAACTTCGACTTCTGTTAAGACTCCGTCCAAGAAGTTAGCCCAAAAGCCAAAGAACGTGGCGCCTTCAAGTCCGGTGGCTTCAGTCTCAGATTCCTCTGAGGACGAAGGAAGACTCCTTGTTAGCTTGATTGACGAGGATGAAAACCGGGCGGACGCAAACACTGGTGTTGATGCAAACACACCAAATGTTCCAAGTAGCTCCGGGCAAGCTGGGACTTTGGCTGCCCGGCCAGACTTGCCGCGCGAAGAAGCCCCTATGACTGAAGGCGGAGTCGAAGTTGCAGCTGAGCCAACTCCGATTCCGGACGAAGCGACGACTGTAGCTCCCGAAGAGGCTCCGACAGTCGAACCTTCGGTTCTAAACTATGAGTCCGACGAAGACTTCGGGGTAGCTTTTAACCCTCCAAGCAGCTCGATGCTCACCCGTCGACAAGACTTCGGAGGTAAACTTTGCTCAATCCCTTTGTTCCTTTTCCCAGCAAAATTAGGCAATATATAATACCTTTGTCTCGGCAGGGTCCGCTCCTATGGAAGTGGTTCCTCCTGACGATATGGTTCCTGGGACCTCAACCTCCCCAACGCCGATTCCAAAAGTCGCACGCATGGGACCTGGAAAAGGTAAAGGCAAAATGGACCCCTTCCCTGCTCCAAATTCGGGATTAACTCCGTCTGAATCAACAGACGGGGGTCAATCTACGGAGGGGGGCCATTCTACGGAGGTCTCTGAAGATGAGGCGCAGCGCTCAGACCCCTCGCCGAACGAAGACGATCAAAGGGCCTTGTCCATGCTCCCTCTCCTAGCTCCTTTCTTTGAGCGAAGGACCGGACTTCGGGCCCTGCTCGAGCCTTTGGACCGGGCCAACCGCGAAGTTGGGGAAATGGACTTGGTGGCCATCCTGAGCGAAGCTGAGGGTTCGGAGCTCAACGCCGCCTTGGAGCGTGCAACGTACCAGGTACGAAGTATCTGCAAAATGAAATTAATCCCACCTACAAATAATTTCTCACCTTGCTTTTTCCTCTTTGCAGCAAATAGTTTTGGCCCAAGCTGCGGCTATCTTGAACGAGCGTGGAAGCCTTCGCCTTCAGGAGGAAATTACTGCTCTCCAAAGGAATCTTAACATCTCCGAAGGTCGGGTTTCCCACTTAGACGAAATGGTTTCAGCAGTGCAGAGGGCCAGACAAAACTTGGAAGCTGTGAATAAAGAGCTCGAAGCAGAACAAATTGTGCTTCGGGCAGAGATAGAAAAGATGCGGGCAGAGCACGCTACGGCGGGGGCTGAGCTAGTCAAGCTCCAAGAAGAAAAGACTAAAGCTATAGAGGAGGCTAGCAACTTTCTTAGCCAGAAGAGTTCTCTAGCTAGGGAGGCAGCTAGGCTCTCCTCTGTAGTGGATGAGCTGACTTCATCAAAGGATGCTTTAATTGAAGATAAGCTGAAATCAGAGAAGGTAGCTGCGGAGGTCATGAACCATCTCCTAAGTGTTCTGGAGTACTTCGATACTACTGGGACACTACCTTCGAATGACAACGTCCCCCTGTTGCGAATGCTAAAAATGATCCAAGGAGCTGCGAAGGAGATGAAGACAGCAGGCATTCGGTACGGAGAGATCTCTGGCCAAGTGGCTGCTCTCGGAGTACTTCGCTACTACGAAGATCTAGGATTATCTATAACGCCAGACTCAGGGGCGGCTCCCATTACCTTCGATGAAAACCAGCTTCTTAATCCTTCTGAAGACGTGGCCGCAACTTGGCAAGCCTTCCAAGCTTCGTGGAGAGTCGAAGGTCGCACTGCGATCAAGGCTTGGATCGATGAAGGGCAACACCAGAAGCAAGCTCGGTCTCAGGCCTCGAGCAGCCAGCCTCCGCCGAACCCGCAGGTCTAGCTTTGTTTTAGGATCCCGACTATGTAAAAACTTATGCTTTCATACATTATGAATGAAAATTTACTTATCATGTTTTTAGGCTTCTCAACCCCGTATGGGTGATGTCGAAGTGTTAAACGTTACCAAAGAACTCCGCCTGCTATGGGCTACCTTCGATCTTTTAAAACTTCATAAATGACCTCGATTTTTGATTCCTCGAGATAGTTCTGGTGCAATTGCGCCCGAAATGTGTAAAGATATATTATCTTATATTAAGAAGGAAGAAGAGGTTAACTTGGAAACTTCGTCTTCTGAAGATATTGCATGGTCCGAGGATGAAGGTATTGCTGAAGCTCAGGGGAAAAAACCTGAAGAACTTCGAAGCTAGGAAAGGAGCCCCGAACGACTTCGAACTTGGGCCGAACTTCAACAAGAACAGAAAGATTTTAGAGCTTCGAAGGGAGGTAGAAGAGTTAAACGCAAAGTTGTTAGAACTCCCGGCTCTGGAACTAGTCGTTCCGAGTTTAGTGGTAACTCTAGAGATCGAAGGGGTCTTCGATTTCTTCTTGGCATAGACACCAATTTTTCATAATGTAATTGTAATTTGTTCGGATAATAAATATTGATTTTTAAAATTGTCTCCCTACTTCCCAGCCCCTCTTTGGGCGTAAGCAACTTCGAACTATAGTCAAAGATGGTTAGGCGCAAAGAAAAACTTAGGAGCACAATTTTGGAGGCTCAGAGCCCCTCAGCAATTTAAAGATTGATTAAAATCTTATAAAGTGTCTTGGACTACTTGAAGTTTGAAAACTGGTAACTTAGTACCTTTTGTTTTGAAAGAAGTCACTTCGGACAACTTTCCGGACACTCCCAAACGATTGGTCACTTTGGACTCTTTTCACAGATATTCGAAGCTTATCAGCTCAAACTCTATTTTATTTTGGCCTCCTTCGGCTCTTTTTGCGAATGCTATCAAACCAGTGGTTTGGAATTCGCAGTGGTCTCCTTGGACCCTTTTTACGGATGCTTTCAAGCCGAAGCTTGGAATCCGCATTATTTGGTCTCCTTCTACTCTTTTTACGGATGCTTTCAAGCCGGTGGCTTGGAATCCATTTTTCAGTGACTTTTCCACCTCGTCGGAAGCTTCGAACTAGTGGTCCGAAGTCCGAAAAAATGATTCAAATTAATGACACTTCCCTCCCAGCCAACTTCGTTCTTCCAGTGCGTCCACTAGAAGCAGGAAGTGTTGGGGGGTAGGCATTATCTGAACCATGAACTTTATTCATTCAGAAGGTGTTTACAAATGATTACAAAGAGCCCCTATGCGAAATATCGCTTTAAGTGCTCCGCATGCCATGTATGCGTTAGCTCTTCACCTTCTAAAGTAGCTAACTTGAAAGAACCAGGGCGTCCTGAACGGAGAATTATATATGGACCTTCCCACTTATTCCCTAGTTTTCCTGGTGCTATAACACTTCGCGCAACAAGATGACTCGGCTTAAGTTCGTTAAGCTTGACCTTCGGATCAAACCAAGTCTTCGTATGCTGATGATACTTTGATAAATTGGCGACAGCTCGAAGTCTTGTTTCTTCTGTTAAATCAAGTGAAGTTTGTCTTTCTGCTTCTATTTCTGGTTCGGTGCTACGAAGGGATCCTCCTTTAAGCTCCGTTGGCGTCATAGCTTCGTCTCCGAATAATAGTCTGAAAGGAGTGAAACCCGTAGACCTTGTCTGAGTTGTCCGAATGGACCATAGAATTTTCGGGAGCTCTTCAGTCCACAATCCTTTTGCCAATCCCACTATTCTTAGATTTAGCCCTGACAAGATATTACCATTGGCTGTCTCCACAACTCCATTAGACTGAGGATGTCGCACTGCAGCAAAGCATAATTGGATGCCTAGATCTTCACAAAATTTCGTGAAGAGTTCTGCATCGAATTGTGTTCCATTGTCAACTGTCAGCTGCCGAGACACTCCGAACCGGCATATGATATTTTTCCAGAAATTTTTTGTACATTATTCGAAGTGATAGCTGTTAGGGGCTCTACTTCGACCCACTTTTAAAAGTACTCAATTGCTACCACTGCGAATTTCAAATTTCCTTTTGCTACTAGGAATGGGCCAATAAGATCCATTCCCCATCTGGCCATGGGCCATACTGGAGCAATGACTTGAAGAGCTGTTGGCGGGCGATGAATTCTTCGTCCCATCCACTGACAACCTTAGCAGGTGCGGACTAAGTTCTCCGCATCAGCTACTATTGTAGGCCAATAAAGCCCCTGGCGAAGTGTTTTTCCTGCCAAAGCTCGAGGGGCCAGATGGCTACCACAAAGTCCTTCGTGAATTTCTCGAAGAATTTCTTGACCTTCGGGTTGAGATATACATCGGAGTAGAGGGGAACATACTCCGACCTTGTACAAAATACCGTTGATTATATGATAATTTCGAATTCTAAGCTTCAACCTCGAAAGTTGTGGCCCTTCAGACAAATTTGCTTCTCCTAGCAATAATTCCATAATTGAACTTCGCCAATCTGTACTTAGAATGCAAAGGACTTCCGCAGAAGGGATCTGTGGCACCGAAGGTGTACTGAGTTCTTCGTAAAACGCCTCTTCTGGAATGTCCATAGCTCCGGCTGCAGCTTTCGCCAAGATATCAGCTTGCGCATTTTCTGCTCTGGGTATACTTCGAATGGAAATCCCTTTAAATGTTGTTTCAATCTTACAGATCTCCTCTAAATATTTTGCAAGCTGTGGATGCCGAACTTGAAAACTCTTGTCTACGTGCCCTGCTACAATTTGAGAATCTGTCTTAATAACAACCCTTGTAGCCCCTAAAGCACGTGCCTTTCGAAGTCCTAGCAAAATTTCTTCATACTCCGATGTATTATTTGTAGACTTAAAGTTGAGTCTTGCGGAGTACATTGCCTTTTGTTGGACCGAAAACGGTGACCAGAGGGGGGGGGGTGAATGGGAGCTTTTAAAATTTCAGGCTAAAAACAACCTTCTGTTTTAGTTCTATCTTCTGCGGAACAGGCTTCGAACACTACCTTCGAAGTTCTGGTTCGGAGGTGCTTTGACAACTCCGAACACAGGCTTCGCAGGAGAAAAAGTTCGAAGCCAAGAACACTTCGCTCCACTCACAACCCTCGAAAATCTACTCTGCTAAGTCAGTGCAGGCTCCGCACACAGGGTGCTTCGAGCAGGCTTCGCACTTCACCCTTCGCAAGAGTGGACAGTCCTCTGAGGACTTCGACCAAGTACTTGGCAGCAGCAACTTGTGCTGGGCTTCGTACACGAAGGTCTAAATGTACACTAACAGACTTCGCTAGGGACTTAGACACGATAAAAACACGGGCTTCGATCAGGGCTTCGCTAGTAAGCAGCGAGGTCTCACCTCCTGTTACACAGAGCGAACGCACACTGAAAAACACACTTCACACAAAACACACTTCGCCTAGACAGGCTTCGGTGCACTAAAACTAGCGAGGTATGCAAACAAGTTCAAGCAGAACGACAACACTGAAGCAGGGCTTCGCCGCTTGAACAGGGAACACAGAAAAGATTGAACTCTGGATGAATACAGAGAAGTGGTGGCTGGTACAGGAGCTCAACAGTAAATGCTCAAAGTGTTAAATGTTACCTACCGAGCCCCCATATTTATAGCCCACAGTTCACTCAAGTGAAATGACTACTTTACCCCTAGGGTTTACATTGGTTTTGTCTCTACAGAACTGAGGGGTACAAAAGGTAGTCAACTTTATTGGAGGCTTCTCTGTCAGCCTTTGCAGAGGGGACAGCGCCAGCTTTTTGCAGAGCAGACACTGTCAGACTTGCAGCCTTTGACCTTTCTGAAGCCCCCTTCGCACGCGAGGGGTGCGATAGCTTCGGTGAGAAGCCTTGAGCCAGACGGCCTTCGCTTCACCGAAGTCAGCCTTCCATACAGTGACGGTTTTGAGCCGAAGCCGTCAAAGCCCTTGGGCCTTCGCACCAACACCTCCGGAGTGGACCATCACGGCTTCGTAGTTTTCGCCCAGCTCGAACTCCGTCAGTCCGTGTACCGAAGCCATGCAGGCCGAAGTACCACAAGACAACCACACTCCGAAGCCCCACCTTCGGAGTACCACCCTTCAAAGTCCCTCCTTCGTCCAAGGCCTCCGCACGAAGCATTCCATGAGCACTTCGTCGCAGTGTCTCTCCCCGAGCACACTCCTCGACGAGCCTCACCCGGACCATGCCTTCGATGCACCTCGACTTCTGAGACCTTCGTCGGGTACTCTTCGAATGTCTCCCTCCGGAGCACACTTCGAACACCTTGCCTCCGCAGAGGACTTGATCCACCAAACTCCGAAGTCACTCCATTCGGAGTACCTTCGAAGTGCCTCACCTCCGAGGACTTTGTCTCGAAGTACCTTCAGCCGGAGCCACGCTCCGCACTCTCTGCCTTCACCTGGCGCACCTCGACCCAAGTACCGACCCAGACCCCTTCGCAGCCACCGTGACGGAGCTCCCCGCTCCCCTGGCATCAAGCCTCCCGCTTGACCCAGGTTCACCTGCCGCGAACCGTCCGTCGCCTCCGCAGTCACCTGCGTACCACAGACAAACAGACAAGTGTATCCAGTACTCCGGAGACCTCTCCGGGTTAGCAGCCTTCGGCACACACTCCGGTGTACCGCCCAAAGTACCGAGACCTTCGGTACAAACCCAGTCATTGTGTACTGTCGGACCCCTCCGACAGGCACACTCCGCTGCAACAGCCGCAGCAACCAAACCACCGAACCCTTCGGAGAAACCACCTCCGAACACCTTCGGAGGTCCAACCTCCGAACCCCCTTCGGAGGTACCCCTTCGAACCAGAGGTTAAAAGCCTATCAATCACTCATCACAAACACTGAAACCAACCCTTGGTTTCTCAATCTCCCCCTTGATGAGTTCATTGACAACCAAATTCAAGTTCAAGAAAATTAGAAAAATTTCAGCACACAAGTGACCATAAAAACTCAGAAACGAGCCAAATCATGTCACTTGACAAAAGAATTTTCCTCCCCCTTTATCAGATAAAAAACTCCCCCTGAGTTAATTTTCCCCCTTTGGCAACAAAGAACTGAGTTAATTTCCCCCCTTTGGCAACAAAGAACTCAACTTCCTCCCCCTTTGGCAATGCAAGCATCAAGGAGCATGTAAAAGATGCATTGCTTGGAAATGAGCAGAATTGCAAAGACATATAAAGCAAAAATATGCCAACAATAACACCAATGATCATAGGCTCAGCTCAAATTAACATTCTCTAAAAACATGATGAAGCATGTGATTTGATCATTTTTGAAATAAAAGCATCACCACTTAGTCAAGGAAACGAGACAAGTAAAAGCAGGGACTACGCAAAGCTAGTCAATTTCTACTCTAGACAGACAAGTCCAGTTCAAATGGAGCATGAAAAGCAAACTTGATGATCAATGAATTTTGTTGTTCTTTTCTTAGTGCCAGGGGTTATTTGTTTGTCCACCTTATACTTTCCAATCAGGCCAAGCCTAGGCATGAAAGCCATTAGAAGCTTAAAGCAATGATTTTGGCATACACTACACTATTCCAGTTCAGACCAATGTGCAATGGTAAGCAGTCTAGAATAGGGTAGTGCGACAAACAAACTCACCTGGATCTTTTAACTTGAAGCATGCAAATCATGGAATTTTTGATTTTAACTAAGTGAACCAATTGTTTGGCACTTTATGAATATCCATGAAGATGTAGAACAATTTTTCAAGTTGCAATTTTTAGCATCCAAAGAAATGTGTCTTGCTATCAAGCAGATAAAAGATAGCTAAAGCAGTCCTGCCTAAACATGCTAGATTTAAGACTAAGCAGTGAGCACGATTTGATTTTGAAAAGAAAACATCATGCACAAGAATGTTTCAGATAAATTAAAAAGAGCTGAGTTGTCATGATGTCATGGATTATAATCAGGCATATAAGTGCAAAAGATGTAAATGCAATTTCAACATATGATTAGCAAATGCCCATCCATCTAAAACTGCTCCCCCTCACAAAAATGCCGTAAGGGTGACAAATACCAAGTTCCCCACGCAAGTAAGCAAATCGAGAAGCATCGAGGGGTTTCGTGAAAATATCGGCTAGCTGGTGTTGGGTATCAACATATTGAAGTTCAATATCACCCTTCTCATTGTGATCTCTGAGAAAGTGATATCGCACATCAATGTGTTTGGTTCTGGAGTGCTGAACCGGGTTGTTTGCAATACAAATAGCACTAGTGTTATCACAGAAAAGTGGAACACTCTTATAATCTAACCCGAAATCCCGCAAAGTGGAAACCATCCACAAAATCTGAGAGCAACAGCTAGCTGCAGCAACATATTCGGCCTCAGCCATCGATTGTGCAACACTAGACTGTTTGCGGGAAGACCAGCAAACCAGAGATGTACCCAGAAAATGACAAGTACCAGAGGTACTCTTCCTATCAATCCTACACCTAGCAAAATCCGCATCGGAATAACCTCGAAGACATAAAGATGAAGATGTTGAATACCATATGCAAAATTCGAGGGTATGTTTGAGATACCTTAGGATGCGCTTGACCGCTTGGCGGTGCGAAGCTCGTGGTGAAGCCTGAAAACGAGCGCACAGACACACAGCGAAGTGTATATCCGGCCTCGTAGCAGTCAAGTAGAGGAGGGAGCCGATCATGCTTCGGAACTCCTTCTGATCTACGGCTTCTCCATCTTCGTCAGGATCCAATGCTACAGATGTAGCCATTGGAGTGGCGAGGGGCTTCGCATCGGACATGTCAAACTTCTTGAGCAGGTCCTTGGTGTACTTCATCTGGTGGACGAAGGTACCTTGTTTGCTTTGTTTGATTTGCAAACCAAGGAAAAAGGTGAGTTCACCCATCATGGAAATTTCGAATTCCCTCCTCATGGTATCTGCAAACTCGGCAACCAAAGCATGAGAAGAGCCACCAAAGATGATGTCATCCACATAAATCTGAACTAGGAGGAAATCTTTGCCATTCTTGAGAGTAAACAGGGTTTTATCAACAGAGCCCATCAAATACCCTCGCTCAAGCAGAAAAGACTTAAGTCTATCATACCAAGCCCGAGGGGCCTGCTTGAGTCCATAAAGAGCCTTATGAAGTTTAAGGACTTTATGTGGGTACTTGGAGTTTTCAAAACCAGGGGGTTGTTTTACATAAACATCTTCACCTATGAAGCCATTAAGAAAAGCACTTTTGACATCCATTTGATAGAGTTTGAATCCCCGGGATGTCGCAAAGGCAAGCAAAATCCTAATGGCCTCAAGGCGAGCAACAGGTGCAAAAGTTTCAGTAAAATCAATCCCTTCTAGTTGAGAAAAGCCCTGAGCTACAAGTCTAGCCTTGTTTCTAACTATAGTCCCATCCTCCCCTTGTTTATTTTTGAAAATCCATTTTGTTCCAATGAAATGAACATTTGGTGGAGGATCAACTAATGACCAGACTTGGTTTCTCTCAAAATTTTCAAGTTCTTCATGCATGGCATTGATCCAACTAGAATCAGAAAGTGCATCACTAACATCTAAGGGCTCGAAAGAAGCAACAAAAGCGGAATCAATGAAATGAGCATGAGAACGTGTTACCCTTTGATCAAGCTCACCAATGATCTGCTCGGGAGGGTGCATCCTTTGAACATGATGTGGAGCCTCGCGGCGGGATGCAGTCTCCCCCTCAACTTGTGCGTTGGAGTGATCCAAGATGACCGAAGTCGAGGTAGTTGCTTCGGGACCTCGTGCCGAAGTGGTTGAAGTGGGGTCAGCTTCGGGGGTTGATGTCGAGGGTATTAGGGGTTCATCCTTGAGTTCTCCGGGATCTTCGTCTTCGAAGATGGTTTGTTCCATGTCGTGTTCATTTGCCTGTTCAAATGCAGAACTAACAGAGGGGGTTGATTCATCAAAAGTCACATCACATGACTCGATGATAGTGTTAGTTTCCAAGTTATAAACACGATAAGAATGACCATGTGTAGTGTAACCCAAAAAGATCCCGTCAGAAGATCGCGACTCAAATTTATCCAAATTACCACGTTTTAGGATGAAGCAGCGACAGCCACAAACTCGAAGATGAGTAACCTTGGGCTGTCTTCCAAAACGTAGCTCATAAGATGTCAAATTTAAAATTGAGCGCAAGAAGATTCGGTTTGAGATTTAACAAGTAGTGTTCATGGCCTCAGCCCAGAATTTTCTAGGAGTCCTATGCTCATCAAGCATCGTCCTAGCCATCTCAACCAAAGTGCGGTTCTTCCTCTCAACAACACTGTT
This sequence comes from Zizania palustris, assembly GCA_019279435.1. NCBI lineage: Eukaryota > Viridiplantae > Streptophyta > Magnoliopsida > Poales > Poaceae > Zizania > Zizania palustris. Next base: position 70,210,627 of record JAAALK010000082.1, read on the forward strand.
CTGTTGAGGAACCCGCGGAGCAGAGAATTGATGTTCTATGCCATGCTCCATGCAAAAGTCAACAAAGAGACTGTTTTTGAACTCGGTGCCATTATCACTTCGAATGAATTTTAATGCACCAGGGAGTTCAGTAAAAAGTCTCAAAGCCAAGCTCCGAAAGTGTGAAAACACTTCATCCTTGCTGGCAAGAAAGAAGACCCAAGAGTAGCGAGAGAAATCATCGACAATTACTAATACATACCACTTGCCGCCTAAAGAACTAACCCAAGAAGGACCTACAGTGTCCATGTGGAGAAGTTCTCCGGGTTGTTCAGTCATTACTGTGGTGACTGGCGAATGCGAAGCAGCAATCATTTTTCCATGTCGACACGAAGCGCAAACTAAATTCTTCTCAAACTTGAGCTTGGGCAATCCTCGGATCAGGCCTAGGGCACTCAAACGAGCGAGCAACTCAAAGCTCATATGCCCTAGTATCCTATGCCACTTCCAAAGCTCAGAAGTCGAATGTGCAACAAGACAATGAGAAGAACCAGATGACTTTGAAAAATCAGCTCCAAAAACTCTCCCAATTCTAAAGATCTTACACACCATAACGCCATCAGAATTGAGCACTTGCGAAGTATCGCGATGGAATCGCACTTCGAAGCCCTCATCAAGCAACTGAGATACAGAAAGCAAATTGTATCCCAGGTTTTCAACCAAAGCAACATCTTTGAGAGTGAAATTAGAATTAATTCTTACCACACCTTTACCTTTCACTCTACTCCTTCGATTGTTTCCGAAGGTGATATGTTCCCTTTGCTTGGTTGTGGTGAGGCTGGAGAACCATGCTGCATCTCCGGTCATGTGGCGCGAACAACCGGAGTCCATGATCCACGTGCCCTCCAAGCCTCGATCTGTCGCCTACACATGATAAGAAAATCTCGATCGCTCAGTGCTGGGGTGAGTGAAAAAATGACGAGGCATCCAGCACTGAGTGACACGAGTAGTAGGCGCAGTAAAAGTAGACGGTCTACGCACAGGAAAATCGAAATGATGCAAAGTGCGAGGTCTACCTACATGCTGTGATCGAACAACATGTCGAGGTCTCCTACTCTGACGAGGTACAAAGCTACTCGCCCGGGGTCTACCACCATATGGAACATGGTGAACACCTCGAGGAGCAAAACCTCTCCGAGAACCACGAGGAGCCTCGAAAACAGGATGAGAGTAGAACTCAGACTCATGCATACCTAAAGATGGGTAATGCATGTCCTGGTAACTCATCGCCTGAGCGCGTCGCTCATCCTTGATGCGACGAAAATAGAACCCAACCAAATGACCCGCCCTCTGACAGTAGGAACAGTGAAAAACTCTCCTGGGGGCACTCTCATGGGTCACAGGAGCAACTCTCACAGGCTCCTTGGGCTTCTGCTGAGTGGTTATCTTGGGAGGATTTTTCTTGGCAGGAGGAGTGGTTTTCTTTTGATCTCGGGTAGGTTTCTTGGCTGGTGGAGTGTCTAACAGAGCTCTCTCTTTCTCTAGGGTAGTGGGAGAGGTAAAAATAGTTTTGTTTCCATTTTCTGAAGGAATCCTCTCAAAACCCAAACCTAGAGCTAACCCTGCTCTGTCAGCACACATCTTGGTCTTGGCCAAGAGCAAATTCATCCTACCCTTTCCCTCAGTGCATTTATTAACCATGGAAAGAAGGTATTCGTTTTCTGACATGAGGTTTTCAGCTCGCTCTCTAACAGTGCCTAGCTGGTCCTTAAGGGTAATGCAAGTGTCACAAACAGGCTGCACATCCTTAGAACTACCGGCCCTCTCCAATCTAGCCTCTAAATCATGAACATGTTTATCACATAAATTGATGCTCTCGCGCAATAAAGAACAGTTCATGCATTCAACATTATCATGAGGTCTAGAATCCACCACCAAAAGCTGCTTCTGTGCAGTCTCAAGCTCAGAAAGAGTTTGAGCATGTACAGAGCGCAACTGAGCAAGCTCACCCATGACAACAGAACAAGATTCACATTCAGCATCATTAAATTTAGACTTAAGCATGGCATACTCAGTAGAAACAGATTCTAGCCTAAGTCTAAGGTCTTTTCTTTCTCTAGCGGCTTGCACAAGCAATCTATCCTGACCAAGAACTACTTCATTCAGCTCATCTAATTTTATTAATAGCTGGTCAGATGATAGAGGTACCTCAGATGAGTCAAGCTCATCGCCGCTGTGATCGCTGTCGGCCATGAAGAAAAGGCCGGTGAAGTCTTGTCCCTTCTTGTCCTTCTTGTCCTCCTTCCTTGGGGACTCCTCCTCCTCAGAGCTCGACTCCTCAGTTGAGGAAGTGTCGATGTCGCTGAGAGCAGCAACAAATGCTCTGGAAGCGGCTTTGGCTACTCTCTTAGCCATCTTGTTGCGCTTGCCCTTCACAAAAGGTTTCCTCTCTTTCTTGTGGTATTTGGGGCGCTCACTCTCATCTCTCTTCTTGAGCTTAGGGCAATTGTTCTTAATATGAGAAGTGTCGCCACATTCAAAGCAACCACTAAAACCACTTCTCCTCTGATCCCGTCTTTCATGATGAAAACGGGTGAACCTTCTGGCAATGAGAGCAAGCTCATCATCATCCAGAGTGTCCACCTGCTCCTTTGTGACGGAGACCAGGGAGGACAAAGCAAAACCATCTGCAAGAACACAAGTACCACATGTGCTTGGTTCTGCAGCGGTGCCACGGCTAGTGCTAGAAACCAATGCCAATGGCTGTGGCAAAGAGCTTCTATGCACTGCAAGAGATGTCATGGCAATCTCTGTGGACTTCAGCTTGCTAAAGAGCTCATCACAGGTCAATGTGTCATAACCTGTGGACTCCTCAATGCTGGATATCTTTACTTCCCATATGCTACGGTCAAGAGCATAGAGAAGCTTGATAGCCCTATCATGATCATTGTAAGCAAGCGTCCCGTTGGATCGCAAGTTACTCACTATCGCATCAAAGCGAAAAAACATGGCATCTATAGATTCACCAGGTGCCTGCACAAACAGCTGATACTGTTGATTGTATGTGCTTTGGCGCCTGGCCTTAATCTGTGTAGAGCCCTCATGAAAAATAGTGAGTGTTGTCCAAATCTCCCCAGCAGTCCTAAGGTGCTGCACCCTATCAAACTCACTCCGGCTCAAACCAATGAACAATATATTTCTTGCCTTCGAGTTGGCATTATACTGATCATTCACTGTTTGAGAAGTGCGAGTCTCAGGGATGGAGTATTGTGAGTCCACAATCTCCCAAATTGAATTTCCTTGGCTCAACAAGTAAGCCTCCATGCGCACCTTCCAGTATGCAAAGTCAGTCCCATCGAACAGAGGAATTTTACTTGCTCTGTCCATGTCGCCAAAAGATAACAAAACCGGTTAAGGTCAACTGGTGATCTTAACCTGCTCTGATACCAATTGTTGGACCAAAAACGGCGACCAAGGGGGGTGAATGGGAGCTTTTAAAATTTCAGGCTAAAAACAGCCTTCTGTTTTAGTTCTATCTTCTGTGGAACAGGCTTCGAACACTATCTTCGAAGTTCTGGTTCGGAGGTGCTTTGACAACTCCGAACACAGGCTTCCCAGGAGCAAAAGTTCGAAGCCAAGAAGACTTCGCTCCACTCACAACCCTCGAAAATCTACTCTGCTAAGTCAGTGCAGGCTCCGCACACAGGGTGCTTCGAGCAGGCTTCGCACTTCACCCTTCGCAAGAGTGGACAGTCCTCTGAGGACTTCGACCAAGTACTTGGCAGCAGCAACTTGTGCTGGGCTTCGTACACGAAGGTCTAAATGTACACTAACAGACTTCGCTAGGGACTTAGACACGATAAAAACACGGGCTTCGATCAGGGCTTCGCTAGTAAGCAGCGAGGTCTCACCTCCTGTTACACAGAGCGAACGCACACTGAAAAACACACTTCGCACAAAACACACTTCGTCTAGACAGGCTTCGGTGCACTAAAACTAGCGAGGTATGCAAACAAGTTCAAGCAGAACGACAACACAGAAGCAGGGCTTCGCCGCTTGAACAAGGAACACAGAAAAGATTGAACTCTGGATGAATACAGAGAAGTGGTGGCTGGTACAGGATCTCAACAGTAAATGCTCAAAGTGTTAAATGTTACCTACCGAGCCCCCATATTTATAGCCCACAGTTCACTCAAGTGAAATGACTACTTTACCCCTAGGGTTTACATTGGTTTTGTCTCTACAGAACTGAGGGGTACAAAAGGTAGTCAACTTTATTGGAGGCTTCTCTGTCAGCCTTTGCAGAGGGGACAACGCCAGCTTTTTGCAGAGCAGACACTGTCAGACTTGCAGCCTTTGACCTTTCTGAAGCCCCCTTCGCACGCGAGGGGTGCGATAGCTTCGGTGAGAAGCCTTGAGCCAGATGGCCTTCGCTTCACCGAAGTCAGCCTTCGATACAGTGACGGTTTTGAGCCGAAGCCGTCAAAGCCCTTGGGCCTTCGCACCAACACCTCCGGAGTGGACCACCACGGCTTCGCAGCTTCCGCCCAGCTCGAACTCCGTCAGTCCGTGTACCGAAGCCATGCAGGCCAAAGTACCACAAGACAACCACACTCTGAAGCCCCACCTTCGGAGTACCACCCTTCGAAGTCCCTCCTTTGTCCAAGGCCTCCGCACGAAGCATTCCATGAGCACTTCGTCGCAGTTTCTCTCCTCGAGCACACTCCTCGACGAGCCTCACCCGGACCATGCCTTCGATGCACCTCGACTTCTGAGACCTTCGTCGGGTACTCTTCGAATGTCTCCCACCGGAGCACACTTCGAACGCCTTGCCTCCGCAGAGGACTTGATCCACCAAACTCCGAAGTCACTCCATTCGGAGTACCTTCGAAGTGCCTCACCTCCGAGGACTTTGTCTCGAAGTACCTTCAGCCGGAGCCACGCTCCGCACTCTCTGCCTTCACTTGGCGCACCTCGACCCAAGTACCGACCCAGACCCCTTCGCAGCCACCGTGACGGAGCTCCCCGCTCCCCTGGCATCAAGCCTCCCGCTTGACCCAGGTTCACCTGCCGCGAACCGTTCGTCGCCTCCGCAGTCACCTGCGCACCACAGACAAACAGACAAGTGTATCCAGTACTCCGGAGACCTCTCCGGGTTAGAAGCCTTCGACACACACTCCGGTGTACCGCCCAAAGTACCGAGACCTTCGGTACAGACCTAGTCATTGTGTACTGTCGGACCCCTCCGACAGGCACACTCCGCTGCAACAGCCGCAGCAACCAAACCACCGAACCCTTCGGTGAAACCACCTCCGAACACCTTCGGAGGTCCAACCTCCGAACCCCCTTCAGAGGTACCCCTTCAAACCAGAGGTTAAAAGCCTGTCAATCACTCATCACAAACACTGAAACCAACCCTTGGTTTCTCACCTTTTGCCCTGAAGGCAAAATTATCACTGCTCCGACGCCTGCTCCAGATGCTTGGAAAGCTCCATAGGAGTAAATGGTCCAAATTCCTTCACTTGGCTTCTCCGGAGCCCATGCTGCAGGGGAGTCCACTCTGCCACAAAGTCCGCCAACACTTGTGACTTAATTGTTGTCCTTGCCACGAAGGATATGCCGAAGGGTGCTAATTCAACGTCCCACTTCCCAATTCTTCCTGTGGAGTCCTTACTTCGGAGCATATCTCCTAAAGGATATGAAGTTGTTACAATTACATTGTGTGCCAAAAAATAATGCCTTAACTTCCTCGAAGCCATTATCAGAGCATAAGTGAACTTCTCAAGCTCGGAATATCTTGTTTTTGCTCCGGACAATGCTTCGGATACAAAATAGACTGGATTCTATACCAACTTTCCATTGAAATAAACCTCTCTAACAAGAACTACGCTGATAGCAGAGCCAGTAGCTGCAAGGTAAAGGAGTAGGGTTGCATCCGCAACAGGCACCGTGAGTATAGCGAGGTTACTGAGATAATTCTTAATATCATCGAAACTTTTTTGACACTCCGGTGTCCATGCAAAATCTTTGGACCCCTTTAATGCTTTGAAAATGGGCAAACTTCTCTCCGCGGACCTTGCCAAAAATTTGCTAAGTGCTGCAAGATGACCGGTCAGCTTTTGTACTTGCTTTAAATTCTCCAGGGGAGCCATCCTTTGCAACGCAGTTATCTGAGTGGGGCTAGCTTCGATTCCCCTGCTCGAAACTAAATACACTAACAATTTTCCAGCCTGAGCCCCGAAGATACATTTTTTGGGGTTAAGACGGATTACACATGCTCGAAGGCTATTAAATGTTTCTGCTAAGTCTAGGCTATGTTGGTGCTTTAGAGAACTCTTTATTACAATATCATCCATATAGGCCTCTACATTGCGACCTAATTGATGACTTAGAGCCTTAGCAATTAACCTCGAAAAAGTAGCCCCGACATTTCTCAAGCCAAAGGGCATTCTTACATAACAGAAGACTCCCGAAGGAGTTACAAAGCTTGTCTTGATTTCATCTTCGCGCTTTAGCCAGATTTGATGATAGCCGGAGTACGCGTCGAGGAAGCTTAATAACTTTGAACCAGCAGTAGAGTCAACCAATTGATCAATTCAAGGCATGGGGTAGGGGTCATGGGGGCATGCTTTATTCAAAGATGTAAAATCAATACACATGCGCCACTTCCCGGAAGATTTCTTCCTAACAAAGACTGGGTTGGCTAACCACTCCGTATGAGCCACTTCTCTGATAATCCCAGCCTTCAGCAGCTTTTCCACTTCGTCTTTGGCAAGGATAGCCCTCTCCGTAGACAGCTTCCGGAGTCCTTGCCGAACAGGCCGAGCCTTCGGGTTCACGAGTAAACTGTGTTCAATAATATCCCGACTGACTCCGGTGATGTCTTCATCAGACCAAGCAAAGACATCTAAATTCTCCTCAACTACTTTCTCTAACGAAGTAGCGACTTCTGGAGGCAAGTCCTTGCCAAATTGAAATGAATATTCCTTGCCATCTTTGACAATAACTTTCGTTGCAATCTCTCCTTCGGGGCTTGGCCTTGGGAAGGACTTCTTCGAAAATTCGCTCAGAGCAGAAAAAACCTCCAGGTTATCTTGCACGCTGTTCACCTGTCTCGGGTCAAGAGGAGGGCCATGACCATACTCCGCTCTTCGCGCAGTGGCCTGATCTCCGAAAATAGTGAGTACTCCCGCTTGTGTGGGCATCTTCATACACAGGTAATTATGATGCGCCACAGCTCCGAATTGATTCAACATGCCCCTTCCGAAGATAACATTGTATGCATATGGGGCATCCACAACATCAAAAATCACTTCCTCCGTCCTGGCCAATAGCCCCTCTCCGAAAGTAACTTCCAGGCCAATTTGGCCGAGGGCATCGAGAGGGGGTCCTGCGAAGCCTTGCAAAGGACGGTCTGCTGGGAGAAGATGCTTCCTGGAGATGCAGAGTTGATCAAAAGCTTGGACAAAGATAATATCTGTCGAACTCCCTCTGTCGATTAGCACTCTCCGGACCTCAGTCCCTGCTATGTCGGCAGTGATGACAAGTGGATCTACATGTGGAAACTTTATGCCAGCTGCATCATCTGTAGAAAAAGATATCGGCACATGGGACCATTCAGGCATAGCAGCTGCAGATGAAGAAGTTCCAATATGGCCCACCTCTCTGACATATTCTCTTCTCTGCCTCTTTGACATACTTCCAAGGGTACCTCCTCCGGAGATGGGGATAACTACTCTTTTCCCTCGATCTTGACCATCTTCCTACTTTGGAGGTGGCATAAGATTGACCACCGGAGGCCTTCTCGCAGGGTTGAAGTTCTCTATACGCGCCATAGCCTGGACAGGCTCCGGACGCACCTCGGTCGGAACTCGGTCAGTAGTGCCTCGACCTGAAGTTCTTTCCAGGTATTCGCCTCTCAAAGCGAGTATAGACTTACATGCATTAGTTGCGTGACTTCGATTCTCACCATGGACACAGCAAAAGAAGGCCTGGGCTTAGCCAGCCGACTTCCCTAGCGGCCTCCAGCTGCTGGTCTTGCTTCCTGAAGGCTGCAAATTCTTTGGGGCAAATTTCTGCGGGGGTGCAATGTTCAAGACTTCTGAACGAGGATGCTTTTGCCCCCGACGCCTGTCATGTTGAGCTTCGAAGCTGGGTGCCTGCGGCTGTGTTGAAGTTTTTACTTCCATCTTGACTTCTTGCAAGATTGACGGAGTTGCGACAGTTCTTCGAAGCCACCCCTCTTCTGACCTTGCATACTCTTCGAAATAAGACATCAACTGAGCAACAGAAGATATCTGCTTCCTGTGAAGTTTATCAAGGAGGCCCGCATGGGTAACTCCCTCTCGAGCTGCGTCAACTACAGAAGATGTAGTTAACCCTCGAATTTGCGACTTCGTATGAGCGAAGCGCTTGAAATATTGTCTTAAAGTCTCTCCGGGGAGCTGCTTCACCTGGAAAAGACTTCCTGTTGACATTGGGGGTATGAAGGTACCCTAAAAATTGCTTATGAACTTATTCCTCAATTGCTCCCATGTTCTGATTGACCCTGGCTTCAGAGACCAGAACCACCGCAGTGCCACTCCTTCAAGAGCTAGGGGAAAACATTTGGCCATAGTGTCTCGCACTCCCCCGCTTGCTTCAATTGCCAATGCATAAGAGCGGGGGAACTCCCCAGGATCTTCATCTCCGAAATATTTACAAAGCTTTGAAGTTTTGAACTTAGGGTCGAAGCATACTTTCTGCAACTCAGGATGCAGTGGAGATTCAGTGTTAAAGGAAGCATTCTCCGGGGCTTCAGGATAAGGAAGTTGATCGTCTTTAGGAACTTCGGGGATGATTGGGGTGGCTTGAGAGCGAAGCCTATCTGCAGCTTCTTGCCGCCACCTTGCTACTTCAGCCTGGAGACTGGCCATTTGAGCGGCTATATCGCCAAGACCATCTTCATCTCCTCCGAAAGGACCTTCCGGGTCTCGAGAAATATATGCATCAGTTCGAAGTGGAACTTGAGGTGGAAGAGGAACTCCGGTTGGCCGAAGTATGGATGGAGTTGGGGGGAAACTCTGTATGCTCGAGGAAGGGGAATCCCTTCCGGGGTCTGAGGTGGAGGAAAAGTCGAAGGTCCTCTGACCTCAACTGTGTTTGAAGATCTTGCTCCGGAGGTCCCCTAGGTCCGAGGGGACCTCCGAGTAGGACTACCACCTGAACTCTGCTTGGGAGACATGGTTTGAGAACTTAGTAGAGAACGAAGTTTTTTGGACTAGGTTCCCCACGGACGGCGCCAACTGTTGGCGTAAAAGATTACGCTAACAGGTTTCTAGAAGTTAGAAACTAACAAACGAAGTGTTTGCGAAGTAAACTATTCCGAGCCTCCGAAGTGGATAATAACTCAAAACAGTTCGAAGATGTGTATTGAATAACTTGATATCTGATCCCTATTACAGGGTGAAACGGGGGTATTTATAGGCCCAAACATTAAGGAAAAGACCCTTTTACCCCTCTGTTACAACCGACATAGTGGAAACTATTTGGTACCCTTAATAGGGCTAAAACGGTAAAAGACTAATCTAATCAGAAAGAAGATAAGTCTTCCATCCTAGCTGGCAAAGAAGCTCTCTGAAGAGTTCATGTTTGAAGATATACTTCGAACTAGCGTTCGCCTTCATCCTTCGAACTTGATCCAAAGTACTCCCGGAGCCAGATGCTCTAAACCTTTTATTCAATCATCTGTCTTTGTCTTGTCATAACAATAGCCCTGAAGATGGAGTATTTTCCCCCAACAGTATGCCTATCACCATGTCCAAACCTAAGAAGTCTGACTTCAGACGGCTTGTCTCCAAAATTGAAAAAAATCTTGCAACGTGGAAAGCCGCCAACCTATCCTTTGGGGGTAGATTAACGCTCATTAATGCCTATCTTAGTAGCATCCTCATGTACACTATGGGGGTATTCTGGTTGCCAGAAACAATCTGTAGAGAGATTGACTCGATTCGGTCTCGTTTCTTTTGGGAAGGATTGATCAATAAGAAAAAATATCATATGATCAAGTGGCAAGCTCTTTGTGCTCCAAAAATTATGGGGGGCATGGGCATCATTGACATTAGAGCTATGAATATAGCATTGTTGTGTAAATTGGTCTACAGCCTAGAAGGGGGACATCCTGGTTACTGCTGTGAGCTCATAAGGAAGAAATATAGGATGGAAAAAGGCTTTCTTCAAGCTGATATTCGGGGGGTCGTACTTTTTGAAAATCTTATTAAAGGTCGGAACTGGGTGAGGCTAAGCTGTGGCTTTGATGTTAAATCAGGAAACATGGCCTCATTTTGGCATGATGTGTGGGAGGGCGACGCCCCACTAAAAATAAAGTTTGATAGTCTCTTTGCTATAAGTGGTGTTGGTAATGCTACAGTGGCGAAAGGGGTGGGTTTGTGTTTGAACAATGAGATGTTAAGAAGAACGCTTAGGGGGTGTGAAGTTTCTGAGTGGAATAAGTTGAAACATCTTTGTGAGTCCCTGCTTTTTACTGAGGGCGATGATAAAATCAAATGGCTTCTAGATAAAAGGGCTTTTCCACCGGAGTGATGTACAAATATATTATTAATAGAGGGGTGGTGGATAAGGATGGGATGATGATTTGGAAATGTGGGATTCCTCTTAAAGTAAAATTTTATGCATGGCTAATGTTGAAAGGGAGGATTCAGGCTGGTGAAAGATTAAGGGATATGAAATGGAATGGGGATCCTAACTGTAGGTTTTGTTGTCAGTTGGAGACGGTGGATCATTTGATTTTAGAATGTTGTCCTTCTAAGTTTCTATGGATTTTTATTACACAATCTTTAGGTTGGGACCTACAGGTGTTGAGTAGGAGGGGTTTCTTTGATATGTTGGTTGGGTTTAGAGACACTAAAAAAAGTTTGATAGCTTCCCAAATTCTGGGGGCGAGGGCTTGAACTGTGTGGTTTCTTCGCAATGAATTTGTGTTCCAAGACAAAATTTACACTAACGTTTTTCATGTTTTGCACAAGCTGATCAATTTTCTCACCCAGTGGTTGCCACTGGTGTCAGCTCGTCTGAAGGAGGAGTCTTCAAGATGCCTCACATTGCTTCGTGCTCGGCTGCATCAGCTCATCCACGCCGAAAGGGATCAAATCCTTAGTATCCACCATGAAGATGTGTTCGTGATCAATGATTCGCTGGGCACGCAGTCGTCGTTTTTTAGTTCTGGATGTATCGCTCGCATGTCTCTGGTGTTTAGGTTGTGTTGGGTTATTTTTCAAAAAGCTTTATCCTGATTCTAGTCTTTTGGAGTGGATAGTTTTTGCTGTTTAGACTGTTCTGGGTAGTGGTATTGCCTTCTGGAGGTGTGCTCGGAAGCTGTCGACCTCGTCCGATGTAAAAACTTGGTGGTTATCTTCTCTTTGCTTTCTAATAAAGCAGGGCGCCTTCGTTGGTTGCCTTTTTCAAAAAAAAAGAAGTTTTTGAATTTCTAAAATAGTTGTATCTGGTTTAAAAAATTTATAATTTTTTTAAATTATAAAAATACTTGGATCCTATTTTAAAAAGGATCTCATCTTAAAAAGTTTTAGTGTCCTCAATGAAGAGCCCGATGAAAGAAAATGATATTTCAGTTCTTTACATCCTAAACAGCCTGAGCAAAATAAACAAATAAAAAGAGGGTTGGTAAAACAGTTATTTATGCTCCATTACTTCAAACTTCCTACAAAAAATGTGATTCCTGAACAAGATTGCACTACTACAAACTGTCACTGTAGTGGCGTTGGGCAAAACCACTGTAGTGGCGGGCCATTAGATGCCCGCCACTAGAGTTGCTGGTGCTGACGGCAGCACCAGCGCCCGCCACTATTGCTGGTAAAGTAGTGGCGGTCGGTGATGACGTCAGCCCGGACCGCCACTAATGTACCAATAGCAGTGGCGGGCGCTGGTGCTGCCCGCCGCTGCTAAGATGGCCGCCACTAAAGTAATGATGACATCACTTGCGACCGCCACTACTATTCTAGCTATAAATGCGCAGCGTCTTCCTCCCCGAGCTCTACTGGAGTTCGCATTTAATTTTGTCCGTACAATGGCGACAAAAATCTAGATAAAGAGGGGGGAGGCTTTGTTTTCGTTTCTTTTGAAGGATTTCATTCTAGGAGGTAAATCCATGCCGAATCTCACATTTATTTTGTATTTAATCATGTATACAATGAGTTATTAGCGTTTTTCTAATTTAGGGTTTGTGAATAGAAATTTTCAAATAATCTTCCATTTACGGTGTTACCTTCTCCCAAATGAACAAATATGACCCTCCTCACAATTATTCATCACTTGTATATTGATTTACGTCATTTTAATCTCTTTTTTAATTTGATTTATGATTATAGATCTAGAGTTATGTTGTTTGGAGAGAGAGAGAAACCAATATAGTTAATTTATTTAATAATTTTTTCTGCTTAATAAGTAGTTTTAATTAAAGCATTGAGGATTTTTAATTAATGTTGTTATGAGCGATAATAAATCAATATATTTTCAATTTGTAAATTACTAAAATTAACAATAATGATTTTATTAATATTTTTTCAAATAATATATGTTTTAGATGGAGCACAGGTCCTGGATGTACTCGTCCAACGACGGAGATGTGGTGGCATATTTTAACAGAGTAACTGAATTTACTGAAGCTGCCGCACAATATGCTTCCCATCAGAGTGAAGAGGCAATATATTGTCCTTGTAAAGTTTGTAAAAACGAAGCGATGTATCCGTGTTCTGATCGTGAAACCATACGATTTCACTTGTTGAAAAATGGTTTCGTGAAGAACTATTATATATGGACGAAACACGGTGAGATGGGCCAAAATCCTCCTGAAGATTCTGATGTGCCGCAAGATGCTCATCAACATAGAAGAGGTTGTGATCATACATCCGACATAACACATGATGATGTTGATCAACATGATGATGATGACGCCTTTGATGTGGAGGAACTGATGCGAAATGTTGCGCCTGAGGTGTTGTTGCAGAGAACTACAACCAAAGGATACGATAACTTTGAAGCACTTGACAAAGCATCAAAAAACCTTCTTTACGAGGAACGCCACGGATGCGATAAGCAGTATACTGTGTTGTACACAATTCTTGAGCTTATGAAACTGAAGGCCAGCAATGGATGGTCTGACACCAGTTTTTCAGATCTTTTACAACTCCTAAAAAAGGTTTTGCCAAAACCCAATGGTTTACCATCTGATACGTACCAAGCAAAGAAGATGATTTGTCCGTTGACTTTGGGCGTTCAGAAGATTCATGCATGCCCGAACCACTGTATCCTATATCGAAAAGAGTATGGATTGTTAGAGAGATGTCCGCAGTGCAACGCGAGTCGATACAAACGTCCAAATGACTGTGTGGAGGACTACAATGACCACCAGAAGAAGAATAATAAGAGGTTGCAGAAGAGGAATAAAAATGTTATTGAAGACCATCCTGGAAAAAAGATGGAGAGGAAAGTTCCGGCCTTAGTAATGTGGTACCTACCGGTGATTGATCGCTTGAAACGTATGTTCTCTAATCCTAGAGATGCTGAACTATTAATCTGGCATTTCGCTGGGCGAAAGAAGGACGGAAAACTTCGGCACCCTACGGATGCTAGGCAGTGGAAATCATTTGACTTGGCCCATCCAGATTTCTCGGACGATCCTAGAAATATCAGGATGGGACTTAGCACGGATGGAATGAATCCCTTCGGTGAGATGAGGAACCCACATAGTACGTGGCCAGTCTTTCTATGCTTGTTCAACATTCCATCATGGTTGTGCCATAAAAGAAAATACCTTATGCTCACTACTCTAATTTCTGGTCCAAAACAACCTGGCAATGACATTGATATCTTTCTAGAACCTTTGATGGAGGATATGAAACGTCTATGGGAACATGGTGTCTGTGTGTGGGATGAGCACAAGAAAGAGCACTTCAATCTAAGAGCCATAATCTTTTGCACCATAGCTGACAACCCAGGACGCATGTCCCTAACAGGACAGGTTAAAGGAAAGACAGCATGTGTAGTGTGTGTGGACCAGACAGAATCTATGCATCTTCCATCATTCGTTAAGACGATATATATGCGACACCGCAGATTTTTACCAAAAAACCACAAATATCGAAGAAATAGGAACCATTTCGACGGTACAATCGAGCTTGGACAGCCTCCACGAAATCGAGATGGCAAATTTCTATTCGAAATGGTAAAGAATATCAAAGTTGTTTTCAGAAAGAAGAGGAAGAAATCTGAAAAAATTTCAAAGGACGCTCCATTTAAAAAGCAGTCGATCTTCTTTAGATATTTGCCCTATTGGAAGGAGTTGGAGATTGGTCATGCTATCGATACAATGCACGTTGAGAAGAATGTCTTCGAAAGCACTATCGGTATTTTGTTAGACATACCGGGCAAATCAAAAGATGGACTCAAAGTACGAAGGGACCTTCAAACTCTCGGAATTAGACCCGAGCTTCACCCACAGGAAAGGGCCAATGGAAATTTTTTCCTTCCGGCTGCTAGCTATAACCTCACAATTGACGAGAAAAGATCAATCTGCAGGTGTCTACATGGAATTAGAGTTCCAACAGGATTCTCAACGAATATAAAGAATATTGTCTCCGTAGCAGATTTGAGGATGAGCGGCTACAACACTCATGATTGTCATGTTATGCTTGGGCTATTCCTCGCCATCGCAGTAAGAGGAGTCAAACATTCATTTCTGAAGATGGTGATAACACGCATGTGTCACTTCTTCAATGTCATATCAAAGAAGGTGATCGACACTGAAGTGTTAAATGAATTACGTAAACAAATGAGGGAGACTATGTGTCAGCTTGAGATGTGCTTTCCTCCTTCATATTTTGATATTATGGAGCACTATATGATACATATAGCAGACCAAATCTTTGTTCTCGGTCCAACGTACCTGCACAATATGTATGCGTACGAGCGTCTAATGGTTATCTTCAAGGGTTACGTACGAAATCGTGCTTATCCAGAGGGTTCCATGATAGAGGGCTACACGACTGAGGAAGTCATTGAGTGCTATGCATATTACATAAGAGATGGAAGACCAATAGGAGTTCCCGTGTCGCGGCACCATGGAAGACTCACCGGTAAAGGAACTAAAGGCAGGAAAATCATACGAGACAATAGTTATCAAAGAATAAGAGAATCACATTACAGTGTAATGCATCAGTTGGCGATTATGAGACCATATGTTGAACAACACCTACAAGAGCTTCGTGAAAAGAATGAAGATCACGATGAACAATGGATTATGAAAGAACACAAAATTTATTTCACATCATGGCTGAGGGATCTAAACCTTTCGATCGGAGAAACCGACGAAGAGATGATGATAAATAAATTGTCTTACGGTCCATTGAGCATGGTTAAAACATGGCAAGCGTATGACATCAATGGTTTCACATTCTATACCAAAGCAAAGGATCAAAGGAGTCAGCGCCAAAATAGTGGTGTCAGAGGAGAAGCAGAAGATAGCACTGGACAAAAGAATGCTTACTATGGATACATCGAAGAAATATGGGAACTTAACTACGGGAACTCTATAGAAATCCCTGTATTTAAGTGTCAGTGGGTGAGACATCCAGAAGGTGTGGAGGTGGATGATTACGGGTTTACGATAGTTGACCTTAATAAGGTGGCTTATAAAGATGACCCTTGGATACTCGCTCAATCCGTGGCACAAGTATTTTACATACTTGATCCTAAAGATGAGAAAAAATACATCGTTGCTCCAGGAAAACAAAGAATTGTTGGAGTTGATGGAGTCGAAGACGAAGAAGAATACAATCAGTTTGATGAGGTGCCGTTTTTCGTTGACATATCAAGGATCAATGTGGTTGAAGCAAAACTGTCATTTGGCAGTGTGATTCCTTATCTACGCACCAATGGCGATGGAAAATTAGTTCAAGGCTAGATCATTTATGTTTAGTTGTAAAATCAATTATGTCATTTATTATTAAAACATTTTCAAGATCAAATGAGGATTGAGTGTTGTGAATTATTTCATGTCTTGTAGTTCAAATTGAACTTTTTTGGACTTTGATCATAAAAACACACTTAATGAAATAAAAACAGTAAACTAAGGGAGAAAAAGTAAAGTGAGGCAGAATAATACCAATTTTTTAAATTTGATAAGTTATGATGTATTTTTATTGTTAAAAAAATCAAGTTCAAACTAGAATTTAATTATGAATAAAAAGTCATGAAAATTAGAATAGAAATGTAAAAAATATGTTTGGATGCTAGCAGCAAGGTTCGAACCTCAAACCGCCTGCAGGCAGCAAGGTTCGAACCTCGAACCGCATGGCACCAAAGCAACCCCCGCACCACTGCGCTACTTAGTCTTTCTCGACATTATTGGCAACGCATGCTAGATAACCCCACCAGAGGCAGTAGTGGCGGTCGCATGATGTCACCAGACCGCCACTGCTATCCGACATAGTAGTGGCGGGCTGGATGACGTCATCATGCCCGCCACTACTAAGACACCTATATATACTTTCCACTCCCGCCGTCCGAAAACCTAGTTTCATTTTCTAAACCCTAAACTCGCCCCCTCCTCCCGTCGCCGCCGTCGACGTCCCGGAGCACGTCGCCGCTGCCCTCCGCCCGTCGCCGCCTTCCTCGGAGCCCGTCGGCGCCGCCCGTCGTCGCCGCCATCCAGTCGATCAGTAAATGATTATTAACCTATATCTTTGGTCTTATTTTATTCGAGCTTAGGGTTAAAATGATGGAGGATTGTTATATTAATTTATGCGTGGTAATATAATTTAGTATAATATTACTAGTAGAATGCACTATAACAATAATGTTTTTTAATCTACTGTAAAAAATTTCTGAGAAAAAAATTTCCACTATAACAATAATTTTTTTTAATGTACTATAAAAAATTTCTGAGAAAAAAAATTTCCACTATAACAATAATGTTTTTTAATGTACTATAATATTACTAGCTTAGGGTTTTTTAATGTTATATCAATGTGACAAAAAAAATGCAGATGGCTCCTCCTAAGATTGAACCAACAAACAGTCGATCCTCAGACTCTACATCAAGTGGCGTGTGTGAGGTTTGCAAATGCGGTAAACATAAGGTACATGATGGTATAGTTTGCAGTTGTTTGGCGAAGAAAGTGATTCTCATAATGGACTCCGACTCGGAGGACGACTCGCGATCGCCGCAACCAGATAGGGTAAGTGTTGGGAAGAATGATGAGACAACCGGTGGTAGAGGGAAACATGCCGAGGCTAGCGGTGGAAAAGGGAAGCATGTAGAGCAATGCGGCAGCAAGAGGAGGAAGGAGGCAAGATCCTCTTTTTATGCAAATTTTATATTTTTATCATCCAATTCAATCATTGATAATAAGTTGTTCTCACTATCACCGCCGCGTGTATTTTTTTGTTCAGGAACATGGAGAGCAGTTCAGACTGCCTGATGATGCCGATTTGGTTGAGGATTGGCAAGTTGAGGCTTTTAATCTGTTTAACCAGAAATAGGTTGGGTTTGTGCCGATTTGGGTTTGACCAGTAGTGCGTTTCGATGTGTAAGCTGGTTTCCCCAGCCTGGACTTGTGTTTGTTTACTTGCTTTCAAATAAACATGATATGTCAAGCGAGCTCCCGCACCACCGCGCTACAAAGTCTCGATCATATAGTAACAACATGTAATAAAAACACACTTAATGAAAATAAAAACAGTAAACTAATTAAGGGAGAAAAATATCAGTTTTTGCAATTAGATAAGTTATGATGTATTTTTATTGTTAAAAAATCAAGTTCAAACTAGAATTTAAACATGAACAAAAAAGTCATGAAAATGTAAAAAAAAATGTTTGGATGCTAATAAAAACACACTTAATGAAAATAAAAACAGTAAACTAATTAAGGGAGAAAAATATCAGTTTTTGCAATTAGATAAGTTATGATGTATTTTTATTGTTAAAAAATCAAGTTCAAACTAGAATTTAAACATGAACAAAAAAGTCATGAAAATGTAAAAAAATGTTTGGATGCTAATAAAAACACACTTAATGAAAATAAAAAAACAGTAAACTAATTAAGGGAGAAAAATATCAGTTTTTGCAATTAGATAAGTTATGATGTATTTTTATTGTTAAAAAATCAAGTTCAAACTAGAATTTAAACATGAACAAAAAAGTCATGAAAATGTAAAAAAAAATGTTTGGATGCTTGCAGCAAGGTTCGAACCTCAAACCGCCTGCAGGCAGCAAGGTTCGAACCTCGAACCGCATGGCACCAAAGCAACCCCCGCACCACTGCGCTACTAAGTCTTTCTCGACTTGAGTGGCAACGTATGCTAGATAACCCCACCAACGGATTAGTAGTGGCGGGCATGATGACGTCACCAGCCCGCCACCGTTATCCTTTTAGTAGTGGCGGGCATGATGACGTCAGCATATGCCCGCCACTACTATACTTTTTTCCACCCGCCCAGACTAAACCCTAGTAGTGGCGGTCGGTGACATCAGCGGCCCGCCACTACTATGTCTTCGCCCGCCACTACTACGATAAATATCAGTGGCGGGCAGGATGACATCAGCGTGTGCCCGCCACTGCTAATCCACCTATATAAAAGTTTCGCTCCCGCGTCTAAAACCCTAAGCCCTAATCTTCTCCTGCCAGTTACTGCCGCTCCCAGTGCCCGCGCCGCCACCATTAGAGCCCGTCGTTGTCGTCCCCGAAGCCCGTCGCCGCCATCTCGGAGCCGTTGGTGTCCCCGGACCCCTCGCCGCCACCTCGGAGCCATCGCTGTCGTCCTTGAAGCCCATCACCGGAGCCCGCGTCGGTGTACCCGGACCCCTCGTCGCTGCCATCCCCGTCCTCGACGCACGCCGCCATCCCCGTCCCGGAGCCCGCGCCGCCACCCTCGGAACCCGTTGCCGTCGTCGCCCCGAACTCCGCCGGAGCCCACGTCGCTGTGCGCCACCGTCCCCATCCCCGAGCGCACACTGCCGACGTCATTCCACTTCATACTTACCGGTGAGTACCTTTGTTCCCTAGTAAAAATGTGGTTCATCAATTATACGTAATTATGTGATTCATGTGTGCTTGGTATGTGTGTGTGGATATATGAAATCACGGGTTGTTGTGGTTTGAGTGTTTTGATGAGGATACATGCAGAGAGATGATCTCATCTCTTGTGGTGCTCATGTGCGTAATTTGTGCGATTGATTGTTTGGTTCTGTACTGGTGGTTGTTAATATTAGGAGAAATTCATGTTATTTTTTGTTGTCTTGGATGTGGTTGCCTCTATGAGAAGTTTTATTTTCTCACGCGCTATATATTTGGATGAGTAACCATCGAAGTAGATAAACCATGATTGGTTATCATGTAATTTTGGTGAGTGTTGGTGCATCCCCATCAGGAAAATGTGATTCTGAGTGTAACTCCAATGATTGGTTATCAATCATAGGTTTTTTATTCATTAAAATAATTCTACTTTACGGGTCTTAAAATTTTAAAAGATTTAAACTTTGGGTTTAATAATATTACATATATATGCTTGTTTACTTCATTTGAAGAGTGTTCACTAACTCCCGTGCGCCGAACTCTGCCCATTGCCACCGCTCCCGGAGCCCACGCCGCCCTCGGAGCCCGTCGTCGTCGTCCCCGAAGGCCGTCGCCGCCAAACTCCGCACGTCGCTCCCAAAGCCCACGCCACCCTCGGCTACCCTTGAAATCATTGCAAGGTGTTTAGATAATTAAGTTTGTTTAAATTCTGATTTCTTGATTAGACATAAAGATTAAATAGCAAGTTTGTGATGTACTCTTTAATTTGACTCATTGGAGCTAAATCTGTGATTAAGTTTGGAGGAGCGTTGGGTGTTTTGAAAGGGCCATCTAATTCGAAAGAATTTTGTCGAGGCGCCTATTCACCCCCCTCTAGTTCTTGAGTGAAGTCTTCTATATCTAAGTTATGCCATGAGAAATATTGCATACCACATTACCACTTTTTTAGAACATTTTTAGAGGCCTATGATGCAAATAGTAATTGAGTTATCTCATATATGTCATCAAGCCGTGGGACACATCCATTCCGGTCAACAACTTCTTCTTTCTCGTGTTGCTGACAGGGAATGGATGTGCTCACGGTTCCATGGCAGCCATGAACATATTTGAAAAACAACACAAAATATGCTGAGGCCTCAACAACACAAGAGAGAGAGAACAACACAATCTCCTAACTTGAGGATTAATATAGTAGCTTCAGAAGTAATAGCTCACTACTGTAGCCAAGAAGAGTGTTCATACATTTTCCACCTTTGACACTGTGATCAGTTTACTACTGCTATTACTTCTGAGGCTACAGTAGTAAACTGATCACAGTGTCAAAGGTGGGAAATGTATGAAAACTTTTCTTGGCTACAGTAGTCAGCTATTACTTCCGAAGCCACTATATTAATTCTCAAGCTAGGAGATTGTGTTGTTCTCTCTCTTTAGTTTTGTTGATACCTCAGCATATTTTGTGTTGTTTTTCCCTCTAATGTTCCATGGCAACAAAATATGCTGAGGCCTCAACGACATTGTGATTAGTTTACTACCGCTATTATTTCTAAGGCTACTATATACTAATCCTCAAGTTCATGCATCCGGTTGAAGACCAACATTAGATTCTACAATTCCTTTTACAGGCCTATGATGCAAATAGTAATTGAGTTATCTCATGTATGTCATCAAGCCGTGCGACACATCCATTCCTGTCAACAACTTCTTCTTTCTCGTGTTGCTGACAGGGAATGGATGTGCTCACGGTTCCATGGCAGCCATGAACATTTTGAAAAGCAACACAAAATATGCTGAGGCCTCAACAACATTGTGTTCAGTTTACTACTGCTATTATTTCTAAGGCTACTATATACTAATCCTCAAGTTCATGCATCCGGTTGAAGACCAATATTAGATTCTGCAATTCCTTTTAGAGGCCTATGATGCAAATTGTTATTGAGTTATCTCATGTATGTCATCAAGCCGTGTGAAACGTCCATTCCTATCAACAACTTCTTTCTCGTGTTGCTGACAGGGAATGGGCGTGCTCACGGTTCCATGGCAGCCATGAACATTTTGAAAAGCTACACAAAATATGCTGAGGCCTAAACAACACTGTGACCAGTTTACTACCGCTATTATTTCTAAGGCTACTATATACTAATCCTCAAGTTCATGCATCTGGCTGAAGGCCAACATTAGATTCTGCAATTCCTTTTAGGGGCCTATGATGCAAATTGTTATTGAGTTATCTCATGTATGTCATCAAGCCATGAGACACATCCATTCCTGTCAACAATTTCTTCTTTCTCGTGTTGCTGACAGGGAATGGATGTGCTCATGGTTCCATGGCAGCCATGAACATTTTGAAAAGCTACAAAAAATATGCTGAGGCCTCAACAACATTGTGTTCAGTTTACTACTGCTATTATTTCTAAGGCTACTATATACTAATCGTCATGTTCATCCGGCTGAAGGCCAACATTAGATTCCACAATTCCTTTTAGGGGCCTATGATGCAAATTGTTATTGAGTTATCTCATGTATGTCATCAAGCCGTGTGAAACGTCCATTCCTATCAACAACTTCTTTCTCGTGTTGCTGACAGGGAATGGGCGTGCTCACGGTTCCATGGCAGCCATGAACATTTTGAAAAGCTACACAAAATATGCTGAGGCCTCAACAACACTAGAGAGAGAAAACAACACAACATCCTAACTTTAGGATTAATATGACATCAGACCTTTTTGCATAACCAAAATTCTGATACATTAGCCTCTTAATATGAATAGTTTATCTATGGCGGAAGAAGGACGTTCCATCGAGGAGCTCATCTACGAGTCTCCCGCAAAAACAAATAAAGAGGGTTCATCTGAAGGATCCTCCGATAGCGAATCTTCGTACCACTCTCCGAAGAATGAACATCCAATGGAGCCTAGGAAGAAGAGAACGAGAGAAGACGCCGATGAGGATTACATTCCTGAAGCTCAAGCGGAGGTAATTATTACGTTAGTAACAAGTCAGAGCAGCTTCTAACCGAGGATTACATTCCTGAAGCTCACATTGTCTATCATCGTAGGATCGTCCAAAGCGAGGAAGCAAGCGTCGATTATTCCAAGTCGAGAAAAGAACAACTATTGTCCCAGCTATTGAGTCAGCTGAGCGAACAGATGTTGAGCCCGCTGCCACAACATCGTCTGCAAATGCGAAGAGGAGAGGGAAACGGGAGAAGAACAAGCTACATACAGCTATCTATGAGGTTGAAGAAGTGCATGTTGATGGGGCTCCAAAGAAGCCAAAAGAAATCACAGCGAAGTGGCGTAACGACTGTGGATGTCTCGCCAGGGAGCGATGTAAGATAGTTTTGAAAAATTGGAAGACTGTCCCTGAAGCTACAAAGAACGAATTGTGGCAGCATATAAAAGCGCATTATAAATTCCCGGAAGACCGCTTAGAAGACGCTAAAGCTGCCACATTGAAGACTATCGGGAAGGCTCTCCGTACATTTAGGACTAAACTGAACACACAATACCTTCAGAAAGATGAGTCGCCACTCAACGACTACGGCTTTATAACGCCAAATGAATGGAATGAATTCAAAATGCAGCATTGCTCCGAAGAAGCCAAACAAGAGAGCATAATGTTCAAAGAACTTAATAAGAAGAATAAGTTCCCCCATAAACTTGGGCCAGGTGGATATAAGGCTAAGGAGGATGAGTGGAGTAAAAAGGAGGAGGAGGACCGTGCGGCTGGGTTACCTGAACAGTTTTCAGGTGCTGATCAGCGCACTAAGAGATGGCTCCTAGGTCGAGCTAAAAAAACACCCGAGGGCCAATATATGCTCTCCGACTCACGGACTAGTGAAGTATTCCAGAAAGCACAGGAAATCGCTGAGTTGGAGAAGACTGGAAAGTTCAAGCCCGAGGGAACATCGAGGGCGCACCCGACGTGTCTCTTCTATAGCACCCTGGAAAAATACTTTCAAGAAACAGGAGGGTGCCACATACAAGAAGCGTCAAGCACGCACAGACGACGCCGCAGAGCGCCGTGCAGAGTGGGAGCGACACTTTTTTGAATTTATTAACGAGAATCCAAACATAATGCAGGCTGCAGCTGGACAAATAATTGTGCCAGAGGTACGACTCGACGTACCAAGCAGTGTTGGCTCAGTACAAGACAAATTTCCTGTAAATTATATTAAAGAGGACACACCCTGCAGCCTGCATGTACCGATAGGGCGCAAAGGGCATTCCCAAGAGGCTGCACGAGGTATTGCTATGCCTGGGGATTTATTGCACAATCGGCCTATTCCTGCTGACTATACCAAGGTTCAGGTCAATGAGATCACCAACGACAGATTTATTAATGACCCCTTGGATCTTCCAATGCCTGATGAGGGGATTGAGACAATCGGAGATGCTCTAAATAACTTTGTCCTATGGGTGAGCCAAGATATCAAATTACTGCAGACAAGTTCTCAGAGTAAATCACCTATTGTCTCATCACAATCCCCCACATATCTTTCATCTCAGGATGTGCAAAATATAGGATCATTATCACCTGTTGATGAGCGTGAAATAGAGGAAAAGGCCGAGGAAGAGCCAGTGCCCAATAAAGTGGCAGAAGTGATAGAATCGAAAGTGACTTCTGATCCTCAAGTGACAAAGCTAGTGCCAGTGCTTGAGCCCACTGATGAGCCCAACACAAATGTGCCAGAGCCAGATCAAATGCCAGTGCTAGTTCCGACTGAGCCTCAAGTGCCAGTTCCGGCTGATCCTCAAGTGCCAGTGCTAGTTGCTGCCGAGCCTGAAAAACAAGATGCATGCCCAAAGCCAGCAATCCACAAGATAACTGTTCAAGCTGGGCAGTGTTCTGCGCTGAAATCTGAGATGCATAAATTTTTTAATACTTTGGGGCAAACACGTTCTATGCCCGAAGCGGCTCCCATAAAGGCTCCAGTACAAAAGCATGCGGGCTCACTTTCTGTTGATAAGAGGACCTACGGAGACGAGGATTATATCGAATACGAACCAGGCAAACCATTATTACCCCAAGGAGTACTTAATTGTATGCCTTGGACGATGAAAACATTTCATGACTGGTACCTCGAAGCGTCTTCGTTAGGTGTAACACAAATAGAACTGACGGTCCCATAAGAAATATTCAACTGCCCAGAGTTTAAGCTTGCACTATTTTTCGACGACTTCCATCGGATGTTTCGTCTAAAGCAAACCGACATCACAAGCATGATGCTCTGGTGCATGTAAGTACTTTATACTTTGTCAATACAAAGAAAAAATAAATAATGTCTTATATTGACTATTGTTTTATAACATATGCAGTTGTAATTCACGCGGTGACGAGTCTAAATTGTATGGGTACTTAAACCCGTCATTAATAAGCCAAAGTGCGCTGAACCCGACACTAAACCAGAATGATAGCAAGTACTGGACTGCGGGTAAGAAAAATTTCAAAGAAAGATGTTCAATAAAGACGAAGACAAACTTAAGAAGAACAAAAGGAGTTGTGCCGCGTTGTATATTGCGCGGTGCATGTATCAATGGAAGGACAGAGAAATTATATGTGGGGCATATAACTTTAAGTAAGTATACCCACTATATCCACTTAAACACGTTTTATCGATTATGAAACTAACATAATCATATATTACTTCTTTCGATAGTGATCATTGGATTGCACTTCTGATATACCCAAAAAGCTCAAGGGTTTATGTGCTCGACTCGCTCGACAAACCCAAAAAAGAATATCAAGATATATTAAATGTTATTCAGAGTGCATATAGATACTACGTGGAAAAGTTAGGTGGCCCACATGATCCACAGAGGCCGAAAGAAATGCTTATCAGAACCAACTTTCCGGTAATATTATATTTTTAAATTTGTTAATTCAATTGATAAAGCCAAACTATATATCGTTCTAACTTTGTCTATTTTGAAGTGTCACAAACAATCTCTTGGTTTCGTGCATTGTGGCTACTATACTTGTGATTTCATGAGCAATAACTTAGGAAAGTTTGGGCGGACAGTATCTGAGGATACTAAAAAGTAAGTTGATTTCTTGTGTGTTAATCTAATATAACTTGCAGTGTATGTACTTATATTTTACGTATGCAGGCGTCAGGTCCATCAACCGTTGCCTAGAAGAGCCAACTCTCTGAATCACAAATGTACGAAATCGTATCAAGGATGTGCCGCTTCACGATGCATGAGATTCTTCATGAGCTTGGAGTATTTTTCGATCCTGAGAGTGAAGTGGCCAAGCATCCAACTCTGTATGATTGGGTCAGAAGAATGAAAAGGCGAACCAATTAAGATATGAGTTAGCCTTCCAAGAAAACATAAACCGCATGAGCATGTATTTGTGAAACAATGAATTGTGTTGATGGATGTTTATTGTGAAACATAAACCGGAAGAATGTAAACATTGTGAATTTTGAAAATTGATGAGATTGATGGTTGTTGTGTTGATGTGTTGTTGTTGTGGATGTGTATGTGGATATGTGGATGTTTTGCTGCTGTGTATGTGGATATGTGGATGTTTTGCTGCTGTGTATGTGGATATGTGGATGTTTTGCTGCTGTGTATGTGGATGGCTGTGTGAAGCATATAATTTCTGTGTTTTGGTTTGTGGGATCACAGCATTCTGTGTTATGGCTTATACACAGCAGTGGCGGGCAGATGAGGTAGCTTGCCCGTTACTGCTGTTGACATAGTGGTGGCGGGCGTGCTGACATCATCTGCCCGCCACTGCTATTGATAACGGCAGTGGCGGGCAGATGAGGTCAGCCCGCCCGCCACTGCTGTTGACATAGTGGTGGCGGGCGCGCTGACATCATCTGCCCGCCACTGATATTGATAATAGCAGTGGCGGGCCGATGATGTCAGCGCGCCCGCCACTGCTGTTGACACAGCGGTGGCGGGCGCTCTGACCGCCACTGATAACCAGCGATAGCAGTGGCGTTAGAGCAGTGGCGGACTGGATGCCCGCCACTATAGGTCGATTTTGCCCGCCGCTACAGTGTCGCTTTGTAGTAGTATTGGAAAATGATTTTGAACCAGGGTTTTGTCATGTTTTTTGTGAATTCTGAACAGTGAAAATCCATATCAAGTTTTTGGTTTCCCTACTGCAACCACTGATACAAATGGTTTTTCAGTAGCTAATTTTTTTAAGCATTAGGGCACGTAGTAGAAAGCAGATTATCAACTAATAAAGGAGATAATGAAGTAGGTCTAGACTCACGCTGAATCTCACGATCACGATTACATGGCTCTGGCGCACAAGCAAAAGTAACATCAACTACATCAAAATCAGCATTAGTTTAGACCCTCCTCTCTTTTTCCTCTCTCTTCTCCTTCTCTTCTATTTCCTTTTCTTCCTCCTTCTCTCCTGCTAGCAGCGATGGGGCTGCGCTGGGACCAGCTGCAGTGTGCCGACCAGAGCGACGGGCGGTGCTTGGCGGGGCGACGAGGCGGGGTGTTGGCGAGGCTACGGCGATACGTCCGGAGAGGCTTCGACGGGGCTGCGATGTGCTGTGGCCGTGTGCTGGTGTGTTTTGCCAGGGAGCCGGCGAGGACGACATCTGGTGTGGCGTGCCGGCGGGGGCGGCAGCCAGGGCAGCTCACCAGTGGGGGCGCGGCCGGGGCAACGATGACAAATAAATGGAGCTTGGCTATTCCCTGGCAACCTGCACCAGGTTTGTCCCATACTCTAGTGACTTACCACTACCATCATCTTTTAAAGTAATATAAATTATAAATATTTATTATCAAAACATAAGTACATAATTACTCTAATCAAATAATTTCTTAGTTTTCTAAGACTCACAACTTACAGTAAATAAACACAACTCACAACAGTTTTTCAGAATCCCTGACTCAACCAAACAGACCCTAAAATACAGGAGTCCTGTTACCATAATCCAGGAACCTTAATAAATTCAAGTAAAAACATGATTTAAATCAGTTGGAGTCATACATCAATGCAGTTAGAAGAGAAATAGATTAATTAAAGGAGCTTACTACAATCCGGATGTCCGGAGAGAAAAAAAAATCGCACGCAACGTCCGGACCGTTGGATCACCATGAGCAAATCCGGGCGATCAGATTTCAATTATTCAGTGCCGAAACATGCATGATGCGTATATACGGTATAAAACATTTATAGAACTGATAGAAATATTATATAGAAACACTGTGTTGACACGAAAATGTGCCCCCTCACTTGGACCAGTTCGGCAATCTAAAAACATACGGATACTTAGGGACAAGCCAAAGCGTAACACAATGCTAACATCATGTTTCAACTTCCCTTGACAGGGGGTGGAGTCGCCAGGTAATCAGATTACAAAGAAAAAAATCTAATTAGCTGAATCTATAAATAAAATAACCCAATCGGTCGAACAGAGCCTGATTGGTTCGGACTGTACCGTGCAAAAGGCCACCAAAGGGGGCCTTCAGCGTCTGGTGCGAAGTGTGCGCTGAAGGTATCCTTCGACGTTCAGATCAATCTGACCGAAGACAGACTCCGAACAGATCGTGACGCGAAATCGCCTCCGAACAACAGGGTTCAGCGCGAAGCCTCTAACGCGACAAAATCCAATGAGGAGTGCTGGCACGACGAAGTCCGATGCGGGGTGGCTCCAGCACAACTCCGGTGTGAAGCAACTCTAACACGAAGTGGCTCCGATGCATAGGACCTAACCAGACCGACAACAACATGATGGATCTGGCACGGCCGGACGAAGCGAAATCCTACCAAAGGGTGCTCCGGCAGCCTCTGAAACCAGCTTCCTAGCTCCGGAAACCTTCGGCGAAGGGGGCTTTGAACATGAATCCTGCAGAATACAAAGATCAAGTGCCAATTCGGCCTAGAGACCGAATTACCAAGTGTAGCAGTATACAAATGAAGGGTAGCAATATGTTACATAGATTAACAGATGGTTCACAAGCGAGCCAACAAGGTGGTAGCAATATGTTACGTAGATTAACGGATGAGTCACAGACGAACCAACAAGGCTTACCACAATTACGGCGTGGCCGATAGAGGGCTTCCAGTGCAAACCCATGAAGGTGTACTAAAACTAATGCGGAAAGTAGATGAAAATAAAGGTACAGTTCAAAGCTAGGGCTTTGTGATTGATCTATGTTGGGGGGCTATGAACCGGCCTTACTCCTATATTTATAGGGGCTAGACTTCTTATCTCTAACTCTAATCTAATAAGAGTTGGGCTAAAAATAGTTAATATTAGATAAGAGATCAAAAATAGCTGAGCTATGCTAATTTGGTTCGGACTCTGCTGGTCGGCGTGGGTCTTCGCAGCCCTCGACACGGCCAACCCATCAGGCTGAAGCTTCTCGCGGGGCAGGCCTCCGAAGGGGCCTTCGGGCCGAAGCCAGCCTGCGAAGCAGGCCGCTAAAAGGCCCCCGAGGCACCATGCAGATGGGCCTCTGGCACTTCAGGGCTTCGGCCTATACCAGGAGTTGCATATTTTCGGCCCAAATTAGCAACAATTAATATCTTAATAATTTTGGCCATTAATGTCATTTTTTCTATCAACACATGCCCTCCAGCCTTTTAGCAAACTAAGTGAGCTAAAAGCACAACGGGCTAAGGACTATATACTCCATATCGGCCTTTTGACATTTCAAGCACTTTGCCACACACTTGGAAAATACCTTTTCAAATACCTGCCATTCAAAGCTCTTCGAAATCTCTCTCCTTATAGAGACTCTAATAAATATGCATTGCCTTGAATGATTTCAGACACTTTAAAAGTACTTTCCCAACTGGACGACTATTTACCAAATTTGGGGCTTTTAGTGCCTAAGGGCAAAATTGTCTTCCAAACCAAGTCACCAACTTGAAACGATTTTTCTTTGACTCTTTTGTTGTAGGCTCTAGCCACTCTCCTCTTATCCTTTTCTATATCACCTAGAGCCTTTAACCTCTTATCGGTCACTTCTTCCAAATTATCCTTCAAAAGAGTTTCATATTCGTCGACCGATAAGCCATTTTGCTTATGAAATCTTAATGAGCCAAGATCCACCTCCACTGGTAGAACGACTTCTTGTCCATATACTAACTCATATGGACTAACTTTGGTAGCACCATGCTTTGCAACTCTACAAGCCCATAATGCTTCAGAAAGCACTTCATACCACCTTTTAGGGAACTGTTGATAGCAAAAAATGGCATTAATGGTCAAAGATTGTCAAAATATCAATTTTGGTAGTTTGGGCCGAAAATACACAAGTCCTGGAACAAGCCGAAGCCTTACAGGGCCGAAGGCCCAATGGACATTGGGTTTCGGAGGCCTTTTAGCGGCCTGCAACCTTAGGCCCAAAGGCCGTCCGGAGGCCTACCTCGCCGAAGCTTCGGTCCGAGGAGCAGGATTCGGCAGGCATGCCGAAGGCCCACTTCAGGCTAGCTTCGGAGATAGAGTTTGAGACTGATTCTGGCTGTTTTTATCCCTAAACTTGATTAGGTCAAATCCTATCAGATTAACTTTAGAGATAAGAAGACTAGCCCCTATAAATATAGGGGTGAGGCCGATTCATTAGACACCCCTAACACAATTCAACCACAAAGCCCTAGCTTTGAACTGCACCTTACTTTTATTTAGCTTTCTGTGCAACCTTTGTGGGTTTGCCTGGAAGCCCTCCGTCGACCACGTCGAAATCGTGGTAAGCCTTGTTACTTCGCTCGTGAAGTACCCGTTAATCTACATAATAGATTGCTATCGACTTGTTACTTCGCCTGTGAAGTATCCGTTAATCTACGTAACAGATTGTTACCTTCATTTCTCTACTGAAACACTTAGCTGATTTGGTCTCCAGGCCGAATTGACACTTGATCTCTGTTCTGTTGCAGGTTTCCACACTCAGAGCCCCTTCGCTGGAGGTGTTCAGAGCTAGGAAACTGGTTTCAGAGGCTGCCAAAACACCCTTCGGTGGAACCCCTGCTTCGACTACTCGTACCGGACCCATCACGCTATTGTCAGTCTGACCAAGTCTGCACGCTAGAGCGCTCCGCATCAGGCTTCATCACGCCTATACTTTGTGCCGGATGAAGTCACGCCAGCGAGTTGCGTTGGAGTATTTTTGTCGTGTCAGATACTTCGCACCAAACCCTGCTGTTCGGAGTTGATTTTGCGTCGAGATCTGTTCAGAGCCTACCTTTAGCCAAATCTGTCCAAACGCCGAAGACTACCTTCGGTGAGACCCTTCACACCAGACGCCGAAGGCCTCCTTCAGTGAACCCTTCACGCAATACACTTCGAACTAGTTAGGCTCAGTTCAACTGGCTGGTTTATTTTATATATTTCTTTCGGCTAATTGGATTATTTTTGTGTGATCTGATTACCTGGCGACTCCACCCCCTTGCCACTATTAAGGGTAGTCGGAATGCGATGTCAGTGTTGTTTTATGGTTAGGCTTGTTCCTAAGTATCCGCACACTTTTGGATCGTTGAACTGACCCATGTGCGCGGGCACGTTTTCGTGTCAACACACTTTTTGGCGAATCCACTGGGGACAACTATGCCAACATGATGAGTGCATCTACATCGGCCGCAGGTACATCTACATAGCCGATGGATCCCAAGGAAGGCGCATATATCGACAACCGTAACATCGTGACGCCTACCCTTGAAGACATCCCCGAAGAAGACCGAGCAAAGATCGAGGCAAAGATGAAGGCACTACAAGACCACATGCTTGGGAGCTACGTCAAGACACGCACGGGCTTCATCAAGAGCGACGTCAACGTCCCTGACCTCGCTCGGACCTAGGTAACACCAGCTTCGCCTCCTTTATCTTCTCTAGAGATCGAGCGAAAAATAGTCGCATCGGTAGATCAAGTTATTAGTGCATCGCTAGACAACCATTTAGATTCAGTAGTTAGCTCTTAAGTAGAGGCGACACTCAAAAGGTTCGGCTTTGCCGAGGCCATTCCTCCAACTCTAATCGCTAGTGCACCTCCGGTAAATCATATCTATAGTAGGACCGGTGGTATTACTGACAAGACCATCACGTCTCTGGCCTCAGCATATACGGCCGAGACAAGCCACTACACACATGTCCAAGCTAACCCTGTTTATTGCACGCCACCTACACCTATGCCAGTTCTTCCTACATTGCCTACACCGCACGCACAAACGCATAGGCCTGAGCACGTCACATGCCCAGAGCCAGCACGTGAGGAAGACCCCCGAGGCCGACACGCTGACATACCACCGTGTGTCGCGCCTCCACACGAGAGATGCACATAGATAGAGGGCCAGGATGAGATTGAGGAGCGGATCCGCGCACTGTTTGGGGAGTGCACTGACTTCATACCTAGGGGTCGGGCTAGGGTTTACCGGAAACCATACCCTAACCATTTTGACACTATACCATACCCTCATGGCTATAGAGTACCTGAGTTCACCAAGTTCGACGGTGAGGGTAGCAAAACCACACTAGAGCATGTCAGTCAGTTCTTAGCATAGTGTGGAGAAGCTAGCAGGTCGGATGCCTTAAAACTTAGATTGTTTTCCCTCTCACTATCCGGCACCGCTTTTACTTGGTTTTTGGTGCTCCCGCCAAACTCTGTCCAAACATGGGCTGAATTGGAACAAAAGTTCCATGACTATTTTATACGGGTGAGACAGAACTTAGGCTTTCACACTTGACATCAGTTAAACAGAAATCTAGCGAGAGTGTCTCTGAGTATATCAAGCGCTTTAGAGATACCAAAAACCGATGTTTTAGTCTCAATATTTCAGAAAGGGATTTGGTGGATCTAGCTTTCAACGGGTTGCGTTCCGAGATTAAAGAAAGGCTATACAACCAAAACTTTTTAGAAGTTAGCCAAGTCTTACAATAGGCTCTGGTCCAGGAAGCTCGAGCCAAGATAAAATGTTTATTAAAACATTTAACAAGCCTAGGGCCGAAGTACACGTCATAGAGCACTCCGACGAGGAAGAATCGAAGAAGGAAGAAGATTCAAATGACATGTATGTGGCCGAATGGGTTTGGAATGCTAAGAGTAAACCCGTCACTTGTTCTGAACTACGGCCGTCTCCTACCAAGAGTCGGCCTAGCGAAGTCAAATACTCATTTGATATAACTAAGTGCGATAAAATATTTGATTTTCTCTTGAAGGACCAGCTTCTCAGGTTGCCTAAAGGCCAGGTGATTCCATCCGCCGATGAGCTAAAGAAACGGCCCTACTATAAGTGGCATGATTCACATTCCCATTATACTAACGACTACAATATTTTTCATCGATAGGTTATATCGGCCATAGAAGATGGACGATTGAAAATAGACCCCAGTCCAAAAATGAAGCTAGACAAAGACCCCTTTCCCGTGAACACCGTCGACCTCGATGAGAAGAGAATACTGATTCGGCCAAAGCAGGCCGAGTCAACTAAAGGGAAAGCAGTCATTATTGGAGAATCGCGCACACGCACACTCGTACCAAAGAATCCTGAAGTAGGAGTGTAGAAAAGAAATGTCAACACGTTTCCTCGGCTAGGGCTCACAACAAGCCAAAGGTAACATATCAGATGTTGTTAAACAAATACCAGAAAAAGCCAAGGAAACGGGCCCCCGTGCAAAAAGGCTAAGACAGTTGAAGGGGCCAAAACAGTTGGAGGATGGCTTCGGACCACAGCGGCCGAACCGTCCGCACGGTGGCTTCGGACCACAGTGGTCGAACCCTCCGCACAACAAGTTTGGACCTCGAATGGCCAGACTCAACTCCGCTCTGGGAAAACCCTCCACCATGAGGCTTCGGCCCACAATGGCTGAACATACGTCCGGCCTGGTAGGACCCTTCGCTAATATGGTCCGAAATACCTTCGACATGGCAGAACCCCCCTTCGGGTAATGGGTTCGGCTCGCAATGGGAGAAGCCACTGGAGCCACCAATGCCTCCACCATACAATTGGGCAGGGAACCCGTGGGCTCCGCACACATCGCCCCCCGAGTACTCTTCACAATATAACCTTGCCTCCTGTTTTCCTTTGGAGTATTATAACTAGCAGGGACAAATAGATGCGGCGAAGGGAGACATCATCCACAGGCTATCCGTAGTACCTCCGAATCGACTCGCACAGGATGAGGCCAAGGGAGATGGATGCGAAGAGGCGAAGGAGAGGGAGTCCGAAGCCATCACAGTCAAGGTAGGGTCTCAGGAAGTCCCAATCCCGAAGGCCCCTTCGCCGAAGCCTATCGGAGGTAAGTCCCCTAGTCCAGCTGAGGCCAATGCCAAAGCCCGGTCCGATCGACCAAATGAGGCTGGTCCGACCATAGGGTCCACAGCGAAGTGCCCACCAATTATAAAACATGCGAGGCCGACCTGGGTGGTATCCCTTCGGCCAAAAATCACAGAAACAAAGTGGCGGCGCCTGGTACTAAGCCACAACCATCTTGGGCACCTCCAGGTATGTCCAAATCATAGAAAAGGCGCCTACAATGCTTGCGGGCACAGGAAATGCGCAAGAAAAAGGCCGAGGATGAACGAGACACCATCTTTAAGGAGATCCACCCTCAGCCATCTATGAGACAGGTATGGAAGATCAAGCCGGTTGAGATGACCAACTCGGCTCCCGTTCCGAGTGACGATGACGACAACATGCTCGACGACGATTATATGCCTGTCTCCGAGGGACCCGCACCTCAGGCGATGGACATCAACGTCGTCATGCTACCCGCCGAGTTCACCCTATGACAAGATAAGGCTGAGGTCGCTCAGTTGAGCCTCAGCCCACGCAATGCTATTTTTGAGAAACTCGAAGATACGGATCGCCACCTAAAGCCTCTCTACATCAGGGGTCACATTGACAGGAAGTCGATCTCTAGAATGCTTGTCGACGGTGGCGCCATTGTTAACCTAATGCCTTACTCTCTGTTGAAGAATATTGGCAGGGGCGAGGAATACTTAAAGAAAACTAACCTAATGCTCAACGGCTTCAACGGCAAGAGTTTCGAGGCAAAAGGCGTACTCTCCATGGAGTTAACAGTAGGTAACAAGACATTACCAATAGCATTCTTCGTCGTTGACATGCAAGGTAACTACAATGTGCTGCTCAGGCATGACTGGATTCACGCAAATTGTTGTATTCCTTCCACTTTGCACCAATGCCTGATACAGTGGGACGTCAATGACGTAGAAGTCATACCAGCAGACACTTTGGCCCAGGTAGCATTGGCCGATGTGTCCATCGACGTTATCCACAACAAAGTAGAGTGTCTATCAGGTAGGGACCTTTCAGATTATGACTTCATCAGCGTATCCGGGGGACGTTTCGTACCCGTGTCTATAAAGTAAGCTGGTGTAGCACGACTATTACTAAATTAGTGGCCATGTCTAGCAAAAGTAATCTTGATTGGCTAAAGTCACACGCAGAGCAATATCGGTCACCTAAAGGTGGTATTGTTGAAGCCATTGAAGATTTTAGCGAAGTAGAGAAATTAGGACAAGGTTTTGCGTCGACCGATCCTTTAGAAGAAGTCGACATATATAGGCAATGGTAGCATCCCAAGGCCGACCTTTGTAAACCAAAATTTACAAGCTGATGAGAAGGCTGAAGTAATAAAGTTGCTTCGGTCGTACGTTGATTGTTTCGCATGGGAGTATAGCGAGATGCCCAGATTAAGCCGCGAGCTCGTGAAGCATCAGTTACCTATTAAACCCGGGTTTAGGCCTTATAAACAGCCCCCTTGTCGCTTTAATTTGGCCATGTATGACCGAGTTAAAGAAGAGGTAGAAGGATTACTCAAAGTTGAGTTTATTAGGCCATGCAGGTATGCCGAATGGGTCACTAATATTGTGCCTGTAGAGAAGAAAGAGAGTGGCAAAATACGAGTTTGCATTGATTTCAGGTATCTGAACAAGGCTACTCCGAAAGACAAGTACCCCGTGCTAATAGCCAACATGTTGATCAACGATGCCTTAGGACACAAGGTACTAAGTTTTCTTGATGGCAACGCTTGTTATCATCAAATCTTTATGGCCGAAGAGGATGTATACAAGACAACCTTTCGATGCCCTGGTTTTGTCAGCTTGTTTGAGTGGGTCATTATGACTTTTGGTTTAAAGAATGCTAATGCTACATATCAACGTGCTATGAACTTGATCTTTCATTACTTGCAAAGAGTTATGTTAGAAGTATACATAGATGATGTTGTAGTCAAATCGGACGCCATGGGAAACCACTTAGCCAATTTGAAAGTTGCTTTTGATAGGATGCGACAATATGGCTTGAAAATGAACCCACTCAAATGTGCTTTTGGCGTGTCGGCAGGCAAGTTCTTAGGATTCATGATTCATGAAAGAGGTATTGAAATTGATCCTAAGAGGCTTGAAAAGATTAGAAACTTTGCAGCACCAACATGCAAGAGAGATGTGCAAAAGTTGCTAGGCAAGATGAATTATTTGTGTCACTTTATATTTAACTTGTCTTGTAAAATCGATGCTTTTGTCCCTATACTCCGGCTGAAGAATGAAGCAGAGTTCACTTGGGGGGCAAGTGAGAAACCAAGTTGAAATGTGCCTTGTTTTCAAGTTTGTAATGAGTAATTGACAAGTTTTCGTCTGGGCGAAGGGGTTTGGAGATGTTTACCGAAGAGTTCAGTGTTTGCTGGCTACAACTGTGCAGTGGAGTGTGTCTGTTGGAAGGGTCCGGCAGAGCACGATGATATGTTTGTATCAAAGGGATCGATACTTTGGGCGGTACACTAGAGTGTGTACTGAAGGTTGTTTACCGGAGAGGTCTCCGGGGTACTAGAAAATCTTGTCTGCTTGTCGGTGGTGCGCAGGTGACCTTGGACGCGACGGACAGTTCGAAACAAGTGAACTTGGGTCAACCGAGGAGGCTTGATACCAAGCGAGCGGGGAGCTTGGTCACGAAGGCTGCGTGGGGTCGAGGTCGGACCTCGGGTCAAGGTGCGCCAGGCGAAGGCAGAAAGTGTGGAGGGTGGCTCAGGCTGAAGGTACCCCGAGGAAAAGTCCTCTAAGGCGAGGCACTTCAAAGGGTACTCCAGAAGGAGTGACTTCGGAGTATGGTGGACAAAGTCCTTAGCATTGAGTTAAGGCATTCTAAGTATGCTCTGGATGGAAGCACTCGAAGGGACACCTGATGAAGGTCTCGGAAGTCAAGGTGCATCAAAGGCATGGTCCGGATAAGGGTCTTCGTGGAGTGTGCTCGAAGTTGAGACACTGTGAAGGGGTGCTTGTGGAAATGCTTCATGCGTAAGCCTTGGACTGAGGGACTTTGAAAGGTGGTGAAGGTACTCCGAAGGTGGTGCTTCGGAGTGTGGCTGACTTGAGGTACTTCGGCCATGCACGGCTTCGGTACGTGGGCTGACGGAGTTCGAGCTAGGAGTAGCTGCGAAGCCATGGTGGTCCACTTCGGAGGTGATGGTGCGAAGGCTCAAAAGCTTTGACGGCTTCAGATCAAAACCATCACTGTATCGAAGATTGACTTCGGTGAAGCGGAGGCCTTCTGGCTAGTAGGTTGTCACCGAAGCTTCTGCACACTTCGTGTGTGATGAGGGCTTCAGAAGATTCCACTGTGCAAAGGTTGATTGTGTCTGCTCTACAAAAGTTGATGTTGTCTCCTCTACGAAGTTGACAAAAGAAGCCTCCAAAAAAGTAGACTACCATATGTACCCCTATGTCTGGCTGAGACAAAAACAGTGTAAACCCTAGGGGTAAAGTAGTCTATTCTCATGGCTGAGTTGTGCCTATAATTAGTGACGCTGGCTAGGTCTATGTAATACTTTCATAAACCATTTTTAGAACTCCCAGAGCTAGCCGCCACACCCATGTACTCAGTTCTCTAAGCACCCTTCGAAGGATTCACTTGAGGCATGTTTTCTTTTCTCTATCAAAGTCCTCAATGCAGTCTGTTCTGTCTGCATTCTGCCCTTCGAAATATGATGCCTAGTACTATTTGCTAGTGTGGAGTATCTATTTGAAGCCCTTAGAGGGAAACTTACTCCTACGAAGTAGGAAGTGTGAAGCCTGCTCGAAGGCACCTCGTGTGCGGAGCCTACACTATCTTTGCAGAGTTGTGTTTTGGCTTTGTGAGTGTGAGCGAAGTCTCCTTGTCTTTGACTTTTTACCCTTTGTGAAGCCTATGTTCGGAGATGTAAAATACCTCTAAACCAGACCTCCGAAGGGTGTGTTCGAATCTTGTTCCGTAGGAGACAGAATTTAAAGTAGAAAGCAAGTTCTTGGCTGAAATTTTAAAAGCTCACATTCACCCCCCTCTGGTCGCCCATTTCGGTCCAACAGCAAGTCAACAAAGCACCAAAGATTAAGAGATTAAAGAGTGCTTATCATCACCGCTAGTGGTGAGAGCACCAAAGGCCGAAATTCCATTTCGGCCTATACATCGCTGCAGAAGATAGCGTGATAGGGGCCACGCTAACCCAGGAGGTGGAGGGAAAAGAGTACGTCATCACATTCTTGAGCCGCCGCCTGCTGGATGCCGAAACCAGGTATGTGTTTGTGGAGCGTTTGTGTTTATCACTTTATTACGCATGTACCAACCTAACAAATTACATCACTATCTTCTCCCTAGCACATGTATTGTCGCGTGCCAAACCGATGTCATAAAGTACATGTTGAAAAAGCCGATTCTAAGTGGAAAAATCGGAAAGTGGGATTACGCTTTGATTGAATACGATTTGGCTTATGAACCTCTAAGAGCTATGAAATGCCAAATTGTCGCTAAATTTATAGTTGATCACCTCGTAGAGGTCAATTGGGGTAATGATATTGCTCTAATTAAAGTAGTGATGTGGAAACTTTATTTTGATAGTTCATCTTGTAAGAATTGCCAAGGTATCGGGGTAGTTCTCATATCACCTAACGGCATGCGTTCCGAAACCTCGGCCCGTTTAGAATTTCCCTCTACTAATAACCAAGCTGAATATGAAGCTTTATTGCTAGGACTTGAATTGCTAGGATCCATAGATGCTAAACATGTTTATGCGCATGGTGATTCTCTGTTAGTAGTACAAAAAGTAGCTAAAAGTGCTCAATGTTTTAATGGCTTGCTAAATAGTTACTTGGATAAATGTTTAGAAATAATTGTTACTTTTGACGACTTCAAAATTTCTCACGTGTCAAGAGAAGCCAACTCAATTGCAAATACGATTTACCAGGTGTACGCTAGCGGTTGGAGTTGGAGGAATGACCTCGGTAAATCTAAACCTTCTAAACATTGCCTCTACCTGAGAGCTAACTACAGAATCTAGACGGTTTGCCAGCGAAGTGCTAACGGCTTGATCTATAGATGGGGCTATCTTTTGCTCAATTTATAAGGAAGATAAAGGAGGCGACACTGGTGTTACCTGAGTTTGGGCGAGGTCGGGGATGTTGACGTCACGCTTGATGAAGCCCGCGCGTGTCTTGACGTAACTCCCGAGCATGAGATCTTGGAGCTCTTTTATCTTTGCCTCGATCTCTGCCTGACCTTCCTCAGGGATATCTACAAGGGTAGGCATCATGATGTTGTGGTTGTCGATCTCTGCACCCCCCATGGGATCCATCGGCGTTGTAGACATAGTAGTCATGTAGAGGTACTTGCAGCCGATGTAGATGTACTTGTCATGTTGGCGTTTCTCCCCAACTGAGTCACCAAAAAGTGTGTTGACACGAAAACGTGCCCCTGCACTTGGGCTGGTTCGACGATCCAAAAACGTGCGGATACTTAGGGACAATACTAAGCGTAACACAGTGCTGATGTCGCGTTCCGACTTCCCTTAACAGTGGCAAGGGGGTGGAGTCGCCAGGTAATCAGATTGCAAAGAAATAATCGAATTAGCCGAAATGTATAAATAAAATAACCCAATCGGTCGAATGGAGCCTGATTGGTTCGGAGTGTACCATGCGAAGGGTCTCCGAAGGGGGCCTTCGGCGTGTTGCACGAAGTGTGCACCGAAGGTGTCATTCGGCATTCAGATCGATCTGACCGAAGACAGGCTCCGAACAGATCGCGACGCGAAATCGCGTCTGAACGACAGGGTTCAGCGCGAAGCCTC
Organism: Zizania palustris; assembly: GCA_019279435.1. NCBI lineage: Eukaryota > Viridiplantae > Streptophyta > Magnoliopsida > Poales > Poaceae > Zizania > Zizania palustris. Next base: position 70,249,729 of record JAAALK010000082.1, read on the forward strand.
TAACGTGACAAAATCCAACGCAGAGCACTGGCATGACGAAGTCTTATGCAGAGTGTTCCAGCACGATGACGTCTGATGCGGGGTGGCTCTGGCATGACTCCGGTGCTAAGAAACTCTGACGCGAAGTGGCTCCAATGCACAGGACCTAACTAGACCGACAACAGCGTGACGAATCCGGCATGGCCGGACGAAGTGAAATCCCGCCAAAGGGTGCTCCGATTGCCTCCGAAACCAGCTTCCTAGCTCCGGAAACCTTCGACAAAGGGGGCTTCGAATGTGAATCCTGCAGAATACAAAGATCAAGTGCCAATTCGGACTAGAGACCGAATTACCAAATGTAGCAGTATACAAATGAAGGGTAACAATCCGTTACGTAGATTAATGGATGGTTCACAAGCGAGCTAACAAGGTGATAGAAATCTGTTACATAGATTAACAGATGATTCATAGGCGAACCAACAAGACTTACCACAATTACGGTGTGGCCGACGGAGGGCTTCTAGCGCAAACCCACGAAGGTGTACTGAAACTAATGCGGAAAGTAGATGAAAATAAAGGTACGGTTCGAAGCTAGGTCTTTGTTATTGATCTATGTTGGGGGGCCTATGAACCGGCCTCACTCCTATTTTTATAGGGGCTAGACTTCTTATCTCTAACTCTAATCTGATAAGAGTTCGGCTAAAAACAGTTAAGATTACATAAGAGAACAAAAACAGCCGAGATATGCTAATCTGATTCATACTCTGCTGGTCGGCGTGGGTCTTTGCAGGCCTCGCCACGGCCAACCCGTCGGGCCGAAGCTTCTCACGGGGCAGGCCTCCGAAGGGGCCTTTGGGCCGAATGTGATGCCCCGATTTTACCAAATCGGAACTTTATTGAATTTCCATAGAAAAACAATAATAACAAGATGTCCATCATGTGAAAATGTGCATACGGTCAATCATCCGTGGTTCGCAGACCACATTATTACATAAGTATAAAATTCAAAAGAAACTATGAAAATAAAACTACATGACGAAAATCTCCTTCAGGATCATTTTCTTGACTGGGTCGCTACTCCAGACCATCCTCCTCATAGTACGCAGTCTCTGAAGTGTTTGTCCAACGGGTATGAGTACAAAAGTACTCAACAAGCCACCAAAAATGCAATAATAATGCAGGGTAATAACAAGGAATGACAATGGTTTAAAGTGTGGAAAAATACATTTTTAATTGCAGCATTTAGTGTAGTCAAATTTAATTATATAGAATAATAAATATAAACAACGCATCATCATCTAACTCAAGGAGTATGTTTCCCTCCTCGCTCAACAGTCCTTACATGCCAAGTCATCATGCAACATTCATAATTATAAACTAACTACGAGTAGTCACACAACCCGCCCTTGACCGTGGGCTCGGCTTTTCGAAAAGATTTAAACTCTGATCAGAGGTGTACCACTGTACCCACAAGGCACGCACTCAACCCACACACCAAAGTGTAACGAGATGACTCATACCACGGGAACTCATGCCAAAACCTCAGTATGAAATGCTCCAATCCGATAACACCCGCTAGGTTTCGCCGGCGCGCCCAGCCACTCCAGGCTAACATCACACCCCCTTTTGCGCCACGTCGGTACAAGCCACCCGCAGGTGCTACTTGACCCATCTCCAAGTGGTGCCTCGAGTTGGAACACTCCATACCTTAGTTAGGACTTACCCACTAGACTTGTGGTTAGTACGGAAATGTATTGCAACGGATCCCGCAGACCGGTCCTTATAGTGCCCCGGGTGCTACAGACCAATTACCTAGCTTGCACCCGGAACCCACCATGCTTACACACTTAACCAAAACTCCATGACCAACAGAATTCCAGGGATGAGAGAATTACGGGGATCATATAATAGAATCCAAATCTCTACGACTCGTTTTTAACCTATAGCGGTTGTGCCAATACATTGGACACTATATAATAGTACTAATAATATGGTGACAAGGAGTTTAGCCTCAATAGCATGGCTTGGGTTTGCACTTCAAGGTCGGGCATCTAAATAAATATAATGTAAGGCTTTCGATTTGACTAATGCATGTATAACCTATGAGTTTTAGCGATAGTTTAAGAAAACTAGGTTCAATATGCCCAAAAGATTGGTTTGGTGACTTGCCTTGCTCAGTGAAGGGTGACGAAGGGACCTCGGGGTAATACTCTGTTTCCTCGACGGCGTCGTAGTCTTCTCGATGCGAATAATAAAGGGAAAATTGAAAAAATGCCATTACAATTTTCTGAATTTTGAAAAATGCCACTGTCAGTGACTGTGGTAGGTCAATATGGTACCGGCGGTGGGGCTTGGACTCGATGGAGCATGGCCGGCATCGAGCGGGGGCGGCAAAGGTGTTTGGTTCCTCGTCGGCGGCGGGGCTCCGGCGGGTCTCGTTGACGAAGGAGGGGTGGCCGAGGTCGGGGAGGCGTCGGCGATCACACCGGTGTGGTCGTTGAGGGCGGAGGAGGGCTCCGGCGATGGCGAGCGGTGGCTGGAGTTCGAGCAGGGGTGCGGAGCTAAAAAGGGTGTCACGGGTGTTTCGTTTGGGTTCGGTTCAAGTGCTAGCAAGGGGTGAACGCGGGGGTGGCCGGGGTTTAAATAGAGATGCCGGCGGGGTAAAAGAGGCCGGTGAATACATGGAAAGCCGAAGGGGGTCTTCAAGTTTTCCGACGAGGTCTTTCCATGCATGCGCGCTGCGATCTTGGGGTTTAAACACGTTGATTAATAGGGGGAAATGGCCGACCAATCTCGGGGAGCATTAACGCGACGTCAATTTCATTGAAGGGGGCCGACGCGAGCGGATTGCGGAGCTAGGTTTTTGGGCCGACGAGGTTTGGGGGCGGTGCGAGGAGGATGACGGGTCTGATGGGCAGGGGTCACTGTCAGCGGGCGGCTGTGGGTGTGGGCGTGGCAACGGTCGGGGCTGACCGGTCGGGTTGGGCTCGTCCGGGAGGGGGGTTTGCGTCGATAGGTGGGACCGGGACTTAGGGCGCGCGTGCGGAGAGAAGGGGTCATTGACGAGCGGGGCCCGCTTGTCATTGAGGGGCGCTGGGTGGTTTTGGCTGGGCCGGCCTGTTGAGGGGAAAAAGGGGAAAAGGGGTCGTTATTGTTTAAGTTTATTTCTGAATAAAAATAATTGCAGAAATTGATTTAAAATATTAGCGTTGCTTCCATGGGTGATAAAAATTTGTAAAAAATCTCAAAAATAGGTCATGGCCTTTGGATCAAATAAAAATTTTCTTAGACTCTAGTTTGGATGTTTTCTCTAGGTTTTAGTTTATTTGGGCATTTTTAGCTTTATAGGAAATTAAAAAATAATCCCTTTTCAGGAAAAATATAAATAAAATGTATTTTTACCTTTTTGGAAATTTGGGGTGTTACAAACATATCCCCCTTACAGAGAATCTCATCCTCGAGATTCAGAAAGCTCCTCGAATAGCTCGGGGTATTGGGTCTTTAGCTCCTCCTCTTTTTCCCAAGTGGCTTCTTCGACGGGGTGGTTATCCCACTGAACCTTGCAGAAGCGGACCACTCGTCTTCTAGTCACTCTCTCCTTGATCTCCAGAATCCAGACAGGTTTCTCAATGTAGGTTAGGTCTTCCTGGACATTGAGCTGCTAGAGGTCGGCCTACTCGGTGGGTACACGGAGACATTTCTTCAGCTGAGAGACATGGAACACATTGTGGACTCCTGCCAAAGATGGTGGTAGCTCCAATCGATATGCAACCTCTCCTTGTCGGTGGAGGATCTGAAAGGGTTTGACATAACGGGGGGCTAACTTTCCTCTCATGTTGAACCTTTGGGTGCCTCGGAGGGGAGTGACTCAGAGGTAGACAAAATCGCCCTCCTCAAAGGTCAGATCTCTTCGTCGGTTATCGGCATAGCTCTTTTGTCTAGACTTAGCTATCTTTAACATGTCCCTGATGACCTTAACCTTCTCTTCTGCCTCTCATAAAATATCTGTCCCAAATAGTTGTGACTCCCCGGTCTGATCCCAGAGTAGTGGTGTCCTGCACTTACGTCCGTAAAGTGCCTCAAATGGGGACATCTGGAGGCTGACTTGATAGTTGTTGTTGTAAGAGAACTCCGCGTAAGGCAAGTTCTTATCCCACATTCTGCCTAAGTCTAGGGCGCAGGCTCTAAGCATATCTTCCAACACTTGGTTCACCCTTTCGGTTTGACCATCGGTCTGTGGATGATAGGCGGTGCTGAAGTTCAGCCGGGTGCCGAGCTCTTCTTGAAGATTCTTCCAAAACTTGGAGGTGATCTGACTTCCTCGGTCAGACACGATCTTCTTTGGAACTCCGTGTAGGCACACAATTCGGGTCATGTATAACTCAACCAATCTCGCGATGTTGTATGTCGTCTTGACGGGGATGAAATGAGCCACCTTTGTGAGTCGATCAATGATCACCCAGATAGAGTCATGACCGGCTTGGGTCCTAGGCAATCCTGTGATGAAGTGCATCCCTACTTCTTCCCACTTCCATTCGGGGACTTTGAGGGGTTGTAATAGCCCGGCAGGCCTCTGGTGCTCTACCTTGACTCACCGGCATGTGTCGCACTTGGCCACATACTCAGCTATTTCCCTCTTCATGCTGACCCACCAATATTTCTCCTTCAGGTCCTGGTACATCTTTGTACTCCCGGGATGTATGGAGTATAGAGTCTCATGGGCTTCTTGAAGGATGAGGGCCTTTAGCTCTGGCTTGTCGGGCACACATATCCGGTTCCCGAACCAGACGGTACCGTTCTCATCTTCGGAGAACCCTAGGGCTTTACCCTTCCTCATATTCTTCTGGATCTCTAAGATATCAGGGTCTTCCTTCTGCGTCTCACGGATCCGGTCCATTAAGACAGGTCTGGCTTCTAGGGCAATGAGATACGTCTTGTTGGTGATCCCCAAATTCAACCTTTCCATCTCCTTGTATAACAATGGGGCCTGGTCTTGCACCATGATGGCATTATAGTACCCCTTCTGGCTTAGGGCATCTGCCACTACGTTTGCCTTGCCCGGATGATAGTGGATGCCTAAGTCATAATCCTTGATCAACTCCATCCACCTTCTTTGTCTGAGGTTCAGGTCTGGTTGGGTGAATATGTACTTAAGGCTTTTATGGTCAGTGAAGACCTCACACTGATTACCCACAAGATAGTGCCTCCATATCTTCAAGGTGTGAACCACGACTGCCAATTCCAGGTCATGGGTTGGGTAATTCAACTCGTGCGGTCTCAGCTGACGAGAGGCATAGGATACCACCTTCCCATCTTGCATCAAAACACATCCCAACCCTTGGCGAGAGGCATCACAGTAGATGTGGAAGTCCTTCCGTATGTCGGGTAGGGTTAGAATCGGGGCTAACACGAGCTTCTTCTTGAGGGTCTGAAAACATTCTTCGCAGTCTGGAGTCCACTCAAACTTCGCCTCCTTCTACAATAATCTGGTCATGGGCTTGGCTATCTTTGAAAAGTTCTCGATGAACCTGCGGTAATATCTAGCCAATCCCAAAAAACTATGGATCTCGGTCACGTTCGTCGGATGCAACCAATTGGTCATTGCTTCCACAGTGGTAGGGTCCATTGCTATTCCTCCGGCGGATATGACATGGCCGAGAAACTTCACCTCGGATGACCAAAACTCGCACTTGCTGTACTTGGCATACAACTGCTGCTCCCTCAGCTTCCTTAGGGTCAGACGAAGGTGGGCTTCATGCTCTTCCTTGGTCATGGAGCAGACGAGGATGTCGTCAATGAACACCACAATGAACTTGTCCAAGAACTCCATGAATACATTGTTCATCATGTTCATGAAGAAAGCAGGGGCATTCGTGAGTCCGAACGACATCACAGTATACTCGTATAATCCGTAGCGGGACGTGAAGGCAGTATTGGGGATGTTTTCTTCTCTAATCCTCAGCTGGCGGTAGCTTGAACTGAGGTCGATCTTGGAGAACACTGAGGATCCCTTCAGCTGATCGAATAGGTCGTCGATCCGAGGCAGCGGGTACTTGTTCTTGATGGTCACATCGTTCAGGGCTCTATAATCTACGCACATCCTCTTTGTCTTGTCCTTCTTCATGGCGAAGATGACCGGTGCACCCCAAGGTGAGGTACTCGGTCGGATGTACCCTTTTTGTTCCAAATCCTCAATATTGCTCTTTACTTCGGCTAGCTCATTGGCGGCCATCCGGTACGGGTGCTTGGAGATGGGGGTGGTCCTGGGGACAAGCTCGATTCTGAACTCGATGTCCCTCTTGGGAGGCATCCCTAGCAGGTCTTCTAGAAAGACGCCCATGTATTCTCAGACCACGGGCACTTCTTCTAGGGCTAGCGAGTGAAGTGATACTCCGTTAGGACCACGGGTAGTCATCTTAAAGGTAACAGCTTCGCCTCTGGAACTGGTCATGGTGACGGACATACTAGTGCAGTCTATCACTCCCTTGTGCTTCATCATCCAATCCATCCCTAGGATGATGTCGAGTCCTGTGCATTCTATAAGAACTGGCTCGGCCCAAAATAACACCCCTTGGATTTCTATCCTTATCCTTGGGCTGAACAGATTAGCTAGCGTCCTCTTGCCGAGGGTGGTGATCAACATGGGGACGGGCAGAGGGAGTACTTCCAAGTTATTGGTTCTTACAAAATCCTCTGATATTAAAGAATGTGTTTCCCAAGAATCAAATAGCACTATTGCGGGTACGAAGTTAACTGTGAACATACCGAGCACGACTTCGGGAGCCTCCTGAGCTTCTTCGGTGCTGATGTGGTTGACGCAGGCATGAACCGCCTGGTTGGTTGCTGCGCCTTGGGGTTGCTTGGGATGAGGACACTGGTGGGAGTAGTGCTCTTCCTTTCAGCAGTTCAAGCAGACGATCGGCTTGCCGTTGCGGTCCCTCAGCATCGTAGCTTTGGCGGCGGGTGTTGGTGGAGCGGCCGGACCTGGTGGAGCGGGGTGAGGGTTCCCGGTACTTGGGCCACTGGCAGTGTGTGGCAACCTGTAGACGGGTCGGGGATGGTAGGTGGGTGCTTGCGACGGAGGGATGAAGCGGGGTCTCTAGGTGTTCCCTTGGTGATGCTTGAACGCGATCATCTTCCTCTTCTTGAGGTCCAGCTTGTTCTGTTCGGTTTCTTGAATAAGGGTCTTGTTCACCAACCGTTGGAAGTCGGCGTAGTCAGCGACGACGAGCTGTATGGAGAGCTCATCCTTCAGTCCACGGAGGAACTTGGCCTAGCAGAGAGCATCTGTCCGTACTTCCTCTAGCGCGTAGTGAGCTAGACAGTTGAACTCATGGAGATACTCCATGACAGTCTAGATCCCTTGCTGCAGGTCCCAGAATTCCTACTGCTTGACGGCGACAACTCCGATGGGGACGTGAGCGGCGCGAAAGGTGATGGTGAACTCTGCCCAAGACACTTCGTGATCCTCCAGCTGGGATTCACGGTAGTTGTCACACCATTCCGTGGTGGGTCCCTGAAGCTGGTGAGTGGCGAACGCCACTCGCTCTCGGTCCGAGCATGGGGGGAGGTATAGCTTCTTCCCAATCATCCTGAGCCAATCGTCAGCCTCCATGGGGTTCGTCGTGCTCGTGAAAATGGGGGGTCTCACGCGCAAGAATTCTGAGAGCTGAGGTGCGGGAGCGAGGGCTGGTTGATGAGGGACTGGCTCCACATTCTGTTGCTGCAGATGGTCCAACTAAGCCTGTTGGTGCTGCATCTGCGTTAGGAGGGCGGTGATCAGTTGGTTCTGATTCGCCATCATTTCTGCCAGCGTGGGATGGTTGGCAGGCGGCAACCCAGATTGGCGTTGGCCCGTCGCGCCCCAGTTGGGCACAACACTCCCAGTCAGGCCGTTGGCTGCCCCCTCTCTGCTGTTGGAACTGGCATTCTGGTTGTCTACCATCTTCTGAGAACAATAATATTTTTAATCATAAGGGAAAGACTTAAAAATTTTATTCCAAAAGAAAATATTTCAAGCGTGACCATAAAAAGTGGTATTAAATTGTACGTTACATTGAAGCTCTTATTTTTATGCCACCCACAACATAAGTCATCGTAGGTGGTACCACAAGCATAAAACAATCACAATCAACGAGAACTATCGTCTACTCGTCGTCCGGGGCAGTCTCCGTGCTCTCGGAACCACGGGGGTCCTAAGGGATGGTGGGCTCGACGAAGTTCTCGATGATAGGGTCGGCGATGATGGCGGGGCGCGGTGCAGTGGCGCTGGAGCTAGATGGTCCGGCGGTGCTAGTGGTGGTGTGATCCTCTTGGGGCGAGGGGCTGGCTCTCGGGTGGGCTTCTTCCTCTTTGGGATGAGGGGAAGCATCTCCGCGATGTCCTTCTGCAGTTGGATGATCTTGCGCTGCAGCTCGCCATTCTGCTGGATCAAGCTCTTCGTCTCTTGACGAAGGAACTCAACCACCTCATGGTGCTCCTCGGCGTCGAGCATGGCCTCAGTGTGGAGGTCATCCATGGCCTGGAGGAGACGGGTCTGCCGGTCCATGACCGGATCATGGTCGGAGAGGAACCCGACGTAGATGATGTGGTGGGTGCCGGGAGTACGCATCGGTACTAGCCGAAATGATGAGTCCTGAAGATGATCATCGTAGATCATACTCAGCTCCATGAGGGCCTGGAGGGCAGTGCGCTGGCACGCGATGTCGAAGGTCAGACCTCCGAGTGCCGCTGTGAAGAACGGTGGGTGGTCGCCGGACCCGTGGATCGTGATGGAAACGTCACAAGGGCCCGCGAACTCCTCCATGTAGACTCCATGGAACTCAGGCTCGAAGGTGAACCCAAGGAAGGTCACCATCATCTGGAGCTCACGGATGAACCCCTCGAAGTGCCGGCAAAAGCTGTGGACGTGGTGGACAGGCATCTACAAATAAAACAAGTTAAAAAGAGTAAGGGGGGAGGAACAAAATGATGAAGTAGATTTTTACGAAATAGATTTTAACAAAACTAAGCGTTAGGCTGGTCCGTTTAGCTTCCTACAGTCAAGTCGGCTCTGCTACCATCTTGTGATGCCCTGATTTTACCAAATTAGAACTTTATTGAATTTCCATAGAAAAACAATAATAACAAGATGTCCATCATGCGACAACGTACATACGGTCAATCATCTGTGGGGATCATTTTCTTGACTGGGTCGATACTCCAGACCAACCTCCTCGTAGTACGCAGTCTCTGAAGTTTTTGTCCAACGGGTATGAGTACAAAAGTACTCAACAAGTCACCGAAAATGCAATAATAATGCAGGGTAATAACAAGGAATGACAAGGGTTTAAAGTGCAGAAAAGTACATTTTTAATTGCAGCATTTAGTGTAGTCAAATTTAATTATACAGAATAATAAATATGAACAACGCATCATCATCTAACTCGAGGAGTATGTTTTCCCTCCTCGCTCAACAGTCCTTACATGCCAAGTCATCATGCAACATTCATAATTATAAACTAACTACGAGTAGTCACGCAACCCACCCTTGACCGTGGGCTCAGCTTTTTGAAAAGATTTAAACTCTGATCAGAGGTGTACCACTGTACCCACAAGGCACGCACTCATCCCACACACCAAAGTGTAACGAGATGACCCATACCACGGGAACTCGTGCCAAAACCTCAGCATGAAATGCTCCAATCCAATAACACCGCTCTAGGTTTTACCGGCGTGCCCGGCCACTCCGGGCTAATGTCGCACCCCTTTTGCGCCACATTGGTACAAGCCACCCGCAGGTGCTACTTGACCCATCTCCAAGTGGTGCCTCGAGTTGGAACACTCCATACCTTAGTTAGGACTTACCCACTAGACTTGTGGTTAGTACGGAAATGTATTACAACGGATCCCACAGACCGGTCCTTATAGTGCCCCGGGTGATACCGACCAATGCCCTAGCTTGCACCCGGAACCCACCATGCTTACACACTTAACACAAACTCGATGACCAATAGAATTCCAGGGATGAGAGAATTACGGGGATCATATAATAGAATCCAAATCTCTACGACTCGTTTTTAACCTATAGCGGTTGTGCCAATACATTGGACACTATATAATAGTACTAATAATATGGTGACAAGGAGTTTAGCCTCAATAGCATGGCTTGGGTTTGCACTTCAAGGTCGGGGATCTAAATAAATATAATGTAAGGCTTTCAATTTGACTAATGCATGTATAACCTATGAGTTTTAGCGATAGTTTAAGAAAACTAGGTTCAATATGCCCAAAAGATTGGTTTGGTGACTTGCCTTGCTCAGTGAAGGGACCTCGGGGTAATACTCTGGTTCCTCGACGGTGTCGTAGTTTTCTCGATGTGAATAATAAATATTACATTCAATTAAACAATTCAAAACCACCCAATAAACATATAGGTTTTGATTGGGTTAAATTAAGGGAAATCAAGTTGTTAATCTTCTGAAATCATTATCTAAATTTTTAAGGTAAATTTTGATGGAGTTAATAATTTTCAAAAAGGGAATAAAAATGTATCCTAATGTACTTTAAACTTCCTATTAATAATTAATAAAAAGTTCTGAATAAACCTACTGTTTTTATTGCATAAACATGAAGAGAATAAAAATATAAATTTTCTGAAATTGAAATGGTCAAATTTGGAGCTAAAATGAGCAAGATATGAATTTTTGAAGTTAAAAACAATTTCTAGAATTTATTTTAAACTGAAAACAGTCACTGGTCCATGGTGAGCCGAACCCACCGTGAACCCACGCACTGTGCACATGAGCCGGATCTAGATCAGTCGTCGGATCTGGATCGGGCGGCTGCGGGTTACGCGGAAGCGTTAAGTGGGCGCGGACGGACAGGATGAAAACATTGAACCGGTACGCGATGGATGGCTCAGATCGACCGCGGGTTTTAAAAAGAAATGGATGCACGAGATTAAAACGCGTCGATTCGTCGAGATCTGACGGGGCAGATTAAACTGAGCAATCGGTTTAATCCCGACCGTCGGATCATGATCACACGGCCGTGGTCGAATCCGACACGGCACAGGTACTTTACCCGTGCCGGTCATCTTCTCCGGTGACGGCGATGGGCTAGCGGCCACGGCGAGCGACGGCGGCCGGATCTACGGGCTTAAACGGAATCAAGATAACATGGCGGTCAAGATGGTACCGATGGTGGGGCTTGGAGTCGATGGAGCGTGGCCGACGTCGAGCGGGGGCGGCGAATGTGTTTGGGTCCTCGTCGGCGACGGGGCTCCGGTGGGTCTCATCGACGAAAGAGGGGTGGCCGAGGTCGGGGAGGCGTCGATGATCACACTGGTGTGGTCATTGAGGGCGGAGGAGGGCTCTGGCGACGGCGAGCGGCGGCTAGAGTCCGAGCAGGGGTGCGGTGCTAAAAAGGGTGTCACGAGCGTTTCGTTCGGGTTCGATTCAAGTGCTAGCGAGGGGTGAACGTGGGGGTGGCCGGGGTTTAAATAGAGACGCCGACGGGGTAAAAGAGGTCGGTGAATACATGGAAAGCCGAAGGGGGTCTTCAAGTTTTCCGGCGAGGTCTTGCCATGCATGCGCGCTGCGATCCCGGGGTTTAAACGCGTCGATTAATAGGGGGAAACGGCCAGCAGATCTCGGGGAGCATTAATGTGACGTCAATTTCACGGAAGGGGGCCGACGCGAGTGTATTGCGGAGCTAGGTTTTCGGGCCGGCGAGGTTTGGGGGCGGCACGAGGAGGAAGACGGGTCTGACGGGCGGGGGCCACTGTCAACAGGCGGCTATGGGTGCGGGCGTGGCAACGGTCGGGGCTGATCAGTGGGGTCGGGCTCGACTGGGAGGGGGTTGGCGCCGACAGGTGGGGCCGGGACTTAGGGCGCGCGCGTGGAGAGAGGGGATCGCTGACGAGCGGGGCCCGCTTGTCAGTGAGGGGCACGGGGTGGAGTGGGCTAGGCCGGCCTGTTGAGGGGGAAAAGGGGAAAGGGCACCGTTACTGTTTAAGTTTATTTCTGAATAAAAATAATTGCTGAAATTGATTTAAAATATTAGGGTTGCTTCCATGGGTGATAAAAATTTGTAAAAATTCTCAAAAATAGGTCGTCTTGGGATCATATAAAAATTTTCTTAGACTCTGGTTTGGATGTTTTCTCTAGGTTTTAGTTTATTTGGGCATTTTTAGCTTTATAGGAAATTCAAAAATAATCCCTTTTCAGAAAAATATAAATAAAATGTATTTTTACCTTTTTGAAAATTTGGGGTGTTACACCGAAGCTAGCCTACAAAGCAGGCCACTGAAAGGCTCCCAAGGCCCCATGCAAATGGGCCTCCGACACTTCAGGGCTTCGGCCTGTACCAGGAGTTGCATATTTTCGGTCCAAATTACCAGCAATTAATATCTTATAATTTTGACTATTAATGCCATTTTTTGCTATCAACACACTGAAACATGATATGTTAGTGATTAAAACATTTCATGTATATTACATAAAATATTTATCATTACATGTATAAACACGTGCGAAATATTTATCAGATTGAAACATGATATATAAACAATTAAAAAATGTGTTTCTATTTAAATATAATTTACATATTTTTTGAAACACTACTAATGTATAAAAATGAAATAGATGTTAAACTATTTAAACTATTACAATATACTAGCTAAAACAATATATGTAGTTGCATTGAAATATTGTTCGTCGCTAATTGAAACATTGAATAATTCTTGTGTCGCATAAAAAAGTACAGCTGAAAAAACTCATTTAATTATCTGTTTTAAAATATATATATTATTTAATAATATATTTAGGCCAAAGTCATCCCATCTGTTTTGGGCCGATTCTTCACTGGGCTCATGTCCGACGTTTTCCACACCGATTACAAGTATTATTACCCCCTGAATTGAACCCGCGACGAGCACGGCTACCTATATAAAGGGATCGTCTTGATTCAGCAGTCCAACAACACGGAGGCCAAGAATACAGATCGACGCATCCACTCTCAACTCTCGAGTGGTGCAGCGCATGCAACGTAACACACGTACGTCGATCGCCTGCAGGGACGATGGACATCGCCGCCGGCGACGAGGGCGCTCGTGATCAGAGGGCGCCGGCGGCGGGGTGGAAGGCGCCGGCGGCGATGGTGCTGGTGCAGCTGTTCATCACGGGGATGATCCTGCTGTCCAAGGTGTCCATTGACGGCGGGATGTTCATCTTCGCGCTGCTCGCCTACCGCAGCGTATTCGGCGCCGCCTTTATCCTCCCCTTCGCGCTCATCTTCGAGAGGTTTCTTTCTTCTTTTTTTGTCTTTGTATTTTTGCGACTTTGCAAGCCCTCTGAATTTTCAGATTTTGCCCATTCATAAAATAGCAGAATTCTATCTCTCACAGAAAAAAAATACTGGACAAAAGTTGGGATGGAATTGAAGTGAGCCTAAAATCTATGTGTATTCATTGGCCAAATTCTAGTTTGACTTAGTTTCTTACTGCCCGTAGAAAGGTGTCTGTTAATTTTAACTAAGGATTCAGTGCTTAACCTAATAGTCAACTTAGTTCCTGGCTTAGGCCTAGCTACTCGTTTATTTATAAGTTTGTTTAAACTTAATAATATAAATAAGTCGTTGTAAAAAAACTCTGAGAAGAATCTCGATGATGTATACTAAATAACTTCTAAAATTTGATCTTATTGTTTGTGTAGTACGGTGAAAATAGTATATTATCTATGAACTTGTTTTATTTAGCGTTCAACTGATGATACCATTATTTAGGTCATTTTTAGAATTTTAGTCGTTACTTGATTAGTTGATATGGAGACGCAAATAATCTCAAGATGACTCAAAACGAGAGACTTTTCAGTAGAAATATGCTTATGGCTTATTTACACAATAAATTTTGGCTTTCAGATAATTTATATTTTAAGCCATAAACTGTTTAGAAGTGTCTTTAATCATGCTCCTGGTTTTCTTGTAAAATGCATAATGAAGATTTTACTTCCAACAATTGATTAAGGAATTAATTCTTAAAAAGGTCAATGGACAGCATGTGCAAACTATTGACTCAATGGACAACCATGGGATCGAATCAACAGCAAGGATTAGAGATAGTTAGGTCATAACTAAACAGAAAATTAATCAGCAGCTGCATGCATGCAAAGTAAAATTGGGTGTCGTTAACGAAGAAATATATAATCAGTTTCTCTTAATTTGTTTTTTGCTTTTTTGTTTTTTTGCAGAGGGAAGTGGAGGGACATGGATTGGCAAGCAACCAGATGGATCTTTTTCAATGCCTTCCTCGGGTTCGTCCGTTTAAATAAAAATATATTTACTCGTTCGGTTTCATATTTTATATTATAATTCATTCAATTTTTTAAAATTTTTAATTTTGAATATATATATATATATATGAGAGCGCTATTCTACACCACGTGTGTAAAATAACTATTCTATACCGACTACTTTCAATAGTAGATTTTCTCAGTAGAATAGCTATTCTACACCCGTGATGTATGATAACATTTGCGTGTGTATATATATATATATAAAGATATATTTTACGATCTATTTATTGAAACTAATTTAATGACAGAATTGTTGGTATATTTTTCTATAAAATTAATTGAAGTTAAAGAAATATATTTAACTCATAAAAAGAATAGAGCAAGTATCATTTATATAAATTAATGATAGGAGAATATATATAGTGTATATATGGGCTCGTACGTCTCCAGTCTATCTATAACTACTCTTGTAATCATTTTACATAAAAAATTACTGCTTAAAAGTTTGATTTTATCAAATTTATAATGGTCTTATTGGTATTAATTGTATATCACCTAGTCTTAAAAGCGGCTAATAAATCAGTGTAGAAAATTAACATGAGTCATCCTCGATTTTTTATACCATTTTTTATCCGTTGTCCAGTGTCGAAGCCGTCATGATGACGAAGTGGTGTTTTTTAAGGCCATTTTTATATTTAAAAAGTTGTGTATGACATAAAAAATCTTATTTTTTCGAAACCTGACTCAGAAATTATCCACTGAATATTATGTAAAAGTTAATTATAATTGCCAAGTTTTCATACACCAATAAAATTTACTTCATTATTTAAAAATCAAATTAACCGTGTTCTTTTTAGGGAAAAAATCAACTGCGTTTAACAAATATATGTGAAATATATAATTACCATGTTAAACCATGGGATTATGTTGTTGTTAATTGAAACAAAACCAAGACGAACAGTGACAAAATGTGAAGGTAGTTAATAGCATTATTGTTCGGAGCTTATTAAATCTAATTCAAGAAATTTTGGATCCGGAGTAGTTTTGGATGGACTGATAGTATTTAGTGGAGTAATCTAGCATGAATCTTTAAATCGGTAGTTGAGTAATTTAGTTTTTATTTTGAATCAGTTTAAACTATTTTATTATACTATATAAATCCTAAATCTAATATAAATCTTGAAGAACGTATCAATTTTGCGTGAAGAAAAAAAGCATTGGTATTGAAAAGCTGCTGTTATGACTATCTTTATTTTAATACAGTCTAATATATAATTAATTTTTATTTTATTTTAAATGTATATGAACTTCATTCATATTTAGGGCTAGTTTGGGAGCCCACAATCCCGGCCCATTCCCTGGGGATGGGCCGGGATTTTAGTTCAAAATCCCGGCCCATCCCCAGGGAATGGGCTGGGAATGAAAGTTCCCAAACAGGCCCTTAGGGTGGTAGTTTGTCCGCTAGAAACAGGGTTTAAGGATTTTTCATCCTCTTTTCGATGGCCTCAAAATTAAGTAGGGGTACAGATAGATTTATTTTTACCATTTGCGTCGAACCCACGGGGCTCCGAAATAACCCACCGTGCTCAATAATTTTATTTACTCCGATCCTAATTGAGAATTGACCGCTTGCCCCTAAAAATATCTATAAAAATTACTCAAAAAATTGACTCCTTATATAATGTTTCGGTATTCCTTTTTAGGATACAAATCACTTTAAATATATTTATTTCCAACAGAGTTTTAAATTAGAATATGTGAGTGATTTTTTAATTCTAATCTCAAAAATTTATAGAAAAAAGTTATTTAGAGTTCTTATATAGATTTCTAAATTTAAAATTTAAGATTTTAATGAAAAATTAGACTCTAACAATATCCCTAAACAAATCCACATTCTAAATCATTTCCTAAATCTCTTATTATTTATCCTAAATATAAGATTAATTTTTTATTCCTTACTTAAAAATATGGATAGGGATCAAATTAGTTTTTAAGAATTAACATGAATAAAATGATCCCTATATCAAATTTTATGCTCTCCTCGTTCACTAGCCATCGCCGCAACATTAACTACCACCTCATCCTAACCGCTTCGTACAGACGAAGAAGATTGCAAATTTGACATTGTTTCCTTATTCATGACCAATACGAACAGAGCACGTTTTTTTTTCTCAAACCACTCATGTCCCAACCCGTTGCCAACCCTTTGACGTACACGGCAAATACAATCTGTTTTGGACTTTAGAATGCCCCCTTCTGTTTCCTTCCTATTTGCATTCTGAGTCAGCTAGCCTCTTGCACATCCGATACATTCTGTTCTTCCGTTGGAACGATTGTTTGAAATGAAAAGCACGTATTTTTAAAGCATGTTTATGATATATATATTTATTATATATATATATATGGGTGCATTTATGGTACCCATTACTTCTTGAGATGTAATAGTTGAAAATAATATGAATCGTTGATTAAATGTATTTAAAATAATTAATTAGAAAAGAAAATAGACTAACCGACCGTAAATTGCTATGATTAAGGAATGTAATCTACATTCATGTCGCTTACGTGGAAAGTTTATTGATTATTTATTTTTTCTAGTGCATGCAATAATTAATGTGCTAGCACGTGAAGAAAGGAATTAATTGATGCATGTAAGTGAGTTTGTACGTATTAAAGAAGGTTATATAACTAAGGTAATATGTTACCTATTTTAAATTCTCCATATATATATTCTTTGTTCGTTCTCTAAAGATAGTTTTTTTAAATAAAGCATTGAATAATTAACTACCGTGCACCGAGCAACCCCTCAGTGGACGGAGTGCGCACTGTTGTGCCCCGTACCTAGGTTCAAACATGGGTGCCACACCCTTTGCTTTAAAAAACGGTGGGGTGTCTACCTCACTATCTTAAAAAAAAATTAACTACCAATTTCTCAACATTAAAATGTTCCGACTGTACCACCTTCTCAAAGTCAACTGAAGAAATAAGCAATTACTTAATTTGTTAGAAGGATATGTTGCTCGTACTCCTTAAAATGCTTGATCACCAGCAAAAATGAACTGATAATGTCAAGGACGTTGGTGGTCGATCGACGTGGTGCTCACCGCCATGCAGTCCCTTAAGGCCCGATGAAGAGGAGACGGTGGTGCGTTGCTCCAGCGTGTCGAGCTTGGACTGCAGGGTCTCGATGGTCCTAGTCAGCTTGACGATGATGGTCGTGAGATCGGATGTCGGTACTTCAGCCATCGAAGGCGATGCAGACTGAATTGGGGAAGATGACCGGGAGTTTGATGGAACAACGGAAGTGGATCACCGAAATGCTAATACTAGGTTGTCAAGGACATTGACATCCAAGACAGCAAGTCCCCTTGCTACGTAGCTTGTAGCCGCAGTCGAAAACGGCGCCGGGGTTGTTGCTCGGCTGCCCAATGGTGAAGGGGATGAGATTTAGAGAGAAATGGGGTGGCTAGAGATATTAGATCTTTATTGCCTTCAAAGGTGTTCCTTACATCACTTATATAGGCATTTAGCCGGTTCATCACAGCAACAAACTTTTAACAGAATTCCTAACGAACTTCCTGACCCAATCTTGCCTTGCAAGCCATGCTTCATGCTAGTGGCTGCCGGTGCTGGTAGTGTCTTCCCCACATGACATCTCTCCCCCCTCGACGAGTAGTTCGTCTGTGAGCTGGAAACTTGGATAGCGATCAACGAAGCTGTCAACATCCTCCCATGTTGCCGAGGCCACTATTTTTCCCTTCTAGTGAACCAGGAGCTAGCGAACACCCCTAGCTAGGCGAGAACACAGGACATGTTCTGGTTTAGGTACAACAACGCCGTTGTGGATCTGTGGAAGGGCTGGTGGAGCTTCCGGAGGTGTTCCCATGAACCGCTTGAGGAGGCCGACATGGAAGACGTCATGGAGATGGGCTCGAGGAGGTAGCTCCAGCCGATAGGTGACCTCATTTATTTTGGCGATGATGTGGTAAGGCTCATAGAAGCGTGGTTTGAGTTTCCCTGGTGTTGGCTTGTCAAGAGAGTTGGCAGTACGACGGCGTAGCCGGAGCCAAACCCAATCGTCAACCTCAAATTGGAGATCCCTGTGATGCTTGTCATAGTAATGCTTGTAGATGGTCTGAGCTTGTTCAAGGCAGAGATGGATATCAGCGAGGAACTCATCTCGTTCCGCCATGCTTTTGGCGACTGCCACAACCCTTGTTTCGCTAGGTTCATAGGAGCGGATGGAAGGCGGATCATGACCGTAAACCACTCGGAATGGAGTGTCTCGAAGCGCCGACTAGTAGGCAGTGTTGTAGATGTACTCCGCCCATGGAAGCCAACGCATCCACTAGCGAGGGCGATCACCGCCTCTGTCTGCCCATCGGACTAGGGATGGAAAGCGGATGTCATATGAAGCTTGGCACCGATGAGGCGCATCAATTCCCACCAGAACAAAGAAGAGAACACTGGGTCCTGATCTGAAACCATGGATTGTGGAACACCATGAAGACGCACAATCTCAGCAAAGAACACATGTGCCACTGATTCCACCATATATAGATGTGCGAGGGGAATGAAGTGGCAATATTTGCTGAAACGATCTACCACTATGAAGATGACAGACTTCTCTCCCACACGTGGTAATGCTTTGACAAAATCCAATCCAATGTCCATCCAAACTGACTGGGGCACAGGTAGAGGCAGGAGTAGACCTGTCGGGTGGAGATGATCAGATTTGTAGTGCTGGCATGTAGCGCAAGCACGGACGTACTCTTAGACAGCTTGCCAAAGGTTGGAAGAGTGGAAATCACGACGTAGGCGGTGCATGGTGCGTTGGACACCCTCGTGGCCATCATCATGTAGGCTGGCAATAATCTCCTAGAGGAGTGGCGAGGTTGGCGGAATGTATAAAAGGTTGTTGAACACTACTAGGCCATCGAGAATTGACCAGGGACCCATGCACTAGTGTGCATCGATCTCATCTTTGAGTGCCACCAGAACCGGATCAGTGGCGAAGGCCTGGCGAAGGAGAGCGATGAAATCAAACCCAGGGGTAGAAATGGCGAGGATTGCCATTTCATCTGTGTCGCACCTGGACAGAGCATCACCCACCGTGTTTGTATTGCCAGCCTTGTACTCCACTGAGAAATCGAAGCCCAACAATTTGCCCACCTATTGGTGTTGTGGTATTGTAGCAAGACGTTGGTTGAGTAGGTACTTGAGGCTAAAGTGATCCGTGCGTACCAGGAAATGATGACCCCAAAGTTGCGGCCACCAATGGCGAACAGTGAGCACGAGGCTAATGAGTTTGCGCTCGTATGCCGCTAGTGATTGGTGTCATGGTGCAACCGGTCGACTGAAGAAAGAGACCGAATGATGTGCTTGTAAGAGAACAATGCCAAACCCATGCATCGAGGCATCACACTCGATGATGAATGGTTGGCCAAAGTCGGGCAGTGCAAGGACAGGTGTTGTTATGACTACGGTTTTAAGCACCGCGAATGCCCCGTCGGCATCGGTTGACTAGGAAAATCCCTCCCGATGGAGAAGGGCGGTGAGGGGGGTAGAGATCGACCCGAAGTGCTTGACAAACTTGCGGTAGTATCCTGCAAGTCCGAGGAAACCACACACTCCTCGAGCCGACCGGGGAACCGGCTAGTCCGTCACTGCTTGTACCTTGGCCGAATCCATGGCGACACTAGCTGCAGAGATAATGTGGCCTAGATAGGAAACAGAGTCCTCACTGAATTGGCACTTTAATCTCTTGACGAAGAGCTGGTGTTAATGAAGAACGTGGAGGACCACGCACACATGATGCAAGTGATCAGTCCATGTAGTACTGTAAATGAGGATATCATTAAAGAAAACAAGGACGAACCGGTGGAGGAATGGTCATAGTACGTCATTCATGAGGGCCTGGAATGTTGCCGGAGCATTGCACAACCCAAACGGCATAACTAGGAACTCGTAGAGGCCTTCATGGCTGCGAAACGTTGTCTTGAAAATGTCTTCAACGCGCATATGGACTTGATGGTAACCTAAGCAAAGGTCTAGTTTAGAGAAGAATCGTGCGCTGTGAAGCTCGTCGAGGAGTTCATCGACCACTAGAATGGGGTAGGCATCTTTGACTGTGATCGCATTCAGTGCATGGTAGTCGACGCAAAATGCCAAGTCCCATCAGCTTTCCGCACGAGCAATACTGGAGTGGAGAATGTTGACGAACTCCTGCGGATAATGCCCTATGCAAGCATGGCAGCACACTGGCGCTCCAGTTCATCCTTGTGTGTGACAGGATATCTGTAGGGATGAACAACCACAGGAACCGAACCTGGTAGCAGTGTGATGTCGTGGTCACAGGAACGTGGAGGTGGCATGCCTTTGGGCTCAGCAAATGAATCCAGGAGGGTTGGCATGAGGTCGTCGGTAGTGCATGCCCTGAGTGCTGGGCTGGGAGGTCCCGTTTGGCCACGCCAACACACCTAATGGTCATCTCGCCAGAAGGACATGGTGAGGGTGCTGAAATCCCAAAGGATAGGCCCTAGTGATGCTAGTCACTACGTCCCGAGGACCACATCGTAGCCGGCGAGGGGGAGCACAAAGAAATCTCCCACAAATTTCTCACTGTAAATTTAGAATTGTGTGCCATGGTACACACCCGGGCATGGGACACTATCTTCGTTTGCCACTATAACATGCAGTTTGCCCCTGGACCGCAGATGGAGCGAGCTATGGAAGGTTGCCTCGTCGGTGACGAAGTTGTGGGTCGACCCTGAGTCGAGGAGGGCGAGGAGGGAGATGCCACCCAACTGAATGCACACTTGCATTGTGTCGTCGGTGTGGATCTCTGTGATCCCATGGACCGATATATGCGGTTCGTCGGAAGGATGCTCGTCCCGCTCGTCGATCCCCTCGTCATCTTTGATCGCCAATTCAAGGAGAAAAATGTGTTGGCACACCCGATTGTGGCCTCATCCAAACTTCTCGTTACAATTTAAGCAGAGGCCCAATCAGTGCCGCTCCTCCATCTCTGCCTGGGTCAGATGTTTAATTTGGCGCCCCTCCGATAGCACCTGTGTCTGCTAGGAAACAATTGGTGGACGAGGTGTGAGCCGTGGCAAAGACGTTGGAAGAAGACCCCTCTAATGCAGGTGGCAAGGCTGCGACAAGGTTGCTCCTGCACACTAATCGCGTAGCTCCAGCTTGCGAGCTAAACTCATGGCGATGATGAGAGAGTGTGGATTATGGATCTCCACGTCAAGGCTGAGAGGTGGTTGCAGACCGGTGGTGAAGAACTGCACCTTCTATGTCTTTGTTAACACATCGGCGTGGGGAAGTAAGGCCTCAAAATGATCCTGGTACTCCACAACCGAGCTCGTGCGTTTGCACGCCACGAGTTCACCGAGTGGGTTGGAGCGCAATGGAGCGTGTATTGAGGAGCTCGGTGAAGCACTTCCATGGCGGCGTGCCCTCATCACTCTGAATCTGCATGAACCATATTTGGGCTCCCGCCTCCAAGTTGTACGATGCCATCCATACCTTCTCCTCTTCTACGATGTGTTGTTGGTGAAAGTAGGAGTCACACCGATTAATGAATGCCAGGGGATCAGATTTCCCATTGAACTTGGGAAAATCCATTTTCTGGAAACGCGGTGGTCAATCGACGTGGTGCTCACCGCCATGCAGTCCCTTAAGGCCTGATGAAGAGGAGTCAGTGGTGCGTTGCTCCAGCGTGTCGAGCTTGGACTGTAGGGTCTTGACGGTCTTGGTCAGCTTGGCGATGATGGCCGTAAGATCGGATGTCGTTACTTCGGCCATCGAAGGCGATGCCGACTGAATTAGGGAAGATGACCGGGAGTTTGATGGAACAGCGGAAGTGGATCGCCGAAATCCTGATACCATGTTGTCAAGGACATTGGCGTCCAAGACAACAGGTCCCCGGCTACATAGCTTGTAGCTGCAGCCAGAGACGGCGCCGAGGTTGTTGTCTGGCTGCCCAATGGTGAAGGGGATGATATTTAGAGAGAAATGGGGTGGCTAGAGATATTAGATCTTTATTGCCTTCAAAGGTGTTCCTTACATCACTTATATAGGCATTTAGCTAGTTCATCACATCAACAAACTCTTAACAGAATTCCTAACAAACTTCCTAACCTAGTCTTGCCTTACAAGTCATGCTTCACGCTGGTGGCTGCCGGCGGTGGTAGTGTCTTCCTCAGATGACAGATAAGTTCTCGAAGAACTTTGTTAGAAGGATCTCACCAGAAAAAATAAACTCATGATATTGGGTTACAAACTATTGTGAAAGGTCAGATATTTAATTTGCATGTTTATCATCCGTTTGTTTCAGCTTTGGATTATAACAATCTAGCTTATAGAAAAAATTGGGTTCCACCAACTTACTGAATTATTATAATCTCACTCCAAATTATAATAAGCTGGTAGAATAAGTTGTCCCATTTATTTTAACTTATGAAAAAATAGATTGTTATAATTCAAAGCTGAAACAAACAAATACGGCCTTAGTGTTACCTTTGTGACAATGCATGCTTACAATAGAAATGAATTATATGCCAAATAGGAAAATTATAGTCAGCTTAATCAATAATCATACTCAGTCACATAACTTAAGCAATAATTATAATCATGATTATTTTAAGTTGTCCTAATGGCGCGGCCTGGAGATGTTTGTGATAGAGAAAGCCAGCCACCACTAAGATAATTTGCCGATGCCAATGTCAATTTGGCCAAAGACAGTAGTGGTAAAGAACAACCATTTTGATAGTGGCCTATCAATAATCAATTCCTTGATGACCAATTATTGATTAATCATATGAGTCATACATATTATTTTCTACTTGTCTTCTCACATGTAAAAAAAACACAGGTATGCTGTTCCAATGAGCCTATACTACTATGGCCTCAAGGATACCACACCATCCTACGCCGTTATCTTTATCAACATAATTCCCCTCTTCACCTTCATCCTCTCACTAATGTTCAGGTAAGAATTCCATTCATCTCTTGCACTGTTCCGCAGCAAGGGCAGGATTTTTTAAATAATATATTTTTTGAAAAACAAAATCAATTCTAGTACACAGTTTCAAAAAATTGCAGAATTGGTTACCTAATTCGGCCGATGATGAGCCGGTGGCAAATTCTACAACTTTTTGAAACTGTGTACCAGAATTGTTTTTTTATCAAAAAATATATATTATTTTAAAGAATTCGCAAGGGCAGAGATAAAATACATCACGCCTAGAGCTGATCCGACTATTATTAACTAATCATTGAAATTTTTCAAAAATTTGGTACAATTTCATAGCAATTAGGATTTAGGAATAGAGATCAAGCCCTAACCGCAAACAAAGAACACATACATGGCTGTGGCCTGTGGATAAAACCAAATCAAGTTGCAACTAGGTTCAGTCTCACCGAACCATGGCATGCATGAACATGACAGATTGGAAACACTGGCAACTGGAAGCATGGCTGGAGCACTTAAGATAGCAGGTGTTGTGCTCTCTGTTGGAGGCACAATGCTCATCAGCCTTTACAAGGGCAAGTCACTGCATCTTTGGAATCCCATCCTGAAGGAGCACAAGGAGCAGCAGGCCAAGTTTGCAACCAATCAGCTAAGAGGGACCATGTTCTTGGTCAGCAGCAGCTTTGCCTTTGCTTGCTGGTACCTTGTTCAGGTAAGTGGTAACCATCCTTTCAAAGAATCTGCTCTTCTCATATCAGTGTAAATTTATAACTGGTGTTGCAGTCAAAGGTTCTTGCAGTGTATCCATACAAATACTGGTCTTCCATGGTGACATGCTTGGTGGGAGGAATTCAGACTGGACTTGTTGGAATCATATTGAGGAGGGACAAGAGTGCTTGGAAACTGGGATGTGATATCAACCTTGTTACCATCTTGTACTCGGTAAGCATTCAAATCTTGCTAAGCCCTTGAAATTAATTTAACCAGGAGCTTAAAAAGAAATGCATGCACTCCAGTAAATTCAAATTCAAATTGAAAATCAAAATCAATTTGTTTAATTGTTATAGTCTCGTGAATCATATTTATGCCATCACATGTGGCAGATTTGTAGATGTGCTTCTTTGAATGCCTCAAGTAATGAGATCACAACCGATCTGTGATGTCTGCTTAACTGTTGTAATAAAATTGAGATGAAATTAATCTGGCGCAGGGGGCGCTTGCAACTGCTGGAAAATACAGCCTGAATTCATGGGCAGTGGCAGTGCGAGGCCCATCGTATCCCCCAATGTTCAATCCATTATCAGTGGTCTTCACTGTTGTTTTGGACTCAATTCTTATTGGGGACGATGACATTACAGTAGGAAGGTCAGTTGCCTCTTCTTTATAAAAAATGTTGGAAACATGATATTATAATTCTGATATTGATATTTTTCAAATTCTTAAAGATTATAACGACACCTGAGAAATTATTCGTTTATATAATACATGTTCAGTGTTATAAAAAAGAAAGGTGGATTTAGCAAGTCAATAAAAAAGCATTCATGTGCAAAATGCATTCCTATGCTAAACTGAACAAAGTTCAGTTGTACGTAGTAAAAATATCAAACAAACATCATGCATTGTCTATGCTCGTTTCTAAAAAACTAATTATGCATAGTCATCTTCAATGAACAAAAGATAAAGAAATAGTAAATGAGAAAAAAATGTGCATAGGCATCAGTCATCAGCAATTACAGCTCACTAATTTCCATTCACTTTACTACAACATGGATGAGTTATATTTTTGCTGTCTTATATTGACCATATTTACATCATTTAAATCTAATATATTGAATATAATATGTGCATTTTTAGTCTAGTAATCAGTTCATAAAGTCAGCATTAGGGTTGGCAACGGGTACCCGAAACCCGAAACCCGATGGGTTTTTACTCCATTAGGGCACAGGTCTGGGTCAATTTTTTGACCCGCGGGTCTGTTAATGGGCAGAAAGTTGAACCCATCGGGTTCGCGGGTTCGGGTCTGGGATCGTAGAACCCGAACCCGTAAACCCATGGGTTTTTTTACCCAGCCCAATAATTATACAGGCCTCTATTTTAGCCTTTGAGCCCATAATCCAGCTTAATACCTTGACCCAATATACAGAGTATATAACAGAGAATAGCCATCCCAAACCCTAAACCCAAACCTAGGCTATATAGAATTATGGTTGGTGACCAATGAAATTGTTATTCCTGCTATTTTTATCAGTTTTGCTAGTGTCGCGGGCTCTGTGCATGGCTCTGTGGAGCAGACTAGCAGTGCATGCTTATGCTAGTTAACGGGCACGGGTGACCCATGGGCGACCCGAGACCCGAACGGGCACGGGTCTGGGCTTAAAAACGAACCCGTGATGGGCATGGGTTTTTTAACGGGTCTCATTTTAGTGTCACGGGCACGGGTCTGGACAGGCAAAACCCGACGGGTCTGTGCCCGTTGCCAACCCTAGTCAGCATATGTACTCATCTCCTTTTCACTAGCTTGGTCACTGTTTCGAAATGTTATTAAGTTTATTTGCCGTATTATAGATTTATAGTTTTGGCCATAAGCAACAGTTGACTGTATTTCTATTCTGAATGTGCAGTATTCTAGGCACGGCGATGGTGATTGCTGGGCTCTACCTTTTCCTCTGGTCCAAAGCGAGAGAAGTACCAAACAAATAAGAAAAAAATTAAAGTACAATAAGAAGGTATCACAATTGTTAGTATTAATTAATTTTGGTACCTATCTTTTGTATCTTATCAATTCTAAAGACTGTAAAATCATTCAAGAGATAAACATGCTAGACACAAGATCTTCTAACTACCAAATACAAAGAAAGCGTATATGTAGACAATACGATGTATATAATGTAATTTTTTAAACGGGAAGAAATTAAACTTAAGAAGGAGAGCTACTTCTACTCTGTTTATTTATCATACAGGACTACTAGTTAACAAAGTCTAACTATATGAAATTGTGGGATGCAAATACTATAGCAAATTTCGTACGTGTGTATCCCACGGGCACAATATAACTGTATATTTTTGTTTATTTTTTTTGCTTTTTTGCGGAACGCGTCCATTGAGGCTTCTACTAATATCTATATATAGTTTTAAGTTATGTGTGATCCAAATGTTGATGACTTGTTATTTCTCTATTTTCTTGAAAAAAACTTAGTATGTATTTTTCTAATATGTTAATGGCATTTTGTATCTTAGTCTAGCTACATTTTAATCCAAGGAGGCACTAGAATCAATTTAAAAATATTTGATACATTTAGAGATGAAAATAAAGTGAAAAGTTCAGAAAAAAAACAGAAACAAAAAGAAAGAGTTATACAGAAATAGAGTTATACGGAATCAGATATTCCACGTAGTAAATATAGAAATGGATACATCTTTATTAATTTAATTCTATTTTTACACGTATTAAGGTTTTTTTATTCGATAGGTATTCAGTTCTATATTCATGTTTACTTCTTATTTGAGGTATATTTGTTTTCAGCACTAGTTATTTTCGTACTCATCTCTTAAATATCAATATTTATTTCTGTTTCTATTAAAAATACGAAAAATAATATAATATCACTTATTTCTATAAATTTAGTTCCGTTTTTGTCTCTACGGTACGAAAATATATACATCTCTACAAGTAACCTTGATCATGTAACCGACACGAATGTACCAGGCGCATCCGGTGAGTGCTAGCTGAGACCTGCATCTACTCGCCGTGGTCCTTGTGGCATTTCATGTACAAATTAAAACCTAATCCGTGCTTGGGAAAACTGCTCCACGCATGGTACCTGTACTTTTGCACTGTTTCGCTGCCTACCACGCACAGCGGCTCAAGCAATGCGCCGACTAAATTAATTAGGCCGCGACTTGAAAATTAATTTCAATTAACCAATCATCAACCACCCATAGAGTTCTACAGCTTAGGGCTTGTCTAGGTGGTGTTTGGTTCTCTGGACTAAAGTTTAGTTCATGTCACGTCAAATGTTTAGACATCAATTTGAAGGATTAAACTTTATCTGATTATAAAAATAATTACAGAATTAGAGAATTATTCACGAGACAATTTTTTAAGCCTAATTAATTCATGATTAGCAAATATTTACTGTAGCATCACATTGTCAAATCACGACGTAATTAGACTCATTAGCTTCGTCTCGCGAATAATCCACCGATTATGAATGAGTTTTATAAACAGTTTACATTTAATACTCTAAAATAACATCCAAATATCCGATGTGACGGGACTAAAATTTGGGACTAAAGAACCAAACATCACTACGGGAAACATGATGTTTACCGAGTACCAAAGGCACTCGGCAAAGCCTTGTTTGTACTCGGCAAACGCTTCGTCGAGTGTTGCACTCGGCAAACACCACGCAGTAAACACGTCATCGGTGAACTCATCTTTACCGAGTGCTTTTTTTCGGGGCACTCGGCGAACCCTTCACCGAGTGCTACACAAGACACACGGCAAAAAAACCAATTTGACATTAGAAAAACGACCGTGACGGGGGGTTTACCGAGTGTCAAAATATGGCACTCGACAAACTTAAAAATAGAAGAAAAAAATAGGACGCCCTCCCGCCCACGCCATTCCGTCGAACGGGTGGCAGGCGTGGCGATGACGGAGCGGTGCGGCCGGGGTGGCACGGCGAGGCCGTGGCGGCGCGCGGCCGAGGCAGGCGCGGCCGGGTGGCGCGGCGAGGACGCGCGTGGCTGGGGGCGGCGTGGCGAGGCCGGGGAAGTGAGGGCGGGGCGGGGGCGGGGCAGAGCCGGCCGCGAGGCGCGGGGCGGCGTGGCGACGACGACGACCCGCCAACGGTTCGTGGAGAGGGGAGGAGGGAGGAAGAATGGAGAAGAGAGGTGAGGTGTAGGGAAGTATTAAAAAAGAGATTGAAAGTTTTGAAAAAAATTGACGTCGATTTTAAAAATTTTGCGGGAAATATGAACGGGAAATAAAATTTTGTCTTCGCCGAGTGCAACACTCGGCAAATATTTTATATTTGCCGTGTGTCTTGAATATGGCACTTGGCAAACATTTTTTTCAAATTTTTTCAATTTTGTTTTTCATTAGTTTCTTTGATAAAATTTGTAAAAATACAGTGGGTAATAATAAAAATAGAATAAAAACATGGATATGATTTTTTCTTTAATTTAGTTGAATAATTTAGTTTATTATTTATGCACTTTTAGTTCAACTTTGAAATGTTTTAATTTAAATCCTAGAAACATACTTAATGAATGAAAAATAGCTAACTGACCTAGAAAAATTTGAAATTTGTACAAGAGATAAGTTATGTTGTATTTTGAGTGTAGAAAAAATTTCAAGTATAAAAATGATTTAACCATCAAAATTCTTTCAAACCAATCTCATTTCTTCTCTAAACCCTAATTCTTTCTCCCACAATCTCCGATTTCTAAACACTCTACGTGATAATTTTATCAAAATATTTTTAAATTTTTATCACAACATCTATGTATCATATAATAACACCATTACAAGTCTCATACTTTTTAGACTTCAATTTATTTGTTTAGAATTAAAAAACTATTGAGCTCGACATTGCCGATAGAGTGTTGCAACATAAAATTTTCAAACATTCTTTAAATTTAGTGCATTAAAACTCATAATATACTATGAAACATAAATATGAATTTTATATATTTTTTCTTAATTATTTTAGGCACTTGTAGTTCAAATTCCACCTATTTCAATTTAAATCCTAAAAACATACTTAATAAATTAAAAATAACAAACTGAACAAAAAAATGTGAATTTTTTACGTAAGATAACATATGTTGTATTTGGATTGTAGAAAAAAATTCAAGATAAAACCAAATTGGGAATATACTGTAGGATCGAAATAAGGTTTACACACAGAAAAATATTGGGTTCGCCGAGTGTTTTTTAAAAAACACTCGGCGAACCAAGTGTCTTTATCGAGTGTATTTAAAAACACTCGGCAAACCTGAAAAAAAAATTGTCCCGCGCAATCACGTCGTCATGACGCTCGTTAGTATCGTGTTTGCCGAGTGTTTTTTTAAAAAAACACTCGGAAAATATTTTTTACCGGGTGGTTTTAGTTTACCGAGTGTTTTTCAAAAAAACACTCGGCAAACCAAGCTTTGCCGATTGTTCGAAAAAATGCATTCGGAAAAGTTTCAGACACTCGTCAAACATGTCGTTTCTCGTGGTGCATGGCCTTAGTACCTTAGACTAAACTTTAGTTTTCTGTTTTGTGGCACTTTTAGTCCTTAAAGTGTCAAACAAGTGGACTAAAATTTGGAAAGCCTTTAGTCCTTTAGTCCAAAAAAATAAACTAAACTAGATTAAACAACACAAAATACACCCTAACCCTTTCATTTATGACGCCAGAACATACAAAAGGGTACTAGTCTAGGGATAAAAAAGTCTTTGTTGGATTGTATTTATGGACTTTAGTCCATGGAACCAAACAGAGTCCGGACTAAAATTTAATCTATAAACTAAATTTTAGCTATTGGACTAAAAAACCAAACAGGGGCTTAGGCCAGTGACAAGATATGTCTTTTAGGATCCATTTGTGACAAGATATGTGTTTTAAGCTCTGTTTAGTTTGTATGGACTATAGTTTAGTTTAATGTATTACACTTTTAGTCTCTAAACATCTAAACATGTGGACTAAAAGCTTTAGTTCTCTAGTAGACTAAATTGGATTAAAGTGTGTTTGGAGACCCTTACCTCTCATTAAAGTGTGTTGAGAACACATTTGCTCTTCATTACAAAGATAAAATGATTTTGGTTCAACTATATCTAAACATGATACGAACTAAACTTTAGTCCACGAACTAAACTTTAGTCATTATACTAAAGGATACACCACCTTAAGATTTAGCAGGTGCAATTACAAAATCTTCAGCTCTCTCAAATAATTTACTCTCTCAAAAAAAGTCATTGTTAACTTTTATCACACCATTTGATTATTTATTTTATTCAAAAACATTTTTGAAATATTATTGAAGATATGCATAACTTATATTTTTGCATATTTGAACAAGATTTTTGAATAAAATAATGATAAAATTCAACGCCACGTTTAGAAAAAGGATGGACTATATTTTTTCTTAGATTGTGAACTTAGCAGTTATAGGATTTTTTTCCTGTTTCTCTAAATCTTATCTAGATATTTCTCAATTTATCGGTTGTTTCTTGGAATTTTAAGCTCCTCGGTACCCTTGCTTTGAGCGCACGAAAGAATCGCTGGTTTGTCCGACGACTAGCTAAAAGCGTGATTAGTTCCCTCATGTAACCAATCAGTGTGCTATTGATTTTGTAGACGATAAGACTGATGAAATTGACTTGGCTTATTATTTTAATCTACGGTCTACATATGAACTCTAAAATATGATGGGAGAAATGATATGATTATTCTATCCAAATGGCTAAGATTCATTGGTACAAGATTCAAAAGGCTAATTGATGGATCAAAAGTATTTTATACAAGTGTGTAAAGAGAACAATCCAAGAAGGTTCATATCAAAGAAAATGTTGCGAGGATTCTTGGGGACAGCATGTACCTCTTTGAAATATACTAATGACTATAGTACACACGCTCAACTATTGTGAATTGTTAATTCTTTAAGATCTAACGATCTAGATTTAAATATAATGATCTATTACTTCCTTCAATATGTTAGATTTTTTTCTATTCTTTCTTTTCTTCTTCCTCTCTCTATTTCTCGGGTTCTTTTATTTAATTAATTTAATCGCACTTAATCGAGGGATATGATTTATTTTCTTACTCTTTCTATTTCTCAGGATCTTTTATTTAATTAATTTAATCACTCTTAATCGAGGGATATGATTTATTTGAAGGTACATATTGTACGGTAAAAGCTTGTATATATATAAATGTTATTTTACACCACATATGTAGAATAGTTATTCTATCGAGAAATCTACTATTGAGAAAAAAGTAGTACTCAATTGTTATTTTATTGAGAAAATCTATTACTGAAAGTAGTCAATGTAGAATAACTATTTTATACATGTGGTATATAATAGCGCCCTCGTGTGTGTGTATATATATATATATATTAAAGTCTAAATTTTCACATCCAATGCTAGAGTTTAGTCTACTCCCCCCCTAACAATTTCCAACAAATATTTCCATTATTTGGAAGGATAAGTAGTATGTAGTAAGTACACAGTACTAAAAACGATTTTTATAGATGTCTCCCATTTCATTGCACAGCCATTATATTAGAGAAATCGTATGCGCAAATCTCAACCCATGCATGCGGCTGACATAACACAGCCGCATGTGAGAACATGCTCATTTATACATGTGATTGGTTTAATCCAACATGGAAATATATTCCAACAATATATTTGCAAGTATTTTGTAAAAGAAAGTAGTACCAAATTCTGACCTACTACAGAATTTTAGTTGTTGGTTTTACTTTACCAAGATAAAAAAATTCAGTTCAATCAACAATTCGAATCTCGTCTTCTGATCATAATAGAAAAAGAGTATAAAAACAACTGACAGAATAAAATGTAAAATATATGATACAAAGAGATTTGTCTTAGTTTTCTCCGTGAAACCAGCACTGATTTTACAACAAATTCATATTTAATGCATATATCGAAAATGTCACGAAAGAAAAATACCTTGTCACAGTTTTTTCGAAATATGTTTGAAAAGCAAAATGAAATTAAACCTGGTGGCATAACAAAAGTTGGCCCTTTTTCATCTGTACACATAAAACTTGAATTAATGTGTTATTATGCTTTACAATTTCCTGTGAATCAAAGAAAGAAACGAGCCCCAAAAGAAGAAGAAGAAATCAAGAAATCAATGATCAAATTAAACGACATCGTGGCAACTGGTGATGTTTGGTTTCCACTGCAGCTGCCTCGTTTCCACCCAAGCCAAGAACTTGTAAACCTTGCAAAAAATGCACAAGAACACGAGCCCGGCGACGAGGGCGTACACGGCGACGTTCGCGGAGGCACCTTCCACGGTGGCCCACCCCGCAAGGTATACCGCGTCGCCAGCGACGAACACCCAGCTCGCGGCCTCCAGCGTCGACCGCGTCCACGCGCTCAGCCGCTCCTCGCCGTAGATCCGGCACACCATCCGCGAGCAGAGCGCGAAGATGATGGACAGCGCCGTCTTGGACAGCCCCCGGTAGAGCACCGTCCGGCCGCCGACGACCAGAGGATCCATCCGGCAGAGGCACGTGGCGCACTGGCCGGAGAACCGCGACCACCGGAGCGCGTCCGTCCCGGTGTAGTACGGCAGCACAACGGCGTCCAGGTAGAGGCTGGCGTGCAGCATCCCGGACACGGTGGACGCCTCGAGCACCGCGTACCGCAGGTCGCCGTCGGCCTCGTTCCGGAACGCCAGCGCCGACGCCTGCAGCGTCAGCAGCAATGCCGGGCCGAGCTGCGCGAGTGGGAACACGGCGTTGATCCGCTGCCCCTTGGCGAGAGCCAGGAGCACAAGCGGCAGCAAGAAGGGACCCGACGGCACCAGGTACTTCCTCCGTCGGCCGGCCGCCGCCGCGCTGCCCCTGGTAATCTCCAGCACGGTGAAGGCCGAGGCAGAGAGGAGGCAGTATGCGGCCAAGGCCGTCACGAGCGCGCCGACGGCGGGCGCGTAGTCGCCGGGGTAGGCGCTGTCGCAGTAGTAGTGGTAGGGACAGGTGATGAAGTCCGTCGTCTCTTCCAGCTGCCACCTCGTGCACTTGAGGATCAGCTTCGTGACGTTGCTGCCCTGCCCCCTCCACACGGCCGCCGCCGCCGCCGCCGCCGCCGTGTGCAACGACATGACCTGCCACTGCCAGAACAGCCTAATTCCGAGATGACGACGACGACGACGACCGCTTTCTTGTCTCCCTCGGCCGGCAGCTGCTGCATTTGGTGGCTAATGATGGCTTCTTTCCGGCGGCAGCTGCAGCGCCTCCTGCTCACTCATCTCATCTCTTAATGGCACATTCCCCTTGCTCTGCTCTGCTCTGCTTCTTGGATGCAGGTGAGGTGTTGGTGAATTTGATGTTGCTTAATTGGAGGGAGGCGATGGTGTTGGATGTGGAAGGTTTAACTGATGGGATGTGGTGGAATGGCAGTTTTGCCCCTGATAGGATAAATTTGTCCAGGCTTTTAGGTACGAGGTGATGTGTCAGACCAGATGCTCCAGAAACATGTTCTTGCACTTGCAGGGATGTCTCTGCTAATTTGTTGCCACAATTCTACTCCATGTGAGCTCTCTCAGCCAAGCATCAGCCAAAATCAAGGTGGAATCCCTATCTTTTTTCTCGCCGATTTCCGCAATACTCATGATTCATGAACCGCTATGTTGTCACTGGCCGTTCATGTTTTGATACCTTAGCCATTTTAGCAATTCTACGGTATGTTGTACTGACAGTAGAATGTATTTATTTGTTTATCTACTTTTTATCATTGGATTAAAAATAGTTTCTATTATTATCTTATCTCGATTAGTTTTATTAGAATTTAGAAACAGTCAAATCATCTAAAACATGACTGAACTGATACGGTCATACGGAGATGACAATAAGCCAACGAAATATATATATATATATATTCTCTAATGACTATTATACCAAAAATATGATTAATTAAAATATTTATTTACCACTTGAAAATCTACGGTTAAAATTGATTCTATTGATTTATACTAGTAAAATACACATGCTCTAGCATTTTTATTGAGAAGTATAATAAAAAATTGAACAAAGCTAAATAATTTTTAACTTAAAAAACTAAACGACTTATGATATGTAACGGAGACTTTGGATACAGTTATATACAGCCAATATGAAATTATATGATACAGATTAGAGAAGTAAGAGAGGATGGGTGTTCTAGCCATTAGGGGAATTTTTTTCATGAGGGACAAAGGTCCTAAGGCCTTTTGACTTGGTTTTTAAGGGATTGGTAGCTTTGAGAGAGGCAATTACTTAAGTGGTAGTTAAAGTTTGTTGAGGGATTTGGTACCGACGGGGCCATCACGCTGCACTTTTTCTATATCAATATCTGCACGTGATCAAGCCTATTAACTTGTACAAAGTATTTAACTTTACACCACCATTTTATCCCAAGATGTTGTCTATCTTTTATATATTCCTTTCGATTTATTATATAAATCGTTTTAGTCTTCTTATTTTTTTCTTAAATATAAGGGATTTTAGAGACTCTAGCTATTTTTCATGTTTGTCTTTGTTAGATAAATGCTGCACCTCCCTCAAATGAATAAATCGATTTTTAATAGAGGAAACTAAATAAGGGCAACAAAATAATTTAAGTTGATTTTTTAATTTAAGTTTAAAACAATCTATATAAGAAATTATGAGTAGTTTATGTGGTTGCAGCTACTCTATAAAATTTAAACTCCTCAAACGGTACAAATTCTTGTTAAAAATTGTGAAGAACAACAGCCACAGAACCAAAAATCAGTAAGCTAGATATTCTCAGACTATTTCTTAAACTCTAAAACTCCCTAAATAAACCGTATATAGGTCGTCCTCGTCCCGCCGTTTTTCCTTTTCGTGCACATTATGATATAACGCAGATTTATCGACAAAAGATGTAGAAAAGTTTACTACAATGTCCCAGGAAACTATAGAGAATTTTTTTAAAAAATAATTTTTTTTTAAAAAAATCAAATTTGTATATTGATTTCAAAAATTTACAAAACTAATATACAGTCGGAAAGTGCCGACTGAGTGCCACGTCAAAGGGCCGACTAGCGCAGACATGGCACAGTTGGCATCAGTCGATTCCAGTCGGCACTTCAAATGCCGACTGCCTATTAGTTTTGTAATTTTTTGAATTTGGTATACAGATTTGATTTTTTTTTAAAAAAAATATTATTTCAAAAAAAAAATCAACTATAGAAATCCTAACATGAATCGGGAACAGAGAGACTAGTTGATTTGACTGCTCTGTTGACTGTTGTCTTCACATCTCGCTCTGTCCATACTCCATACAAGAGGAATCTTCATGCAATTCCTAACTCTATCTGTTGCCCTTTAAATGCTTGGTAAATTTTTTATGTAAGAAATTGAAGAGCTAAGCTCATCAATTGCAGGATAAGTTTTACGAAGTACAGTAGTTATTTGATTTTAACCACAAGCTGTTCTTGATAAAAATATTATATAGTATGATCACCGATTTGGCCTAGGTTCTTGCCTTCACTTACAGCTGGTTTGTTTCGGTAACAATCTATCTTATAAAAAACTGAGTTGATTAGATTGTTATAATTTATACTACAAATTATAATAAGCTGATTTATTTGTTTCAATGTATGATAATAAATTAGATTGTTATAATCTCAATTCGAAGAAAACATGTCCTAAATAAAGGTGATTGAAACCTATGCTAGCCTTAGAACTTGAGGGCTTGTTCCGAATTTTCTTTCTTTTACAAAATTTATCGTTTGAGTAAACAGTTGTGCCAAATTTATCCAGATTTGATATAACAGACTGACTTTTTTCCTTTTTAGCGTATTTACTGTGCATTATATTGAATACCAATAGAATCGATCTTGGCTGTCGATTTGGAAGAGTAATTTAGTATTTTTGATCGATCATATTTTTGCTATAATCATTATTATCGTATTTGCATTAATTTGTTTCGTTCGCTGCCTAATTTTCCATGTCACTAGACGCGGCAACAGTGGATTTTTTTAAAAAATAATATTTTTTAAAAGAAAATTTCAAATTTGTACAGCGATTTTGAAAAATTGCAGAAGCAGATACCAATCGGCACTTGAAGTGCCGACTGGAGCTGACGTGGCACCAGTCGACACTTCAAGTATCAACTGGTACCAATTTTTGTAATTCTTCAAAATCGCCATACATATTTAAAATTTTCTTTTAAAAAATATTATTTTGGGAAAAAATTCGCACCAATGCACCACTCCTAAGCACGTCTACCGCCGAAATTCATAATTTTATCATTCTGCATCATTCATTTTTTTGGTGATTTTACCTTTTTAAATTTCTACAATAAATAATTAAAATGACATCAGAAATTATTTTTAACTCTTAATTAGATAAGAGAAGATCAAGGGTCAAGATTCATTATAGTCAAGAATCATTATACTGATAGTAGAAAGCTGGTAAATTTTCTCTTTTTCTTTACTGCCAAAATACCAACCAGGATGGCTAATAGAATCCTAATTTGGGAGCTGTCCAAAGAGAAGTTTTTGGTTGGTGGCACCTGCCATTATAGCTATCATGTAGGCCAAAGGAGTTGTTGTATCTTAGAAAAATCTCAATCTTTGTATTGTCCTTGCTTGTCTTTCTAATTCAAAGATGGCTGCTTGCTGAGGGTGCAAAATAGGGTTGTTCAAAACCAAAATTAAACAAAACAAATACACCCAACTTTTGGTGTCCTTATTATTCAATACTTACATAAACAAACTCCAATATTCCTACAGGAAACAACTGCTCAATACTAAGATAATGTGTTGTTAGATGAGGGTGTTGATGCAACATGTGGAAGGTGTACCTAGTTTATGATTGATCATCAATGCTGAATTGTTCTTCTGTCCCTATTCTTCCATGTAATTATTACTCATGCTACATATTGTATGTGTTAATATTGTATTTATTCGATATTATAAATATTAATATATTTTTATTTAAATCTGACCAAACTTGAAAAAGTTTGCCTCTAAAAATGTCAAACGACTTGCAATATGCTCTTGGAGTGATTGTGTCTATGTTCTTCATCTTTTTTTCTATGATTGAAAAAGCATACTGTACTGTAAGGTGACACACAGAGACAGGTAGGTAACATTGACCCATGGTGATGGTTTGCTTAATCTTTAATTTGACTTGCACTATGCTGGTGCTTAAAGCAACTATCCCCTCTCGCAAGTAGCCAGTCATTTTCAGGTACTTCATCAGATGTCTCTCTTCTTGCCTTACAAGACTGCAACAAGAACTCTCCATAGAAGAAAATGAGTTTCTGAATATGACAGCAGACCAAAGAAATCATGAACTGTAAAATGTCTCTTCCAAGATGAAAGGATAAAAAAAATGAAAACAGCAAGATTTGTTGGCCAGCATATATATTATGCCACAACCAGGGTTCTATATTTCAGTCCCCCCCTCCCTCCGGCAGGAGGAAGTATCGGTTCGGGTTTATTTAAATTTAGCAAAATTTTGTTCAAATCTGGTGAAACTTCATTCAAATTTGCAAAATTTGGACTGGAAATTTCTGAAACACCTGAAATTCGGTCCACCGTAAACAAATCTTTAAACCAAAATATATAACCCTTGCCACAGCTTAGCTTGTAATAAAGCTGCATGAATAATGTTGAACAGGGTCAGAAGTAGAAAAAAATGGAGGGAGGTGTATTACTTAATTATTTCTATTCTTTTTAGATCTATATAAACTAATTTCTAGAAAGTACACATAGTAGATATAAAATACTAAACACTAATTATTTTTTAGATGCTAAAGCCCCTTAGGTTGCACTTGTATTTGGTGGCCTCCACAAGTCAAGATCTTGCACTAGATTTTGAGCTCCATCACGGGGAAGACGTGAATACGTCTCTACTTTGTGTACACCGCGATGTTTTTGTGTTGCCAACAACCAACCTTACATTTTTGGTACGTTTGGTGATTTGTCCCTGTTGCTTTTCAGACACGGGCATTTGTGCACTGCGTGTCTGAGACATTACACAGCAATTTGTAGGCGAAATGATAATTATGACTCGTATATTGCAGCCAGTTTTTTTTTTCAAACATTCAAAGCTTGTCTTGAGCATTTGATCTAGTGTTACTGTCCAATACTATAAGCTCAAACACCGTATACGATTCCACAATATATATATATATACCCTAAACCCTAAACAACTTGCGTATTGTGTATACCCTAAAGCCTAAAGGAGAGGTAATGAGTAAAATTGTCATCACAGATAATTTCTTAATTTTAAATGTCATTTTTGTTAAGTCTTTGAGTTACAATTTTCTTTCCATTTCGCAATTATGTGAGATGAGTTATAATTATCTATTTTCTAATGAGGGTGTGACCATTTTGAGAAGAAGAGACAACTTCGTGTTGACACGAAAATGTGCCCCCACACTTGGGTCAGTTCGATGATCCAAAAGTGTGCGGATACTTAGGAACAAGCCTAAACGTAACACAACACTGATGTCGCGTTCCGACTACCCTAAACATTGGTAAGGGGGTGGAGTCGCCAAGTAATCAAATCACATAAAAATAATCCAATTAGCCGAAAAGAGATATATTAAATAGAATAAATCAGTAATATGGATGAAGCCTAGCTGATTCGAAGTATATAGTGCGAAGGGTATTGCCGAATGGTACTTTCGGCGTCTGGTGCGAAGGGTCTCACCGAAGGGTGCCTTCGGCGTTCGGACTGATCTGGTCGAAGGCGGGCTCCGAACAGATCTTGACACGACAATCACGTTTGAACGGCGGGGTTCGACGCGAAGTCTCTAATACGATAAAATAAATCGAACGCAACGCACTGGTGTGACTTTGTCTGGCGCGGGGTGCAAACGCGGCGAAGCCTGACGTGACGAAGCCGGATGTGACGAAGCCTGCTGCGGAGTGTGCTAGCGCGCGAGACTTGGTCAAACCCACAACAACGTGATGGTCCGACACAGGTAGTCGAAGCATTATTCCTGCCGAAGGGTGTTCTAGCAGCCTCCAAAACTAGTCTCCTAGCTCCGGACACCTCCGGCGAAGTGGCTCCGAGCGTGAAAACCTGCAACAGAAGAGAGATCAAGTGCCAATTCGGCCTAGGGACCGAATTCTGCTAAGCGTTGCACTAGAGAGCGAAGGTAGCAATCTGTTACACAGATTATCGGATACTTTACAAGCGAAGTAACAAGGCGATAACAATCTATTACGTAGATTAACAGATACTTCACAAGCGAAGTAACAAGGATTACCACTGTTCCGAAGTGGCCGGCGGAGGGCTTCCAAGCAAACCCACGAAGATTGCAGAAAAGTAAAGGTAAAAGTAAAGGTACGGTTTAAAGCTAGGGCTTTGTGTTTGATTTGTGTTGGGGGCTCTAATGAACCAGCCTCACCCCTATATTTATAGGGGCTAGTCTTCTAATCTCTAAGATTAATCTGTTAAGATTCAGCCTAATCATGAGTAGGGATAAAATTAGCTAGAATCAGACTCAAACTCTATCTCTAGAATCTAGCCCGAAGTGGGCCTTCGACCAGGCCCACCGAAGCCTGCTCCTCGGGCCGAAGCTTTGGCGAGGCAGGCCTCCGAAGGCTTTCGGGCCGAAGCTAGCAGGCCTGCTAGAAGCTTTCAAAGCCCATAACTTCAATGGGCCTTCGGCCCTGTAGGGCTTCGGCCCGATCCAGGATATGTGTATTTTTGACCCAAATTACCAAAATTGATATTTTGACAATCTTAACCATTTAATGCCATTTTTTGCTATCAACACATGCCCCCTGCCTTTTAGTGAACTAAAACCATAATGGGCTAAGGACGATACCTCTCATATCGGCCTTTTGACACTTTCAAGCCGTTTACCACACACTTGGGAAATACCTTTTCAAGTACCTGCCATTCAAAGCTCTTCGAAACCGCTCTCCTTGTAGAGATTCTAACACATATGCATTACCTAGAGCAATTTCGGCTATTTTGAAAGGGCCTTCCCAACTAGGTGACCATTTACCAAATTTAGGGCTTTTAGTGCCTAAGGGTAAAATCGTCTTCCAAACCAAGTCACCCACTTGAAATGATTTTGGTTTAACCTTCTTATTGTAGGCTTTAGCTACTCTCCTCTTGTCTATCTCTATAGCTTCTAAAGCCCTTAGCCTCTTATCGGTCACTTCTTCTAGATTATCCTTCAAAAGAGTCTCATACTTATCGACCGATAAGCCATCTTGCTTTAGAACTCTTAAAGAGCCAAGATCTACTTCTACAGGTAAAACGACTTCTTGTCCATATACTAACTCATATGGACTAACTTTGGTAGCACCGTGCTTTGCAATTCTACAAGCCCATAGTGCCTCGGAAAGCACTTCATGCCACCTCTTAGGGAATTCTTCGATTTTCCTCTTAATGAGCTTAATCACAGTTTTATTACTAGACTCGGCCTGACCATTGGCCTGAGCATATTATGGTGAAGAGTTTACCAACTTAATACCAATGTTAGAAAAATCGGTGATCGGTAACTGATCGGCTGACCACCAAGTAGGGATTAATCGGTTAATCGGAGAATTAACTGAATTAATCGGTTGACCAATTAATCGGTCAACACCGGTCAACATAACACATGTAATATGTGAATCTATGTATATTTTCTATTTTTCTATGAATATAATTATACAAGTACAATGCATATGGTATACCTGTGAGTTTTTTTTCTGCATATGTATGTGCTTGAAAGGTTGGTTGGAGTTGATAAACCTACAAAATACACAACAATACATAAGTATGTGCTTGAAATGTGCATTATACCAACATTGTAATAAGTTTATATAGCAAAACCAACACATTACTAAATTAAAACAGCACACAATATGACAATAGTCCATTGTTCATTACAACAATACAGAAAACAACAAACAACCACACAATAACATCAAAGTCACAACACACAATCATCCATAGTTTGATTAGTTTCACACATTATGAGAGAAATAAATAAGATAAGTTATAGGATCAAAGATCCATTGATTCATCTTCTTCATTCTCTTTAGTTGAAATCACCCTTCCATCATCAGACTCAAATTCAATCTCTTCATCAAGCTCTTGTTCAGAATCATCTTCAGAAACAAATTCTTCTACTTTATAAAGCTCTCTCACTCTCTTGCTCCTACGAGGCTCCATTGCTTCTGTAGCTCCAATTGCTTCATCAATTAGATCATATGGCAATCCCGTTGTTGGATCAATTTCTTCATCACCTTCACATATCCAATCTTGTGCATGTGAAGCATCTTCTCCTAGAAGAACATCACTAGAGATAGAACATTTCTTTCTTTTATCCATCATTCTTCCATTGAATTGAACAAACACCAAGTTGTTCACACGACGCACATATAATTTATTTCTCCTCTTTGCATCCACCTTCAAATTGTAAAATGAAAAGAAATTAGGAATAAATGTTAATGTTCTAGCAAAATGAAAAAGAGATATGATGGTTACCATTTCAAATGCACTCCAATTTCTTTCACATCCGGATGCACTTGAGGTCAAATTTAAAATCCTAATAGCCATTCTTTGTAATGTCGGAGCTTGCAATCCATAAGTTGACCACCATGTCGCTACAAGTAATCAAATAATCAATATTCAATAATACAAAAATATGTGGCCTACATATTAATTTCAATAATATTGATCTTTATAAGTACACACAAACTTACCAGCAGAGAAATTATCATTGTCAAGTACTTTTGTGGCAGCTACCTTTCCAAACATGCCTTGGTGAAATTTAAACATAGGCAAGTCGACATTAAGAGCAAGATTTTGCTTATCACCATCATCATAATAAAATGTTTTAACCACATCCATAAAGGCAGACATGAGATCTACGTCTCCAAAGATTGACAAATCTGTGTAGCTATAATGGGGATTTAATACATATGCTGCCTTATGCAATGGAGAATCTAGCCTTCCAGTCATCTTGCTTTCTATGGCTGAAACAATCATATTATAGTCTCTTTCTGAATTTCCCACGGCAACCTTGATGGCTTTCTTTGCCTCTAAAAGCTCTCCATACATAGTGGCCATAGATGCACTATCACTATCAGCCAAGCAAAGCAATTTCACTATGGCTCAAAAACCTTGATGCAAAGAGTAGCATTCATCCAAAATCCTCTACTCATGATTGTGGCATATGCTAACTTCCCTTTTTTTGATCTTGTGTGTTTGCATTGTTCCCAAGCCTCACTACAAGCCATCTCTCTTAGTTGTTTCTTCTTAGCAAGCAAACTTTGTAAAGTAAGAAATGCGGAAGCAAATCTTGTTACACCCGGCCTAACAATATCTCTCTTCTTAGTGTATTGTCTCATCAAGGACAAAGTAGCATGATGTGCATATATAAAAATAGTCATCTCCTTGGCTTTAGTGATTGCAGGTGAGAATTGTTTCAGCTTACTAATTGCCTCTACCATCAAGTTCAAAGTGTGAGTTGCACATGAGGACCAAAATATGGTTGGTCTTTTGTCCTTTAACATCTCCCTTGCTCCCATATTATTAGAAGCATTATCAGTAACTACTTGTACAACATTTTGAGGTCCAATTTTCTCAATGTATTCATCAACATAACTAAATATGTATAAACTTGTGTGTGCATCAGCTGAAGTCTCTTTTGACTCTATAAATGAAGTCCCTAGCTTACAATGTACACACAAGTTCATTATGCTCCTTCTCTTCTTATCCGTCCAAGCATCAGTCATAATAGAACACCCAGTTTGCACTCTCTCAATGTCATGTGGATTTAACAACTCCTTAGTTCTTTGGACCTCCTCTAACAACATCTTTCCTTTAAACATGTATTGAGATGGTTGCTTCCAATTTGGACCATAACGACCAAGAGCCTCACAAAATTGTTTAAAGTCATCATCATCAATGCTATTGAAAGGAATATTTCTCTTATACATCCATCTACCCAAATATTGTCCTACCTTATAAGTTCTTTCCTTATCAATAGCATCATTAATATTTTGTTGTCTCTTTGTCATACTAATAGGGATAGAAGGATCAACCGGTCATACAAATTTATTCATAGGTCCTACAATATTCTTTGGTGCACTAACACTAAAACTAGTTTCATTCATCTCTTCTTTATCTTCTTTCTCCTCAATTGTAACCTCATCTCTTAGCTCTTGATCACATATAATCTTGGCGGTCTTTTTAGCCTTTGCATCATCAATAGATTTTTTTGCACTTCTCTTGTTGCTCTTTTGTGTCTTTTCCACAACTTGCCACCTGCCCTTTCACTTGAGCAACATGACATTTCAACCTAAAAATCCCTCCATTCATTTGCTTGCCACACAATTTGCATTGTACTTTTTGTAAATTATTTGCATCTATCAAGCAGCCAAATTCCCATCCCACACCATCTGAATTTCTCTTAAGGACTCTAGAATTTGCACTTTTAGTTTCATTGTTGGTTGTCATTCTTATTCAATCACTTACTGAACACAAATTCCTATCAATATGTATTAGTATTACTGCATTAGTAATGGTAACAAATTAAACTTACTGAGCAAGATGCAACAAATTAAAGAATAAAGAACCAATGCAGCAACTCAGCAAGTAAGCAACACTTACTAAGCTTGAGCAGTGAGCAGTGAGCTTGAGCAGTGAGCCAGTGACCACTGGCGTGTGGCGCTCGGGCGGGAGGGAAGCCGACGGCGCTCACGCGGGAGGACGGCGCTCGCGCGGGAGGGAAGCCGACGACGACGGCGCTCGCGCGGGAGGGATGACGGCGGACGACGGTCACTGCTCGGCGTGCAGATCTGGCGTGTGGCACTCGCGTGGGAGGGAAGCCGGCGACAACGGCGCT
The DNA here is from genome assembly GCA_019279435.1 of Zizania palustris. NCBI lineage: Eukaryota > Viridiplantae > Streptophyta > Magnoliopsida > Poales > Poaceae > Zizania > Zizania palustris. Next base: position 70,293,527 of record JAAALK010000082.1, read on the forward strand.
CGCTGCGGGGATGACAGCGGGACGGCTGGGACGACGACGCGGATAGCTCACGGTGGACGGCGGGGCGACGGGCACTACTCGGCGTCCAGATCTAGCGTGTGGCCGTGCGCAAGAGAGAGGTAAAGGGGGAAAGTGACCGGGAGAGAGGGAAACAGGGGGAAAGTGAGCCAAAACCCTATTTTTTTGCAGCTCCCTAGGCCGGACCGATTAATCGGTTGGCACCGATTAATCAGGTTGACCACTGATTAATCGGTTTGACTGACCGATTAATCGGTCCACCGATTTCTGGCCGATTTTAGCGAAAAATAACTGGACTGTGGCCGATCACCGATTAATCGGCTGATCTGCCGATTTTTTCAACACTGCTTAATACCATAAAGTTTGGCAAAGTCTCTCACTTCTTTGGAAATAAATGAACTACCTTGATCTGTAGTGAGAGTCTGGGGAATACCGAACCTATGTATAATGTGCTTCAAGATAAAATCAATTACCTCGTTATGAGTCATATTCTTGAGAGGCATGGCTTCGGTCCATTTGGTGAAGTAGTCTGTTACCATCAACACGAATTGATGCCCCTTTGAAGAAGGAGGATAGATCTGGCCGATGAAGTCTAAACCCCAACCTCGGAACGGCCATGTCTTGATAATAGGGTTAAGCAATGAAGCAGGAGCTAGCTGAATATTTCCAAACTTCTAGCATGCCTCACACCCTCTATAATATCTAAAACAATCCCCAGTCATAGTCGGCCAGTAGAAACCTGCTCTTTTGAGCATCCAACTCATTTTCTAGGCCGATTGATGAGTGCCACAAAACCCTTCATGGACTTCTCCCGTAGCTACCTGGGATTGTTCATCGTCTAAACACCTTAAAAGTACTCCATCAATAGTTCGGCGATATAGTACATCATCTAGCAACACAAATTTAAACGCTTATCGTCGAACTTTTCAATCAACCCTTTGACTAGGGTTTCTCAAATACTAGACGATTGGAATTCTCCAATCACCCTTATGGACCTCCGGAGGGTTTGCTGACTCCTTTCCTAGAGTGATGTCTAAGCTGCTGATTTCAGAGTGCCCCCCGGCCTTTCCTACTTTTGCCTAAGAATAACTGGGTCAGTTGCGCGGAGTTGATCAGGCCGAAGCCTTCTGTCAGAGGGCTCTAGCTCCCGAAGACCTCCGCTGTCCAGCGGGCTTCGGCGCAGGGGCTCCGGTGTGCCAGACCGTTCGGCGGATGGAGTGTCCCGGCGCGAGGGCTCAGGCACATGACATCCTCCGGTGGCCGGAGGGGTTCGACCCGTACGGTTCGACAGACCTCGCGCCTGCCTGAAGCTTTTGGCTTCGGCAGTAAGACCAAATGCTTGCTGAGCCAAATCATTTGCAATTGAATTGGCTTGTCTTGACACATGAGATATTTTGAAGTCGTCAAAAGTAGTAATTATATCTAAACATTTGTCCAAGTAACTATTTAGCAAGCCATTAAAACATTGAGCACTCTTAGCTACTTGTTGTACTACTAACAAAGAATCACCATATGCATGGACATGTTTAGCACCTATAGATTCTAGCAATTCAAGTCCTAGTAATAAGGCTTCATATTCAGCTTGGTTATTAGTAGATGGAAATTCTAAACGGGCCAAGGTCTCAAAGTGCACCTCATTAGGTGATATGAGAACCACTCCAATACCTCGGCCACTCTTGCAAGCCGAACCATCAAAATAAAGTTTCCATGGCACTACTTCAATTAGAGCTACATTGTCACTCCAACTAACATCTATGTAGTGATCAACTATGAAATTAGCAACAATTTGGCCTTTCATAGCTCTTAGACGTTCATAGGCCAAATCATACGCAATCAAAGCGTAAGCCCACTTTCCGATTCTTCCACTTAGAATCAGCTTTTGCAACATGTATTTTATAACATCGGTTTGGTAAGTGACAATACATGTAGTAGGGAGAAGATAGTGACGTAATTTGGTACATGCGTAGTAAAGTGATAAACATAAGTGCTCCATAAACACGTACCTGGTTTCGGTGTCCAGCAGGCGGCAACTTAAGAACGTGATGATGTACTCTTTTCCTTCTAGCTCTTGGGTTAGCACGGCCCCTATCACGCTATCTTCGGCGGCAATGTATAACTGAAACAGAATTCTGGCTTTGGGTGCTCTCACCACGGGTGGTGATGATAAGAACTCTTTAATTTTTTTAAAGGCGCTTTGCTGACTTGCTCCCCAAGTGACCTCGGCTTCATTCTTTAGCCTGAGTATAGGGACAAAGGCATCAATCTTGCTAGACAAATTAGATCTAAAGCGACGCAAATAATTCATCTTGCCTAGCAACTTTTGCACATCTTTCTTGCATGTCGGCGATGTAAAGTTTCTAATCTTCTCAAGCCTCTTATGATCAATTTCTATACCTCTTTCGTGAATCATGAATCCTAATAACTTGTCTGCCAACACACCAAAAGCACATTTGAGTGGGTTCATTTTCAAGCCATACTGTCGCATTCTATTAAAACAACTTTCAAATCGGCTAAGTGGTTTCCCATAGCGTCTGATTTGACTACAACATCATTTATGTAAACTTCCAACATAACTCCTAACAAGTCATGAAAGATCAAGTTCATAGCACATTGATATGTAGTGCCATCATTCTTTAAACCAAAAGTCATAACGACCCACTCGAACAAACCGACAAAACCAGGGCATCGAAAGGCTTTCTTGTAGACGTCCTCTTCGGCCATAAAAATTTGATTATAACCAGCATTGCCATCAAGAAAACTTAGTACCTTGTGTCCTGAAGCATTGTTGATTAGCATGTCGGCTATTGGCATTGGATAATCATCCTTCGAAGTGGCCTTGTTTAGATCCCTAAAATCAATACAAACTCGTATCTTGCCGCTCCCCTACTTTTCTACAGGCACAATGTTAGAGACCCATTCAGCATACCTGCATGGCCTAATAAACTAAGCCTTGAGTAATTGTTCCACTTCTTCTTTAACTCGGTCATAGAGGACCGAATTAAAGCGACGAGGAGGCTATTTATAAGGCCTAAATCCGGATTTTATAGGTAGCTAATGCTCCATGAGCTCGCGACTTAATCCAGGTATCTCACTATACTCCCATGCGAAAAAATCGACGTACGACCGAAGAAACATTATTACTTCGGCCTTCTCATCATCTTGTAAATGTTAGTTTACAAAAGTCGGCCTTGGGATGCTACCATCGCCTATGTCAATCTCTTCTAAAGGATTGGCCAACACAAAACCTTGTCCTAATTTCTCTACTTCGCTAAAGTCCTCGATGGCCTCAGCAATACCGTTCTTAGTAGACCGATATTGCTCTACACGAGACTTCAGCCAATCTAGATTATTTTTTCTAGACATGGCTACTAATTTAGAAATAGCCGTGCTACACCAGCCGGTGTTCCAGACACGGGTATGAAACGTCGTCCGGACATGCTAACAAAGTCGTAATCCGAAAGATCCCTACCTGATAGACATTCTACTTTATTGTGGATGGCATCAATGGACACATCGTCCAATGCTACCTAAGCCGAAGTGTCTGCGGGTATGACCTCTACCTCATCGCCGTCCCACTGAATCATGCATTGGTGCAAAGTAGAAGGAATGCAGTAGTTTGCGTGAATCTAGTTTTGCCCGAGTAGCACACCGTAGTTACCTTGCACATCAATGACGAAGAATGCTGTTGGCAACGTCTTGTTGCCTACTGTCAACTCCATGGAGAGCACGCCTTTGGCCTCGGAACTCTCGCCGTTGAAGCCATTGAGCATTAAGTTAGTTTTCTTCAAGTCCTCCTTGCTCCTGCCAAGTTTCTTCAATAGCGAGTAAGGCATTAGGTTAACAGTGGCACCACCGTTAACCAGCATCCTAGAGATCGACTTCCCATCAATGTGACCCCTGACGTAGAGAGGCTTTAGATGGCGAGCCGTATCCTCGGGTTTTTTAAAAATAGCGTTGCGTGGGCCGAGGTTCAACTGAGCGACCTTGGCCTCGTCCTGTGGTAAGGTGAACTCGGTGGGCAGCATGACGTTGTTCATGTCCATTGCCTAAGGTGCGGGTCCCTTAGAGACGGGCGAGTAGTTGTCGTTGAGAATGTCATCGTCATCACTTGGACTAGGAGCCGGGTTGGTTATCTCAACCAGCTTGATCCTCCATACCTGTTTCATCATTGGCCGAGGGTGGATTTCCTCAAAGATGGCGTCTCGCTCATCCTCGGCTTTCTTCTCGCGTATCTCATGTGCCCGTAGGCATTGCAAACGCCTTTTCTGTGATTTGGACATACCTGGAGGTGCCCAAGATGGTTGTGGCTTTGTACCAGGTGCCACTGCCTTGGTCCTGTTATTTTTAGCCGAAGGGGTTCCACCTAGATCGGCCTCGCATGTTTCATAATTGGAGGGGCCTTTGCCGCGGGATCCTGCCAATTGGACCGGCCTCATTCGGCCGGTCGGACCAGGCTTCGGCGCTGGCTTTGGCTGGAGTAGGAGACTTACCTCTGTCAGGCTTCGGCGAGGAGGCCCTCGAGATTGGGACTTCCTGAGACCCTATTCTGACCATGATAGCTTCGGACTCTCTGTCCTTCGTCTCTTCGCGTTCGTCTCCCTTAGCTCCGTTTTGCGTGAGTCGATTTGGAGGTACTACGGATAGCCTGTGAACGATGTCTCCCTCTGCTGCGTCTGTTTGTCCCTACCAGTTATAATACTCTGAAGGAAAACAAGGGACAGTGTTATGTTGCGTAGGGTGCTCTAATTATGATACGTACGGAGCCCACGGGGTCCCCGCCCAATTGTATGGTGGAGGCATCAGTGACTCTTGCGGCTTCGCCCACTGTGAGTTGAACCCATTACCCGGAGGGGGGATCGGCCAAGTTGACGGTGTTTCGGACCATACCAGTGAGGGGCCCTGCCAAGCCAGAGGTACATTCGGCCATTGCGGGCCAAAGCCTCCCGCCAGAGGGTTCGTCCAAAGCGGAGCTGGGTCCGGCCATTGGGGTCTGAACCCATTCTAAGTGGATCTCGACCACTGGGATTCGAGGCCACTGTACGGAGGGTTCAACCACCATGGTCCAAAGCCACAGTAGGGGTGTTAGGCCACTACGGCCCAAAGTCATCATGTGGAGGGTTGTGCCATTGTGGTCCGAAGCCACCATGCGGAGGGTTCGGCCACTGTGGTCTGAAGCTACCATTAGGAAGGTTCGGCCACTGTGGTCCGAAGCCACCCTCCGACTGCTTTGGACCCTTCGGTTGACTTAGCCTTTTTGCACGGGGGCCTGTTTCCTTAGCTTTTCTTTGGTGTTTGTTTAACAACATCTTATATGTCACCTTTGGCTTCTTGTGAGCCCTAGCCGAAGGAGAAGTGCTAACATTTTGTTTCCACACTCCTACTTCAGGGTTCTTAGGTATGAGTGTGCGTGTACGTGATTCTCCAATAATGACTGCTTTCTCTTTAGTTGACTCGGCCTGCTCTGGCCGAATCAGTAGTTTCTTTTCATCGAGGTCGACAGTGTTCACGGGAAAGGGATCTTTGTCCATCTTCATTTTTAGACTGGGGTCTATCTTCAATCGTCCTTCCTCTATGGCCGATTGAACCTGTCGACGAAAAACATTGCAGTCATTAGTATAGTGTGAATGTGAATCATGCCACTTATAGTATGGGTGTTTCTTTAGCTCGTCAGCAGATAGAATGACTTTGCCTTTAGGCAACCTAATAAGCTGGTTTTTCAAGAGGAAGTCAAATATTTTATCACACTTAGTTATATCAAATGAGTATTTGATCTCGCTAAGCCGATTCTTGGTGGGAGACAACCGTAACTCGGAGCAAGTAACAGGCTTGCTCTTAGCATTTCAAACCCATTTGGTCGCGTACATGTCGGCTGAATCTTCTTCTTCCTTCGACTCTTCCTCATCAGAGTGTTCCATCACGTGCACTTCATCCCTAGGCTTGTTAAAGGTCTTAATGAACTTTTTGTCTTTAGCTCGGCCTTCCTGGACCAGAGCCTGTTGCAAGACTTGGCTGACTTCTAAAAAATGTTGGTTGTCTAGTCTCTCTTTAATTTCAGAACGCAACCCGCTAAAAGCTAGATCTGCCAAATCCCTTTGTGAAATATTAAGACTAAAACACCAATTTCTGGTATCTTGAAAGCGCTTGATATACTCAGAGATGCTCTCACTAGATTTCTGCCTAACCGATGTCAAGTGTGAAAGCTTAAGTTATGTTTCACCCGTGTAAAAGTAGTCGTGGAATTTTTGCTCTAATTCAGCCCACGTTTGGATAGAGTTCGGCGGGAGCGCCAAAAACCAAGTGAAATCGGTGTCAGATAGTGAGAGAGAAAATAGTCTAAGTTTTAAAGTGTCCGACCCACTAGCTTCTCCACATTGTGCTAAAAACTGACTAACATGATCTAGTGTGGTTTTGTTACCCTCACCGTCGAACTTGGTGAATTAAGGGACTCTATAGCCGTGAGAGTAAGGTATTGTGTCGAAATGATCGGGGTACGGCTTCTAGTAAACCCTAGCCCAACCCCTAGGTACAAATCCGGTGCACTCCCTAAACAGTGCGCGGATCTACTCCTCAATGTCGTCCTGATCTATTGCCAGCGTGCGTCTCTCATGCGGGGGTGTGACACACGGCGGTATGTCGGCGAGTCGGCCACGAGGTTATTCTTCATGCGCTAGCTTAGGACGTACGACATGTTTGGGCCTATGCGCTTGCGCATGCGGCGTGGGCAGCGTGGGTAAAATTGTCGTCGGTGTAGGTGGAGGCGGTGCATGGTAGGCGGTGCTAGTTTGGTCATAAGCATGGTTACTGGTCTCGGCCATCGAAATTGAGGCTGGAGACGTAATGGCTTTGCCGGTGCTACCATCAGTTCTGCTATAAATGTGATTTATTGGAGGTATACTAGCAATCGGAGCTAAAGGTACGGCCTCGGTAAAGCTGAATCTTCTAAGTGTCGCATCTACTTGAGAGCTAACTGCCGAATCTAAACGGTTGGCTAGCGAAGCGCTAACGGCTTGATCTACTAATGCGGTTATCTTCTGCTCAATCTCTGAAGAAGGTAAATGAGGCGATACCGATGTTACTTGGATCCGAGCGAGGTCGGGGATGTTGGCGTCGCGCTTGATGAAGCCTGCGCGTGTCTTGACGTAGCTTCCAAGCATGAGGTCTTGGAGTGCCTTCATTTTTTCCTCGATCTCTGCTGATCTTCTGTGGGGATATCTCCAAGGGTAGGCATCATGCCTTCAATATCCACGCCTCCCATGGGATCCATCGGCGATGTCGACGTAGTAGTCGTTGTAGACGTACCAGCAGCTGATGTAGATGTACTCATCATGTTGCCGTAGCCTTCCCCAGCGGAGTCATCAAAAAGTGTGTTGACACGAAAACATGCCCCCGCACATGGGTCAGTTCGACGATCCAAAAGTGTGCGGATACTTAGGGACAAGCCTAAGCGTAACACAACACTGACATCGCGTTCCGACTACCCTCAATACTGGTAAGGGGGTGGAGTCACCAGGTAATAAGATCACACAAAAATAATCCAATTAGCCGAAAAGAGATATATTAAACAGAATAAATCAACAATCTAGACGAAGCCTAGTTGATTCAAAGTATATAGTGCGAAGAGTATTGCCGAAGGGTACCTTCGGCGTCTAGTGCGAAGAGTCTCACCGAAGGGTTCCTTCGGCGTTCGGACTGATCTGGTCGAAGGCGGGCTTCGAACAAGTCTTGACATGACAATCACCTCCGAACAACGGGGTTCGGCGTGAAGTCTCTGATACGATAAAATAAATCGAACGCAACGCACTGTCATGACTTCGTCTGGCACGGGGTGCAAAATGTGACGAAGCTTGACGTGACGAAGCCTGTTGCAGAGTGTGCTAGCGTGTGAGACTCAGTCAAACCGACAATAGCATGACGGTCCGGCACGGGTAGTCGAAGCAGTATTCCTGTCGAAGGGTGTTCTAGCAGCCTCTAAAACCAGTATCTTGGCTCCGGAAACCTCCGACGAAGTGGCTCCAAGCGTGAAAACCTGCAACAGAACAGAGATCAAATGCCAATTCGGCATGGGGACCAAATTCTGCTAAGCGTTGCACTAGAGAGCGAAGGTAGCAATCTGTTACACAGATTAGCGGATACTTCACAGGCAAAGTAACAAGGCGATAACAATCTATTACATAGATTAACAGATACTTCACAAGCAAAGTAACAAGGATTACCACTGTTCCGAAGTGGCCGGCGGAGGGATTCTAGGCAAACCCACGAAGATTGTAGAAAAGTAAAGGTAAAAGTAAAGGTACGGTTCAAAGCTAGGGCTTTGTGTTTGATTTGTGTTGGGGGCTGTTGACGCAGAAATGCGCTCCCGCACTTGGGACAGTTCGACGTCCAAAAGTATCGCAACGATACCGATGTCGCGTTCCGACTACCCTGGAATCATGACAAGAGATTAGGAGTCGCCAGGCAATCAGATAAATAATTAATATTTTAATCCAATTGGCCGAAAAGTATTAGTAACAATGTGAACAATAACAAAATGACAAAAATACCTAGAATCGGCCAATTCGGAGGCCGATTCGAAGTTACAACGGAGTCTGGTCCGAAGGGTCCCTAGGGCACCTTCGGCCTCAAGCCCGGTCAGACCGGAGGTACAACCTCGGTCATACCGGAGGTTGTGAAGGGCTTCGGGCGCGTCCCGAAGATAACTACGAAGTATTCTTCGGTCATGGTGCGGAGGGCTCCGGTCGGACCGGTGAAGCCTTCCCAGTTAGACCGACGATGTAGGCTTCGGAGTACGCGGGCTCTGGCGCGTAAGGCTCTAGCAAAGGGACTCCAGCGAAGGGCTTCGGCGCAGTGCGGAGTATCTCGGTCGGACCGGTGGGACACCTTCAGTCTGATTGGCCGTTGCCAACAACACCCTGACGAAGGGCTCCGGTCAGACCGGCATTGTACCTCCGGTCGGACCGGCGACGGTAGATCCAATTTGTTAGAGCCCGAACGGCCTGGCAAACGAGATCCGATCGCGTCCAAATTTTGTGGAGATGTTCAGAGAGACAATTGACCTACAAAGATAATAAGAGATCAAACACAATTCGGCCAGAGGGCTGAATTGCCGAGTAGGGCGATAAAAACCGATAAAAAGGATAACAATCTGTTACGTGGATTAGCGGGATGTTCACAAGCGAACCAGCAAGGGTTACCGTGATTACGGACACGGCAGACGAAGGGCTTTCAAGCAAACCCACGATCCAGGACATGTGTATTTTTGGCCTAGATTACAAAAATTGATATTTTGACAATCTTAACCATTTAATGCCATTTTTTCTATCAACACTTCGTAACATTCATGGTTTGGTCGAAGGCCAAGCTTTATCTAATTGACTTTGTAGTAGATAAAGTTAAACTTGAAACTTGCCTTATGGCCAAGTCTAACATAGATTGGTTATGATATTACTGACTAGCTCATGTTGGTATGAGGTACTTATCAAAACTTCTCAAAGGGATCACATCCTATTTCTAACAAATGTTATATTTAAGAAAGATAAGTTTTGTAGCGTGTGTCAAGCAAAAAAGCAAGTTGGAATGTCACACATCGCAAAAAACATCATGACAACGAGAAGGTCACTTGAGCTCCTAACACATGGATTTATTTGAACATGTGGACTATTTGAGTATTGGTGGTAACAAATACAATTTTATAATTGTTGATGATTATTCTTGTTTTACTTGGGTATTCTTTTTGAATGAAAAAATGAAATACAAAAATATTCAATAGTTTTGTAATAAGAGCCCAAAATGAATATGAAGTTAAGATTAAGAAAGTAAGAAGTGATAATAGGAGTAAATTTAAAAATATTCAAATTGAAGACTTTCTAGATATAGACATTAAGCACGAGTTCTTCGCTCCATATGGTAACCTAAAAATAGAGTGGTGGAATAGAAGAATCATACTTTAGTAAAGGTGGTAAGGACAATGCTTGATGAATATAAGACTTCGAACATTTTTTGGGCCAAAGTAATCAACATTGCATGCCATTCCATAAACAGTTTCTACCTCCATAAGATACTCATGAAGACAACATACGAACTCAAAACCGATAAAAAATCTAACATTTCATATTTTAGAGTTTTTCGAAGTAAGTGTTTTATCTTGTGCAAGCTACCAAGAAGTTCTAAGTTTATCTCTAAGGTAGATGAGGGGTTCTTGGTGTGTTACAAATTAAATGCACATTTAACTCATAACCGGTAACAAATCATGTATTCAACAAAACCTTGGATATTGTTTAAGTCACTTAGGGATGTGACATTTGATGAAACTAATGACTCTTTAGTAGAGAAAGTTGATCCAAGTGTTGTATACAAAGAAGAACCTCCACGTGAAGCAATTAAGAATATACAAATTAGAGACATAAGGCCAAGAAAACAAGCACCTACGAATCAACAAGAATCTCAAATTCAAAAAACTCAACAACAAGAGGTGTTGGATAAAGATTAAGAAATCCAAAAGGAGGTTTTTTAATAACCCACACAACACCTAAGTGTCCACCAAATGATTTAAGGAGATCATCCCGTGGACAACATCCTTGGAGATATATAAAGAGGGGTAACAACTCATTCACATATTACAAATTTTTTTGAGTGTTACTCATTTATGTCCTCTTTAGAAGTTCTAAAGATAGAAGAAGCTCTTGAGTACACGGATTGGGCGATGATCATGCAAAAAGAGCTTAACAACTTCAAGATAAATTAAGTGTGAAAGTTGGTGGAAAGACTGAAGCAAAACATGATTGACACCCAATGGATTTTTTGCAAGCAAGATGAGCATTCTGTGATCACAAGTAACAAAGTAAGGTTGGTTTCTCAAGGTTTCACGCAAATAGAAGGTTTGGACTTTGCACCTTCTTAAATGGACTAATTTTCGAATTGGTGTATATGGAGTAACCACCCAGCTTTGAAGATCCCAAGTACCCCAACCACGTGTACAAGCTCTAAAAGACACTTTATGGGCTTAAGCAAGCAGCATGGTATGAATGTCTTAGAGATTTTCTCTTAAAGAAAAGCTTTGAAATATACACAGTCGATCCAACTATCTTCATTAAACGTTTTAATAAAGTTTTATTTGTTTGCCAAATATATATCGATGACATTATATTTGGTTCTACTAATGAAAACTTTTGTGAAGAATTTAGTAGGATAATGACTGAGATTTGAGATGTCGATGATGTGAGAGTTGATGTTCTTTTAGGGATTCCAAATCAAACAACTCAAAGAAGGTACCTTTATTTGTCAAACAAAGTACATCAAGGATGTGTTAAATAAGTTTGATATGTAAAGTGTCAAGTGCATGAAGACCGAGAAATTTGCAAATATGGCACTCCCTTCGGTGGGCTTCGCAGGAATAGCACTCCAACGTTGGCAATTGCAGAAATGACATTATAATAGTGGGGACTTTGAACATATAGCACTGGGGCACACTAAACCTGTTTTCTGAAAATTTCTGCCGATTTTGCCCTTGGCTGAGAACACCTCTCCTCTCCTGTTATTCTCCTGGACCCTCAGAAATCCACTCCCCGTTCAGCACGCTCCCCGCCGCCCCGAGAGGAAGCCAATGAGTCCGGCGGCTCAGGGTGTCGAACAGCTCCATGGCGAACTCCTTCGACTCTGTCATCCCTGCATCTCAAGTGAGGTTAGGGAAAGTAAGGAGGCTGGGGTGTTTGGGAGGGGGATGGGGACGATTGAGAAAGAGATTGACCTATGCATTGCGGGAAGTCGGCACGGGGGCGCAGCGCGCGGGGGCGCAGGGCGGCGACGGATGAGATCTCGCGACGGTCGTGCGGGGGCGGAGGGCGGCTGCGGGGCGCGCGGGGCGGGGGCGCAGCGCGCGGGGGCGCAGGGCGGCTGCGGGGCACGCGGGGCAGGGGCGCAGCGCGCGGGGACTGGGGGCGGCGGCGGAGCGCGCTGGGGCGGAGGACGGCGGGGAGCGGCGCGGAGCTCTCGGGGCGGCGGGGAGCGTGCTGAGCGAGGAGTGGATATCTGAGGCTCCAGGAGAATAACAGGAGAGGAGAGGTGTTCTCAGCCAAGGGCAAAATCGGCAGAAATTTTCAGAAAACAGGTTTAGTGTGCCCCAGTGCTATATGTTCAAAGTCCCCACTATTATAATGTCATTTCTGCAATTGCCAACGTTGGAGTGCTATTCCTGCGAAGCCCACCGAAGGGAGTGCCATATTTGCAAATTTCTCATGAAGACCCCATACAAACCAATGACCATATTGACATAAATCAAGAAGGAACTGATGTCGACCAAAGGTATACCACTTCATCATAGGTTATTTATTGTATTTATATGCATTTATGCCAGATATAATGCTTAGTATTTGCATGTGCGCAAAATTTTAAGCTACACCAAAAGTCATTCATTCGGTTGTCGTTAAGAGAATGTAGAGATATTCGGTTGGTTCACACTCCAAACCTAAGACTTTGGTATCCGAAAGGCTCAGGGAAGATAATCCCGATGGTACCTGGGAGCATAAAGGCTGTGGCGCAGACCCCGAGGTGCGACCCTGGCAGCCTAGGAGTGTGAAGCCCCGAAGCTAGAATGAGGCTGGAGGCGACGTCCGCTCCGGGCTGGGAACTCGGGGTCTTGGGTTCTCGTCCTGGGGTCCAGATATCGGAGGAAAGGCCTCCGAGCTCCGGGAGACCGTCCGAAGGCGATCTCAAAGACGGCTGCGTTGAGAGCCCCGAATGGGGGAAGGAGGAGCCTACTAAAGGGAGGCGACACCCGTTCAAGATCGAAGTGCGTCATCCGTGACGCGCTACAGTTCCCGTAACCAAGGCAGGCGGCCGGTACCTGTCTAGTCAGGTTAGGTCTACAGCAAGACCGTGGCGATGCACTATAATAATTGGCACATTAGCCACATCGCTGAGCGACTGGCGGAGTAGTTAGGATTGGACCCCTACCAGTAGGGGTATGGAAGTTGTACGGTGTACATCAGTCAGAGGGGTCTGAAGGTAATTGGCCAATGTAGGGCTCAACTATAAATACACCCCTTCTTCGTATTGTACAAGGCCACAACTCGTGATCCAAGAATACAACTTTGGGCTAAGCCTTCTGTTAAGCCCCGATTTTACCAAATCGAAACATTATTGAATTTCCATAGAAAAACAATAATAACAAGAGGTTCATCATGCGACATCGTACATATGGTCAAACATCCATGGTTCGCAGACCACATTATTACATATGTGTAAAATTAAAAGAAACTAAAAAACAAACTGCATGACGAACGTCTTCTTTAGCATCTTCTTCTTGACTGGGTCGCTACTCCAAACCATCTTCCTCGTAGTAGGCATCCTCTGAAGTGTTTGACCAATGGGTATGAGTACAAAAGTACTCAACAAGCCACCGAGAATGCAATAATAATGCGGGATAATAACAAAGGAATGATAATGGCTAAAAGTGCGAAAAAGTACATTTTTTAGTTGCAACATTTAGTGTAGTCAAATTTAATTAAGCAGAATAATAAACATGAACAATATAATATCATCTAACTCGAGGAGTACGTTTTCCCTCCTCGCTCAACAGTCCTTACATGCCAAGTCATCATGCAACATTCATAAAGATAAACTAACTGCGAGTAGTCACGCAACCCGCCCTTGACCATGGGCTCGGCTTTTCGAAAATATTTAAACTCTGACCAGAGGTGTACCACTGTACCCACAAGGCACGCACTCATCCCAAACACCAAAGTGTAACGATATGACCCATACCACGGGAACTCGTGCCAAAACCTCAGCATGAAATGCTCCAAGCTGATAACACCCGCTCTAGGTTTCGTCGGCGTGCCCGGCCACTCCGGGCTAACGTCGCACCCCCTTTTGCGCCATGTCGGTACAAGCCACCCGCAGGTACTACTTGACCCATCTCCAAGTGGTGCCTCGAGTTGGAACACTCCATACCTTAGTTAGGACTTACCCACTAGACTTGTGGTTAGTACGGAAATGTATTGCAACGGATCCCGCAGACCAGTCCTTATAGTGCGTCGGGTGCTACCGACCAATGCCCTAGCTTGCACCCGGAACCCTCCATGCTTACACACTTAACCAAAACTCTATCACTAGCAGAATTCCAGGGATGAGAATAACGGGGATCATATAATGGAACCCAAATCTCTACGACTCATTTTTAGCCTATAGTAATTGTGCCAATACATTGGACACTATCTAATAGTACTAGTAATATGGTGACAAGGAGTTTAGGCTCAATAGCATGGCTTAGGTTTGCACTTCAAGGTCGGGGATCTAGTTAAATATAATGTAAGGCTTTCATTTGACTAATGCATGTATAACCTATGTGTTTTAGCGATAGTTTTAGAAAACTAGGTTCAATATGCTCAAAAGTTTAGTGTGGTGACTTGCCTTGTTCAGCGAAAGGCGACGGGGGAACTTTCGGGTAATATTCTGGCTCCTCAGTGGCGTCGTAGTCTTCTCGATACACATAATAAACATTACATTCAATAAACATTCCAAAATCACATGACAAACATAAAGGTTTTGATTGGGCTAAAGTACTTGAAGTGAAGTCATTAACTATTCTGAAATTATTATTTAAATTTTTAAGACAATTTTATGGAGTTCCGGATTTTTCTAAAAGGATTATGAATTTACCCTAAAGTGTTTTAAAATACTTTATTAAATAAAAATAAAATGTCCAAGGTAAACCTACTGTTTTTATTGCATAAACATGTAGAGAATAAAAATATAAATTTTCTAGAATTGAAATAGTTAAATTTGGAGTTAAAATGAGCAAGATATGAATTTTTGAATTTTAAAACAATTTCTGTAATTTATTTTAAACTGAAAACAGTCACCGGTCCACGGTGAACTGAATCCACTGTGAACCCGTGCACTGTGCGCGTGCGCCGGATCACAGATCACCGTTGGATCACGATCGAGCGGCTACGGGTGAGGCGGGCGGTTTAAATGAAAACCGATGGCTGAGATTAAAATGCTGAAACGGTACGCGATGGACGACCTAGATTCAAAATGGGTTTTAAGTATTAACGGACGATCTAGATTAAAATGTACCGCTTCACTGCGATCCGACTAGCTAGATTAAACCGAATGTGCGATATAACCTACACCATCCGATCGCGGTCGCATGGTCGCGATTGAATCTGACACGGCACGGGTATTTTACCCGTGCCGGTCATATTCTCCAGTGACGGCGATGGGCTAGCAGCCACGGCGAGCGACGGCGGTCGGTTCTACGGGCTAAAATAGAACCAGTAAGGCGAAGCGGTCAAGATGGTACCGTTGGCGAGGTTCGAGGTCGTCGGAGCGTGGCCGGTGTCGAGCGGGGGCGGCGATGGTGTTCGGGTCCTCGTTGCGGCGGGGTTCCGGTGGTCTTCAGTGTTGACAGAGGGGTGGACGAGGTCAGGGTGACATTGGTGATCACACGGGTGCAGTCACCGAGGGTGGAGGAGGAGTCCGGTGACGGCGAGCGATGGCTGGAGCACGAGTGGTGGAGTGGTGTTAAAAATGGGATGGCGAGTGCTCTGTTCGGTCTCAGTTCGAAATGTCATGAGGGTTGAACGCGGTGGTGGTCGAGGGTTTAAATAGGGGCGCCAGCGCGGTCAGAGGGGCGTAATCGGGGGAAACCGGGAGTAAAATGGCTTTAACGCCGGTGAGCTCGGGATGCACGGAGGTTCATCAAACCGGGACACGATCGACTGGTTTTAATGGGGAAAATGGTCACCAGGGATTGGGAGACATAACTTCGCGCTCAATTTGAGGGGAGGGGGTCGGGGACAGTGGATCGGAGGGGGTTAGGGTTTTGGCCGGCGGGGGGGATTTGGAGGCAGATCCCACGGGGAAGACGGATCCGACGTGTGGGCCACATCGGTCAGTGGGGCATGGGGACACAGGCGTGGCAACAGGCGTGGCCGATAGGTGGGGTCAGGCTCGACCGAGAGGGGTAGTTGGCGCCGATAGGTGGGGCCGAGGCATCGGGCGCGCGCCCGGAGGGAGGGGGTCTCTGACGAGTGGGGCCCGTTTGTCACTGAGGGGCACGGGGATGGAGTGGACTGGGCTGGCTGGTTGAGGGTGAAGAGGGGGAAGGGGGCCCGTTACTGTTTAAATTCTTTTCTGAATAAATATAATTGCTGAAAATTTTTTAAAATGTCTGGGTTGCTTCCAAGGGTGATAAAAATTTATAAAAATTCTCAAAAATAGGTCTTGGCCTTGGGATCACATATAAATTTTCTTAGGCTCTGGTTTGGACATCTCCTCTAGATTTTAGTTTACTTGGGTATAAATAGCCTTAAAGGAAATTCAAAAAATATCTTTTTTAGAAAAATATAAATAAATGGTATTTTTATTTCTTTGAAAATTTGGGGTGTTATAAACCTATCCCTCTTACAAAGAATCTCATCCTCGAGATTCGGAAAGTTTCTCGAATAGCTCAGGGTATTGGGTCTTTAGCTCGTCCTCTTTTTCCTAGGTGGCTTCTTCGACGGGGTGGTTGTCCAACTGAACCTTGCAGAAGTGGACCACACGACTTCTAGTTACTCTTTCCTTGACTTCTAGAATCTGGAAGGGTTTCTCAATGTAGGTCAAGTCTTCTTGGACGTTGAGCTGTTGGAGGTCGGCTTGCTCGGTGGGTACGTGGAAACATTTCTTCAGCTGAGAGACGTGGAACACATCATGGACTCCTGCCAAGGATGGTGGTAGCTCCAACTGATATGCCACCTCTCCTTGCCGTCGGAGGATCTGAAAGGGTCCGACGTACCGGGGGGGCTAACTTCCCTCTCATGTTGAACCTTTGGGTGCCTCAGAGGGGAGTGACTCGGAGGTATACATAGTCATCCTCCTCAAAGGTTAGATCTCTTTGGTGGTTATCGACGTAGCTCTTCTACCGGGACTGGGCAATCTTTAATCTATCCCTAATGACCTTAACCTTATCTTCTGCTTCTCGCAAAATATATGTCCCGAATAGCTGTGACTCTCTAGTCTGATCCCAGAGTAACGGCATTCTGCACTTACGCCCATAAAGTGCCTCAAACGGGGACATCTGTAGGCTGACTTGATAGTTGTTGTTGTCGGAGAACTCCGCATAAGGCAAGTTCTTATCCCACATTCTGCCAAAGTCTAGAGCGCATGCCCTAAGCATATCTTCCAACACTTGGTTCACCCTTTCAGTTTGACCATCGGTCTGGGGATGATAGGTGGTACTGAAATTTGGCCAGGTGCCGAGTTCTTCTTGAAGATTCTTATAGAACTTGGAGGTGAACTGACTCCCTCGATCGGATACGATCTTCTTTGGAACTCCGTGTAGGCACACGATCCGGGTCATGTATAACTCAGCCAATCTAGCGGCGTTGTATGTCGTCTTGATGGGGATGAAATGAGCCACCTTAGTGAGTCGATCAATGATCACCCAGATAGAGTCATGACCGGCTTGGGTCCTTGGCAATCCTGTGATGAAGTCCATCCTTACTTTTTCCCACTTCCATTCGGGGACCTTGAGGGGTTGCAATAGTCCGGTAGGTCTCTGGTGCTCTGCCTTGACTTGCCAGCATGTGTAGCACTTGTCCACATACGCAGCTATTTCCCTTTTCATGATGACCCACCAATATTTCTCCTTCAGGTCTTGATACATCTTTGTACTCCCAGGATGTATGGAGTATATAGTCTCATGGGCTTCTTGAAGGATGAGGGCCTTCAGCTCTGGTTTGTCGGGCACGCATATCTGATTTCCGAACCAGACGGCACCGTTCTCGTCTTCGGAGAACCCTGGGGCTTTACCCTTCCTCATATTCTTCTTGATCTCTAAGATATCAGGGTCTTCCTTCTGTGTCTCATGGATCTGGTCCATTAAGACAGGTTTGGCCTCAAGGGCAGCGAGATACGTCTCGGTGGTGATCCCTAGGTTCAACCTTTCCATTTCTTTGTAAAACAACGGGGCCTGGTCTTGCACCATGATGGCATTACAATACCCTTTCTATTCCAAATCCTCAATATTGCTCTTTACCTCGTCTAGTTCATTGGCGGCCATTCGGTATGGGCGTTTGGAGATTGGGGTGGTCCCGAGGACAAGCTCGATTCTGAAATCGATGTCCCTCTTGGGAGGCATCCTTGGTAGGTCTTCTAGGAAGACGTCCATGTATTCTCTGACCACGGGCACTTCTTTTAGGGCCAACGAGTGAAGAGATACCCCACTAGGACCACGGGTGGTCATCTTAAAGGTGATGGCTTCGTCTCCGAAACTGGTCACGGTGATAGACTTACTAGCGCAGTCTATTACTCTCTTGTGCTTCATTAACCAATCCATCACTAGGATGATGTTGAGTCTGGTGCACTCGATAAGAACTGGCTCGGCCCAGAATAACACCCCTTGGATTTCTATCTTTACCCTTGGGCTGAACAGATTAGCTAGGGTCCTCTTGCCAGGGGTGGCAATCATCATGGGGACGGGCAGAGGGAGTACTTCCAAGTTATTTGTTCTCACAAAACCTTCGGATATGAAAGAATGTGTTGCCCCAGAATCAAACAACACTATTGCGGGTATGGAATTGGCTGTGAACATACCGAGTACGACTTCGGGGGCCTCCTAAGCTTCCTCGGTTCTTATGTGATTGACGCAGGCACGAACCGCTTGATTGGGAACCGTGCCTTGGGGCTGCTTGGGGTGAGGACACTAGTGGGAGTAGTGCCCTTCCTTCCGACAGTTCAAGCAGATGATCGGTTTGCCATTGCGGTCCCTCAGCATCGGGGCTTTGGCGGCGACTGCTGGTTGAGCAGTCGGAGCTGGTGGAGCGGGGCGAGGATTCCCGACATTGGAGCCACTTGTGGTATGTGGCGGCCTGTAGATGGGCCGAGGATGGTAGGCAGGTGCCGGTGGCAGTGGGATGAAGCGGGGCCTCTAGGTGTTCCCTTGATGATGCTTGAACGTGATCATCTTCCTCTTCTTAAGGTCTAGCTTGTTCTGCTCGGTCTCTTAGATGAGAGCCTTGTTCACTAACCGCTGGAAGTCGGCGTAGTCGGTGGCGACAAGTTGTATGGAGAGCTCATCCTTTAGTCCTCGGAGGAACTTAGCCTGGCGGAGAGCGTCGGTCCGCAGTTCCTCCGGCGCATAGCGGTCCAGACGGTTGAACTAATGGAGATACTCCATGATGGTCTGGCTTCCCTGTTGCAGGTCCTGGAACTCCTTCTATTTGACGGCGACAACTCCGGCGGGGACGTGAGCAGCGCGGAAGGCGATGGTGAACTCTGCCCAAGTCACCTCGTGGTCCTCCAGCTGGGACTCACGGTAGTTGTCCCACCATTCCACGGCGAGTCCCTGGAGCTGGTGGGTGGCGAACGCCACTCGCTCCTGGTCGGAGCACGGGAGGAGATCCAACTTCTTCTCGATGGTCTGGAGCCAATCGTCGGCATCCATGGGGTTCGTCGTGCTGGAGAAGATAGGGGGTCTCACGCGCAGGAACTCAGAGAGTTGAGACGCGGGAGCGGGGGCAGGTGGACGAGGGATCGGCTCCATGTTCTGCTGTTGCAGCCAGTCCAATTGAGCCTATTGGTGTTGCATTTGTGTTAGGAGGGCGGTGATTGGCTGGTTTTGATTAGCCATCATTTCCGCCAAGGTGGGGTGGTTGGCGGACGGCAGCCCAGTTTGGCATTGGCTCGTTGCACCCCAGTTGGGTACAACACTCCCGGGCAGGCCATTGGTTGCCCCTTCTCCGCTGTTGGAACCAGTGTTCTGGTTGTCGGCCATCTTCTGAGAACAATAATATTTTCAAACATAATAGAAAGACTTTAAAAAATAATTCTATTTAAAAATAGCTCAGAGGGGTCTATATAAAAGTGGTACGAAATTGTTTGTTACATCAAAGCTCTTATTTTTACGCCACCTACAACACAAGCTGTTGCAGGTGGTACCACAACCATAAAACAACGATAAAACAATCAACGAGAGCTATCGTCTAAGGGGGTATACTCGTTTCCCAAGGCAGTCTCCATGCTCTCGGAACCACGAGCATCCTGAGGGATGGTGGGCTCGATGAAGTTCTCAATGATGGAGTTGGCGACGATGGTGGGGCGCGGTGTAGTGGCGCTGGAGCTAGATGGCCCGGCGGGTGCGAGCGGCGGCGTGATCCTCTTGGGGCAAGGGGCGGGTTCACGGATGGGCTTATTCCTCCTCGGGACGAGGGGAAGCATCTCTGCGATGTCCTTCTGCATCTGTATGATCTTGCGCTACAGCTCGCCATTCTATTGGATCAAGCCCTTCGTCTCCTAATGAAGGAACTCGATCGCCTCATGGTGCTCCTCGGCGTTGAGCACGGCCTCAGTGTGGAGATTGTCCATGGCCTGGAGAAGACACGTCTGCCAAGCCATGACCGGATCACGGTCAGAGTGGGCCCCGACGTAGATGCTGCGGTGGGCGCCGGGAGTACGCATCGGTACAAGCCGGAATGACGAGTCCCGAAGACGATCGTTGTAGATCATCCTCAGCTCCATGAGGGCCTGGAGGGCAGCGCGCTGGCACGTGATGTCAAAGGTTGGGCCTCCGAGTGTTGCTGTGAAGAATGGCAGGTGGTCGCCGGACCCGTGAATAGTTACAGAAACATGACACGGTCCTGGTACTCCTCCATGTAGACGCCGTGGAACTCGGGCTCGAAGGCGAACCCGAGGAAGGTCACCATCATCCAAAGCTCTCGGATGAATCCCTCGAAGTGGCGGCAGAAGCTGTGGACGTGGTGGATAGGCATCTACAAATACAATAAGTTAAAAAGAGTAAGGGGAGGAACAAAGTGATGAAGTAGATTTTCACGAAATAGGTTTTAGCAAAACTAAGCGCTAGGCTGGTCTGTTTGGCTTCCTACAGTCAAGTCGGCTCTGATACCATCTTGTGACGCCCTGATTTTACCAAATCGGAACATTATTGAATTTCTATAGAAAAACAATAATACCAAGAGGTTCATCATGCGACATCGTACATACGGTCAAACATCCGTGGTTTGCAGACCACATTATTACATAAGTGTAAAATTAAAAGAAACTAAAAAAACAAACTGCATGACGAACGTCTTCTTCAGGATCTTCTTCTTGACTGGGTCGCTACTCCAGACCATCTTCCTCGTAGTAGGCAGCCTCTAAAGTGTTTGTTCAACGGGTATGAGTACAAAAGTACTCAACAAGCCACCGAGAATGCAATAATAATGCGGGATAATAACAAAGGAAGGATAATGGCTAAAAGTGTGGAAAAGTACATTTTTCAGTTGCAGCATTTAGTGTAGTCAAATTTAATTAAGCGGAATAATAAACATAAACGGTATAATATCATCTAACTTGAGGAGTACGTTTTCCCTCCTCGCTCAACAGTCCTTACATGCCAAGTCATCATGCAACATTCATAAAGATAAACTAACTACGAGTAGTCACGCAACCCGTCCTTGACCGTGGGCTCGGCTTTTTGAAAAGATTTAAACTCTGATCAGAGGTGTACCACTATACCCACAAGGAACGCACTCATCCCAAACACCAAAGTGTAACGAGATGACCCATACCACGGGAACTCGTGCCAAAACCTTAGCATGAAATGCTCCAAGCCGATAACACCCCCTCTAGGTTTCGTCAGCGCGCCCGGCCACTCTGGGCTAACGTCGCACCCCCTTTTGCGCCATGTCGGTACAAGCCACCCGCAGGTACTACTTGACCCATCTCCAAGTGGTGCCTCGAGTTGGAACACTCCATACCTTAGTTAGGACTTACCCACTAGACTTGTGGTTAGTACGGAAATGTATTGCAACGGATCCCATAGACCGGTCCTTATAATGCCCCGGGTGCTACCGACCAATGCCCTAGATTGCTCCCAGAACCCACCATGCTTACACACTTAAACAAAACTCTATCACCAGCAGAATTCCAGGGATGAGAATAACGGGGATCATATAATGGAACCCAAATCTCTACGACTCATTTTTAGCCTATAGCAATTGTGCCAATACATTGGACACTATCTAATAGTACTAGTAATATGGTGACAAGGAGTTTAGGCTCAATAGCATGGCTTTGGTTTGCACTTCAACGTCGGGGATCTAAATAAATATAATGTAAGGCTTTCATTTGACTAATGCATGTATAACCTATGTGTTTTAGCGAGAGTTTAAGAAAACTAGGTTCAATATGCTCAAAAGTTTAGTGTGGTGACTTTCCTTGTTCAGCGAAAGGTGACGGGGGAACTTTCGAGTAATATTTCGGCTCCTCGGCGGCGTCGTAGTCTTCTCGATACACATAATAAACATTACATTCAATAAACATTCCAAAATCACATAACAAACATAAAGGTTTTGATTTTGCTAAAATACTTGAAGTGAAGTCATTAACTATTATGAAATTATTATTTAATTTTTTAAGACAATTTTATGGAGTTCTGGATTTTTCTAAAAGAATTATGAATTTACCCTAAAGTGTTTTTAAATACTTTATTAAATAAAATAAAATGTCCAAGGTAAACCTACTGTTTTATTGCATAAACATTTAGAGAATAAAAATATAAATTTTCTGGAATTGAAATGGTTAAATTTGGAGGTGAAATGAGCAAGATATGAATTTTTGAATTTTAAAACAATTTCTGTAATTTATTTTAAACTAAAAATAGTCACTGGTCCACGGTGAAAACCGACCGCCGAGATTAAAAGGCTGAAACGGTACGTGATGGATGGCCTGGATTCAAAATGGGTTTTAAGTATTAACGGATGATCCAGATTAAAACGTACCGCTTCGCTGCGATGCGACGGGCTAGATTAAACCGAACGTGCGATATAACCTACACCGTACGATCACGATCGCACGGTCGTGATTGAATCCGACACGGCACAGGTATTTTACCCATGCTGGTCTTCTTATCCAGCGACGGCGACGGGCTAGCGGCCACGGCGAGCGACGGTGGTCGGTTCTACGGGCTAAAATAGAACCAGTAAGGTGTAGCTGTCAAGATGGTACCGTTGGTGAGGTTCGAGGTCGTCGGAGCGTGGCCGGCGTCGAGCGGGGGCGGCAAAGGTGTTCGGGTCCTCATCGGTGGCGGGGTTCTAGTGGCCTTCAGTGGCGACGGAGGGGTGGACGAGGTCGGGGTGACATCGGTGATCACACGGGTGCGGTCACCGAGGGTGGAGGAGGACTCCGGTGACGGCGAGCAATGGCTGGAGTGCGGGCGGCGGAGTGGTGTTAAAAACGGGGGTGGCGAGTGCTCTGTTCGGTCTGAGTGTGAAATGTCATGAGGGTTGAACGCGGTGGTGGCCGAGGGTTTAAATAGGGGCGTCGGCGGGGTCAGAGGGGCGTAATCGGGGGGAAACCGGGAGTAAAATGGCTTTAACGCAGGCGAGCTCGGGATGCATGGAGGTTCATCGAATCGGGACACGATAGGGCTGGTTTTAATGGGGAAATGGTCGCCGGGGATTGGGAGACATAACTCTGCGCTCAATTTGAGGGGAGGGGGTCGGCGGCAGCGGATCGGAGGCGGTTAGGGTTTTGGCCAGCGAGGGGGGATTTGGGGGCAGATCCCATGAGGAAGACGGATCCGACGCGTGGGCCACGGCAATCAGTGGGGCATGGGGACACGGGCGTGGCAATGGGTGCGGCTGATAGGTGGGGTTGGGCTCGGCCGAGAGGGGGGAGTTGGTGCTGACAGGTGGGGCCGAGGCGTCGGGTGCACGCGCGCAGAGGGAGGGGGTCGCTGACGAGCGGGGCCCATCTGTTAGTGAGGGGCGTGGGGAGGGAGTGGGCTGGGCCGGCTGGTTGAGGGAGAAGAGGGGGAAGGGGGGCCGTTACTGTTTAAATTCTTTTCTGAATAAATATAATTGCTGAAATTGGTTTAAAATGTTTGGGTTGCTTCCAAGGGTGATAAAAAATTATAGAAATTCTCAAAATAGGTCTTGGCCTTGGGATCACATATAAATTTTCTTAAGCTCTCGTTTGGACATCTCCTCTAGGTTTTAGTTTACTTGGGTATAAATAGCCTTAAAGGAAATTCAAAAATAATCTTTTTCAGCAAAATATAAATAAATTGTATTTTTATTTCTTTGAAAATTTGTGGTGTTACACCTTCCACTCTAAACTCTCTCAAAAACCTGTCGGCGTAATCTTTTACGCTAACAAAGATTTTCTCTTAAAGAAAAGCTTTGAAATATACAAAGTCGATCCAACTATCTTCATTAAATGTTTTAATAATGTTTTATTTGTTTGCCAAATATATATCGACAACATTATATTCGGTTCTACTAATGAAAACTTTTGTGAAGAATTTAGTAGGATAATGACTGAGATTTGAGATGTCGATGATGTGAGAGTTGAAGTTCTTTTAGGGATTCCAAATCAAACAACTCAAAGAAGGTACCTTTATTTGTCAAACAAAGTACATCAAGGATGTGTTAAAGAAGTTTGATATGTAAAGTGTCAAGTGCATCAAGACCCCATACAAACCAATGACCATATTGACATAAATCAAGAAGAAACCAATGTCGACCAAAGGTATACCACTTCATCACAGGTTATTTATTGTATTTATATGCATTTATGCCAGATATTATGCTTAGTATTTGCATGTGCACAAAATTTTAAGCTACACCAAAAGTCATTCATTCGGTTGTCGTTAAGAGAATGTAGAGATATTTGGTTGGTTCACACTCCAAACCTAAGACTTTGGTATCCGAAAGGCTCAATATTCGATTTAATTGGCTATTTGGACTCTAAGTATGTTGATTGCAAAGTGGATAGAAAAACCACTATTGGAACTTGCCAAGTTCATGCAAGATCTCTTGTTTTATGGTTTTCCAAGAAACAGAACTCAGTTGCCTTATCCACCACCGAAGCCGAATATGTAGCCGCCGGTAGTTGTTATGGTCAACTTCTATGGATGAAACAAACCTTGAAAGACTATGAGCACAATGTAACCAAAATCCCATTATTGTGTGATAATAAAAGTATCATCAAAATAGTCAAAAACCTTTTCCAACACTCAAAAATCAAATATATTGACATTCAACACCATTTCTTGAGAGATTACGAGATAAAGGGAGATATTAACCTATGCTATGTGAGAACCGATAATCAACTCACTGATATATTTTCCAAACCTCTAGATGACCAATGATTTTGTGAGTTAAGAACTGAGTTAATTATCCTTAATTCTTGAAACATATACATATTTTAAAGAACTTGCATATTAAACTGCCCATGTTGAACATGGAAAGATAAATAAATTTCCTTACTTCTTATGTATTGGGCCACATTTGAAATAAACATGTGAAAACTTCACTCCTATGTTTATAATGCAATGTCATGTTATATTCATGATTATGATGCAATGATATGATGAATTTATTCATATAAGCTATGCCATGATAGATTTATGCATGTGAGCACAACAAGAATCCAACAAGGCCGACGGAAGTTAGGTCAAATCCGATAGAAGAAGCTAACTTCCGTCGGCAAAACGCTAATTTCCGTCGGTTTTTGGCCGGCGTAGGTGTTTCGATGGAAATTGACTAACTTTTGTCAGCCGTCGACGGAATTTAGTTAATTTCCGTCGGCTAGACATGGTCGACGGAAGTTATTAGGAAATTGTTAACTTCCGTCGGTCAAACATTAGCCCAATAACTTCCGTCGGCTAAAATTCGGCCGACGGAAGTTATCTTTTTTTGTTTGTTTTTTCTATACATTCGAGTAGATACACACTAAACTGACCACAGGTAACTTTTTTCGTTTTTTTTTTCTTTTTGTTGTACATTCAGTATACATCCTCAAAGTTTTAAGCATGAACACTAACTGACCATGAGTATACATCCTCAAAGTTTATATATATATATATATACACACACACACATAATCAAATCTCTCTCAACATGAATAATCATGCCACATCACAAACATGTATTCATATTCATATTACAAGTCACTCAACCATCGGTATACCCAAAATCTAAAAGAATCAAGTTTTCATAAGAAAACACATCAAATGTTAATATAATAGTTAGCACAACACAAACCAGTATATATTACTAGATACCAACCCATCTCTGCTCCTCTGCTGGCAAAACTCACGGAACTGAATGCAAGTGTTCCTCACTTTCTGAGCACCAACACTGCAAGATGCAAAAAAAATATACAGCCAAGAAAGGCCCACCAATTTTTTAAATGAGAAAACAAACAGAAAATTCAAATTTATCACTATGGTTGTATGTATATCTTCGTTAAAAAGTCAGGTACATAAGCCTAGTGGGAGCGAAGAGCGGAAGAGACAGGAAAACTTTACTTGAGAAGAGCAATGCAATAGAAATATGGTCATTAATATCACAAATATACTAAAATCCAAACTGAATAGGCAAAAGGGATTTGTTTAACACTTTCTAATAACAAAATGTTTCCAGCTTTCAACAAACTAAGAAAAAATGATGATATTTTCTTTTGTAGCCATCAGGGAAGGTTCTTTGAGTATAGGGATCTCAAGGAATGAAGTTTCAAAAATATGTACAGCAAAAGAAGAAATGCAAGCACTTAAACAGGTACATCTGTGTACCATCCTACATGGAAATAAAAGAAATACACCAAAAGGAAATGTTGACGGAAATTTAAAAAACCGACAGAAATTTACTATTTTCTTGTAGTGGAGTTATGCCATGATGAATTTATGATTATACATATCTTGCCATGTTGTATTTATGGTCATACATATTTTAACATGCTTGTAGTAAATATTATTGTTAAGTCAAAAGTTCATATCATATGTTATCCTTGAATTACAAGTTTAGTTGTGAGTTCTAGAGGGTCCAAAAGTTCTAGCTAAACCCAGAAGATCCAGACATGGGATATGTTTTGAAGCTTTTGACGCAATCAGAAGTTCTGGATCCAACCGATAGTTCCGGTTCGCCTAGAATGTGTGGAAGTTCTAGTTCAACTAGAAGTTCTGGGCTGGACTAATATAAATTTCCTAGGTCGAACCCTCTATCTCACTTCTCTCGTATCTCCACTCGCCTCCCACACCTCCAAACTCTCGGTTTCTTCGGGTTTTCTTTGAATACGAACATGTGAATCATGTGTGATGAGAGGTTGAGTCCTGTTATTCCATGAGGTATAAGGTATGTCGATTGATGGAGATCTCGACGTTGATGATGAAGGATCCAAACAAGAAGATTGAACCCTTGCAGTCACTACACCACTACTTTGTTGGTTGTCAATCCGTGCGTACATGAATTGACCTCACCAAGAAAGCTAAATCCATGCAAGCGCAATTGAGAACACAAGCAAGAACAAGAAAGAACGCAACTGAATTATAGATGAATGATTAGTCTCACGAATTAGGGTTTCACAAACCGTATGACGGTGAAACTGAGTATAACAAATTAAGCTAAGCAAAACTCAAGTCCTAACAATGATGGAAACTCTCTATTTATAAAGACTCAAATACCATAACCTAGTAGAACTCAAAATATCATAATCTAGTAGGACTCAAATATCATAACCTAGTAGGACTCAAATATCATAACCTAGTAGGAATCATATAACAGAATATAAACCTAAAACTAATTAGACCTGGTCTTGTAGTCTGACTCCTGAGTGGTCGTGTAGTCCGATCCCATAACGAAGAAAACAACATGATGACAGATTATGGATGCCAACTTGTTTTGACTATTCCCATTGATCAAGAAAGAATTTTGAGGTCAAGCTAGTGACATTGGAAATGTGCTGAAATTATCTTTGCGTGTATGAGTGGAACATCAAAAACAGAGTTTGCATGCGGCCTAGGCAATGATTTTAGTGCACGCTGCTCTTGGAATCCGAGTTGGACTCTAACTAGAGTTGGATTGGACTTCCAATTCGACTTGAATGACCTCGTTGGTTCTTATCCAATTCTTTGCTTGTATCCATATGTTTATTTATCATATACATGGTTCTTAACAATAATATTATCCTTAGATAGCAATTTATTCTCAAGATAATAGAAAAATGTACTTAGAAACAAGTTCACCTTGTGTTCTAACATGAGTTCTAGGGTTAGAGTTTTGGTTATACCCATAGTAATCATGGTCACATCAGCGTGTGCTCTTGAGGGGGAGTTAAGGACCCTTCCAAAAGCACTGATCCATACTTTGTTTTGCCGATTTTCTCTAATTTTGAGGTATTTGGTTGAAACCCTACATTGGTCTTTCCTCTCTAGTTAGCGGTTCAAAATCAATTTTAACTAGCTAGAGATTCTCCTAGTGAACTTGTTTTGGGGTACCCTAGCTACTTTTTTGAGATCAGATGATTTTGATTATGTTGAGCCCAAAAGTTCCAAATACATTCGGAAGTTCCGGCTCCAACCGAAAATTTTGGGTTAGGTTGCATTCTGAATTTTAGTTCTTATTTCAATCTTTTCCTCATTGTAGCTTCCACCATGACTGATGGCAAGCATAATAAGGCATGTCATAATCCTAAGAAGCATGCAAGAGACTCCGACGATGGGAGCGACTACTCTCCTCCACAAGAGAAGAGTGCATCTCTGACATTGGTAAGGAGGTGTGTTGAGCATACAGTTTCGAGAGGAGCTTACCTTGGGATTTGGCTACCTCTAAGCGTGATCCAATCCACAGCTCACCCAAGTGTGAGTTCATGTGGACAAGGGAAGGGAAAGGATGTTTCCACTAGGTCATTTAGAGGTAATATTCCAACCCTTAAGAGGAAGGATATGACACGAGCTCATAGAGTCCCTCGGACCAATCATAGGACCTAGGTGGAATATCTCCACCATACCTCTTAGGACGTAAAGGAGAGGATCTAAGATCCAAGGATTTATGAGAGGGACGCATCAGACTACCGCTTTCATGATGGTTTTTAACAAGATTTTTATCAAAGTGTGATGCTTCCATAAAGGTCGCTAATGGGTGAAATGAAGTGGATCAACTGGGTGAATATGAAAAATTAAAAAAAGAATCCTCTAGTATTCAATCAAATCATCCAAGCCTAGCGTGTGAAGAACCTTTATTCTCTCATGGAATTGCAGTAGAACTGGTGTGAGGAGGCGATATGCCAGTTATACTCAACCTTCTTCTAGACAGTTGAGGATAATAAGCCAACTTTCTACTAGACGATTGAGGGCAATGAGTTCAAGGTGCATGTCATAGATTTTTCCATCATTCTTGGTTTTGGGGCTAATGATCTCTAACATCATCGCCTAGATCAGGAATTGACTTTAAGGGCAGATCTCAGTCTATATCTCTATCAGCAGGGCAACCATCATGCGAGGTCGATCAAGGGCCTCCTATCATTATTCAAGGTCCTAAACAACATGTTTAGAAAGAATTGTTGCCAATGGTCGGAGATGGCACCTCGCTGCTATCAAATGCGAGAAATTTGATGGCTGCTATGAGTGAGGACTGACTTCTATTTAGCGTGGCACACTTCCTTTTGAACGAAATCTATATTTGTTCAGTCTCACCGATGAAGAGCAATGTGTACATACAACTAGTAATCAATCGGATCACTCGTCTCCGGATGATTTCTATAATCTATACTATTTTAAAATAATTAAGTAATGGTGAATATATCACCCACCTATTCCTATTTAGTTTTTAAATATTACTCTTTGATACTATTAATATTATAAAACAAATTAATAAAAATAGATTAACATATATAATTAAAAGTGCAGAACATATATAATAAAAATATATTTGATTTATTTTAGACAATATTATTCTATTTTTCTTTTGTTCATGGTAAAGTATAAACATTTTGCTAGTAAGGGTAGAAATTAGAAATAGGAAAGTACCAGGTCACTCAAATACCGAAAATTTCCCTAGAGCCACTGAAACTCAAATGAATAACACTAGAACGCATGAAACTCAAATCAAGTAAAGAAAAGAGTTGGATGTTATTACTTATCTCATCATTCCTTCGCCCCTCGATGAACTCAGCCATTGTCATCTCTCACTCAATCACCAGACAGAGAGAAGATGAGGCAAAAAAAAGAAAATTGTAAGAACATCACTCCGATTCGTTCGCATGATAAAAATGACAATGGGTACGACGTAATTATAAAAATGTCACTTATTTCATGTGTAACTAGTAGTTATAATTTTTTAGACTTTTATTCACATTTTCAATTTTAGAAATCAAATAAATCAATTTAAACGGTGAGACTATATTTGTATGTATTTTTACGTATTCACCGGTTTATTTTTTTCACCTCCACTTTATTTCCTGATGCATATTCACGTGAAATTGATGTCGGCGATGAAAACACAAAATTCCTTCTGAAGTATCCTAAGATTGTAATCACCACATCCATGAATGGGAGCAACATCACAACATTTTGTCTGGAAGATTGTAATCATTATTTTGTCTCATGGGGTGCTTCTGAACTAGAAGAGTGACAACGGGATGTCAGCGGTGGAGGGATGGTGGTGGCGGCGGCAGGCCAGTGGCAATGACCGGTGTGGTGCTGAAGAGGGTTGCATCGAGAGATGGGCGGCAGCTGGACGACAGCATCAACGGCAGGGAAGTGGTGGTGGTGGTAGTTCTAAACTAGTCAATATGCAGGGGTAAACATGATTTTCTTCCTCCTTGTGGAGTATCGGGCTACTCCTAAAGATGGCGCCGAGCAAGCCGAAACAATGGCCCAATTAGTGTTGACCCCATAACCAGCAGTATTTGACAAGCCAGAAGATCACAAGCATCAGCACCTGATACCTCTTTACATCAAGGGTCTGGTCAACGAGAAGCCTATGTCCAAGATGATGATAGATGGAGGGACAGTTGTCAACTTGATGTCGTATGCCACCTTCCGGAAGCTGGTGAAGGGCTGGAGGACCTCATCAAAACCAATATGGTACTGAGGGACTTTGGTAGCAATGCATCAAAAACAATGGGGGTGCTAAATGTAGAGTTCATAGTTGGGAGCAAGACCATGCCAACCACTTTCTTCATCATGGAAGGAAAATGATCTTACAGTCTACTACTGGGCATGACTGGATTCATGTGAATTGTTGTGTCCCATCAACGATGCATCAGAGCCTCGTGTAGTGGGTCAGTGATCAAGTGGAAATCGTTCATGCCGATAAATTGATTAACATAGCAATAGCCAATTTATTGGTATGGGAGATGGAAGATGTTGTCTGTCTGTCCGGTAGAGTTTGGGACGGTGATTTTACCGAAGTGAAAAATAAGGGAGTCAAACTAATTAACAATAAACAGCCCCAAGCTTACACTTTAAAGGTGACACCGACAAAGCAGAAGGTAAACTCGATCATGGCTTCGATGTAACTGATGAACTACAGGAAGTAGACATTGGACCCGGTAATAGACCGAGGCCAACGTTTGTAAGTGCTCAACTTCCTAGTGAAATAAAAATGAATTAATTGCATTATTACGGGAATATCGAGATTTCTTTGCATGGGAGTATCACGAAATGTCGGGTTTAAGCCGATTGATGTAGAACATTGGCTCCCAATAAAGCAGGGGTATCGACCATTCAAGTAGTCACCTCGGCGATTCAAGGCATAAATATATCCACATATCAAGACCGATGAAACAAGGTTGTATGATGCAGGATTCATAAGATCGTGTCGATACGTAGAGTGGGTATCGACATTGTACCAGTATGGAAAAAAGTGGGAAGCTCAGGATATGTGTTGACTTTAGAGATTTGAACAAGGCGACCCCAAAAGATGAATACCCAATGTCGATCGCGGACTTGCAGGTGGGTGTCGCATTGGGTCACAAGATTATCAACTTCATGGATGGGAATGCAGGTTATAATCAGATTTTCATGGCTGACGAAGACAACCACAAGATGGCCTTCTGATGCCTGGGCGCTATCGGACTTTATGAGTGGGTGGTGATGACCTTCAGCTTGGAAAATGTCAGAGCAACTTACCAGAGGGCCATGAACTACGTCTTCCATGACTTAATTGGCTTATTAGTGGAGATATACATAGATAACATCGTAGTAAAATCAAGCAATACCCAAGACCATGCGGCCAATCTACGTCAAGTTCTAGAGAGAGTCAAGAAATACGTACTAAAAATGAATCTCGAGAAGTGTGCTTTTGGTGTATCAGCGGGGAAGTTTTTGGGCTTTATTGTGCATGAAAGAGGGATTGAGATAAGCTAGTGCAGTATCAAAGCAATTAAGAGCATTCAACCCCTACTGATAAAACCAAGTTGTAGTCACTGATCGGGAAGATAAACATTCTTAGGAGATTCATAGCTGATCTTTCAAAAAATAGAGGCATTTACTCTACTGTTGAAGTTAAAGCCTGATCAGGAATTTATATGCGAAAAGAAGCAGCAAAAGGTGTTTGACGAGATTAAGGAATACTTAACCTTGTCACAGTGTTGATGCCGCCATAGAAAGGGATTTCGTTCAGGTTATATTTGTCAACTGATGATGAAGCCATCAGGTCGGTCCTACTGTAGGAGATTGATAAAAAATAGAGTAGTTTTCTATCTTAGTAGAAGACTACTGGATGTTGAGACCCGATACCCCACGGTAGAAAAGCTCTATATATACTTATACTTCTCGTGCACCAAATTGAGACATTACCTGATGTCATCAGAGTGCACCGTGATATGTAAGGCTGATGTCATTAAGTACATGCTATTGGCCCCAGTGTTGAAAGAGCGTATCAAAAAATGGGTCCTCGCTCTTACTAAATTTGATCATAAATATGAATCAGCTAAGGCAGTAAAGGTGTGGGATTGGATTGGGCGACTAGAGTGGGGTGAATAGGCGCCTCGACAACTTCTTACGAATATGATGGCCTGTTCCGAACACCCCAACACTCCTCTAACATTACACAAACCAATTTGTGACTTACTGATCAAAACCAGAACAGAATTCAACCTCAAACAGAATTTTTGTATAGATCGAAGATTGAATGGTCGAACTACACTGTCGGTGATTGAAACTCTGAAATAAATCAGCTATTTCTGCAAATGAAAGTCCGATAGAAAGGTGTCGATCATTGGAACTCCGACAGGTTTCAGAGAATCAGAAAAACACTTAGTGACTCAATTTTGTTAATTTGAATCATGTTCTTGTCAAGTATAATTGAATATACACACCTCACAATATTCACAAGATCATGAACAATCAAATTAAACATTCATATGAATCTCAAAAATGGTTCAGATTTGATTTGAAGAAATTCAGTGAACAAGAAGAACCCACAAGTTCTGATCAAGGAACTGTATTCAGTACATCAGTAAGATCAGTGCTTAACAATCAATGGAAACTGCTCAAATTTTATCCAAAAGAGCAAAACAATTCCAAGCAACAGAAATTAGCACATGATTCTTAATTCAATAATTAAGTACTCTACTCACATGGTTCAAACTGTAATACTGAGAATCATTCTTTTTTAGTGCAAACAGAATATCAAGTCAGAGTCAACCTGAGAAGAGCAAGAGATTAATCCCTCAAGAGTTCAATTCAGACAACAAGCTGGTGCACCAAGATTCTACTCAGTTTCAATCAGGACTAAAACAGTGAAGAACACCAACTGAACATTTTCAGTATTGCACTGTATAGTTTCATAAATAACAAGCTTCAAGTAACACTTGACAATTAATAGATGCAAGAATACTGATAATGGTTCAAGAAACTATTTCAGAATTAAAACATCAAGAACCAGCCACAATGTTTATAACTTGCAGTTCTGATTCTGAAACTTAGTTGGCTAGCTTGACATTCAATTACAGAACTAGAACAACAATTACTATTCACTAAAATTCAAATTTCAACCAACATGTGAAGTTTGATATAAATAATCTTCAACGAAATGTCTCTGCACACAGCCCTTTGTTACTTATTGCATAGAGGATTCAGATTAACAAAGCTCTAGCTGTTCTTGAAACTTTTAGCACAAACTGAAACTGAATTGTACTTTTGGAAGAACAGAGTATTTCTTCCCAGTGCAGTCAAGTGGCATCCAAAAATTTCACAAAGCAGAAAACCATTGCATGTTCAGCTATGGAAGGAAACAACTTATGCAAATCAACAAGAACACACTAGAGGCTGCACAGAACAGCAATGTCA
The DNA here is from genome assembly GCA_019279435.1 of Zizania palustris. NCBI lineage: Eukaryota > Viridiplantae > Streptophyta > Magnoliopsida > Poales > Poaceae > Zizania > Zizania palustris. The sequence continues at coordinate 70,327,602 of JAAALK010000082.1, forward strand.
CTAGGTGCTTTCATCTACTTAAGGAATCCTGAATCACTATGCTTAATAAGAAAAACCGGAATACCTTAGGATGTAGTAATGTACAGCAGAGTGCCAACAAATCATCGAAAATCAAACATCGACGGATGAACAGGGAAATGGAAGAAGAACAAACAGATTTCAAGACTGAATCTCTTCTTTCCCAAAAATTCCAGTAAATTTTTCAGCACACTTGATAAGCCAAAAACTATATGTAGTTGTGGTCATAACCTTTTGCAAAGTTCAAACATGGAACCCTTGAAACTTGGACAACAAAAATTATGTAGAACTCATGTCCAAAAACAGTACCAAAACAGATCAAAAATTGCCTCAAAGATTGAATCCAAACTGAAAACAGAACACAAAACTCAGCAGAATTCAGAAATTTTCCAGAACTTTTTAGGCACTTTGTTGGACAAAAAAATATATGCAGCAGTGGTCAAAATTTTTTGCAAACTTCAAAAATGGAACCCTGAAAACTTGTACAACAAAAGTTATGAAAAACATAGAAATCAACTCCAAAAGTGAATCTTAAATGGATGAACAGAACCTGCGGTGTAACTGTGTACTGATGCGCTAGCGCTTTGCTCTATCCGACACAACCAACAGAAGTGGTGATGATGAACAGTAAGCACGAAATTAAGAATAGCAAAAAATCTAGAACAAAATGGAAATTGTGGTTAGTAGCCCCAAAATGTTCAGCTGAAAAAGAGACCTAACCTTAAGGTATGGAGTCCATTATATAGGTAAGCCCATTAAGGAAATCTCCAAAATGCTATTAGGGTAAAAGTTCTAGGTATTTAACTAAATGCCATAATGTATTTTCAGAATTACAAATTCTAAAAAATACATTAACGCATACTCCTAATTTATCACATCATTGACCCTATTCTTTTAATATTTTTTTCAAAATTAAGAATTTCTAAAAATACTAAAAAATTACACTTAATCTAGATGACTAAATAGAAAAAATAAACTCCTAATTACTGGAATTAAAAACATTTTCTAATGTGACGGTTTTCAGCAAAAACCGACAAAGCCTCCTCGATCACCGACATGTGATGCCAATCCGAGAACTCGACCGTCAGCAAGTCTCTCCCGCTCTCGATCCCCTCGAGCCGCCTGATCACTTGCACTAGCCTCCCTTTCACAGACTTGACCGTCACGCTTGTCTCGACCATCCATCCATCCATGTCTTGCTTTATCTCCTAGTACACTCTTGAGATCATCTCCAACTTCACTTGACATCCTTGATCCTCTAGCATCGAGCTCCCCGCTTGACCCTTGATCACTCATCATTGACAGTTGGTTAGCATCTCCACCCTGCACACATGAGACAAGCCAAAACATGAAACGCGATGCACACCGATCCCCTCGGCATACACTCTTCATAACCACACATCGATCCCATCGATGCAATCAAACCATCACTCACTTCACTCAAGATCTCTCAACCTTGTCAATCACTCATCATACAGACAAAAACCATAGTGCGACCTCACTTAGTTTCACAAAAGGGACAGGCGATAGCTGATTTCATAGTTCAGCACAGAGATGAGGCAGTAACTCATGTTGAACCAACACCATGGACCCTATTCTTTGATGGATCGGTGTGTCGGCATGGATTTGGTATAGGCCTAGTGATTATTTCTCCATGAGGGGGCGGACAAATCAATAGCGTCAGGCATCGGCTGCACCCAAGGCCGGTGTCGGTTATATGAAAAATAGTAGAAGGCAAAACGAGAACGAATAGGTGGAGGTACCTGGAAAGAGGCATCGGCGGTGATAGGAGGATCCTCGATATCGACATCCACCAGAGTAACGATGACGGCGTCAATGGCCAATACGTTAGGACCGGTGGCAGCAACCTCTAGTGTATCGACCTGAGCGGTGACCCCCACGGCAATAATATCGGCGGCTTGGGCCGACTAGGAACCAGCAAGATCATTAGCCAAGTTGTCGAACACCGCGTAAAGAGAGTCGACGTCAATGGGAGAAGGTGGCTAAGAACAAAAGAAACATCCGTCGTCGGGAATATGGAAGGAGAAATATATATACGACGCAAAGACAGGTACAAACCTAGGCCGATGGAGGAACTTCAGTTGTCGGTAGGAAAGAACTGGCATCGAGGACCTGCGCAGCTGAATAGGCGATCGACATCGATTAGAAAACGAATAAGATTTATAAGTACAATCCAGAAAGTAGCTTTAGAGGCAGAAGTCGAAGACTTACCGAGGGTTGCGGAGTCAAAGCCGATGGACTCACCTGACCAGTCTAGGTCTTGGTGGATTGGTGTACGACTGCGACTGACGCCTGGTGTTTGCATGCTAGGATTTTAGTATATTTCCCACTCACCCAAGTCGTGGGAGTGGGGTCATCGATGCCCAAATTGGTGGTGGCCGATACAGGTTCGTAACATATCAACCGACCGCTGAAGCTCACAGAAGAGGTGTCGAGGTCATCCTCCTGTACAAACGAAGGTGAGCATATAAAAAGAAAGACAATTGGGGTACGTAAAAGAGCGAGTTGAAGTGTTCACCTCAAGACATGCATCAGTGTCACCCGGGCATAGCCGCTCCCCATAACCCTTGAGGGGCGGTTAAAAAGATGCTTCCTTAATTCATCCCACCATTGGCGGAAGTTGGTGGAGGAGGCTCGGCAGGCCATCCAGGAGGCAAAATCACTAATGGGGACCTCATCGGTCATATGAAAGAGGCGATCCCACTCCACGCTATCCTTGATTTCTCCACGGACTTGGATTTAATCAATGAAGAAAAGATGGGGTGGAAGCTGACTGAACCCTAACTGCCTTGCGAAGACGACAGATGATAGATCTCATAAGAGGCCTTCTGAGGATGGCCAACGGTGAAATTAATGGGCAGGAGGCACGGAAGAATCACGACCTTGAAGATACATATGAATTCCTGAGAAACCAAGGGTTGGTTTTGGAGTCTATGATGAGTGATTGACAGATTTTATCCTCTGATTCGAAGGGGTTCGGAGGTTGCTTCACCAAAGGGTTCGGTGGGTTCCAGTTGTTGCGGCTGTTGCAGCAGAGTGTGCCTGTCAGAGGGGTCCAACAGTACACAATGACTTGGCTGTACCAAAGGGTTCGGTACTTTGGGCGGTACACCGGAGGGTGTGCCGAAGGTTGTTTACCCGGAGAGGTCTCCGGGGTACTGGATACACTTGTCTGTTTGTCTGAGGTGCGCAGGTGACTTCGGAGGCGACGGACGGTTCGTAGCAAGTGAACCTGGGTCAAGCAGGAGGCTTGATGCCAGGCGAGCAGGGAGCTCAGTCATGAAGGCTACGAAGGGGTCGAGGTCGGACCTTGGGTCGAGGTGCGCCAGGAGAAGGCAGTAAGTGCGAAGCATGGCTCCGGGTGAAGGTACCCCGAGAAGAAGTCCTCGGAGGCGAGGCACTTCGAAGGGTACTCTGAATGGAGTGACTTCGGAGTATGGTGGACCAAGTCCTCAGCAATGAGATAGGGCTTTCGAAGTGTGCTCCAGAGGGAGGCACTCGAAGGTATACCCGACGAAGGTCTTAGAAGTCGAGGTGCATCAAAGGCATGGTACGGGTGAGGATCATCGAGGAGTGTGCTCCGGAGTGAGGCTGACTTGAGGTACTTCAGCCATGCATGGCTTCAGTACACGGACTGATGGAGTTCAAGCTGGGAGAAGCTGCGAAGCCGTGGTGGTCCACTCCGAAGGTGTTGGTGCGAAGGCCCAAGGGCTTTGACGGCTTCGGCTCAAAACTGTCTCTGTATCGAAGGCTGACTTCGGTGAAGCGAAGGCCGTCAGGCTCAAGGCTTCTCACGGAAGCTACCGCACCCCTCGCATGCGAAGTGGGGCTTCAGAAGAATCCAAGACTATAAAGGTTGATCGTGTCTGCTCTGCAAAAGATGATGTTGTCTCCTCTGCGAAGCTGACAAAAGAAGCCTCCAAATAAAGTAGACTACCAGCTGTACCCCCTATTCTAATGAGACAAAACCAATGTAAACCCTAGGGGTAAAGTAGTCTATTCACAAGGCTGAATAGTGCCTATAAATAGTGGAAGCTAGCTAGGTCACATCAACACTTTGAGCGGTCATTTTTGAGCTCCTGTGCTAGCCGCCACACACGTTGTATTCAGTCTGTGAGTTCATTTTGTGTTCCTTGTTCATGCAATGAAGTATTGATTTTGTTCTTCTTTCACTGCTTAAACTTGTACTGAGTGTTGCACTTCACGTTTTGATTTCTCTGTGCACCATTTTTCTCGGTTGAGTTTGTGCATTGGATCTCGTCTGGAGAAGTGTGTGAGAAGTTTGTTCTTGTGAAGTGTGTGTTTTTCAGTGTCTGTTCGCTCTGTGTAAACTGGAGGCTAGACCTCTCTGATTACTAGCGAAGCACTGTCTGACTTGAGTCGAAGCCCATTTTTCTTCCCTTGTCGAAGTCCTTGGCGAAGTCTGTTCAGTGGGCGTTTAGACCTTCGAAGTACAAAGCCTAGCACCAGTTGCTGTCGCTGAGTATTTGGTCAAAGTCCTCAGAGGGAAGTCCACTCTTGCGAAGGGTGTAGTGCGAAGCCTGCTCGAAGGCACCCAGTGTGCTGAGGCTGCACTGACTTAGCAGAACTGATCGAAGTCCTGAGAGGGAAGTCCGCTCTTGCGAAGGGTGTAGTGTGAAGCCTGCTCGAAGGCACCTAGTGTGCTGAGCCTGCACTGACTTAGCAGAGCTGATCGAAGTCCTCAGAGGGAAGTCCGCTCTTGCGAAGGGTGAAGTGTGAAGCATGCTCGAAGGCACCCTGTGTGCGGAGCCTGCACTGACTTAGCAGAGCTGAATTTTCGGGGTTGTGGGTAGAGCGAAGTCTTCTTGGCTTCGAACTTTTGCTCCTTGCGAAGCCTGATTTCGGAGCTGTGAAATACCTCTGAACCAGAACTTCGAAGGGTGAGTTCGAAGCCTATTCCGCAGAATACAGAAGTAAAACAAAAGGCTATTTTTAGTCTGAAATTTTAAAAGCTCCAATTCACCCCCCCCCCTCTGGTCACCATTTTCGGTCCAACAATTGATATCAGAGCAGGTTAAGATCACCAGTTGACCTTAACCGGTTTTGTGATTTGTTGGCGACATGGACAGAGTTAGTAAAATACCTCTGTTCGATGGGACGGATTTTGCATACTAGAAGGTGTGCATGGAGGCTTACATGCTAAGCCAAGGAAATGCAATTTGGGAGATTGTGGACTCACAATACTCCATCCCTGAAACTCGCACCTCTCAAACAGAGAAGGATCAGTATAATGCCAACTCCAAAGCTAGAAATATATTGTTCATTGGTTTGAGTCGGAGTGAGTTTGATAGGGTGCAACACCTTAGGACAGCTAGGGAGATTTGGACTACGCTCACTATTTTTCATGAGGGCTCTACACATATTAAGGCTAGGCGCCAAAGCACATACAATCAACAGTATCAGCTGTTTGTGCAGGCACCTGGTGAATCTATAGATGTCATGTTTTCTCGCTTTGATGCGATAGTGAGTAACTTGCGGTCCAACAGGACGCTTGCTTACAATGATCATGATAGGGCTATCAAGCTTCTCTATGCTCTTGATCGTAGCATATGGGAAGTGAAGATATCCAGCATTGAGGAGTCCGCAGGTTATGACACATTGACTTGTGACGAGCTCTTCAGCAAGCTGAAGTCCACAGAGATTGCCAAGGCATCTCTTGTAGTGCATAGGAACTCATTGCCACAGCCATTGGCACTGGTTTCTAGCACTAGCCATGGCACCACTGTAGAACCAAGCACATCTGGCACTTGTATTCTTGCAGGTGGTTTTGCTTTGTCCTCCCTGGTCTCCGTCACTAAGGAGCAGGCGGATACTCTGGATGATGAAGAGCTTGCTCTCATTGCCAGAAGGTTCACCTGCTTTCACCATGAAAGATGGGATCAGAGGAGAAGTGGTTTTAGTGGTTGTTTTGAGTGTGGCGACACTTCTCACATCAAGGCCAATTGTCCTAAACTCAAGAAGAGAGATGAGAGTGAGCGCCTCAAATACCACAAGAAGGAGAGGAAACCCTTTGTGAAGGGCAAGCGCGGCAAGGTGGCTAAGAGAGTAGCCAAAGCCACCTCCAGAGCATTTGTCGCTGCTCTCAGTGACATCGACACTTCCTCAACTGAGGAGTCGAGTTCTGAGGAGGAGGAGGAGTCTCCAAGAAAGGAGGAAAAGAAGGACAAGAAGGGACGAGATTTCACCGGCCTTTGCTTCATGGCCGACAGCGATCACAGCGGCAATGAGCTTGACTCATCTGAGGTACCTTTATCCTATGACCAGCTTGCAATTAAATTAGATGAACTGAATGAAGTAGTTCTTGGTCAGGATAGATTACTTGTGCAAGCCGCTAGAGATAGAAAAGACCTTAGACTTAGGCTAGAATTTGTTTCTACTGATTATGCCATACTTAAGTCTAGGGTTAATGATGCTGAGTGTGAATCTTGGATTGTTGTCATGAGTGAGCTTGCTCAGTTGCATTCTGTGCATGCTCAAACTCTTTCTGAGATTGAGACTGCACAGAAGTAGTTTTTGATGGTTGATTCTAGTTCTCATGATATAAATGAATGCATGAACTGTTATTTATTACGTGAGAGCATTGATTTACGTGATAAGCATGTTCATGATTTAGAGGCTAGATTGGAGAGGGTCGATAGTGCTAAGGATGTGCAACATGTGTGTGACACTTGCATAACCCTTAAGGACCAGCTAGGCACTGTTAGAGAGCGAGCTGAGAACCTCATGACTAAAAATGAATACCTTCTTTCTGTGGTTAACAAATGCACTGAGGGAAAGAGTAGGATGGATTTGCTCTTGGCCAAGACCAAGATGTGTGCTGATAGGGCAGGGTTAGCTCTAGGATTGGGTTTTGAGAGGACTCCCTCGGACAGTGAGAACAAAACTGTTTTTACCTCACCCATTACCTTAGAGAAAGAAAGAGCCTTCTTAGACACTCCATCAACCAAAAAGACTACCCGAACTCCAAAGAAAACAACTCCTCCTACCAAGAAAATTCCTCCCAAGAAAACCACTCAGCAGAAGCCCAAGGAGCCAGTGAGAGTTGCTCCTATGACCCATGAGAGTGCCCCTAGGAGAGTTTTTCATTATTCCTACTGTCAGCGGGTGGGTCATCTGGTTGGGTTCTGTTTTCGTCGCATCAAGGATGAGCGACGCTCTCAGGCGATGAGTTTCCAGGACATGCATTACCCATCTCGGGGAATGCATGAGTCTGAGCTTTAATCACGTCCTATTTTCGAGGCTCCTCGTATTTCTTGGAGAGGTTTTGCTCCTTGAGGTGTTCACCATGTTCCATATGGTGGTAGACCCCGGGCGAGTAGCTTTGTACCTCATCAGAGTAAGATACCTCGTCATGCTTTTAGATCACTGCATGTAGGTAGACCTCACACTTTGCATCATTCTGATTATCCTGTGCGTAGACAGTCTACTTTTACTGTGCCTACTACTCGTATCACTTAGTGTTGGATGCCTCGTCATGTATTCACTCACCCCAGCACTGAGTGATCGAGATTTTCTTATCATGTGTAGGCGTCAGCCCGAGGCTTGGAGGGCACGTGGATCATGGACTCCGGTTGTTCACGCCATATTACCGGAGATGCAGCATGGTTCTCCAGCCTCACAACAACCAAGCAAAAGGAACATATCACCTTCGGCAACAATCGAAGGAGTAGAGTGAAAGGTAAAGGTGTGGTAAGAATCAACTCGAATTTCACTCTCAAAGATGTTGCATTGGTTGAAAACTTGGGATACAATTTGCTTTCTGTATCTCAATTGCTTGATGAGGGCTTCGAAGTGTGATTCCATCGTGATACTTCGCAAGTACTCAATTCTGATGGTGTTGTGGTCTGTAAGATCTTTAGAGTTGGGAGAGTTTTTGGAGCTGATTTTTCTAAGTCATCTGGTTCTTCTCATTGTCTTGTTGAACATTCGACTTCTGAGCTTTGGAAGTGGCATAGGAGACTAGGGCATATGAGCTTTGAGTTGCTTGCTCGTCTGAGTGCCCTAGGTCTGATCCGAGGATTGCCCAAGCTCAAGTTTGAGAAGAATTTAGTTTGCGCTCCATGTCGACATGGAAAAATGATTGTCGCTTCGCACTCGCCAGTCACCACAGTGATGACTGAACAACCCGGAGAACTTCTCCACATGGACACTGTAGGTCCTTCTCGGGTTAGTTCTTTAGGCGGCAAGTGGTATGTATTAGTCATTGTCAATGATTTCTCTCGCTACTCTTGGGTCTTCTTTCTTGCCTGCAAGGATGAAGTGTTTTCACACTTTCGGAGCTTGGCTTTGAGACTTTTCACTGAACTCCCTGGTGTATTGAAATTCATTCGAAGTGATAATGGCACTGAGTTCAAGAACAGTCTCTTTGATGACTTTTGCATGGAGCATGGTCTAGAACATCAATTCTATGCTCCACGGGTTCCTCAACAGAACGGTGTTGCAGAGAGAAAGAACCGCACTTTGGTTGATATGGCTAGGACGATGCTCGATGAGCACAGGACTCCTAGAAAATTCTGGGCTAAGGCCATGAACACTACTTGTTACATCTCAAACCGAATCTTCTTGCGCTCAATTTTGAACTTGACATCTTATGAGCTATGTTTTGGGAGACAACCCAAAGTTACTCATCTTCGAGTCTTTGGTTGTCGTTGCTTTATCCTAAAACGTGGAAATTTGGATAAATTTGAGTCGCGCTCTTCTAACGAGATCTTTTTGGGTTACACTACACATGGTCATTCTTATCATGTTTATAATTTGGAAACTAACACTGTCATCGAGTCATGTGATGTGACTTTTGATGAATCAACCTCCTCTGTTAGTTCTACCTTTGAACAGGCAAATGAACACGACATGGAGCAGACCATCTTCGAAGAAGAAGATCTCGGAGATTTCGAGGATGAACCCCTACTACCCTCGACATCGACCCCCGAAGCCGACCCCGCTTCGACCACTTCGGCACAAGGTCCCGAAGCAACTATCTCGACATCGGTCATCTTGGACCACTCCAACGCACAGGTTGAGGGGGAGACTGCATCCCACCGCGAGGCTCCACATCATGTTCAAAAGATGAATCCTCCCGAGCAGATCATTGGTGAGCTTGATCAAAGGGTAACACGTTCTCATGCTCATTTCATTGATTCCGCTTTTGTTGCTTCTTTCGAGCCCTTAGATGTTAGTCATGCACTTTCTGATTCTAGTTGGATCAATGCCATGCATGAAGAACTTGAAAATTTTGAGAGAAACCAAGTCTGGACTTTAGTTGATCCTCCACCAAATGTTCATTTCATTGGAACAAAATGGATTTTCAAAAACAAACAAGGGGAGGATGGGACTGTAGTTAGAAACAAGGCTAGACTTGTAGCTCAGGGTTATTCTCAATTAGAAGGGATTGATTTTACTGAAACTTTTGCACCTGTTGCTCGTCTTGAGGCCATTAGGATTTTACTTGCATTTGCGACATCCCGGGGATTCAAACTCTATCAAATGGATGTCAAAAGTGTTTTTCTTAATGGCTTCATAGGCGAAGATCTTTATGTAAAACAACCCCCTGGTTTTGAAAACCCCAAATACCCACATAAAGTCCTTAAATTTCATAAGGCTCTTTATGGACTCAAGCAGGCCCCTCGGGCATGGTATGATAGACTTAAATCTTTTCTGCTTGAGCGGGGGTATTTGATGGGATCTATTGATAAAACCTTGTTCACTTTCAAGCATGGCAAAGATTTCCTCCTAGTTCAGATTTATGTGGATGATATCATCTTTGGTGGCTCTTCTCATGCTTTGGTTGCCGAGTTTGCAGATACCATGAGCAGGGAGTTCGAGATGTCCATGATAGGTGAACTCACGTTTTTCCTTGGTTTGCAAATCAAGCAAAGCAAACGAGGTACCTCCGTTCACCAAACAAAATACACCAAGGACCTGCTCAAGAAGTTCGACATGGCTGATGCGAAGCCCCTCGCTACTCCGATGGCTACTTCGATAGGTTTGGATCCTGACGAGGAAGGAGAAGCCGTAGATCAGAAGGAGTTCCGAAGCATGATCGGCTCTCTCCTCTACTTGACTGCTACGAGGTCGGACATACACTTTGCAGTGTGTATGTGCGCTTGTTTTCAGGCTTCACCACGAGCTTCGCACCGCCAAGCGGTAAAGCGCATTCTTAGGTATCTCCAACATACCCTTGAATTTGGCATTTGGTATTCTGCGTCTTCCTCTTTGTGTCTTCGAGGTTATTCCGATGTGGATTTTGCTGGGTGTAGGATTGATAGGAAAAGTACCTCTGGTACTTGTCATTTTCTGGGTACTTCGCTGCTTTGCTGGTCTTCCCGCAAACAGTCTAGTGTTGCACAATCGATGGCTGAGGCCGAATATGTTGCTGCGGCTAGCTGTTGCTCTCAGATTTTGTAGATGGTTTCCACTTTGCGGGATTTCGGGTTATATTATAAAAGTGTTCCACTTTTCTGTGATAACACTAGTGCTATTTGTATTGCAAACAACCTGGTCCAGCATTCCAGAACCAAACACATTGATGTGCGAAATCATTTTCTTAGAGATCATAATGAGAAGGGTGATATTGAGCTCCAATATGTTGATACCCAACACCAACTAGCCGATATTTTCACAAAACCCCTCGATGCTTCTCGTTTTGCCTACTTGCGTGGGGAACTTTGTGTTTGTCACCCTTACGGCATTTTGTGAGGGGGGCAGATTTTGATTGTCTTGCATATGCTCATTGTGTGTGAAATTGCATTTACATCTTTTGCACTTATATGCCTGATTTTAATTCATGAAATCATGTCAACTCAGCTCTATTTAATATGTCTGAAACATTATGTGCATGATTCTTCTTTCCAAAATCAAATCATGCTCACTGCTTAGTCTTGAATCTAGCATGTTTAGACAGAACTGCTTTAGCTATCTTTTATCTGCTTGATAGCAAGACTCCTTTTCTTTGGATGCTAAACATTACAACTTGAAAAATTGTTCTACATACTCATGGATATTCATCAAGTGCTAAACAAATTGTTCACTTAATCAAAATTCCAAAAATCCATGATTTGCATGCTTCAAAGCAAAAAGATCCAGGTGGGTTTGTTTGTCGCACTACTCTATTCTAGATTTCTTACCATTGCACATTGGTCTGAACTAGGATAGTGTAGTGTATGCCAAAATCACCGCCTTAAGCTTCTGATGGATTTCATGCCTAGGCTTGGCTTGATTGGAAAGTATAAGGTAGACAAACAAATAACCCCTGGCATTATGAAAAGAACAACAAATTAATTGATCATCAAGTTTGCTTTCAATGCTCCACTTGAACTAGACTTGTCTGTCTAGAGTAGAAATTGACTAGCTTTGCGCAGTCCCTGCTTTTACTTGTCTAGTTACCTTGATTGAGTGGTGATGCTTTTATTTCAAAATGATAAAATCACATGTTGTCATCATGTTTTTCGAGAATGTTAAATTGAGCTGAGCACATGATAATTGGTATTAATGTTGGCATATTTGTTGCTTTATGTGTCTTTGCAACTCTGCCCATTTCGAAGCTATGCATCTTTTAAATGCTCCTTGATGCTTGCATTGCCAAAGGGGGAGAAATTTTTGAGTTCTCTACAGCAAGGGGATAAAATAACTCAAGGGGAGTTTTATCTTGCAAAGGGAAAGATTTGCCGAAGGGGCTTTTACTCTTTTGAAAAGGGGGAGGAAAATTCTTTTGTCAAGTGACATGGTTTGGCTCGTCTCTGAGTTTTTATGGTCACTTGTGTGCTGAAATTTTTCAAATTTTCTTGAACTTGAATTTGGTTGTCAATGCACTCATCAAGGGGGAGATTGAGAAACCAAGGGTTGGTTTCGGAGTTTGTGATGAGTGATTGACAGATTTTATCCTCTGATTCGAAGGGGTCCCTCCGAAGGGGGTCGGAGGTTGCTTCACCGAAGGGTTCGGTGGGTTCTGGTTACTACGGCTGTTGCAGCGGAGTGTGCCTGTCGGAGGGGTCCGACAGTACACAATGACTTGGTTGTACCGAAGGGTTTGGTACTTTGGGCGGTACACCGGAGGGTGTGCCAAATGTTGTTTACCCGGAGAGGTCTCTGGGGTACTAGATACACTTGTCTGTTTGTCTAAGGTGCGCAGGTGACTTTGGAGGCGACGGACGGTTCATAGCAAGTGAACCTGGGTCAAGCGGGAGGCTTGATGCCAGGCGAGTGGGGAGCTCGGTCACGAAGGCTACGAAGGGGTCGAGGTCGGACCTCGGGTCGAGGTGCGCCAGGAGAAGGCAGTAAGTGTGGAGTATGGCTCCGATTAAAGGTACCCCGAGATGAAGTCCTCGGAGGCGAGGCACTTTGAAGGGTACTCCGAATGGAGTGACTTCGGAGTATGGTGGACCAAGTCCTCAGCAATGAGGCAGGGCTTTCGAAGTGTGCTCCGTTGGGAGGCACTTGAAGGTATACCCGACGAAGGTCTCAGAAGTCGAGGTGCATCGAAGGCATGGTCCGGGTGAGGATTGTGAGGAGTGTGCTCAGGGAGAGACACTGCGACGAAGTGCTCATGGAATGCTTCATGCAGAGGCCTTGGACGAAGGAGGGACTTCGAAGGGTGGTAATCCAAAGGTGGTGCTCCGGAGTGAAGCTGACTTTGGAGTGAAGCTGGCTTCGGAGTGAAGCTGACTCCAGAGTGGAGTGAGGCTGGCTCCAGAGTGAGGCTGACTTGAGGTACTTCGGCCATGCATGGCTTCGGTACACGGACTGACGGAGTTCGAGCTGGGAGAAGCTACGAAGCCGTGTTGGTCCACTCCAAAGGTGTTGGTGCGAAGGCCCAAGGGCTTTGACGGCTTCGGCTCAAAACCGTCTCTGTATCGAAGGCTGGCTTAGGTGAAGCGAAGGTCGTCAGGCTCAAGGCTTCTCACCGAAGCTACCACACCCCTCGCGTGCGAAGTGGGGCTTCAGAAGAATCCAAGACTGCAAAGGCTGACCGTGTCTGCTCTGCAAAAGTTGATGATGTCTCCTGTGCGAAGCTGACAAAAGAAGCATCCAAATAAAGTAGACTACCAGTTGTACCCCCTGTTCTGATGAGACAAAACCAGTGTAAACCCTAGGGGTAAAGTAGTCTATTCACAAGGCTGAATAGTGCCTATAAATAGTGGAAGCTAGCTAGGTCACATCAACACTTTGAGCAGTCATTTTTGAGCTCCTGTGCTAGCCGCCACACACGTTCTATTCAGTCTGTGAGTTCATTTTGTGTTCCCTGTTCATGCAATGAAGTATTGATTCTGTTCTTCTTTCACTGCTTGAACTTGTACTGAGTGTTGCACTTCACGTTTTGATTTCTCTATGCACCATTTTTCTGGGTTGAGTTTGTGCACTGGATCTCATCTGGAGAAGTGTGTGAGAAGTCTGTTCTTGTGAAGTGTGTGTTTTTCAGTGTCTGTTCGCTTTGTGTAAATTGGAGGCTAGACCTCTCTGATTACTAGCGAAGCACTATCTGACTTGAGTTGAAGCCCTTTTTCTTCCCTTGTCGAAGTCCTTGGCGAAGTCTGTTCAGTGGGCGTTTAGACCTTCGAAGTACAAAGCCTAGCACCAGTTGCTGTCGCTGAGTATTTGGTCGATGTCCTCAGAGGGAAGTCCGCTCTTGTGAAGGGTGTAGTGCGAAGCCTACTCGAAGGAACCTAGTGTGCTGAGCCTGCACTGACTTAGCAGAGCTGATCGAAGTCCTCAGAGGGAAGTCCGCTCTTGCAAAGGGTGTAGTGCGAAGCCTGCTCGAAGGCACCCAGTGTGCTGAGCCTGCACTGACTTAGCAGAGCTAATCGAAGTCCTCAGAGGGAAGTCCGCTCTTGCAAAGGGTGAAGTGCGAAGCCTGCTCGAAGGCACCCTGTGTGCGAAGGAGCCTGCACTGACTTAGCAGAGCTGAATTTTCGGGGTTGTGGGTGGAGCAAAGTCTTCTTGGCTTCGAACTTTTGCTCCTTGTGAAGCCTGATTTCGGAGCTGTGAAATACCTCCGAACCAGAACTTCGAAGGGTGTGTTTGAAGCCTGTTCCGCAGAAGACAGAAGTAAAACAGAAGGCTATTTTTAGTCTGAAATTTTAAAAGCTCCCAATCACACCCCCCCCCCTCTGGTCGCCGTTTTCGGTCCAACAATTCCTTATCCTGGCACACATCGGTCAAGATCAGATGATAGGGGCATTCATACTCTGAATAATGTTCATAGGGTTACCAGATGGTCCGATCAAAGAAGCCAAGATAAACACCCTGAAAGCATATGGCCAAGGGTTCAGGAGACATGAGAAGAGTGGAACGGCCGGCAGCTGCTTCACCCAATGAAGAATATCGATGATAAACTATTGGGGAAAGGGGAGCTACGCTAGCTAGAAATTTCAAAAAAAAATGCCCCAAAGCCCAAGAAACATACACGTGTGAGATCATAGATCGGTACCTTCAAGCATAAGATGCGCTAGGTGCAGCGGAAGAAGATGTTGAGGAAGCCCAGAGCCCAAGAAACATGCACGTGTGAGATCATAAATCGATACCTTCAAGCATAAGACGCGCTAGGTGTAGCGGAAGAAGATGTTGAGGAAGCGCGTCCTTGCTTGTCCTCGCTTCGTCTCGGCCATTCTTCGCCAATCCAATCGGTGAAGACGACGTAGTTGTTCACGTGATGAAGCCCATGAGCATCGCTATTGGGGCAACGCCTCCATGGTATCCACACGTACAGGGATGGAGTACTTCCCACGACGGCGTGCTAGCACCGCACGTGAGAACGGGAGATCCTCAATCTCAACTTTTGAGATCAAGAAAGAGAGGACGGAGTTCTTGGTGGCTAGGTCTTAACTTGCAATTGCTTGTCGTCCAAGATCTCCTCCCCCTCTATTTATATAGGGCTGAGAGTCCCTGGTCGACAGCATCTTGAAACCAGCAAATTGGTTTCAACTGATTTGTGATCTAACAGATCCAATTTGTTTTACCCACATCGGAAGTTGAACTCCCGATAGGGTATTTTTGGCCTCTTAATCCAGCACAACACCGTAACAGATCCAATCTATTTTTGCCCACCTTGGAACTTCCGATACACATATCGGAACTTCCAATCAGTACAATTTTTTTGATTCCAAATCGGAACTTTCGGTTTCAAATCTCTGTCTCTAATTAGAAATTATCGGAAGTTCCGATACCATATTGGAACTTCCGATTTAATCCCTCGGTTTCGCAAATCATAAATTATCGGAACTTCTGATACCATATCGAAACTTCTGATTTAAGCTCTCTATTTCTAATTCAGACCATAATCAGAACTTCCGTTTCTAGATCGGAACTTTCGATCCAACCAGAATTTTCTTGGGCATACTTCCTTCATAAACAAGAGCAGCCCATTCTGGAAAATGAGAAGGGAACCCCATTAAAGAAAAATAAGGATCACCGACAACATCAGCGTTATAAACGTTGAGCCAAAGCTAAAGATATACTAAATAAATAGAAAACATATTCATGACATAATATTATTTTTGGAAGACTCGAAATTTCCTTCCATACCCGCCACCTTTCCTTCTTTGATGGAATCCATGGCTGAATCCGGCCATCATTTCTAGTCCTAGATTCGTGAATGCGAGCTTGTGTCGTACGTTTATGCTTCGCCGCCACCTACCCTTGTCATTGGCAGCTGCATCCATCCTCATTGTCAGGACCGGTCCTGAGATCCTAGGGGCCCGGGGCGAACTTAATTTTAGAGGCCCTTACTGAAATATAATTAAAATATATGTAAAATAGTATTAATATAAAATAATGTATATATATTAAATTACCTTAAAAATTTCTACTGACGTTTCTTGATAATAAAACAAATTTTATTGATGACAGTATTAATATCAATTTCATTCAATAAGTTGTTGACACGGAAACGTGCCCCCGCACTTGGGTCAGTTCAACGATCCAAAAGTGTGTGGATACTTAGGGACAAGCATAAGCGTAACGCGGCACCGACGTCGTGTTCCGACTACCCTTAGTTGTGATAAAGGGGTGGAGTCGCCAGGCAATCAGATCACACAAAATAACCCAATTAGCCGAAAGAAATATATTAAACAAAATAAAATCAGCAAACCGGTCGGAGCGTGTCTGCTTCGAAGTCTGATGCGAAGGGGTCACCGAAGTGTACATTCGGCGTCTGGTGCGAAGTGTTCCACTGAAGGGTGTTTCGGCATTCGGACTGATCCGGCCGAAGATGGACTCCGAACGGACCTAGACGCGATGATCACCTCCGAACAGCGGGGCTCAACGTGGGGTCTCTGATACAGCAAACTACAGAATAATGACGTGAGAGCCCTGCATGAGCGTAACTTCGTCCAGTGCGGAATATGGTCGTGGCGAAGCCTGTTGTGATGAAGTGTGCTGGCGAAGCCTGTTGCCGAAGCCTACAGTCTCGCCAAAGGGTGTCCTGGTGACCTCCGAAACCGATCTCTCAGCTCCGGACACCTCCGACGAAGTAGCTTCGAACGTGGGAACCTGCAACAGAGAGAGTTCGAAGTACCAATTCGGCCTGAGGACCGAATTTTGCTAAGTGTTGCACTAGTAGCGAAGGTAGCAATCTGTTACGCAGATTAGCGGATACTTCACATGCAAAGTAACAAGGCGATAGCAATCTATTACGTAGATTAACGGATACTTCACAAACGAAGTAACAAGGGTTACCACTGTTCCGTAGTGGCCGGCGGAGGGCTTCCAGGAAGACCCACGAAGAGGTACAGGAAAATAAATGTAAAGTAAATACGATCAAAGCTAGGGCTTTGGTTTGGTTTGAGTTGGGGGGCCTCTACGCTGGCCTCGCCTCTCTATTTATAGGGGCTTAATCTCTGATCTAATCTGCTATTAACCCGGCTGGATAGAGATAAAACTGAGCCGGAAATACATACAACTCTACCTCTGCCGAAGTGGGCTTCGGTCAGACCCATCGAGGCCTGCTCCTCGGGACGAAGCTTCGGTGGCGTGGGCCTCCGAAGGCTTCCTGGCCAAAGCCCATGGGCTGGCTAGAGGCTTTCGGAGCCCATAGCTCAGTGGACTTCGGCCCTGTAGGGCTTCGGACGGATCGTGGACATGTGTATTTTCGGCCCAAATCACCAAAATTGATATTTTGACAATCTAGCCATTGATGCCATTTTTTGCTATCAACACATGCCCCGTGCCTTTTAGTGAACTGAGTGAACTAAAAGCACAACGGGCTGAAGACGATACCATCCATATCGGCTTTTCGACACTTTTTATTATGCTTGCCACACACTTGGGAAATACCTTTTCAAGTACCTACCATTCAAAGCTCTTCGAAACCGCTCTCCCTACAGGGATTTCAACACGTATGCATTGCCGGGAGTGATTTCTGCTATCTTAAAAGGACCTTCCCAACTAGGTGACCATTTACCAAACTTAGGACTCTTCGTGCCTAAGGGTAAAATCATTTTCCACACCAAATCTCCTATTTGAAACAATTTTGGTTTAACCTTTTTATTGTAGGCTTTAGCTACTCTCTTCTTGTCTATTTCTATGGCTTCTAAAGCCCTTAGTCTCTTATCGGTCACTTCCTCTAGATTATCCTTCAGAAGAGTTTCATACTCGTCGACTGATAAGCCATCTTATTTTAACACTCTCAAGGAGCCAAGATCTACCTCTACAGGCAGAATGGCTTCTTGTCCATATACCAACTCATATGGACTAACTTTGGTAGCACCGTGCTTTGCAATCCTACAAGCCCATAGCGCCTCGGAGAGCACTTCATGCCACCTTTTAGGAAACTCTTCAATTTTCTTCTTAACGAGCTTAATTACGGTTTTATTACTAGACTCGGCCTGACCATTGGCCTGAGCATAGTGAAGAGTTTATCAACTTAATACCATAATATTCGGCAAAATCCCTTACTTCTCTAGAAACAAATGAACTACCTTGATCCGTAGTAAGAGTTTGAGGAATGTCGAATCTATGTATGATGTGCTTCAAGATAAAATCATGTACCTCATTGTGAGTCATGTTCTTGAGAGGTACGGCCTCGGTCCACTTAGTGAAGTAATATGTCGCCATCAACACGAACTGATGCCCTTTTGAGGAAGGAGGGTGCATCTGGCCGATGAAGTCTAAACCCCAACCTCGAAACGGCCATGGCTTGACAATAGGATTGAGTAATGAGGCAGGAGCTAACTGAATGTTGTCAAACTTCTGACATGTTTCACACCCTCTATAGTACTTGAAACAATCCTCAGTCATAGTCGGCCAATAAAAACCCGCTCTTTTGAGCATCCAACTCATTTTTTGGGCCGACTGATGAGTGCCGCAAAGCCCTTCATGGACTTCTCCCGTAGCCACCTGGGATTGTTCGTGGTCTAAACACTTCAATAGTACTCCATCGATGGTTCGGCGATACAACGTGTCGTCTATCAACACGAATTTGAACGCTTGTCTCCGAACCTTCCGATCAACCCTTTGGCTAGGGTCTCTCAAATACTGGATGATTGGGACTCTCCAATCACCCTTATAGGTTTCAGAGGGCCTCGCTGGTCCATCTTCTAAAAAAACTTTTACATTACTGACTTCGGGGTGCCCCTCGAGCCATTCCAGCTCCTACCGAAGCCTGGCCGGGGTGGCCATTCGGAGTATGCTGGGCCGAAGCCCTTCGGAGGGTTCGGACTCCGGGGAGCCTTCTCTATGCAGGAAGCTTTGGCCTACAGACTTCGGTGTGCCAGCTCCTTCGGTTGGCAGGGTACTCTGATCCAGGACCCTCGGCGCGCGACCTTCGGCGACTAGAGGGGTTCGATCCGGAGGGTGTGCCTGCCCATCGTTACTGGCTTCAGCAATGAGACCAAACACTGGCTTCTCTAATACCGAAAATTTTCCTCTCCTGACTTGGTAGCCAGATGCTTGCTGAGCCAAATCATTGGCGACTGAATTGGCTTCTCTTGACACGTGAGAGATTTTGAAGTCATCAAAAGTAGCAACTATGTCTAGACAATTATCCAAGTAACTATTCAGCAAATCGTTAAAACATTGAGCACTCTTAGATACTTGTTGCACTACTAACAAAGAATCACCGTACGCGTGAACATGTCTAGCACCTATAGCTTCTAGTAATTCAAGACCTAGCAATAAAGCTTTGTATTCGGCTTGGTTATTAGTAGAATAAAATTCTAGTCGGGCCGAAGTTTCAAAGTGCATACCATTGGGTGATATGAGAACCACTCCAATACCTTGAACACTCTTGCAAGCCGAACCATCAAAATAAAGTTTCCATGGTACTACTTCAACTAGAGCAATATTATCGCTCCAACCGACATCTGTGTGATGATCAACTATAAAGTTGGCTACGACTTGGCCTTTCATCGCTCTCAGGGGTTCATAGGCCAAATCATACTCAATCAATGTGTAAGCCCATTTTCCAATTCTTCACTTAGAATCGGCTTCTGTAACATGTGTTTTATAACATCGGTTTGGCAAACGACAACACATGTAGTGGGGAGAAGATAATGGCGCAATTTGGTGCACGCGTAGTAAAGTGATAAACACAATTGTTCCACAAACGCGTACCTGGTTTTGGCGTCTAGCAGGCGGCGGCTCAAGAATGTGATGATATACTCCTTCCCCTCTACCTCCTAGGTTAGCACGGCCCCAATCACGCTATCTTCAGCAGCAATGTATAGCCAAAACGGAATCCCGGCTTTGGGTGCTCTCACCACCAGCTGTGATGACAAGCACTCCTTGATCTTCTCAAAAGCACTTTGCTGGCTTGCTCCCCAAGTGAACTCAGCTTCATTTTTTAGCCGGAGTATGGGGACAAAGGCATCAATCTTGCCAGACAAGTTGGATATAAAGTGCACAGATAGTTCATCTTGCCTAGCAATTTTTGTACATCCCTTTTGCACGTCGGCGCTGCAATGTTTCTAATCTTCTCAAGTCTCTTAGGATCAATTTCTATGCCTCTCTCGTGAATCATGAAACCTAAGAACTTACCCGCTGATACACCAAAAGCACACTTGAGTGGGTTCATTTTCAACCCATACTATCGCATCCTATCGAAAGCAACCTTCAAATCGGCTAAATGGTTTCCCATAGCGTCCGATTTGACCACGACATCATCGATGTACACTTCTAACATAACTCCTAACAAGTCATGAAAGATCAAGTTCATAGCACGCTGATATGTGGCGCCGGCATTTTTCAAACAAAAAGTCTAACGACCCACTCGAACAAACCGACAAAACCAGGGCATCGAAAGGCAGTCTTGTAAACGTCCTCTTCGGCCATAAAGATTTGATTATAACCAGCATTGCCATCAAGAAAACTTAGTACCTTGTGTCCCGAAGCATCGTTGATCAGCATGTCGGCTATCGGCATTGGATACTCGTCCTTTGGAGTGGCTCTGTTCAGATCCCTGAAATCAATGCATACCCATATCTTGCCGCTCCCTTTCTTCTCTATAGGCACAATGTTAGAAAACCATTCCGCGTACCTGCACGGCCTAATAAATTCAGCCTTGAGTAGTCGCTCCACTTCTTCTTTAACTCGGTCATAGATGGCCGAGTTAAAGCAGCGGGGAGGCTACTTATAAGGCATAAATCCGGACTTGATAGGCAACCGATGCTCCACGAGCTCGCGGCTTAGCCCTGGCATCTCGCTGTACTCCCATGCGAAACAATCGACATACGACCGAAGTAACTTTATTACTTCAGCCTTTTCATCGGGCTGTAAATGTTGGTTTACAAAAGTCGGCCTTGGGATGCTACCATTACCTTTATCAACTTCCTCCAAGGGGTCGGCCGACGCAAAACCTTGTCCTAATTTTTCTACTTCGCTAAAGTCCCCAATGGCTTCGGCGATACCGTCTTTACTAGACCGATATTGCTCCACGCGAGACTTTAGCCAATCTAGATTACTCTTGCTAGACATGACTATTAATACAAAAATAGCCATGCTACTCCAGTTGGCTTTACAGACACTGGTACAAACCGTCCTCCGGATACACTAACAAAATCGTAATTCAAAAGATCTCTACCTGACATACATTCTACTTTGTTATGGACGGCGTCAACTGATACATCGGCCAATGCTACTTAGGCCGAAGTATCCGCGGGAATGACTTCTACCTCATCGTTGTCCCACTGTATCAGGCACTGGTGTAGAGTAGAGGGAATGCAACAGTTTGCGTGAATCCAGTCACGCCCGAGTAGTATGCTATAGTTACCTTGTACGTCGACGACGAAAAACACTGTTGGCAACGTCTTGTTGCCCATCGTCAACTCCATAGAGAGTACTCCCTTGGCCTCGGAGCTCTCGTCGTTGAAGCCGTTGAGCATCAAGTTGGTCTTCTTCATGTCATCCTCATCCCTGCCAAGTTTCTTTAACAACGAGTAAGGCATTAAGTTAACAGTGGCACCGCCGTCGATGAGCATTCGGGAAATCGGCTTTCCATCGATGTGACCTCTGACGTAGAGAGGCTTTAGATGGTGAGTCGAGTCCTCGGGCTTCTCGAAGATGACGTTGCGTGGACCGAGGTTCAATTGAGTGACCTCGGCCTCATCCTGTGGTAGGGCGAACTCGGCGGGCAGCGTGACGATGTTGATGTCCATCACCTGGGGTGCGGGCCCTTCAGAGATGAGCGAGTAATCATCATCGAGCATGTCGTCATCGTCGTCGCTCGGACTAGGAGACGGGTTGGTTATCTCAACCGGCTTCTCCCTCCATACCTGTTTTGTAGCCATCCGAGGGCGGATTTCTTCAAAGATAGCGTCGCGCTTGGCCTCAGCTTCCCTCTCGCGCATCTCCTGTGCCCGTAGTCATTGTAGGCGTCTCTTCTGTGATTTGGACATGCCTGGAGGTGCCCAAGATGGTTGTAGCTTGGTGCCGGGTGCTACTGTTCGGCCTCCATTAATTCTGGCCGAAAGTGGTACTATGCCCTTCGGCCTTGTGCACCCTATGTTCGGAGGGGCCTTAGCTGTGGACCTCGACAGACGGACCGGCCTTGTTCGGCCGATCGAGCCGGGCTTCGGCGCAGAGCCCAGCCGAAGCATGAGACTTACCTCCGTCAGACCTTGGTGATGAAGTCTTCGGGATTGGGACTTCCTGAGACCCAACTCTGATGGTGATGGCTTCGTACTCCCTGACCTTGGACTCCGCGTGCTCACACCCTTCATCTTCGCTCTGCATGGTCCGATTCGAAGGCACCACGGACAGTCTATGGACGATGCCCCCCTCCGCTGCGTCTATTTGCCCCTGTCATCCATAATACTCCGAAGGAAAACAAGGCATAGTGTTAGGTTGTGGAGGGTACCCTGACCCAGATACGTACGGAGCCCATGGGGTCCCCGCCCAGTCATACGGCAGAGGCATCGGCGGCTCTAGTGGCCTCGCCCACTATGAGCCAAACCTGTTACCTCGGACCACACCAGCGAAGGGTCCTGCCAGGCCAGAGGTACGTTCGGCCAGTGCGGGCCGAAGCCTCCCATCGGAGAAGTCCAACGCGGTGCGGGGTTCGGCCATTGGGGGCCGAAGTTGCTATATAGGGGGCCCGACCACTAGGGTCGAAGCCGTTGTACGGGGGATTCGGCCATTGTGGTTCGGATCCACTGTGCAGAGTATCAGGCTACCGTGGCCCAAAGCCTCCGTGCGGAGGGTCTGCCTGCTTCGGTCCGAAGCTACCCTCCGAGAGCCCCGGACCTTTTTGCTGCTTTAGCTTCTTAGTGTGCGGACCTGCTTCCTTGGCCCTTCTTTGATGCTTGTTCAACAGCATGTTATATGTTACCTTCGGCCTCTTGTGAGCCTTAGCCGGAGAGGTGTTAATGTTTTGTTTCCACACTCCAACCTCAGGGTTCTTTGGTATGAGCGTGCGAGTGCACGGTTCTCCAACAATTACGTCCTTCCCCTTAGTCGACTCGGCCTGTTCTGGCCGAATCAACACCTTCTTCTCGCCGAGGTTGACGGCGTTGACGGGAAAAGGATCTTTATCCAGATTCATCTTCGGATTATGGTCTATCTTCAATCGTCCTTCCTATATGGCCAATTGTATCTGCCATCGAAAAACATTGCAGTCATTAGTATTATGTGAATGTGAATCATGCCACTTACAGTATGGATGCTTCTTTAACTCATCGGCAGGTGGAATGACTTGGCCCTTAGGTAACCTGAGAAGCTGACTTTTTAAGAGAAAATCAAATATTTTATCACATTTAGTTATATCAAACGAGTACTTGACCTCACTAAGTCAATTCTTTGTGGAGGATGGTCGTAACTCGGAGCAGGTGACAGGTTTATTCTTAGCGTTCCACACCCATTTGGCCGCGTACATATCGGCCGAATCCTCCTCTTCTGACTCTTCCTCGTCAGAACGTTCCATGATGTGGATTTCAGCCCTAGGCTTGCTAAATGTCTTAATAAACTTTTTATCTTTGGTTCGGCCTTCCTGGACCAGAGCCTGCTGTAAAACTTGGCTAACTTCTAAAAAGTTTTGGTTATCTAGCCTCTCTTTAATTTCGGAACGCAACCTGTTAAAAGTTAGTTCCGCCAAGTCACTTTCTGAAATATTAAGGCTAAAACATCGGTTTCTAGTATCCCTAAAACGCTTGATGTGCTCAGAGGTGTTCTTGCTAGATTTTTGCTTAACCGATGTCAAATGTGAAAGCCTAAGTTCTGTCTCACCCGTGTAGAAATAATCATGGAATTTCCGCTCTAAATCATCCCACGTCTGGATGGAGTTCGGCGGGAGCACCGAAAACCAAGTGAAAGCGGTGCCAGATAGCGAGAGAGAAAATAGTCTAACCTTTAGAGCATCTATCCCGCTAACCTCTCCACATTGTGCCAAAAATTGACTAACGTGCTCTAGTGTAGTTTTGCTACCCTCGCAATCGAACCTAGTGAATTCAGGGATTCTATATCCACGGGGGTAGGGTACTGTATCAAGATGGTCGGGGTATGGCTTACGGTAAACCCTAACCCGTCCCTTGGGCACGAAGCCGGCACACTCTCTAAATAGTGTAAGGACCCGCTCCTCTATGTCATCTTGGCATGTTGCTTGTGCGCGCCTCTCGTGTGGGGGCGCGACACGCGGTGGGATATCGGCGTGCCGGCCATGAGCCTCTTCCCTGCGTGCTATTTGTATGACGTGTTCGTGTCCGGGCGCCTGTGCATGTGGTGCGGGTAGCGCGGGTATCGGCGCAGGTGGTGGTGCGTGGTACGCAGTGTTAGTTTGACTGTAGGTGTAATGATTGGTCTCGGCCATAAGTGATGAGGCCGGAGACATGATTGTGCCAATGTTGTCGTTAGTCCTACCGTATGCGTAGTTTGCTGGAGGTGCACTAGCAATATGAACCGAGGGTACGGCCTCAGTAAAGTCAAACCTCCTAAGAGTCGCCTCTACTTGGGAGCTAACTGCCGAATCTAAACGGTTGGCTAGCGAAGCGCTAACGGCTTGATCTACTAATGTGGCTATTTTTTGCTCAATCTCTAAAGAAGATAAACGAGGCGATACAGGTGTTACCTGGACCTGAGCGAGGCTGGGGGTGATGATGTCGCGCTTGATGAAGCCCGCGCGTGTCTTGACGTAGCCCCCAAGCATCATGTCTTGGAGTGCCTTTAACTTCGCCTCGATCTCTGCTCGGTCTTCTGCGGGGATATCTTCAAGTGTAGGTGTCAAGATGTTGAGGTTGTCGATATCCGCGCCTCCTATTGTGTCCATCGGTGGTGTAGACATAGTAGTCGACGTAGATGTACAGGTGGCCGATGTGGATGTACTCGTCATGTTGGCGTAGCCGTCCGTAGAAGAGTCGCCAAAAAGTGTGTTGACACGGAAACGTGCCCCGCACTTGGGTCAGTTCGACGATCCAAAAGTGCGCGGATACTTAGGGACAAGCCTAAGTGTAACGCGGCACCGATGTCGCGTTCCGACTACCCTTAGTCGTGATAAAGGGGGTGGAGTCGTCAGGCAATCAGATCACACAAAATAACCCAATTAGCCGAAAGAAATATATTAAACAGAATAAAATCAGCAAACCGGTCGGAGCCTGTGTGCTTTGAAGTCTGATGCGAATGGGTCACCGAAGTGTACCTTCGACGTCTGGTGCGAAGTGTTCCGCTGAAGGGTGCTTCGGCGTTCGGACTGGTCCGGCCAAAGATGGACTCCGAATGGACCTGGACGCGATGATCACCTCCGAACAGCGGAGTTCGGCGTGAGGTCTTTGATACAGCAAACTACAGAATAATGACGCGAGAGCCCTGCATGAGCGTAACTTCGTCCAGTGCGGAATATGGTCGTGGCGAAGCCTGTTGTGAGGAAGTGTGCTGGCGAAGCCTGTTGCCGGAGCCTACAGTCTCGCCAAAGGGTGTCCTGGTGACCTCCGAAACCGATCTCTCAGCTCCGGACACCTCCGACGAAGTAGCTCCGAACGTGGGAACCTGCAACAGAGAGAGTTCGAAGTACCAATTCGGCCTGAGGACCGAATTCTGTTAAGTGTTGCACTAGTAGCAAAGGTAGCAATCTGTTACGCAGATTAGCGGATACTTCACATGCAAAGTAACAAGGCGATAGCAATCTATTACGTAGATTAACGGATACTTCACAAACTGTTGGACCGAAAACGGCGACCAGAGGGGGGGTGAATGGGAGCTTTTAAAATTTTGGGCTAAAAACTTAGCCTTCGGTTCTGTTCTGTCTTCTGCGGAACAGGCTTCGAACACTACCTTCGAAGGTCTGGTTCGGAGGTACTTCGACAGCTCCGAACACAGGCTTCGCAGGAGCAAAAGTTCGAAGCCAAGAAGACTTCGCTCCACGAACAACCCTCGAAAATCTACTCTGCTAACTCAGTGCAGGCTCCGCACACGAGGTGCTTTGAGCAGGCTTCGCACTTCACCCTTCGCAAGAGTGGACAGCCCTCTGAGGACTTCGACCAAGTACTTGGCGACAGCAACTGGTGCTGGGCTTCGTACGCGAAGGTCTACACGCACACAAAACGGACTATGCTAAGGGCTTCGACACAAGAAGCACTACGGGATACGACCAGGGCTTCGCTAGTAAGCAGCGAGGTCTTGCCTCGTGTTACATAGAGCGACAGCACACTGTAAAACACACTTCGTGAGAAAAACACCCTTCGCCAAAACAAGCTTCGGTGCACTAAGACTAGCGAGGTATGTAAAGCGAGCTCAAGCAAAAGCACAAAGAAGCAGGGCTTCGCCGCTTGAACAAGGAACACAAAATATATTGAAC
The DNA here is from genome assembly GCA_019279435.1 of Zizania palustris. Classification (NCBI taxonomy): domain Eukaryota; kingdom Viridiplantae; phylum Streptophyta; class Magnoliopsida; order Poales; family Poaceae; genus Zizania; species Zizania palustris. Next base: position 70,353,868 of record JAAALK010000082.1, read on the forward strand.
TCTGGATGAAAACCAGTGAGGTCTGTGTGTACAGGAGCTCAACAGTAAATGCTCAAAGTGTTAAATGTTACCTACCGAGCCCCCATATTTATAGCCCACGGCTTCATCCTAAGGAAGTGACTACATTACCCCTAGGGTTTACATTCATTTTGTCTCTACATAACTAAGGGGTACAAAAGGTAGTCCATCTTTATTTTGGAGGCTTCTCTGTCAGGTGCAGAGGGGACAGTGTCAGCCTTTTTCAGAACAGACAGTGTCAGCCTTTACAGTGTTGACTTCTGGAGCCTCCCATCGCACCGGAAGGTGCGGTAGCTTCGGCGAGAAGCCTGCAGCCTGTTGGCCTTCGCTTCGCCGAAGAAGTCCTTCGATACAGTGACGGTTTTGAGCCGAAGCCGTCAAAGCCCTTGGGCCTTCGCACCACCACCTCCGGAGTGGATCACCACGGCTTCGCAGCTACTCCCAGCTCGAACACCGTCCGTCCGTGTACCGAAGCCATGCATGGCCGAAGCACCACAATTCATCCTCACTCCGAAGCCCCACCTTCGGAGTACCACCCTTCGAAGTCCCTCCTTCGTCCAAGGCCTCCGCATGAACCATTCCATGAGCACTTCGTCGCAGTGTCTTACTCCGAGCACACTCCTCGATGAGCCTCACCCGGACCATGCCTTCGATGCGCCTCGACTTCTGAGACCTTCGTCGGGTAACTTTCGAATGTCTCCCTCCGGAGCACACTCAGAACTCCTTGCCTCCGCAGGGGACTTGATCCACCAACTCCGAAGTCACTCCATTCGGAGTACCTTCGAAGTGCCTCACTTCCGAGGACTTTGTCTCGGAGTACCTTCAGCCGGAGCCACGCTCCGCACTCTCTGCCTTCACCTGGCGCGCCTCGACCCGAGGACCGACCCGGACCACCTTCGCAGCCACTGTGACAGAGCTCCCCGCTCCCCTGGCATCAAGCCTCCCGCTTGACCCAGGTTCACTTGACTCGAACCCTGTCCGTCGCCTCCGAAGTCCCTGCGCACCACAGACAAGCAAACAAGTGTATCCAATACTCCGGAGACCTCTCCGGGTTAACAACCTCCGGCACACACTCCGGTGTACCGCTCAAAGTACCGAAGCCATCGGTACGAACCCTGTCATCGTGTACTGCCGGACCCCTCTGATAGGTACACTCCGCTGCAACAGCTGCAGCAAGCAAACACCTCCGAACACCCTTCGGAGAAACCACCTCCGAAGCCCCTCCGGAGGTACCCTTCGAACAGAGGGTAAAATCCTGTCAATCACTCATCACAAACACCGAAACCACCCTTGGTTTCTCAATCTCCCCCTTGATGAGTGCATTGACAACCAAATCCAATTTCAAGAAAATTTAAAAACTTTCAGCACACAAGTGACCATAAAAACTCAGAAAAGAGCCAAAGCATGTCACTTGATAAAGGAATTTTTCTCCCCCTTTGTAAAAGAGTAAAAGCCCCTTTGGCAAATCTCCCCTTGATAAGAACTCCCCCTGAGTTAAGCAAATTTTTCTCCCCCTTTCGAAATTATGCCGTCTTGCGGCAGGGAACAAAGCAAATCTCTCCGGAATTTCTCCCCCTTTGGCAATGCAAGCATCAAGGAGCATGTAAAAGATGCAAAGCTTCGAAATGAATAGAATTGCAAAGACATTTAATGCAAAAATATGCCAACAGTAACATCAATGATCATGTGCTCAGCTCAATTTAACATTCTGTGAAACAAGATGATGGCATGTGAATTTGTCAATTTGAGATAAGAGCATCACCACTTAATCACAGCAGCTAGACATGTGAAGGCAAGGACTGCGCAAAGCTAACAATTTCTACCCTAGACAGACAAGTCTTGTTCACAAGGAGCTTTGAAAGCAAACTTGATGAGCAATTAAATTTGTTGTTCTTTTCTTAATGCCAGGGGTTATTTGTTTGTCCACCTTATACTTTCCAATCAAGCCAAGCCTAGGCATGAAAGCCATCTAAAGCTTAAGGCGGTGATTTTGGTATACACTACACTATCCCAGTTCAGACCAAAGTGCAATGGTAAGCAGTCTAGGATAGAGTAGTGCGACAAACAAACCCTCCTGGATCTTTTCATTTAAACCAGGCAAATCATGGATTTTTGATTTTGATTCTGATGAATATCCATGAATGATGACCACAATTTTTCAAGTTGCAAATTTTAGCATCCAGGGGACAGTGTCTTGCTGTCAAGTAGATAAAAGATAGCTAAAAGCAGTCCTGCCTAAACAAGCTAGATACAAGATGACGCAGTGAGCAGGTTTTGATTTTGAAAATAAATATCATGCACACAAATGATCCAGTCAAATTAAATAGAGCTAAGCTGTCATGATTTCTTGAACTAAAAGCAGGCATATAATAGCAAAAGATGTAACTGCAATTCCACACATAATGAGCATATGCAAGGCAATTTAAAATCAGCTCCCCCTCACAAAATGCCGTAGGGATGACAAATACCAAGTTCCCCACGCAAGTAAGCAAATCGAGATGCATCGAGGGGTTTTGTAAAAATGTCGGCAAGCTGGTGTTGGGTATCAACATATTGAAGTTCAATATCACCCTTCTCATTGTGATCTCTGAGAAAATGATACCGTACATCAATGTGCTTGGTTCTGGAGTGCTGAACCGGGTTGTTTGCAATACAAATAGCACTAGTGTTATCACAGAAAAGTGGAACACTCTTATAATCTAACCCGAAATCCCGCAAAGTGGAAATCATCCACAAAATCTGAGAGCAACAGCTAGCTGCAGCAACATATTCGGCCTCAGCCGTCGATTGTGCAACACTAGACTGTTTGCGGGAAGACCAGCAAACCAGAGAAGTACCCAGAAAATGACAAGTGCCAGAGGTACTCTTCCTATCAATTCTACACCCAGCAAAATCCGCATCTGAATAACCTCTAAGACATAAAGATGAAGACGATGAATACCATATGCCAAATTCAAGGGTGTGTTTGAGATACCTTAGAATGCGCTTAACCGCTTGGCGGTGCGAAGCTCGTGGTGAAGCCTGAAAGCGAGCGCACAGACACACTGCAAAGTGTATGTCCGGCCTCGTAGCAGTCAAGTAGAGGAGGGAGCCAATCATACTCCGGAACTCCTTCTGATCTACGGCTTCTCCATCTTCGTCAGGGTCCAACGCTACAGATGTAGCCATTGGAGTGGCGAGGGGCTTCGCATCGGACATGTCGAACTTCTTGAGCAGGTCCTTGGTGTACTTTGTCTGGTGGACAAAAGTACCTTGTTTGCTTTGCTTGATTTGCAAACCAAGGAAGAAGGTGAGTTCACCCATCATGGACATTTCAAATTCCCTGCTCATGGTATCTGCAAACTCGGCAACCAAAGCATGAGAAGAGCCACCAAAGATGATATCATCCACATAAATCTGCACTAGAAGGAAATCTTTGCCATGCTTGAGAGTAAACAAAGTTTTATCAACAGAGCCCATTAAATACCCTCGCTCAAGCAGAAAAGACTTAAGTCTATCATACCACGCCCGAGGGGCCTGCTTGAGTCCATAAAGAGCCTTATGAAGTTTAAGGACTTTATGTGGGTACTTGGGGGTTTCAAAACCAGGGGTTGTTTTACATAAACATCTTCACCTATGAAGCCATTAAGAAAAGCACTTTTGACATCCATTTGATAGAGTTTGAATCCCCGGGATGTCGCAAAGGCAAGCAAAATCCTAATGGCCTCAAGGCGAGCAACAGGTGCAAAAGTTTCGGTAAAATCAATCCCTTCTAGTTGAGAAAAGCCCTGAGCTACAAGTCTAGCCTTGTTTCTAACAATTGTCCCATCCTCCCCTTGTTTATTTTTAAAAATCCATTTTGTTCCAATGAAATGAACATTAGGTGGAGGATCAACTAAAGTCCAGACTTGGTTTCTTTCAAAATTCTCAAGCTCTTCATGCATGGCATTGATCCAACTAGAATCAGAAAGTGCATGACTAACATCTAAAGGCTCGAAAGAAGCAACAAAAGCAGCATTAGTGAAATGAGCATGAGAACGTGTTACCCTTTGATCAAGCTCACCAATGATCTGCTCGGGAGGGTGCATCCTTTGGACATGATGTGGAGCCTCGCGGCGGGATGCAGTCTCCCCCTCAACTTGTGCGTTGGTGTGGTCCAAGATGACCGATGTTGAGGTAGTCGCTTCGGGACCTCGTGCCGAAGTAGTAGAAGCGGGGTCAGCTTCGGAGATTGACGTCGAGGGTAATAGGGGTTCATCCTCGAATTCTCCGGGATCTTCTTCTTCGAATAAGGTCTGTTCCATGTCGTGTTCATTTGCTTGTTCAAAAGCAGAACTAACAGAGGGGGTTGACTCATCAAAAGTCACATCACATGACTCGATGACAGTGTTAGTTTCTAAATTATAAACACGATAGGAATGACCATGAGTAGTATAACCCAAAAAGATCCCGTCAGAAGATCGCGACTCAAATTTATCCAAGTTACCACGTTTTAGGATAAAGCAGCGACAGCCAAAAACTCGAAGATGAGTAACCTTGGGCTGTCTCCCAAAACGCAGCTCATAAGATGTCAAGTTTAAAATTGAGCGCAAGAAAATACGGTTTGAGATGTAGCAAGCAGTGTTCATGGCCTCAGCCCAGAATTTTCTAGGAGTCCTATGCTCATCAAGCATCGTCCTAGCCATCTCAACCAAAGTGCGGTTCTTCCTCTCAACGACACCGTTTTGTTGAGGAACCCGCGGAGCAGAGAATTGATGTTCTATGCCATGCTCCATGCAAAAGTCAACAAAGAGACTATTTTTGAACTCGGTGCCATTATCACTTCGAATGAATTTTAATGCACCTGGGAGTTCAGAGAAAAGTCTCAAAGCCAAGCTCCGAAAGTGTGCAAACACTTCATCCTTGCTGGCAAGAAAGAAGACCCAAGAGTAGCGAGAGAAATCATCGACAATAACAAGTACATACCACTTGCCGCCTAAAGAACTAACCCGAGAAGGACCTACAGTGTCCATATGGAGAAGTTCTCCGGGCTGTTCAGTCATCACTGTGGTGACTGGCGAATGCGAAGCGGCAATCATTTTTCCATGTCGACATGGAGCGCAAACTAAATTCTTCTCAAACTTGAGCTTGGGCAATCCTCGGATCAAACCTAGGGCGCTCAGACGAGCGAGCAACTCAAAGCTCATATGCCCTAGTCTCCTATGCCACTTCCAAAGCTCAGAAGTCGAATGTGCAACAAGACAATGAGAAGAACCAGACGACTCTGAAAAATCAGCTCCAAAAACTCTCCCAACCCTAAAGATCTTACACACCACAACGCCATCCGAATTAAGCACTTGCGAAGTATCGCGATGAAATCGCACTTCGAAGCCCTCATCAAGCAACTGAGATACAGACAGCAAATTGTATCACAGGTTTTCAACCAAAGCAACATCTTTGAGAGTGAAATTCGAGTTAATTCTTACCACACATTTACCTTTCACTCTACTCCTTCGATTGTTTCCGAAGGTGATATGTTCCCTTTGCTTGGTTGTGGTGAGGCTGGAGAACCATGCTGCATCTCCGGTCATGTGGCGCGAACAACCGGAGTCCATGATCCACGTGCCCTTCAAGCCTCGATCTGTCGCCTACACATGATAAAGACGTCTCGATCGCTCAGTGCTGGGGTGAGTAAAATAATGGCGAGGCATCCAGCACTGAGTGACACGAGTAGTAGGCACAGTAAAAGCAGACGGTCTACGCACATGAAAATCAGAATGATGCAAAGTGCGAGGTCTACCTACATGCAAAGAACGCAAAGCATGACGAGGTCTCCTACTCTGACGAGGTACAAAGCTACTCGCCCGAGGTCTACCACCATATGGAACATGGTGAACACCTCGAGGAGCAAAACCTCTCCGAGAAGCACGAGGAGCCTCGAAAACAGGACGAGAGTAATACTCAGACTCATGCATACCTAAAGATGGGTAATGCATGTCCTGATAGCTCATCGCCTGTGCACGTCGCTCATCCTTGATGCGACGGAAACAGAAACCAATCAAATGACCCGCCCGCTGACAATAAGAAAAGTGAAACACTCTCCTGGGGGCACTCTCATGGGTCACAGGAGCTACTCTCACAGGCTCCTTGGGTTTCTTCTGAGTGGTTTTCTTGGGAGGATTTTTCTTAGTAGGAGGAGTGGTTTTCTTTGGTGGAAGGGTAGGCTTTTTGGCTGATGGGGTGTCCAACAGAGCTCTCTCTTTCTCTAGGGTGGTAGGAGAGGTAAAAACAGTTTTGGTCTTACTGTCTGAAGCTATCCTCTCAAAACCCAAACCTAGAGCTACCCCGGCTCTGTCAGCACACAACTTGGTCTTGGCCAAGAGCAAATCCATCCTACCCTTCCCCTCAGTGCATTTATTAACCACGGAAAGAAGGTATTCATTTTCGGACATGAGGTTTTCAGCTCGCTCTCTTACAGTGCCTAGCTGGTCCTTAAGGGTGATGCAAGTGTCACAAACAGGTTGCACATCCTTAGAACTACCGGCCCTCTCCAATCTAGCCTCCAAATCATGAACATGCTTATCACGTAAATTAATGCTATCGCGTAATAAAGAGCAGTTCATGCAATCAATAACATCATGAGGTCTAGAATCCACCTCCAAAAGCTGCTTCTGTGCAGTCTCAAGCTCAGAGAGAGTTTGAGCATGTACAGAGCGCAACTGAGCAAGCTCACTCATGACAACAGAACATGATTCACATTCAGCATCATCAAATTTAGACTTCAGCATGGCATATTCAGTAGAAATATTTTCTAGCCTAAGTCTAAGATCTTTTCTTTCTCTAGCGGCTTGCACAAGTAATCTATCATGACCAAGCACTACTTCATTCAGCTCATCTAATGTAATTAGAAGCTGGTCAGATGATAGGTTTACCTCAGATGAGTCAAGCTCATCGCCGCTGTGATCGCTGTCGGCCATGAAGCAAAGGCCGGTGAAGTCACGTCCCTTCTTGTCCTTCTTGTCCTCCTTCCTTGGGGACTCCTCCTCCTCAGAGCTCGACTCCTCAGTTGAGGAAGTGTCGATGTCGCTGAGAGCAGCAACAAAAGCTCTGGAAGCGGCCTTGGCTACTTTCTTAGCCATCTTGCCGCGCTTGCCCTTCACAAAGGGCTTCCTCTCCTTTTTGTGGAATTTGGGGCGGTCACTCTCATCTCTCTTCTTGACCTTGGGGCAATTGGCCTTAATGTGAGAGGTGTCGCCACATTCATAGCAGCCACTAAAACCACTTCTCCTCTGATCCCGTCTCTCATGATGAAAGCGGGTGAACCTCCGGGCAATGAGAGCAAGCTCATCATCAGCTAGAGTGTCCACCTGCTCCTTTGTGACAGAGACCAGGGAGGACAAAGCAAAACCATCTGCAAGAACACAAGTGCCTGATGTGCTTGGTTCTGCAGTGGTGCCACGGCTAGTGCTAGAAACCAATGCCAATGGCTGTGGCAAAGAGCTTCTGTGCACAGCAAGAGATGCCTTGGCAATCTCTGTGGACTTCAGCTTGCTAAAGAGTTCGTCACAGGTCAATGTGTCATAGCCTGTGGACTCCTCAATGCTGGATATCTTCACTTCCCATATGCTACGGTCAAGAGCATAGAGAAGCTTGATAGCCCTATCGTGATCACTGTAAGCAAGCGTCCCGTTGGATCGCAAGTTACTCACTATCGCGTCAAAGCGAGAAAACATGGCATCTACAGATTCACCAGGTGCCTGCACAAACAGCTGATACTGTTGATTGTAGGTGCTTTGGCGCCTGGCCTTAATCTGAGCAGAGCCCTCATGAAATACAGTGAGTGTTGTCCAAATCTCCCTAGCAGTCCTAAGGTGCTGCACCCTATCAAACTCACTCCGACTCAAACCAATGAACAGAATGTTCCTTGCCTTCGAGTTGGCAATATATTGATCTTTTTCAGTTTGAGTGGTGCGGGTATCAGGGATGGAGTATTGTGAGTCCACAATCTCCCAAATTGCATTTCCTTGGCTTAACAAGTAAGCCTCCATGCGCACCTTCCAGTATGCAAAATCTGTCCCATCGAACAGAGGAATTTTACTGCCTCTATCCATGACGCCAACAGATCACAAAACCGGTTAAGGTCAACTGGTGATCTTAACCCGCTCTGATACCAATTGTTGGACCGGAAACGGCGACTAGAGGGGGGGTGAATGGGAGCTTTTAAAATTTTGGGCTAAAAACTTAGCCTTCGGTTCTGTTCTGTCTTCTGCGGAACAGGCTTCGAACACTACCTTCGAAGGTCTGGTTCGGAGGTACTTCGACAGCTCCGAACACAGGCTTCGCAGGAGCAAAAGTTCGAAGCCAAGAAGACTTCGCTCCACGAACAACCCTCGAAAATCTACTCTGCTAAGTCAGTGCAGGCTCCGCACACGAGGTGCTTTGAGCAGGCTTCGCACTTCACCCTTCGCAAGAGTGGACAGCCCTCTGAGGACTTCGACCAAGTACTTGGCGACAGCAACTGGTGCTGGGCTTCGTACGCGAAGGTCTACACGCACACAAAACGGACTATGCTAAGGGCTTCGACACAAGAAGCACTACGGGATACGACCAGGGCTTCGCTAGTAAGCAGCGAGGTCTTGCCTCGTGTTACATAGAGCGACAGCACACTGTAAAACACACTTCGTGAGAAAAACACCCTTCGCCAAAACAAGCTTCGGTGCACTAAGACTAGCGAGGTATGTAAAGCGAGCTCAAGCAAAAGCACAAAGAAGCAGGGCTTCGCCGCTTGAACAAGGAACACAAAATATATTGAACTCTGGATGAAAACCAGCGAGGTCTGTGTGTACAGGAGCTCAACAGTAAATGCTCAAAGTGTTAAATGTTAACTACCGAGCCCCCATATTTATAGCCCACGGCTTCATCCTAAGGAAGTGACTACATTACCCCTAGGGTTTACATTCATTTTGTCTCTACAGAACTAAGGGGTACAAAAGGTAGTCCACCTTTATTTTGGAGGCTTCTCTGTCAGGTGCAGAGGGGACAGTGTCAGCCTTTTTCAGAACAGACAGTGTCAGCCTTTACAGTGTTGACTTCTGGAGCCTCCCATCGCACCGGAAGGTGCGGTAGCTTCGGCGAGAAGCCTGCAGCCTGTTGGCCTTCGCTTCGCCGAAGAAGTCCTTCGATACAGTGACGGTTTTGAGCCGAAGCCGTCAAAGCCCTTGGGCCTTCGCACCACCACCTCCGGAGTGGATCACCACGGCTTCGCAGCTACTCCCAGCTCGAACACCGTCCGTCCGTGTACCGAAGCCATGCATGGCCGAAGCACCACAATTCATCCTCACTCCGAAGCCCCACCTTCGGAGTACCACCCTTCGAAGTCCCTCCTTCGTCCAAGGCCTCCGCATGAACCATTCCATGAGCACTTCGTCGCAGTGTCTTACTCCGAGCACACTCCTCGACGAGCCTCACCCGGACCATGCCTTCGATGCGCCTCGACTTCTGAGACCTTCGTCGGGTAACTTTCGAATGTCTCCCTCCGGAGCACACTCCGAACTCCTTGCCTCCGCAGGGGACTTGATCCACCAACTCCGAAGTCACTCCATTCGGAGTACCTTCGAAGTGCCTCACTTCCGAGGACTTTGTCTCAGAGTACCTTCAGCCGGAGCCACGCTCCGCACTCTCTGCCTTCACCTGGCGCGCCTCGACCCGAGGACCGACCCAGACCACCTTCGCAGCCACTGTGACGGAGCTCCCCGCTCCCCTGGCATCAAGCCTCCCGCTTGACCCAGGTTCACTTGACTCGAACCCTGTCCGTCGCCTCCGAAGTCCCTGCGCACCACAGACAAGCAAACAAGTGTATCCAATACTCAGGAGACCTCTCCGGGTTAACAACCTCCGGCACACACTCCGGTGTACCGCTCAAAGTACCGAAGCCATCGGTACGAACCCTGTCATCGTGTACTGCCGGACCCCTCCGACAGGTACACTCCGCTGCAACAGCTGCAGCAAGCAAACACCTCCGAACACCCTTCGGAGAAACCACCTCCGAAGCCCCTCCGGAGGTACCCTTCGAACAGAGGGTAAAATCCTGTCAATCACTCATCACAAACACCGAAACCACCCTTGGTTTCTCACAAACGAAGTAACAAGGGTTACCACTGTTCCGTAGTGGCCGGCGGAGGGCTTCCAGGAAGACCCACGAAGAGGTACAGGAAAATAAAGGTAAAGTAAATACGATCAAAGCTAGGGCTTTGGTTTGGTTTGAGTTGGGGGGCCTCTACGCTGGCCTCGCCTCTCTATTTATAGGGGCTTAATCTCTGATCTAATCTGCTATTAACCCGACCGGATAGAGATAAAACTGAGCCGGAAATGCAAACAACTCTACCTATGCCGAAGTGGGCTTCGGCCAGGCCCGTCGAGGTATGCTCCTCGGGCCGAAGCTTCGGTGGCGTGGGCCTCCGAAGGCTTCCTGGCCAAAGCCCATGGGCTGGCTAGAGGCTTTCGGAGCCCATAGCTCGATGGACTTCGGCCCTGTAGGGCTTCGGACGGACCCTGGACATGTGTATTTTCGGCTCAAATCACCAAAATTGATATTTTGACAATCTAGCCATTAATGCCATTTTTTGCTATCAACACAAGTGTTTCTCAATGTATAAAGTTGACAAACCATTTAACCTCTCTTGAGACATTATAGATCTAAAAAAATCAAAAATCTCTATAACTGACATTGGTTTATCGCAAAATGAATTATAAAACACTTAACTCATAAATTAGATTATTTAAATTCAGGTCAGATTAACCATGTAGAAAGAAGATTAATGCCAACATTATGCAACACACATTTAGTTCGAGACCATCAAATGACTTCAAAATTGCTAAACTCGTTAAAAACTTAAATATTTCTTTGAATGTTCTTCAAATCTCTTTTTCAATGAATTGATTGTCATATCAATCGTAAGGGAGGCTAGGGCTAGGATCGGTGATCGAGGAGACGAGCAGGACAAATTAACGTGCAAATTGCAAGTTTACAACTTGCTTTGTGACTTTTTCGTATGTCCAACATGATTAGCCCATACGCATACATACAGATTACATACATATACATATATATGGGGCCCACTAGGGGGTGGGGGCCCGGGGCGGTGGCACCGGTGGCCCCACCCCAGGGTCGGCCCTGCTCACTGTCAACTCTATCAAGTCCATCGTCCCCTCTCTATCATCGATCGTCGCTTTGATCGGATACCCGACTACCGGATCACCATCACCGCCTTCATGGTGCACTTTTGCTTACTTAACCTCAAACCCCCGTAACTTCTAGACCTTCGTAACTTTTGCTCATTTGTGATCTTTAAAAACTTTTTAGATGTTTATCGTAGTACACAGCTATTGTCGTGAGTTTAAAGGGTTTATCGAAGAGCTTCGTCACCTAACAAAGTTCTTTGGTTTCACGTAAGAGTTAAAATTTCAAGGTGAGTTTCCAAAAAAAAAGATGACGCCTATGAAGTGTTGCTAATATAAATGTTTTTTATTTTTAACATTATGTAGCACCGATAAGAGAAATGCACCAACAAACCTTGAGCAAAGTCCCTGGTCACACGGTTCATATAAAATGAGTTCTAAACAGAAAAGGCACCCCTCTATTCAAGTTTTCTCACATCCCAAAAGTAAACCCTGATCAAATTAGCACTGAGAACGATTGGAAGACTTCTCTCATTGTTGCTCTCAAATTCGACCATGTGGCTTCTTCGAGATTCAATACCGGTTAGTCATCATTTTCATTCATCAAGTTGTGTTCGTGTTTTAGGCTAAGTTCACATATTAATCTAAGCACTTAATTTTTAACGGTAACAGCAAGAATTTCAATGGCCTCCTCATCCTAACATGTAACGTGGTGGCACATCTAACATCTTCTATAGGTGACTTCATTGCAATTGATTATTAGCTTTTGCTTACTCTCTAATCCGCCCTATCTGTAATCCTAAACCCCACCTTTCTCTATGTAAAACTTGTTTTTCCAGCTTCGGTCTTTTGTGTTAATGAAAGCAAGTGATTCTCTTTCCGGCTTTCTTATTAAAAAAAGATCGCTTATAAAAAAAAATAGATCGACGCTCTGGAAGGGGAGCTTCTGGATGAGCAGCTCCGTGCTTTTCTTGTACTTGCGAACTCCTAAGGCGGAAGCGGTGCGGCCGTGTGGGCACGACAACTTGGCGCGGCGGAGGATTCAAGATTTGGATGCTCTGAATTTTGCCATCTTGGAGATTTCGACGCGAACCATTGGGAATTTCCGTGCAACGAACGGCGTATCCATTGGCGAGCCGTCATATCCAACAGAACGATTTCATACTCAAACCAGACAAAAAGATAAAATAGGTTTATCGTCACACTAAACATTTTAAAAAGCAGATACATTCATTATATCTCGTTTTTAAACTAAACGTACAAAACATAATTTTTATATAGTTATTAAGTTTCAAAATCTAAGATAACAATCTAAGTTTGCATATGATGATCACTTAAGACCAGAAGATTGTTTACAAAGTACTACAGCCAATAACATAATTCTTGGACCCGTTATCGCACGAAGAAATTTGCATCTCATTATTCAAGACTGAAAATCACAGCAAGGTAGTTCAAGTGAACTATGTACGTAAATAGCCTCAAGTCATATAACACGATCTAAGTTATCTCATACACACAAAAACGCCAAAATTTACACAAAAAAGGTTTAGATACATACAATTGATTGAAGCTCAGAATACACAAAAGGAAAAAGTTTTTAAAAAACAGTTATATTCAGTCGCCTCTTGTTACTGTACTTTTGGTACCTAAAGTCATCTGGTTGTGATGTTTTATCTCACTATTTCTCAAAGTATACCCTAGGGCTGTACAAGGGTTGTATCGATCTGTATGCAAGTCATAGAATTTGATGGCTAGGGGGGCTCCGAGAGGTGCGTGGAGAGCAAGGCATTCTTACAGGGGAGAACACCACCGTAAGGGGAGCATGGTCTGAAAGGCTGTAGTTCTCAGGCCACATGCCCTTCTCTACTTCCGGGGGGAAAAGAACAGCTTCCTTCACGGTGAAGCCGAAGGCTTCATCGTTCGCCTCAAACGTGACAAGGCTTCCATCAGGGATGTCGATTTCAGTATCATCCTCCTCTTCTTGGCTGCAGCATGTAGGGCTCCAGATGCACCGCTTCAGAGTTTAAGAAGCATTGTTAGATTTAAGTTTCCAAAGTCAACTCTGAAATATAAGTGATGCTATAGATACTAGGAGGATCTTCATGGCTTGCATGTTTTGATTTATTCACTCTTGAGTTGATCGGGGACTAAAATTTTAACAGATTTAGGTGTATTTCTTATATCAAACTGTCGGGCAAATAAGACTAAATGTTCACAAGGTATCTCTGGTAAGGAGGGAGCAGTTATGCTGAAGAAGAGTGGAGAAATGCTCAAGGAAAGTAAGCACAATTATTTACCAACGCAGAAACACTTAAAGTTATGCCATTTATGTCATCTTCCATTAAAAATTTGATCCGTCCTTCACTATGGAGCTTTCGTCCACTGTCTGCATCTGGCCTTCATGTAACACATAATTAATTGTTGCCTTCCTATTTTAACTTTGTGGTATATTCTGCTATATGTGATCAATCGGTTTACATTTTCTGCAATCTACCTGTCCTTAGATCTTGTTGACCTCCTTTCTTATTTAGTTACGAGCACTATATGAACATATAGTTTCAACTAGAATTACAAGAAAAATATTACAGTAGGAATTACCTGAAATTCTTTGTAGTCAACAACCCCATCCCCATCACGGTCAGCTTCACTCCACAGATCTTCAATTTCTTCAGAATTTAAGCGATCAGGATGGACCATCCCTAACTGCAATTACTGTAAGATCAGCACTTGTCCTATCTAGAAGAAAATTTTCCAGTTACACACATAGCCATACGTTATAATAATCAATACCTGACAAAGTGCCTGGCAGAAGCTTGAATATGTGATGTGATCATCACGACTGTCTGCCTTGAGGAGTGCAAATGCATTCTCCTCTGAAAGGGATGCTACTTGGAGAAGAAGATACTGAAAAAAAAAGAAAGCAATTTCTTAGATCGAGGTGATAATTAAATATGAGATCACCAGACTATATGTGGTGTTAATGGTCTAGCATGTTCTTCAAGGTCAACTGCTATTTTATATTTTTATATTAGAAGTAACATGCACAATTTTTTTAATCAGAAGGTGTGGATCATGTTGCTTACTTTGATGATACCAAAGACAGCTTCATTCCAGCTGGTTTTCAGGGGCTTCCTCGATTTATTTGGATTGAGAAGCCATATGAAATCAACTCCACAGATGTTTCCTCTATGGTTCCGATGACTCACCCACTATGATCATGAGGAGGAGGCAAACAGAGAAAATTAGGAACCAATCCAATCATCAAATCATAATATGTATTGCTGGGTTAAACCATCATTCCATGAAACATTGGTAACAAAAGATAATTCTCTAGTTACCTTGTGTGCATCTTCTTCGCTATCACTGTACTGATGAGCAGTGTCGTATGATGAAACAAAGCCCTGTGAACGGAGGAACTTGTAAACTTGCCCTCGTTTACTTCCATTCCAATCTCTGTAACAAATATGTTGGATCATATATTACTACTATCCATTTTTATGGCTAACACTAGAAGTTGCTATGAATTAGTTTAGTGTGTATACTGCATACTCACCCACATAGGATAATTGGCATTGGACCAAGTTTATGTTCTTCCTGATAAGCTTCTATGTGCTGAAGTATCTTATATACCTGCCATCCACGGAATTTTTCAGTGTTACAATTCAGAATGATGCATTGAGATAATAGTGCTCATTTGCACAAACCAGAATATTGATTCAACCTGCTTCAGCCGAACTATGGAAAGGCTGTGGTCATGAGGGAACAACAAATGGGTGTTCACAATGAGGCTCTGCTGCTGGACACAGCTGCTGCTTCGGTTCTGCCACGAAGGAATGGCTGATTCGACATGCAACAGCTGAGCAACACGATCTCCAAAATCATTGAAGAGCAGCTCCCGATAGTTCAAGACATGGAAGTAGCTTTTATGAACAGCAGTCAGAAGACCTGAGTAGGAAAAGATTTGGATTCAGAGGCACACAAGACTAGGATCACGTCAAAAAAAGGAGGTCCCGTGATGTTGAAAACAAGGTTACCAATTCAAATTTGCCTATGAGCTTGCTCAAAGAATTGAAGGAAAAAAACCGCCCATGGCTAATGATAACTATAAGATGCATCGACATCAGGCGCAATGGACATGATGATTATCGGCAATTTATTATGCATATCTTTCTGAAATACTGAAAAGGAAAAAATATGCATCACAACGTAATGGCAATCATCTGAGACATCAACATCAAAGTCAACATGGATGCACTTTAGGTTATGATGTGAAGAACTGAAAGGGACAGGCACACTAGCTGATTTGGAGTACCCTTTGTTCATACAGACATCATTTAACCATTTCCTAGCCTATGTTCTAGTCTGGTTCAGATAGGTTTTCCTGTGGGCTGTGGCACAGAACATGGAGATTATATATATTGATATCCACCTCAGAACAAACAACCATTTGGACGGAGTAGGCCAAATGGACGGTGGCAGGCTTGACAACAACACACATTCCCATACATGGTCCATACATCATTACAGCAAGATCTTTTTTCCCCTTCATCCTACCAAGCTGAAATGGGTAAGGGAAACTCACCGTCTCCACGATTGTTAGTGCGGGCGAGCTTGAACAGACTGTAATTCGCCTCTCCGAGCCGCTTCTCATACATGTCGACTAGCTCATCGTTTCCAAGCCACACCTCCTGCAACAAAGTCAAGACGATCACATCCATGTATTCGTTGTGCACATCCACAAGCTCAAAATAGTGAAGAAATTGCTCAGTTCCCCCTCACCTGAAGGCAGATAATGGAGGAGCAATCGGCGAGAAGACGGTCGATGATCTTGTCGTTCCGGCTGAACCAGTAAGCCCTGTACTGGCTCTCCCTGCAATTCTGCCAATGCGAACACCATCAAACCAATTGAACAAACCCCCAATCCGAGGCTAATCCTAAACATGCTGTGAATGCAGTATGGTCCAAGGGAAAGGGGAAAGCGGAGATCCAGCTGACCTCGGAGTCCATGCGCTTGTAGATCGGGGCGAGGATGTTGAACGTGGTGCAGGAGACGCACCGCTCGTCGCGGGGCTGCAGCAGGAGCGACCGCCGGCGGTGGAGGTGCTCCCGCCGGCGCCTCGCGGCGGCCTCCCTCCGCTGCTGCTTCTTCGCCTGCTCCAACCACCAAGAAAGGGAAAAAAATCAACCTCCCAACCGACAAAACAACACACCAACAACAACAACACGCGGCTTGGCCGATCGATCGGCCAGCGGTTGATAGCTCACCATTGCGGATGGCTCCGAGGTGGAACCGCGGACGATGAGACGACGACGAGGAGGAGGAGACGATGCCGCAGTGCGTGGTCCCGGTTGCTTGTTGCTGTGGCTGCGATCCGGCGGCGGCAACTACGCGAGACGAGAATGGAGAGAAAAACGAACGGGAATGATAATGCGGGGGAGTCGGGGAGTCGGAGCGTTTTATAGAGTTCGGCCATTGGCTCCGAGAAATCATAAAAATAAAACAATAAAAAAAGGCGGGGCCCGTAAAAGCCGCAACCCACCACCGGGGGCGGGGCATTCTAAAACCAGGGGGCGGTGACCTGACAGGTCCACGTCACGTGCGTGGGCCCCGCATGTCGGCGGGAAAGTCGTGACGAATGTGACCGTTGCGTCCGGTCGTTATTAGGCGGCTGTTTTTTTCCGAGAGCATGCTTGGAACCATAAAACTGTCATATTTATAAATACGAGAAATAAAGGAGTTGATTTTTTTTAGCTTTTAGCTTTTAGTTGGTTTTTAATTTTTATAGTAAATATTTTATAGGGTCTGTTTATTTTAATTTTTTGCAGCTGTAATTACTTTTGAAATCTAAGATTAAAACAAACAGTTTGAACTCGAGTGGTAAGAATTAGTAACTATAAAATCTAAAAATAAATTAAAATTGAGAAATTAGAAAACATTAACTTCTCTAAATTCACGCTAGATAGATACTCAAATCAATATGTTATTTAAACCAAGAATCTCTGGTTAAAATAAACATGATATAAGTTAAATAAAAAAACTAGATTGTTTTATGATTCTAAATATTTGACATAACTATAGCTAGAAGATGTAGAGTTTATATAATAAAATAAAACAGTTAAGTTTTTAATTTTAGTCAAAATAGAAAACAAATGTCTCAATTAAATACTCTCTCAATTTACTCTAACTCCAAAACTAAGGCTTTTAAGTTAAATTTAACAAACTTTATGCCAAAGGGGTCATTTCTTAATCCAAATAGAGAGTCTAACTCGTTTTACTCGGGCTTAAGGCGGCAAGACATTTCAGTGATTCGGTCCAATCAAGCGGGTGGTCATTCGTCTGCTTTTCCATGTGACTAATTGCAGACCAAAATGCAAAGCGATTAACATGAGATCAATCTGCCCAAAACAAGCGATGGAATTCAGAAGCCAGCGGAAACGTGGCAACAACAAATGGATGGAATTTTGTCTCAGGTGAATCATGACGACTGCAACTACTCCGTACTACGTAAGATTAGCTCACGCTAATTAACAGGTTTAACTCGTTTAGATAAAAATGAATTACGTGATTATGGACACAACAACTACTGCCATAGGTAGGGCTGGACAAAAAACTCGTAGCTCGTTAACTCGCTCGGCTCGTGACTCGCTCGGCTCGTGACTCGCTCGGCTCGACTCGGCTCGGCTCGTTCTATTTTCCTAACGAGTTGAGCTGCTGTTTTAGCTCGTTAGTATAACGAGCGAGTTCGAGCTGGCTCGCGAGCTTAACGAGCTCAGCACAAGTAGTCAAGTCAATCCATTAAAACAATAATAAAACACTATCTTACAATATAAGACTCATCATTTTATAATTTATTTGTTAATATCAAGTTATTACTTGCTAACTTGTTATTATAAATTTATTATTATGGCATATAGAATTTATCATATAAAAGTTATAGAATTTCTCATATAAAAGTATGAAACAAATAACATGTGTGATTAATTTGATGGAATCATAGAAATAATGATGGAACTATGGATGATTATTTTTTGAAACCTTATGTATTCTATTTATTTCATATTTTGATGTTTGATATGTGATTATTTAAATATTTATTATTTAATCATCTTTTAAATAATTGACTCGCGAGCTAAACGAGCTAGCTCGCGAGCTGGACCGAGCCGAGCCGAGCTGGGTTTTCTGCTCGTTATGTTAACGAGTCGAGCTAGCTCGTTAACATAACGAGCTATAACGAGCCGAGCTGGCTCATTATCCGGCCCTAGCCATAGGTAAACTTTCACTCGGTTTTTAGTTAAGGTCCGGAGCGGTCGTCCATGATTTATCACTCGCTTCTTTTCTTTGGGTGGTGTTTGGTTCAGCAATAGCTCTGTTCCAGATTCTGAGAATAGAATAACTCCGCTCAATGTTTGAAAGCAAGAACGGGGTCATTATATTTTTTGTTTAGTTTTAGAATCTGATAGAATAGAATGGTTATGTTCCTTGTTTGATTCAAGAGTGATAAAGGAAATGAGAAGAAAAGTGAATGAAGTAGGAGACGAGCCGTTCGGTTCGATGGATTTTGGGGGAACAGGTGGTTTTGAATCTATGAGGAATATTTTTTTTCAGGAGCCACTCTATTTTATATAATTTCAAGCCAAACACACGTAAAATAGAACGGAACCGTTCGCTTCCACCTAACTTTTGAACCAAACACTACCTTAACGTGCGCTAAGCTAGATGTAATTGTGAAAATGTGTGTTTCCATCCTTTATTAATATAGAGAAAAATACACTCGAATTATAAATCATATATTCAATTTTAGAAAATAACTAATAATAACGACAAAACGAGATGTGGTCTGATTGCCCTGTCGGGAGCAGACGAGCAGTTCCCCCTTACCGGTCATGTAACTGCCATAGTCAGATTTTGGACATCCGAATTATCATTTTATCACACTTTTTTAAATACTATATTTCCTAGGCATCTCCATATTTTTTATAATTTTTTCTACATCTTCTACAATTCTTTTTCTCTTTTCTATATTTTTAAAAATTGATTTTTTTAACATAAACTCGTCAGTTAGTAGTTAGTGCAGCTAACTTACCGAGCGGCAATTGTTCTAAACCAAACAGTTAGGGAGGGCAAAGCGTTTTGTATCTATAATCTATTTGGTTTTGTAAAAATCATTTAAATTTTGAATTTCGAATTTCAACCGGTTAAGACCGGTACCTGTCGTCCGGGTTGGGCCGGTTCCGGTTCAGTCAGGGGAATCTGGTCGTGAGTGAGTGTGCGGCACGTAGGGAACATTTCACAGTGTCGCAAGCAATCTTTTCGGTTAATTATTTAGGGGATTTTTCATGACTCATCCATTGCGGAACACTCTTTTCTTGAGGGAAAATTTGATTGCGGATTATATTCTATTCATATCGAATCATTCTTTTTTTAAAAAAAAGTTTTGGTCATGTCGCTAGCTTGGTTGATATAATATTAGCAAGAATCAATCTCATTCAAACTAAGAATCTGATGCTGAGCGTACGAATCTGCATTCCTCGCCATGTATGTAGCATATTAGTAGGCATATTCAGTTCATTCCGACTGTTCTCTCGCGCCAATTTGCCACGTCACTCTCAGCCGAAACAAATTGGTCAGATCTGTCATCTTGCCAAGTATGAAGCTAGAACAACAAGCATGTGCACTATAATTTAATTTAGTTTTTAAGTTTGAGGCCAGGGTTTAAGATCTTGGTAAGTACGCAGTAGTTGACAAATATCTCAACAATTCATATTTTCTAAATATTATTTTATTTTAAGATTATGTAACTATTGAATTTTATAATTTAAGAAAAAATCTGGACTGTGTTTACTGGCGAAAATTTTAAGTGCTTATTTGGAACAAAGTTTTTTAAAATGATTTTAAAGGATTTAATGTAATTCCTATAAAAATCCTATAAAATCCAACGTTCCAAAGTAGCCCTGAAGAAAGAATAGCGAGCTGCTAGAAACTTTTTAAACAGTCTGCTGGTGAATATGAACAGAAAGTTAGAAACCACACTTCGGTGAAAGCCGTGAATACTTTTGCATAAAAAGTTTTCAGAACTTTTAAAACATATATATATATATACACACACATACACGGAAGCGTTATTCTACATCACGTATGTAGAATAGCTATTTTACACCGATCACTTTCGGTTGTAAATTGTCTCAGTAGAATAACAATTGAGTACTATTTTTTTCTTAGTAGTAGATTTTTCAGAAGAATAGCTATTCTATACCTGTGACGTAGAATAGCATTGAGAAACCAAGGGTTGGTTTCGGAGTCTGTGATGAGTGATTGACAGATTTTACCCTCTGATTCGAAGGGGTCCCTCTAAAGGGGTTCGGAGGTTGTTTCACCGAAGGGTTCGATGGGCTCTGGTTGCTGCAGCTGTTGCAGCGGAGTTTGCCTGTTGGAGGGGTCCGATAGTACACGATGACTGGGTTGTACCGAAGGTCTCGGTACTTTGGGCGGTACACCGGAGTGTGTGCCGAAGGTTGCTTACCCGGAGAGGTATCCGGGGTACTGGATACACTTGTCTGTTTGTCTGTGGTGCGCAGGTGACTTCGGAGGTGACGGACGGTTCGTAGCAAGTGAACCTGGGTCAAGCGGGAGGCTTGATGCCAGAGGAGCAAGGAGCTCTGTCACAAAGGCTGCGAAGGGGTCGAGGTCGGACCTCGGTCAAGGTGCGCCAGGAGAAGGCAATAAGTGCGGAGTATGGCTCCGCGTGAAGGTACTCCGAGACGAAGTCCTCGGAGGCGAGGCACTTCGAAGGGTACTCCGAATGGAGTGACTTCGGAGTATGGTGGACTAAGTCCTCAGCAATGAGGCAAGGCATTTGAAGTGGGCTCCGGAGGGAGGCACTCGAAGGTATACCCGACGAAGGTCTCAGAAGTCGAGGTGCATCGAAGGCATGGTCCGGGTGAGGCTCGTCGAGGAGTGTGCTCGGGGAGAGACACTGCGACGAAGTGCTCATGGAATGCTTCATGCGGAGGCCTTGGACGGAGGAGGGACTTTGAAAGGTGGTACTCCGAAGGAGGGGCTTCGGAGTGAAGCTGACTTCGGAGTGAGGCAGGCTTCGGAATGAAGCAGGCTTCGAAGCGAAGCTGGCTCCGGAGCGAGGCTGGCTCCAGAGTGAGGCTGACTTGAGGTACTTCGGTCTTGCATGGCTTCGGTACACGTACTGACGGAGTTCGAGCTGGGAGATGCTGTGAAGCCATGGTGGTCCACTCCGAAGGTGTTGGTGCGAAGGCCCAAGGGCTTTGACGGCTTCGGCTCAAAACCGTCACTGTATTGAAGGCTGACTTCGATGAAACGAAGGCCGTCAGGCTCAAGGCTTCTCACCGAAGCTATCGCGCCCCTCGCGTGCGAAGGGGGCTTCAGAAGGGTCCAAAACTGCAAAGGCTGACAGCGTCTGCTCTGCAAAAGCTGGTGTTGTCCCCTCTGCGAAGCTGACAAAAGAAACCTCCAAATAAAATAGACTATCAGTTGTACCCCCTGTTCTGATGAGACAAAACCGGTGTAAACCCTAGGGGTAAAGTAGTCTATTCACAGGTGAGGAGCCATGCTGAATAGCGTGGGCCTCATGGCTCCAGATGTGATGAGTCATTGTCAACGATAGTCAACGAGGACTGAAGAAGAAGAAGAGATTTGCTGTTTAATGGGCCGCGTGTGACTCAGGTACACGGGCAGCGAGCGACTGTCGGGCAGAGGAGGCTGCGAAGTCGGGCTGGCCCAATCCGGGTGCATGGGCCAGAAGCAGTAGAAGACCCACTGGGCTGTTGACCAGGACTGACTCAGGTACACGGGCGGTGAGCGATTGCTGGGCTGAGAGAGCTGCGGAGTCGGGCCGGCCCAATCCGGGTACCTGGTGCAAAGCCGGTGGAGGCTTTGTCAGTTTCGGCGTAAAACTGACAACCATTGATTCTGTATCCGACTGTCCAGAAGAGAAGCCGTAGTCGCTACGAAAACTTAGCTTCCGGATATGTCATCTGTAACTCTAGGCCCACAGTCAGTCAGTTGTGTCTGTAAAAATTCCTAAGGGCAGTAGAGTCTTTTCCTTTATTTTTGAGTCTGTAAAAACCCTAAGGGGCTGGTAGAATATTCCTAGTGTTGGGCTGCCTATAAATAGGACCCCAATCCCTAGGGTTTGCACTACCCCTTTGTGCTGAAATCAAATCCACTATTTGGGTCACTTTTTGTCTCCTGCTTTGTCTCTCTCCTCTTTACTCCTTGCTTGCGCCGCCAGGGAGTGTTTGCCCCTGTATTTAATCCCTTGCTTTGAATGTTGCAGTAAATACTCTATTTCGTTGTGTGCTGCATCTGCAAAGGTTTTAAATGGCTTTATTTCATTAGCATTGCAAGTTTTTTCCCGTGATTTTTGAGGCTTTGGAGGCTTCGGCTGGGTGTGTTCTTCATTCTAGTAGTACTAGTTCTTGCTGTTGCAGGTAGTACTACTTCCCTGTAGCTACAGTGTACTGTGCAGCTTTTCACCTTCTACTGCACAACTTTTTGATCGAAGCTGACAGGGTCTATTACCTTTTCTGGCTGTCTCTGGCGAAGTCTTTCTCTGTTCGAAGCCCCTCAGCTCCGTGAGACAGGCTTCGACTTAGAATATTCGAAGGCTTCGCTCAACCTTCGATTTTTGGTGTACGGTCTGTGTTGATAAGCTTCGAAGTATTCTTGTGAACGGACAGCATCGCATGCTTCGAATTACATACTCCGAATCTAGCTGTTCGAAGTCCACACTTCGGTAGGTTTCGAAGTAGGGTTCGAAGCTTGTCTTTTCTGATAGACTTCGTTTGGATTTCTTTGTGGCGTGTCAGCCTTCGATTCTCCTTCCGAAGCTTTCCCTGTTCGAAGATAGGCTTCGGACTTGATTTTTCTGTCGCGTGACAGACTTCGCTTCTTTGTTCGAAGGTTGTCCTTTTGTGTGTTGTGTTCGAAGCTTTCTGTTTGAAGGTTGTGCTTCGAAGCTTTCGGTTCAAAGTTGTGTTCGAAGTTTTGTCTTCGAAGTGCTCACTTCGAAGCAGGCTCCGACTCTGTCACTTTGCCCCGAAGCTCTTGGTTCGAAGCTGTGTTCGAAGCCTTGCCTTCGAAGTACATACTTCGAACCAGGCTCTGGCATTGTGTTATTTCGCTCCGAAGTACACTTCGCATCTTACCACTTCGAACTAGGCTAGACCGTGACACCTTCGGCATCTCGGACAGACTCCGTCACCAACCTCCGAAGCAGACCTCGACGTGCGAAGGGGGCTTCGCCAAGTTCCGAACAGGAGACAACTTTGGACAGTAACTTCTCTTTTCACCTTATACATTCTTAGATCATTTCATTGAGAAGTTTAGGCCTGTTACAACTTGTTCATCTGCCTAGTTGCACTACTTTAGATTTACACTGTTTATCATCAAGTTGCTTCTAGGTTAGAAACCTTTAGACTTAGGCCTTCTGTTTATTTTCTGCTGCGTAGTATTTTGAGGTGCGTTGGGTATTGGGAACAGGCCATTGATTCGAAAGAATTTTTAAGGCGCCCATTCACCCCCCCTCTGGTCGCTACTTTCGGTCCTACAAGTGGTATCAGAGCGAGGTTAGGGTTTTTCCATACCTTAACCGGTTCTAAACCCCAGTAGTGACTATGACGTCTCCTGGCAAGGTCCTGTCCTTGGAAGCCTATGGCTATAATTATTGGAAGACTCGCATGCGAGCCTATCTCATGAGCCAGGGTTCGGACATATGGGATATTTGCGTTCACACCACGTTTGTCATTTTGCCAGTCGCTGAGCACGGTACTGTTGGTATCATTGCTCAGCATCTG
The DNA here is from genome assembly GCA_019279435.1 of Zizania palustris. Classification (NCBI taxonomy): domain Eukaryota; kingdom Viridiplantae; phylum Streptophyta; class Magnoliopsida; order Poales; family Poaceae; genus Zizania; species Zizania palustris. The sequence goes on from JAAALK010000082.1 coordinate 70,377,850, forward strand.
AGCAACAGTAAGGCTGTGAACATTTTGTTTTCTGGTTTAGGTCCCACTGAGTTTGAGCGTGTGAGTCATCTCTCCACTGCGAGAGAGATCTGGGCTACCCTCAAGGCACACCATGAGGGAACAGCACAGGTCAAGGCTCGGCTCTATCAGACCTACCGGCGTGAATATGAGAATTTCACACAGAAGCCGGGTGAATCTATTGAGGCTTTGTTTGGTCGCTTTCAGTCGATCATTAACAAGCTTCGGGACAACAAGGCTGAGGGAGCTCAGTTAGTCTCAGATAACGAGCAGGCGCTCAAGGTTCTTCATACCTTGGACCCAAAGATCTGGGAGATCAAGGTATCATCTATCGTTGAGAGTACTTCTTACGATACCTTGACCATTTCTGAATTGTTTAGCAAGCTGAAGGCCACTGAGGTAGATATTCAGTTGAGATCAAATCTCACTAGCTCTGGATCAAAATCCCTGGCCCTTGCTACACCTTCTGTTGATCCCTCAGCTGTGAGCTGTGCTGGGTTCTCTTTGATGTCTATCACTGAGGACCGGCTTGAGTTGTTGGGAGATGATGATTTGTGTCTATTTAACAACCGGGTGCGTCGTGTCTATGATAAAAGAATGTTCAAAAGACACGGCACAAAATCCGGATGCTTTGAATGTGGTGATCCAGGATACTTCATCGCCGACTGCCCCAAGCGCAGTGGATACAAGAAGGGCACCGGCAGCAGCTTCCACGACTCCGGCAAGCATGAGAGCCCCTCCTTCAACAAGGGCAAGCCGAAGACTCGGTTCTTCAAGAAGGCCCTGAAGGACTACCGGCGAGAGAACAAGAAGCGCGACAAGGCCTTCTTCGCCGAGATGGAGAAGAGCTACTCCAAGAGATCCACGTCTTCTTCCTCTTCATCGAGCTCAAGCGATGAGGAGATCGCCATCAAGAAGGGGAAGAACAAGGACGATCCGGCGGGCCTCTGCTTCATGGCCTTCGGAGACAAGCCGAATAGACGCTCACACCAGCGCCGTAGATCCCGCAAGAGCTTCTGCTCCATGGCTCTTGGGGATAGAGAAGAAAAGAGCTCCTCCGACGACTCCGACGACGACGATAGCAAGGTATCATCTTATGAGCGTGAAATTGTTGATTTACTTGAAAGCAATCGTCAGGAGTTGAAATATCGGGAGAAACTGCTTAGGGGGGCTAAGAAAAGGATAGACCAGTTAGAGAGTGAGCTTGCCGTGGCCAACGGTAGAATAGAAAGTCTATCTTCTTCCCCTTGCTTGGGTGATAGCAGTGAGTGCCCGAAGTGTGAGGTGCTTCTGTGTGACCTGTCGACTCTGAAGTCCAGGTACACAGAAAGGGTTGATGAGAGGGACGCTTTGGCCACTGAGCTTGAAAGCGCTCAGCAGGAGCTGAAAGATGCTCAAGCCACTGTCGTCGCACCCTGTGTTGATTGCCCATCGCATCTAGCTGTCTTAGTTGAGCTGAAATCCAAGGGCGATGAGCATTTGGGTGATTTAGAGAGGTTGAGAGCTGAGCTTTCCCAGACTAAGCTAGAGTTTGAGACACTGTCAGTTCCACCCACTGTTTGTGAGAACTGCCTGTCTCTTAGAATGGAGTTGATTAAGCTAAAAGCTGGAAAGTCTGTCCAAGTAGAGAGTAAGTGTGAGACCTGCTTGTCTCAGGTGGAGGCTCTAGCTTCTTTGAGAGAGGAGCTAGCAGATTCTCAGAATGAGAACTTTTACCTCCGTTCTATCCTGAGTTGGATCAGTGCCAGAGAGCCACAGCTTGGCATGATGATCCAGCAGTTCAAGAGGCAGGATGGGTTTCGGGTAGGTTACACCTACACCAAGGCTGACTTTGAAAGTGCTATTAGCCGGGCAGTGGAGTGGAGTAAAATGACTCCAGAGCAGAGGTATCCCAAGACTCACTCCACTGAGTCTTCCCAGGCTTGTCAGCCCAAGGATGGAGTGATCCATGAACCACCTATAGCTCCACCCAAGAAACCTATCTGGGTTCCAAAGCCCAAAAATCTCCACACTTCTCTTGACTCTCTTCCTGGACCCTCTCAGCCCAAGAAGACCACACCAAACACTACCAAGCCCAAGAACCCCAAGCCTCAACCACATCCCAAGAAGCCTACCTATCATTGTGAGTATTGTCAGAGAGACGGGCATCTTGCGGAGTTTTGCTTCAGGAGGAAGCGAGTTGAGAGAGCAGAGAGGGCCCGTAGTGATCAGGAGCAGTTCTACCAGCAGGGTGGTAGACTGCGTGTTCCTCGGCGCGGGGAGAGGCTGGAGGCCAGGCCGCGTCGTGTAGGTGGTGGTAGAGGAGACGGTTTTCGTGCCCGTGCTCCAGGTGGTGGTGTTCGTTCCGGCAGAGTTCCAGACCGAGTTGGCTACGGTTCTGGACCTCGTGGCCGTAGGGTTAGGCAAAACCGAGGACCGCGCTTTGAGCAGCGTTTTGGTCCAAACTCTTTTGATGGTTTTCCCTTTCCATCTTTTGAGCAGATGGCTCGACACTGGTTTAGCTCTTTTGCTAAACCTGGTGCCGGACCATTTGCTCCCACTTACAGACACTGATTGTGCAGGACCGGGGACTGGAGGATGTTTGGATTATGGACTCAGGATGTTCTCGCCACATGACGGGACATCGCAGATGGTTCTCCAGTCTCACTCCCCCGAGCTCCAAAGAATATATCACGTTCGGGAACAGCGGTCAAGGGAAAGTAAGTGGCATAGGCTCAATCAGCATTTCAGATCATTTCTCTTTAAAGAATGTTGCTTTGGTCAAAAATCTGAACTTTAATTTAATCTCTGTTTCGCAACTTCTTGAGGATGGTTTGGAAGTGCATTTTAAGAAGGGCAATTCTTCTGTGGTTGATTCTAGAGGGTCTTTGGTTTGTCAGATTTTACCCTTCGGTAAAGTTTTTCGAATTGACTTCTCTAGTTCTTTTGGCCCTTCTCGCTGTTTGATTGCTGGATCTTCTTCTGAGCTCTGGAAGTGGCATAGGAGGTTAGGTCATTTGAGTTTTGATCTGCTAGTCAGGTTAAGCTCTATGGACCTCATCCGAGGATTGCCCAAGCTTAAGATGGAGAAGGATCTAGTTTGTCATCCCTGTCGTCATGGGAAAATGGTTGCCGCTTCTCACTCACCTGTGACTCAGGTGATGACTTCGTATCCAGGCGAGCTTTTACATTTGGACACTGTAGGTCTAGCTCGGGTACGCTCAGTCGGTGGGAAGTGGTATGCACTTTTGATTGTTGACGACTTTTCTCGATTCTCGTGGGTTTTCTTTTTGGAGTCTAAGGATGAAACCTTTCAATTTGTCCATGACCTGATTTTGAAGCTGAAGAATGAGAACAATGGTCGGATGCGAGCAATTCGCTCCGACAACGGCTCTGAGTTCAAGAACTCTCAGATCGTCAGCTTCTGTGGTGATCAGGGTCTGGACCATCAGTTTTCTTCTCCTTACACTCCCCCACAGAACGACGTTGTGGAACGAAAGAACCGCACGCTAGTCGAGATGGCCAGGACGATGCTCGATGAGCATAGGACTCCTAGGCGTTTTTGGGCTAAAGCCATGAACACGGCTTGCTATCTGGCCAACCGCATTTTTCTTAGAGCTTACATTGGTAAGACATCATATGAGTTGCGTTTTGGCAAACAGCCCAAAGTGAGCCACTTGCGAGCGTTTGGCTGCAAGTGCTTTGTGCTCAAGAAGGGAGGGTATTTGGACAAATTTGAGTCTCGTTGCTGGGATGGTGTTTTTCACGGTTATGCATTGCATTCTCGAGGCTTCCGTGTTTGGAACCTCGAATCCCAGCTGCTTGTCGAGACCTGTGAGGTTTCTTTTGATGAGTCCTTGCCTTCTTTGACTCCTTCTTTTGAGCTTTCTGGTGATGATGAGCTCGGAGAGTCCATCTTCGAGGAAGATGAGGATACTCCAGCTGCTGTTGAGGGCGGGCCTTCTGCATCCCCCGCAGAGCCCACACCTTCTGTGACTTCGACTGATGATGAGGGCGGACCTCTGATCACTTCTTCCACTTCGATCGAGTCCCCTCAGTCGAGTCCAGAGGTGTCAGCTGCTGACTCCGGTGAGGTGACTTCAGATCACCAGGGAACCCGAGCAGTTCAACGTGACCACCCCTCAGAGCTCATCATTGGTGATTTGACTGAGAGGACTTTGCGTTCTTCTGCCTCTCTCGCTGTGTTTGCTGAATCTGCGTTTGTTGCATCTTTTGAGCCCAGAGATGTTTCTCATGCTCTCTCTGATTCTAATTGGATTAATGCCATGCAAGAATAGCTTGAGAATTTTGTCCGCAATCGGGTTTGGACACTAGTTGAGCCGCCACCAGGATGCAACCCCATAGGCACCAAGTGGGTATTCAAGAACAAACAAGGTGAAGATGGGGTTGTGGTGCGCAACAAGGCTCGACTAGTCGCCCAGGGTTATTGCCAGAAGGAAGGTATTGACTTTGAAGAAACCTTCGCTCCTGTTGCCCGTCTTGAGTCCATTCGTATTCTTCTAGCTTTTGCCGTTTCGAAGGGTTTTAAGCTTTTTCAAATGGATGTTAAGAGTGCTTTTCTGAACGGGTACATAGAAGAGGAGGTTTATGTTAGGCAACCCCCCCGGTTTTGAGAACCCTAAGTTTCCTCGACATGTTTTTAAGTTGCACAAAGCTTTATACGGATTGAAGCAAGCCCCTAGGGCTTGGTATGACCGGTTAAAGCAATTTTTGTTGGGGAAGGGCTTTGTGATGGGTTCTGTGGACAAAACTCTTTTCTTGCTCAGAGATGCTTCAGATTTTTAGTTGCTCAGATTTACGTGGACGATATTATCTTTGGCGGTACTACTGATTCTCTTGTGTCCAAGTTTTCTGAGCAGATGCACAGTGAATTTGAGATGAGCCTCATGGGTGAGCTCAAGTATTTCTTAGGGCTCCAGATCAAGCAGACCAAGGACGGCACCTTCATCCACCAAGGTAAGTATACTCGTGATATGCTTAAGAAATTTGACTTTGGTGGTGAATTGAAGCCGCAGATGACCCCGATGGGTACTTCTGGGGGTCTGGACAAGGACGAGAGCGGTGTCAAGGTCAATGAGAGAGAGTTTCGAGGGATGATCGGTTCACTGTTGTACTTAACGGCAACAAGACCGGACATACAGTTCGCCGTAGGACTTTGCGCGCGTTTTCAGTCTTCACCACGCGCGTCTCATCGGCAGGCTGTCAAGCGCATTTTCAGGTATCTCACCTATGCGCCTGATCTTGGTCTTTATTATTCAGCATCATCATCACTTAATTTATCTGGCTTTTCGGACGCCGACTTTGGTGGGTGCCGGTTGGATCGCAAGTCGACTTCCGGTACTTGCCAGTTTCTTGGTTCTTCCCTTGTATCTTGGTCTTCTCGAAAGCAATCTGGAGTTGCTCTTTCGACCACAGAGGCTGAGTATGTAGCTGCTGCCAGCTGCTGCTCACAGATGGTTTGGATGATTTCCACTCTACGAGACTTTGGGTTGTTCTTTCCTACCAGGGTTCCATTGTTTTGCGACAGCACTAGTGCTATTAGTGTAGGGAAAAACCCGTGTCTTCATTCAAAAACCAAACATATTGATGTGCGCTTTCACTTCTTGCGGGATCAATATGAGAAAGGTGTCATTGACCTTATTCATGTTGATACCCATCATCAGTTGGCTGACATTTTCACCAAACCCCTAGATCAGTCTACTTTTGAGCGTTTAAGAGGGGATTTGGGTGTTGTGTATCCTTTCTAGGATATTTTGCGTCAGTTTTCTTTTTTTTTACTCTTTTCTTGAGTCTTTTTGTGTGTGTTCGTATCTTGCATATTCACGTATCACACTTTAGAGATGCTTCTGTTATATGATTGAACTGCTTTACTTATTCTAGCGGGTACATGCTATTGATTACTTGTCAATGATCATGCTTTGTTTCAGTTCGCTTGATATGTCTGATATCTATCATATGCATGGCTTTTACGCTTTCAACTTGAAAAATGATCACCATTGCTTCTGGTAACTAGCATGTGTAGGCTGAGTGCTTTTGCTATTTGTTACATGCCTTGTAGCTAGTTCATCACATAGATGCAGATATGCAACTTGGACATCTTTATGCTTTAACATGGAAAATGTGCTATAAAAATGATAAAAATCAAAAATGAATGAAAATTCCATGCCTTTTTATGCTTAAGTTGAAAAGATCCAAGTGGGTTTGCTTTGTCGCATTATATTGTTCTGGACTGCTTACCATAGCACTTTGGTATGAACTAGGACAGTGTAGTGTATGCCAAGACCAATGTCTTAAGCTTCTGATGGTCCAGTTCTGGCCTAGGCTTGACTTGGTCGGTTAGCATAAGGTTTGACATGCAAATAACCCTTGGCAAAAATGACAAAGGAAAATGAAAAAGCCTGAACATTTAAAAGATAACATGTTTGCTGAAGCACTTTGGTGTGGACAATGCTTAACTTGGTAGATTTCAGTTAGCTTCTGCATCTCATGTTTTACCTTGCTTGTTTACCGAAACATGTGGTGATGCTTTTATTTGCAAAAACTGAAAAATGCGTGCTAAATGACTTTCTTTAAATATCATCTGTTGCACTGATCATGCCATGTGTCTTAGACAGTATCTCTTTTGCTATACCTGTTAGATACTGTATTTGCAGTCAATCATATCTGAGAAGCATGCTTTCTACACTCCATCTGCACCCCAATTGCATTCACTGCATAATTTGAGGGGGAGTTGCATTTCAGGGGGAGTCTGTGTCTCTTTTGAGTGCTTGATGAGTTCACTTGTCAACAAGGGGGAGAAAATTTGGGATCATAGTTTAAGGGGGAGTTCTTACTCTGTTGATATCCTTGTTGTTTTGAAATCGCACTCATTTTGAGCTTTTGTGTTTTGGTTAACCATAATGACCGCTTCTTGCTTTTGTTTGGCTTTTGGTCATTAGGGTTAAACTTTTACCTTATTTTTTCTTCTTCTTTGTTTTCTTGTATTTTGTTTTCGTGTTTCCATATTTGTTCACAGGTGCTGAAGAGCTGTGAAAAGAGGAATGTTGACAATGCACTCATCAAGGGGGAGATTGAGGAGCCATGCTGAATAGCGTGGGCCTCATGGCTCCAGATGTGATGAGTCATTGTCAACGATAGTCAACGAGGACTGAAGAAGAAGAAGAGATCTGCTGTTTCATGGGCCGCGTGTGACTCAGGTACACGGGCAGCGAGCGACTGTCGGGCAGAGGAGGCTGCGAAGTCGGGCTGGCCCAATCCGGGTGCATGGGCCAGAAGCAGTAGAAGACCCACTGGGCTGTTGACCAGGACTGACTCAGGTACACGGGCGGTGAGCGATTGCCGGGCTGAGAGAGCTGCGGAGTCGGGCCGGCCCAATCCGGGTACCTGGTGCAAAGCCGGTGGAGGCTTTGTCAGTTTCGGCGTAAAACTGACAACCATTGATTCTGTATCCGACTGTCCAGAAGAGAAACCGTAGTCGCTACGAAAACTTAGCTTCCGGATATGTCATCTGTAACTCTAGGTCCACAGTCAGTCAGTTGTGTCTGTAAAAATTCCTAAGGGCAGTAGAGTCTTTTCCTTTATTTTTGAGTCTGTAAAAACTCTAAGGGGCTGGTAGAATATTCCTAGTGTTGGGCTGCCTATAAATAGGACCCCAATCCCTAGGGTTTGCACTACCCCTTTGTGCTGAAATCAAATCCACTATTTGGGTCACTTTTTGTCTCCTGCTTTGTCTCTCTCCTCTTTACTCCTTGCTTGCGCCGCCAGGGAGTGTTTGCCCCTGTATTTAATCCCTTGCTTTGAATGTTGCAGTAAATACTCTATTTCGTTGTGTGCTGCATCTGCAAAGGTTTTAAATGGCTTTATTTCATTAGCATTGCAAGTTTTTCCCGTGATTTTTGAGGCTTTGGAGGCTTCGGCTGGGTGTGTTCTTCATTCTAGTAGTACTAGTTCTTGCTGTTGCAAGTAGTACTACTTCCCTGCAGCTACAGTGTACTGTGCAGCTTTTCACCTTCTACTGCACAACTTTTTGATCGAAGCTGACAGGGTCTATTACCTTTTCTGGCTGTCTCTGGCGAAGTCTTTCTCTGTTCGAAGCCCCTCAGCTCCGTGAGACAGGCTTCGACTTAGAATATTCGAAGGCTTCGCTCAACCTTCGATTTTTGGTGTACGGTCTGTGTTGATAAGCTTCGAAGTATTCTTGTGAACGGACAGCATCGCATGCTTCGAATTACATACTCCGAATCTAGCTGTTCGAAGTCCACACTTCGGTAGGTTTCGAAGTAGGGTTCGAAGCTTGTCTTTTCTTATAGACTTCGTTTGGATTTCTTTGTGGCGTGTCAGCCTTCGATTCTCCTTCCGAAGCTTTCCCTGTTCGAAGATAGGCTTCGGACTTGATTTTTATGTCGCGTGACAGACTTCGCTTCTTTGTTCGAAGGTTGTCCTTTTGTGTGTTGTGTTCGAAGCTTTCTGTTTGAAGGTTGTGCTTCGAAGCTTTCGGTTCAAAGTTGTGTTCGAAGTTTTGTCTTCGAAGTGCTCACTTCGAAGCAGGCTCCGACTCTGTCACTTTGCCCCGAAGCTCTTGGTTCGAAGCTGTGTTCGAAGCCTTGCCTTCGAAGTACATACTTCGAACCAGGCTCTGGCATTGTGTTATTTCGCTCCGAAGTACACTTCGCATCTTACCACTTCGAACTAGGCTAGACCGTGACACCTTCGGCATCTCGGACAGACTCCGTCACCAACCTCCGAAGCAGACCTCGACGTGCGAAGGGGGCTTCGCCAAGTTCCGAACAGGAGACAACTTTGGACAGTAACTTCTCTTTTCACCTTATACATTCTTAGATCATTTCATTGAGAAGTTTAGGCATGTTACAACTTGTTCATCTGCCTAGTTGCACTACTTTAGATTTACACTGTTTATCATCAAGTTGCTTCTAGGTTAGAAACCTTTAGACTTAGGCCTTCTGTTTATTTTCTGCTGCGTAGTATTTTGAGGTGCGTTGGGTATTGGGAACATGCCATTGATTCGAAAGAATTTTTAAGGCGTCCATTCACCCCCCCCTCTGGTCGCTACTTTCGGTCCTACAACAGGGCTGAATAGTGCCTATAAATAGTGGAGGCTGGCTAGGTCACATCAACACTTTGCGTAGCCATTGTAGAACTCCTGTGCTAGCCGCCACACTCTTGTATTCATCATGTGAGTTCATTTTGTATTCCCTGTTCAAGCAATGAAGCTTTGATTCTGTTTTTCTTTTACTGCTTGAACTTGTATGCATACTTCTCTGCATGCTTTGATTTCTCTGTGCACCATCTTCTTGTGAGTTTTTCTGGAGAGGTGTGTGAGAAGTCTGTCTGGGTGAAGTGTGTTTTTTTAGTGTCTGTTCGCTGTGTAAACTGGAGGCTAGGCCTCTCTGATTACTAGCGAAACACTATCTCTGTGCTGAATCGAAGCTCGTTTTCTTCCCTTGTCGAAGTTCTCGGCGAAGTCTGTTTAGTGTGCGTTTAGACCTTCGAAGTACGAAGCCTAGCACCAGTTGTTGTCGCTGAGTATTTGGTCGAAGTCTGCAGAGGGAAGTCTGCTCTTGCGAAGGGTGTAGTGTGAAGCCTGCTCGAAGGCACCCAGTGTGCGGAGCCTGCACTGCCTTAGCAGAACAGATCAAAGTCCTCAGAGGGAAGTCCGCTCTTGCGAATGGTGAAGTGCAAAGCCTGTTCGGAGCATCCTATGTGCGGAGCCTGCACTGACTTAGCAGAGCTGAATTTTCGGGGTTGTGGGTAGACCGAAGTCTTCTTGGCTTCGAACTTTTGCTCCTTGCGAAGCCTGATTTCGGAGCTGTGAAATACCTCCGAACCAGAACTTCAAAGGGTGTGTTCGAAGCCTGTTCCGCAGAAGACAGAATTAAAACAGAAGGTTATTTTTGGTCTGAAATTTTAAAAGCTTCCATTCACCCCCCTCTGGTCGCCATTTCTGGTCCAACAAGCATTTTGTGTGTGTGTATATATATATGTATATATGGAGGATGATACTAGAACAATCACATAAAATTTTAAATTCTAATATCAAACTCGACTTTGTTTAAAAGATAGATTGACCTTAAAATTCTGTATGGTTTTCTAATTTCATCTTTTCTGTACGTGACTTTTTTGAAGAAAAAAATACACATAAGTTTCCAAATGTCTAGCAAATTTATCTCTACATATATTGCTGCTCATTGTACCCCGAGAGTTTTTCGGGGGCGGCAAACTGCAAAGAGAATAATCCATGAGACGATAGTATAATACTCCACAGTAAGTATATATATATATAAATGATATCCTACACCACGGGTGTAGAATAACTATTCTACCAAGAAATATACTACTGAGAAAAAAAGTAGTACTCAATTGTTATTCTACTGAGAAAATTTACTACTAAAAGTAGTCGGTGTAGAATAGTTATTCTACACACGTGGTGTAGAATAGTGCTCTCGTATATATATATATGTGTGTGTGTTATAGTTATATTATACACCGACGTGGAATGAGGGGTCAGGATTGGGTGGAGAATGAGGTGGGCACGGTTGGATTGATCGGTGTAGAATAGCATTCTACACCCGTAGTGTAGAATAACGCTCTCGTGTATATATATATATACATACGGGCACGTAATGTTAATGTAGAATAACATTTGTATATATATATATATACTCAAGGATTTACACAGGCACAAAAAAATAGATAACGGATAGATATGTAGAGCATCTTTCTAATCTGTTCTCCGGAACAGTATAAAATCTAAGACCCTGTTTGGGAATAAAGTTTTTTGTAGTTTTAGAAGCAATACTGTAGTATTGAGCAATACTACAATATTATATACAAAAGGTGTTTGACAACTCCATCTAAAATCTATGTAAAATAAATTATAGTATTATAAATAATGTACTCAATCTACACTATTGAAAACTTTGGTATAAAGTATTTTTTCTAAAACTATGATATTATCATAAACATAGTATAGTTTAGTTTTTAAAATATTATAGTTTCTAAAAACTGTGTTCCAAACAGAGTAAGTTTTTTCAAAGAGACCCGTCGTCTCTATGACGCGGCAGTGGCCAGCAAAGGCGCCGCCCCTAGCAAGAACTAATTCCTCAACTTGCTCCGTTTTCTCGTTGGAAAGCAGGACCAAGAGATCCCAAATGACCGGGGCGGCACGCCACATTCTGCCGGATCTACTATCTGCTCCGGCAGCCGCAACTCTGAGAGCGTGTACTGTAAAGGCGAGCGAAAAGCAGATGCCACCCTACCTACGAAGACGAGCACCACAAAGCTGCGAGAATGTCGATAAAAGCACAACTTGGCAGATCATGGAGTAGGAGCAGCACTGTGTGTTCACTGAATGTGATCGAGCATGTTCGTTCGTTGGTTAGTGTCACTACTGGTTGAAATTAAGAATCACAAGTCGTGCTAGACTCGCTTGCTCGGTCTGTTATATTACTCGGATTGTCTAAAAGCTCAATCAAGGAGGGACAAAGACCGGTGAGAAGGAGTATTATGTGTCTCTCGTGACCCTTTCAAAGACAATTTATTGTTGCTCTGAAAATTTATTATTGCTCTGAAAAAAGTTATAAGTTGTTTAGAAGTCAAAAATTTATTGTTAAATAAGTCATAAGTCTATGTTGAGTTTTATTAGTAGAAAACTCTCATGTTTTGAGGGTTTTTTTAATTTGTTTGGATGTCCACTTCACCTAACGCCAAAAACTATCTCAAGTAATGGTATTATCAATTAAACACTAAACAAAATAAATCCATATGTGATACAATATTTTTACTATATTACATATATAATAAGCCCAAATTTCAAAAGCCATTTAGAATAGCACATCAATGATGTTTCTCGTAGCTTTTTGGATAACAATTCATTTAGACTATAAAGCTTAAGTTGGTTTATGAATAAGCCAAGACCATTTAAAATGAGCCTTAGTGTACTTGAAAAGTGTTTGACCCGTTTTAGAGCGTATTTGAGAGGGATGAATGCATAACACGAGCGGATGACATGGATTGTTTGACCACATATTTGAGGTTTTAAATGAATAAATATGATATAAAAATCGATAAACAGCTCAAATATCAGAGAATTGTACTGTTTATGAGTTTGCAACACGTGTCGCGACACAGATAATTGAAACGGATTATGGCCTAAACAAGACGCCGAACCCAGCGCGCTAGGGTTGATGGCCACAAATCCATTATAAGTGGAGCTAGCGGATGTTTGTTGATGGTCTCAACAAGACAACAAGCTAAGAAACAAACGGTAAGCCAAATTTGCATTCCTGATGATCTAACTTCTAAGCCAGTCAGGTCAGCAAGCGCTCCTTTTGACCCGTAGAAGAGAAGCACTTGCGATTATATTGATAACCGAAGAGTAAAGGATACATGTTTGTTTCATCGTTAGAATTTTAGTAACTAGCCAGTATGACTATATAGCTAACTAGTTTTTAGCGTCTGTTTAAGAGAGCTTTCGGTAGTTAGAGATTCTCAGTAGCTAGTTAGTCCGAATAGCTACATAGTCTTAGTATATCTAGCTGATGAGAAGCGAGTGTTTTCAGCTTCTAAATTTTAGTTCATTTTTAGATTCTGCGGCTACTGATTCTCACAATTTAAACCAGAATCTAGACCATTTGCTTCAACTTTAGATTTTAGAAGTAGGTGCAGCTACCAGAGGTTCCATCGAACAGACCCTAAATATTTAAATAGTGAGAATCTAAAGAAGTTGATATTTCTTAGCTTCCGGATTATAGTTATTTTCTGATTTTATAGCTACTAATTCTCATAATTTAAATCTATAATTTAAATCGTTTTTTTTAACTTTAAATTTTAAAAATGGGTCTGCTTGGCAAAACTCTCTAGCCTTTTGATTCTCGGTAGTAGTGATTCTATGGTGGAAGTGCTTTTTTGTAGAATTAATTATATCTATTAAATTATTTGGTAGAAAATATATTCTCTTATTGATTCATATGAACATGATAGAAATCAGCTGGGAAGCTGGTTTTTCCCCTCCCCACGTCATGTCTAAATAATGAGAATCAATTCTGCGATTAGCTAATCAGAAATTTACTGTTTCACGAGCATTCTCACGAGCAATGTGAATCGAGAAGCTCTGCATATCAGATCCTAAAATATACAATGCATCAAGCACACTGCACACAAGATAAGAATAAAATTTAATTTACAGGCGAAGAGAGCGAGCCGACCGTGGCAGCGGTGGCCGCGCGCCTTTCGGAAAGCTTGACAAGCAACCACCGGCCCGAATACCAAAAGACAAGAAAAGTGCCGCTTTTGAGGCCTGGAAACCGGCGCTTGGTCATCCTATACTTTTACATCTGAAACTATTTTAATTTTAACCTTCTATATATATATCGATCCACCACAATATTCCTGAGGTTTCACTTTTTGAGAGAAAGCATGAATGATTTAGAAGAGATCACTTAAAATATGGCTGGAAGGGTGATTTTCTAAAATAAATACATTTAATTTTAGAGAACTAGATATAACCTATAGATAACATTGGAGATATGTTAGTTGTGTTTGGTTTGTGCATGGACACATCCCGTACAAACCTATCTTTGATCTAATGTAACCAACTTATTGATTGTTTGGATTAAATGATTTTATCTAGCATGATTCAGATTTCTAGAATATTTCAGTCCCATCCTATATGCGTTGCGCCGTGCGACCAAAATCATGAAACGAATCTGTTCAGGCATGAGCAGATGATTTCATTTCATTGTCCCGCTCTTTTTCACCGCTATTCATCCCATCAATCAAAGACAAACCTATATCATTCTGCACCAATGCACCATCTCATACAATTAATCAAACAAACCATTTTATATATGTAATCAACTACTACCATCATATCTGAGACCATTCAATCCAGACAAACCATCTCATATATATTGAACTTAATTAGTAACCATAACCAAACGATATATTAGCCCGTTTCACGTAAACAACCAAAAAGGCTGGAGATAAGTAAAGGCGGTGCTGCCATGATACTGCCATGCGCATGCACGCGACTGTGCCTTTGCGTTTTGGTCTGGTCCGGGTCTCCCGGAGGCCGGAGCACGGGGATCCCACGACCCGGAGCTGGTCTGCTCCAGTCCACCGTGTGGGGAGCGCCTGTCCGCCTCCCACGCACGGGCGCGCGACGCGTGTGCTAGCTTGTTTCATCTTAGCTTATAACAATTCATAATTTGAAATATAAATTCTAATGTCATTCAATCATTTTTTATAAAATGGATTGTTATAATCTAAAACTAAAATAAACGTACTCTTATATTTAACTGAAACGGTGTGCCATGCTGATTAAGGTAAGTATTTTGAGTTTCTAAGATGCAGATAAAATCTTTATGACCGAGAGTTTTAACTCTTTGAACACATAAATTTTACAAATTTTTTATAAAGATTAGTACAACAATTAGAGCATCAATTACTACAAAGACATTTCAAACATTTTAACTTTGAGCACACTTTTAAAGCACTAGCTAAACTAAATCAGCAAACTGACCAGCTTACCAGATCAGTTGCAACTGAAACACGGAGCTACTTCACCGAGACAGCTAGTTAGCCCAGCTATAATCTTCAGTTTTGCCACGCTGGCACGCGTGGCTGCCCCACGTTGACGGACAGCTCGGATCGATTTCCCCTTTTTTCCTTGCGGGCAAAGGAAAAAAATCGCATCGTCGTCTGCTGCATTGCCGGTCGCGCACGTCTGCGTGTCTGCTGCGTCAGCCGCCAGCTCACTGTACCACGTGGCCTTTACGCAGGCAGCATTATCCAGGATGGCTACCTTGGGGATGCTTCCTAAGAAAGTTCGAGCTAGTTTGTACAAATTCATTCCATGTTTGGTCCAGGTCAGTTCAACTGGTACTGTCGGTGATAGAAGTTTGAAACGATCAAACGAACAAGAAAATTGTGTACCCAGATTCCCGGAATCCCAATGGTAATGATACCGAATGTGCTTCCTGGGTGCAAGAGGTTGGTCAAGTTGTAGCATCAAATGTCTCATTAAGTGTAGGATGTGATTTCTGTGTGCTGTTGTACACCGTGTCATCTCCATGTTTACAACCTCTAACTTTTTCTACGGATTATTAGAAAACAAAAGTATATCTGGGTAGGGGATTTGATTGTCTGTACACCGCTATTTGATACAAAATTCATTTGTTTGATTACTCGTATAAGTGGCTCAGTCTAACTCACCGAGTGCAAAAAATGCTTCTCAGCTTACCTCCATAGAAATGGATTTCAAAGGCGTTTCTACTCGGCTTGGCTCACTGGGTACAATCAAAAAAGTAATTAATGATGTTGTTAGATGAATGTTGAGGGTTATTAGATGAATTAACAATTATAACAAAATAGTTACACATAATAAATATCACAATGATTCATCCTTTATCAATTTTTATCTCACACAATGAATCCACATACGAGCAACTAAATACCATCTCAATTATATGTTAAACAGGTACACAATCAAGCAAATATACATTGAATACATCAATTCTATCTAAGTTGGACATGACTCGCTTTTACGAGAATTAATAGTCAGGAACGTATTAAAGTCAATACTCACCTTTCATGTCATTTGCACGAGAATTTATTATTTGTGGGACTATATGTTTGATTTTTTTGCTGGTGTATTCATCAGCGGATATCCCGTGATGCACCAAAAATTACACAATTTTGAACCATTTATACATTAACCCATACCGGAGGAAGTGACAATGTTGATTATAGACTAACAAATTAAACCACAGTAAAGTATTTATTACAATGGCATTTAAATCCTTTCATGAAAATTGAACAACGACAGTGGAATAAGCGGTGTATATTGTTCTATCTTCATAAGCCCGTAGGGCATATATGCTGCCCTTCTAAACTACTCGTTATTCTCCTTTGTTGAACTCTAAAAGATTAAATTAAGTTGAGTACATAGGTACTACACGAAAATTGAAAAACCAAACAACTAAAAAAATGAAAAGATTTAGGGTACGTTTGGTTCGCTAGATATCCTTAGATGGAATAGGATCATCCCATCCACTGAGGGTGAAGGTGGATGAGATGACCAACTAGAGGAATATTCTTTTAATATATTGAATGGAGAGATTAAGGAAATTTTTTAGATGAGCTCATCCAATATTAGATGAGATGACATATCTTCTCATGGTTGATTCTTACCCATTTAATTTTTCGTTTATAAATATTCAAATGATTTTTACTCTCAAATTATTTATCTAATTTATAATTTTACTACATCATTGTATTGATTATAATTTAATCTATAAAATAAGATCTCATATGATTATATTTCTGTTAAAAATATTTGATAAGTAGGTCCCACTAAATTTATCCTTATCTCATCTAAGTTGTATACATCTAACCAAACAAAAAATTATCTCAATCTAACCAAACAAAAAATTATCTCATCCCATCTATCCAACCAAACACCTTGGATGTATCATTCTATCCCTAAATTCATAGATGAAATCATTCTATCCACTCTCGTCTCTAAACTAAGCCGATCCTTAGAATTTATGATGTTGATGACTGCAGTCAGTGGAATTTGATTTCACTGTAATCCATTATCACACAAAAAGCACTCAACCATGCATTCTCTATTCTTGGTGGACAGAATTAAATCTAACTTCAAGCATCTTTCATTTTAAGTAATTCGCTTTTTCGTTCAGGTTTCATACATAAAAAACTGAATAACTGAAACCGAAAGAACCAAATAATTTATAATGTTTGCTATAAACTGATATATTGAATTATGATACGAATTTAGTTTTATCAAGCTTTTTAAATATTTTTAAGTCGTTATCAGGTTTAAAAAACTGAACCAAATTATTTTGGTTTATATTCTATTTTATATTTCATAAAAAATGAATCATTCATCATTAGAAAGAAAAATTGTTCATATACATTTCATTTAGATGGAAATTGCGCATTTATTTTGCTGGCCCACATGTCATTGATCTAAGGAAACCCCACATATAATATAGAGGATAAATTGTCAATTTCAAACTAAAAAAGATATATGATCACATTTCCTGTTTGAAGAAAAAATTGATCATATCAAAGTTACTTCTTAAAAGTGGCAAATTCTCAAATCTCTAGAAATTGAGAATTTACTCATGAGATACGGATAAAACCTCAATTTCAGAATAAATTCTCAATTTTTATTTAAAAAATTATACTCAATTTCAAAATAAATTCTCAATTTTCATTTAAAAAATAACT
The DNA here is from genome assembly GCA_019279435.1 of Zizania palustris. NCBI lineage: Eukaryota > Viridiplantae > Streptophyta > Magnoliopsida > Poales > Poaceae > Zizania > Zizania palustris. The sequence continues at coordinate 70,395,139 of JAAALK010000082.1, forward strand.
CTCAACTAAAATAAATTCTCAATTTATATTTAAACAAATATACGATTAAATTCCCCGCTTAGAAACCGATTGATTGCGATCGCCAATGGGCCATGGCTACTCTGTTCTGTTCCAACTCGGCCATGTTCCGCAACAAGGTCCTCGTGCGCGCCGCCCCCACCGCGCCACCGCCGCCATTCCTCCTCCGGCAGGTCTCCTTCCACTCTGCCGTCCCCGCTCTCGGCCTCGACATCCTCTGCTGCAGGCTCTCCCGCCGCCACCACCTCGCGTGCATCCCCCAGCCCCCATCCGATGCCCTCGTGGTCTACCAGGTCTCCCTCCCTCTCAACGCTTGGCACCGGAAAAAAAATGAGCGAGGCTCGGCCGTACTGTCATTGACGGCAACTTGTTGACCTGTGAATTGTGGGGGCGCTGTAGAGATGCCAGTCTCGTGTAGCTGTGGAGGTCGTGTCCGAGATCGCGGCCGCGTCCACGGGCGCCTCGGTGAGCGCTTCTGAGCTTGTCTCCCGTGCCCCGCGCTCGACGCTTCGCTGCACCGAGTAATGGTTCGTGGGGATTTACTGGTTTGTTCGGCTTTTGACATTGTAGGTTGGCGACGAGGAGGAGGTGGTTTGTCCGGGCTCACTGGTTGCGAAAGCGGTCGAGTGCGGCCTGCGCTCCCTGATGCTTGAGCATGGATGGAGGTGTCTTGGGGAGAGCATCTATGTCCATTCGACGTTTGCTCCCACTGAGGAGAGGACCGATCTATGCGCTCTGAATGTGGTATCACATCTTTCTCACTATCCACATTGCTGCAGCCTGTATGTTTCTCCTTTCTGCAAAATGCAAATAACTCTCTTGTGGGTTCTTCATATGAGGACGCAACCGTGCAACTGGACGATCAGTTGAAGCACGACCATTATGTGAAGTAATGGATGCAAAACACATAAAAACATGTAAAATTAATTCTGGTTCACTTTCTTTCAACACAAGTTGTTTTGGGTGACTTATTTGTGGCGAACCAACCTGTAGATTTGCCGGACACACAGAATATTATTAGTTTAGAAATCACGTGCAATAATCTGCATTGTTTTGATTTTTTTTTGAAATCTCAATACTGCACCTTATCGTAAATTCATGTGTACACCCTATTGTCATGCATGCTCATGAACTCATAGTTGCCATCCTGTTACAATTGATTTGTCAAAAAATGAATAAATAACAATTAATCTATCATGTTTTTACTCCATACAAGCTAGCTGAAAGCCTAACATCTTTCTTGTGTGTAGTTTATTTCGGCGAAATAAGGCATGCACAAAATATACTATGCAGGATAAAACAGTTATTATATCCTGTTGGGTTAGGGAAACTTCCATTATCCTCTGCGTCCCTTTTTTCTTGCAATCCAGCTGTTTAATGCTTTGGATCCACTATTGACATTATGACAGTACCTCGATGGTATGAACTTATATGGAACGAATGGTTGCAGGAAGTCAAGCTTGGGAGAAACAATGATCTTGAATTCATTGTCTCACCAGATGCACTTTGTTTTTTCACACATAAGGTAGTCTGCCACAACAGAACAACAAACAGTTCCAATGAACTCATACGTTTATAGTTCATTGATTTTGTTAGCTCTGAACCTCTGATAAGATGGAAACTTTCAAAGATGGCAAGGAAGTAATTTTGGATGGATGTAACTTCGAAACAGCTTGTACAACTCTTCCAACACTTCAGGAAGGTCATGTGGTAGGTAAGTGAATTTTTAGGGAAAATTTTGTATATGCCATCAAACAAAGTTAACTTTTCATTTGTGCTAGTAATTAAGCACTTCTGGTTTATCCCATTCTTCTGTCAAGCGAGCCACATTTTTCTTATGATATTGATGTAATATAAGCCACCAGATTTACAGGTTATTTAGGTATTTTCATGTGGCTCTAACAGGCCAAACTGACAGAACTACTTGACAATGGTAAAAAGCTAAAATGAGCTTGATAATCGGATGGCATAGATGAGAAGTGTGTATATTTGAAAAGTAGACTTCGTTTAGTGGCATAAATAAAATTCATATAGTTCTTTTATCCCTATTATAGGGTTTAGCAAGATACTCCCTACAGGACAGTGTTTGGACGAGTTTATGCAGCTTTGCTCAGTTAAGGTGACATGTCACTTATCTTCTTAATATCTACTCTTTTTTTTTGTTTTATGCATTTCCTTTGAGAGTAGCTCCCCAAATAACACTTCACTCATGTATATGATCTGCAGCATGGTTTAGAGGCAAACTACAGTTATCATGCAGCAGTCAGGCTTACTTATGGAACATCCCGTGAGATATGGTAGTTGTATTTTCCTGCTAAAATATTATATTTGTGCCTCTCACATTTGCATAATTTGTATCAATATGTCGAGCATTATTTCTTTTCACTTCATTTCAATGTGCCTCTGATATGATCATTGTTTCCTACTTATGTAGGTTGCCATCTTCATTTGTCCTCCGAGGTTTGGGGCTTCAACCAGCTCCAAAATCTTATAGAGAATCGAAGGCAATGTCTGCCTTGCAATCCTTTATAAGATTACTGAATGGTGAGTGGTATTGTGTTTCTAGTCTTGCGAGATATTCTATAGACCGCAAACTTGTTATTCATGCTTATCGGTGTAATGCACCAACTTTCACATAAGTAATGCTAACCATGATTATGCAAGTATTTTTGTCTTTAAAATTTTATTGGTCTAAGAAATACAAATTTTATATGCAGAAAATTACAAATAATTGAATTCCTTTAACTTTTGCTCCTTATTTCAGCTTGGAACTTCTTTGGCCAGAGTCAATTAGTAATTAAGGTACTGATTGAGCACCTGCATTTTCAAGGAAATATTTTTCGGTGTTACTGAGTTATTTTTCCAATATGTCATTAAGCGAAAAACGAACATATTTACCGGTTAAGCTGTTTGAGGTGGGCAATGGTAAATAAATTTCTCTTTGTAATTAAGCTATTTGAGGTGGGTAGGTTAAATAACTTTATCTTTGTATGATTAGGGAAATATCTTGTACAATCACTTATATTGGTGCAATCGTGCAATCAAGCGATCTGGTGTATCCAATCAAGCGATCTGGTGCATCCACCTGAAACCTAGTACTTTTTTACTTTTAACCTCTTTTATATGTAACCGTTGGATCTAGATTGGATGTTCTGGATGGTTTGATTGCACGATTGCATTAAATGAGCGATTGCACAGGATATTTCCCCTGTATGATCACCAAACTAATACAACTAGAAGTTATTTGTTTTATTTGTTCAAATTTGTAGTGCTGTTTTTAAATGGCACTGACATTTATTTGTTACCTAAGTAATCATGTGATCTGAACATAGCAAATCTATTAATGTTGTAGGAACAGTCACTACTCAATTGCACCACAACTCTGCCTACTTGGGATAAGGCTATAAGCAATGCAAGAACTGAGAATTCTGAGGATCTTGCACTCGTTCATACAAAATTTGTGACCAAAGATCAGTCTTTTACTCTAGGTAATTGTGTCAAGATATTTGCTCTGATGACTGAAAATTTATTTATAACCTCTAATGCATACACAATTTTGACTGCAAGACTTTCGCACCCCCAAACCAGCTGTTCTATGTTCTCCAAGTGTCAAATCGTGGGGTAACAAAGCTCAGGAGAGATTGTTGTCTTTGGACAATGTTGGTACTAGCAATGAAAAATGTTCCATCAACCATGGCTGCCAAATGCAACCTATTGTTCCAACCAGTTCAGACAAATGTAAGAACAGATTTTACTTTCTACCTTCAGTTTATCTTCAAGAATTAAAAGTTACCAATCGATATGACCAATCATATTTGCTTTATGGTCTTAATGATGCAGTCTTGTGTGTATCTCAATTCTTTAACAATTTTGAGTGGGAGATATTGCATTTATTACCTCTTTATTCAAATCTTATTCAGCACAAGTTATTCTGTGGAAGCCGTCATTCAGCAGACGTAAATCGGATAAAGAACAGAGAAGGAAACATTATTCAGGTAAATATTTCAGCATGGGTAAATGCATACATGCTGGTCATATTTTGTTTTTTTTACGTTTTTTGGTTCATTCTCATGTTGAATCCATTTTACGTTATGACATTGGCAAATGTATGTTACAGATCATTTTAGTGCTAATAATTCAAACAAATCGAGTGGTACTGCTCTGACAAACTCAGCACAAGTAAGTTTCCTTCAAGCAAGCCATACTGACCCTGTTAGTTCATCAACTGCATGTATTCTCAAGCCAATCTTCTGAAGTGCATTAGGAATTTGGAAAGAGTTTAGTTAGTGTAAATATTTCCTTACATCTTCCAGTGTACTCTCTCCATACTGACATGGTCTTCAAAATACAATTTAAACCACTAATTTCTATTGCAATATATTTATATAAAAATATATTTATTTTATTTTATTAAGTTTGACTTGAAAGATATCCAAAAAGACATGTTTTCAAGGGAAAAATGATTATATGTTCCAAAATTGAAAGGTCTTTGATAATATGTCCAAAGTTGAAAATTCTTTGATTATATGTCCTAATCAGTGCATATGGTTTAACTGATTAGGACATATAATCAAATATTTTTCAACTTTGAATATATTATCAAATACTACACAACTTTGGGATATATAATCAATTCCCCCATTTTCAAGACCAGAGGTACTATGTAATAGCACTATTTTCTGTTTTACAAAATAGGGTTACAATGGACATGTTTTTCCTCCACCAAAGTAGTGTTGATTCAAACATGGGATGGTTGTGGTCTGGCTGATGATTGTGGAAAGATGAATTGAGTATGGTTCACACCTCAGTCACCCTTACAGGATTCTGGAAATCATAAGACAGAGCATGCAGAGTTTGTGGATAGAAGTTGTCAAAGAGTAATTTTGAAAGGTACCAAGTATTAACTATCAGAAAGTTGTCCTATCAGCACATACCATTTTTAGGAATAAGTATGCAACCTAACATTCTTTATATGTTATGCAGCACATTTACAGGATTACTCACAAAAAGAAAATTTGGATGAAAGCAGGAAGATATGTATTTTATCTTTTCTATATTTATTTGTGTGGGAGAATTCGTTCTTGGTCATTTATGTCGGAATAAGCTAAGTCTTGTGCGCTGGCCTGGTTGGCCTGTTCTTTTCCTGCCCGTTAGTTTTCCTCACGTTGAGTCGTTTGCTGCTGCTGCTGCTGTTTGAATAATTCCCTGCGCATGGTGGCTGGGTTTGTTAGGTAGTCTTCAGGTTAAGTTGAATAGCTGGTCAGTTGTTCCTATTCTCAAGTGAGCTCGAATTGGTCTATGCCATGCTGAGCGCGTCCCGCAACTCTGGATCGCATGCAGTGTATGCTCCGGCCACTAGTCCGGCTGGTTAGCTGGTTAGTTGGGTTTATGATTTTGTAATTGCATTGCTTTTGAATTAAGGGAAAAATCTGCCGACTGCTCAGTTGCAGTTCACACGGCACCAAAACACTTGTCTCTCTTTCTTCCACCTTGCGCCCAAGCTGCTATCCTGAGTGTGCGCACTGTGCTTTTGCCGGAAGACAAAATAATGAGTGAGTGTGAACAGTGCGGTTGAGTGAAAGTTCTAGGAGAGCTGAGCACTGACAATTTAATGTAAAATTTGTTTTTGTAAAATGTTAGGTCTTGCATAAACTAATTTATATAAAACAGACTAATTGGGCCATATTATGTACTTCACAGAAACCATGCAACTCAATATTTCCAACAATGGGGAGTTTGGGAGGGTCATTGACTCTTTAACTTGAGTTAGACATTTGCATTTGGTGTGCAGCATCAGGAGATAACATTTTATTCTTATTATGCAATGAGAATAATCGTCTAGTTTGTAGGTTTGGTGAGGGTGAGTATTGGTGAGTATTCTGTACTACAGATTCGCCATGGCACTTGGCTACTGGAACTGCATAATTTTTTTTCTTTGAACCTGGAATGGTGAACGAAAGTAATTATTTGCACATGTTACATGCTATCTTCTGAATGTAATCTATTATGTTATAAATTTTAGGGGAGTCTGTTATTTCTATTTCATTTATTTTTTTTGGCTCCAATGCAACAAGCATACATGGCATATGGAGTTAAGGACGTGTTCCATTATATTTGTTGCAGGACTTGCAAACATTGAAGTCTTTACTTGCCAGATGCTAACTCAGAATTTTCTCTTTGCACAGTAAAGATTATATACCACATGTCCTAGATGAGACAAAAGCATTGCCAAGCATCAAGAAGGATGTGCTTATCACGAAGGTAATGAAGCCAACATCAAAGTGTGTGGACAGCAGTGACGAGACAACTACAGCAGCAAAGCTAAAGACTAAACGAAAGGTTCAGAAAGATGAGTTATCTGCAGTGAAAAAGACTAATACAAAGACAGAATATGTCAAAAAAGAGTCCACTAAAAAGGTGACGTTACAAAGTTTCCTGAAGATAATAATCCAGTCAATTTTCTAATTATACATGTAGTGATCTAAACAATAAATTTATATCTTCAGGTGGTAGATCAACAGAAGGATGAACTAGCTAAAAAGGCAACGAAGACAAAAAACAACAGAATTGCGCCAACTTCAACCAGTACTAAAACAAACTCAGATGACATAGTTAGAAAGGTGACAGTCATTTTTGTTTCTTGACAATTTCCGAGGACCTGTAGATTCTTATCTGCTTCTTTTTATAAACAATTTAATATCTTGATACTTATACTTCAGGTGATCGATCATCATAAGCGAGGTGAGCTGCGTTTGCTGACAATTGCAGATCTGAAGTGCTTCCTCAGTGCAAGAAAAGCAAAGGTTGGCGGAACAAAGGAAATGCTTATCAAAAGGGCTGTAGAGCTCCTTGCATGACATATGTGTAAGTAAGAAGTTCCGACCTAACAAGTTAGTGCAATCTGCAGAGTACAACTGGACTTATGAATGAGAGAATTGGGTTCTCGTTTCCATTTACACCTGAGGAAATGATTCCTGTTGACAGAAATTCCGAGACACTTGAGGCAGTACGCGAGACATTATAAAGTGTCACATACTCACATGTCAACGTATAAATATGACCACGTCTCATGCATATGGCTCACTGATTTACAGTGAAAGATTTAGCTTCCTACCAGGTACTCTGTTCTATGTATTTGTTAATTTTTCTGTCTTGAGAAATCTTGACTTTGCACTAACTTTTGTCCCAACCGTTGCATTGGACATAGATCAAGTCTGAAAGTAACGTGATTACAATGAAATAATGCATAGCCTAGGATAAGGTCTAGAGAGCAGAGACCCAGACCGCTAGGCCCCCATTGAGAAGGGAAAAGGAGGGAGAAGCCAGAAGGGCTCTTTGCCCATGGATACGGATGGAGAGAGAGAGAGGAGGAAAACAATATTAGCAAAATCGGTAATGGGAACTCACCAGCTGACAACCGGATTAATCGGTTAATTGGAGATTAATTGAATCAATCGGTTAATCGGAGATTAATTGAATCAATCGGTTAATCGGAGATTAATTGAATTAATCGGTCGACCAATTAGTAAAATATTAAATTAGAGTAGAGATACTAGTATACTCAGATAAATTATTTTAAAAAACAATCTCCCTATCTACTATCTTTTTTCTTTTGCTGTGCATTGTGTTACTGTACAATTTTTTACTTTTTACATGGCACTTCTCACCTGCCAGCTCTCAAGCGATCTCTCACATTTCAGTTTTTCTACTCCGAAACTAGTACAACTCTCTCTCTCTCTCTCACTTGCTTCTTCCCCTTCTCTTCTTTTCTCCAAGGCATCTTCTCTTCTTTTGTCCCTTCTCCAAGGCAGGCGGGTGGAGCTCTCTATCACCTACTTCTTCCCCTTCTCTTCTTTTCTCCAAGGCAGGCGAAGGAGCTCTATCAACATGACGAAGATTAGGCGATAGCAACATAGATCCAAGCCACGGTGACACGGATCTAGCAGCGATTGGAGGGTGGCTCCTGGCGACACAGCGACGATCCAGGCAACGTCGACACAAATCTGGCTACTACGACATGCATCATGCTACGGCGGCGCAGATTCGACAGCCGTGGTGTGAATCTGGTAGAAGCAGTGCTTGAACGATTAATCGGTAGTGGGGGCCAATTAATCGGGATTAATCGGGTTGACCATCGATTAATCGGCTTTGACCAGCCGATTAATCGGTCAACCGATTAATGACTGATTAGTGTGTAAATTAACTATGGAGTAGACGATCACCATTTAATCAGCCGATTAATCGGCTAATTGGCCGATTTTTTCATCATGGAGGAAAGAGAGGGCAGCTGCTTGAGAGATCCTTGCGCCCGGCACCCGACGGAGACACACGACATGAGACGGCAAGAGATCCTGGTGGTCGGTGGATGGGCGGAGGCAGTGAGGCACGCGAGACGAGACGACGAGAGACCTCGGCAATGCTCGTGCACTGCTTTGGTCTAGAGATAGCAACGAGTAAATTATTCATGGGTACTGTGTTCGTATCCGTGCCTGATTAGATAAACTTATGCTCATGCTCATACCTATTCCCATCGGTGGGTAGAGAAATTTTTTCAATATCTGTACCCACACGGGTACATGATACCCAACGGGTATTGATACCCGACTCCATCCTCGACTGGGTCTAAACCAAGCCAAGCGGCGGGGCATGACGGTAGGACCGGTGGTGACACGATGGGGAGGGATAGGGATGGCAATTAGGTGGGTACAGAGAGTGCATACTCATACGCGTACATATTTCTCCAATGGGTAAAAACCCGCACCCATACTCATTACTTGCGGATATACCCCTTTACCCGTGAGGCTGGCCATAGGGAGAGAAAGGAGGGGACTACCAGAGCCAACTAGTGAGGAGCTACGCGAGAGGTAGCATGAGGAGCTACACATGGGTAGCACATCGGGACACATCGAGATACGTGTGAGCGGCACGCGGGGCCATGCAAGCGACACACGGGGCCATGCTAGAGGCTGTGCACAGAGGCAACACAAGGGGAAGTGCAATAGTGCAACATGCTAGGTCATCGGATCCAACACTAGGCACAAGTGTGGCCACACGGGGCAGTGCCACGACACAAGGCGTCAACCGACGAGGGGACACACTGGATCTGTGACTCTATGAGGAACTCCAGCACAGGCCTAATGCGCTGGCTAGGGGAGGCGTGGGACCATCAACGAGGAGAGGCTCAGGACCACTGGTGAGGGGAGCCGACAATGAGAGGCAGAGTGAGAGAGAGGTGGCGTTTGAGGATGATGGTGGAGAGAGGAGAGAAGGGGAAGAATGGATAGGGTTTGGGATTGATTTTTATTTTTATACTTATGGTTATCGGGTAAATGGATACGAGTAGTCAATATCCATACTCATACTCGTTTACTCATCGGATATGATATTAGGAACATACCCGACCCTAATAGGGTTTTTACCCACAGATAAACGGGTAATCGGGTCAAGTTGCCATCACTAGGGAGGGACCAACGACGACATGACTAGGAAGGACCAGTGGTGGAGACTAGAGCGCGAGGGGTTGGTGGCGGCATGACTGGAATACGATGGGCCAGCGGCAGCGCCTTGGAGCAAGAGGGGACAACAGTGGCACTTGCATGAGCTTAAGGCGGTGAGAACAAGAGGAGGAGGAGGCGCGCTTGGCATGCAAAACTAAAGTTAGAAGCGGTGTGCGGCACAAAGGGATGAAAATGCTGGAGAGGGACGACACACAATGTGAAAAATGCTTGAGAGAATAAATAAGAGTATTGGGGTTTGTGTTTTTGGGATTTTGGTATTTTGGCCCAACTAAAAACTTTAGGTATGCAGGTAAACGAGTATGAGTACCACTCTCCTATGCTCATACTCGTTTACCCGACGTATATGAATTTTTCTATTTAAATATCCATGGGTATTAATTTTTCTCATATACATGCCCTAATATAGTAATTATCCACAATTAAACGTTATCGGTTACCTATTGTTATCCTACTTTGGTCCAGCTCCTAGCCTCCTACGCATCTGCAACTCCTGTACTCCACTCCAGTGCTAGTTCTAGCTCTAGCCAGTGTCTAGTCTGATAGTTCGTAGAAGGCAGAACGAAGCTCCAACCGATCAGCTGGGTCCCATCCAATCAGACGTCAGAACACATGTATTTCTATACTTGAATAATTGAATTGGATATTTGGCTATCAATATGTATATTAGTATAGTTGCTGATGTTGAATAGTGTGTTATACCTCCAAAAGATATTGTTAAGTGTGTTGATGTAAAATGTATTGACATATTGTTAATTGTTGTATGCTGGTGTCACTGATGAAGTGAATGGAAACTGGATAGTGGACAATGATGTAAATTGTAAAATGCATTGACATATTGACGTACTAATTATTGAATGTCTGAATATAGCGCAATACTTCTTATTATGGTGACTGTTTCATACATATTAATGTCTGATGTATTGATTAATGAAGATTACAATTGTTTCATATTGTTTGAGCTTAATTTAATTAAGAATAGCTATTCAGAATAGATGATGAGCAGCTAGAGGAAGAAGACTCAACTCAGTCTGTTCAAGTGGAATCAAGTGCACCTAGGCCCTAAGCCTTTAAGGTGCAGCCAAGTTCATGGACTGCAGCCAAATAAAGACAATCAACTTATTTATGTAAAGCTCCAATTCTAGCAGTAAGCTAAGAAAAGACAAAGCAACTAGCAATTGTTGTTATGCTTCGAAAAACACCTAAAAACTAGTTTACGGAAGGCTTGAAGGGTGTTCTCAACATATAATTCTAGCCAAGACAAAGACCGAGTACGAGAAGCATTGTGTGGATATGCAATGTGCCTTGTGGTTCTATGAGTGTGGCATTTTATTCAATACAGCAACACCAAAACAATTTTAAATTGCAGTTGAGGCAACTGTAGAATTCAATTTAGGGTAAGCCTCCTCCCCATTTGCTTGGAGAGCCATCCCTTAAGGATGATGTTAAGTTGACAAGTACCATGAGTGAGGAACATAAGCGTGCATGGAAGCAATATGGTCGCACGCTCAGATGGATGGACTAATAGGAAGGGAAGGTATTTTATTAACTTCCTTGTGAACAACCTAGAGGGAACTTACTTCTTGGAGTTTATTGATGCTAAAGATTGCAATGGGTCTATATCCATCAGGTTTGACCACCTCAAACTCATACTCGTTAAGAAAAAAATTCTCGTCGGGTGACCCATTGTGGCGCCCCGATTTATCGAAATCGGAACATTATTGAATTTCATAAGAAAAACAATAATACAAGAGGTTCATCATGCGACAATCGTACATACGACAAGTATCCATGGTACGCAGACCATATTATTACATCAGAGTTAAGTAAAAACAATAATAAAAATAAACTGTATGACGAACGCCTTCTTCAAGATCTTTCCGCTTGACTGGGTCGCTACTCCAGACCATCCTCGTAGTAGGCATCCTCTGAATGGTGTGTCCAACAGGTATGAGTACAAATAGTACTCAACAAGCCACCGCGAATGCAAGTAATAATGCAGGATAATAACAAAGGAAGAGTAATGGCTAAAAGTGCGAAAAAGTACATTTTCAGTTATTGCATTTAGTGTAGTCAAATTTTATTATGCAGAAATATAAACATGAACATCAGTAACACCATCTAACTCGAGGAGTACGTTTTACCTCCTCGCACAACAGTCCTTACATGTCAAACCATCATGCACATACATATCAAAAGTAAACTAACTGTGGGATGTCACGCAACCCGCCCTTGACCGTGGGCTCGGCTTTTCTAAAAGATTTATGACTCTGATCAGAGATGTACTACTGTACCCACAAGGCACGCACTCATCCCAAACACCAAGGTGCAACGAGATGACCCATATCACGGGAACTCGTGCCAAAACCTCGGCATGAAATGTTCCAAGCGATAATCACCCGCTCTAGGTTTCGCCGGCGCACCGGGCCGCATCCCGGCTAACGTCGCACCCCCTTTTGCGCCACGTCGGTACAAGCCACCCGCAGGTGCTGCTTGACCCATCTCCGACGATGGCGAGCGGGCCAGAGGCCACGGCGAGCGACGACGAGTGGGCCAGAGGCCACGACGAGCGACATCGGTCCAAGCTACGCCTAGAAACGGAAAGAGGATGACTAGGGGAACGCGAAGGTACCATTGGCGAAGCGAATGGTCGACGGAGCATGGCCGGCGACGAGCGTAGACGAAGAGGCGCTCGGGTCCTTGTCGGCGATGGCGATCCAGCGAGGTTCGGCGTCGATGGAGGGGTGGCCGAGGTCGGTGACGTCCTTGCGGTCACGATGGTGTGGTTGGCTAGGGCGGAGGAGGTTGCCTGCGACGGTGAGTGGCGACTAGAGTAGGGGCGGTGATGGAGAGTTAAAAGTTTTAGAGGGGGCGTTTTGTTTGGTCTTGCAGCGTGTGAGCGTGGGGGTCGAATGCGGGGTACCGGGGGGCTTAAATAGAGTCACCGGCGGGGGCAGAGGGGGCGCAATTGGCGGTGGCCGAGGATTAACGCGTGCAAATGCCGGTGAGCTTCAGGTTGCATGTAGATACATCGAATCGGGACGCGATTCGGTTGGGTTTAAAGGGGGAAACGGTCACCGGAGCGCGGGGGTTTGAATGCCGGGCTCAATTTGGGGAGAGGCGGTCGGGAGCAACGGATCCGAGGCGCATTAAGGCGTCGGCCGGCGAGGGGGGGATTTTGGGGGCGGATCTCGCGAAGATGAAGGATCTAACAGGCGGGGGCCACATGCCAGCGGACGCGAGCGATTGGGCGTGGAGACTGACGGGTGGGGCCGAGCGGTCGGGCGCGAGGGGTTCGGTTGGCGCCGATAGGTGGGGCCGGGTACACGCGCAGAGAGGAGGTCACTGATGGGCAGGGTCCACTGGTCAGACGGGGCGCGCGGGGAGGAGTGGGCTGGGCCGTCCGAGAGAGAGAGAGAAAGGGAGGGGGAGGCCCGTTACTGTTTAAATGATTTTCTGATTAAAAATAATTACAGAAAATGGATTAATATATTTGGGCTACTTCCAAAGTTGATAAAAATTTGTAAAAATTCTCAAAAATATATCTTGGCCTTGGGATCATATACAAAATTTTCTAGCCTCTGGTTTGGTCATTTCATCTAGGTTCTAGTTCAAAAAGGTTAAGGAGGGCATTGAAGGTATTTCCAAAATAAATAATTCCAGGAAAATATATTAATTGATATTTTATTTCATTGAAAATTTGGGGTGTTACAAACCTATCCCCCTTACAAAGAATCTCGTCCTCGAGATTGGAACGCTACTCGAATAGCTCAGGGTATTGGGCTTTCAACTCGTCTTTCTTTTCCCATGTGGCTTCTTCGGCGGGGTGGTTGTCCCACTGAACCTTGCAGAAGCGAACCACTCATCTCCTGATTACTCTTTCTTTGGTTTCCAAGATCTTGATGGGTTTCTCGATGTAGGTCAAATCCTCTTGGACGTTGAGTTGTTGGAGATCGGCTCGTTCGGCGGGTACACGAAGACACTTCTTCAGTTGAGAGACGTGGAACACATCATGAACTCCTGCCAAGGATAGAGGCAGTTCTAGTTGATATGCCACCTCTCCTTGCCATCGGAGGATCTGAAAAGGTCCGACGTAGCGGGGTGCTAGCTTGCCTTTCATGTTGAACCTTTGAGTGCCACGGAGGGGAGTGACTCGGAGATAGACATAATCACCCTCCTCAAAGGTTAGGTCTCTTTGTCGGTTATCAGCGTAGCTCTTTTGTCGGGACTGGGCTATCTTCAATCGGTCCCTGATGATCTTGACCTTCTCTTCAGCTTCTCTCAATATATCTGTCCCGAACAGTTGTGACTCTCCGGTCTGATCCCAGAGTAATGGCGTCCTGCACTTACGTCCGTAGAGTGCTTTGAACGGGGACATTTGCAGGCTGGCTTGATAGCTGTTGTTGTAGGAGAACTCCGCATAGGGCAAGTTCTTGTCCCACATTCCGCCAAAGTCTAGAGCACAAGATCTAAGCATATCTTCCAATATCTGGTTAACCCTTTCAGTTTGGCCATCGGTCTAAGGATGATAGGCGGTGCTAAAGTTCAGCCGAGTGCCGAGTTCCTCTTGAAGGTTCTTCCAAAACGTAGAGGTGAACTGACTCCCACGGTCTGATACGATCCTTTTTGGAACTCCGTGCAGGCAGACAATCCGGGTCATATATAACTCGGCCAGCTTGGCGACGGTGTAAGTCGTCTTGACGGGGATGAAGTGAGCTACCTTGGTGAGTCGGTCGACGATCACCCAGATAGAATCATGACCGGCTTGGGTCCTGGGTAGTCCCGTGATGAAGTCCATTCCTATCTCTTCCCACTTCCATTCGGGGACCTTGAGGGGTTGCAACAGTCCAGCAGGTCGTTGGTGCTCTGCCTTGACTCGCTGGCATGTGTTGCACTTGGCCACATACTCAGCTATTTCCCTCTTCATGCTGACCCACCAATATTTCTCCTTTAGGTCTTGATACATCTTTGTACTCCCAGGATGTATGGAGTACAAAGTATCGTGGGCTTCTTGAAGGATGAGGGTCTTCAACTCAGGTTTGTCGGGTACGCATATCCAGTTCCCGAACCAGATGGTACCGTGCTCATCCTCGGAGAATCCGGGGGCTTTACCCTTCCGCATGTTCCGTTGGATCTCCAAGATGTCCGGGTCTTCCTTCTGCTTTTCTCAGATCTGGTCTATCAAGACGGGTCTAGACTCCAAGGCAGCGAGGTACGCTCGGGTGGTGATCCCTAGATTCAGCCTTTCCATCTCCTTGTATAGCAAAGGGGCCTGGTCCTGTATTATGATGGCATTGCAGTACCCTTTTCGACTAAGGGTGTCTGCCATCACATTTGCCTTGCCGTGATGATAATGGATGCCCAAGTTGTAATCCTTGATCAGTTCCAACCATCTCCTCTACCTGAGGTTCAGATCTGGTTGGGTGAATATGTACTTGAGGCTCTTGTGGTCGGTGAAGACCTCACACCGATTTCCCACAAGGTAATGTCTCCATATCTTCAAGGCATGAACCACAGCTGCTAACTCCAAGTCGTGGGTTGGGTAGTTTAGCTCATGGGGTCTCAGCTGTCGGGAGACGTAAGATATCACCTTCCCATCTTGCATTAAGACACATCCTAAACCTTGGCGAGAGGCATCACAGTAGACATGGAAGTCTTTCTAGATGTCCGGCAGGGTCAGGATTGGGGATGACACGAGCTTCTTCTTGAGGGTTTGGAAGCTTTCTTCACAATCTGGGGTCCATTCAAACTTACTTCCTTCTGCAGTAGTCTGGTCATATGCTTGGCGATCTTCGAAAAATTCTCGATGAACCAGCGGTAGTATCCGGCCAATCCGAGAAAACTCCGGATCTCGGTCATGGTAGTGGGTTGCAGCCAGTTGGTCACTGCTTCCACGGTGGTTGGGTCCACTGCTATTCCTCCGGCAGATATAACATGACCGAGGAACTTCACCTCAGATGACCAAAACTCGCACTTGCTGTATTTGGCGTATAGTTGTTGTTCCCTTAGCTTTCCGAGGGTTAGACGGAGGTGGGTTTCATGTTCTTCCTTGGTCTTGGAGTAGACGAGGATATATTTGATGAATACCACGATGAATTTATCCAAGAACTCCATGAATACATTGTTCATCATGTTCATGAAAAAGGCCGGGACATTCGTGAGTCCGAACGACATCACCGTGTACTCGTAGAGTCCATAGCGGGAGGTGAAGGCAGTCTTAGGGATGTCTCCTTCCCTAATCCTCAATTGGTGATAACCTGACCTGAGGTCAATCTTGGAGAACACCGAGGATCCTTTCAGTTGATCGAACAGGTCATCGATCCGAGGCAATGGGTACTTGTTCTTGATGGTTACGTCGTTTAGGGCTCTATAGTCCACGCACATCCTTTTAGTCTTGTCCTTTTTCATGGCAAAGATGACCGGTGCACCCCAGGGTGAGGTACTCGGTCGGATGTATCCTTTCTGCTCCAGATCTTTGATGTTGCTCTTGACTTCGGCTAATTCATTGGCGGCCATCCGGTATGGGCGCTTGGAGATTAGAGTGGTCCCGGGGACAAGTTCGATTCTGAATTCGATGTCCCGCTTGGGAGGCATTCCTGGTAGGTCCTTTGGGAAGACGTCCGTGAACTCCTTGGCTATGGGCACTTCTTCAAGGGCTAGCGAGTGAAGAGACGCTTCAAGTGGTTTGCGGCTAGTCATCCGAAAAGTGACGGCTTTGCCTTCGGGGTTGGTCACTGTTACGGACTTGTTGGCACAGTCGATCACTCCCTTGTGCTTCATCAACCAATCCATCCCTAGGATGAGGTAGAGTCCGGTACACTTAATTAGGACTGGCTTGGCCCGGAACAATACTCCTTGATCTCTATCTTAACCTTAGGACTGTATAAGTGGGCTAAGGTTTTATTGCCTGGAGTGGCAATCATCATGGGGACTGATAGAGGGAGTACTTCCAAGTCGTTGGTTTTCACAAAATCTTTTGAGATGAAAGAGTGTGTTGCTCCAAAGTCAAATAATATTATAGCCGGTATGGAGTTTGCGGTAAACGTACCGAGCACAACTTCGGAAGCCTCCTGAGCTTCCTCCGCGTTGATGTGGTTGACGCGGGCACGGACCACTTGGTTGGGTGCCGCGCCTTGGGGCTGCTTGGGGTGAGGACACTGGTGCGAATAGTGCCCTTCCTTCTGATAGTTGAAGCAGACGACCGACCTCCCTTGGCAATCCTTCAAGACCGGGGCCTTGGCGGCGGGCGTCGGCTGAGCGGCCGGAGCTGGTGGAGCGGGGCGGGGATGCCCGACATTGGATCCACTGGGGGCGTGGGGTGGCCTATAGGCGGGCCAAGGATGGTAGGCGGGCGCTGGTGGCGGAGGGACGAAGCGGGGCCTCTAGGAATTCGCTTGTTGATGCTTGAAGGCGATCATCTTCCTCTTCCTGAGGTCCAACTTGTTTTGCTCAGTCTCTTGGATGAGCGCCTTGTTCACCAGGTGTTGGAAGTCGACATAGTCGGTGGCGATGAGCTGGATGGATAGCTCATCCTTAAGTCCTCGGAGGAACTTAGCCTGGCGGAGGGCATCGGTCCGTACCTCTTTTGGCGCATAGCGTGCCAGACGGTTGAATTCATGGAGATACTCCATGACAGTCCGGTTGCCCTGTTGCAGTTCATGGAACTCCTGCTGTTTAACCGCGATAACTCTGGCGGGGACGTGGGCGGCGCGAAAGGCGATAGTAAACTCCGCCCATGTCACCACGTGGTCCTCTGGCTGGGACTCACGGTAGTTGTCCCACCACTCCACGGCGGGACCCTGGAGCTGGTGAGTGGCAAAGGCCATTCTCCCCCGGTCGGTGCAGGGGAGGAGGTCCAACTTCTTCCCTATGGTGCGGAGCCAATCTCCGGCCTCCATGGGGTTGGTGGTGCTGGAGAAGATCGGTGGCCTTACGCGCAGGAACTCCGATAGTTGGGGAGCGGGCGCGAGTGCGGGCGCACGAGGGGCAGGTTCCACATTCTGCAGTTGGTCCAACTGAGCCTGTTGGTGCTGCATCTGAGTGAGGAGGGCGGTGATCAGCTGGTTTTGATTCGCCATCGTCTCCGCCAAGGTGGGGTGGTTGGCGGATGGCGACCCAGTCTGCCATGGGCCTGTTGCACCCCAGTTGGGCACAACGCCTTCGGGCAAGCCGTGGCTTCCTCCTTCTCCATTGTTGGAGCCGGTGTTCTAGTTGTTGGCCATCGTCTGAACATAAGAGGTTATAAGGTAAAAAGATGATGAACCAACATTACAACCAAAAATGGCCCATAGGGCTCATATATATATATAAACCAAGTGGTATAAAATGTTCATTACATTCAGCTCTTATTTTAATACACCTACAACCCAACTCGTTGTAGGTGGTACCACAACATTATTTCAAACAACGATAGCTAACGCCTACTCACCACCAGAGGCGGTTTCCGTGCTCTCGGAACCACGAGTACGCGGATCCCGAGGGATGGTGGGCTCGAGAATATTCTCTATGATTGGGTCGAAGACGAGGCCGGGGCGTGGTGCAGGGGCACTGGCGGTGGATGGTCCGGTGGTGGAGGGGTGTGGCGGGATCCTCTTGGGGCGAGGGGCAGGCTCACGGATGGGCTTCCTCTTCCTCGGGAGGAGGGAAACCATCTCCGTGATATCCTTCTGTAGCTGCATGATCTTCCGCTGCAGCTCGCCATTCTGTTGGATCAAGTTCTTCGTCTCCTCACGAAGAAACTCAACCGCCTCATGGTGCTCATCGGCGTCGAGCACCGCCTCAGTATGGAGGTCGTCCATGGCCTGAAGAAGACGCGACTGCCGGGCCATGACCGGATCACGAACGGAGTGAACTCCGAGGTAGATGCTACGGTAGGCGCCGGGAGTGCGCTTCGGCACAAGCCAGAAAGACGAGTTTTGAAAACGATCATCATAGATCATCCTCAACTCCATAAGGGCCTGGAGGGCGACGCGTTGGCACACGACGTCGAAAGTCGGGCCCCCAAGTGTGGTGGTGTAGGGCGGCAGGTGCTCTCCGGAGCTGTGGACGGTGAGGGAGACATCGCAAGGTCCGGCGAATTCTTCCAGGTACACCCCCTGGAATTCGGGCTCGAAGAGGAACCCGAGGAAAGTGAGCATCATACGGAGCTCCCTAACGAAGCCCTCGTAGTGGCGGCAGTAGCTGTGCACTTGATAGACAGGCATCTACAAAAACAACAAGTTGAAGAAAAAGTGAGGAGAGGAACAAAGTTTATAAAGTAGATTTTTGAGAAATAATTTTCTTCGGCTATTGGCTAGGCTGGTCCGTTTGGCTTCCTACAGTCAAGTCGGCTCTGATACCATCTTGTGGCGCCCCGATTTATCAAAATCGGAACATTATTGAATTTCATAAAAAAACAATAATACAATAGGTTCATCATGCGACAATCGTACATACGACAAATATCTATGGTACACAGACCATATTATTACATCAGAGTTAAGTAAAAACCATAATAAAAATAAATTGCATGACAAACACCTTCTTCAAGATCTTTTCGCTTGATTGAGTCGCTACTCCAGACCATCCTCATAGTAGGCATCCTCTGAATGGTGTGTCCAACGGGTATGAGTACAAAGAGTACTCAACAAGACACCGCGAATGCAAGTAATAATGCAGGATAATAACAAAGGAAAAGTAATGGCTAAAAGTGCGAAAAAGTACATTTTCAGTTATTGCATTTAGTGTAGTCAAATTTTATCATGCAGAAATATAAACATGAACATCAGTAACACCATCTAACTCGAGGAGTATGTTTTACCTCCTCGCACAACAATCCTTACATGTCAAACCATCATGCACATACATATCAAAAGTAAACTAACTGTGGGATGTCACGCAACCCGCCCTTGACCGTGGGCTCGGCTTTTCGAAAAGATTTATTACTCTGATCAGAGATGTACTACTGTACCCACAAGGCACGCACTCATCCCAAACACCAAGGTGCAACGAGATGACCCATACCATGAGAACTCGTGCCAAAACCTCGGCATGAAATTCTCCAAGCGATAATCACCCGCTCTAGGTTTCGCCGGCGCGCCGGGCCGCATCCCGGCTAACTTCGCACCCCCTTTTGCGCCACGTCGGTACAAGCCACCCGCAGGTGCTGCTTGACCCATCTCCAAATGGTGGCCTCGGTTTGGAACACTCCATACCTGTTGGGGGAAAATATTCCATCTTCAGGGTTATTGCAGTGACAAGATAAAGACTAGTGATTAAGACGAAGACTTCCAGCATATAACTTCAGAGATACATTGAATCAAGTTCGAAGTATGATGACGAACTCTAGTTCGGAGTATATCTTCGAACTTGGACTCTTCCGGGAGCTTCTTTGCCAGCTAAGATGTATGACTTATCTTCTTTCTCATTAGATTAGTCTTTTACCATTTTAGCCCTATTAAGGGTACCGAATAGTTTCCACTATGTTGGTTGTATTAGAGGGGTAAAAAGGTCTTTTCCTTAATGTTTAGGCCTATAAATACCCCCCGTTTTACCCTGTAATAAGGACGTAATACAAGTTATTCAATACACACTTTCGAACTATTCTAAGTTATTATCCTTTCGGAGACTTGGAATAGTTTTCTTCACAAACACTTCGTTTGTTAGTTTCTAATCTACAGAAACCTGTTAGTGTAATCTTTTACGCCAACAGTTGGCGCCGTCCGTGGGGAACCTAGTCCAAGAAACTTCATTCTCTACCAACTTCTCACACCATGCGTCCTAAGCGGAGTGCAGCTGGTAATCCTGTTCGGAGGTCCCCTAGGACCTCCGGAGTAAGATCTTCAGATACAGGTGAGGTCGGAGGACCTTCGACGTTTCCTCCACCTCAAACTCCGGAAAGGATTCCCATTCCTCGAGCATACAAAGTTCCTCTTCCAACTCCATCTATACTTCGGCCAGACGGAGTCCCTCTTCCACCTCAAGTTCAACTTCGAACTGATCCCTACAGTTCTCAAGACCCGGAAGATCCTTCCGGAGGAGATGAAGACAGTCTTGGTGATATGGCCGCTCAAATGGCCAGTCTCCAAGCCGAAGTTGCAAGGTGGCGGCAAGAAGCCGCGAATATGCTTCGTTCTCAATCCACCCCAACCATTCCCGAAGTGCCCGAAGACGACGAGGTTATTTATCCCGAAGCCCCAGAGAATGCTTCCTTCGATACCGAGTCTCCGCTGCATCCCGAGTTGCAGAAAGTATGCTTCGAACCCAAGTTCAAAACTTCGAAGCTTTGCAAGTATGCCGGAGATGAAGATCCTGGAGAATTTGTTCGTTCTTATGCCCTAGCAATTGAAGCTAGTGGGGGATTGCGGGATACTATGTCAAAATGCTTTCCCCTAGCTCTTCAAGGAGTGGCATTGCGGTGGTTCTGGTCTTTGAAGCCAGGATCAATTAATTCACGGGGGCAGCTGAAGAAGAAGTTCGTAAGCAATTTCCAAGGAACCTTCGTACCCCCAATGTCAACGGGAAGTCTTTTCCAGGTGAAGCAGCTCCATGGAGAGACATTGAGACAATACTTCAAGCGCTTCGCTCATACGAAGTCGCAAATTCGAGGGTTAACTACGTCTTCAGTAGTTGACATAGCTCGAGAAGGAGTCATTCATCCAGGCCTCTTGATAAACTTCACCCGAAAAGCATATCTTCTGTTTCTCAGTTAATGTCATATTTCGAAGAGTATGCAAGGTCAGAAGAAGGATGGCTTTGAAGAACTGCTGCAACCCCGTCGATACTGCAAGAAGTGAAATTGGAAGTGAAAATTTCAGCACAGCCGCAAGGGCCTAGCTTCGAAGTTCAGCATGACAGGCGTAGGGGGCAAAAGCATCCTCGTTCAGAAGTTCTGAACATTGCACCTCCGCAGAAGTTTGCTCAAAGAGATCCACAACCATCAAGAAGCAAGACCAGTAGCTAGAGGCCGCCAGGGAAACCGGCTGGCAAAGGCCAGACCTTGTTCTGCTGTATCCATGGTGAAAACCAGAGCCATGCAACTGATACTTCCAAGGCTATACTTGCTATGAGAGGAGAGTATCTGGAAAGAACTTCGGGTCGAGGCACTACTGACCGAGTTCTAGCTGAAGTGCGTTCGGAGCCTGTCCAGGCTATGGCGTGGATAGAAAACTTCGATTCGGCAAGACGCCCTCCAGTGGTCAATATTATGCCACCTCCGAAGCAAGAAGAGGGGCAAGATCGAGGAAAAAGAGTAGTCCTTCCCATCTCCGGAGGAGGGACTCTCGGGAGTATGTCCAAGAGGCAGAGAAGAGAATATGTCAGAGAAGTGGGCCATATTGGAACTTCTTCATCTGCAGCTGCTATGCCTGAATGGTCTCATGTGCCAATATCCTTTTCTGCAGATGATGCAGCTGGTGTTAAGTTTCCACATGCAGACCCACTTGTCATTACCGCTGACAGAGCAGGAACGGAGGTTCGGAGAGTGCTAATTGACGGAGGGAGTTCGACAGATATTATTTTTGTACAAGCTTTTGACCAACTTTGCATCTCCAAAAAGCATCTTCTCCCAGCAGCCCATCCTTTGCAAGGATTTGCAGGACCCCCTCTTGATGCCCTCGGCCAGATTGGCCTGGAAGTTACTTTCGGAGAGGGGCTACTAGCCAGGACGGAGGAAGTGATCTTCGATATTGTAGATGCTCCATACACATACAATTTCATATTCGGAAGAGACATGTTAAACCAATTCGGAGCTGTGGCGCATCATAATTACTTATGTATGAAGATGCCCACACAAGCAGGAGTGCTCACCATTTTTGGAGATCTGGCCATCGCGCAAAGAGCGGAATATGGTCATGGCTCTCCTCTTGACCCGAGACAAGTGAACACTGTGCAAGATGATTTGGATAATTTTCCTGCTTCTAGCGAATCCTCGAAAAGATCCTTCCCAAGGCCAAGTCCTGAAGGAGAGATTGCAACAAATGTTATTGTAAAAGATGGCAAGGAATATTCATTTCAATTTGGTAAAGACTTGCCTCCAGAAGTTGCTGCCTCCTTAGAAAAGGTAGTTGAGGAAAATTTGGATGTCTTTGCTTGGTCTGATGAAGACATCACCGGAGTCAGTCGGGACATTATTGAACACAGTCTACTTATAAACCTGAAGGCTCGACCGGTTAGGCAAGGACTCTGGAAGATGTCTGCGAAGAGAGCCGTCCTTGCTAAAGACGAAGTTGAAAAGTTGCTGAAGGCTGGGATTATCAGGGAAGTGGCTCATACGGAGTGGTTAGCCAACCCAGTCTTTGTTAAGAAGAAATCTTCAGGGAAGTGGCGCATGTGTATTGATTTTACATCTCTGAATAAAGCATGTCCCCGTGACCCCTATCCCATGCCCCGAATTGATCAGTTGGCCAACTCCACTGCTGGTTCGGAGTTATTAAGCTTCCTTGACGCGTATTCCGGCTATCATCAAATTTGGTTGAAGCGCGAAGATGAAATCAAGACAAGCTTCGTAACTCCTTCAGGAGTCTTTTGTTATGTAAGAATGCCCTTCGGTTTAAGAAATGCCAGGGCTACATTTTCGAGATTAATTGCTAAGGCTCTAGGTCATCAATTAGGTCGTAATGTAGAGGCCTATATGGATGATATTGTAATCAAGAGTGCCTTAAAGCACGAACATAGCCTAGACTTAGCAGAAACATTCAATAGCCTTCGGGCATGTGGGATCCGTCTTAACCCCGAAAAATGTATCTTCGGGGCGTAGGCTGGAAAATTGTTAGGGTACCTAGTTTCAAGCAGAGGGATCGAAGCTAGCCCCACTCAAATAACTACGTTGCAGAAGATGGCTCCTCTAGAAAATTTAAAGCAAGTGCAAAAGCTGACCGGTCATCTAGCAGCACTTAGCAGATTTCTTGCAAGGTCTGCGGAGAGAAGTTTGCCTATTTTCAAAGCATTGAAGGGGTCCGAAGATTTTGCATGGACACCGGAGTGTCAAAAGAGCTTCGAAGATATCAAAAACTACCTTAGTAATCTTGCTACACTCACGGTGTCTGTTACGGATGAAACCCTACTCCTCTACCTTGCAGCTACTGGCTCTGCTGTCAGTGCAGTTCTTGTCAGAGAGATTGATTTCAATGGGAAGTTGGTACAAAATCCAGTTTACTTTGTGTCCGAAGCATTGTCCGGAGCAAAAACAAGATATTCCGAACTTGAGAAATTCGTTTATGCTCTGATAATGGCTTCGAGGAAGTTAAGACATTATTTTTTGGCACATAATGTCATTGTACCAACTTCGTACCCTTTAGGAGATATGCTCCGAAGTAAGGATTCCACTGGAAGAATTGGGAAGTGGGCTGTTGAGTTAGCACCCTTCGGCATATCTTTTCTAGCAAGAACAACAATTAAGTCGCAAGTATTGGCCGACTTCGTGGCAGAGTGGACTCCCCCTGCAGCATGGGCTCCGGAGAAGCCAAGTGAAGAAATTTGGACTATTTACTCTGATGGAGCTTTTCAAGCATCTGGAGCAGGTGTCAGAGCTGTGATAATTTCGCCTTCAGGGCAAAAGGCATTGTACTCCGCAAGACTCAACTTTAAGTCTACCAATAATACAGCGGAGTATGAGGGAATTTTATTGGGACTTCACAAGGCACGTGCTCTAGGGGCTACAAGAGTTGTTATTAAAACAGATTCTCAGATTGTAGCAGGGCACGTAGACAAGAGTTTCCAAGTCCGGCATCCACAGCTTGCAAAATACTTAGAAGAAATCTGAAAGATCGAAGCAGCATTTAAAGGGATTTCCATTCGGAGTATACCTAGAGCAGAAAATATGCAAGCTGACATCTTAGCAAAAGCTGCAGCCGGAGCTATGGACATACCCGAAGAAGCTTTTTATGAAGAACTCAGTGCACCTTCGGTGCCACAAATTCCAGCTGCAGAAGTCCTTTGCATTCCAAGTACAGATTGGCGAAGCTCAATCATGGAAGTATTGCAAGGAGAAGCAAATATGTCCGAAGGGCCACAACTTTCGAGGTTAAAGCTTAGAACTCGGAATTATCAAATAATCAACGGTATTTTATACAAGGCCGGAGTATGTTCCCCTCTACTCCGATGTATATCTCAAGTTGAAGGTCAAGAAATTCTTCGAGAAATCCATGAAGGACTTTGCGGTAGCCATCTGGCCCCTCGAGCTTTGGCAGGAAAAACACTTCGCCAGGGGCTTTATTGGCCTACAATAACAGCTGATGCAGAAACCTTGGTCCGCACTTGCCAAGGATGTCAATGGATGGGACGAAGGAGTCATCGCCCACCAACAGCCCTTCAAGTCATAGCTCCAGTATGGCCCATGGCCAGATGGGGCATGGATCTTATTGGTCCCTTCCCAACAGCAAAAGGAAATTTGAAGTTCGTAGTGGTAGCAATTGAATACTTTTCAAAGTGGGTCGAAGCAGAGCCCCTAACAGCTATCACTTCGAATAATGTACAGAAATTTTTCTAGAAAAATATCATTTGCCGGTTCGGAGTGCCTAGACAACTCACAGTTGACAATGTAACACAATTCGATGCAGAACCCTTCAAGAAATTTTGCGAAGATCTAGGCATCCAGCTATGCTTTGCTGCAGTGCGACACCCTCAGTCTAACAGAGCTGTAGAAAGAGCCAATGGTAATATTTTGTCAAGGCTAAATTGAAGGATAGTAGGATTGGCAAAAGGACTCTGGACCGAAGAACTTCTAAAGATTTTGTGGTCCATTCGGACCACTCAAACGAGGTCCACGGGTTTCACTCCATTCAGACTATTATTCGGAGATGAAGCTATGACACCAACAGAGCTCAAAGGAGGATCACTTCGCAGCACCGAACCGGAAGTAGAAGGAGAAAGACAGGCTTCGCTAGATTTAACAGAGGAGACAAGACTTCGAGCTGTGGAAAATTGATCAAAGTATCAGCAGCAGACGAAGGCTTGGTTTGACCCGAAGGTTAAGATTAATGAACTTAGGCCGGGTCATCTCATTTTGCGAAGTATCATAGCACCAGGAAAATTAGGAAATAAATGGGAAGGTCCATACTTAATTGTTCGCTCTGGGCGTCCTGGTTCTTTTCAATTAGCTAATTTGGAAGGTGAAGAGTTAGCGCATACATGGCATGCGGAGCACCTAAAGCGAGACTTCGCATAAGGGCTCCTTGTAATCATTTGTAAGCACTTTCCGAATTAATAAAGCATATGGTTCAGATAATGCCTACCCCTCATAAACTTCCCACTTCCGAGTGGACGCACTGGAATAGCGGAGTTGACCGAGAGGGAAGTGTCATTAATTTGAATCATATTTTCCGAGGTGGTGGGCTGACATAATCCGGAGTCCAAGCCACCGGCTTGAAGACATCCGTAAAAGAGCCCGAGACCACAGAATGCGGAGTCCAAGCCACCGGCTGGAAGACATCCGTAAAAAGAGTCCAAGGAGACCAAATGATGCGGAGCCCAAGCCACCGGCTTGTAGGTATCCGTAAAAAGAGTCCAAAGAGACCACTGCGAACTCCAAACCACTGGTTTGACAGAATTCGCAAAAAAGAGCCGAAGGAGGCCAAAACAAAACAGAGTTTGAGCCATGAGCTTCGAATGTCTGTTAAGAAAGTCCAAAGTGACAAATTACCTAGGACACTAAAGTGTCCGGAAAAGTCATCCAAAGTGATTTCTTTCAAAAAACATAAGGTACTAAGTTGCCAATCTTCAGACTACAAATAGTCGAAGACATTTTATAAGATTTTAATCAATCTTTAAATTGCCGAGGGGCTCCGAACCCCGAAAATTGTACTCCTAAGTTTTTCTTTGGTCTAATCATCTTTGCATACAGTTTGAAGTTGCTTATGCCCAAAGATGGGCTAATAAATAGGGAGACAATTTTAAATCGATATTTATTATTCGAACAAATATGATTACATCATGAAAAATTGGTATCTATACCAAGAAGGAATCGAAGACCTCTTTGATCTCTAGAACTAGGGTTGGAACGACTAGTTCCAGTGCCGGGAGTTCTAACAACTTTGCGTTTAACTCTCCTGCCTCCCTTCGAAGCTCTAAAGTCTTTTTGTTCTTGTTGAAGCTCGGCCCAAGTTCGAAGCCGTTCGGGGCTTCTTTCCCAGCTTCCAAGTTCTTCAGGCTTTTTACCTTGAGCTTCATCTTCATCTTCGGACCATATAATGTCTTCAGAAGATGAAGTTTCCAAGTTAACTTCTTTTTCTTCCTCTTTAATACAAGATAATATATCTTTGCTTATTTCGGATGTAATCGCTCTGGAACTATCCCGAGGAACTAGAAATCGAGGGCGCTTGTGAAGTTTTAAGATATCAAAGGTAGCCCATAATAAGCGAAGTTCGTCGTTAACATCTAACACTTCGACATCTTCCATATGAGGCAAAGCCTAAAAACATGATAAACAAATCTTCATTCATAAATGTACAAAAGCGTAGTGCTTTACATAGTTGAAGATCCTAAAGTAATTCTTAACCTGCGGGTTTGGAGGGGGCTGACTGCTCGAAGCTTGGGACCGAACCTGCTTCTGGCGTTGTCCTTCATCAATTCAGGCCTTGATCGCAGAGCGACCTTCGGCTCTCCATGAAGTTTGAAAGGCTTGCCAAGCAGCGGCCACACCTTCGGAAGGAGTAAGCAGCTGGTCGTCATCGAAGGAGTAAGCCACTTGTCCGGAGATTTCTCCGTACCGAATGCCTGCTGTCTTCATTTGCTTTGCTGCTCCTTGGATCCTCTTCAACCGGCGCAGCAGAGAGATGTTGTCATCCGAAGGAAGCATCCCAGTAGTACCGAAGTACTCCAGAACGCCTAGCAATTGGTCCATGACCTCCGCAGCTACCTTCTCCGACTTCAGCTTATCTTCATTTAAGGCATCCTTCGCCGAAGTTAGTTCTCTTACTACTCCAGAGAGCCTAGCCACCTCCGTAGCTAAAGAATTCTTCTGATTCAGTAGCTGGCTAGCTTCTTCTTGGAGTCTAACAAGCTCGGCCCCCGCAGTAGCGTGCTCCGCTCGCATCTTTTCGATTTCCGCTCGAAGCACAATTTTTTCCGCTTCGAGCTCTTTGTTCACAGCTTCCAAGCCTTGTATGGCCCTGTGCTCCGTTAAAACCATGTTGTCCAAGTGGGCCACTCGACCTTCGGAGATAGTAAGATTTCGTTGAAGAGTTGCATTTTCCTCTCGAAGGCGAACGCTTCCACGTTCATTTGAGATGTTTGCAGCTCAGGCCAAGACTGTTTGCTGCGAAAAGAAAAAACCAAGGTGAGAAATTATTTGTATATAAATTTGATGTTGTTTTGCAGATACTTTGTACCTGGTATGCTGCGTGTTCCATGGCAGCGTTAAGCTCCGAACTCTCTGCCTCGCTCAAGATAGCCACCAAGTCCGTCTCCCCGACTTCGCGACTAGCTCAATCCAAAGGCTCGAGCAAAGTCCGAAGCCTAGTTCTTCGCTCCAAGAAAGGAGCTAGAAGGGGGAGCATGCTCAAGGCTTGCTGGTCATCTTCGCTTGGCGAAGGCCTGGAGTGCTGAGCTGTGGTTTTTGGAGCCCCAGTAGACTGGCCCCCCTCAGTATATTGGCTCTCGTCTGTTGACTCAGACGGAGTTGATCCTGAGCTCGGAGCAGGGAGGGGGTCCATCTTCCCTTTGCCTTTTCCAGGCCCCATTTGAGTGGCTCCTGGAATTGGCTCTGAAGTTGTCGAAGGTCCAGGAGTTATATCTTCGGGACGGATCTCTTCCACGGAAGTGGATCCTGTAAAAACAAAGGTATTATACATTGTATAATTTCGTAGGGAAAAAGAACAAAAGAATTATGCGAAGTTTACCTTCGACATTTTGGCGACGAGTAAGCATTGGGCTGCTCGGCGGGTCGAAGGCTACTCCAAAGTCTTCGTCGGAGTCAACGGTCAAAACTTCGACCGTTGGAGCATCTTCTTGAGCAGCCGTTGTTACTTCTCCCGGAATCGAAGCTGCAATAACTTCGACTCCGCTTTCGTCCACAGGGGCTTCGTCTTGAGGTAAATCTTCTTGAGCAGCCGGAGTCCTCACTTGTTCGAGGGTGACTTGAGACTCCGGCACACTCGCAGCATCTTCAATATGTGTATCTTTTTGGGCTGCATCCTCATCAATCAGGCTCACGAGCAACCTGCCTTCATCCTCCAAAGAATCAGATATTGAAGCTCTTGGGCTCGAAGGCGCAGGAATTCTTGGCTTTCGAGCCACTTTCTTGACCAGAGTCTTGGCAGAGCTCGAAGTTCCAACTTCGGCTTTCCTCTTCTTGTGCCCTTTCTCCGAAGGCACCCAATCCACCAGAGGGGGAGAAACAACTTTGAGCAGCCCCATACTCGGTTGGATCGCTCCCAAGTACCAACCAATTTGATTCTCCATTCTTTCTCGGTCGGAGTTGGGATGCCCAAAATCTTCTCTGAAGCCCGTACAATATGCTCCGAAGTTATAGGGGCTGAAGAGGCTGAAAAATGAGTTAAGTTCGTTAACTCTTCGAATAAATATATATGATATATGTTGGTTTCGAAGTTACCTGCAGGGCTCGAAGTTGAAGAAATTTTCCGAAGATCGCCTTCCGAATCTTCCTCGAAAGTGATCGGCCAGTTGGCCATCAGGGGAGAGATTTGAAGCCCGAGGAATTCTTCGGCTAAGTCTCGCATACTCAAGCGATGACTAATTTTTTGAAGCAAGCTCAGACGAGCTTCGAGTTGGCCTGGATCCGGGTGCACAAGGGCTTCCTTTCGGAAGTTGATATCTTGCAAAGGCCCAGCTAGACGGCTACTTGCCCCAACTTCGGCGTAAAACCACTTCAAGATCCAATCGGTGTACCATCTGGCATTGATGGCCTTGGCAGGAAACTGGAGAGCATACTCGTCCCGAAGTCTGAAGTTGATGCTTCCGAAGGCCACTACCATCTTCTCACCTCCGGGGCCTACGAAGGTCTTCGGTTGGCACGAAGCTCTGTGCAGTGCTGCGAAGATCTCCGCCCTTCCTTCACAACCTACGGCTCGCAGCGCCCATTCGAAGATGGCAAGACGCGCTACCGCATTCGGAGAGAGTTGGGGGAGAGTGACGTGGAACAAGTCCAATACCTCTGCCAAGAAGTCGACCGCCGGAAGCCCCAAACCAGCTTCGAAGAAGGCTTCGAAGACGACCACTTCTCCGGGTCTCGGTGACGGAATGATTTCCTTCCCAGGTTTGCGAATCATAACCCCCGAACTGATCTTGCCTTCTACTGCGGCCGCAAGTGATTCTCTTTTGCAGGTTGAAGGCCCCAGTTGATAAGACTGGTCGGTGTACTTTGTCGACGCCGGAAAGAGGTCTTGGGGGCCAACATTTTGGGGATTTCCTCCCGCCGCCGCCATTACCTCCACTGTAGGAGTTGGAGTTGCCATCACCGATGATCCAGCCGCTGCTGCTGCAACAGCTTGAAACTAGTTTTCGCCATTGGATTTTGTGGATTGTTTCAGAGGAAAAATGGGAGCTAGGGCTCGGTTGATGGCTTGTTTACACGAAAGCAGTGAAAAGGTACTCAAGAAGGGTCTGGGCCCTCTATTTATAGCCCAGACTCCGATTTTTTACCATTTGCCTATGCCGTTTCGCATTCTCAACCGTTACTTTACTCTGAAATTAAAATGTTCCGTAACTTCCGTTAGAAGAAAGAAGCCAACGACTATTTCTTCTAAGTCTAAAAAGGCTTTCAGACTTTTCGAGTTAGTTCTAAGTTACTTCGAATGTAATTTTATTAGAAACTGATTCAAAGTTTATATCTCCACGTAGTTCGGAGATGGTTTAAATCTGCTAACCCCTACGCATGATTATTTTTCTTGCGTATACTACTCTCCTAACATTACAGATTTAGCGGAGAAGCGTATTCGAGGGGCTACTGTTGGGGGAAAATATTCCATCTTCAGGGTTATTGCAGTGACAAGATAAAGACTGGTGATTAAGCCGAAGACTTCCAGCATATAACTTCGGAGATACATTGAATCAAGTTCGAAGTATGATGACGAACTCTAGTTCGGAGTATATCTTCGAACTTGGACTCTTCCGGGAGCTTCTTTGCCAGCTAAGATGGATGACTTATCTTCTTTCTCATTAGATTAGTCTTTTACCATTTTAGCCCTATTAAGGGTACCGAATAGTTTCCACTATGTCGGTTGTATTAGAGGGGTAACAAGGTCTTTTCCTTAATGTTTAGGCCTATAAATACCCCCCATTTTACCCTGTAATAAGGACGGAATACAAGTTATTCAATACACACTTTTGAACTATTCTAAGTTATTATCCTTTCGGAGGCTTGGAATAGTTTTCTTCACAAACACTTCGTTTGTTAGTTTCTAATCTACAGAAACCTGTTAGCGTAATCTTTTACGCCAACAATACCTTAGTTAGGACTTACCAATTAGACTTGTGGTTAGTACGGAAGTGTATTGCAACGGATCCCGCAGACCGGTCCTTATAGTGCCCCGGGTGCTACCGACCAATGCCCTAGCTTGCACCCGGAACCCGCCATGCATTCACTCACAACCACAACTCATCACCGACAGAATTCCAAGGATAAGAATAACGGGGATCATATAGTAGAACCAAGTTGCTACGACTCATTTTTAATCCTATAGCAATCGTGTCAATACATTGGACACTAACTAATAATACTAATCATATGGTGACAAGGAGGTTAGGCGAGATAGCATGGCTTGGGTTGCACATCAAGGTCGGGGGATCCTAATAAATATATTGTAAGGGTTTTATTTGACTAATGCATGTATATCCTATGTGTTTTAGCGATAGTTTAGTAAAACATGGGTTCAATATGCTCAAAAGATTGGTTCGGTGACTTGCCTTGTTCAGCAAAAGGGGAAGGAGGGACTTCCGGGAAGTATTCTGGCTCCTCGGCGGCGTCGTAGTCTTCCCAATATAAATAAAATGAAATAAATACAACATTCAATTAAACAATATAAAACCACACTACAAGCACATAGGTTTTGATTGGTTCAATTTAAAGAAAACCAAGTTGTTAAGTTTCTGAAATTTATTTTATAAATAATTTAAAATGAACTATAATGAAATATTGTCCTTTATAAAAAGGGGTTTTAATTGTGAATAAACCTATTCTAAGTTTTTTTAATTTAAAATAATAGCTCCAGAGAAAGTGTTGGGGTTCCATTCTATAAACATGAAAAGAATAAAGATAAATTTTGCTAAATTTTAAATAATTAAATTTGAAATTTTCCTTAAGGAGCAATTGAATACTTTATTAAATAAACATGAAATATCCAAAGTAAACATATTGTTTTATTGCATGAATGTGTAGAGAATAATATTACAGATTTTCTGAAATTGAAATGGTAATTTTTGAAGTTAAAATGCGCCAGATATGAATTTTAGAAGTTTAAAAGCATTTTTGGAATTTAATTTAAATCCAAAACGGTCTCGGGTCCACGGTGAGCCAGGCCCACGGTGAACCCGCGCACTGTGCGCGTGGTCCGGCCCAATCTGGACCGTTGGATCCAGATCCAACACGCGGGGGCGAGGCGGGGGGTTTAAATGAGAATGGACGCGCGAGATTAAAAGGCCGAACCGGCATGCGATGAACGACTCAGATTAAACGTGAGTTTTAAGTACTAACGAACGCGCGAGATTAAAACATACCCCTTCGCTCAGATCCGGCGGCGTAGATTAAACCACACAGGGGATTTAATCGGTACCGTTAGATCCAGATCGCTAGGCCAGGATCGAGTCCGACACGGCACGGGTACTCAGCCCGTGCCGGTCGTCTTCTCCTGTGACGGCGAGTGGGCCAGAGGCCACGACGAGCGACGGTGGTCCAAGCTACACCTAGAAATGGAAAGAGGACGACTAGGGGAACGCGAAGGTACCGTTGGCGAGGCGAATGGTTGACAGAGCGTGGCCGGCGACGAGCGTAGACGAAGGAGGCGCTCGGGTCCTTGTCGGCGACGGCGATCCGGCGAGGTTCGGCGTCGACGGAGGGGTGGCCGAGGTCGGTGACGTCCTTGTAGTCACGATGGTGTGGTTGGCTAGGGCGAAGGAGGTTGCCTGCGACGGTGAGTGGCGACTAGAGTAGGGGTGGCGGTGGAGAGTTAAAAGTTTTAGAGGGGGTGTTCTGTTTGGTCTTGCAGCGTGTGAGCGTGGGGGTCGAATGCGGGGTACCAGGGGGCTTAAATAGAGTCACCGGCGGGGGCAGAGGGGGCGCAATTGGTGGTGGCCGAGGATTAACGCATTTAAACGCCGGCGAGCTTCGGGTTGCATGCAGATACATTGAATCGGGACGTGATTCGGCTGGGTTTAAAGGGGGAAACGGTCACCGGAGCGCGGGGGTTTGAATGCCGGGCTCAATTTGGGGAGAGGGGGTCGGGAGCAACGGATCCGAGGCGCATTAAGGCATCGGCCGGCGAGGGGGGGATTTTGGGGGCGGATCTCACGGAGATGAAGGATCTGACAGGCGGGGGCCACATGCCAACGGACGCGAGCGATCGGGCGTGGAGACTGACGGGTGGGGCCGAGCGATCGGGCGCGAGGGGTTCGGTTGGCACCGTTAGGTGGGGCTGGGTACGTGCGTGGAGAGGAGGTCACTGACAGGCAGGGTCCACTGGTCAGACGGGGCGTGCGGAGAGGAGTGGGCTGGGCCGTCCGGGAGAGAGAAAAGGGAGGGGGAGTCCCGTTACTGTTTAAATGATTTTGTGATTAAAAATAATTACAGAAAATGGATTAAGATATTTGGGCTACTTCCAAAGTTGATAAAAATTTGTAAAAATTCTCAAAAATATATCTTGGCCTTGGGATCATATACAAAATTTTCTAGCCCCTGGTTTGGTCATTTCATCTAGGTTCTAGTTCAAAAAGGTTAAGGAGGGCATTGAAGGTATTTCCAAAATAAATAATTCCAGGAAAATATATTAATTGATTTTTTTATTTCTTTGAAAATTTGGGGTGTTACACCCATATACACATACAGGTCTAAATTTTCCTCAAACCCATACTCATGCAGGTAAAATATACCAATCGGCTAACCCATGCCCATAATAATTGTTGGAAGTCAATAGATGGCTACCTAGTTGCTAGAGTCGCGTGACACCAGAAGTCACTGCTAGTCGGCTAGAGGATAAAGGCGTGGATCGTGTGTCAAGTACTCACGTGGAGCCGATGGAACATTGATAGTGGCAGACACTAGAGGCTAGAGTATGGAGGTGATGGAGCATAGACATCTGGTGGTGACCTACACTAGATGTCTCACGTCTAGAACTTTGGAGCTAGGATTGTGGAGTGAGGAGTAGAGGTACACACCGTCGACCACTGTAGGACTTTAGGAAAGGGCACTAAGAGAGTAGTGACTAAGAGAGTAGTAACTACAAGACAATTGGTAGGATTTTTATGGATGTGACTCCTTTATTATTTTGGATTATTTGCGTTGCGCAATGTTTGGACCTTATGCTGAAAGACAGGGAATTTTGCAGCGTTTAAGAAACCTATTGCACATGCAAGGCATGTCACCACTTTCATCTATACGCATGGGAGAATTCTAAGTTTAATGAGAGAAAAGACATAGGGGCTAATCCATAGTTGTTATGGTGTCGCCATATCATCACAATATCATTGTGGCAGTATTTGGCTATTCACCACACGATGCCATTGATGGACATGCCCAAGAAAATTCCGTGTATCGTAAGTTCTGATAGGTAGTATCGGAAGTTCTGATTATTTTCTGGTCTCGAGTCAGAAAGCAAATGTTGCTTCGGAAGTTCCGATATGGTATCGAAAGTTCCGACGAGCCAGAAGTTCCGATTTGGAATTAGAGAGAATTATACTGATCGAAAGTTCTGATATGATGTCGGAAGTTCCGAGGTGGGCGAAAACAGATTGGATCTGTTGCATGTCGTGTTGAATTGGGAGACCTAAAATACCCTATTGGATGTTCCGATCCTGGATCAGATGTTCTGATGTGGGGTATCAGATTGGATCTGTTACAAATACAAATTAGTTGTAACTAATTTGTGGGTTCTGAGATGTGCACGACCCAGGGGGCTTTCAACCCTATATAAAGAGAGGAGGAGGTATTTGGATAAGGAATAAGCCTAAATTAGACCTAGCCACCATAGAATCATTTCCTACCTTTCTTGATCTCAATCGTTGAGGTCAAGGATTTCCTGTCTCTCACATGTAGTGCTAGGACGCTGCCATGGGAGGAACTCCATCCCTGTACGTGTGGACTCCATGGAGGCATTGCTCCAAGTGCGACACTCGTGGCCATCACCACGAGGAAGGCGACTTCTTCACCGATTGGATTGGCGAGGAACGGTCGGGACGAAGCGAGGATAGGCTTGACGTGCTTCATCAACCTCTTCTTCCGCAGCACCTAGCACGTCAAGTGCTAGAAGGTACCGATCTATGATCTCACACGCGCATGGGTCTTGGGTTTTAGGGCGGAAATTTTGAATTTGCCGGCTAGCGTAGCTCCCCTATTCCCCAACAATGGTATCAGAGCCTACGTGCATAGTGTTCGATCTAGATCCCTCATGTATGGAGATACATGGTGGAAAAACAGATTAGATCTATTTCTGTCCATGGTAAATTATAAGTTTCGATATTGATTGGAAGTTCCGATGGTGATCGGATGTTCCGATATCGAATAGTGATTTGATATAGAAAACAATTGGTGCTGTCCGGGATTCTGATATTGATCGGAAGTTCCGACGGATCGGAAGTTCCGATCCAACCGAATTTGAAATTCTGAGCTTGTTGAGCTGGGTTTTTTAGATCCAGAATCCAGTCACTTGTAGATTGCTCGCCTAACTTTGTTTTGTAGAGAATGATGTGCCTGGCATGACCTTGGATAAATCTGATGTATGAGATGCATGCAATGAATGTAAATTAAATATGGCCTACATGTCATGGTTATTTACAGCCCAAGGCCGATGTAAAATTTATTACGACTTTCATGTCGTTTCCGCGGTGCTTCGGCCCATGTAATTAGTATATGCTATGCGAGATAGACTAGTACTCTACATGGAGGCCGAGAGCACACACTCAATGACGGGAGCCATGGAGATAGAGATTGCCATGTGAAGAAGGTCATGCTATGTCATAGTTAATATGATTTCCTGTGATGCTTTCTTATGTTTCTGTTATTATATTCTTGCATGTTTCATGTGCGCTAGGGATGTTACAGTGCTAGAATAGTTTTCCCTTAGAAAATTAAGTATTGATCCTCTTTCAAATAGCTGCACCCACAAAGGTTTTCGATCATTGATAGTGGGTCTGCCAAAGCAGGATGCTATCTTTTATCTTGGCCCATTGGGGCGAAAGTCGGACTTTTGAACGCATAATATTGATTCGCTTGACAAGGCTATCAAAACAGTTTTGGGCCTTGGAGCATAGGAGTTGGGGTCGAGCATTGGATGCTTCTCCAACAACAAGAGTCACATACGATGTGATTAGCAAGGAGTTGCTTACCTATGCCAACTAGCTTCTAACAGTGATGCCAAATCTCACTAGGAGATAGCGTGACCATGGATCTTGCGCCACTATTAGTCATGAGAGGGAAAATAACTGGTTTAGATAGTGGGACATCTTTTATTGGATAAATGATAAACATTGCATAGTGCTGATCTTGCATTTAATCTTTTGTAGATCATGGCACCGACTGTTATGAACACTTTACTCTTTATTTTGCGATTGATTCTTTTTGGAACAGCTTTTATTGATTGGTTTAGACACTTGAGAAGTGTTCTAAAGCAAGAGGAAAATGTTTTAGAGAAGCCCCACTTGGATGAATTAAAACAAATTGGATCTGTTTTTGTTTACAATACTTCGGAAGTTCTGATACCTGATCGGAAGTTCTGATATTTGTCGGATTGGAAGTTCCGATGGTTGATCGGCAGTTCTGATGCCAGACAAAATTTGCGACAGAGAAGTATAAATGTTATTGAAATTAATGTTGCGACTCGCCCAAGTTATTCATGGGTATTTGATACCGGTTCGATGATTCACACTTGCAAATCATTGCAAGGACTGAGTAAGTCAAGAAAGTGTGTAGTAGGTGAACTGGATATTCGCGTCGACAATGGTGTAAAGGTTGAGTATTGGTCGTTGGTATTTATTCTTTATCACTACCCTCAGGATTAGTTCTGGAATTGAATAATTGTTATTATGTTCCAGCATTGGGCAGAAACATTATCTCTTTCTCATGTTTGGAGGAAGAAGGTTATGAGTTCGTGATAAAGAATAAATGTTGTTCGATATTCTCAAATGGTATGCTCTATGGTGTTTGTCCATTGGTGAATGGATCCATTCTAAGTCTTGAGGATTCACATGTTTATAACATTAGTACTAAGAAACAAAAACTCAATGATTTGAATCCAACCTACGTGTAACATTTCGTTTGGGTCATATAAATGAGAAGCGCGTGCAGAAGCTCCATAATGGTGGACTTTTGGAGTCATTTGATTTTGAATCATACGACACATGCGAGTCTTGCTTACTTGGCAAAATGACAAAGATGACTTTCACTGGACAGAGTGAGAGGGCGAGTGAGCTATTGGCCATAGTACATACTGATTTGTGTGGTCCATTGAGTCACACGACTAGGAATGGTTTTCAGTACTTTGTCACTTTTACCGATGACTTTAGTAGATATGGCTATGTCTACTTGATGAGGCATAAGTGGGAATCCTTTGAAAAGTTCAAGGAGTTCCAGAATGAAGTACAAAATCATGCGGGCAAGACAATTAAATTTCTACAATCTGACCGTGGAGGAGAATATTTGAGTCATGAGTTTAGTGATCATCTAAAGAAGTGTGGAATTGTTCCACAACTGACTCCACCAGGCACGCCCTAATGGAATGGGGTGTCCGAGCAGAGAAACCACACTTTATTAGATATGGTGTGGTCCATGATGAGTCACACTGATATTCCATTATCCTTTTGGGGTTATGCTCTAGAAACCACAACTTTCATGATAAATAGAGTTCCATCTAAGTCAGTAGAGAAGACGCCATATGATATGTGGTCTGGGAGACGTCCTAGTTTGTCTTTTCTAAAGATTTGGGGATGTGAAGCGT
Source organism: Zizania palustris (assembly GCA_019279435.1). Lineage (NCBI taxonomy): Eukaryota > Viridiplantae > Streptophyta > Magnoliopsida > Poales > Poaceae > Zizania > Zizania palustris. Next base: position 70,432,748 of record JAAALK010000082.1, read on the forward strand.
ATGTCAAACATATGACGTCTGATAAGCTCAGTCCTAAGTCCGACAAGTGCTTCTTTGTGGGGTATCCTAGTGAAACCAAAGGATACTATTTCTATAATAAAGAAGAGGGCAAAGTGTTTGTCGCTCGGAATGACGTATTTCTTGAGAAAGAGTTTCTCTCGAAAGAGGTTAGTGGGAGGACTGTGCATCTCGAAGAGATTCAAGAGCCACTAGAAAGTGTTCCAGATCCCACTGAACTAGAGTAGGAGGCGCAAGCTGTTGCAAACCCTGTTATAGATGTGCCAACCCCATGAAGGTCTTGGAGAGTAGTCCATGCGCCAAAGAGGTACATGTTCTTGACCACTGAGCATCGCAACATGTTGTTGTTGAACAACGATGAGCACAAAACCTATGTGGAAGCAGTGATGGGACCAGTCTCTGAGAAATGGCTTGGAGCCATTGGATCCGAGTTTGAGTCCATGCGAGAGAACCAAGTTTGAAACTTGGTTGATCCACCTGATGGTGTAAAAACTATTGAGTGTAAATGGATCTTCAAGAAAAAGATAGACGTTGATGGAAATGTTCACATATATAAGGCACGATTGGTGGCAAAAGGTTTCAAACAGATTCAAGGTGTTGATTATGATGAAACGTTTTCACCCGTCACTATGCTAAAGTATATACGGATCCTCCTAGCTATTGCCGCATTCCATATGAGATATGGAAAATGGATGTCAAGACGACTTTCCTTAATGGAAACCTAAGTGAGGATGTGTATATGACACAACCTGAAGGTCTTGATGATCCAAAAATGCTGAGAAAGTATGCAAGTTGCTAAAGTCCATTTATGGATTGAAGCAAGCTTCTCGGAGTTGGAATCTTCACTTTGATGAGGTAGTCAAAGGGTTTGGCTTCATCAAGAACGAAGAAGAGCCTTGTGTTTACAAGAAGGATAGTGGGAGCTTACCTGTATTTTTGGTCTTATATGTGGATGATATATTGTTGATTGGAAATGACATTCCTCTCGTGAATGCTGTCAAGACTTAATTCAAAAATAGTTTCTCGATGAAAGATATTGGAGAGGCAGCATACATTCTAGGCATAAAGATCTATATAGATAGATCCAAACAGTTAATTGGATTAAGCCAGAGTATGCACATTGACAAGGTTTTGAAACAATTCAAAATGCAGAATTATAAGAAGGGTTTTCTACCAATGTCACATGGTATTTCTCTTAGTAAGACTCAATGTGCTGCGACACCTAATGAGCTAAAGAAGATGAGTGCGATCTCGTATGCCTCCGTGATTGGATCCATCATGTATGCCATGTTGTGTACACACCCAGATATGTCATATGCTATAAGTGTTACGAGCAGGTACCAATCGAACCTGGGTGAAAATCACTGGGCTGTAGAAAAGAGTATCCTCAATTGCTTGAGAAGGACTGAGGAAATGTTCCTAGTATATGGTGGTGAAGAGCAGCTCGTTGTAAGTGGTTACATAGATGATAGCTTTCAGACCGATAAAGATGATTCTCGATTGAAATCTGGTTTTGTGTTCTACCTCAATGGAGGCACAGTGAGTTGGAAGAATTCCAAGAAAGAGACGGTGGCCGATTATACAACGAAAGCTGATTATATCGCCGCTTCAGAAGATGCGAAGGAGGCCTTTGGATCAGAAAGTTTGTTTTTGAGCTAGGTGTTGTTCCTAGTGCGTCCAGTCCAATGGACCACTATCGTGATAATAGTGGTGCCGTTGCGCAAGCCAAGGAGCCTCTATCAAAAGTTCCGATATGATGTTGGAAGTTCCGAGGTCGACGAAAACAGATTAGATCTGTTGCGTGTCGTGCTGAATTGGGAGACCTAAAATACCCTATCGGAAGTTCCGATCCTGGATCAGATGTTCCAATGTGGGGTATCAGATTGGATCTGTTACAAATACGAATTAGTTGTAACTAATTTGTGGGTTCCGAGATGTGCACGACCCAGGGGGCTTTCAACCCTATATAAAGAGAGGAGGAGGTATTTGGACAAGGAATAAGCCTAAATTAGACCTAGCCACCATAGACTCCTCTCCTACCTTTCTTGATCTCAATCGTTGAGGTCGAGGATTTCCTGTCTCTCACATTCGGTGCTAGGACGCTACCGTGGGAGGAACTCCATACCTGTACGTGTGGACTCCATGAAGGCGTTGCTCCAAGTGTGACACTCGTGGCCGTCACCACAAGGAAGGCGACTTCTTCACCGATTGGATTGGCAAGGAATGGCTGGGACGAAGCGAGGATAGGCTTGACGCGCTTCATCAACCTCTTCTTCCGTTGCACCTAGCACGTCAAGTGCTAGAAGGTACCGATCTATGATCTCACACATGCATGGGTCTTGGGTTTTAGGGCGGAAATTTTGAATTTGCCGGCTAGCGTAGCTCCCCTATTCCCCAACAATGGTATCAGAGCCTACATGCATAGTGTTTGATCTAGATCCCTCGTGTATAGAGATACATGGTGGAAAAATAGATTAGATCTGTTTCTATCCGTGGTAAATTATAAGTTCCGATATTGATCGGAAGTTCCGATGGTGATCGGATGTTCCTATATCGAATAGTGATTCGATACAGAAAACAATTGGTGCTGTTCGGGATTCCGATATTGATCGGAAGTTCCGACGGATTAGAAGTTCCGATCCAACTGAATTTGAAATTCCGAGCTTGTTGAGCTGGGTTTTTTAGATCCAGAATCTAGTCACTTGTAGATTGCTCGCCTAACTTTGTTTTGTATAGAATGATGTGCCTGGCAAGGCCTTGGATAAATCTGATGTATGAGATGCATGCGATGAATGTAAATTAAATATGGCCTATGTGTCATAGTTATTTATAGCCCAAGGCTGATGTAAAATTTATTACGACTTGCATGTCGTTTCCGCGGTACTTCGGCCCATGTAATTAGTATAGGCTATGCGAGAGAGACTAGTACTCTTTATGGAGGCCAGGAGCACACACTCAATGATGGGAGCCATGGAGATGGAGATCGCCATGTGAAGAAGGTCATGCTATGTCACAGTTAATATGATTTCCTGTGATGCTTTCTTATGTTCCTGTTATTCTATTATTGCATGTTTCATGTGCGCTAGGGACGTTATGGTGCTAGAATAGTTTTCCCTCAGAAAATTAAGTATTGATCCTCTTCCCAATAGCTGCACCCACAAAGGTTTTTGATCATTGATAGTGGGTCTGCCAAAGTAGGGTGGTATCTTTTATCTTGGCCAGTTGGGGCGGAAGTCGGACTTCTGCACGCATAGTATTGGTTCGCTTGACAAGGCTATCAAAATAGTTTTGGGCCTTGGAGCATATGAGTCGGGGTCGAGCATTGGATGCTTCTCCAACAACAAGAGTCACATACGATGTGATTAGCAAGGAGTTGCTTACCTATGTCAACTAGCTTCTAGCAGTGATGCCAAAGCTCACGAGGAGATAGCGTGACCATGGATCTTACACCACTATTAGTCATGCGAGGGAAAGTGACTGGTTTAGATAGTGGGACATCTTTTATTGGATAAATGATAAACATTGCATAGTGCTGATCTTGCATTTAATCTTTTGTAGATCATGGCACCGACTGCTATCGGAAGTTCCAATTATTTTCTAGTCTCGAGTCAGAGAGCAAATGTTGCTTTGGAAGTTATGATATGGTATCGAAAGTTCCGTCGAGCCAGAAGTACCGATTTGGAATCAGAGAGAATTGTACTGATCGGAAGTTCCTAAATGGGTGAATACAGATTGGATCTGTTGCGTGTCGTGCTGAATTTGGAGACCTAAAATACCCTGTCGGAAGTTCCGATACTAGATCAGAAGTTCCGATGTGGGGTATCATATTGGATCTGTTACGAATACGAATTAGTTGTAACTAATTTGTGGGTTCTGAGATGTGCACGACCCAGGGGACATTCAACCCCATATAAAGAGAGGAGGTCTTTGGACAAGGAATAACCTAGATTAGACCTAGCCACCATATACTCCTCTCCTCCGTTTCTTGATCTCAATCGTTGAGGCCGAGGATTTCTCATCTCTCACGTGTGGTGCTAACACGCTGCCGTCGGAGGAACTCTATCCCTGTACGTATGGACTCCATGGAGGTGTTGCTCCAAGAGCGACGCTCGTGGCCATCACCACGAAGAAGGTGACTTCTTCACTGATTGGATTGGCGAGGAACGGCCAGGACGAAGCAAGGATAGACTTGACGTGCTTCGTCAACCTCTTATTCCTCTTCACCTAGCACATCAAGTGCTAGAAGGTACCGATCTATGATCTCACACGCACATGGGTCTATGGTTTTAGGGTGGAAATCTTGAATTTGCCGGCTAGCGTAGCTCCCCTATTCCCCAACAGCCATAGCATCGAAGGGTATGTGGCGGATGTCATAATAGCGTGGCACTGTTGTGGTGTCATGTGGCACTCATCACGTCTATGGAGCCCACCATATGAGAGGTAGAGAGAACAATAGAAAAGATTCCTATTTGGGCCCACTTCTACCCCTAAAACCCTAGTTGCCGTAAGTTTTCTCATACTTTCCCTTCCATCCGATGCGTAAGTTTTCTCATACTTTCCCTTCCATATGATGCATCACGCATGTTCTAGCCATCACCGCCATCGTAAGCACATTTGAGCCTTCCATGCAACATCGCAGTGAGGGTGCAAGGCACAGTGGCATCATAGTGAGGGCACAGGGCGGGGTGGCATCGCAACGGGTGTGTGGGACAGGGTGGTGTCACAACGAGGGCACGACATGGGGCCACAACAAGGGCGTGATGTGGTGTCGCATCAATATGCTCTTTCCTCTCCTATATGTCGATACCTAATCCCTAGCCCCAACAATACCCTTTTTCACTTCGTTTCCTTCCTGAATTACTATGAATCACTAAATCCCCTATTCCCCAAGCGTACTATTCTATAACTATGCAATAGTTGTGCACTTGTGTTGTGTAACACATGTTTTGGTCTTGAATTATACTATATTTGTGTTATTCTCCTTATGTTGTGTAGCCACTAGTCAGGCATGAGTATGCCAACATAACATGCAAGTGGAAGTGTTAAGACCTCATCACATACTGATCCAAAGTGGAAACCAGCAAAATAAAAATGATCCTGGTTGGTGGTATGTATTTTGGTAAATTATTGGTAAAAGATATGTTGTCTGGTGTAGCTTGTGCAACAGAAGAGTAATCGGAGGAATTACAAGGCTCAAGGAGCATCTAGTGGGTGGTTATGAAGATGTGACAAAATGTACAAAAACCACAACTATTGCTACAAAATTGGATAATGCTATAAAAAAGAAGAGACCACTCATTCTTGATGATGAAGAAGAGAATAAGAGAGAAGAAGATTCTAATGAGGTTGGTGTCGTGTATCCTAGTTCTAGTACCATTTATAGGAACAAAAATAAACAATCTATATTTATGTTCCATCCTTCAAAAGTTAGGCAAAAAGTTAGTTGCTTTAATAGCCAAAAGAACTCTAGAAGAGATTGTAGAAGAAATTCATTACAAATATCATGCTCAATCTAGTATCCAAGATAGCACGACAACAAAGAAGGAAAAAGAAGCTGTCAAAATGAAGTGGGCTAGGTTCTTTTATAGTGTGGCATATCATTTAATACTTTAAATTCTAGGTAGTTTGAGATATGTATCATGAGCTTAGGAAGCTATTATTGCACAAGGTTGTTGCTGAGATGAATGATTTGAGAAAGAAGAAAGAGGTCTCATTGAAGCAATTTGGTTGAACATTAATGTAAGATGGATGGATAGATAGGAGGGGACACCACTTGATCAATTTTGTAGTCAATAGTCCAGAGGAGACTCTTTTCTTAGAGTTAGTCGATGCATTAAGTGAAGTTAATGATCAAGCGATGTTGGCTAATTTGTTTGAGAAAAAGATCCATGACATTAGAGTAGATAAAGTTATGCAAGTTGTCACTAATAATAGAGCTAACTATAAGGCAACAAACAAGCTTCTTATGGAGAGGTTTCCTATACTTTACTGGACTCTTTGTGCTACACATTGTTTAGAACTTATGTTGGAAGATGTAGGAAAGTCTAAGGAATTCAAAAATCCCATTTCACATTCTTGAGATGTCACTATTTTCATATATAGACATAGAAGACTTCTTAGGTAGCGTTTGGTTTGAGGGCATGTATAGATAGGATATAACCATCCATGGATTTAGGGATGACATGATACATGTGAGGTGTTTGGTTGGATGGATGGGATGAAATAATTTTTTTGGTTAGGTGTATATAATTTAGATCAGATAAGCTTAAATTTAGTGGGCCCACTTGTTAAATATTTTTTAGATGTAATCATATGATATCTTATTTTATAAATTAAATTTTAATGAATACATGTTGGGATTGGGGATGTTACCCTAGTTGGTAATTTTCAATTTTAAACCCATTAGCCTTAGGAACCATGCGCGCGAGAGATCATAGATCATTACCTTCATAAAAGAAATTAAACATAGTGTGTGTGTGAAGAAAACGATGTGTGCCGCTTTTCGAGCAGTGCCTCCATGAAGTCCACACATACAAGGATTGATCATATCTCTCTAGCATGCTAACTCCGCTCAAGAGATTCATAGAGAAGTCGATCTCAACACTTGTGATCGTGGGGAGAGGAGAGGCAGTGGCTAGGGTAAGTTCTCTGATCTAATTAGCAAGAAGTAGTAGCCCACGTGTGTGCCCCTCTCCTCTTTATATAGTGCCAAGGACCTAGGCCTTAATATGTATTAAAGCCCAACATATCTAATTTGTTTCTATTGAACTGGAACTTCTAGTTTGGAACCAAAACTTTCGGTTTGACCCTTCTGTATCAAATTAATTCCTGACCAAAACTTTCGATTCATAACTAAAACTTCTAGTTTGACCCTTATGTATCAAATTAAATCCGACCTAGGAATTCCGGTTCACAACCAGAACTTCTGGTTTGTCCAGAACCCAGACTTCCGATTTCTTCAGAAAAAACCGAATCTGGGTTTGGTCCGTAACTTTTGGTCCAATCGGAACTTCCGGTAACTCTCGAATTCTCTTGGGCATAATTCCATCAATACAATGATGTAATTAGATCATAAATAATATAAGGAAAAAATCTACTTTACCCTTAAAGTGTTACTCTGTAAAGAAAGTTGTCCCCAACTATAAACCCACACTGTTAATCCCCCCGAACTATTATATTTTGGAAAAATAACCCCTCAGAGCGGTTTATTGTTGTGGTTTTGCTGACGTTGCAGTCCACACTAGCGGTTTTATTGACATGGCAATCCACGCTGATGGTTTTGCTGACGTGGCAGTCCACATGGCTGTACGTTAGAATCTAAACGATGAATCCCACTTCTTAGTGACAGAAAATTTTTTCTCTCATCTCTTTATATTTTTTCTTTCCTTCTTTCCTTTTTTTCCTTCTTTCCTACTTTATTTTTCTTGCTAGCTTACTGGCTGAAGGACGCAGGAAGCCCTCAAGGGTGGCGATGTGGACGACAAAGGCACTTAGGGGCGACGACATGGGTAGCGGGGGCAGTGCTACTGCCGGTGGGGGCCCACGTGACACGCAGCCGTGCCCACATGACGCACCGCTGCACCTGCGCGACACCCACGTGATACACAACCATGCCCACACAACACGCAGTCGTGCCTACACGGCGCACCGCTTTGCACCACCCACCGCCGCACCCCCGCTCCTCGCCTTCATGTGACCCAATGACTGTGTCGCCGCACCCCCATGCCTCACCCCACTACCATAGAAACATACATTAGTGACGGGTCATAACGTATATTAGTGACTGGCATGTCTCCCGTCACCCTTATTGTATCAGTAAAGCCCTATCATTAATGACGGGTAAATACCCGTCACTAAAGGGTCTCTCCAGGTACCCTCCGCATCCGACATGCCCCCTTTTATTGACGGGTAACATTTCTCACCCATTACTAAAGGTCATCTTTAGTGTCGGGGAGTACTTTACACCCATCACTAATGTGACCTTTAGGGACGGGTCACCAATGTCACCCGTCACTAATGTTATAGTTATATTAAAAAAATAATTATTTTTAGGCAACATCCTGAATAGGACATCTTTAGTGACGACAGTACTTTACACAACACGTCACTATTGTGACCTTTAGGGACGGGTCGCCAATGTCACCCGTCACTAATGTTATGGTCATATAAAAATATTTATTTTTAGGCTGCATGCTGAATCAAAGTCAGGATTTGGCAGCAAAAATTTTAAATTATAAACAACACATAATTCATCATAGAACACATAATTTATCACAAAATATCACCATCACAGATTGCATTGCACAAAAAAAGTATCGATAAAAATGTATTCCATATATTTCACCAAATGTTTGCAACCGTTACATGACAAATTGAATCATGAATTTTAGCCCTTATAATGGAAAGCATCATTCTTTGTGAAGAATTGGTCCATGAGGAATAGCGCTAGTCGTGAACGGATGTCCGACAAATTAGCCTCACTAAGACTGCCTTCAGGTAGGTTGAATTCATGTAAATTGAGTTTTTGACATCAGTCAATGTTTGCATAAGTGAAAAGTAAATGAAATAGAAGAACAAAGGTCACAATAATATCTTACATCGGGTGATTTAATATCCGCTATCTTCATGGCCAGCCTCATATGGTGTGCAACATAAAACCCACACTAGTTTCTAGGAGGTTGACTGTAGCACTGTTATAGAAATACACGATTAGTTTGTACGACACATTAAATTTGAAAAGGTAAACATTTAGAGACTTACAGGCACTACGGTTTTATGAACCAATGGTAGGCATTGCGGTTCTTTTAGTTTGTTCATATCAACAACGCCTTCAAAAGCTCTGTAACGAGGTAGAACGAGATTGAGTTAAACAATAATAGGTTGAAGGTTGCAGTTGTAATTAAGTGAAGGAAACCTTACTCGTCTATTAAACTTTTGAGTACCGAGAAGTCCCTCTTGGTGCGCTCGCCATTCGGTCCCTTTGGTCTTGCCGAGTAAATGTACCATATGGTCTTCCACTTGGGGGCGATGAGTACTAGGACATAATGTCCATTAACATGGTGTATGCCCATTGAATGTCGATCTCTTAAGATGCATGAGGTGAGTAAACCATATAGGTAGACGACCCACGACTTTCTATTGACCTTGATTGTCGACATTGCAAATATCCGTGGATCCACAAATTTGAAATGTAGATTCCTAGATTGTTGCCACATTGTCCTGCACATATGAAAGAGTAGTTAATACCACATAATGACGTGTTGACTTTAATATAAAATATAGGTTAAGTAAATTACAATGTCCAACACCGCATCAAGCTGATGTCGAAAGTGTCCATGTTAAAAAGATCATATATATCGTTGAAGCATACTAAGAAATAGTTGTCATTACTAGTCCAGAAATTTTGTTTCTTGTATATTACAATGATCGAACTTCTGTTTTCTTTGCAGTCATTGAGGTATAATTGATGAAGGTCGATTAAGGCTTTCCCTACCCTTCTTAGCTGATCTTGAGTCAGCATGTTCTTGCCTTGTTCGTACTTAGCATGTGGGAGAGTCCACGCTGACGCGACCTTAGGCTTTGCCTCTTTTTAGTCTTTTTGGACTTCTTTGTATTTTTGTGTTGAATCGTTGGCTTATTTGATGGCGGCACAGTGATGACATTTTCACCTTGCTCGATAGGCATAACAATAGTAGGTGGTTGAATAGGTGCAGTTGCAACAGATGCAACAACAATAGGTGGCTGAGTAGCTAGAGGTTCAGTAGAAGGTTGAGCAGTAGCTTGGCTAAGCAGTTGGAGGTTCTCGGCATCGACCAAAATATCCACCCGTTTCCACTGTATCCTTGTGAGATGGGGATCATGAAGGGTGGTGATTTCGTCATTCGGAGGAATAGGCTATAGGATGTCTTCCACGTTGGGGTGCACAAAATCAATAGACACCACCATAAATCTCTCATTTATTGGCAAATTGTGTATCTCATATTGATATGGATAGACAACACCCCTTGACACCTCAATTTGAACCCTTGCGTACTTTATGATAAACTTGCACATGGTGTGGCGCCCCGATTTAACAAATCGGAACATTATTGAATTTCCAAAGAAAAACAATAATACAAGAGGTTCATCATGTGACACGTACATACGAGTAGTCATCCGTGGTACGCAGACCACAATTATTACAAAAGAGTAAAATTAAAATAAGTAATAAAAAGCATGACGAAAGCCCTCTTTAGGATTTTTCTTCTTGACTAGGTCGCTACTCCAGACCATCCTCATAGTAGGCATCCTCTGAATAGTGTGTCCAACAGGTATGAGTACAAAAAGTACTCAACAAGTCACCACAGATGCAAATAATAATGCAAGGTAATAACAATGGAAGGATAATGGCAAAAGTGCGGAAAAGTACATTTTCAGTTATTGCATTTAGTGTAGTCAATTTTTATCATGCGGAATAATAATAAACATGAACCTCAATAACATCATCTAACTCGAGGAGTACATTTTACCTCCTCGAACAACAGTCCTTATATGTCAAACCATCATGCACATTCATATCAAAAGTAAACTAACTGTGGGATGTCACGCAACCCGCCCTTGACCGTGGGCCCGACTTTTTGAAAAGATTTATGACTCTGATCAGAGATGTACTACTGTACCCACAAGGCATGCACTCATCCCAAACGAGATGACCCATACCACGGGAACTCGTGCCAAAACCTCGGCATGAAATGCTCCAAGCGATAACCACCCGCTCTAGGTTTCCCCGGCGCACCGGGCCGCATCCCGGCTAACGTCGCACCCCCTTTTGTGCCATGTCGGTACAAGCCACCCGCAGGTGCTGCTTGACCCATCTCCAAATGGTGGCCTCGGTTTGGAACACTCCATACCTCAGTTAGGACTTACCCATTAGACTTGTGGTTAGTACGGAAGTGTACTGCAACGGACCCCACAGACCGGTCCTTATAGTGCCCCGGGTGCTACCGACCAATGCCCTAGCTTGCACCCATAACCCACCATGCATACACTCACGACCATAACTCTATCACCAATAGCATTCCAGGGATGAGAATAACGGGGATCATATAGTAGAACCAATCACTACGACTCATTTTTAATCCTATAGCAATCGTGTCAATACATTGGACACTAGCTAGTAATACTAATCATATGGTGACAAGGAGTTTAGGCCAGAGAGCATGGCTTGGGTTGCACATCAAGGTCGGGGGATCCTAATAAATATATCGTAAGGGTTTCATTTGACTAATGCATGTATATCCTATGTGTTTTAGCGATAGTTTAATAAAACATGGGTCCAATATGCTCAAAAGATTGGTTTGGTGACTTGCCTTGTTCAGCGAAAGGGGAGGGAGGAACTTCGGGAAAATATTCTGGCTCCTCGGCGGTGTCGTAGTCTTCCCAATATAAATAAGGTAAAATAAAATAAATACAATATTCAATTAAACAATATAAAACCACACAACAAGCACATAGGTTTAAATGGGAAATTTAACTATTTGCCACCCTCTTCGTTGCCACCTCTTCAAATGCCACCCTCTTCATTGCAATTAATTTTTTGCCACTCTCTTCGTGAGCCAATTAATTTTTTGCCACTCGGTGTCCAGTCACTTGCCACGTCATCCGCCACATCACATTTTTGCCACCTCACGCCGCCACGTCACCTTCTTCTTCCTCCTCCTTTTTCTCTCTCCCCAAACTCTTCCTCAGCCGGCCACCGCGCGCCGCCGCCCCCGCACGCCTCCACCCCCGCTGCCGCCGGGGTTCATCGACGACGGAGTGGTGGCCGGGGTCGGTGAGGTCCTTGCGATTGCAGTGGTGCGGTCGGTGAGGACGGAGTGGTGGCCGGGGTCGGTGAGGTCCTTGCGATTGCAGTGGTGCGGTCGGTGAGGACGGAGGGGGACTCCGGTGACGGCGAGCGATGGCTGGAGTGCGGGTGGTAGTGGAGAGTAAAAAGTCGAATTGGGGCGCTCTGGTTTGTTTTCGCAGCGATAGGGGGTAGGGGTGCAATGCGGACGGCCAGGGGGTTTAAATAGGGTCGTCGGCGGGGGCAGAGGGGGCGTAATCGGGGGAGGCCGAGAGTAAAGCCTTTCTTCAATGCCGGTGAGCTCCTGCCTTGCATGCGTGCGCTCGATCCGGGGGCGATGACGCGGTGGAATAATGGGGGAAACGGTCGAGAGAACGTGGGGGAATCAATGCCGACGAGTAATTAAGGAGAGGGCGCCGGCGAGAGCGAATCCGAGGTGGGGTTAGGGTTTTGGCCGGTGAGGGGGGGGGATTTGGGGGCGGATCTCGCGGGGAAGACGGATCCGACAGGTGGGGGCCACTGGCCAGTGAGTGCGAGCGCACGAGCGAGGCGGCTGACGGGTGGGGTCGGGCTCGGGCGCGAGAGGGGGCGGTTGGCGCCAACAGGTGGGGCCGGGGTGTCGGGCGCGCGCGCGAGGGGAGAGGGGCTCACTAACGGGTGGGGTCAGACTGTCAGTACGAGGCGGGCGAGGGTAATGGGCTGGGCCGGTCGGGAGAGAGAGAAAGGGAGGAGGGAGGCCCATTACTGTTTTAAAGTATTTCTGAATAAAAATAATTCCAGGAAATAGGTTAAAATCTTAGGGCTACTTCCAAGGTTGATAAAAATTTGTAAAAATTCTCAAAAATATATCTTAGCCTTAGGATCATACATAAAATTTTTCAGCTCCTAGTTTGTCATTTCACCTATGTTGTAGTTTAACAATGGTAAAGGAGGGTATTAAAGGTATTTCCAAAACAATAAATTCGAAGAAATTGGATTAAATAATATTTTTATTACTTTGAAAATTTGGGTGTTACAAACCTATCCCCCTTATAAAGAATTTCGTCCTCGAGATTGGAACGCTACTCGAATAGCTCGGGGTATTGGGCTTTCAGTTCGTCTTCCTTTTCCCATGTGGCTTCTTCGGCGGGGTGGTTGTCCCACTGAACCTTGCAGAAGCGAACTACATGGCTCCTGGTTACCCTTTCCTTGGTTTCCAAGATCTTGACGGGCTTCTCGATATAGGTCAAATCTTCTTGGACGTTGAGTTGTTGGAGATTGGCTTGCTCGGCGGGCACACGAAGACACTTCTTCAACTGAGAGACATGGAACACATCGTGAACTCCTGACAAAGATGGAGGCAGCTCAAGTTGATATGCCACTTCTCCTTGCCGTCGGAGGATTTGAAAGGGTCCGACGTAACGGGGTGCTAGCTTGTCTTTCATGTTGAACCTTTGAGTGCCACGGAGGGGAGTGACTTAGAGATAGACATAATCACCCTCCTCAAAGGTTAGGTCTCTTCGACGGTTATCGGCGTAGATCTTCTGTCGGGACTGGGCTATTTTTAATCTGTCCCTGATGATCTTGACCTTCTCTTCAGCTTCTCTCAATATGTCTGTCCCAAATAGTTGCGATTCTCTGGTCTGATCCCAGAGCAATGGCGTTCTGCACTTACGCCCGTAAAGTGCTTCGAACGAGGACATTTGCAGGCTAGCTTGATAGCTGTTGTTGTAGGAGAACTCCGCATAGGGCAAGTTCTTGTCCCACATTCCGCCAAAGTCTAGAGCGCAAGCTCTAAGCATATCCTCCAATATCAGGTTGACCCTTTTGGTTTGACCGTCGGTCTGTGGATGATAGGCGGTGCTAAAGTTCAGCCGGGTGCCGAGTTCCTCTTGAAGGTTCCTCCAAAACTTGGAGGTAAACTGACTCCCACGGTCAGATACGATCTTCTTAGGGACTCCGTGAAGGCACATGATCCGGGTCATATACAACTCGGCCAATTTGGCGACGGTGTAAGTTGTCTTGATGGGGATGAAGTGAGCCACCTTGGTGAGTCAGTCAACGATCACCCAGATAGAATCATGACCAGCTTGGGTCCTAGGCAGTCCCGTGATGAAGTCCATCCCTATTTCTTCCCACTTCCATTCGGGGACCTTGAGGGCTTGCAATAGTCCAGCAGGCCTTTGATGCTCTGCCTTGACTCGCCGGCACATGTCACACTTGGCCACATACTCGGCTATTTCCCTCTTCATGCTGACCCACCAATATTTTTCCTTTAGATCTTGATACATCTTGGTACTCCCGGGATGTATGGAGTATAGAGTATCATCGGCTTCTTGAAGGATGAGGGTCTTCAACTCAGGTTTGTCGGGTACGCATATCCGGTTTCCAAACCAGATGGTACCATGCTCGTCCTCGGAAAATCCGGGGGATTTACCCTTTCGCATGTTCTGCTGGATCTCCAAGATGTCCGGGTCTTCTGCTTTTCTCGGATCTGGTCTATCAAGATAGGCCTAGACTCCAAGGCAGCGAGGTACGCTCGGGTGGTGATCCCTATATTCAGCCTTTCCATCTCCTTGTATAGCAAAGGAGATTGGTCCTGAATCATGATGGCATTGCAGTACCCTTTTTGACTAAGGGCGTCTGCCACCACATTTGCCTTGCCTGGATGATAATGGATGCCCAAGTCGTAATCCTTGATGAGTTCCAACCATCTCCTTTGTCTGAGGTTCAGGTCCGGTTGGGTGAATATGTACTTGAGGCTCTTGTGATCGGTGAAGACCTCACACCGATTCCCCACAAGGTAATGTCTCCATATATTCAAGGCATGAACCACGGCTGCTAACTCCAAGTTGTAGGTTGGGTAGTTCAGCTCATGCGGTCTCAGCTGTCGGGAGGTGTAGGATATAACCTTCCCTTCTTGCACTAAGACACATCCCAATCCCTGACGAGAGGCATCACAGTATACGTGGAAGTCTTTCCGGATGTCTGGCAGAGTCAGGATCGGAGCTGACACGAGCTTCTTCTTGAGGGTTTGGAAGCTTTCTTCGCAATCTGGGGTCCAGTCAAATTTTACTTCCTTCTGCAACAGTCTGGTCATAGGCTTGGTGATCTTTGAAAAATTCTCGATGAACCGGCAGTAGTATCCGGCCAATCCGAGAAAACTCTGGATCTCGGTCACGGTCGTGGGTTGCAGCCAGTTGGTTACTGCTTCCATGGTGGATGGATCCGCTGCTATTCCTCCGACAGATATAACATGACCGAGGAACTTCACCTCTGACGACCAAAACTCGCACTTGCTGTATTTGGCGTACAGTTGCTGCTCCCTTAGCTTTCCGAGGGTTAGACGGAGGTGGGTTTCATGTTCTTCCTTGGTCTTGGAGTAGACGAGGATATCGTCGATGAATACCATGATGAACTTATCCAAGAATTCCATGAATACATTGTTCATCATGTTCATGAAAAAGGCCAGGGCATTCGTGAGTCCGAACGACATCACAGTGTACTCGTAGAGTCCATAGCGGGAGGTGAAGGCGGTCTTGGGTATGTCTTCTTCTCTAATCCTCAATTGGTGATAACCTGACCTGAGGTCAATCTTGGAAAACACCGAGGATCCTTTCAGTTGATCGAACAGGTCGTCGATCCGAGGCAATGGGTACTTGTTCTTGATGGTAACATCGTTCAAGGCTCTATAGTCCACGCACATCCTTTTGGTCTTGTCCTTCTTCATAGCGAAGATGACCGGCGCACCCTAGGGTGAGGTACTCGGTCGGATGTACCCTTTCTGTTCCAGGTCTTCGATATTGCTTTTGACCTCGGCTAATTCATTGGCGGCCATCCGGTATGGGCGCTTGGAGATTGGAGTGGTCCCGGGGACAAGTTCGATTCTGAATTCGATGTCCCGCTTGGGAGGCATTCCTAGTAGGTCCTCTGGGAAGAGATCCATAAACTCCTTGACGATGGGCACTTCTTCAAGAGCTAGAGAGTGAAGAGATGCTTCAAGGGGTTTGCGGCTGGTCATCCGAAAGGTGACGGCTTCGCCTTCGGGGTTGGTCACTGTTACAGACTTGTTGGCACAGTCGATCACTCCCTTGTGCTTCCTCAACCAATCCATCCCTAGGATGAGGTCGAGTCCGGTGCACTTAATGAGGACTAGCTCTGCTTGGAACAATACTCCTTAGATCTCTATCTTAACCTTAAGACTGTATAAGTGGACTAAGGTTTTATTGCCTGAAGTGGCAATCATCATGGGGACGGATAGAGGGAGTACGTCCAAGTTGTGGGTTTTCACAAAATCTTCCGAGATGAAAGAATGTGTTGCTCTAGAGTCAAATAAAATCATAGCTGGTACGAAATTTGTGGTAAACGTACCGAGTACGACTTCGGGAGCCTCTTGAGCTTCCTCCGCGGTGATGTGATTAACGCGGGCACGAACTGCCTGGTTGGGTGCCGCGCCTCGAGGATGCTTGGGGTGAGGACACTGGTGCGAATAGTGCCCTTCCTTTCGGTAGTTGAAGCAGACGACCGGCCTTCCTTGGCGATCCTTCAAGACTGGGGCCTTGTCGGCGGACGTCGGCTGAGCGGCCGGAGCAGGTGGAGCGGGGCGGGGATGCCCAGTGTTGGATCCACCGGCGGCGTGAGGTGGCCTGTAGGCGGGCCGAGGATGGTAGGCGAGCGCTGTTGGCGGAGGGACGAAGCGGGGCCTCTGAGAGTTTGCGTGTTGATGCTTGAAGGTGAGAAACCATGTTGAAGAATATGGTTTTGATATTCCAGATGTGATGAGTGATTGTCAACGGAAGTCAATGGAAGGGAGAGATGAAGACCTGCTGAGTCTGAGGCGCATGTGACTCAGGTACACAGGCAGTGAGCGACGGCCGGGCACAGGAGCCGCGGAGTCGGGCTGGCCCAATCCGGGTACATGGCTAGGAGCGGCAGATGATCCACTGGTCTGTTGACTGGGTTTGACTCAGGTACATGTGCGGCGAGCGATTGTCGGGCTGAGGAAGCTGCGGGGTCGGGTCGGCCCAATCCGGGTACCCGATGCGAAGACGGTGGACACTTTGTTAGTTTCGGCGTAAAACTGACAATCTATGTTTAATTTGTTTTTAGGATTTTAATATTTAGTTTTAAGTTTAGAATATTTTTATTTGAGTCAGGTGATTTTTCCTAAGAATATTTTAGTAATTTTCGGAATTTATTTTAGAGTCAGTTTAATTTTAATCGAGGGTAAATTAGTCTTTTCATTTATTAGGATTTGCCTATAAATAGGCCCCTATCCCTTTGGGGATTGATGACTGTTTTTCAAGAGATCAATCTACAGTCCATTTTTGTCACCCACCAATTTTAGATCTCTAATCTTTTTCGCCGGCTGCTTCTCTCCACGGCGTGTCCATCCACAGCAAAACGCTGGCTGTGAATGCTCTTGGCGGCAATTTGTTTTCCAAGTGCTGGCCCCACGGCGTCATTTTGTCTTCACGGCTACAGGTTTGTGCACAGAGAAACTCTAGGCGTTGTTCGTGGCTTAGGCCCTAGGCACAGGCTTTTGCGGTAGAGAAATAGGTTTGTGCGGCAGGTTTTTGCTCGGTGGCTTGCGCTTGGTAGCCTGCGCAAAGAATCGGCGTGGCACTGAGTCAGAGGAGTGCAGGAGGCGTGGATAAGAGAAGGCAGCAGAAAAAAAACCAGCGGCCGGTCACTGTTCCGGCGAGAAATATTGGAACACAGATTGAAACGATGACGCAGGTTTTTTAATCTACTATTTTTTAGTAGATCAATTTTTAGAGATAATCATACATTAATTAATTAGCTGAAAATCTATTTTGAAATTTTGTTATATTTTAATCTGTTAAATTTTATTAGTTATCTCTTGTTACCTTTTTATTTGTATAATTTGCCCATATAAAAGAATAGAAAAATTTATTAGTCGCAGTTATATTTTTATACTAGTTTTTACCTGCAATATTTTCGGGTTAATTTCGAATTAATTTTATTGATCCATGTTTTATTCATTTAATTAGTATTTTATATCTATACTGAAATATTAATATTTCGAGTTTTATCTAGGTGTTTATTTACATCAGTATTCTATTTAGTCTGTCCTTAATATCATTTTTAGGCTAGACAACTGTCATTTCAGTAACTTTCTTTGCTAATATTCTTTGTCTGGTTAAGTTCGCTTGGGTGTTGGGATTAGATCATAGTTTAGCAAAAATTTTTAGGCGCCCATTAACCCACCCTCTGGTCGCTACTTTCGGTCCTACAAGTGGTATCAGAGCGAGGTTAGGTTTTTCTAATATCTTAACCGATTCTAAACCTAGGTAGTGACCATGGCGTCTTCTGGCAAAATCCCGTCCCTAGAGGCTTTTGGCTACACTTATTGGAAGACTCGCATGCGAGCATACCTTATAAGCCAGAGCTTGGACATATGTGAGATTTGTGTTTGTCCTAATTTCACCATCACGACTATTGATGCGGATACTGCTGCAAATGTAATTACCCAGCATCAAAATAACAGTAAGGCGGTGAATATTTTATTTTCTGGTCTAGGTCCCAGTGAGTTTGAGTGTGTTAGCCATCTCACCACTGCTAGAGAGATCTAGGCTACCCTCCAGGCACACCATGAGGGGACAGCTCAGGTTAAGGCTAGGCTCTACCAGACCTATCGGCGGGAGTATGAAAATTTCTCACAGAAGCCGGGTGAGACGGTTGATGCGTTGTTTGGTCGTTTTCAATCGATCATTAAAAAACTTCGTGTCAACAAGGCCGAGCGTGATCAGCTGGTCTCAGATCATGAACAGGCTCTTAAGGTACTCCATACCTTGGACCCTAAGATCTGGGAGATCAAGGTTTCTTCTATTGTTGAGAGCGCGTCCTATGATACCTTGACCATCGCAGAGTTTTTAGTAAGCTCAAGGCCTCAGAGGTCGATATTCAGTTGAGATCAAATCTCACTAATTCTGGCTCAAAGACTATGGCGCTTGCGACACCGTCGGCTGATCCTAATGCCATGAGTTGTACTGCCTTTTCCTTGATGTCTATCTCCGAGGAACAACTTGATACTCTAGGAGATGATGATCTGTGCTTGTTTAACAACCGGACGCGACATGTCTATGATAAGAGAATGTTTAAGAGACACGATACAAAATCCGGGTGCTTTGAGTGTGGTGACCCAGGTCATTTCATTGCCGACTGCCCCAAGCAGAAGAATTACAAGAAGGGAACTGGCGGCAACTCCTACAACTCCGGCAAGTATGACAACTCCACAAAGGACAAGCCCAAGACAAGATTCTTTCGAAAGGCTCTAAAGGATTATAGGCGTGAGAACAAGAAGCGAGACAAAACCTTCTTCGCCGAGATGGAGAAAAGATACTCCAAGAGATCCTCGTCTTCCTCCTCGTCTTCAAGTTCAAGTGATGAAGAGATCATAATCAGGAAGGGGAAGGACAGGGACAATCCGGCGGGCCTCTGTTTCATGACCTTCAGGGACAAGCCGAAGAGTCGCTCACGTCACAGCCGAAGACCCCACAAGAGCTTCTGCTCAATGGCTCTTGGGGAGAAGAAAGAGAAGGACTCCTCCGACTCCGACGACGATGACGATGAGAAGGCATCTTCCTATGAACAAGAAGTTGTTAATTTACTAGAACAGAACAGTCAGGAGTTGAAGTATCGGGAGAAACTGCTTAGAGGGGCTAAGAAGAGGATAGATGAGCTTGAGAGTGAGCTTGCCACGGCGAATGGCAAGATTGAGAGTTTGTCTTCTTCCCCTTGCTTGGGTGATAATGGTTAGTGCCCTAACTGTGAGGTGCTGTTGTGTGACTTGATGACTCTTAAGTCTAGGTACACAGAGAGAGTAGATGAGAGAGACACCTTGGCCACTGAGCTTGAGAGTGCTCAGCAGGAGCTAAAAGATGCTCATGCCACTATCGTCGCACCTTGTGTAAACTACCCATCCCATTTAGCTAGTATAACTGAGCTGAGAGCCAAGAGTGATGAGCAGTTGAGCGAGTTAGCTGGAGTGAGAGCTGAGTTGGAGCAGCCTAAGCTAGAGCTTGAGACCTTGTCAGTTCCATCACTGTTTGTGAGAACTGTTTGTCCATTAGAATGGAGTTGACCAAGCTAAAAGCTGAGAAGTCTGTCGAAGTTGATAAAGAGTGTGAGATATGCTTGTCTCAGGTGGAGGTGTTAGCTTCTTTGAGAGAGGAGCTAGCTGATGTTCAGAATGAGAACTTTTACCTCTGTCAGATCCTGAGTTGGATTAGTGCTAGAGAGCCACAGTTCGGCATGATGATCCAGCAGTTTAAGAGACAGGATGGGTTTGGGGTAGGTTACACCTATACCAAGGCTGATTTTGAGAGCGCCATTAGCCGAGCAGTGGAGTGGAGTAAGATGACTCCCGAACAGAGATATCCCAAGACTCACTCCACTGAGTCCTTTAAGGATAGTCAGCCCAAGGATGGAGTGATCCAAGAACAACCTAAAGCTCCACCTAAGAAGTAGATCTGGGTTCCTAAGCCTAAAACTCTTCACACTTCTCTTGATTCTTTGCCTGGACCTTTTCACACCAAGGATGCTACACCCAACACCACCAAGCCTAAGAATCCTAAGCCACAACAACATCCCAAGAAGCCTACCTATCACTGTGAGTTTTGTCAGAGAGACGGGCATCTTGAGGAGTTTTGCTTCAGGAGGAAGCGGGTTGAGCGAGCAGAGAGAGCTCCAGGTGGGCAGGAGCAGTTCTACCAGTAGGGTGGTAGACAGAGAGTCCCTCGACGTAGAGAGAGGCTAGAGGCCAGGCCACATCGTGTAGGTGGTGGTAGAGGAGACGGTTTTCACGACCGTGCTCCGGAGGGTGGTTTCCGTTCCGGCAGAGTTCCAGATCGTTATGGATACGGTGTTGGACCTCGTGACATGATTTTAGGAAGAACAGAGGACCGCGCTTTGATCCACGTTTCAGTCCAGGCTCATATGATTCCTTTTGCTTTCCTACATACGCGCAGATGGCTCGACACTGGTTCACCACTTTTACTAAACCTGGCATTGGACCGTTTGGTCCCACTCATGATTATTGATCTTGATTTGGGAGTTGTGTATCCTTTTGGGGATATTTTGAGTCAGCTTTTCATTGGTATCAGTTTTACTTTCTTCTTTATTTTTTATTGAGTCTTTTTGTGTGCGTTCATATCTTGCATAATCATTAGTCACAT
This sequence comes from Zizania palustris, assembly GCA_019279435.1. Lineage (NCBI taxonomy): Eukaryota > Viridiplantae > Streptophyta > Magnoliopsida > Poales > Poaceae > Zizania > Zizania palustris. Next base: position 70,453,769 of record JAAALK010000082.1, read on the forward strand.
TTTGAGCTTGCTTCTGTTATATGATTAATCTGCTTTACCTTCTCTAGCTAGTATATGTTTTTGATTACTTATCGATGATCATGTTTTGTTTCAGTTCACGTGATATATCTGATATTTGTCATATGCATGGCTTTTATGCTTTAAAAATTGAAAAATGATCACCATTGCTTCTGGTAACTAGCATGTGTAGGCTGAATGCTTTCGCTATCTTTTACATGCCTTGTAGCCAGATCCTTACTTAGATGCAGATATGCAACTTGGACATTTATATGCTTTAAATATGCAAAATGTGCTATAAAAATGATAAAAATTCAGAAAAATGAAAAATTTACGCATTTTTTTATGATTATTAGAAAAGATCCAGGTGGGTTTGCTTTGTCGCATTGCATTGTTCTGGACTGCTTACCATAGCACTTTGGTATGAACTAGGATGGTGTAATGTATGCCAAGACCAATGTCTTAAGCTTCTGATGGTCCAGTTCTGGCCTAGGCTTGACTTGGTCGGTTAGCATAAGGTTTGACATGCAAATAACCCCTGGCAGAAATGAAAGAAAAAAGAATCAGTCTGAAAAAATTTAAAAAGATGACAAGTTTGCTAAAGCACTTTGATTTGGACAATGCTTATCTTGGTATATATCAGCTAGCTTTTGCATATCATGCTTTACTTTGCTTGTCAACTAGAAAATGTGGTGATGCTTTTGTTTGTAAAAATCGAAAAATGCGTGCTAATGACTCTCTTTAGATATCATCTATTGCACTGATCATGTCATGTATCTTAGATAGTATATCTTTTGCTATACCTGTTAGATGTTGTAATTGCAGTTAATCATATCTAAGAAGCATGCTTTTCACACTCCACCTGTACTCCATCTGCATTCATGGCATATTTTGAGGGGGAGCTGCATTTCAGTGGGAGTTTGTGTCTATGTCTCTCTCGAGTGCATTTAGTCTCACTTGATGAGTCCAATTGTCAACAAGGGGGAGAAATTTTGGAGTTTAGGGGACATTTTTGGCTTTCTATGGGATTTATTTCAGGGGGAGTATTTTAGTCTTTTGCCTTTACACTGTTATTCTTATTGGTAATTCTGAGATTTGCACTTGTTTTTGAGGTTTTAATTTTGGTTAACTATAATGACCGTTTTCGTGCTTTTGTTTGGCTTTTGGTCATTAGGGTTAAACCTTTATTTTCCTTCTATTTTTTTGTCTTTGTTTTTCTGTTTTCACATGTTTTGCAGGATCTGGAGATGAGCTGAAAAGGGTGTTGACAATGCACTCATCAAGGGGGAGATTGAGAAACCATGTTGAAGAATATGGTTTTGATATTCCAGATGTGATGAGTGATTGTCAACGGAAGTAAATGGAAGGGAGAGATGAAGACCTGCTGAGTCTGAGGCGCATGTGACTCAGGTACATGGGCAGTGAGCGACAGCCGGGCAGAGGAGCCGCGGAGTCGGGCTGGCCCAATCCGGGTACATGGCTAGGAGCGGCAGATGATCCACTGGTCTGTTGACTGGGTTTGACTCGGGTACACGAGCGGCGAGCGATTGCCGGGCTGAGGAAGCTGCGGGGTCGGGTCGGCCCAATCTGGGTACCCGGTGTGAAGACGGTGGACGCTTTGTCAGTTTCGGCGTAAAACTGACAATCTATGTTTAATTTGTTTTTAGGATATTAATATTAAATTTTAAGTTTAGAATATTTTTATTTGAGTCAGGTGATTTTTCTAAGAATATTTTAGTAATTTTCGGAATTTATTTTAGGGTCAGTTTAATTTTACCCAAGGGTAAATTAGTCTTTTCATGTATTGGGATTTGCCTATAAATAGGTCCCTATCCCCTTGGGGATAGATGACTGTTTTTTAAGAGATCAATCTATAGTCCATTTTTGTCACCCACCGATTTTAGATCTCTAATCTTTTTCGCCGGCTGCTTCTCTCCACGGCGTGTGCATCCACAGCAAAACGCTGGCTGTGAATGCTATCGGCGACAAATTTTTTTCCAAGCACTGGCCCCACGGCGTCATTTCGTCTTCACGGCTGCAGGTTTGTGCACAGAAAAACGCTAGGCGTTGTTCGTGGCTTAGGCCCTAGGCACATGCTTTTGCGGCAGAGAAACAGGTTTGTGCGGCAGGTTTTTGCTCGGTGGCTTGCGCTTGGTAGCCTGCGCAAAGAACCGGCGTGGCACAGAGTCAGAGGAGTGCAGGCGGCGTGGATCAGAGAAGGCAGCAGGAAAAAAAACAGCGGCCGGTCACTGTTCCGGTGAGAAATATTGGAACACAGATTGAAATGATGACGCAGGTTTTTTAATCTACTATTTTTAGTAGATCAATTTTTAGAGATAATCATCCATTAATTAATTAGCTGAAAATCTATTTTGAAATTTCGTTATATTTTAATCTGTTAAATTTTATTAGTTATCTCGTGTTACCTTTTTATCTGTATAATTTGCCCATATAAAAAGAATAGAAAAATTTATTAGTCGCAGTTATATTTTTATACTAGTTTTACCTGCAATATTTCCGGGTTAATTTCGAATTAATTTTATTGATCCATGTTTTATTTATTTAATTAGTATTTTATTTCTAGACTGAAATATTAATATTTCGAGTTTTATCTAGGTGTTTATTTACAGGAGTATTCTATTTAGACTGTCCTTAATATCATTTTTAGGCTAGACAACTGTCATTTCAGTAACTTGCTTTGCTAATATTCTTTGTCTGGTTAAGTTCGCTTGGGTGTTGGGATTAGATCATAGTTTAGCAAAAATTTTTACGCGCCCATTCACCCCCCCTCCGGTCGCTACTTTCGGTCCTACAGAAGGCGATCATCTTCCTCTTCTTAAGGTCCAGCTTGTTTTGCTCAGTCTCTTGGATGAGCGCTTTATTCACCAACCGTTGAAAGTCGGCGTAGTCGGTGCCGATGAGCTGGATGGACAACTCATCCTTAAGTCCCCGGAGGAACTTGGCCTAGCGGAGGGCGTCGGTTCGCACCTCCTCTGGCGCGTAGCGGGCCAGACGGTTGAATTCATGGAGATACTCCATAACGGTCCGGTTGCCCTGTTACAGGTCGCGGAACTCCTGCTGCTTGATCGCGATGACTCTGACAGGGACGTGGGTGGCGCGAAAGGCGATGGTGAACTCCGCCCATGTCACCACGTGGTCCTCTTGCTGGGACTCACTGTAGTTGTCCCACCATTCGGCGGCGGGACCCTGGAGCTGGTGAGTGGCAAATGCCACTCGCTCCCGGTCGGTGCAGGGGAGGAGGTCCAGCTTCTTCCCAATGGTGCGGAGACAATCTCCGGCCTCCATGGGGTTGGTGGTGCTAGAGAAGATGGGCGGGTGCACGCGCAGAAACTCCGAGAGTTGGGGAGCGGGCGCGGGTGCTGGCACGTGAGGGGCAGGCTCCCCATTTTGCAGACGGTCCAACTGAGCTTGTTGGTGCTGCATTTGAGTGAGGAGGGCGGTGATTAGTTGGTTCTGGTTCACCATCATCTCCGCCAAGGTGGGATGGTTGACAGATGGCGATCCAGACTGTCATGGGCCCGTTGCACCCCAGTTGGGTACAACACCCTCGGGCGCGTCACGGCTTCCTCCTCCGTTGTTGGAGCCGGTGTTCTGGTGGTCGGCCATCTTCTGAACATATGACGTTTGAAGGCAAAAAGATGATGAATTAACAATATAATTAAAAATAGCTCATAAGGCTCAAGCATTTATGTCAACCAAGTGGTAAAAATTGTTCATTACAATCAAGCGGTATCTAGCGCCTACTCGCCACCGGAGGCAGTCTCCGTGCTCTCGGAACCACGAGTACGCGGCTCCTGAGGGACGGTGGGCTCGAGAAAATTCTTGATGATAGGGTCGGAGATGAGTCCGGGGCGTGGTGCAGGGGCGCTGGTGGTGGATGGTCCGGCGGTGGAGGGGTGTGGCGGGATCCTCTTGGGGCGAGGGGCAGGCTCACGGATGGGCTTCCTCTTTCTCGGGAGGAGGGGAACCATCTCCACGATGTCCTTCTGCAGCTGCATAATCTTGCACTGCAGCTCGCCGTTCTGTTGGATCAAGTTCTTCGTCTCCTCACGAAGAAACTCAACCGCCTCATGGTGCTCATCGGCGTCGAGCACCACCTCAGTATGGAGGTCGTCCATAGCCTGAAGAAGACACGACTGCCGGGCAATGACCGAATCATGCACGGAGTGAACTCAGAGGTAGATGCTACGGTAGGCACCGGGAGTGCGCTTCGGCACAACCCGGAAGGACGAGTTCTGAAGACGATCATCATAGATCATCCTCAATTCCATAAGGGCCTGGAGAGCGATGCGTTGGCACGCGACGTCGAAAGTCGGGCCCCCAAGCGCAGTGGTGTAAGGTGGCAGATGCTCTCCGGAGCCGTGGACGGTGAGGGAGACGTCACAGGGCCCGGCAAACTCCTCCAGGTACACCCCCTGGAATTCGGGCTCGAAGAGGAACCCGAGGAATGTGAGCATCATGCGGAGCTCCCTAACGAAGCCCTCATAGTGGCGGCAGTAGCTGTGGACTTGGTAGACAGGCATCTACAAAACAACAAGTTGAAGAAAAGTGAGGGGAGGAACAAAGTTTATAAAGTAGGTTTTCGAGAAATAATTTTCTGCAGCTATTGGCTAGGCGGGTCTATTTGGCTTCCTACAGTCAAGTCGGCTCTGATACCATCTTGTGGCGCCCCGATTTAACAAATCGGAACATTATTGAATTTCCAAAGAAAAACAATAATACAAGAGGTTCATCATGCGACACGTACATACGAGTAGTCATCCGTGGTACGCAGACCACAATTATTACAAAAGAGTAAAATTAAAATAAGTAATAAAAAGCATGACGAACGCCCTCTTCAGGATTTTTCTTCTTGACTGGGTCGCTACTCCAGACCATCCTCGTAGTAGGCATCCTCTGAATAGTGTGTCCAACGGGTATGAGTACAAAAAGTACTCAACAAGCCACCGCAGATGCAAATAATAATGCAAGGTAAAAACAATGGAAGGATAATGGCAAAAGTGCGGAAAAGTACATTTTCAGTTATTGCATTTAGTGTAGTCAATTTTTATCATGCGGAATAATAATAAACATGAACCTCAATAACATCATCTAACTAGAGGAGTACGTTTTACCTCCTCGCACAACAGTCTTTATATGTCAAACCATCATGCACATACATATCAAAAGTAAACTAACTGTGGGATGTCACGCAACCCGCCCTTGACCGTGGGCTCGGCTTTTCGAAAAGATTTATGACTCTGATCAGAGATGTACTACTGTACCCACAAGGCACGCACTCATCCCAAACGAGATGACCCATACCACGGGAACTCGTGCCAAAACCTCGGCATGAAATGCTCCAAGCGATAACCACCCGTTCTAGGTTTCGCCGGCGCGCCGGGCCGCATCCCAGCTAATGTCGCACCCCCTTTTGTGCCACGTCGGTACAAGCCACCCGCAGGTGCTGCTTGACCCATCTCCAAATGGTGGCCTCGGTTTGGAACACTCCATACCTCAGTTAGGACTTATACCCATTAGACTTGTGGTTAGTACGGAAGTGTACTGCAACGGATCCCACAGACCGGTCCTTATAGTGCCCCGGGTGCTACCGACCAATGCCCTAGCTTGCACCTTGAACCCACCATGCATACACTCACGACCATAACTCTATCACCAATAGCATTCCATGTATGAGATTAACGGGGATCATATAGTAGAACCAATCGCTACGACTCATTTTTAATCCTATAGCAATCGTGTCAATACATTGGACACTAGCTAGTAATACTAATCATATGGTGACAAGGAGTTTAGGCCAGAGAGCATGGCTTGGGTTGCAGATGAAGGTCGGGGGATCCTAATAAATATATCGTAAGGGTTTCATTTGACTAATGCATGTATATCCTATGTGTTTTAGCGATAGTTTAATAAAACATGGGTCCAATATGCTCAAAAGATTGGTTTTGTGACTTGCCTTGTTCAGCGAAAGGGGAGGGAGGAACTTCGGGAAAATATTCCGGCTCCTCGGCGGCGTCATAGTCTTCCCAATATAAATAAGGTAAAATAAAATAAATACAACATTCAATTAAACAATATAAAACCACACAACAAGCACATAGGTTTAAATTGGTTTAATTTAAGAAAAACCAAGTTATCTAGTTTCTGAAATCTATTTTATAAATAATTTCAAAGGAACTATAAAGGAATATGACCCTTTCTAAAAGGGATTTTAAATTGTGAAATGATCTATTTTTAAGCCTTCTAATTAATTTAAAATGAAAGGTTTAGGGAAAACTTAGTGGTTTCATCATATTAGCAGGAAATAAATAAATATAAGCTTTACTGAAATTTAAATGATTAAATTTACATTTTTACCCCAAGGGCATTTGAATACCTATTTAAATAAACATGAAAAATCCAAAGTAAACATATTGTTTTTATTGAATGAACATGTAGAGAATAATATTACAAATTTTCTGAAAGTGGAATGGTAATTTTTGAAGTTAAAATGCGCCAGATATGAATTTTACAATTTTAAAACAGTTTCTGGAATTCATTTTCAAATTTAAATCCCCTCGGGTCCACGGTGAGCCAGGCCCACGGTGAACCCGCGCACTGTGCGCGTGCGCCGGATCGATCGGGACCATTGGATCCAGATCCAACGTGCGAGGGCGAGGCGGGGGAGTTAAAGTGACGTGGACGGCCAGGATTAAAACATCGAACCAGTATGCGATGAACGGCTCAGGTTAAACATGGGTTTTAAATAGAAACGAACGCGCGAGATTAAAACGTAACGTTTCGTTCAGATCCGATGGTGCGGATTAGATCGCGCACGTGGGGTCACATGCGTCGTCCGATCGCGATCGCACAGTCAGGATCAAATCCGACATGGCACAGGTACTCGACCCATGCCGGTCATCTTCCCCGACGACGGCGAACGGGCTAGCGGCCACGGCGAGCGACGGCGGTCGGAGCTAAGGCCTAAAACAGAAAGAGGACGACTAGGGGAACATGAGGGTACCCTTGCAGTGACGAATGGTCGACGGAGCAAGGCCAGCGATGAGCGGAGGCGGCGAAGGTGTTCGGGTCCTTGGCAGCGACGGCGATCCGGTGGGGTTCGTCGATGACGGAGTGGTGGCCGGGGTCGGTGAGGTCCTTGCGGTTGCAGCGGTGCGGTCGGCGCGGACGGAGGGGGACTCCGGCGACGGCGAGCGAAGGCTGGAGTGCGGGCGGCGGTGGAGAGTAAAAAGTAGAATTGGGGCGCTCTGGTTTGTTTTCACAGTGAGAGGGGGTACGGGTGCAATGCGGACGGCCAGGGGGTTTAAATAGGGTCGTCGGCGGGGGCAGAGGGGGCGTAATCGGGGGAGGCCGAGAGTAAAGCCTTTCTTCAACGCCGGTGAGCTCCTGCCTTGCATGCATGCGCTCGATTCGGGGGTGATGACGCGGTGGAATAATGGGGGAAACGGTCGGGAGAACTCGGGGGAATCAATGCCGACGAGTAATTAAGGAGAGGGCGCCGGCGAGAGCGAATCCGAGGTGGGGTTAGGGTTTCGGTCGGCGAGGGGGGGGATTTGGGGGCGGATCTCGCGGGGAAGATGGATCCGACAGGTGGGGGCCACTGGCCAGCGAGTACGAGTGCACGAGCGAGGCGGCTGACGGGTGGGGTCGGGCTCGGGCGCGAGAGGGGGCGGTTGGCGCCGACAGGTGGGGCCGGGGTGTCGGGCGCGCACGCGAGGGGAGAGGGGCTCACTGACAGGTGGGGTCAGGCTATCAGTCCAAGGCGGGCGAGGGTAACGGGCTGGGCCGGCCGAGAGAGAGATAAAGGGAGGAGGGAGGCCCATTACTGTTTTAAAGTATTTCTGAATAAAAATAATTCCAGGAAATAGATTAAAATCTTAGGGCTACTTCCAAGGTTGATAAAAATTTGTAAAAATTCTCAAAAATATATCTTAGCCTTAGGATCATACATAAAAATTTTCAGCTCCTGGTTTGGTCATTTCACCTATGTTGTAGTTTAATAATGGTAAAGGAGGGTATTAAAGGTATTTCCAAAACAATAAATTCCAGGAAATTGGATTAAATAATATTTTTATTACTTTGAAAATTTGGGTGTTACAGTTGGTTCAGTTAGTCGGTTGATGGTGTCATCCAAACCACTGCACATCAATCGCTGCTCAACCTTTCTTCATACACAACCGCTCTTTCTAGCACGAGGGCTATAAATTGTAGCTTGGTCTAGAAGGATAATTCCCTGTCGAGCTAAGCTACTCGTGATATCTGCGTATAGATCCCTCTTGATCTTCGTAGAGAGTGCCTCCACATCGATTCCTACGGACCTGCTTTGCTTCTTGTACATGTAAACATTGTCTGGGAAATTATGCTTCTATCCTTGCAAGTTAGAGATGCCCCGCACGCGACCAGGGTGCTCTGGGTTGCCAAGAGCGGTTGTTAGCTCATCGTGCTCTCAGCCACTGTCATTGCCTCGCTCGAGGTCCATGTCACTTCACCACTCTCTGTCAGTCTCCCCCGGGCCCTTACAAATGGTTGTGCTCTACCGGAAAACTATTGCCACAAATTTTCTTTGCCCTCACTAGCCATCTTGACATCTTCAGCCAAACACCTATCTTTCATCCCCACGTAACCAATTGAACCAAGGTTGTGGGGTAGCTTATTCCTAGCTCGGAGCTCTTTCTTGGCAGAGCTTTCTGCCTTTAAATCATCCGAGCTCTTCATCCTGACAAATTGGTCTCAGTCCTCCCTTTTCAAGAATGGGTACTTTCTGAAGGGCTCGACATTTTTGACAATAAATTTCCTCACAAGGTTGCTTTTGTAAGTCCTTCATAGCTTGGATATCATCTTCAGGGCAGTTTTACTGTTGCCGCCTTTCAGGTCTCGGGAAACTCGAGGTAGTTGTTGATCCCATCATTGTAGAGTGCAGTCTTCTGCTCTCGACTGAGATTGTTGAAGTTTCTTAGGTTCAACGGGACCTTCTCCCGTGCAATTAGTCCTGCAAGCTTCCTCAGGCACTGCAAGGCCACTTTCTCTTTTGGCAGACCATTAATATCAATCTCCTTGACGGTTATCTTGTCCGTTGGCCACTTTGCTTGTGTCCTGGGCTTCTTGATTGCTAACTCGACTTCGTCGGTGGAGCTAGAAGATCCAACAGAGGAATTGGTAGACATCTAAACATTAAGAGAATGATGACCTTATTTCTTCATTAAAAAAAATTAAACGAACACATGACACTACCTACTAGGCACTAATAGGCAAGGATAGGTCCTAAATCCCATTCGGGGATGTGCAACCCACATAGCTGGACCACGTGGTCTCGTACGGTTCTAGAGAGAATTTCGAGAGCATCTCCCCGATGTTCTCCAAATACACATCTCGACTTAGGGTCGATAGGGTTGTGTATTCGAAGAACAATGGGGAGACACCACCAAAACTCTCTCTAGAACTGTATGGGACCACGTGGTCCAACTACGTGGGCCGCACATCCCCGGATTGTCCAAGCGTGGACAATTCGAGAGCGTCTTCCTATAAATGTGACCAGTTGCCCGGTTATATTTATAATCCAACACTCCCGAACGGGAGAAGACGTAATCGGTTACGTGACTCTAACTTATTTTTCAAAAAAAAAAAATACAACAAGGTAAGAAATAAGAGACTCTTGAAAAATCAACTGAAATAATAAAATATATAATAAATATAACATATATCATTAAATTTAGTTGAACATGCATGATTGCTCTTAGATGTTGGGCTGCCAACTTAATGGCCTCCTCGGCACTATGGTACAATTTAAATCATTGGTGTGTGTGACAAATTAATATAATAGCATAATATATATTGAGAAAATTAATTAACCATCATTGAGCAAATACTGAGCACAAAAATGAACAAAGCATCATAGAGCACAAATTAATGAGAGAGCATTGCATTGCATGAATAAATTTGTGAAAACAACAAAATTAAACTAAATTGTCACACACATCCTCATATTGCACAAATTGATAGCATTATCTTTATTGAGAAAATTAATTAACCATCATAGAGCAAATATTGAGCACAAAAATGAACAAAGCATCATAGAGTACAATTTAATGAGAGAGCATTGCGTTGCACAAATAAATTTGCAAAAACAACAAAATTAAACTAAATTGTCACACACATCCTCAAATTGCACAAATTAATAGCACTATCTTGGAAAAGTTGGATCCATGCCATTACAATTTTGCGACTTTAAAGAAATGCCATTAGAATTCACATATTTAGATTCATGCCATTACAAATTCTGAGAACTCCGAACTATACCATTTCTAAATTTAGAGAATTCTAAAATATGCCATTACAATTTTAGAGAAATCTGAAATATGCCATTAGATTTTGTGAGAGTTGCAATTTGAGAATGGCATATATCCAAATAGATGAATTGTAGTGGCAAAGTTCCAAAGCACGGTAATTGTAATGGCATATATATAAAAAACCCTATCTTTATTGAACAAATTAATTAACCATCTTAGAGCAAATATTGAACAAAAAAATGAACAAAATATCATAGAGCACAAATTAATGAGAGAGCATCGTGTTGCACAAATAAATTTGCAAAAACAACAAAATTAAACTAAACTGTCACACACATCCTTATGTTGCACAAATTAATAGCATTATCTTCATTGAGCAAATATTGAGCACAAAAATAAGGAGGAACTTAGGAGGAGAAGGATGCAACCGAGGTGGCGTGTGGCGGAACGGACGACAGAGCAGAGGTCACGTGCGATGGAACGGACGACGGAGCGGAGGCCACGCGCGACAGAATGGACGGTGAGACGAAGGCCACGTGGGACGTAACAGATGTCCATGCACAACGGAACGAATGGCTAGGACAGAACGGAGTATGGCGGGGGCGGCGAGGAGCACAAAGGCGATGATGATGGTACTAGAGTGCTAGGGTTGCAAAAATTGAAAGCGTATCGATTCACTTAGGGGCCCACCTATTTATAAGTGAGAGTCATCAGTGATGGTTAAAAAATATCACCCGTCACTGTAGGGAGTTATTAGTGATGGGTGGTAGTTATCACCTGTCACTGCGGGGAGTCATCGGTGATGGGTGGTAGTTATCACTCATCACTGAGGGTAGTCATCAGTGATGGGTGGTAGTTATCACCCGTCACTGCCGTCGATGTTTCCTTGAACGTAGAGGGGCTTCAAGTGATGAGCCGACTCCTCGGGCTTCTCGAATATAGCCTCGCGTAGGCCGAGGTTTAGTTGAGTGACCTCAGCATCATCCTCTAGCAACCGAAACTCAGCGGGAAGCATGACCACATTCACATCCATTGGTTGAGGGAGTGGTCCCTCCGAGATGGGTGTGTAGTCATCATCTAACATGTCATCATCTTCGTCACTTGGAGTTGGAGCCGGGTTGTCCACTGCAATTGGCTTGTGCTTCTATACTTGCTTGGGTAATGATCGGGGGTGAATCTCCTCGAAAATCGTGTCCCGCTCATCCTCGGCCTTCTTCTCTCTAATCTCTTGGGCTCGAAGACGCTATAGGCACCTCTTTTGGGACTTAGTCGTGCCTGGAGGTGCCCACGATGGTTGTGGCTTTGTACTTGGGGCCACAAACTTGTTCCTAGCGTTTTTGGCCGAATGGGAATGACTCGGATCAGCCTCGATGATTTTGTGCTTGGCACGCACACTTTGCTGCATATTGTCGGTCGGACCGGCTGTATTGGGCCATTCATACTGAGCCTTGTCAGCCGGACCAACCATGATGGGTTGGTTTGACTAGCTAGTGCTGGGAGCCTGAAGCGCAACAGTTGGACTAGCCATAGTAGGCAGGTTAGAACGAGGTAGAGTGGGCGGTCGGACCGGCCTTGGGGCGACTGTCAGACCGACGACACCCGTCTCGGTTGCCTTCTCTAGAACTTATTCGCCTTGCTCCAGAAGGATCCCCTCAGGTATAGGATGTCTCGGGAACCCACCTTGATGACGATGGCCTCGGAAACCCTCTTTGAAGTATCTTCGCACTTGTCTCCTCCATCTTCATGTTGAGGTGGCCATCCCTGTAGTGTGACGGACAACCGGCTGAAAACACCGTCCTCTACCGTGTTCATTTGCTCCTGCATGTTTTGAACCTCGGGTGGCACAAAAGGAACACTTGCGATAAAGTAAGGGAACGGGTACCCGGTGGGTGGAAAGTAATACGGAGGCCACTGTGCCATCAGGAATTGATACGGAGGTGGAGGCATCGGTGGCTCTAGTGGTCTTGCATATCGGGGACCGAACCAATTCCCCTGCGGATGGTTCGGCCTTGCTAGAGGCCTTGGCCGAGTACTCACCTTCTCGGCCCTCTTCTGGTGCTTCTAAAGTAGCATATCATACGTCACCTTTGGCTTCTTGTGGGATTTATCCGAAATGTCGCATTGGTGTTCACCTTCCAAACCCCTTCCTCGGGATTCTTTGGCACAAGCATTTACAGGCGAGGCTCTCCAACTACGACCGCTTTCCCCTTAGACGACTAGAGCTATTCAGGACGAATCCGCACCTTCTTCCCATCAAGGTCAATGGTGTTTATGAGAAAACAGTCTTGGTCTAGCTTCATCTTGGGATTAGTGTCCAACTTCAATCGTCCTTCTTCTATGGCCGATTGAACTGTCGACAGAAGACATTGCAATCATTAGTAAAATGAGAATGCGAATCATGCCGCTTACAGTAAGAGCATTTCTTCAAATCATCGGCAGTGGGAATGATGTGACCCTTTGGCAACCTGAGGAGTTTGTTCTTCAACAAAAAATCGAATATTTTGTCGCATTTGGTCACGTCAAAAGTGTACTTGACCTCACTAGGCCGACTCTTAGTGGGAGATGGCCATAGCTCAAAGCAAGTAACTGGCTTGGACTTATCAGACCAAGTCCACTCCGCGGAGTACATATCAACCGAGTCATCCTCGCTTTCCGACGATTCCTCATCGGAGTGCTCCATGACATGTACCTTGTCCTTGGGCTTGCTAAATGTCTTAGTGAAATCTTTATTTTGACTCGGCCTTCCTAGGCTATAGCCTTCTACAAGACCTGGTTGACTTCTAATAAGTCCTGCCCATCTAGCTTTTCTTTAATTTCAGAATGTAAACCATTAAAGGCCAAATCACCTAAGTCTCTCTCAGAAATGTTCAATCTAAAACATTGGTTTCTGATGTCTCTAAATCACCTAATGTAGTTGAAGACGCTCTTATTAAACTTCTGCTTAACCGATGTCAGGTGTGAGAGTCTAAGTTCAGTTTCACCAGTATAAAAGTAATCATGGAATTTCTGTTCTAACTGAGCCCATGTATGCATGGAGTTTGGCGGTAGTGCCGAAAACCAAGTAAAAGCGGTACCGGACAATGACAAGGAAAATAGCCTAAGTTTAAATGCATCCGACCCACTAGCTCCTCTGCACCGCGCTAGAAACTGACCTATGTGCTCCCATGTAGTTTTGCTATCCTCGTCGTTAAACTTAGTGAAATCGGGAACCCTAAAACCACGAGGATATGGGATCGTTCCAAAATAGTATGGGTACGACTTATGGTAAACCCTAGTCCGATCCTGGGGTGCGTAGCCTACACACTTGTTGTGAGTCATGTTCTTGAGAGGCACAACCTCGGTCCACTTGGTGAAGTAATCTGCCGCCATCAATACGAACCGATGCCCTTTTGAGGAAGGAGGGTGAATTTGGCCGATGAAGTCTAAACCCTAACCTCGGAACGACCATGGCTTGACAATAGGGTTAAGTAATGAAGCAGGAGCTAATTGAATATTGTCAAACCTATGACATGATTCACACCCTCTGTAATACTTAAAACAATCCTCAGTCATAATCAGCTAGTAGAAACCCACTCTTTTGAGCATCCAACTTATTTTCTAGGCCGACTGATGAGTGCCACAAAGTCCTTCATGAACTTCTCCCGTAGCCACTTGGGATCTCTCATGGTCTAGACACTTTAACAGTACTCCGTCAATGGTTCGGCGATACAGTGTGTCGTCTAGCAACACAAATTTAAACGCTTGTCACCGAACTTTCCGATCAACCCTTTGGCTAGGGTCTCTCAAACACTGGACGATTGGAGTTCTCCAATCGCCCTTATGGACTTCTGAGGGTTTCTCTAGCTCACTCCCTAAAAAAATGTCTATGCTACTAATTTCGGGGTGCTCCCCGAGCCCTTCTTGCTTCTGCCGAAGCCTGGCTGGACTGGCTGCGTGGAGCGCATCAGGTCAAAGCCCCCTGCCGGAGGGTCTAGGCTCCCGGAAGCCCTCACTGTCCCGAGGACTTCGGCTCATGGTCTCCGGCGTGCCAGACTCTTTAGTGGGCGGAGTACTCCGGTCCCGGGACCTCGGCGCGTGGTAGTCTCCGGCAGCCGGAGGGGTCCGACCCAGAGAGTGCGCTTGTCCGAAGTCACTGGCTTTGGCAGTGAGATCAAACATCGACTTCTCCCGTACAGAAAATTTTTCTCTCCTGACTCGGTAACTAGATGCTTGCTGAGCCAAATCATTGGCAATTGAATTGGCCTCTCTTGACACATGAGAAATTTTGAAGTCATCAAAAGTAGCAACTATGTCCATGCACTTATCCAAGTAGCTGTTTAGCAAGCCGTTAAAACATTGAGCACTCTTAGCCACTTGTTGCACCACTAACAGGGAATCACCATGCGCATGAACATGTTTAACACCCATGGATTCCAACAATTCAAGCCCTAGTAGTAAAGCCTCGTATTCAGCTCGGTTATTAGTAGAAGGAAACTCTAAATGAGCCGACGTTTCAAAGTGCGCTCCACTAGGTGATATGAGAACTACTCCAATACCTTGGCCATTTTTGCAAGCTGAACCATCAAAGTAAAGTTTCCACGGAATTACCTCAATCAAAGCAACATTGTCGCTCCAACTGATGTCTATGTGGTGATCAACTATAAAGTTGGCTACGATCTGTCCTTTCATAGCTCTTAGGGGTTCATAGGCCAAATCATATTCAATCAAAGCATAAGCCCACTTTCCGATCCTTCCACTTAGAATCGTCTTTTGTAACATGTGTTTTATAACATCGGTTTGGCAAAAGACAACACATGCAGTAGGGAGAAGATAGTGGCACAATTTGGTACACACGTAGTAAAGTGATAAACATAAACGTTCCACAAACACGTACCTGGTCTCTGTGTCCAGCAGGCGGCGGCTCAAGAACGTGATGATGTGCTCTTTTCCTTCTACCTCCTGGGTTAGCACAACCCTGATCACGCTATCTCCAGCGGCAGTGTACAACCGAAATGGAATCCCGGCTTTGGGTGCTCTCACCACGGGCGGCGATGACAAGCACTCCTTGATTTTCTCAAAGGCGCTTTGCTGGCTTGCCCCCCAAGTGAACTCAGCCTTGTTCCTCAGCCAGAGTATGGGGACAAAGGCATCAATCTTGCCAGACAAGTTAGATATAAAGCGACGCAAATAATTCATCTTGCCTAGCAACTTTTGCATATCTTTTTTGTATGTTGGCACCGTAACGTTTCTAATTTTCTCAAGCCTCTTAGGATCAATCTCTATGCCTCTTTCATGAATCATGAAGCCTAAGAACTTACCCGCCGACACGCCAAAAGCACATTTGAGTGGGTTCATTTTTAAGCCATACTGTCGCATCCTATCAAAATCAACTTTCAAATCGGCTAAATGGTTTCCCATAGTGTCCGATTTGACTACAACATCATCAATGTAAACTTCTAACATAACTCCTAGCAAGTCATGAAAGATCAAATTCATAGCACGCTGATATCTGGCGCTAGCATTCTTCAAACCAAAAGTCATAACGGCCCACTCGAATAAACCGACAAAACCAGGGCATTGAAAAGGTTGTCTTGTAGATGTCCTCTTCGGCCATAAAGATTTGATTATAACCAACATTGCCATCAAGAAAACTTAGTACCTTGTGTCCTAAAGCATTGTTGATCAGCATGTCGGCTATCGGCATTGGATACTCGTCCTTTGGAGTGGCCTTCTTTAGATCCATGCGCGGCCTAATAAATTTAGCTTTGAGCAGTCGCTCTACCTCTTCTTTAACTCGGTCATAAACGGCCGAGTTAAAGCAACGAGTGGGCTGTTTATAAGGCCTAAATCTGGACTTGATAGGAAGCTGATGCTCCACGAGCTCACGGCTTAGTCCCGGCATCTCGCTATAATCCCATGCGAAACAATCGACATACGACCGAAGCAACTTTATTACTTCGGCCTTTTCATCAGGTTGTAAATGTTGGTTTACAAAAGTCGGCCTCGGGATGCTACCATCACCTATGTCAACTTCTTCTAAGGGATCGGTCGACGCAAAACCTTGTCCTAATTTGTCTACTTCGCTAAAGTCCTCGATGGCTTTGGCGATACCATCTTTAGTAGACCGATACTTCTCTACACAAGACTTTAGCCAATCCAGATTACTCTTGCTAGACATGACTACTAATATAAAAACAGTCGTGCTACACCAGCCGACTTTACAAACACTAGTACAAAACATCCTCCGAACACGCTAAAAAAATCGTAATCTGAAAGATCTCTACCTGACAGGCACTCTACCTTGTTGTGAACGACGTCGACTGACACATCGGCCAATGCCACTTGGGCCGAAGTGTCTACGGGTATGACGTCTACTTCATCATCGTCCCACTGAATTAGGCACTGGTGTAGAGTAGAAGGAATGCAGCAATTTGCGTGAATCCAGTCACGCCCAAGCAACACGTTGTAGTTACCTTGCACATCGACGACGAAGAACGCTGTTGGCAATGTCTTGTTGCCTACTTTCAACTCCATGGAGAGCACGCCTTTGGCCTTAGAACTCTCACCGTTGAAGTCGTTGAGCATCAAGTTGGTCTTTTTTAGAGCATCCTTGTCCCTGCCAAGTTTCTTCAATAGCAAGTAAGGCATTAAGTTAACAGTGGCGCCACCGTCAACAAGCATCCGAGAAATTGGCTTTCCGTCGATGTGACCCCTGACGTAGAGAGGCTTTAGATGGTGAGCCGAGTCTTCGGGTTTCTCAAAGATAGCGTTGCACGGGCCGAGGTTCAACTGAGCGACCTCGGCCTCGTCCTGCGGCAGGGCAAACTCGGCGGGTAGCATGACGACGTTGATGTCCATCGCCTAGGGTGCGGACCCCTCGGAGACGGGCGAGTAGTCGTCGTTGATCATGTCGTCGTCATCGCTCGGACTAGGAGCCAAGTTGGTTATCTCAACCGGCTTCATCCTCCATACATGTCTCGTCGTTGGCCGTGGGCGAATTTCTTCAAAAATAGCGTCTCGCTCATCCTTGACCTTCTTCTCGTGCATTTCCTATGCCCGTAGTCGTTGTAGACGCCTCTTTTGTGATTTGGACATACTTGTTGGTGCCCAAGATGGTTGTGGCTTGGTGCCAGGTGCCACTATCGGTTCCTGTTAACTCTAGCCGAAGCGGTACTGCCCACCCCAACCTCGCACACTTTTTATTCGGAGGGGCCTTTCTGTGGACCCCGGCAATCGGACCGGCCTCGTTCGGCCGATCGAACCAGGCTCTGGCGTGGGCTCCGGTCGGAGTAGGGGGATCACCTCCATCAGACTTCGGCGAAGGGGCCTTCGGGATTAGGACTTCCTGAGACCCTACTCTGACTGTGATAGCTTCGGACTCCCTGCCTTTTGCCTCTTCGTGCCCATATTCTTTGACTTCGTTCTGCACGAGTCAATTCGGAGGTACCATGTACAACCTGTGGATGATGCCCTCCTCCGCTGCGTCTTCTTGTCCCTTCCATCCATAACACTCTGAAGGAAAACAAGGCATAGTGTTAAGTTGCGGAGGGTACTCCGGTTGTGATACATATGGAGCCCACGGAGTCCCTTCCCAGTCATACGGCAGAGGCATCGGCGGCTCCAGTGGATTCACCCACTGTGGGCTGAACCTGTTACCTGGAGGGGGTTTGGTAGAGTCAACGGCGTCTCGGACCATATCAGTGAGGGGTCCTACCAGGCTGGAGGTACGTTCGACCAGTGTGGGCCGAAGCCTCCTGTCAACGGGTTCGTCTAAAGTGGCGTGGGGTTCGGCCATTGGGGGCCGAACTCGCTCCGCACGGGGTTTGGCCACTAGGGTCCGAAGCTACTGTTCGGGGGGTTCGGCCACTGAGGTCCGAAGCCACTGTACGGAGTGTTAGGCTATTGTGGCCCGAAGTCACCGTGCGGAGGGTTTGGCCATTGTGGTCCGGAGCCATCATGAGGAGCGTTAGGCCACTATGGCCCGAAGTCACCATGCGGAGGGTGCTGCCCTAGCGGTCTAAAACCCTCATGAGGAGGGCTCGACCACTGTGGCCCGAAGTCACCGTGCGGAGGGTGCAGCCCTTGTGGTCCGAAGCCATCATGAGGAGGGCTCGCCCCCTGTTGTCCGAAACCATCATGAGGAGGGCTCGGCCCCTGTGGTCCGAAGCTACCCTCCGGGTGCCTTAGGCCCTTCGGCTGACTCAGTTTCTTAGCACGGGGGCCTATTCCCTTGGCTTTTCTTTGGTGCTTGTTTAACAACATCTTATATGTTACCTTCGGCTTCTTGCGAGCCCTAGATGAAGGAATGCTAACGTTTTCTTCCACACTCCCACCTCGGGGTTCTTAGGTATGAGTGTGCGTGTGCGCGGCTCTCCAACAGTTACCGCCTTCCCTTTAGTCGACTCGGCCTGTCCTGGCCGAATCAACACCTTCTTCTCGCTGAGGTCGACGGCGTTGATGGGGAAGGGATCTTTCTCTAGCTTCATCTTTATATTGTGGTCTATTTTCAATCGTCCTTCTTCTATGGCCGATTGAACCTGCCGCCGAAAAACATTACAGTCATTAGTATTATGTGAATGTGAATCATGCCACTTACAATATGGATGTTTCTTGAACTCGTTGGCAGATGGAATGACTTGGCCTTTAGGCAACCTGAGAAGCTGGTTCTTTAAGAGAAAATCAAATATCTTATCACACTTAGTTATATCGAACGAGAACTTGACCTCACTAGGCCGACTCTTGGTGGGAGATGGCCGTAACTCAGAGCACGTGATAGGTTTACTCTTGGCGTTCCAAACCCATTCGACTACATACATGTCAGTTGAATCCTGTTCTTCTGATTCCTCCTCGTCGGAGTGTTCCATGACGTGGATTTCTACCCTAGGTTTGTTAAACGTCTTAATGAACCTTTTATCTTTAGCTCGGCCTTCCTGGACCAGAGCCTGTTGCAAGACTTGGCTAACCTCTAAAAAGTTTTGGTTGTCTAGTCTCTCTTTAATCTCGGAACGTAATCCACTAAAAGCAAGATCCGCCAAATCCCTCTCTGAAATATTAAGACTAAAACATCGGTTTCTAGTGTCTCTAAAATGCTTGATATACTCAGAGGCGCCTTCGTTAGATTTCTGTTTAACCGATGTCAGGTGTGAGAGCCTAAGTTTTGTCTCACCTGTATAAAAATAGTCGTGGAATTTTTGTTCTAATTCATCCCATGTTTGGACGGAGTTCGACGGGAGTGCCGAAAACCAGGTGAAAGCGGTGCTGGATAGCGAGAGAGAAAATAGTCTAAGTTTTAGAGCGTCTGACCCGCTAGCTTCTCCACACTGTGCTAAAAATTGAATAACATGCTCTAGTGTGGTTTTGTTACCCTTGCCATCGAACTTAGTGAATTCAGGAACTCTATAGCCGCGAGGGTACGGTATCGTATCAAAATGGTCGGGATATGGCTTCCGGTAAACCCTAGCCCGTCCCCTAGGCACGATGCCGGCACATTCCCTAAACAGTACGCGGATTCTCTCCTCAAGGTCATCTTGGCCTGCTGCCTGTGCACGTCTCTCGTGCGGGGGCGCGACACGCGGCGGGATATCGGCGTGTCGGCCATGGGCCTCTTCCCTATGCGCTAGCTGCACGACGTGCTCGAGCCCAGGCACCTGTGCATGTGGTGCGGGCAGCGTGGGTAGGGCTAGCGTTGGTGCAGGTGGCGGTGGTGCATGGTACGCGATGCTAGCTTGGCCGTAAGCATAATGACTAGTCTCGGCCACGGGTGTTGAGACTAGAGACACAACGGTCTTGCCAGTGCTACCGTCAGTTCTGTTGTACACATGATTTACTGGAGGTATACTAGCAATAGGGGCTGATGGTATGGCTTCAGTAAAGCCGAACCTTCTAAGTGTCGCCTCTACTTGGGAGCTAACTACCGAATCTAAACAGGTGGCTAGCAAAGCGCTAATGGCCTGATCTACCGATGCGGCTATATTTTGCTCAATCTCTAAAGAAGATAAATGAGGCGATACAGGTGTTACCTGGATCCGAGCAAGGTCGGGGATGATGATGTCACACTTGATGAAGCCCACGCGTGTCTTGACGTTGCTCCCAAGTATCATGTCTTGGACCACCTTCATCTTTGCCTCGATCTCTGCTCGGTCTTCTGTGGGAATATCTTCAAGAGTAGGTGTTAGGATGTCGCTGTTGTCGATATCCGCGCCTCCTATGGTGTCCATCGGCAGTGTAGGCGTAGTAGTCATTGTAGATGTACCGGTGACCGGTGTAGATGTACCCATCATGTTGGCGTAGCTTTTCCCCAGTGGAGTCATCAAAAAGTGTGTTGACATGAAAACGTGCCCCCGCACTTGGGTCAATTCGACGATCCAAAAGTGTGCGGATACTTAGGGATAAGCCTAAGCGTAACACAACACCGACGTCGCGTTCTGACTACCCTTCACCGTGGTAAGGAGGGTGGAGTCACTAGGTAATCAGATCACACAAAATAATCCAATTAGCTGAAAGAAATATATTAAACAGAAACAAATCAGCAAACCGAGCAGAGTTGACTGATTCGAAGTATAGTGCGAAGGGTATCGCCGAAGGGTACCTTCGGCGTCTGGTGCGAAGTGTCCCACTGAAGGGTGCCTTCGGCGTTCGGACTGATCTGGCCGAAAATGAACTATGAACGCATCTGGACATGACAATCACCTCCGAACAGCGGGGTTCGGTGCAAAGTCTCTGATACAGTAAGATACAGAATAATGACTTAGGCGCGACGCACGAGCGTGACTTCATCCGGAGTAGAGCACGAGCATGGCGAAGGCTATCGTGACGAAGTCTGTTGGTGTAGCGTATCAGTGTGCGGGACTTGGTCAAACTGACAACAACATTACGGTCTGGCACGGGCAGTCGAAGTCGTACTCTTGCCTAAGGGTGTTCTGGCAGCCTCCGAAACCGATCTCTCAACTCCGGACACCTCCGACGAAGTAGCTCTAAACATGGAAACCTACAACAGAGTAGATTCGAAGTACTAATTCAGCCTAAGGACCGAATTCTGCTAAGTGTTGCACTAGTGGAGAAGGTAGCAATCTGTTATGCAAATTAGCTGATACTTCATAGGTGAAGTAATAGGGCGATAGCAATCTATTACGTACATTAATGGATACTTCACAAGCGAAGTAACAAGGATTACCACTATTCCAATGTGGCCGTCGGAGGGCTTCCAGGCAAACCCACAAAGAGTACAGAAAATGGCCTCGCCCCTATATTTATAGGGGCTAGTGAGAAACCATGTTGAACAATATGGTTTTGATATTCTAGATGTGATGAGTGATTGTCAACGGAAGTCAAAGGAAGGGAGATATGAAGACCTGCCGAGTCTGAGGCGCATGTGACTCAGGTACACGGGCAGTGAGCGACAACCGGGCAGAGGAGCCGCGGGGTCGGGCTGGCCCAATCCGGGTACATGGTTAGGAGCGGCAGATGATCCACTGGTCTGTTGACTGGGTTTGACTTAGGTACACGGGCAGCGAGCGATTGCTGGGCTGAGGAAGCTGCGGGGTCGGGTCGGCCCAATCCGGGTACCTGGTGCGAAGACGGTGGACGCTTTGTCAGTTTGGGAGCAAAACTAACAACCTATGATTAATTCATTTTTAGGGTATTAATATTTAGTTTTTAAGTTTAGAATATTTTTATTTGAGTGAGGTGATTTTTCTAAGAATATTTTAGTATTTTTCAGAATTTATTTTAGAGTCATGTTAATTTACCATAGGGGTAAATTAGTCTTTTCATGTATTAGGAGTCGTCGATAAATAGGCCCCTATACCCCTGGGGATAGACGACTGTTTTCTTTTTCTCTCAGATCAATCTACAGTCCAACCTTTAGTCATTTTTTCTTTGGTTTTCTTCTCCGCCGGCGTGGAAAAAATTCTCATCGCCACTTGCCATTTTTCAATCTACCGAGAGAATTCCTGCACATGAATTAGATTACCATGATGGGGAATAGCGCCTGCGCTTGACGGAGTCTACAGGAATCGCTACAGCGTGCAGCGTTTTGCCGGATCAGCCACAGCGCTGGAAGCCTTCTTCGATAGATTTGCTGCAGCTAAGTTTTCTCAAAGTTTTATCCAGAAAACATGAGTTACAAGAAATCAATTTTAGTTTGCTTTCTGTATTTTGTTTTTGCCGAGAGAAGAGCATTCCAGAACTGTTTGTTTCGGCCAGGATCTTCAAACTCAAATTGATTTTTGCTTTCTCTTGCCTTTGGTATTCATCCGAATTATTGTTGTAGCTCTAGCCTGTGATCATGTACAACTGTGAGAGACTTTGAGCCAGAATCTTCTACATTGTTTTGCAATTGAAATTTGCTTTGCCAAAGATGTTCATCCAAAGGAAAAATACCTGCGCGTGATTCTATACAGTGTATCGCTGAGTTTTGCCAGAATGTGCTACAGCCCTGTCGGCACGCAACCTGTTCATCGTCCAGCAGCAGATTTCGTCAGCAGTTCTTCCTGGATTGAAATTTCTTCGGCGAATTTCTGTGCATGTGATTTGATCTCCTATATTTTAGCTGGTTAGTTAAACTTACATTTATCCATATTTTAATTAGCTGAAAAAATAATCTCGTAGTTATCTGTTCTTAATTAAAAATTAATCTCATCGTTAAATTTTAATCCGCATATTAGTTATCTCGTATTATTTATTTTAATAGATCTGTTTAATCTGCTCATATAAAAGAAAAGGAAAATTTATTAATCGTAATAATTTTTCTCTCTCTCGCGTGAAATATTTTTAGGTTATTTCTGAATTAATTTTTTGGGTGATTCATTTTTATTCAGTTAATTAGTACTTTATTTTTAGACTGCAATCTGAACAACTTATAAGGATATTTAGAGTTTTTTTATTACGTCATTAAATATGTCTAGTATCCATTTTTATTTACTGCAGTGATTCTTTTTAGTTTAACTTTAATATCATTTTAATTAGAACACCGGTCATTTTTAGGCTAGACAACTTTAGTACCAATAATTTACTTTACTAATATTGTTTGTCTGGTTAAGTTCGTTTGGGTGTTGGGATTAGATTTTAGTTTAGCAAGAAATTTTTAGGCGCCCATTCACCCCCCCTCTAGTCGCTACTTTCGGTCCTACAGCTAGACTTCTAATCTCTAAGTCTAATCTGTTATGACTCGGCTGAATCACGCGTAGAGATAAACACTTAGCCAGAATTGGATTCAATTCTATCTCTGCCTGAAGTGGGCCTTCGGCCAGGCCCACCGAAGCCTACTCCTCGGGCCGAAGCTTCGGCGGGGTGGGCCTCTGAAGGCCTTTGGGCCGAAGGGTGCAGGTTTACTGGAAGCTTCTGAAGCCTATAGCCTGGTGGGCCTTCGGCCCTATAGGGCTTCGGCCTAACCCGAGACATGTATATTTCCGGCCCAAATTACCAAAATTGATACTTTGATAATCTTAACCATTAATGCCATTTTTTGCTATCAACAGTTGTTTCAATGACGTGCTTGCACGAATGGTGCATGATGATAACATTGAAGGAAAGATTTGTAAATAATCCGAGGAATGTAAAGATATCTTCAAGAATAGATTGGCTATCAACACCATCAAGGAAAAGAGCCCTAGAAAGTGCTTAAAAACTTAAGAATTTTGTGTTTTTATGTAAGGATTAAATCCTAATATATTATCAATTTAGTTTATTAGTGGCGTACGTTTGGAGGTCGATCTATTGACTTGCAAAGATTTACAAAACATATTAGTAGTCTTTGTGCTTCATCATCTAGTTGTGAGCGTAATTAGAGCACTTTTGAATTTATAAGTGAATTATTCAAGTTCTATAATTCAATTGAATGCATGACTCTCATTAATTTTGATTACTTTTACAGTCAATTGTAGATTCAAACTAAGAAGAGAAATTAATTGGAACATAAAATATTAAATGATTTGGTTTATGTTTCTTATAACTGGAAAATGAGTAGTAGGTTTCAATAGGACCATGAGAAAATGGAGAAAATCTTTGACCCTTTAGTCATGGAATATTTTGATTAGAACAATGAATGGCTTAACTAAACGATCGAACCAAAATATGCTCATGGTTTAGACCGCACATGGGACCAAATTGATGATGCCATTGGTGTATACCGTGAGCTTCATGTCGACACTTTCCTAGGGCCAATGTTCATCATGCATCAACTACAAGTCATTCACCAAGAGTGGTGGAAGAGGAAGGAGAGGAAGAAAATTTGATTTTGAATGATGCTGACATAGATGACTTTGGAGAGCAACCAACATATCTTACTGAAGATGGTGGACAAAAAATGGATGCCTCTAATAGTTTCGATGAGTTTGCATTGGATTACTTTTGATTGTCATGAAGTAATGTCTTGTGTGCTATATTTGCAATGCTACTTTGATGTAATAAGTTCTAGACTATGACTCTTGTGCTACATTAAGTCTCTTTTGTGCTACATTTGTATTGATATCAACTTTGCATTTACATGCCTTAGTGTTTCTAATATATTTGATTACTCGCCATGCCGATGTGTCTATAGCAACGTCACGCCATGCGCCATATGCGCTGTAATGTTGTGAAGGTGGTAGGTTGCAACACTTAGCCACATCACCGTAACAACTATGGGATGATCTTATGAAACTAGCAACCACTCGATTTTCCACTTCTTTTCTCATTTTGAAGAGCTTGCACAAACACATGGATGATTTGAAGATATTATTTCTTAGTGAAGAATGGGATGAAAATAAATTGGCAAAAACTTAAGCCGATAATGATGTGTGTGGCATTGTGCCTACATTAAGTCTCTTTTGTGGAGTTTTGGAATAAAGTTGAGGACCGCCTTAAAGATTCAACACCACTTATTATTGTACTTAGGATGGTTGATGGTGATGAGAAACTTGCAATGCCAGAGGTTACAACATTGATGAGTTTTGTAAAAGAGAAGATCAAGACAAGCTTTGATATTGACTCTAAGAAATCCTTGGTCCAGAAGATCATATAGATTATTGGGCGATACTGAGTGAAACAAATAGACCATCCTTTGTATGAGGCTACATTATACTTGAACATAAGAAAAACACAAGCTTTCCTAAGGAACAATGATGATGCTATTAGATAGCTAAGGGGTTGTTTTTTATGTGCTTCAAAGAATGGTTGATGGTACCAATACAAGACATAAGATTGGATCTCAAATCTTAGATTATGAAGCACTTAAAGGAAATGTATTTTCAAGCAAGATGGCTAAAAACAACATTGAATACATGTGCCCTCGTGAGTGTTATTTGTAAATTGTAATTTAATTCCAACAAGTTTAGTTAACTACTTATGTTGTTTTACTATCATTTCTTATTTCTAAGTCATAGCATATGCTTGTATTTTGCAATGTAGTTGATTGGTGGTCATGCTATTGAGAGCCTTTATGTATCATCATTCGGTTGTGAGAGGAATTGGATCACTTTTGAGTTTGTGAGTTACTTATCTCTATTTATTTGTGAATTTTCCTAATTTTCTTGTGCTTACTATTAATTATTCTATTTTCTTCTTGTTTTCTAAATTTTTCATTTGAAGATCCATAAAAATAAAAAAACAATTATTGCACAAGAGATTGAATGATATTGTGTTTATTTCGTACAATCAAAAGATAAAGACTAGGTTTCAAACAAGGCGTGAGCTAAAAGGAAAAATTTTTGACCTTTAATTATTAAGGAGTTTGATTGAGATAATGAGTGGACTTACTCATCACATATGGATCGTTAAGGCACTTGTGGTTGTGACTTTGATGAAAATGGTATTATTTGATAGCTTGTTGATGAAGCTATTGGTGCATCAAGCTCGATTCTGGAGCAGAACCTTGCAAGAAATACCAACATGCATGCAAGGATCTCAAATGAAGAGGATAGTGAAGAAGTGGAAGATTAAAATCCACATGATGATGTTGATATGCCTGATTGTGAGGATGGTTCTAATAGTTTTAACGATGGTAGAGAGGACATGAACACTATTGCTAACATCCCCAACGAGTTTGATGATGGATGTTAGCTTGTCATTGTATCGTTTATTTATCATGTACTCATATGGCTATACTATTATTATGGTGTGTTTGGTTGAGTTGTGGCTGTGGAAAAAACTGTTGTGGAAAAGTTGTTGTGTGATGTCAGCTGTGAGAAAGCTGAAAGTTGTTTGGATGAAATGACTGTAGAGAAGATGCTTTGAGTTGTGAGCTGTGTAAAAAGTCAATTTATGAAGGTATGCATGTTTATATGAAATTTGAAATGTCAATTTATGGAATTTTGTATGGATGTATGAAATTTGAAATGTCAATTTATGAAATTTTGTATGGTTGCATGAAATTTGAAATACCAATATGTGAATATTAGCATTATCAAAGATTCAAAAAGCAAAAGGCCGAAGCCAGAAGCAACTCTGGAGGAGCTTCCACAGTTTCACTACGCCAAAAAGCTATTTTTACTAAAAACTGCTGGTTTGGAATAGATCCTTTGGCTGGCTTTTGGCTTCTAGGAAGCAAAAGCTGCCCCCAAATGCCAAACCAAAGGACCCTTAATTATGCCGCTAGATTTTGGCTTGTGGACTTATGTTATGTAATGAACTAATGATTCAATTTTAGATGTATTTTCATGCACTCATGTTCATAGTTTATTTCTAGTTTCTCACATTGCTACCTTTGCACAATTTGTTTATATATTTTTGACTTATTGGTGTTGTCTAGATTATTAATGAGTTCTATCATTTTTGTTTAGCTTGCTACTTGGGATAGGAGGAAAGAAGAAGGCAAACCATCAAGAAGGTAATTTACTTGATCACATACATATTTATTTAATCAAATATATTATAAAATGTTTTTGACTTTCTATTACATTCATAACAACTTACACATTCAAACATTATATTCAAACATACAAATGAGAATCATGCTACAATAAACGAGAAGAATTGAGAAGAGGAGTATGTCAGCGACATAAACTCTAACTTGTAGCAACAAGATATACTCATGCCACACACTTTTATGTTAAGACACATGTATGACATCGTATCACTGCACGCCTAACTCACCTATATGGATAGAAGAGGGTATGTTGTGTCGTCTCGTTAAGGTCGTAAGGACCATGGACCTAACTTCCATAATTGAGTAGTTAAACGAAGACTGATAGTAGCAATAAATCTGCCTGCTGTGGTAGCTAGCTAGATAAGGCCTCGTTGGCGAGCAAGAGTAAGCAAATCAATAGGATTGATGAGTGTGATATCCTTTATGAAAATAATTAGAAGTGCATTGTATAGAGGATTATCATTATTGTACTTCACTTAACTGGTGGTGTGTTCAGGTCTTAGGCTTGGGGTCATGATCCTAGCATGCCTCACCTTCCTTGTGCAAATCCTAGACCTATATTATTGCTTCATGATGTTGCTTATTTCATCGTCTTGGCCATCTTTTGAGAAGCTACACCTAGTGATGATGAATGACACAACTATTAGCACTAGGTACCATAATTGGGTGAAGGGGTGGGTGCACATGATGATAGTATCATCTTAAGTGGTGGGAGGTATACTGAATACCACCTCATCATCATCACAAAGAAGAAACAAGCAAAGAGTGCTTCCTAGGAAACATAGATATCTCCCCATTTTAGATTCACCAACTCCATAGTTTATTAGATTATAAAATATTTTTGACTTTCTATTATATTCATCACAACTTATTCACCCAAGCAATATATTCAAATATGCAAGTGAGAATTATGCTACAAGGAATGAGGACAATTTGAGAGAGAAAGATGTTAGCTATATGGACTCCATAATATGTGTATAATGTCACCTCATCGCTCGACTAACTCACTTAGATGGATGGAAGGGGATAGGTGGCCTCACCTTGTCTTACCATCATAATAACCATAGACCTGACCTCCATAATTCAGTAGTTGAATAATGACAGACATTAGTAAGGTCTATCTACTGCGATAGCTGGCTAAATGAAACCTTGCCAGTGAGTAGGAGTAAGCAAGTCGACAGAATTTGTAGGAGTGATGTCCTTTGTGAGAATAATGAGAAGTATCTTATACAGAGGATCATTGTTGTTGTGCTGCACTTCACTAGTGGTGCATTCAGGGCTTAGGCTTGGGGTCTTGATCCTAGCACTTCTCACCTTCCTTATGTAACATTAGGCATGCATCGCTACTTCATGATACTGCTAATCTCATCGTCTTAGCTATCTTTTGAGGAGCAACACCCAGGGGTGATGTGTGGCACAACTACTAGCACTATGACTAGATGAAGGTGTACTAGAGACCACCTCATCACTACCAAGGAGGAGCAAGCAAGTGGTGCTTCCTTGAAATCTAAGATGCATGCCACCATGTTCTAGATCAACCGACTCTATATTTTATTAGATTATAAAATATTTCAAACTTTATATTACATTCATCAAAGGTTACTTAAGCAATGTATTCAAACATGCAAGTATGAATCATGCTACAAAGAACAATGTCAATTAGAAAAAGGAGGATGTCAACAATATGGACTCCGTAACTTCAACAATAAGGTATGTTTAGACATTTGTATAGTGTTACTGTTGGCGCAAAAGTTACACCAACAGGTTCTCTGAGATCAAGAACGAACAAACAACGAGTTTGTGATTTAGGACTGACTCGAACCTCCGAACAGGATAACAGCTCGAGTAGTCTGAACGTGTGTATGGAATAACTTATCCCTGGGGGCCCCCTCTTATAGGGTATAGAGGGGGGTATTTATAGGTAAAAATGCATAAGGAAAAGACCTAATTGCCCCTAGATTACAACCGACATAGTGGGAACTATTTGGTGTCAGGAACAAGGTTGTAAAAGGTAAAATACTACAAGGCAGATGGATAGGCCAAACATCTCGTCAATCTTGTCCCTCAGCTTCGGGACCTTTATCTCTCATTTGGAGGGTTCACAGAGGCTTCGTATTGCCGCACCCTTCAGCCTGACGCCTCTACCTCCGAACGAAGGCTCGCCAGCTTCGGAGCCCTTCTTAGACTTTGAAGTATTAATCCTTAAGTCCTGAAAATGGAGTAATTTCCCCCAACAGTAGCCCCTCGAATGTGCCTCTCTGTAGTTAACCTGTTTAGAAAGAAGGCAGTATACGGAAGGAACATTTCTATTTTTTTAAGACTTAATGGAGATTCGAACATGTTATAACTCACGGAGGACTCCGAATCCAAAGCGTTCGAACCTCCATCTTCGGGTTCCTTATACGATGGGAACACGTACTGGGGAGAGAACCATTTCGGAGTGCAAGCGCCGTGAAGAACCGTTCGATTATAGCCGTTGCGGCACAAGCGACCGTTACACATTGTAAAAGGTAACGGTCGATTTTTACGGCGGTTGCTAGCCATTCCATTTACTGGACCCACTTGCCAGCGATAGAAGTCGATCCTACAATGTGAAAGCAATCGAAGAGTAGCATCCGATGAGTGGTTATAAAAGGGGGAGACAATGATTAACCGAGGCTTTTTACCGCTTCCAGCACTCACGATTTACTTTCCCCAATTCTCCAATCTCTTGAGCATCCGAGCGAATGGCGAGAACTAACCACACCGCTCCAGCGGCAGCCAGCACTCTTGCGCAGAGGTAGGCATGGGCTGCCTCGGCGGCAGCGGCAATGGCGGGGACCTCAGGCAGCGCTTGGCCCAAGAATCCTCGGGAGCTCCGTCTGCCTTCCAAGAATAAAATCGCCCAAAGCTTCCTCATTGGTCAATCCACGAGCACCGCCGAGTCCATCGAAGAGGCCGTGGACGGGAAGCTGGGCGCCGGATTGAGGACTCGAGTCCCTGGACCGGAATCAACTCCAAGGCCACGAAGCGGGGAGGTGGTGGTCTTCGAAACATTTTTCGAAGCAGGCCTAGGGCTTCCCGCCGTGGACTTCTTGGCAGAGGTGCTAGACCTGTTCCACATAACTTTACCTCAACTTTCTCCCAACGCCATCGCACGCCTAGCCGTCTTCGAATGGGCGCTCCGGGCGGAAGGATGCGAGGGGCGCTCCGAAGTCTTCGCAGCGACCCACGAGGCCATATGCCAGCCGAAGCCGCAGGACGGGCCCGGGGATTCTAAGGTGACGATAGCTTTCGGCAGCGTCAATTTCCAGCTGCGGAAGGAGCATGCTCTTCATTTTCCTGCAAAGGCCATAAATGATAGATGGTACACCAATTGGATACTTCGGTGGTTTTACGCCGAAGTCGGAGAGGACTCCCCCCTCGCAGGTCCTCTCCAGGAGATTTGGTTCCGGAAGGAGGCGGAGATCTCCCCGAACCCTAGCCTACTCTCAACGAGGCTAGGGCTGCTCACTTCGGTGGCTCACCGCATGAGCATGCGGGATCTAGCCGAAGAGTTTATCGCCCTTCGGATCCCTCCTCTCGGAGCTAACTGGCTGATCGTGTTTCAAGAGGCTTCGGAGGGAGGCCCTCGAACCCTAGGTAAGGCTTCACTCCCTGCAATGTTGTATTAGATGAAGGAAACAATTTACTTATGACATCATACCTTCTTCTTTCAGCGGCTCCTTTGGCGTTGGCTCCGGAGGACATAACCAGGGCCGCCGAATGAGTTCTCGGAGCCCCTTCGGTGGCTGAAAAGCAACGGAGGTTAGAGCTAGTGGGAAGCTGGGAGCGTTCCAATAGAGTGTGGGAAGCTCTCGGCACGGAGCTCCCTCTTCTTCCCGATTTTAACTCGGCCGGAGCTGCTGCCCGAAAACGGAAGGTAGCTGGTGAAGCATCCAAGAAAGCCGGCAAGCAGCTGTCCAAGAAGAAGAAAACCACGAAGCTCCCTCCGCAGCTGGCTCCGACTTCGTCAGCCTCGCCGTCGGACGCTCGAAGCTCGGCTTCCGAGGAGCTGGAGGACTCAGACGCCCAAACTGCAGCGGCCTTTGAGCACTACCTCCTGGCTGATGACGAAGACCTAGGGGAGGTCCCCCCTGGAGCTTCTGTTGAGGAGGAAGCAGAAGTCTCGCCGGTTCTTCCTGCGCCCATTGTTGTACACGTGGAATCTGGCTCCGATGCTCCCAACACACCCACACCGGGGGTGGTTACGACAGAAGTCGTGGTTCCGGTGGGAAATGCAGAGGAGAGTGCTTCCGGAGATGACTTCGCGGACATCCTTCAGGAGTACGAAGTCGTGGAGGATCCGGCGATCCTGCCTTACGAGGCCCCCGAAGGTGCTCCTCGAAGCTCCTCCCTGGCTAGTACCTGCAACTTTCTCGTAAATATGTTTATTAATTTTGTTGACCAAGCAGGTACCTCGACGAGTGTCGATGCTCCGGTAGCGCCTGAAGCCCCTTTGCCTTCGGAGGTCATGGCCCGGACGGACCCCCCTGCTTCTTCGGATGCTCCAGGCTTGGCGGCGGAGAATGCACCCGTTGGAGCGAACTTGGCGACGGAGGTTGACCCTGCGGTGTTGGCTCCGGCAGTTGAGGTTGAGTCTGTTGTCGTGCCTCTAGCCGAAGGAGTAACCGCCGACGACCAGGGTACTCCGGCTTCGCCCGCCGTGTCCGCCTTTGTGCCGGGTAGGGGAAAGAGCTTATCTAGCCTCGGCCTTCTCCCTGGCCTTGCTACAACCTCTGTCGGCAATTCGGAGGATGAGGCCGCGGTGGACGACCGCCACGCCCTGTCTTGGCTGCCCCTGCTGGCTCCGTTCTTGGAGCAGCGGGAAGGTCTCCGAAGGCTCATGGAGCCCCTGGCAGAGAAGAGCCAGGATATCACCAACTAGGACTTGGTCTCCGTTTTGAGCGAGGCAGTGGCTCCGACGCTCAACACAACCCTCGAAAGGGCTGCCCTTCAGGTATGAAAAACACCATAGCTACTTCGAATTAGTGAACATAAATACTTCGGTACTTACTTGTTCTTTTTGTAGCAATTTGTCCTTGCTAGAGCGGCAGCAACTTCCAATGAGGTCGAGATCAATCGCCTCAAAAGGAAGGTTACTACCCTCCAGACCACTCTTAACAACTTCAACGAGAGATCCATCAGGTTGGAGGAGGAAGTCCTGGTGTAACGGAGGGCTAGGGCAGCGGCCGACGAAGCTCTTCGGACGGCGAGACAGGACAACGACGTGCTCCGCTCTTCTGCCCAAGAGGTCGAAGCTGAGTGCGTTGTTCTTCGGGCGGAGGTCGAAAGGCTTCATCGAGAAGCGTCTGCTTCGAGCGCTCAATTGGTGGAGCTCCAAGGAGCTCTTAACCAGGCCATGGCCCAAAAAAGCTCCTTAATGCTCCAGGTGGCCGAGGTATCTACAACTGCTGCAGAGCTAGAAGCGGCAGAGAAGAGGAACGCTAGTATGGAGGACCATACCTTGGAATCCCTTCAGGGTACCTTGGAGTACTTCGGTACTATGTGCCCCTCGTCTTCTGCTGCGATCCACGAACCCCTCGATCAGAAGCTGAGAAGGATCCAGGTGGCTTCGTCGTTGATGATGAACTCCGGCATTCGGTACGGAGAAATCTTCGGGCTGTGCGCTGGCATCGGGGTTCTCAGCCACCTCGAATCCCTTCAGGTCTCCCTCGGCCCAGTTGGAGGTTCGAGCCCTGGAAGCTTTGCCTCCGATGACTTGCTGCACCCATCCTCGAATGTGGCCCTGGCTTGGGAAGCCTTCCGACCAATTTGGAAGACGGACCACAAGGTTGTGGCTAAGGCTTGGATTGATGAAGCTCGTCGGCAGAAGCAGGCGCAAACAAGGCCACCACTTCCTGCCTCGCCAGCCCCTGTCATTCCTGCCCCGCCAACCGACCCGCAGGTCTAGCTTTTTAGGGTTATTATGTATGCGAAGTCTTGTAAAGCCCTTTTTATTAATGGAAAGGCTATAAACGAGAAACTTGTCTTCGGTGTTCTGTTCTTTTTTTTAGGTTTTGTCATGCCCTTCGAGCCCTGACCTCGAATTATTGGAAATTACTGACGAGCTCCGAAAGGAATGGGCAAACCTTGAAGGCTTAAGGCCTTATCACCGCTCTCGCTTCTCTGTTCCTCGTGGAGATGGGGGGAGATAACCTTTGAAGTCTGCCAAGATGTCTTGGCTTATATTAAAGAGGAAGAGAAGGAGAAGGTATCTTCGTCTCTCGAACCTACGGACTGGTCCGACTCGGAGTACCAGGCCGAAGACCCTGCGGAGGTTGACTCCGAAAGGCTCTTGACGTGGGCGGAGCTTCAAGAAGAGCAAAAGAAACTACGAGCCTCCAAGAAGAAGAGAAACGTTCGAATGAAGAGGGCCAAGCCAACAGCTTCGAACTCCGAAGGGCAGAGTAGCCGTAGAGGTAGCTCTAGATGCCGCCAGGGTCTTCGATTTTTTCTAGGCTTGGACCAAAACTTTTCTTGATGTAAAAGTAAAATGATTTAATGTGAAATTCAAGTATGTCGTGTGGTTCCTATCCTCCGACCCCCCCTTGTGGGTGGTGGATCCTTTACAGTAGGAAAGGGTTCGCCAGGAACAATGATGCTCCGAACAACCGGACGCTTCGAATTACACTTATCATTTGTACTTTGGTATTACTGCCTCGCGAATCCCTCCTTTTTTGTGTTTTTAAAGTCCTTAGACTCTTCTACGGATCCTAACAAGCCAGAGCCTGGAATCCGTAGGGTGGCCACCTTCGGCTCTTTTGCAGACACTTCGTACCCAGAGGCCGAAAGTCTGTTTTTTTAAAGTCCTTAGACTCTTCTACGGATCCTAACAAGCCGGAGCCTGGAATCCATAGGGTGGCCACCTTCGGCTCTTTTGCAGACACTTCGTACCCGAAGGCCAAAAGTCTGTTTTTTTAAAGTCCTTAGACTCTTCTACGGATCCTAACAAGCCGGAGCCTGGAATCCGTAGGGTGGCCACCTTCGGCTCTTTTGCAGACACTTCGTACCCGGAGGCCGAAAGTCTGTTTTTTTTAAAGTCCTTAGACTCTTCTACGGATCCTAACAAGCCGGAGCCTGGAATCCGTAGGGTGGCCCTGGAGCCTTTGAACCGATGGTTCGCAGGCAGCCGCCTGGGTCTTGGAAAAATGCTTGACTCTGCAAGCATCTCCGTCCTCCCGATGCGTCCATCAGGAGTAAGGGATATTCGAAGAGCAAGCAAAATTCAACCCTTATCTTTATTCATAGCAAGGAAAATTTTACAAGTGCTTACAAGGAGCCACTAAGCGTAATAATGCTTAAGGTGCTCTGCATGCCATGCATGCTTCAACTCTTCCCCTTCTAAATTAGATAATTTATACGACCCGGGGCGCCCTGAGCGTAAGATAACATATGGTCCTTCCCATTTGCTTCCTAGCTTCCCCGGAGCTATTACACTTCGCAACACTAGATGACCAGGTTTTAGCTCATTTAGCTTTATCTTCGGGTCATACCATGTCTTTGTGTGGCCCTGGTACTTAGTCAGATTGGCGATAGCTCGAAGCCTTGTTTCTTCTGACAAATCCAGCGAAGTGTTCCTGTCACCTTCGTCTCCAGGTTTAACTACTCGAAGGGATCCACCTTTGAGCTCCGTCGGAGTCATGGCCTCATCTCCGAATAGTAATCTAAATGGGATAAAACCTGTGGACCTGGTTTGAGTGGTTCGAATGGACCATAAGATTTTAGGGAGTTCTTCGACCCACAGCCCCTTTGCCAAGCCAATGATTCGGCGATTAAGCCCGGAGAGGATGTTCCCGTTGGCTCGCTCAACGGCTCCGTTGGACTGTGGATGGCGCACCACAGCGAAGCATAACTTAATGCCCAAATCTTCACAAAATGCTTGGAAGGTGTCAGCTTCGAATTGGGTTCCATTATCCACCGTTAACTCCCTTGGCACTCCGAACCTGCATATAATGTTCTGCCAGAAAAATTTTTGCACATTCCTCGAGGTGATAGCTGTCAATGGCTCCGCTTCAACCCACTTTGAGAAATACTCGATTGCCACTACCGCAAACTTCAGGCCGCCTTTTGCCATTAGGAAAGGGCCTATGAGGTCCATGCCCCATCTAGCCATTGGTCATACTGGGGCAATAACTTGAAGCTGGGCTGGAGGGCGATGGCTTCGTCTGCCCATCCATTGGCAGCCTTGGCATGTCCGAACCAGGTCCTCCGCATCTCTTACTATAGTTGGCCAATAAAACCCTTGCCGAAGCGTCTTCCCAGCTAGAGCACGAGGGGCTAAATGACTTCCGCACAAGCCTTCGTGGATGTCTCGAAGTATGTCTTGACCTTCGGGCTGGGAGATGCATCGAAGTAGAGGTGAACACACTCCAGCTTTGTATAAAACTCCGCCGATAAGCTTATAATTTCGAGCTCTTGCTTGCATCCTTCGGGCTTCTGGACCTTCGAGAGGGTCTATGCTACTTTGCAACATGTTCATAATTGGAGCTCGCCAATCTGTAATTGGAATGCATAGTACTTCCGAAGAGGGTAACTGAACAGCTGCTGACTGTGCTAATTCTTCGTAGAAAGCCCCCTCCGGAAGGTCCACCGCCCCTGCTGCGGCCTTTGCAAGAATATCTGCGAGTTGATTCTCTGCACGAGGGATAGTCTGAACTGTAAATCCTCTGAATGCTGCTTCGATCTTGCGAATTTCTTCAAGGTATTGCGCTAGATGTGGATTTTTTGCTTGAAAGCTTTTATCAACATGCCCTACGATGACTTGGGAATCTGTCTTAATCATTATTCTTGCGGCTCCGAGCGCTTTAGCCTTTCAGAGGCCTAGCAGGATTCCTTCGTACTCGGTGATGTTATTAGTGGTTCTGAAGTTGAGCCTCGCAGAATACATGTATTTCTGCCCTGATGGTGATATGATGATGGCCCCTGCTCCAGCACCGCATGCCTGATATGCTCCGTCTGAAAATATAGTCCACACTCCTTCGGAGGGTTCTTCCAGGGCCCAAATAGCGGATGGAGTCCACTCTGCTACAAAATCAGCTATGATTTGGGATTTAATGGTTGTTCTTGCTGTGAAGGAGATTCCGAACGGTGCTAGCTCAACAGCCCACTTTCCAATCCTGCCCGTAGAATCTTTGTTTCGGAGCATGTCTCCAAGAGGATACGATGTAGGGATGATCAGGTTATGCGCCAAGAAATAATGCCTTAGCTTTCGCGAGGACATTACTAGGGCATAAGCAAACTTCTCGAGCTCGGAGTATCTGACTTTAGCTCCGGACAATGCCTCCGACACAAAGTAAACTAGGTTCTGCACCAGCTTTCCCTTAATCTCAACTTCCCGGGCCAATACTGCACTTACTGCTGAACCTGTTGCTGCAAGATATAGGAGCAGTGTTTCTTCTGGGAGGGGAACGGTCAAAGTTGATAATCTTCTGAGGTATGCTTTTATATCGTCGAAGCTCTTCTGACACTCCGGTGTCCAATTAAAGCTTTC
Source organism: Zizania palustris (assembly GCA_019279435.1). Taxonomy (NCBI): domain Eukaryota; kingdom Viridiplantae; phylum Streptophyta; class Magnoliopsida; order Poales; family Poaceae; genus Zizania; species Zizania palustris. The sequence continues at coordinate 70,490,406 of JAAALK010000082.1, forward strand.
GGACCCCTTTAATGCTTTGAAAATTGAGAGGCTTCGCTCTGCTGACCTGGCCAGGAACCTGCTGAGTGCTGCGAGCCTTCCTGCTAGCTTCTGTACTTGCTTCAAATTCTCTGGTGGAGCCATCCTTTGTAGTGCGCTTATCTGTGTTGGGCTAGCTTCGATTCCCCTGCTCGAAATTAAGTATCCTAGCAACTTTCCTGCTTGTGCTCTGAATACACATTTTTCTGGGTTGAGGCGTACTCCACATGCTCGGAGGCTCTCAAATGTTTCAGCTAGGTCTAAGCTATGCTGGTGCTTTTGAGCACTTTTCATTACAATATCATCCATATAGGCCTCGACATTCCGGCCTATCTGATGACCTAGAGCTTTAGCTATTAAACGTGAAAAGGTGGCTCCGGCATTCCGTAAACCAAAAGGCATCCTTACATAACAGAATACTCTGGAAGGAGTTATAAAACTTGTCTTGGCTTCGTCTTCGCGTTTCAGCCATACTTGATGATATCTGGAATAAGCGTCAAGGAAACTTAGCAATTCGGAGCCGGCTGTGGAATCCACCAGCTGATCTATTCGGGGCATCGGGTAGGGGTCTCGTGGGCATGCTTTATTTAATAAAGTAAAGTCGATACACATGCGCCACTTGTTCGAGTCCTTCTTCTTTACAAAAACAGGGTTAGCCAACCACTCGGTATGGGCTACCTCCCTGATGATGCCAGCTCTTAACAACTTTTCTACTTCGGCTTTGGCGAGGCTTGCTCTTTCTGCTGACAGCTTGCAGAGCCCCTGGCGTACTGGCCTGGCCTTCGGGTTGACGAGCAGACTATGCTCGATGATGCTTCGATCGACCCCGGTGATGTCTTCGTCAGTCCAAGCAAAGACGTCCAGATTTTTCCTGACGACTTCTTCTAAAGAGGCACCTATCTCCGGGGATAGCCCTTTGTCGAACTGTACTGGGTACTCTTTGCCATCTTTCGAGATCATTCTTGTCTTAACATCACCCTCCAGGCTTGGCTTGAGGAAGGGCCCCTTCGAACCCCGCAGGTTCGAGGCCTCGGCACTTCTTTGATGCTTTTCGCCACGTTGTGCACTTGTCGGGGATCCAATGGCTGTCCATGGCCATACTCCATCCTCCGGGCTATAGCTTGGTCTCCTGAAATGGTAAGCACTCCACCTTGCGTGGGCATTTTGAGACAAAGGTAATTATGATGCGCTATAGCCCCGAACTGGTTCAGCATCCCCCGGGCGAAGATTGCGTTGTAAGCATATGGGACGTCTACCACGTCGAAGATCACCTCTTCTACCCGGGCCAAAGGCCCCTCTCCGAAGGCAACCTCGAGGCCTATCTGGCCGAGGGCATCGAGAGGCGGTCCTGAGAACCCTTGAAGTGGCCGGGCTGCTGGAAGTAGATGCTTCCGAGGTATGCACATCTGGTCGAAGGCCTGGACGAAGAGTATGTCTGCGGAGCTCCCGCCATCTACTAGGATCCTTCGGACCTCCACTCCTGCTATATCACCAGAAATGACCAAGGGGTCAGCGTGGGGGAACTTCACCCCCGCGGCGTCGCTGGCGGTAAACGAGATGGGCACATGGGACCACTTTGGCATTGCTTCGGCGGAACTCGAGGTCCCAATGTGCCCGACCTCTCGGACGTACTCGCGTCGCTGCCTCTTGGACATGCTCCCAAGGGTCCCTCCTCCGGAGATGGGCAAGACCACTCGCTTGCCGCGGTCTTGCAGGTCTTCCTGCTTTGGTGGTGGCATAATATTGGCCACCGGTAACCGCATGGGGGTTTCAAGGGCACCGGATCGGGCCACAGCTTGCACGGGCTCCGACCGTACAGACGATGGGGCCTGGTCCGAAGCACCCCGCCCGGTACTTCGCTCAAGGTAGTCGCCCCGAAGGGCCAACACTGCCATGCAATCCTTCGTGTCATGGCTCCTATTGTCACCATGCACACAACAGAAAAAACTCTGATGCCTGCCAGGCATCCTTTCTTGAGGCTTTGGCGCCCCGGCCTTGAAATTATTCGCCTGCTGGAAATTGGCAGGTGCCCTCGGAGCGGAAGACGCAATGTTTAGCACCTCCGAACGAAAATGCTTCTTCCCCCGCTTGTGCTCGTTGAAGCGGTTGTCTGGAGGAGGCTATAGGGGAGCGGAGGATTCGGGCTCCTTCTTGACTTCCCGGAGGGTGGACGCTGGTGCTTCAGCGCATCGAAGACAGCCTTCTTCTGCCTTGGCATACTGTTCGAAGTATGCCATCAGCTGCGCCACAGACGTCACCGGCGTCCGATGGAGTTTGCTGAGGAGGTCGGGGTTCAGCACTCCTTCGCGGGCAGCGTCGACTACCGAAGAGGTAGATAGGCCCTTAATCTGTGACTTGGTGTGGGTGAAGCGCGTGAAGTACTCCCGGAGTGTTTCTCCCGTCCGCTGTTTCACCTGGAACAAACTTCCTGTGGACATTGGGGCCACGAAGGTGCCTTGGAAGTTGCTCACAAATTTCTTCTTTAGCTGCTCCCAAGAGCTGATTGATCCTGGCCTTAGAGACCAGAACCATCGGAGCGCCACGCCTTCAAGAGCGAGGGGGAGCATTTTTCCATAGTGCTTCGCACCCCCCCCCCCCGCTTGCTTCTATTGCCAGGGCATATGAGCGGGCAAACTCTCTGGGGTCCGACCCCTCGGAGTACTTGTGTAACTTCGAAGCCTTGAATCTGGGATCAAAGGGGACTCTTTGCAAGTCCGGGCGCAATGGGGACTCCTCATCGAAAGATGCGTTTTCGGCTTCCTATGGGACTTGGATGACTTCTGGGGGGTTGTGAGCACCACCGTCTTGAGGCCCTTCAGGAGTCTCGATGGAGGCTTGAGTGCAGAGGCGATCGGCAGCCTCCTGCCTCCACCTAGCTACTTCCTCCTGAAGCCTAGCTAATTGAGTAGCCTCGGTTCCAGGAAGGCCTTCGTCTTCTTCTGAAGGTAGCCTCAGATCTCGGGAGCTGATGTAATCAGTCTGAAGCACCGTAGGAGGAGCTCGAGGACCCCTGGGTACTCGACGCCCAGCGGCCTCAGCGGGAATCACCGGAGTAGTCGAGGGCCCAGCTCCTGCGGTTCGAGGGGACCTTTGGAGAGGACCCGAAGTTTGACTTCGCTTCGGAGGCATAGCTAGCCGCGAAGAGGTCTTGGAGATGGAGGACTTTGAATGACTCGGGGAGTCGAGTGAAGGCCTTCGGGCTGCACTAAGAAGCCCTTAACTGAAGGGTGCGCGGAATCCTGAGACTCCGAGGCTCCCTCCGTAAGTGGTCTTCGAGGTGCAGTCAGCAGCAGAGAACAAGCTTCTAGAACTGGTTCCCCACGGACGGCGCCAACTGTTGGCGCAAAAGTTACACCAACAGGTTCTCTGAGATCAAGAACGAACAAACAACGAGTTTGTGATTTAGGACTGACTCGAACCTCCGAACAGGATAACAGCTCGAGTAGTCCGAACGTGTGTATGGAATAACTTATCCCTGGGGGCCCCCTCTTACAGGGTATAGAGGGGGGTATTTATAGGTAAAAATGCATAAGGAAAAGACCTAATTGCCCCTAGATTACAACCGACATAGTGGGAACTATTCGGTGTCAGGAACAAGGTTATAAAAGGTAAAATACTACAAGGCAGATGGATAGGCCAAACATCTCGTCAATCTTGTCCCTCAGCTTCGGGACCTTTATCTCTCATTCGGAGGGTTCACCGAGGCTTCGTATCACCGCACCCTTCGGCCTGATGCCTCTACCTCCGAATGAAGGATCGCCAGCTTCGGAGCCCTTCTTAGCCTTTGAAGTATTAATCCTTAAGTCCTGAAAATGGAGTAATTTCCCCCAACAGTTACCATGATACACATCTAACTCACCTAGATGGATAAAATATGGTTGGTCACCTCATCTCGTCTTATCATCATTGAAGTGATGTCATACGCATGTCTTAATATAGAAGTGTGTGACATAAACATAACTTGTTGCCACAAATTATGGAGCCCATATAGCTGACATCCTCATCTTTCCAATTATCTTCATTCCTTGTAACATGATTTCCACTTGCATGTTTAAATATATTGTTTAGTAAGTAAGTTGTGATGAATTTAATAGAAAATCAGAAACATTTTATAATCTAATAAACTATAAAATCGATAGATCTAGAATGTGGTGACATCTCCGCTTCCTAGAAAGCACTCCTTTCTCACTCCTTTCTTGGTGGAAACGATGATGTGATGAGGTGCTCTCCAACACACTTCCCACCACTTAAAAGGATAACATCACCTTATACACCATCCCTTCATCCACTCATAGTTCCTACTGCTAGTAGTTGTGTCACGCACCACCCCTAGGTGTAGCTCCTCAAAGGATGTACAAGACGATAAGATAAGTAGCATATTGAAGCAGCGATGCAGGACTAGAGCTTGCACAAGGAAGGTTAGGCATACTAGAATCAAGACCCTAAGTCCAAACCCTAAATGCACCATCAGTGAAGCGCAACATACAATGATGATACTTTATATAAGACACTTCTCACAATTCTCACAAATGATATTATTCCTACCAATTCAGTTGAATTACTTACGCTTTCTCATCAGCGAGGCCTCATCTAGCTAGATGCTGCAGTAGGCATATCTTGCTATTGTCAGTTATCGTCCAACTACTGAGTTATGAAAGGTAGTCCATGATTCTTACAACAGTAAGATAAGATGAGGCAACATACCCTCTTCCATCTGTCTAGGTGAGTTAGGCGCATGGCAAGGTAATGTTATACACATGTTTTAACATAAAAGTATGTGAAATAAACATAACTTATTGCTTCAAGTTATAGAGCAAATATAGCTTACATCGTCACTTGTATGTTTAACTATATTGCATAAGCGACTATATTGTGATGAATTTAATAGAAAGTTAGAAAAATTTTCTATATGGATGAGGTGGATCTAGAATGTGTTATCTCCACTTACCAATATCTCTTCTCCTTTGATGTCAATGATAATGATGAGGTGGTCTACAACACACCTCCCACCACTAAAGAAGATGCCATCATCATGTACACCCTCACCTTCACCTACTCATAGTTCTAGTGTCAGTAGTTGTTGCATGCATCACCCTTTAGTACAACTCCTCAAAGAATGACAAAGACGATGAGATAAGCAATATGATAAAACAACAGTGTAGGCCTAAGGTGAAACATGCTAGGATCAGGATTCCAAAGCAAGCCCTGAACGCACCACCAGAGAAGTGAAACACAACAATGACGATCCTCTCTACACTTCTCATAATTCTCATAAAAGATATCATTCGTGCTAATATTGTCGACTTTCTCACCAACGAGACCTCATCTAGCCAACTGTTATAGCAAACAAGCCTTGATATTGTCTGAAATCTAAAATCGTTCAACTACTGAATTATGGATATCATATCCACAATTCTTACAACGGTAAGAAAGGACAAGACAACTGATCCTTGTTCCATCTGTTAGGTGAGTTAGGCGCACAAAAATGTAGCATCATACACATGTTTTAAAATGGAAGTGTGTGGAATGAACATACCTTGTTTCTATAAGTTATGGAGCTCATATAGTTAACATCTTACTCTTTATAATTATCCTCTTTACTTGTAGTATAATATTCTCTTGCATGTTAAAATATATTATTTGAGTGAATAAATTATAATGAATATAATAGAAAGTTAAAAAAATATTTTATAATCTAATAAACTATGAAATTGATGGATTTAAAATATGGTGACATATCCGTATCCTAGAAAACACTCATTGTATGCTCTTCCTTACTTAGTGGCAATGATGATGATGATGTGGTAGTCTCTAGCACATCTCCCACCACTCAAGAACAAATCATCATCATGTACATCTTCCCCTTCACTTAGTCATAGTCCCTAGTGCTACAATAGTTTTACACACCACCCTACGGTGTAGCTTCTCAAATGATGACCAAGACAATTATATAAGCAACATAATTAAGCAGTGATTCAGGACTAAGGTTTGTGCAAGGAAGGTGAGGAGTCCCATGATCAGAATCTAAACCCTAAGTGCACCACCAGTAAAGCATAGCACAACAATGGTGATTCTATGTATAAGACACTTTCCATAATTCTTATAAAATATATCACTCATGCCAATCCAATCGACTTGATTACGCTTAATCGCCGGCAAAACCACATCTAGCTAAAAACAATTAAATTCATAAGATTAAGAACTCGACATATTGAATATTATAGTCTAATGTGTTAACATAGAATTAGTAATACTCATATGCTATGTATGTTACTTGGTATTTTAAAAAACAATGGGCATGCAGTTCGCCCTCATGCTTATCACCTGGCACTGTCCTACTCCTACTGTAAGTTTCCTCTTGTTGTCATATGTGTTAACTGTTAACTCATTTTAACATTTATATAGATATATATATGATCTTGTTTATTTTTGAATATGCTCCCAGTGATAGTCAATTTTGAAGCTTTCTTTTGTTTACTACTTAATCATAATTTTTTAAATGTTAGTTTGTCACATTAGTTTGGAAGCTTCTTTATTAGGTTTAATAATATTAATTTATGAACTTCATGTATCATTATGTGTTTATGTAGTCCTAAAATACTCTTATATATTAATTGTTGAAAAATTATACTGTACACATTTAGTTAGTGAAAGTTTCTTATATACTAGATAATTTTTTATATTCTAGAAAGTTAGATATTATGTTTAAGATTTCAATTAATGTAATAATAATTATTTTACTAATTATGTTTGCATTCCATTTAGGTAAATAACGATAATATGCTTAGTTTAGTGTTTTTTAAAACTTTATAGATGTTAACTGACAAATGATTAATTCTAACTGTAAACAAAAGAAAATTACAATTACATATCTTTTTACATCTATAATTAATTTTAGAGTAGAAAAAATAACTCTTATACATCCCGCGTGTTTATAGTATGACTTAAGATTTGCAAATTGGATTTAAATCAAATAAATTTGAGAGTCAGTGGACTCCCACTACTCAAGAAGAGACTACCTCATTATTATCGTCGTCGACATAAGAAAGGAGGAGCAAGAAAAGAGTGTTTCTACAAGTAGAAATGTCATTATAATCCAAATCTACTGATTCCATAATTTATTTGATTCAAACCAAATTTTACAAATCTCAAGTCATATTATAAACACGCTGAATGTGTAAGAAAACTTCTTTCTACTCTAAAATCAATTATAAATGCAAAAATATATGTAATTATCATTATTTTATTTATAGTTAGGATTAAACATTTATCAATGAACATTTATAAATTAAAAAAACTTAACTAAACCTATTATTATTATTGTCCTAAATAAAATAGAAACACAATTAATAAAATGGATATTATAGCACTAATTTAAATTTTAAACAGAGTATCCAACTTTTAAAATATAAAAGCATTATTTAATATCTAAAAAATCACTAGCTAAATATGACAAGTATATTTTTTAACAATTAATATCCATGAGTACTTTAGGATTACATAAACATATAATTACAAAGAATGCTTATAAATTAACATTAATAAATCTAACAGACAAACCTACAAATTGAAATGACAAAGTAACATTACAAATTATGATTAAGAACTAAAAAAGAAGTTCCAAAATTGATTATTACTAGAAATATATTCAAACAAAAACCAAGATCATATATATATATATATAGGTAAAACTTGTAACAGGAACTAGGTAGAACTAGATGTGAGAACATGAAGACACAACTTATGCTTATTGTTTTTTAAATACCAAATAAAATGCATAATATATAATATAAGTATTACTAATTCTATATTAGCACATTAGACTATAATACTCGGTATGTCAAGTTTTTAATCTTGCAAATTTAATTAAGCTTTAGTTTTGAAACTTGCACTTACATTTGTTATATTCTGATCCGAATTCGGATTGGGCCCAGCTAGTCTAGGCCCATGGAGCCCAATGACACCTTGGTTCATTTAGTACACCCTATAAATATCTCTTGTATGCTGTAGAGGGAAGTGAGTCAGTCATTTGTGATTCCCTATGTTCTGTAACTTCTCCTCGATAAAGTGAAGTTTTGCCGATTGGCGCCCGTGGTTTTTTCCGCAAGGGTTTTCCACGTTAAATATCTTGTCTCTCGTGTTTGATCCTGTGCTTAATTACGTAACAAGTGGTATCAGATCGCAGATTAATCACATAGAGTGTTCGAGAAAAAGATCTATGTAACCCTAGCGGTTACTGTTCATCGGGCTGTCGGATCTCCCCGCAGCGCCGCCGGCTCTTCTCGGCCGCCGCCATTTCCACTGCGCCGGCTAGCCACCGGACACCATTGTTGTACCCTCCGCCGGACACCACTGTCGGACCCTCTGCTGGTGACCCCGCTTAATTTTGATCCTGCTGCTTTCTTCGGTTGCCCTGCTTGGCGGAGACAGGGCCTTCTTCGCCGTGCCATCAGCGGCCGCTTGCGCCGCGCCTGCCCGGCTTCGGCCCCGAGCTTGCAATCGAGGCCAATGGAGGGGTCCGAGATACAATGGCGAAGTGCTTCCCCTTGCACTCGAAGGAGTCGCTCTGCGTTGGTTCTGGTCTTTGAAACCAGGATCAATTAAGTCTTGGGAACAATTAAGGAAGAAGTTCGTAAGAAACTTTTAAGGTACATTTGTGACCCCTATGTCTACTGGAAGTCTTTTTTAGGTAAAGCAGCAACCTGGAGAAACTTTGCGGTAGTTTTTCAAGCGCTTCGCTAATACGAAGTCACAGATAAGAGGGTTGTCCGCATCATATGTGGTTGATGCGGCTCGGGAAGGAGTCACAAATCCAGGCCTCCTTGACAAACTTCACCGGAAGCATATTTCCTCAGTAGAGCAGTTAATGGCCTACTTTGAGGAATATGCTAGGTCGGAGGAAGGATAGCTCCGAAGGACGGCTTCGTCTCCTCCAACCGTCCAAGAAGTTAAACTTGAAGTGAAGACTTCAACTCTTGAACAAGGGTACCATTTCGACAATCAGCATGACAGACAAAGAGGGCAAAAGCATCCTCGCTCTGAAGTTTTGAACATTGCTCCCTCTTCATCGAAATTTACCCCTAAGAATCCACAAGCTTCGAGAAGCAAGGTCAGCGGCTGGAGGCCGCCAGGGAAGTCGGTTGGCAAAGGCCAAGCCTTCTTCTGCTATGTTCACGGTGAGAATCGAAGTCATGCTACCGATGCATGTAAGTCTATATTAGCTCTGAGTAGAGAGTACCTCGAGAGGAGCTCTGGTCGAGGCACAACTTACCGAGCCCCTCTCGAGGCACGTCCGAAGCTAGTACAAACCGTCGGACATGTAGACAGCTTCGAAGCCCCAAGACAACCTTCGGTGGCCAGTGTTATGCCACCCCCGAAGAAAGAAGATACACAAGACCGTGGCAAAAGAGTGGTTCTTCCCATCTCTGGAGGAGGAACCTTGGGCAGCATGTCAAAAAGGCAAAGGAGGGAGTATGTTCACGAAATAGGGCACATTGGGACCTCTTCGTCGGCTACTAAAATGCCCGAATGGTCCCACGTGCCTATATCTTTATCCTCAGCCGATGCAGCGGGTATAAAATTTCCTCATGCGGACCCTCTTGTTATCACTGCTGATATTACCGAAATGGAAGTCCAGAGAGTATTGGTTGATGGCGGAGCTCCGTAGATATCATCTTCGTTCAGGCTTTCGACCAGCTATGTATCTCACAGAAGCATCTCCTTTCAGTAGCTCGTCTGCTTCAAGGCTTCGCAGGACCTCCTCTCGATGCCCTCAGCTAAATAGGCCTCGAGGTTGCCTTTAGAGAGGGGCTCTTGGCTATAACTGAAGAAGTGATCTTCAGAAGGGGCATGTTAAATCAATTCGGAGTCGTGGCGCAAGATAATTATTTATGCCTAAAGATGCCCACGCAAGGAGGAGTGGTCACGGTCTTCGGTGACCAAGCTGCAGCACGAAGGGCAGAGTACGGTCATGGTCCACCTCTTGACCCTAGACAGATAAATAATGTGCAAGACCATTCGGAGGATATTCCTGTGTCAAGCGAATTCTCGAAGATGTCCTCCCCTAGGCCAAGCCCCGAGGTAGAAATTGTGACGAAAATCATTGTAAAAGATCGGGGCGTATCAACCGGGGGCTGTTACAACGTTACAGAGCAACTATGAACTCTTTATCCCTCAAAGCCATAAAGCTGCAAGGTAGACATTTTACTTGGTCTAGTAACACCACCTCTCCAACCTTGTCCAAGATAGACCACTTTTTCACCTCCGAAGGTTGGTTGTCATCTAACCCAGGGAGCCGACTCACAGCGTTGTCTTCGGCAATGTCCGACCACGCTCTGCTCATTCTCTATAGAATTCCCAAGCTCAATAGGATAGCTCGGTTTCGCTTCGAAAACTTTTGGTTCGGCAGGACGAATTTCATGCACCAAGTAGCCTCATCTTGGAGGCCGTTGACTCAAATGGCTGATGATCCGATCTATAACCTGCATATAAAGTTACAGCGGCTGGCCTGCTCGTTGCGCAAATGGAATGCAACCTTGTTGGATGACCTCAAGCTTCAGTTCGAGATTGCAAGCCTAGTAATTCTATCTTTTGATGAAGCCCAGGAGATAAGGAACCTCTCGCAGGAAGAAAGAGAACTCAAAGCTGAATTGAAGTGCAGATTGCTTGGCTTAGCAGCCATCCAAAAAATTAAATGGAAACAACGTTCCCGTCTTCGTTGGTTAAAGCACGGTGACGCAAACTCTAAGTTCTTCCATATCAAGATGAACAATCGTAGAGCCTCCAACTTTATTCCTTATCTTCAGGAGGGAAGTATTATAGCAATTGAGCACGAGGAAAAAGCCAATCTACTTTTTAATCACTTCACCTCCCGCCTAGGCCAAGCTAATCCGAGACAGTTAAAGCTCTACCTCAACACTCTATACCTGTCGAACTTGAACCTGGCCTCTTTGGACAGACCGGTTACCTTCAGCGAGCTTCAGGCGGCCATTCAAGCTCTACCCTCCGACAAAGCTCCGGGCCCGGATGGTTTTGCGGCTAAATTTTTTCAAAGGTGCTGGAGCTTAATTAAAGTTGACCTTTGGTGAGCTGTCAATCATTTTTTGGAAAACGGATCCCCTCACCTCCATCTTCTGAACTCAGCTCATATAGTGCTGCTTCACAAATCAGTAAACTCGGGCTCCCCAAGTGATTTTCGTCCTATTAGTCTCACGCACAGCTTCGCCAAAATAGTTACCAAGCTAATGGCACTACGGCTAGCTCCCTTCCTTGACCAACTAGTTGATCACAGCCAATCGGCGTTCATTAAGAAACGGGGTTTACACGATAATTATCTTCTGGTTCGTGGAGGCTTGCACACGCTTCATCAACAGAAAATACCTTCAATTTTTATCAAGCTTGCTATCTGTAACACCCCAAATTTTCAAAGCAATAAAAATATTATTAAATTCAATTTCTTGGAATTATTATTTCTGAAAATACTTTTAATACTCCTTTATACCCTTTTTAACTACAACATAGAGTAGATGGCCAAACTAGGAGGTGAAAATTTTTGTATATGATCCTAAAGCCAAGAAATGTTTTTGAGAATTTTTATAAATTTTTATCCACTCTAGAAATACCCCAAAATATTTAATCCATTTTCTGCAATTATTTTAAATCTGAAAACCTTAGTAAAAGTATTGGGCTCCCCTCCCTCCCTTCTCTCTCTCCCGGCCGGCCCAGCCCGTTACCCCGCGCGCCTCTGGCTGACAAGCCGACCCCACCTGTCGGCGCCGATTTCCTCCCCTCGCGCGAGCACCCGACAACCCGGCCCCACCCGTCAGCTGCCTCCCTCGCTCGCCCGCGCTCGCTGGCCAGTGGACCCCACTCGTCAGGCCCGTCGTCAACCTCGCGCCACCGCCCCCAAATCGCGCCGGCCGATGACCTCGCCCTCGGATCCGCCTCGCCGGCCCGTCCCCCATTAAATTGCCGCCATTACTCGGTCCCCCGCGTCGCGCCGACCGTTTCTCCCCGTTAAAACACGCCTTTAAGCCACGGGATCACCGCTGCCGTGCATGGCCGAGCCCTCGCCGGCGAATAAAACCTCCCCCTCGGCTTTCCTTGCATGCAACCCTCGCCGACGCCACTATTTATACCCCTGGCCTCCGCCGCGTTCGACCCCCACGCCCTATCGCCGCGAGAACGAACAGAGCGCCCTCCATTCGCCTTTTTAGCGCTTTCCCCCTTGCTTCGCCTCCGGCCGCCCCTCGCCGTCGCCTCGGACCACCCCGGCCCGCGCCTCCGCCACCGTCGTGACCGCAAGGACGTCCCCTACCTCGGCCATGCCTCCGCTGGTCAAGGAGATCGCTAGAACACCGTCGCCGTCGAGTACCCGAGGAACCTTCCGCGTCTACCCTCGCCGCCGGCCACGCCCCGTCGACCCCTCGCCTCGCCTAAGGTACCGTCGTGACCGCCGTAGCGTCCCCCTTCCATTTCTAGGCTTAGCTAGGACCGCCATCGCTCGCCGTGGCCTCTGGCCCGCTCACCGTCGTCGGAGAAGACGACCGGCACGGGTCGAGTACCCGTGCCGTGTCGGATCTGATCCCGACCGTGCGATCGCGATCGGACGACGCACGTGAGCCCACGTACGCGATCTAATCCACGTCGTCGGATCTGGTCAAAGCGTTACATTTTAATCTCACGCGTTGATTTTCATTTAACCCGGCGTGCGATCTCGTGCGTCCACGTGGTACCCCTTCGCACGTCTTAATCCTGGCCGTCCATTATAACTTAAGCGCCCCGCCTCACCCTCGCGCGTCGGATCTGGATCCGACGGTCCAGATCGACCCGGCGCACGCGCACAGTGCGCGGGTTCACCGTGGGCCTGGCTCACCGTGGACCCGAGGAGTTTAAAAATTGAAAATGAATTTCAGAAATACTGTTAAACTTGTAAAATTCATATCTAATGCATTTGAACTCTAAAAATTACCATTCCAATTTCAGAAAATTCATAAAATTATTCTCTACATGTTTATGCAATAAAAACAGTAGGTTTACATTGGACATTTCATGATTATTTAAATGAATGTTTAAATACCCTTAGGTTAAAAATGTAAAATTTAATTATTTAAATTCTAGTAAAGTTTATATTTATTTATTTCCTGTTGATATGAATAAATCACTGGGTTTCTTATGGGACCTTCAATTTTAAATTTATTAAAGGACTTAAAATTTAGAATAACCCCTTTTAGAACCCCTCTCTAAAAAGGACTACTTTTTAAATTCATTTAAAATTTCTTTAGGAGATAAACCACAGGACCTTAACAATTGAAATTATTTTATTTATAATCCAACCACCTTTAACTTATGTGTTCATAATGTAATGTTATATTGTTTGATTGAATGTGTTCTTTTTATTTTACTTTATATTAAAAAGACTACGACGTCGCCGAGGAGCCGGAATACTTCCCCGAAGTCCCTCCCTCTCCCTTTGCTGAACAAGGCAAGTCACCAAACAATTCTTTTGAACATATTGAACCCATGTTTGAATTGACTATCGCTAAAACACATAGGTTATATATGCATTAGTCAAATGAACCCTTACATTATATTTATTTAGGATCCCCCGACCTTGATGTGCAACCCAAGCCATGCTATCTCGCCTAACCTCCTTGTCAACATATGATCAATGATATTAGCTAGTGTCCAATGTATTGACACGGCCGCTATAGGATAAAAATGAGTCGTAGCAAAATGGTTCTATTATATGATCCCCGTTACTTCTTATCCTTGGAAATCCTGTTGGTGATGAGTCATGGTTGTGAGTGTATGCATGGTGGGTTCCGGGTGCAAGCTAGGGCATTGGTCAGTAGCACCCGGGGCACTATAAGGACCGGTCTGAGGGATCCGTTGCAATACACTTACGTACTAACCACAAGTCTAGTGGGTAAGTCCTAACTAAGGTATGGGTTGTTCCAAACCGAGGCCACCATTTGGAGATGGGTCAAGTTGCACCTGCGGGTGACTTGTACCAATGTGGCGCAAAAGGGGGTGCGACGTTAGCCGGGATGCGGCCCGGCGCGCCGGTGAAACCTAGAGCGGGTGGTTATCGCTTGGAACATCTCATATTGAGGTTTTGGCACGAGTTCCCGTGAAATGGGTCATCTCGTTGGGATGAGTGCGTGCCTTGTGGGTACAGTAGTACATCTCTGATCAGAGTCTTAAATCTTTTCGAAAAGCCGAGCCCACGGTCAAGGGCGGGTTGCGTGACATCCCCAGTTAGTTTACTTTGAATATGTATGTGCATGATGGATTGACATGTAAGGACTGTTGAGCGAGGTGGGGCTGACTGTACCCCTCGAGTTAGTCGATGTTGATGATGCTCATGTTTACTTTCCGCATGATTAAAATATGATTACACTAAATGCCATAACTGCAACTGCATTATTCTGCAATGTTAGCCATTATCCTTCCTTGTTTATTATCCTGCATTATTATTTGCATTTGCGGTGGCTTGTTGAGTACTTTTTGTACTCATACCCGTTGGACCCCACAGAGGATGCTTACTTTGAAGACGGTCTGGAGTAGCAACCCAGTCGAGAAGAAAGATCCTGAAGAAGATGTTCGTCATGCCGTTTTCCAATTATTTCGCTTTGCCGTTTTATTAAAACAATGATGTAATAAATATGGTCTGCGTACCATGAACAATGTCGTATGTACGGTTGTCGCATGATGAACCTCTTGTATTATTGTTTTTCTTATGAAATTCAATAATGTCTCGATTTGTTAAATCGGGGCGCTACACTATCTCCAAGGCTTTTGATTCAGTCAACTGGGCTTACCTTATTGACGTACTAACTCACAGAGGATTTGGTCGAAGATGGGTCAATTGGGTGTCGAACTTATTTTTTTCCTCCTCATCTTCTATTATCCTCAATGGTTTACCCGGCCAACCCTTTTTCCATGGTAGCGGAGTCAGGCAAGGAGATCCCCTCTCCCCATTGCTTTTTCTGCTGGCCGTTGATCCTTTGCAGCGTATGATCTCCTAGGCAGAATCGGTGAACCTTCTAAAGCCGTTTAACAGTATTCAGCTCAACAACCGAGCATCCATGTACGCGGACGATGTGGGCATCTTCCTCAATGCTTGCCCCTCAGAGGCTCTCTGCCTAAAGCGAATTCTAGACACCTTCGGGGATGCTTCTGGACTGCGAATCAACTACGATAAAATAGAATTATTCCCAATTCACTGTTCAGAGTCGATGATTAGTGATATCCAGGGGGTTTTCCCACTAAGGTGGCTCGGTTCCCTTGCAAATACCTCGGGCTTCCTTTGCTCATCGGCAAGACACGCAAAATTCACCTTCAACCTCTGATTGATAAGACGGCGAGCAGATTAGCAAATTGGAAGGGTAAACTGCTGAGCAAAGCGGGACACATTGCCCTAATTCAGTCTACCCTCTCGGCGATACCAATTTTCCACCTCTCTGTTCTTCCCGAGAACAAATGGCTCTACAAACAATTGGACGCAATCAGCCGCAACTTCCTTTGGGGTCGTGTTAACACTCAAGGTGCAGCGAGGGGAATCAGTCTTGTCAATTGGCAACAAGTTTGCGTTCCGAAATCACTTGGGGGTACGGGAATTCTCAACTTAGAATGGTTCTGTCGGGCATTAAGGCTTCGCTGGCTCTGGCTAAAATGGAACGACCTGGCAAAACAATGGCTACAATTGCTTGCGCAATACTCGCACAAGGATGCTGATCTCTTTCGTGCATCGACGGTTATCCGCCTGGCAAACGGGAATCTCACCATCTTTTGGCACGACAGATCGCTGGACTCAAGGCCTTTGCGCCTGCTTGCCCCAAACCTGTTCGACATCTACACCAGAAAAAATCACTCCGTGAAGCAAGCACTGCTACAAGATGTGTGGTTCCGCAGTGTCCGGCGGATCACTACATACCAGCAGCTATAGGAGTTGTTGTTCATTGCGGAGGCCGTTAGAGAGGTCAACCTGAACGCCATAGTGAATGATGAGGTAACCTGGCGTTAGACACCGACAGGGAGTTTCACGGTCAAATCGGCCTACCTGTGCCAGTTCATGGGCATGCAGAGGCCGATCCTCGCCTCACAGTTGTGGAAGAGCAAGGCGGAACTGAAGTGCAAGTTTTTTGTCTGGACGCTACTGAAGCAGAAAATCCTCACAGCTGATAATGTACTCAGACGTGGTTGGGTCTGCTACCCCTTTTGTCACCTTTGCCTGACTGGGATGGAGACACCTCAACACCGCGCTTGCGGCTGCTCGTTCACAGCTCAGGCCTGGTCGCGAGTCACGTTGATGAGGACATCATCGGCTGGGATATAAATATAATAAAAACAAAGGTGCATGATTTCTATATTCGATTTACATTTTACATATTTGAGAAAAGGTTGCTGCACCATAAGTTGTTGTTTTCAATTACAGAAATTATTACATGGATTAAGGGACGCGTTGTGAGCAAATCAAGGGCATGGAACATTATGGAAGTTGATTGGGGACAAAGGCAAGGCCATCCAAACATAATATACAAGTTTGGGACATTATTTTTGTTACAAGAGAAAATAGAAATAAAGTTCTACATGATTGAGAAGATGACTCGAATTCGGACCGCAGGGACAACACCAAATTCAAATGTGCATAACGTTTAAATGGAAACTCCGATTTGGATGATCTTGGACTTTTTGGAAAGCTTGATATGTCCTCTTTCCAACGGATCCAGCTACATATCCAGATTCCATCGGAGGAGATCACAATCACTAAATCAATGTGTGTTCCTTTTTAGGCCGAACCAATTAAGCATGGAATTTCCATTTTTAATCAATCTGTTTTGGAAATAATTAGTCATTTTCATATGTAATAAGTTTTCCAAACATTGGGAACGTCCCTAGGGCTATAAATAACCCTAGAGACTTCAGTCGTAAGGCGGATTTTGATTAGATAAAAGTTTAGCCAATGCTACTTGTCCGTGTAAACCCATGATCGGTTAGATCGCCGGTTTCACGTTTCAGAACCCCAACTATCCCTGTGCGTCCTTCACATCCAGCAATACTAGTTGGTCCTTTATCTTATTCTTGCTCGTTCTTCGATTGCTTGCAGGAACAAGGTTGATCACCGATAAGATCAACAACCCTTGGAGTTGGTGTATCGATCGCTAAGGCGCAACACGAACGTCTCGTACGGTTGTAGTCGGGTCGTCAATGTCGTCTCTTTCCAATCGAAGTTATCTTATCTCTATCCTCTCACCGAAAGATCGGGCCAACTGGAGTGTCCTCATCAAGTGGTATCAGAGCTTTCGTTGCTCGGTGAGTTTTTATTTCATTTTTTTCCTACAGTCCAGAAAAAGCCACACAAAAAAATTACCCGAGATCCAAGCCTCTTTGAGCCTATTACTAGTTCCTTTTTAGTATCAGCTTTTTGAATTTTTGGTTGCATCGTCGTGTGAAGTTGCTGGTCTTAGCGTTTAGTTCATTTAGAGTTTCGAGTTCTTGTCACGTTTTTACCACCATGTCTTGGTCTGTTTAGTTGGTTTGTTATTCGAGAATAATTCGGGCAGGCTATGCAGGTGTTACTAAAACTATCATATCTCGCCCCTGCCTACTCGGATTGGAGAGTTTTGATATATTTTGGAAAGCTTACAACTAGATATGTGTTTTTCCTTTTAGAGTCATCTTCAGATTCAATAGTTTCCTATCTGTTTTAGATCGTACAAAGCTCAGGAGTCTTGAAGTAAGAGTTTGTGTATACACCTGGTCATTTGTTGTTCTTTAAAAAAAGAAAAAAAAAGAAAAAAGGCAGAAGGGTGCCCAAAAAAAGAAATAAAAAAAGCCGCACCAAAAAAAAGAAGAAAAAAGATCGAAAAAAAAGTGAAGAAAGAAAATTTGTGACAAAAGAGGAGGAAAGCTAGTTCTACCGTTATCAGTTTGGTGGTATCGTTTGTGTCTAGGCTCGCGTCTCTAGTACGTTCAAGCCTAGGACTAGCACAATAACAACATTGAACAACTACTCAATTTGCTTATGCTAATGTGGTTCTAGTTATCCTTGCTACATATTTCAGCCTACCTAGAGCTCCACAGATTTGACTACAACTTGTACAACCAAGTGTTTTTCAAAGCATCGATACATCTAATCTCCGTGGTGTTTGTGGTTAAGTCGGTGTACAACACCTTCATGCTTGCATTGGTAAGAACTTGTAAGAGCTTGATACAGGATTGAGCGAGTGTGACGTTGTGCCTTCACAATCTTGTAGTTAATAGGAGCGTACATATTATTTGTATGTTTCTTGTCTACTACTAATCATGGCAGGGATACATAAGGAGATAGGATATAGTGAAGCTCAATATCGACATCTTCATCGACACATGAGAGATCAACACGATAAATATGAGGTATGTGATGAAATTCTAGCTAGGTTCAAATGTACAATACCTTATTTTGAAGGAAATTATGATCCTCATGCATATATTCAATGGGAGCTAGCTATAGATAATGAATTTAAAAAGTATGACTTGTCTGAAAGAGAAAAGGTTATGGCTGCCTCTAAAGTGTTAGTTAAAGATGTTGCATATCATTGGAAACATCTTTGTAGACATGATAAAATACCTCAATCTTGGAAAGACTTAAAGAAATATTTGAGAGATGCTTTTGTTCCTCCATAGTATGTCGATATTCTATTAAAGAAACTACAATGTTTAAAAAAGATAGCAGAAGTGTTGCCTCATACTATCATGATATGCATGTTTGTTTATTACATTGTGCTATAGATGAATGTGAAGAAGCTATAGAACAAAGGTTTTTATGTGGGCTTAACAAGGAAATTCAGGAAATGCTTCTTCATGAAACATATAATTCTCTCTCCCAATTATTTGAACTTGCAAGTCGAGCTGAAATTCAGATTGCTATTGATTTAGAGGGGACGCCAATCAGTTTGCCTTCTATTTCTACTAACTTTGAACAGGAAAAAGAGAATAAAAATGCACTTACATCATCGGAAAAGATTTTGCAAGGTAATATATGTGCTGAAATTAATCAAGGTGAGTGTACTCCTGATAAAACACAATTGTCCACTATTCATGCTATTATAGAGCCACCGTTAGTAGAATCTGAGTTGGTTGACACTCCTTGTAATAAAGAAGAGTTGTGTGTTAATACTTCACTTATATACATGCCACAACTAGTTAATGAACAGGTTGACTTTGTTGCCGAACCTTTAAGTGATTTGATACATGTTGTTCACATTGCTAGTGAAAAGGAAGAACAGAAATTGTTATGTTCTTTAAATACTTGGGGTTATATTGAACTTGATGATCTTTGTGAACTTAGTACTTTAAATGAGAAATTACTCACTAGACTTGATTTGCCATGTCCTGATCAAATGAGTTTTCACGTAATTGGAAAAATACAATGATCAAGGAGTATACTTTGTGCATAGAGTTTACATATGTTCAGATTTGAAACAACATGTAAATTCTGAAAATAATAGTCTTGACCAAGGTGCTTTAACTAATCATATTATCTCGAGAGTCTTTTGTTTTGATTTAAATACACATGTTTGTTTTCAAGAAGGAGAGCCTTGTGGGATGCTTAGCAATGCCACAATTCCTACTCCGATATCTAAAAGTACAGATTCGATATCATTTGTTCAAGCAAAGGATTTGGTGAGTTGGTTTTCTTCAATTCACCACATGTTTAAAGAACAAGCGATACTGCACAACAATGATTCTTTTGCTAGGAGTTGCATTGATGATGAACACAAGAACAAACCGAGGACGGTTTTCCACCAAGAAGGAGAGAATGATGAGGACATCACCGGCTGGGATATAAATATAATAAAAACAAAGGTGCATGCTTTCTATATTCGATTTACATTTTACATATTTGAGAAAAGGTTACTGCACCATAAGTTGTTGTTTTCAATTACAGAAATTATTACATGGATTAAGGGACGCGTTGTGAGCAAATCAAGGGCATGGAACATTGTGGAAGTTGATTGGGGACCAAGGCAAGGCCATCCAAACATAATATACAAGTTTGGGACATTACTTTTGTTCCAAGAGAAAATAGAAATAAAGTTCTACACGATTGAGAAGATGACTCGGATTCGGACCGCAGGGACAACACCAAATTCAAATGTGCATAACGTTTAAATGGAAACTCCGATTTGGATGATCTTGGACTTTTTGGAAAGCTTGATACGTCCTCTTTCCAACGGATCCAGCTACATATCCAGATTCCATCGGAAGAGATCACAATCACTAAATCAATGCGTGTTCCTTTTTTAGGCCGAACCAATTAAGCATGGAATTTCCATTTTTAATCAATCTGTTTTGGAAATAATTAGTCCTTTCCATATGTAATAAGTTTTCCAAACATTGGGAACGTCCCTAGGGCTATAAATAACCCTAGAGACTTCAGTTGTAAGGCGGGTTTTGATTAAATAAAAGTTTAGCCAATGCTACTTGTCCGTGTAAACCCGTGATCGGTTAGATCGCCGGTTTCACGTTTCAGAACCCCGACTATCCCTGTGCGTCCTTCACATCCAGCAATACTAGTTGCTCCTTTATCTTGTTCTTGCTCATTCTTCGATTGCTTGCAGGAACAAGGTTGATCACCGATAAGATCAACAACCCTTGGAGTTGGTGTATCGATCGCTAAGGCGCAACACGAACGTCTCGTACGGTTGTAGTCGGGTCGTCAACGTCGTCTCTTTCCAATCGAAGTTATCTTATCTCTATCCTCTCATCGAAAGACCGGGCCAACCGGAGTGTCCTCATCACACGTCTTTCTTCAATCTCACGGGACTCCCCCCTCTCCCTTCTAGCGAGCTCCCACAGAGCTGGTGGCTTAGCGCTGCCACGAGAATGCCTGCGATTGCCTGTAAGAGATTCAACGGGCTGGTCATCTACCTTTGGTGGAATATTTGGAAAGAACGTAATAGTCGCATCTTCCAATCCAAATTTGCAACGATACCTATCGTTAGTGAGAGAGTAATTACAAATTTTTTTGCTTTCTCTCTAGCATGCTCAGCAGATCTGTAACCCCCCTCTCTACTATCCCTGTATTTTTCCTAACTACTGTTTCCCCGGGTCTTTACCCCCCTTAATATATATTTAGCAGCGAAGCTCTCGCTTGCTTGCTCAAAAAAATCATTGTAAAAGATGGCAAAGATTATCCTATCCAGTTTGGCAAAGAATTGCCTCCAGAAATTGCTACTTCGCTAGAAGAAGTAGTTAGAGAAAATTTGGATGTCTTTGCTTGGTCTGATGAAGACATTCCTAGAGTTGACCGAAGTATTATTGAGCACAGCCTACTTGTCAACCCAAGGTTTTGACCTGTTCACCAGAGGCTCCACAAATTGTCAACGGAGAGGGCGAACCTTGCTAAAGCAGAAGTAGAAAAATTGTTGAAGGCCAGGATCATTAGAGAAGTGGCTCATATGGAGTGGCTAGCCAACCCAGTCTTCGTCAAGAAAAAGGCCTCTGGCAAGTGGCGCATGTGTATTGACTTCACATCCCTGAATAAAGCATGCCCACATGACCCATACCCCATGTCCCGCATTGATCAATTAGTTGACTCCACTGCTGGCTCTGAGCTCTTGAGCTTCCTCGACGCGTACTCCGGATATCATCAAATATGGTTAAAACACGAAGATGAAGCCAAGACAAGCTTTGTAACTCCTTCGGGAATCTTTTGCTATGTACGAATGCCCTTCGGCTTAAGAAATGTCGGAGCAACTTTTTCAAGATTAATTGCTAAAGCTCTAGGTCACCAAATAGGCCATAATGTCGAAGCCTATATGGATGACATTGTAATAAAGAGTGCTTTAAAGCACCAACATAGTCTAGACTTAGCAGAAACTTTCGAGAGCCTTCGAGCATGAGGAGTTCGCCTCAACCCCGAAAAATGTATCTTCGGGGCTCAAGCTAGGAAATTGTTAGGGTATTTAGTTTCGAGTAGGGGGATCGAATCTAGCCCAACTCAAATAAGTGCACTACACAGAATGGCTCTGCCCGAAAATTTGAAGCAATTTCAGAAGCTTGCTGGACGCCTCGCAACCCTTAGCAGATTTCTGGCAAGGTCTGCAGAGCGGAGCCTCCCAATATTCAAAGTCTTGAATGGGTCCGAAGATTTTGCATGGACACCGGAGTGCCAGAAGAGTTTTGATGATATTAAGGATTATCTCAACAACCTTGCAACACTCATTGTGCCCATTGCAGATGAAACTCTTCTCCTCTATCGTGCAGCTATGGGCTCCACTGTCAGTGCGGTCCTTGTTCGAGAAATGGATTTCAATAAGAAGTTGGTACAAAATCCAGTATATTTTATATTAGAAGCCTTATCTGGAGCAAAAATAAGATAATCAGAGTTGGAAAAATTCACTTATGCTCTAGGGATGGCTTCGAGGAAATTACGGCATTATTTTCTAGCACATAATATAATGTTACCAACTTCTTATCCCTTGGGAGATATGCTCTGAAGCAAAGATTATACAAGGAGAATTGGAAAATGGGTCGTTGAGCTAGAACCCTTCGGCATCTGCTTTGTAGAAAGAACAGCAATCAAGTGACAGGTGGTGGCTGATTTCGTAGCAGAATGGACTCCGTCTGCAGTATGTGCTCCAGAAGAATCAAGTGAAGGAATATGGACATAATACTCCGATGGAGCATTTCAAGCATCTGGAGTAGGTGTCGGAACGGTGATAATTTCCCCTTCAGGACAGAAAGCCATGTATTCCGCAAGGCTCAACTTTAAGTCCACCAATAATATTGCGGAGTATGAAGGAATTTTGCTAGGTCTTCGTAAGGCACGTGCCCTTGGTGCTACAAGAGTTGTTATAAAAATAGATTCCCAAATTTTAGCAGGGCACGTTGATAAAAGTTTCCAAGTTCGGCATCCGCAACTTGCTAAATATCTAGAAGAAATCCGCAAGATTGAAGCAGCATTTA
The DNA here is from genome assembly GCA_019279435.1 of Zizania palustris. NCBI lineage: Eukaryota > Viridiplantae > Streptophyta > Magnoliopsida > Poales > Poaceae > Zizania > Zizania palustris. Next base: position 70,513,380 of record JAAALK010000082.1, read on the forward strand.
AAGGGATTTCTGTTCAAAGCATCCTAAGAGATAACAATGCATAAGCTGATATCTTGGCAAAAGCTGGAGCTAGAGCCATAGATATTCCGGAAGGGGCTTTTTATGAAGAGCTTGCCTCCCCTTCGGTGCCCCAACTTCCTCCTATGGAGGTCCTATGCTACCGAACACCAACTAGCAGAGTTCAATTATGGAATTATTGTAAGGTGAAGCTAATTTGTCCGAAGGCCCGAAGCTATCAAGATTGCAATTAAGAATCCGGAATTATCATATTATCAACGGTATTTTATACAAGGCCGGAGTATGTTCTCCCCTACTCCGTTGTATTTCCCAAGCCGAAGGCCAAGATATACTCCGTGAAATTCATGAAGGCCTTTGTGGTAGCCATCTTGCCCCTCGAGCCTTAGCAGGAAAAACACTTCGCCAGGGGCTATATTGGCCTACAATAGTAGCTGATGCGGAGACTTTGGTCCGCACTTGCCAAGGTTGTCAATGGATGGGAAGACGGAGTCATCATCTGCCAACACCTCTTCAAGTTATTACTCCGGTGTGGCCAATGGCACGGTGGGATATGGATCTTATTGGCCCCTTCCCAATGACAAAAGGAAGTTTAAAATTCACGGTGGTAGCAATTGAATATTTTTCTAATTAGGTCGAAGCAGAACCCCTCACAGCTATCACTTCGAAGAATGTACAGAAATTTTTCTGGCAGAATATTATCTGCAGGTTCGGAGTACCTCGACAGCTAACAATCGACAATGGCACTCAATTTGATGCCAAACCCTTCAGAGAGTTCTATGAAGGTCTTGGTATTGAAATGTGTTTTGCAGTTGTTCGTCATCCTCAATCTAATGGAGCCATCGAGCGAGCTAATGGTAATATTTTATCAGGCCTGAATCGAAGGATAGTAGGATTAGCAAAGGGGCTATGGACCGAAGAACTCCCGAAGATTCTATGGTCTATTCGGACCACTCAAGCAAGGTCCACAGGCTTCACCCCTTTCAGGTTACTATTCGGAGATGAAGCCATGACGCCGACGGAGCATAAGGGAGGATCCCTTTGCACCATCAAACCTGAAACGGAAAATGAAAGACAGGCTTCGCTAGACCTAATTGAAGAAACAAGGATTCGAGTTGTTGTTAACCTAACGAAGTATCAACATCAGACGAAGACTTGGTATGATCCGAAAATTAAACTTAATGAACTTAAACCGGGTCATTTAGTACTACGAAGCATTATCACTCCGGGAAAATTAGAAAATAAATGGGAAGGACCATATATCATCCTTCGTTTAGGACGCCCCGGATCTTTTAAGTTAGCTAATTAAAAGGTGAAGAGTTAAAACATGCATGGCATGTGGAGCACCATAAGTGATACTTCGCATAGGGGCTCCTTGTAATCATTTGTAAAAACTTTCTAAATGAATAAAGCTCATGGTTTGAATAATGTGTGCTTCTCAAAATGATTCCTACTCCTAGTGGACGCATTAGGAGGACGGAGTTAATTGCGAAGGTAAGTATTATTCGTTCGAACCCGTTTTTACGAACATAGAGCCACCGGTTCGAAGTATCCATCAAGGTGGGAAAGCTACATATAAGCAGATTCCAACCCACCGGCTTGATAGCATCCGTAAAAAGAGTCCAAAGAGACCAAATTCTATGGATTCCAAGCAGTTAGCTTGAAAGCATCCATAAAAAGAGTCGAAGGAGGCCATAGAAAGCAGATTCCGAGCCACCGGCTTGATAGCATCCGTAAAAAGAGTTCAAAGAGACCAAATTCCACGGATTCCAAGCAGCTAGCTTGAAAACATCCATAAAAAGAGTTCAAAGCGACCATTAAAAAAGGTACTAAGTTACCATTTTCGGACTCCGGACCAATAAGGTCGAAGTAATTTTCAAGGTCCCTAGTGACCATATATTCGAGTTTTGGACTACAAATCTTTAATTCCTAAATTAATAGGGGTTCCGAGCACCGAAAATAAAATTATTGAAATTGTACTCTTAAATAGCGTCGTAATCGTTGTGTAACCACCTTCGATCGAAATTCAAAGGTGCTTACCCCCAAAGAGGGGCTGGGAGATGACGAGACAATTTCGAAGCATTCTAGTTTATATTACTCAACAGAGACCTCTTTGACCTCTAGAGTTACCTCCGGGACCAGTTCAGTCTTCGGATCCTGGAGTTCTCAAAACTTTTCTTTTGGTTCGATTACCCTTCTTCTTTGAACTCCCCAGTTTTTTCTACTCTTCTTGAAATTCGGCCCAAGTTAGAAGCCGCTCGGAGCTAGCCTCTGTTGGGTCTTCAACTTGATACTCTGAGTCGGACCAATCTACATATTCTAAAGATGAAGATACTACTTTATCCTCTTCTTTAATATAAGAACGGACTTCGCTACGAACATCATGTGTTATTTCTCCATGCTCCCCTCGAGGAATAGAAAATCATGAGCGCCTATAAGGCTTTAAGCTTTCGAGAATAGCCCATTGTTGGTGAAGCCCTTCATCAAGCTCTAATACTTCGAAATCAGGATCCGAATCATGTGGCAAAACCTAAAAACAAACATCCAAGCGAATACTTTTCATTCATTAAAATAAAACAACATTACAAAGTCTTTTGTACATAATAAAATGCCCTAGAAGCTTGACCTTTGGGTCCAGAGGTGGAGCGGTTGGCGGAGGTGGAGCCGGAGGCCTCGTCTGAGCTTGCCTCTGCTGAAGGGCTTCATCGATCCATGCCTTGGCCGCAGCTTTGATATTTGCTTTCCAGGTCACCCGAAAGGCTTCCCAAGCCGAAGCCATGTCCAATGAGGTTCAGAGCAAGCCTTCGTCAGCGAAGCTTGCCGGCGTCGAACCCTTCATCGGAGCAACAGAGACCCAAACGGCTTCGAGGTGACGAAGGACTCCGATCCCGGCTACTTGCCCAGAGATTTATCCATAGCAAGTACTGGAGCCCTTCATCATCTTGGCCGCCGCTTGGATCATCTTGAGCTTTCGATCGAGAGGCTCGACCGCCGCAGCTGAAGAAGACGGGCACACCATTCCGAAATATTCTAGAACACCCCGAAGGGTGTCCATGGTGTGATCAGCCACCTCGCCGTACTTCGTATCGGCCCTCGTCTTCTCGGTAGCGATGGCGAAGAGTTTTGTTGTCTTTGTCATTAAGTAGTTCTTCTGAGACAACGCTACTTGAACCGCCCCTCGAAGCTGCACGGGTTCAGCCCCAGAAGACGTCTCCGCTGCTCGAAGCTTATTGACTTCAGCCCTCAACACCATTTGCTCTTCTTGAAGTTCCTTGATCGAAGAAGCTAGGCCAGCATGAGCAAGCTGCTTCGTTCGAAGCGCTTCCTCTGTTATGGCCTTCGTCCCCTGCTCTTCAAGGAGTTCTTCCTCTAGTCGCAAGGACTTATCTTCGGAGCCCTTGAGGGCCCTTTGGAGCATTGTAACCTTCCTTTTGAGTCGATTAATTTCATGCTAATTGGAAATCGTTGTTGCTCTAGCAAGAACAAATTGCTGCAAAAAATCAAAGTAAGTATGATGTAATTTTAATGAATTAAATGTATTCTTTTTCTTGCATACCTGGAGGGTAGCCCTTTCGAGGGCTAGGTCTAGTTCCAATCCACTGGCCTCGCTCAACGCGGAGACCAGCTCGGAGCTGCCAACCTCTTGGCTCTTTTCAGCCAAGGGTTGTAAGAGAGATCAGAGCCCTGTCCGCTGCTCCAAGAACGGAGCCAATAGCGGGAGCTAGGACAAGGCTTTTTTATCATCTTCGGCGGGGTCTTCTTCTGAAGCATCCACCGAAGGGTCATTGGTTGATGGTGTCATCATCAAGGAAGGGAGAGGCCCAGGCCAAGTTTTGCCTTTACCTCTCCCTAGTGCAGGAGCCGTTGGGGCCACCTCTTCCATCGGAGTGGATCCCTCTACAAGAGCGACCCCCTCAGCTGAAGCAGCTCCAAGAGAAGTAACCTCTGTCACCAGAGCTACCTCTCCTACCGAAGCCTTGTCCCTAGTTGGAATCGAGGCTTCGTCTTGGGCCGGAGCCATATTGCTCCCCGAAGCATCTACAAACATAAGGTATTCGTTAATTATTTAAAAGATATTGCCAATACATTGAAATTGTTTCAGGTACATCAAGAAGTAAAGATTTAAGGCTTACCTCCGTCTAGATTTTGACGGAGGATTACGGGGTCCCCCAAAAATTCGTACATTCTAAGGTATTCCTCGATGTCCTCCCCCGAAGTTTGGGCCGGAGTAGTAGACATCAAGGTCCGCACCTCCGTCACCATTACTCCGATCACTGGTGAACCAGGACCTTCTGACTCCGTTCCCTGAACCCCCGTGGGTTCAGCGCAGATCAACACCTCCACTCCGATCGTCGGTGTGGCTTTGACTTCCACCCGAGGTGGATCCTCGGTCTCAACCCGAGAATCCCCTTCGCCACCCTCCAGCAGAAGAGTTTCAAGTTCCCTTCCCATCCGGGCCTCTGAGGTCTCCTCCTCTTCAAACTCCTCCGAAGAGGAGCTCCGAATCTCGAGCGAAGATGGAGATGCCGGAGGTGAAGGGAATTTAGTTTTCTTTGATGCCTTCTTCACTGGAGTCTTCGCAGCCTTGGAGGTCCCAGCAGCAGCTTTTCCCTTTCGAGAGACCAAGCATGTTGGGTCGAAGCTTGGAAGCGAAGGTGCTTCAATTCCGAGTGTGTTCCACACTCGATTAGAGCATTCTGAGCTCCTAACCAGCTCAATCCTCCGCTGCTTTTCTACTGTAGTAGGGGCTCTGAGTACCCTCTCTGCAGCCCGAGCTATCTGCTCTGAAGCCAATGCTAACGGAGCCGCTAAAATAGGGTAACAATTTGTTAAGAAAATTACAGATATTCTATATGACTAATCTGAATGCAGGAAATGTTGAAGTGTTACCTAGAGCTCAAAGCTCCCCCTCCGAAGCACTTTGGAAAACAACAGGCCAATTGGCCCCAAGCGGAGGTATTCGGAGGGCGATAAACTCCTCCACCAAGTCTCGCATACTCATGCGCTTGGCCATTGAAGACAATAACCCAAGTCACGTTGAGAGCAGACTTGAGTTTGGAGTCACCTCCGCCTCCCTCCTGTACCATATTTCTCATAGGGGCCCCACAAGGCCTGAATCTTCCCCAACCTTGGCATAAAACCACTGGAGTATCCAGTCAGAATACCACCAGTCGTTGATTGCTTTTGCCGGGAAATTCTTCAGATGCCCCTTCCGAAGCTAAAAGTTGACGCTCTCGAAGGACACCAGCAGCTTGGAGTCTCCGGGCCCATCATGTGGTTTGAGTTGACACGAAGCTTCATGGGTTGCCGCAAACACTTCGGATCTTCCTTCGCACCCTTCAGCTCGAAGGGCCCACTCGAAGATTGCTAGCCTAGCTATGGCATTTAGAGACAATTGTGGAAGGGTGATATGGAACATCTCTAATACCTCTCTCAAGAATTCTATCGCAAGAAGCCCAAGTCCTGCTTCAAAGAAGGCTTCGAAGACAACGACTTCTCTACTCCTCGGTGCCGAAGTTACTTCCTCTCTAGGGATTCAAGTCCTCATTCTGGGCCCCGGCTTTCCTCTCACCGCTTCCTCGACGGACTCTACAGTGTTATTTGATAGCCCAAGAAAGAACGTCTACTCCAATGGCTTCTTTGATGGCGGGCAGAGTTCTCATGGATCCTTGGGCCAGGAGCCACCCGGAGCTCCCGCCATCGCTGCCGCTGCAGATGCGGCCCAAGCCTGCCGTTGTGCCAAGGACGCCGCTGCCGCCGGCACTTTGGCACTAGTTCTCGCCATTGATGGAGTGTTTGAGAGTTTCGGAGAGAAAGGTTGAAGATGAAAGTTTGGAGATGTCGAAGCACAGAAGCTCTCTAAAAACTTTTCACCGCTGATCGCTTTCCTTTTTATAACCGCTTTGTTCTCGTTTAGCGCGATTCGCGCACGTTTTCACATTTGTAGATCCAACCCACGTCGATGACAGGTGGGACCAAAGGATGGAAGAATGTGAACCCGTGGTAAAACTTCAAAATTTGTTTAAAACGAAGCAAGGCTTCAAAATTTATTTAAAGTGAAGCAAGGCTTCGAAATTTGTTTGGTCACCTTGGACTCTTTTGGACACTTTGAGATGATGCTCGAAGTCCTAGTTCTCATCGCTACAGGACCAGAGGCGCTGTGCAACGATAAGGGTGGAGCGAATCACGCTTTGAGATGCACGCTCAAAGTCCTTTGTTTTTATAGCTACGGGCCCAGAGGCGCTATTTAACGCCAAGGGTGAAGCAGATCACACCGGATTTTTAGGACCTTTTGATAGAGCCCCAAAGCTAGCACATATTAGAGCGGAGCATACTCTGACATGTATTGACTTTATTTTCTCGTGTAGAGCCAACCTTTGAGCTCGGGTAGCGAAAATGCTTATGCATACCTTCGGGGGCTCTAGAGGTCTAGAGACCCTAGGTCGAAGAAAGGACTATAGTAGTAGCCCCTAGTGTAGTGTGCCTTGGAGCTCCTAGGGTGCTTGAGGCCGAAGAAAGGATAGTGAAGCCTTTGAAAAGGGTGAGAAGCCCCTAGATGGAGGGAGACCTATGGAGTCTGTATAGGATTTCGCAGCCTTCTTCGGAGGCATACTTCAAAATTGATTGTGTAGGTTGTGGTAGAGAGACTAATTTAGAACTAGGCTCCCCACGGACGGTACCATCTATTGTAGCGTAAAAGTTATGCTAACAGGTTTGTTTAGCCTCGAAGGGCTACAGATTGCAAAGTGGATTTATACTAGTTCAGATCTCTGAAATGGATAATAATCTTACATCCAGTTTATAGTGATTTTTCTATTATCCATCTTCTATTCCTATTATAGTAGAGATGTCCAGCATTTATGGGCAAAATACAATAGGAAAATATCATTTTACCCTCTAGTTATAATCGTCGTAGAGGACTCTATTCATAGGTCTTCGTAGGGATATAATGGTAAACCTTCTTGCAAATACATGTATTGATACCAGGGCGAGGGCCGCTAGTTTTGGCTTTCATGCCGAAGTGGTCTAGGACTTCGAAGCAGGTAGCAAAGCATAGTTTGGAGCCTTCGTAACCGGAGTAGCCTTCGCAATAACCATCCAGCCGAAGTCCGGAGGGTCTCGGAGGGAGGCTTTGGTGCTCAATCGCCTCGTGATTAACTATTAGCCTTGTGGTTTTGAAGTGGCCCCAAGATAGTCTTGGATGCTTTGATTCACGCATGCCGAAGGGGTTTTCGGTCGGCTGGAGAGCTTCGAACTTCTAAAGGGCTTCAACCCTCTGGAGGGCTTCGTAGATGGTGTTATTTGGATCATGTTAGGTTAAAACTATTTCTCCCAACGACTAGCAATATAATCTTACGCCGCCTCTATTATATTTCTGAAGTTGGATATGCATTTGTATTATATGAAAAATCGCTAATGATGGTTATACATAGATTATAATCAATTAAAATTTACCAAACTACTATTTAAAATCGATGGCTAGAATTGATGGAGTGGTATAATAGTTATTTAAAATCTTGGTCAAGGGTAATGAAGTCAATTCAGTTCACACTATAAAAAATAATATAACTTTATAGTCACAGTATCATATTAGTGTTTTTGGAGCTATTAATCGTAATGATATCACGTTCTAAACAAACAGCCGACGCCACTAGGCTACTGCGTGTGTAGCAGGTAGTAATCGAATAATCAAACCAGAAGCTGTCAGCTACACCGGGAAATTTGAGTTGTTTGATTTCTTTTTTGGGTGGATGGATGCAAGTCAGCGGTGCAACACTAATCGAACTCTTCGGCTACAGAATTTCATCCTCTTCCTATCCTCCAGATTTTCGTCGCTTGTCTCAGCAAGCCCATTCCTAGATAACCTGCAGATTGATCATGCTGCTCGCGTTGGCCCCTTTGCTCTTCCTCAGTGACACTTGCGTGTTTAGCTCAAGATTACCAGCTACCAATCGGGCCACTTCTTGATATTAGGATTGGTGGTCTTATGTTCAGATTATCCGGACAAGAGCAATCATATATTATATATATTTGTATCGATAGAAATCATCGCAACATCTCAGTTATATAACATAGATTTCAAGAATCTCTGTACAAGCCTTGTTTTCGAGGAAGCAGACAACCTCCTCCCATCCTTCCTTACTGAACAATACAAACAACATGTAGTACATCATATTTTGCAATTCTGCAAACCATTTCTGCTCAAATATACCGAACAAGCACATCATTGGCTCCCGTTTTCCACTTATTTGAGGGGAGCTCCAGTGTATATATATATATATATATATGATGCCGAATGAGATCACATCCCTTGCGGGAGAGGTGGAGTCGAAGGAGGTGGAGGTGGAGGCGATTGTGGTGCCTGCTGCTGCTGCAGCTCTTCGCCTTTGTTATTGACTTTAATCTCGAGCAGCCGCTCCACAGGTTGCCTGCATATGGGACATCGGTTGGTCTGGTACCTCAGGACCTTTGCACACTCGCTGCACATACACTGCATCATGATGAAATAAATGTCAATGGAGTTTTCATCTAAAAGTTTTAGACAGTGTGAAGTAGACAGCAAGGAGTAGCAGATTTACAATGAATTCTTTGAAAATATTGCCTTTTTCCAAGAACAGTAGGGGATCCCCTATGGTGTGCATAAGTATTTGATTATCAGGCAAAAGAATTCCTTGAAAGTATTGCACATTAAGAAATAAGAACCCACAAACATGAACCATGTGCAATATGAACTATGTCAATGGAGTTTTCATCCAAAAGTTTTAGACAGTGCAGCTGATCACCATTTCCGCAAAGCACATCGAAATGTGAAGTAAACAGCAAGGAGTGACAGATTTACAAGGAATTCTTTGAAAATATTGCCTTCTTTTCCAAGAACAGTAGGGGATCCCCTATGGTGTGCATAAGTATTGATTATTAGGCAAAAGAATTCCTTGAAAGTATTGCTCATTAAGAATCTGCAAACGTGAACTATGCACAATATGAACATTGAACCAAAGAGTCATACAGCATAAATTTTCAGCATAATGTAAAATAGAGGACAAGTACAAACTAGAAAGCCTGGTTTGAATACTTACCATGTGCCTACATGGGAGGACAGTTGTATCCCTTGGCTCTGATAGGCAGACAACACACTCTTTCCCAGGATCATTCCCTTCAGTATCACCTTCAGAGTTTCCAATACCATAAATTTCCTGCAGTTCGTATCTTGTTCCATTGACCCAAAGGATCTGCTTAACCACACGAACTTGGTAATCCCCATGCTCTTTCCTCTCAAATACAGCCTGGGTGATCTGCGAATTTGGAGTTACTGTCTTATGCTCTTCCCCTTCTGGCAAATGACCAATTGATAATGCCGTTTCAGCCTTCACTGCAAGAGGATACACATCCATCTCCCCTTCCTTAAACAGCTCAGCTTCTTCGAACAATGAGAAGTCAATTCCAGTCCCTGAAGGTTGCCTAAACTTTTGACCAAGACCTTCTTTGAATGTTACAGTGACTGGCTTCAGTAACTCTTCTTTTGTTGCTGTAAGATTGCAGTTCAGCTCCTCCTTTGCAAAGAAGTAAACAGTCATGCTGTTCAACGAAAAAAAGATAGAAGTTTCAAATCACTTCGAATCAATGCATGTTAAATGATAACAATATCCAGCATAGCCAGAGATAAAGTAACAGATTACAAGTCTCCAGATGGAAATGATATTTTGACATCACAGGGCAAAAACTCATATATATTATATAGTGGCAAGAGGTAAAAACAAGAAATCTTTGATCACCATAAAAACATTGTATCAATTGTATGAGCTAAAACAAACAGTTAGTATCATTAGTAAACTAGTAATTACCAATTAAAACACCCCTTGTCCTTAGGCACTGATGTTTAAAATTCAATATATGAATCTAATGTAGACGCTAGCTTTAAAAATTACTAGGAGACAGAAAGTGGGACCAAAGAAATATTTAGAGGAGTGGAGAACAGTTTTGAGAAAGAAGCATGTATGCCATAAAGAATTTTCATGATTAACTACAAAGAACGGAGAATTGTAATATTGTATAGTACTCCATAAGATGGATAGTATACATAATTCAACAAGAAAAAATATGGTAGAGTGCAAAAACATGATCTTTTTGGATTTACAAATATTGTGAGGGCTGACAACAGATGACTTCACATGGTTCTACATATCCTAGTGCTGCTCTTGTCTGAACAACAACTGCACGGTTGACTTCAAGCTTTCATTGACATATCATAGAGGAATATCCTATGTTACATGTGTACAGTGAATTACTGAATTCACAATTTCAGTATAAAATACAATGTGATTCTCACTGTGTATTGGATATCACCCCCAATCACCACTAAAATGTTAAGAACCTACAAACTACAAGAATGGCTAAAAAATGATATTTTCTTTAATATCTATTAGGCATTCCTACAATATGGCATATTGTTAACAGAGATGCATCCTCCCAATATGATGGAAATTCAAAATTAAGAGTTAATAACCATACCTAAATGTGGCTCATAACGAATTAACAATTGGGATTGGGCTTAATTGATTGTAAATAGAATGCAAAATGCAAGTGAACATTCACTTTTGATAGACAAAGAGAATGGAAATGTGAATTGAACACCTCTTTGAATGATGTGTGCCACTCTGCCATTTATTGTTATCATCCCTTTTGTTTGTTAACTATTTGTAACACCAAACATATATATTCACCATGGTGTACAACTACAACTCACTACATCCCTTTATAACTCATTAGAAATTGTTGTAAATCTCTCATAATTCCCTGCGACAATATGACGAAAATCAGTACTCGCAATCACTATAGCAAATCCGACATGGAAGTTTTTGTGCAGCAATGAACTGGCTGTGTTTTTCTGTGTTTATTCAGGATGTAAAGTACCTAACAGATTCCCTGGGAAGACAACTTCCTAACCGATATACATGGCAAGTAGCTAGCTCAGCCAAGGCATCCCACAACTAACTCCCACACCATATACTCCCTGAAGACATGCTCCGCATGAACAAGCATGCTTCAAGCTATGATTTTGCACAGCCGTGACAAAGCGGCTGGCTTATTCAAATTTAACTCCTAGAAACTAAGATGCACGCTCAGGATTACAATTAACGGAAATGAAGCTATTCAGCTATAAGAATCTGCAAGAAATGATATTTAGTTTCTACAACGGTTCTTTAGTTCTCCTTTAATTATTTCTATGTGGCTGTGGCATAATATATAGAAAGAACAGGTCAAAGAACATTTAAAAGAAAATGCCCAAGTTCAGATGATCAAAGAAAATATCGATTAACAAACCAGGCATTCCGGAAAGCATCAACATCAAGATATAGAACATGATAATTCTTGTGAAACCGTAGGTGACGTATCACTACAATGGCCAGCACATCATGTTGTACATCACAAAGCTCACCTTCCAGCGACCGTGGCATCGAAGGTGAAGGCGACGAGGAACCGGCCGGGGCACTCATCGTCACGCTCGATCCGGAGCGTCTCCTTCTTTAGGTTCACATCGTTGCGGATGGTGACGGCCTTCTGGTGTTCAACATACGGCGCCTGCGGCGGCGGAGGTGGACTGTAGGAGAACCTTCCGCCCCAGCCATGGTGGGGGTGCGATTGCAACATCACAGGCGGGAACTCTCCTGCGGCATGGATCTGCTGGGGTGGCGGTGGCGGCTGCGCTGGTCCGACCCCGCGGTGGTGGTGGTCATATGGCGCCGGTAGGGGCCCTGGCATAGAAGATGGCGGCGGCGGGTAGAAGTTGCCGTACTGCGGATAGTACTGCGGCGGGTAAGGGCTCGCCGCCGCGAACACGTAGCGGTTCTGCGCTGCCTCCGGTTGAGGCGGCGGCGGTGGCGCAGGAGCCTGGCTATGGTGGTGATGCCGGCCATGGCCGTTGTTCCGGCGACGGTGGCTGCCGCCGCCAGTGCTGCCAATGTTCCCCATATCTTGGAAACGGGGTCGCCGGAATCGACCAGCGGTGGCCGGAAATCCTCAAAACTAAATCATAAACCGATCCAAATTGGCAGCTTTTCTTGCTTCCTTGGCTTCTCTTCTTGATTCCTGAGGCAAAGAATTTCGGGAAATTTCTGAGACGCGATGCTCTGATCGAAATCTATAAGATACTCTACTATGAAGCTGAAGGGATTCGATCGGCGATTGGGGAAGAAACGAGAGCTAAATGCTGTTGCTTTTCTGGTTCTTTTTCGGTTGTGGATGGTTGCGTAACGCCCCACTCGCAAAAGTGGCCGCCTTTCCGGCAACTAGGATTTAGGATTAGGGGTTTGCCAGAATATTTAGGATCAAATAATAACCTTGTCCGCCGTTAATTTTCGCTTAATATTGTATGATTTTTTCATTCACACTTTCAAATTCAAAAATCTAAAGGCACGAACTGGGGCAAGCGGACGGCGGTAAACAAGGGTAAATAGATCAAAATTCAAATTTTAAAGTCATCGGTTTAGTTCCGTTACTGCTGTATTGACGTGGGTTTATCAACTGGTTTAGCTTGCTAACTGTTTTGTTAGCATGGCTAACCAATCTATTTTTAAAAATATAAAATCATAAGAAATGTAGAAAAATATAGGAATGTAAAGAAAATTTGTAACACAATGGTAAAACATTTGGTATTCTATTTATTATTATTTGGTTGAATTAAACAAGATAAAAGAGAAAATGGTAGGTTATTGGCCCATACCATTTTTTTCTTTTTCTTTTTGCCGATATTGTCGTGTTCCAAAATTAATCCAAATATAAATGTTCTTTGAAAACCAAATTTTCGAAAAATATCATAAACCACCTAGTATTTATATATTTTTTTATTTTCCCCAAAAAAATCAATTTTAAATTTTAAATTGAACCGATTAGTTTACGCTATCCATTGGTGTATGGCATCAAAATCCCATAGCAAAGCATTATCCAAAAACTTTGATCCAAATAGCACCTAAGGGTAACATGTATGAAGGGGATGTGGAGCTTGACGACAAAAATCCGTCGATCTATTCCCAGGTTGGTTGGTTGGCCCTCGTTCATTCGCTGAAACAGTTAGGGATTCTGATATGGAACGCAAGTGGCATGATGAGAAAGGTGGGGGCAAGAGGTGTCTCGCTGATTGGGATGCTGCGAGGGGGGATCGTGTTCAAGGGTTTGGGTCTGATGATAAGGGGAAAGGCCAAGCATGGAAAGATTGGGATAAACGTTTGAGGGAAAAATTTTGTATGGATGATCGATCTTTTGTTTGGAAACGGGACGAAGGTCAAGGGGCGATGCAGCAACGTCGGGATAGTAAGGGCACTAGGGATTCCAAATCAGAAGAGATCACTTTCTTCAACTGTGGGTTGTTTGGTCATCATCAAGCCAATTGTTCCAACCCGACTTTGTGTTTAGCATGCAAGCAATCTGGACACATTTCATCTAAATGCCCCTTGTTGGACACACAAAAAATGAGTAAATCAGATCCTGTTGTGGAGTTATGTGGGTATGGTATTCCCAACCAAGCGTTTTACAATTTGGAGATCACGATCCCAGATTCTCAATCCATGAAAAATTCTATTATTGGGGTGCTTACTGTGGAAGAGGGATCTTGCTCTCAAGAAAAAATTCTGATAGAACTGAAACATTTGTATGCTATTCCTTGGGATTGGAGTGTGCTTCAAATTGATAGGGATCAGTTTCTTATTGAGTTTCCTTCTAGAGAAGCTAGGTGGGAGTTGGCAAGACTTAAATGCTTTGATTTTTAGAGATTTAATATTAGAGCAAACATTCGGGTCTCTGATCGTGCTATTAATGTGTTTGCTGAGTTGCAATATGTTTGGGTTAAGGCTTTTGGTATTCCCACTTTGGCTAGGGATGAATCTTATGTGAGGAGCATTTTCAAGCTTGTGGGGAAACCATTCCAGATAGATTCTGGAAGCTTAAACAGGAATGGTCCAATCTGGGCCCATGTTATGTGCCACGATCCATGGTTGATTGGTGGATCATCAGAGATCTTTGTGAACTCCACTAGCTACAAAATCAAATGGGTTCCAGAACTGGATGGGATTAAAATTGATAGACCCAGAAATGATGACTCAAAAATTTTGGTGGATAAAAGGAACTTAGGTGCTAGGAATGATGCAGAGGGATCTAAGAAAGTTGATCAGCAAGACAAATCTACCTCTTCTCCAGAAAGGAAAGATGGTGCATCTTGTGATAGTAAGAAACCTCAAGATAATTTGGAAGGTAATTTGGAATCCGAGGAAGGGTCTGATGATGACGCTTTATCAAAAATTCCAGCCCATTACTTCCAACCAGTTGACCACATGTGTGCATCCAACAAAAGTCGATCAGAAAAAATTGATTTAACCTTCTCAGGATATCATCCCTTGACCAGTTGCTTCGAAACTAATAGAGATGGTATTGTTGGGGCTAAAGTCGCAGAAGAACATTCTTTGAATCTTGACATTCTATCTCGGAAGGATGTTGCCCTAGGAAATGTGGGAAACTATGTGGTTATCTCTCCTGAAACTATTGAATGGAGTAAAGCCATTGTTCAAACTATGAGGTGTGGGAGATGTTGTGAAACTTCAAGGTGTTGATATTCTTGCTTATTCCCAAGAGGATACCGAAGTGATTGAGGAAAAGCAATCGATTGTGTTGAATGATCAAACTATGAGGGGTGTGGGGGAAATTGTTTAAGGGTAAGAAGGTGAAGCTTCCTCCTATTGTTGTCCGTAAGAGCTCGAGGATCAAGCGGGATGGGGTTCCTATATCAATTAAAGCACAACTCAGGGTAGATTATAAAGATGAGGTTTCAGGTACGTCTCGTTTTACCATCTTTCAAAATGTCTCCTCCGAGCATTTAATCTCATTAGCTCGTGATGTTGGGGTTTGTTTGGGAGAGTCGAGATCTGAAATTGACCAACATTTAGAGTTGCTTAAAGCTAAAGAGTTGGCCCAAGCTCTAGTTTGTATAGCTCAAAAGGGTTCTAGTAAAGATTCAAATCTGACATCTTCCTCTAGTCAAGCAAATGTGAGAATGTTCAGTCAGTGAACATTCAGAAGGAAATTTAATTGAGGGGGTGTGCTGAATGAAAATATGATATGAAATTAATTTTTTGGAATGCTAGGGGGTTGGGCAATAGTGGTAGGAGAAATTTGTTGTTTGATCTTATGCACAAATTTGATGTTGATTTTATTTGTCTTCAAGAAACTTTAAGGGAGAGCTTCTCTTATCAAGAATTAAATAAATTTTGTAATGGAAAAGATTTCTATTGGCTTACTAAACCTGCAGTGGGTCACTCTGGAGGCTTACTGCTGGGTGTTAATCAAGATTTGGTTTCAGTGATTGGGGTTGATCAAGGGCAGTTCTTTATTAGTTTGTCTCTAGAGATGAAAGTGAACAAAATTTGTTGGGAGCTGATTAATGTATATGGTCCAGTAGTGGAAGAGGATAAACTTGGGTTTCTCAATGAGTTGAATATTAAGATGTCTGTTTAGATGGGTCCTTGTATGATTAGGGGTGATTTTAACATGATTAGGTTCCCTGATGAGAAATCGAAAGGGGTCATTCACTAGATATGGTTGAATGCTTTTAATGATTTTATCAATGACAATGAGCTTCAGGAGTTGGTCGGAAATGGTTGTAGATTTACCTAGTCAAACAAACAGAAAGATCCTACCAGAGAGGTACTTGACAGAGTTTTGGTTTCCAGATCTTTGGACAATCTGTTTCCTCTGACAGTGGTCACTTCACTTCCTATGTTGGGTTCTGATCATTCTCCCTAGTGGTGGATTTGGATAGGAAGATTTCTCAAATGCATCACATCTTCAGATTTGATAATACTTAGCTTGGGTGTTTGGATTTTAAAAATTGGGTTATTGACGTTTGGCCTAGCAGAAGAAATGAAAAGATTCTAGATTTCTGGAAAAAACAAAACAATTATCTCAGGAAAAAATTCAAAAGTTGGAGTTCCAATCAGAGAAGGGATCAGGATTTTTCAAAAGAAGTAATACTCCACAGAATTCAAAAGTTGGAAGACAAAGCTGATTGCCATGGTTTGCCAGAGAGTGAGTGGGAAGAGAGATACACTCTGGATCATAAAATTAATGAGATTTATCAGCTTGAGGCAGCTTACTGGCAAAGGAGGAGTGGTTAGAAATGGCTACTTGAAGGAGATGCCAATACCAGCTATTTTCATAAAATTGCTAACTGTAGAAAAAAGAAAGTCTCCATTTAATTTCTAAAAGAGAATGGTGTTGTGATCACTGATATTGAGGAGCTGGAAAACCACATCTATAGCTTTTATAAAAAACTTTTTGGTTCTGATGAGCACATTAACATCCATTTGACTGATGATAATCACAGTCTGACTAAACCTTTTACTTTGGAAGAAATTAACTTTGCTTTTGTGGGTATGAAACTTAACACGACCCCTGGTCCTAATGGCTTCACAGTTCAATTCTACAAAGCTTTTTGGCATGTTTTCAGGCTACAATTTAAAGAGATGTTGGATGAATTTTATTCTCATGATCTTGACCTCAAAAGACTTAACTTTGGGGAGATAGTCCTTATTCCTAAAGTTGTGGATGCTTGCTCAATAAAAAATTTTAGAGATATCTGCTTATTGAATGTGTGTTTCAAAATCATAACTAGAGTGTTGACTTTGAGGCTGACTCCTGTAGCGGACAAAATCATTGATCAGTGTCAAAGTGCCTTTATACCTGGGAGAAATATCTTAGAGGGGGTTGTTTCTCTCCATGAGATTCTGCATGAGGTTAAGTTGCAAAAACAGAAAGGTATTCTTTTGAAATTAGATTTCGAAAAAGCCTATGGTCGAGTTAATTGGGAGTTCCTATTTGAGGTTCTAAATAGGAAAGGATTTGCTAAAAAATGGATTGATTGGGTTAAATCTGTGGTCTCAAATGGCAAAATTTCAATTAATATCAATGGAAAAGGGGGGTTTCTTTAGAACCTACAGGGGAGTAAGACAGGGTGATCCTCTTTCTCCCTTGCACTTCAATCTGGTGGGTGATGCAATGTCTGAAATTATTTTGAGGGCTAAAGAGAAAGGTCATGTGACATGGCTTGTTTCACATCTGATTCAAGGGGGAGTAACACATCTTCAATATGTCGATGACACTATTTTAATGATGGAGTACTCAGACTTGAACTTTGTGAATATCAAATTCCTTCTTTATTGTTTTGAGGAGCTCTCTGGTATGAAGATCAACTATCAAAAGAGTGAGGTGTTTTCTTTGGGTGTTGATGATATAGAAGCTCAAAACGTTGCTGATGTCTTTAACTACAAAATGGGATTTTTCCTCTTACACTACTTGGAGCTTTCTATTGGACACTATAAACCCTCTAAGGCTGATTTCCAAGCTTTGGTTCATAAAGTAGAAAAGAAATTATCTACTTGGAAATGTGGATATTTGTCAAATGGGGGGAGGATGATCTTGATTAATTCTTGCCTGAGTAGTATTCCTATGTACTTTATGGGTGTCTATTATCTCCCTGATTCCATTCACCATTAGCTTGACCAGATTAGAAGTAGATTTTTTTGGGATGGCCTTGCTGGAAAAAAGAAGTATCACGTGGTTAATTTGAAAACCTTGTGTATGCCAAAGAATTTTGGTGGTCTGGGGTTTCTGGACACAAAAGTGATGAATGAGGCTTTGCTTGGGAAGTGGATTTTCAACCTTATAGAAGATAAGAGGGGCCTTTGCTATGATATTCTAAAAAAATGATCTTAGAGGGAGTATTTTAGTCATACAAAAATAAGGGGTTCTCATTTTTGGACAAATATCATGAAGCTGAGATCTAGGATTCAGATGAATTGTGTTTTTAAGTGTGGCAATGGAAAGAATATCCTTTTTTGGAATGATACTTGGATTCATGAACTTTCAGTGAAAACTTTGTTCCCTCAGCTTTATGATATCTGCATGTATCCTAAAGAGGTGGTCAGAGATGTGGGGATAATGATTGGTATATCACATTTAGAAGGTCTCTGACAAATCATGAAAAAAATATTTGGTTAGAATTGAGAACAATGTGTGACTCTGTAAGTTTCACAGAGGACACGGACAAAGTTTCGTGGGCTTTAGATGAGAAGAGATATTCTGTTAAATCCTTCTATAACTAGTCAGTTTTTAGAGGAGTTGTTGATGTGGACTTGAAACTTGTTTGGAATTGCGCTGTTCCACTTAAAGTGAAAAATTTTCTTTGGTTAACTTTGAAAAAGAAAATTCAAGTTGGAGAGCAATTGAAAAAAAGAAGTTGGCCTGGCAGTCCCTTGTGTAAATTGTGCAATCTAACGGAAATAGTTGATCATATGTTGTTTCAGTGTGCTATTTCACGCTTCCTGTGGTGCTTTGTTAGAGATGCTCTTGGTTGGAAAAATAGTCCAGCTACTCTTGCTGACATCTTTAGTGTTTGTGGTCACAAATTGAACAACAATGAGAAAAAAATAATTCTGGGAGTTTTTGCAGCTGGTTTTTGGGCTATTTGGCTCATGAGAAACAACTTTGTGTTCAACAATCTTTTATCTACTAATATCCTTAATCTCCCTTACAAATTGTTGTGCTTCATGTCCCAGTGGATGACTCTAACATCGGTGAAGAATCGGGGGCGCTTTCAAGATGCGTCGAATTGCTCTATGCTCAGCTAGGAAGAATGACAAGAATCTCAACCTCAAGAAATTAGCGTGATTTGATCTTAGCTGCTGCCTGGTGTGATGTGCCACTCTTGGGATGTTTCTTTTGGGTTTTGGGAGATGCCTTTTGGGAGGTATGTTCATCTTTTGAGCTTGGAGATATATCAAATGGAGCTTGGCTGCTATTTTGTTTTGGATGTTTGGACTTTGTTTTCTTAGCTCTGTCTAGTCTGGGCATTCTGAGGCCTTCCCTGTAGTGGTGGTTGTTTTTTGTGCTAGCCTGTTTAGCATTTCAGAGAGGTGGCAGTTCTTGTGGTACACGTGTCTTTATTGTTGGGTGTTGTGATCCTGGATTGGTGTTGTTTTCTCCATGTAAAGCTGGTCTCCCCAGCGTAAACCTTGTAAACTATCTTGACTTTCTAATAAAGCTGGGCGTAACTCTGTTATGTCTTTTTCAAAAAAAAACTAAATTATTTAAAATTCATTCAAAAAATTTACATTCCAAAGGATCTCACTAAAACTATATGCACGTATTATATTTATGGGTTAATTTTTTCCGTGCCATTACAATTTTCACGGTTTGCCAATATGCCATCGGTGTGTCACTGACAGATAGGGACCACTACAGTCACTGACAGTGGCATATAGGCAATTTCTAAAAATTATAATGGCATGTGAGTAATTTTCCCTATATTTATTGAAGGCAGGTCACATATCCTAAACCTTTTAGAGTAAGAAGACTAGTGAAACCCATGAAGTACATGAAGCCTAGTAAATAGGTAGCAAAGTATACCAACAAATAGTGAAACTTATAGAATCTAGTAAAGCCCATCGATATGTGATAGCCTACTAGCAAGTGACAAACCCTATAAATCCTAACGAAACCCATCATTAGGTGGCGAAGCCCACTAGTAGGTGGCAAAGCTCATGAAGTCTAGCAAAACCTATCAATAGGTAGCAAAGCTCATGAAACTTGATAAAGCTCACCGGCTTAACAAATCCCAACAACGGAAATGGTTACAATAATACTATGCATTATGCTTAGATTTATAAGATCATCTAAGTGTATAGGCTTATTTGTTCAGTGGTGGGCCATAGGCCCATAGTGTATTGAAAATGTACAAATACCTTTCTAACTGTTCGTGTGAACAAGATGTAGTGATATAGAATCTTGTAACTCAAACCCTATATATATATATATATATAAATAAGTCATATGTCATTGTTGTCGCAAGATTTTTGGAAAAAATATCACCTTGATTTTTCAGATATAATTGTTGTTCCTTAAACACATCAACAATAGTAGTGAAGAGTGAAAATAGGTTATTACAGTATGCATTTAGTTTTCATATATAAAATGTTGACACCTCAGTATGAATTATTGAAGTTAAGGTTTCACAAGATTTGCTTGGTAATAAAAACATATTACTTCATTTTCACATTTTACCTACCTTTATTTTATTTTTTCCTTCAATATCTTTACATATATTTTACCTATCGCTTTGTAAGAGCATCTCCAAAAGAGTTTTGTAGGAGCATCTCCAAAAGATATCTAATATATCGTATCTCTATTATTAGGAATTTTAGTCTAAAATATATCTCTAACCGTTCTTCCACCCGGTTCTCAATTTTTAGAGATCCCTAAAATCCTAGTTAGGGTGTGACTTTCATCTCCTATCACTCAGCCCCACATGTAACATGTTAGACCGGATGGAAATGAGATTAAGTAGAGTCCTTCCTACTTATATATCATCCCTCCATCCTCCATACTTATATATCATCAGTGATATAAAAGATACAAATATAAAATAAAAAAGAGAGATTTGACAAATATGGTCCATATATCGATGATATAAGAGTAAAATATATGAAATATGATATTAAGAGCTTGCTAGAAAGTAAAAGATTAAAAGATTAAATTTTATTAAAAGAATTATATATATGAGATTTTAGGGAACCAAAAATAGCAACTTTTTTGGATATGTTCTAATACTACTTTCTTACTAATAAATGCCACTTTGGTCTTTTATTCTTATTACTGATTTATTAATTTTATCTCATATGCAAAGTGTTTGTAAGACACAGAGAATATAAGACAACTACCATTCCACGTGTCACCAAAACACGGGCATATATATTTGAAAAATCATAATGATAATGATTTACATTACTATACACAAAGTTACCAACACAACCTTTCATTCATGAACATCAAAACGGCGATATTTTAAGAAGGTAGCCGAGAGATACCACTCACACACGAGTGTAAATCTCGGTATCGCATTGCTACTTATTTTCGTGGTGGGTTCTAAAAATCTATACTTAAATATAAGAGGTATCTTCCGTATACCTCCTCAACGACAATAAAATATCGGACTAACACATCAACTTTATACTACTATGACATTAAAATCAGAAATTTGGTCCTGCAGCTGCGATCTCATCAGCCAGGTCACTGGCACCACCGATCTTGTAGTTTGCAAATACCCTGAAATTCCTCTTGAACAGATCCGCCAGCTTAAGGAGTGTCATCTTATATGAGTCCCTGTCCTCCCACTACACAACAGCAAAAAAATGGCCGTCAGATTAAACCGTCTTAGTGATTACTAATATCATCATAAAATCCCTTTGCCAAAAAAAATTTATCCTGAATTGAGCTGAGCACTCACTGTGTTTATCGGGTCAAGCAATTCAGATGGAACCCCTTCAACTTCTGTGGGGATTTCTAGCCCAAACACCCCAGTCGTCTTGTAGGTTGTGTTCAAGAGCTCGCCGGAGTGAATGGCATCGATGATTTTCCTCGTGTATTTCAAGCTGATCCTCTCCCCTACACCATAGCTGAACCACCACAAGAAATTTGATCTTTTAAACTGTACTACCACTAATTAAGATCAGAAATCATTTTTAATCCTTGAATGGAAGGAGATAAAAAGTTATGATTCGTTCTACTAGCCTGCTAGTAGAATGCACACCATAAAATTACTCTTATAATCTGGCGGTTGTTCTCGCTTATTAGTTGAGAAACCAAAACTAAAGATGGCATCAGGTGAAGAATCAAGTAAATGGAGATAAAGATTTACCTTCCTCCGATCCAACCAGTGTTGACAAGCCATCCAGTAGCTCCATGCTTCCTCATCTTATCTGCCAACATTGCAGCATAGCGAGTTGGGTGCAACGTGATGAAAGCTGCACCAAAGCAAGCAGAGAACGTAGCCTGCGGTTCCTTGATGCCATCTTCAGTGCCTGCAACCTACACACATCGCCATTATTGCCGCACAAAACCTAAGATCCTAAGACCAATTGATGTTTCTTCAGAATGATCTCACAAACTGTCCAATGTTTTTTTTACCAATGCAGTGTAGCCACTGATGAAATGGTACATGGTCTGTGGGAGGCTCAGCTTGCTGACAGGAGGGAGGACACCAAATGCATCACATGCCAGCAGGATTACATTCTTTGGGTGTGGCCCAACACATGGTATCTTGGCATTAGCTATGTATTCAATCGGGTAAGCAGCACGGGTATTCTCTGCAGATTAGATTATGAATGCAATTAACTAGGCATTACATATATATATACCTTTTGGTGTTGTTACAGTGTCACTAGCTATGTTCTGTAGAGTTTATGTTTCGGACATGTTCACCTGTGACAGATTTTTCTGTGTAGTCAACTTCCCGGGAGTGCTCATCGAAAACAACATTCTCCAGCACTAAAAATTGACCGATTGAAATTAGTCAGGTACAGAGTACAAATACCCAAAAAACATGTTGAGCTGACAAACCTGTGCCAAACTTGATTGCATCCCAGATGTCAGGCTCTTTCTCCTGAGAAAGATCTATGCACTTGGCATAGCAGCCACCCTCGATGTTAGAGATGCCATTGTCACTCCAGCAGTGCTCATCATCCCCAATCAAAATCCTGTTCCTGTCTGTTGACAGAGTTGTCTTTCCCGTACCTGAACATGCAGAGTTAGCACAAGAACACACCTGGCAAGAACCAGCAACTGTTAGCTGAGCTGAGCTGAGCTGAGCTACCTGACAAGCCGAAGAAGAGCGCGACGTCGCCGTCTTTGCCCATGTTGCAGCCGGAGTGCAGGGAGAGGATCTGCTTCTGGGGCATGAGGTAGTGCATCACGCTGAAGAGGCCTTTCTTCATCTCCCCGGCGTACTGCGTGCCCAGGATGACCATCTCCTTCCTCTTCAGGTTGAGGTCCACGCTCGTCGACGACGTCATGTAGTGCGTGTAACGGTTGCACGGGAACTGCCCGGCGTTGTAGATGGTGAAGTCCGGCTCGCCGAAGCCCTCCAGCTCCTTGTGTGTTGGCCGGATGCACCTGTCACCTGTGACCCATTAGCCACTGTTGCTCTCTCTTGTACTCCCTCACTCGAAAAAAAAAACTTTACTTTTGAGACATTAATTATATTAGTGGTCCGAGTAAAAGACCAAAGTGTTATTCATTAATATAAAAACGATATTGTGAACTGATAAATAAGATGTAGATATTGAAGTAATAAATGTGAACCTAACATGTAAAAAAGTAAATATGATGTCTTTTTGACGACAAAAATAAAGAGTAAGAAGTAATGTGTTTTTGGAACAGGAGTAGTAGTTAGTACACATAACTGTTTACATATAAACACATTGCAAGAATTTGTACTGTTCTCAGTTACCACGTTGAACAATTAGAATTTTTGTTGAGTACCAGAAGCATTGATTAAATATTGCAAATTTTGATAGTTTGTTCTATTTATGTTTGAGATGAGATTGAAGGTAATGTGAAGTATGTATATTTATCTTTTGGTCACTGTGGCATAATTAAGGAGTGAAGTAAAATATAGTGCAAAACATTGGAATTGTCTCAATTTAATTTGCTAGGACAAACATTCATACTTACATGTTGTGCATGAAGAGAGAATGGTAGGCTCTAGCAGAGATGATACGAACTTTGATCCTATTCTCGGGATCCCAGTTCAGGAACTGATCATTAACAAACACCTGTGATCAAATTAATCATTAGAAATAATACAATATTAACACATTCAAACTTAATTATCTGTGAAATTACTATATATAGGACATGTTGTCATTTAATTAGTACACTACCCTACATGCGTCAATTCCTTGAAATTTCTAAACAACATTTATTACATTTATTGTATATACACTGTTTTTTATTTGTGATGCCAAGTGTTGTTTTTGTTTAATTAGATATTGTAGGATTTAGCATATGTAGCATGACATACATACACACTCTATATATATTCTAGTATTGCTCGCATTTACATATATATGCCACTACTTTCGTTGGTAAACTTCTATTCCAAAATACAAGTTATATATGTTTTTACATGTCCTTCAACATAGAATATTAGTCATTAGTTACTTTTACTATATATAATTAACAACTATTAAGATAACAATATTTAAAATTACTTTCAAATGTCAATATAAATGTATGACATATACAACAGTAAAACTAAATATGTTTAGCTTAATTAATAAAAAATTATATGTATATATATTAACATTTCTAAAATAATATGCATATTATTTTAGAAAACCTAAAGATCATGGTACACTTAGCCTCTAGCATACCTTGTCAAGGGAGATCAAATAGTCAACAGCCCTCTCCCTGTTGATAAGGAAGGTATGCTCATCCATTTCAATGTTTGGTGATCCCCTTCAATGAGTAGTGAGAAATTAACCAAATTAAGACATCATTTTCCCACTCGACTACTTTACAGTTTATATATATGAACCCTAAATTAGAGATATATATGAGCATATATATATATATACCTTCCCCACCACAGTTCATCGGCGGTTGTTTCATCCTTGACAACACGCTTGTCCCTAGGTGATCGACCGGTCTTGGCTCCTGACAGCGTCGCCAATGCCCCACTTGATGTGATGAATGATCCTTTCTCGTGTTTGATTGCATGCTCATAAAGTTCTGCACAGCAAAATATATATGATCGAGGTTATATATGTAAATAAATTGCTAACTGATGGTAATATGTATATATGTAAGATGGGCAGATCTAGCATTTTAGGTTGTCAATGGTGTTCCACAAACTTATCAATTAGTGATCATGACTTTTAGTGGGTGAGTTATCGTCATCGTGTGCATGCTATTTAGGCAAGCAAATGCACACTCATCAATTATGTTATACTACCGGCTGGAATGGTCGGTAGATCATTTCACCACTTAAACCGGTACATATTAAGTGATGTACTGCTTTGATTTTAACATCAGTTAATACTAATTATTTCAGTCAATACCGATTACGTACCGGTCATTCCAGTTAATGCTACTCATATCGATTAAAATCATATTTAAGATATGTATTACATAGTACTTAAACTATATTATATATCATATATACACTGTATTTGAGGTATCAACCTTTTGAAATATATTATATTTAATTATACTGGTATATATATATATATCAACATCTTAAATAATAATTTTCTATAAAAATAAATTTACTTAATTTTATTAAACTCTAAAACAATATACCAATATCGGTCTATACCGAAACATTCTATTCTAAGAACCAAACCAAAACCAAAATATACTTTTAAATAGAATTAATAAGCTTAACAAATGAGTGGATTTAAATACATATATATTGTTTGGATGTGGGTACCAACCAGAGGGCGATAGGTTGTAGAGGACATGAGTGAACTTGAGGTCACTGTCGCTCACACAAATGGTGGGGACAGTCAAATGTTGGTGGTGATGCGTCGTCGCCTTGCCAACCATCTCTTTTTTTCTTTCCGGGTCACCGTTGACGAGTTTTGGCCCAGTCCCACCTGTCAGCGACGCTAGTGATGCACTGCACAATCCATTACAAATATCAACTAATGTCAAACCATATGAAGGTGACACCCCACATGTATTTCTAAGGAATAGTGTGCCTACGAAAATAATTGAAGTGTAAAAATGAAGTGTTAAAGTGTTATAGAAGCCACATTCATAATTAATATATAGTTCATGTATTTTATAGCAGACACGTGCATATATAATATTGATATCCACCTTCCATCAAATAAAATGTGATCCTTACCGTTTAGAAAAGTAAAAGTCTAAGGGTTACATCATTTCTGAATGAGATAGGATTTATGGTTATCTTTTGCATGACCATCAGGTAGCATGTAACATATAGGTATAGATCGCATAAATGAGATAAGATTTATGGTTATCTTTTGCATGACTATCAGGTAGCATGTAACATATAGGTATAGATCACATAGCGATACACAACTACGAGAGTCGGCTCTTTCCAGATGACAACAAGGTTCTCTTTGAGCACAATCATATCTAAATTGGGTATAGTCATATAGGACGATCGAGTAAGATAGCAATCTGACCATAACATATCTACAATAAACACTCTACTAGTCAGCTAGTTAAAGGATTGGTCTTTTATGTCCCCATTGATAGGATGGATACGATGTGACCCAAACATTTCGTCAAGATGCATTTAATAGATTGTTTACTTAAAAATATCCTATATTTAATATGAATGACATGATTTCTTGTTGAAGGCCATAACGACCTACTTTAGGTTGGAACCTAAATGGATATTACTAATACTGAATTTCCTGTGTTTTAAACATATTTTTTTAAAAAAATGGAATAAAACCATGGATACTCTATTTCCAGACTTTTTCCTATCCCATTAAACTTGTCATGGCTGCCACGTCAGAAAAATACTGTGAAGTGGCAAGATTTTGACCACGATATGCAACGTGGTGCGGCAGGAAGTGGTTGCCACGTCATGCCCCTGGGTGTAGCTAGATCAATGGTTTGGCAGGGCATGACGTGGCAGCTCTTTCGTGCCACACTGAATTTGATGGTCTCGAGGCTGCTTGGATGACCATAGCCTGAAAGTTCAAGGAAAATTTTAAATTTACAGTCTAATTTTAAAATTATATTTTTTTAAAAAAAAAGTGAAGTGGTTTTGACATTACGGTCAATTAAAAATAGGAATAAAAAACTGTATTTAGAAATAATTTTTCGCTATAAAAATATCGAAAGATCACTTATTTTCCAGAAGACAAAAAAAAACGTAACCAGGAGGAGCCTTACGTACCAAACCGTACCGGCAACCATTTAATCATTTTGTATTACTATCTTGATACGACCCTAAATGAAACAACCATGCCAACTCAATTCGTTCTCTTAAACGATTAAGGTTTGTTTGTTTCATGTTTGGATTATAGAAATTTACTTTATAAAAAAATTAGGTTCCACTAGTTTACTGGATTATTATAATTTATACTCTAAATTATAATAAATTGATAGAATAAATTACCTGTTTATGAAAAAAAACTAAATTATTGTTATAATCTAAAACTGAAACAAACTAGACCTAATGCATTAATGTTTAGCTCACTGACCAAACGAGGAACCCAAGAATTGACACAACTGTTGTGGTATTTGTAGAAAAATTAAATAAACGGCACAATAAAAAATATTAACGTTTTTCTATTATTAAAAAAAGAGAAATTTTATGATATATTATATTTACACTAGAATGAATTCTAATATTTATCTCTTTTCATCCGAAGGTTAAAATTAATTTCTAATTTTACCTTGATCAGGGTATAATTTAGAAATAAAAAATGATCAAAAAATAAGTAACGAGGAACGATAAATTCTCTAATAACGATTATACCTACGATATGATCAATTAAAAATAATAATTTATCTAAAATCGACAACTAATATCGGTTCTAGTAATATTATCATACTGAAATGTAGAATGCACAGTAATTGGCCTACTGCATGTACGTCGGGAAAAAAAGACACGACCTTATGGACTGAAGCTGTTGCCTGTGGCGTTCATCCACACGAGACGCCGCCGCGGCGCCCACCGGCTTCCTCTGCAGCGAGTGCAGCTCGTCGACGGTGTTGGCCCTCACCGGCGTCGAGACGTCGTCGTGGCACATGCCGTCTTCCTCCCTGCCGTACCCGTTCGACCCTGGCCACGGCGCCAACCCATCGTTCGCCGCCATCGCTTCTCTGAACGCCCGATCGAGACAGAAAAAGGTACAAGACCAAAAACACTACTCATTAACAGCTAGTGGTTAGTCAGAGGTAGAAGAAGGGCATGCAGACGCATGGATGCTTACGCGCGCACAATGGCAACTTGGGCGTGGCGTGGAAAGTAGCTAGACAAAGATCGACGTCGAAGAGAAGCTTTTCGCTTGTCGACCGAGATGGAGCTGGGAAGCTTTCAGAGCGTGGAGAAGCCATGGTTGGCCTTTTTAAGCTCGCAGATGGCATGAAAAAAATTAAAAACAAGAGCTGCCTGCAGATTCTGACCTGCAGGCGCACCATGGTTTGCAGGATGCGTGCTTATCCCTTTTGCCGGGTTCATGAGTTGGTACGGATCGACGTCCTTTTTGTGTGGCAAGGTGCCAGGTGAGCAGTGCGCCCAAAAATCTTCCAAAGTCCGGGTTAAACCCACTGACCTCTATTGCTAGCAGCGGGCGTCGCCTAGCACTGCACCCTGACGAGCGAGCGAGTTTCTAGCCGACGCTCAAACAGTTTATTTTTCTTAAAGATTATAAAACCTTATAGAATCTTAAAATAAGCTGATATCCAAAACAAAAAATAGCTCGTTTTATTAGACTCTCACAAGCTTTTCATAATATTAATTAATTAGGACCTGCTTGAAGAGCTATGATAGGTGATAGCTATAACTACTTCTATAATATATGTGAAGCCTCAAAGCTATCTAAACATTCCGGATTTTGGATCTAGATCTATTTACGATACCCATTATCACTTATGGAGTTAATAGTTAAAACTAATCTAAACCGTTGATTAAGTATATTTTAAATAATTAATTAAAAATAAAATGAGCTAATCGGCTTGATTATGAAAAATAATCTGCATGCATGTCGCACGCATAAAAAGTTTGTTGATTATTTCTCTTCTCTAGTGCATGCAACAATTAATTTGCTAGCATACAAAGAAAATATAATTACTGCATATAGGTGGGCCCACACATATTAAAGAAATGTTATAGGACATATTACCTCTAGGAAGTAATTGCTCACTAGTATCAAATTTGAGCAGTTAGATTGGACGGTCCATAAATTTGAGAGCACCATAAAATTCTTCATCTAAAAATAAATTAGAATAAATACCATCTTTTTTATATTCTCATTAGTTAGATATTCACCTATAGCTTCCTCAAACAACTCTTAAGATGAGGTGTGCTATGGTCCACCAGTAAGCAAGGTAATTATTGAATTTTAAAAATATGCATATACATTTTAAGGGGGGAATTCTTGTATGATTGTTGCTTCCATAAGCTGATCAGGTTGGATTCTTTGACTTGCTTATCTTACCTTAGTTTTTTTAGCTTATAATGTCACTGATGTTGTCGAAAATTGCCCTTTAATGCTCTTCGATCAGCTAACAAAACATGAGTGCATATCTATCGGAAGAACTCTCTATCATATTCTCTAAAATTAAAATCTAACAATTTTATTAAAACACAGTGCTCCAAAATACTCGAGCATCTTGGACAAAAGTTTGTTTTAAAAAAATAATATGTCATGATGTTTATTTTTAAAATATTATTCTAAATTGTTTAAAAAATAAAGGCGAAGAACCATAGTGAATTTGGGTATGGGTAGAAACAAAGAAGAAGACAATTTAGGCAGCATTTGAGAGCGATGTTTGGATAAGATAACAAACGGTGCAGCTTTTTATCAAATAGTTTAAGGATTAAAAACCGAATTTAATAAAAAAGTTGGCAAAGAGCTTTAAAACAATTTTTTATATAATTTTTTTAAGAAGTTATATTGTTTAAGAGTTTGAAACATGTGATGTTTTTCAAAGCACGATGATTCAACGGAGTTTGAAGCAAAAGGGTAAATATGAAAAAAAAACAATAGTTGAACTGTAAAATTGGGAGGCTAAAAACAACTAGTTGTAAAAGTAAGAAGCGTGTACTCTTACAGGGAAATCTATTTTTTTTCTTGTAAAAACCAAGCCACGTTAAAAATCACAGCGTTTTGCCGCCACAACAAGGTAGTGGAGAACATATATACCAGGATCCCAGAAGTATATTGAGTATGTTTGGTATAGCTTTAGATTCTGAAATTTATACAAAAGTTGAAGTGGAGTACTTGAAGCTGGCTAGACCCTATTTCACCGCTTCAATTTATTTTTCTAAAGTGTTCTTAGCATGATCATCTCCTCATGAAAAGTGTTTGACTTGACTTCAGCTCCACGAGATAAAGAAACTGGAGCTTTGCCAAATACACCCTTAGATTCATTGAACCTATACTTAGTTTGAGTAGACATAATCTTGAATTAGCTTGAGGCCTACTATGACAATATTTTATTGGCGACTTATACTTAAAGTACCAATATATTATATGCCAAACGGAAAAACTATAATCAATTATATTTAAGCAATAATTATAATCAGCCACATAACTAATAGCTAGGATCAGATTTTTTTCTACTTATATATAATAATCAGAATTATGTTAACCCGATGTCTCAAAGATTTTAGGTATGTCTTCTGTAGAAAGAGAGACGAAAGAATCGTGTAATATTGTCGTGTTGCTCACTCTATTGCAACACTGAAAAATTATGTGGAAGAGTCGTTTTATTTGCTTTTTTTTGGGGGGTTGGGGGGGGGGGGGTAGAAACTTCAAGTTCGACTACTCTAGAAGAATGATTAATTAATCCATCACAGCTTGGAGACCTCACTAACCCATCTGAAAAAAGTAACATTACTGTCAAATTAAATTACTGAAACTGGTGCCCAGCCCCTTTAGTTTTATACAGTGTTTGTGTTGTTTTTTTCTCTCGAAAGGTCAGAAAATTAGAGTTGTTGCCAAGTTAGCTATCACCTCAGTACAAGACTGAACTGACTGAAACCACAGAATTGAGAGAATAATACCGAGGAATTCAGGCTGCAGAGAAACAGACTCTTCAAGTACACTTGGTTTTGTTTAACATGACGTCAGGAGTTACCTCATTTCTGTTCTCTGTTTTATATACTCGTTGCTCCGCTTGCGCCAATGGTTTGTTAGATACCGAGCGTCTGTCGAGCTTTTGTAGACATCTCAAGCAGCTCTCAGTTGAAATTGTAAATCTCAGTAGAATTTAGAAATAATTAGAATCTAAGAGTCACGAACCATTTAAGATGTGTTTGGTTAAACTTTTTCAATTAGTTTCGTAATCGAAAAGCTAAAATCTGAACTAAACGGATAAACAAGTCTAGGGGCAACCAACTTTTTTAAAAGATGTAGCTTTTTGTAGGTAGAAGCTAGGTGATTCCAATTTTCATAGCTTTTTAGTTTAACTTTAAACGAAAATTAACTATCATGTTATTATAACACATCAGTTCATGTAAAATTTAAAAAAGATGAAATTTTAATAAAATATATCATCTTAGTGTAATTCAAAAATGTATAATTTTAACATAAACACTACAAATTTCACGATTATAATAATCATCATGCAAAATTATATATTAATAATATAACCAAATATCATGAGTTACCAAAACATAAATCTAAATTCTTACCGGCGATACTCAACAACCATTTTTAGAATCTAAAACGTCTTCAAATAGATCCGTATACAAAACATGATGTGTCCACGTTACCATGTTTAGACGAAATTTGAATCCTTGCTCTTTTAAATGATCCGGATTGTAAAATTAAATAGTTACATAATTTAGAAATGACCTAAATGTAGAAATTATGAAAAAATTCTCTATAACCAAACATGGTTCTTTCTCGGAATCTCAAACTCTGTCAAATAGACTTATACTAGTCAGATGCCTGTACTTTGCAACAGAAATAAATTCTACACAAAATTCGTATATCCGTGTAAAAATGTAAAATAAAGAAATTTAAAACTAAAATGCAAAAGTATATAAAAGTTTAAATGTAAAATAAAGAAATTTAAAACTAAAATGCAAAAGTATATATTTCTTTTCTTTTATTTTCTTCTTTTTTTCTTTTTTTTTCTTTTTTGTTTTCCTTCTTTCGTGCAGGTAGTTGCTGTTTTTTTTGTTTTGCATGCAGCACGGAGCTTCGGCGGACGACGTGCGCGGGAGAGCGGGAGCGCAGGCAGTTGCGCGCGGGCTGTTACGTGTGGGGCCGGGTTCGGACGGTTTTTACAATGCACATGTTTTGGCCGGTTTTTATGAGATGTGTGCATGCGTGTTGAGTGGTGACGGGAGCGGACGGATGACCACTGTCCGCTTTAATATAGTAGAGAAATGCTGTCAAATAGACGAAATTTGAATCCTTGCTCTTTGAAGGCTTTTGATGAATCTGTGTTCTTTTGGTAGTAAACTGAATTGTTTCTGCAGTATATTCGGATGCATGGACACTTTGTCCGCTGTTTTCTACGGCACGCGCGCTCTCGATTCTCAAGATCGACAGGCGTCCACTGTTCTTCAATCTCTCGGTTTTTACTAGCATAGGATTGAATAGTCAACCATACTTCTTGTTTTCAGGGACACACATGCATGCTGCAAAATGTCAGCGCTCAGTTGGATTATATTATCGATTTCATTCGCTTGTACAAATCGAAGACGTCCTATTGTGCATTAAATTATGTTCTCTTTTTCAAAAGCAGTTCAACAAATTTTCACCCTCGATATTTAGGGACAGGTACATTTGTCCGACTAAACACTTTTTTGTTCTTAGGGTTCAAAATAATTCTTTTTTTGTCTGTTCTTTGATGTTTGTCTTTATCAAATAAACAATACCCCTCTTATAAATAAACACCTTATCTTTTAAAAAACAGAATGAATTATAAACAATAAAGTCATGTGAGTTGGCTTATTAATTCTTGTATAAATCCAAAATGACATACATAAGAAATTGTCAATTTTTTCATTTAAAAGGGTTTTGCCAAAATAGCACAACAAACAATGGACTTCGCCGGACCACTTTCATTCACTCCGACGCTTTTAAAAGTGACATCATAATCAAAGTGTACATCTTAAAAGTAAAAATTGTCCATTTAATAAGATGGTGCCAGAGGTTGTGTGTGAAGTGAAATTTTGAATTCCATTTATTGTAACAGCATGTTGCCTTCTGGTCATGGGTTCTGTTTAGTGTAATAAGGATTATGGCTTTTGCATATCCAGATGCAGTGGTTGGGATATTAGTATTCTATTATTATTAAAAAAGATGTACATGTAAGAAAACATCTACAGGATAAATTTTTCATAATTCAGATTTCGTCTATCTGCACTGACGACCCACACACTTGCTGATTTTCTCATCCAATCCCACTTGTTCCTCATCTCGTTCATCTCATGTCATGATGTGCCTCTCTAATTTTTGCTAGCCCCATCCCTATCCTTGCTCTTGTGCAATGAGTTTTAAAAAATGTTTTTAGTTTCGAAAGCATTTCTTTATTTGATTCAAGAGTTGAAACAAATCTGTGATAACTTTCTACACGAACAAACATTGTTTACAAAAAACCACAAGCTTTCCTATATTTCTTTAGTAGAAAGTACTCTTAATAGATAAATTGTCCCTGAAGTTATGCTGCACAAGGCTTAGTTTGGATGATTACATTTCATCTTGTTTTAATAAGGGTTTGTTTGGAAAGTTTTATTTCGAGAAACAACCGATAAGTATCTGATGAGAAGCTAGGAAACCCTAGTTTATAGATACCGGTTTTTTTTCGCAATCGGAAACAAGAAACTAGATCGTTTGAAGGGCTATAGATTCTAGAAATAGCTGCTTACGGCCGTTGCGCCATTAAGAAGGTTCCTTGGGCCCACCTAAAACATCATTTAAGTAAACTAACTCAATGAAAGTGCTCAACTCCCTTCTGAAAATTCTATTATGCTCTTAAGTGAAGGGATGACCTATGCTTGGGCCACCTGACTTGTGGCCCAAGGCCTGTGAGCAAAGGCCTATTCTATTAAACATTTTCCAACATGTTATTTGTTACTCTCTAAAAATTTTACTTCTATTGATTGTAAGATAAATTAATAGTATAAAATTTTTATGTCTCATATTAAGTTTAAACCCATTAATTACACACACATTAATCAAAGGAAACAAGCTAAAAATTTTAAATACTAAAAACAAAGTATCTATATGATGGAGAATAGCTAGCAAAATTCATTATGGGCTAGTACTTTGGCCCAAACTTGAGCCCACCCCTGCCTTAAGTCATGGCATGAGAATGGTAATAATCAATAAACTAATTATAGACGGCTCAAAAGAAAGTACCGTCTCCTTTAACTTTTTTGTATACTAAATTTATTTAATTTTGACTAATTTTATATAAAATGTACTAACAATTATAACGTCAAATTAGTTTAAGAAAATGGTAATACATTTTTATTAATATTTGATAAAGTTAAAGAAGTTTGACATAAAAAAAATCAAACGATTGAGCAGCAGAGGAGATACCTCGGGACACTTTTATTTTCGTTCTCTTGTATTGTTTGCTACGTGAGAAACTGAGAACTAGGGGGTGTTTAGATAAGTCTAAATTTTAGTATCTGTCACATTTAATGTTTA
The DNA here is from genome assembly GCA_019279435.1 of Zizania palustris. Lineage (NCBI taxonomy): Eukaryota > Viridiplantae > Streptophyta > Magnoliopsida > Poales > Poaceae > Zizania > Zizania palustris. The sequence continues at coordinate 70,547,600 of JAAALK010000082.1, forward strand.
GATATTATTTTGAAATATTAAATATAGATTATTTAAAAAACTCATTCATAATCAGTGGATTATTCGTGAGACGAATCTAATTAGCCTAATCATTTGCTAATCATGAATTAATTATGCTTAATAAATTCGTGTATCCTTCGAGCATAATAAACTATTCACGATGGAGATTGCTGAGTTGACTTGTCAAAATATGTGTGTACAAGGACCTTTTAAACCCAAGGCACTTGGAGGACTTGTTTCGACGAATAAAACATCAAGGAATACAAGAGGATAATGCCATAATAGCATCTAACCATACTGATTTTTATTTCAGAAAACCCTAATCAGGTTGATGCATTTGGACTTGTCTGCTCCTCTCGACTCTGCCACACCGCCTGTCGCCTGTGTCCACTGTCCACCGCCATGTTGGTTGTCCGTTGCTTGGCTAGCTCGCTGCCACTCTCCCGCCGGCCACCGCTCCCTGATTCACTCTTTCTTGCTAGTGTACTTGCATTGCGCGACAGTAACAAGGTGGTTTGGATGCCACCATTCTAATTTTTAGGGAAATTTCAAATAGGATGGTGTTACCATCTCATACTTTTTAGCTCCCACGCAACACCGGTTTATACCGGTCCCACTTGACGTTCAGACATTTATTCGCATTCGACATATCTTTATAAACAGAGAGCATTTTTCATCTCAAAAGATCGGTCTGATAGGAGAATGATTACTCTCCTTAATAAGGGCTCGTAGCCCTCTTTCATAGGCGAGATGGGAGGTGGTTGGCAATGCCCCGACCCAGACATCCTAATAGATGGTTTTGTCTCCTCACTTCGTAATCAAACAGGTAAAATAGGACGGTCTAACTACTTCGCTCTCAACCAAAAAGAATCAATTATTCTTTGTTTTTTTAGGACCGGAATAAATCTATTTAACACTATTTAATCCTTTGACTTAATAAATTAGATGTTTAATTTCTAATCTTTTAAAAACCGTTCACTTAACCTTCTAATCTTCTCTAAGATTGGTTTTGTAAAGTGGTCGTGTCACGTTGGATAACAATAAATATGAATTTATGTAGGCTTCAATGGCTATTACCGGATTTGCCATTTCAAATCTCACAATAGAATTTATGAAGCATAATTATTTATACATAACACAAACATGATGCAACACAATCATGTCCAACATGGAGGAGACGCCGAAGTGAATGAGGAGGTGCTAACGGAGCGAAAGGAAAATCTAGTGCTGTATCTATTAATTTTTTATGTAGACGAGTATAATAAATGATATTTAAAATGTTAGTGGTTAAACACTAATAAATTAGGTTAGGGGTCAGCAATATCTAAGAGATTTATGTAGACTTATTTCTTTATTCCCTTATATAGGAGAGAAAAAAGTGTTACCATGAGATTTCTCCTATTCGTTTTTAGATTTTCAGATTGTTAGATTTATGTGTAATAAACGAGGGATATGAAAATGTATTTGTGTTGAATCATAGGGCAAAAGGAAATATACATTCGCAACACTGTCTTCATCACGACCATTGATTTTGACCGCAGGCCCATTTTAACGGAAGGGATCCGTCCGCGTGAGAAACAAGCAGACCCGAGTAGGCGAGAATCACATTCCCATCGCTGCTCATCACTTCATCAGGTAGCCAACGGAGAAGAAGAGGAGCGGCTGCGGCGGCGGTTCCTTCGATGGAGGGGTGGGACAAGGGAACGAAGAGCGTCGTCGGCGAGATCCCGCTTCTGTCGACGCGGGCGGGGCCGAGGGACGGCGATGCGTGGCGGCAGCGGCTCAAGGAGGAGTACCGCGCGCTCATCTCCTACACGTCGGTGAACAAGTCCAAGGACAACGACTGGTTCCGCATCTCCGCCGCCAACCCGGAGGGCACCCGCTGGGAGGGCACCTGCTGGTACGTCCACAACCTCCGCCGCTACGAGTTCCCCCTCCAGTTCGACATCCCCGTCGCCTACCCCCAGGTCGCCCCCGAGATCGAGCTCCCCACCCTCGACGGCAAGACTCACAAGGTGACCCATACTCCCCTTCGATTTCCCATGTTCCTCTTGATTTCTCTGAAGACGGATTCTCTGACCGTGATTGTTGTTGGTGCAGATGTACCGTGGAGGGAAGATCTGCCTCACCGTGCACTTCAAGCCGCTGTGGGCGAAGAACTGCCCTAGGTTTGGGATCGCGCACGCGCTTTGCCTCGGTCTGGCGCCGTGGCTGGCGGCGGAGGTACCGATTCTGGTCGATTCGGGCATGGTGAAACACAAGGACGATGAGGTGACTCCTGCAGAGGCGGCGGCTGCGTCTGGATCATCCGCTGCTTCGTAATTGTAAGTTTGTCATGAGGTGGTTGCTGGTATTGGAAACCCACCCAGCCGTGGACTAATAAGAAAACACCTATACATCTGATCATCCTGTGCTGATGAGCTTGATTGCTTAAGACTGTGGACTAATTCCGTGTGCATGATACAACGAAGATCAGTTAATTATTTTTTGATGCAGCTTCTAAATTCTGTTGTCCAAATCAACTATCATGCAGGATAACAATCATAGGTGTGTTCTTTTTATCAAGGATAAACATGTTTCCTATCTTTGGTTAACTGTAGGTTATTGTGGACTACTAGTAGGTTTCTGACTTGACAATGAGAACAGTAGCAAAATTTTCCACTGATCATTTTCCCTATATCTGAGTATCTGACAAGTGACAGTCTTTTGTCTGATTACTAATACCGTCTGATGAAACAAAATAGTGACATGTCTTACCTATACCCTTGCATCACATAATCTAGTTTATGGCCTGTCTTATATATCTACTTATTCTCTTATCCTCCGACATGCTTTGAATACTATGGATTGACTGGGAGCATTGATAATTAAATTGTTCAAATGTTTGAATTATGTAATGGCACGACTCAAACTTGCATGTTCGGGCACTTGTAATCTTGCTATATATTAAGTCAGCTTGGAGATCTGGTATTTGGCAAGGTTTGCGAAGAAACTATGTGCCCTTGGTGCCTGTTGCAGTCAACAATGTAGGAGTTGTTTGCTGCTGTGGCTTGCATGTGACCTTAGATATCCTTTTATTATGGCACAATAAAAGGGAGCTGTTTTTCTGGGTTGGCAACAAGTTTTATACACTTGTTCTATAGGCTGTTTTAATTATATGAAGTCTGAAAGTACCCAAATGATAAAAAATTAAGATTTTGATAAACAGAACACATTAGAAATTTCCACTTATTTTTCACTTCAACTAGTGCAAGTTTTGCCAATATAATATTTAACATGTTGCTATTTCTTATATTTCTTCTGCATAAACAAATTTGAAACATGATATATCTATGTGGAGGTTGATAGAGAGATGGCACGTACTGTAGTTTTGGATCAAAGCTGATTATGTACTTGAATTGTATAACATAATCCATTCCTCTGGTCATTTCACATGGACATTTCTCATGAATGCTTTTATGAAGCTTTAACAATCTCTTGAAAGCATGTCTCTTAAGGATAAACTAGAACAGTTTAATCTGACATAAGGATTCAGATGCTCTTCCATAATGACATGTAGGCTTCATAGGATTCTGGTAGAAGAACACAAACAAATTCCTCATTTATTTCATTGTCCTCTTTTGGATTGTTCCCATAAGGATGCTTCACGAGTTATGTGGTTGCATGATTGATTTGGGAGAGATCGATGACTTGTGCTGCATCGACTCAAATTCTTTCAGAAGCGAATGCTTTGGAATATTCCATTCTTGTAGTAGCCTATGTAGTTGAACGCCATTTCTGTTGTCGCATTGCTTGTCTAGTGGCAGAAAATTTTGTTTGTGCCATGCGATTGATTTGTTTAGCCAATTTGTTTCACCAGAATGCTTGTGTTCTTATTTTCAGGGCCGAGTGGGTATAACTCTTTTTAGTATCATCTACATCAGAAAAACCAGGTAGATGATCGCCATTTTTCCATGTTTCTGTAACGTGTAATTGACACACTTGGATTTCATGTTATCCTTTTATCCATATTTGAAGTCCTATTTGATAACTATAATTCAAAAATTTGTTAGACACTGGTCTATCGTCCTGAACAACCTGGATAGATGTGGATAATTCAAAATTCTATATTTATGGCAACAGTTTTTTTATTAAAAAGGCAGGCTACATTTTTTACGCTATAAATTCTATATATTTCACCATAAATTCTAATCATCTACACTAGAAACACTAAATTTTATACTGTATTTTTTAAGTATCACTACTTACGATAACTAGAAATAAAAAAAATTTGATCATATACTTGGATTTTTTAAAAAGTTATAGTGCAGATTAGTTAACACATAAATAAAAGACGAACTGAAAACTAAGAAATAAAGTAAAAAAATGTGTCTGAAATCATAGAAAAGTGCGTGGCCGTTTTTTTAACAAAACAGTTTTGAAATTGATGTAGATTACCCGCTGAATCTGGCGAGATTGCAACACATGATTTTAAAAATGTAGGGACTACTACTAGAAACAGAAATAGGATATCCTGTCCCATTGAATCTATAGGACTTCAAATCTCTTAACCAGGAGTCTCAATAGATTTTTTTATAGGAGTTAGTTCAATTCCAGCAAAATTCATTTGAAAATCTTACATCCAAGTGAAAATCATACATTCAAATTAATATGCGAGACTATTATAGGTGTTGCATTTTGATATTTCACAGGAATTTTGAAGGAACTTATTTTGTTTGTGGAAGAGAGGACATAGAGAGAAAGGGTCAGAATGCATTAGACTTCTCACAATAAAATAAAAACAGGAGATTTAAGCTCCTATGGAACGAGGGTGTCGGAAACCAAGTTAGGAATATTGTAATCCGATTCCTTTGTTCCAAGGAGCCCAATATGAATTTTTTTCTCATGAATTTGAATCATTCACAAATCCTTCAAAACTCCTTTGATCCAAACAACCCACAACCCCTTAACTTATCGGTGTGTGATATTATCTGTTTTTGGAGTGACACGAGCTTGTATGGTGTAGATCAGGTGCAGGATTATGCTGCCGCTGAACTTGTCGTCGCAGTGTTCAAAGGACAGATTAAAAACGGACACACTAAATGCAACATTGCAGCAGACAAGATAGCAACATCACGAAGGCAACGACCGAGTCTTCTACATATTAGATGTGAAAAGTAAGCGCAAAATTCTTCTGCATTTTATGTACACTATCCGCAAAAGCAGGTCGGTCTGGACAACATGTCACGTCAAATGAACCACGCCCATTTCTTCGACATTCTTGAAATATACTTCCATTTCTATGGCACTCTGGCGTATGTTGAAATATGTTCTTCCTCTTGAGCCACATTTAAAGAGGATCTGCTTTAGACAAATGAAAGGACTAGTTAAGAATGGCACTAAGGTTAGTATAAGAGTGAAATTGTTCTGATTAACTGAAGCAATTTATACATGTGAAAATAGAACAGAGTGAAAAACGTTGACACTGCATTCAACATAATCGGACATTAAACACATTGATCTATGATATATTGCACCACATATTGCGAAGGGTTGCAGTGGTAGCAGCAGTTCGTTTATCCCTCTCATCTCCAGTGAAAAAAAGTGTTTTCTCTAGCTAATAAAAACTAACATTCCAGGCTATATCCATCTAAAGCTTGGTGTTGGAGGCATGACAGTAGCTGGGGCGTAGTAGCTTAGCCCACAACCTAATGGAGTCCATCGCACCATTGGCACGATACAAGAAAGACCAGTGACAGTGGCTTGACCTTCTTTTAATATGTGCTCATGCATGAACATCCAGCTAGTTAACCTAATATCTGCTAGAACTCTCATCATCTGGCTATTAACTACTTTTAAGTCTTTTATCATATGGACACTCGTATTTATGAAAGGAGTCAAAGGGCAATGAATTGATACCAATCCATCATGAAAATAGCTAGCTGAATAACATCAACAAATGCAATGGCACTTCCGAATTAGTCAGATATCAGTTCAGATCATGATGGTTGAAAAACTATCAATATGATCAAGTTTATACCTGCAAGGTAAACAAGGAACTATAGTCTGTACTTTACTTCTTGTTGACAGCAATAACTGCATCCAGGTTTTGAGTAGTTTGCCACCCCTTCAAGTACACGGTATCTTTGTCTTCCAGATGAAGATGAAAATTCATAATTTTCGAACAACCAGGTGGTATGCCCTCCATCTGAGTCTCATCTTCTACAAGTTGTTCAATAAATGTCGTCTCCTGTAAGAATTAACCATAATGGTTATCAGATAACTAAATAAACATAAGTGCATTCAATGTGGTGGTGACAGTTAGAGCAGAAATATAACAGGAAGACAAAATGTGTGGTTAACTTCAGAAAAAATATACACATAAGACATTACAAGTTGGTCTCACTTTAGAATTTTTCACATAAGACATTAGAGTATCAAGCTATGCTTGTAGATGTGGGGGCAAATGAGTGCAAATATGTAAGCCTTGCACTTGTGTAGTCTAAACGATCTTTGCAGAAATGTGATGGACACGATATAACTGTTGAGTGTCCACCACAGATATGGAGCTTCAGCATAAGCTAGCTGAATCAAGTGAGGGTGTAGAATACAAAAAACAAGTGCTCAGTTTCCTGTCCTTGCAATAGAAGAAAGAACCAAACCCATGAACAATAATTTACACCAAAAACCTTTCAGATGTGAAGTATATTTGGGAATAGTTAACACAAAATCAAGAGAGGCATCCCTAGGCCCTAAGCTACCTGCCAGTCAGCTACATTGGCATTTTGGCAATGCTTCATGGCGCCTCCACTATCATTTTTTTAGAGCGCAAAAGCTTTGCATGCTTTTTCATGAAGATGGAACGATAAATTTTGCAACAATAATAAACAGCAATGAACACAGAGACAAACAGAAAGTACTACTAAGAGCATCTCCAAAAGACTCTCTATCTCACTCTCCAAATCAAATTTTAGCCAATTATACTCAAAACTACACTCCAACAGACTGGCCAACCAGATGGCCAAGCCATCCGGCTGGCCAAATTGGACTCCCCGCTGGCCAAATCTGGCCAGTCAGTTCGGCTGGCTATCTGTGCATGAGCTAGCGGAGGTGCCCTGCCAGACGTCCAGCCCACGCCGCCATGTCGCCGATGCTGCCCCACCGCCCCATCGTTGGCCAGCGCTGCGCGGCTGCGCCCAGACCGGTGCTGCCCCACGCGCAGGCGGCCGCGCCTAGGTCGGCGTTGCCCCACGCTTGTCCGCGCTCAGGTCGGCGTCTAAGAAAACCAGAGAACAAGTGAAGAAAGGCAATGCGTACTTGCGTCCAGTCGTCCACGAGGAAGAAACCATAGAAAGCAAGAAGAAAAGGTCACGTCCAGGATGAAGAAGACCAGAGAAAGAATGAAGAAAGGGAGAGATAAAGAAAAGAAAAAAGAAGAAGAAAAGAAAAAGGAAATGAAGAGAAATAGAAATAAAAATAAAAGAAATCTATATTTTTTAAAAATTATAGAATTTGATAATTTGGGGATTTCTAGGGTTAAAAATTGGTATTTCAAAAAGAAATTAGAATTTTCAAAATATTTTAGGATTGTAAAAGTGAGTAGTAATTTTTTTAGAGAGTTGAAAATAGAGAGTCTGTTGGAGTGTGCAACAGATATAGAGAGGAATCTGTTTGGAGAGTTGGCTAAATTGTTAAATGGAGAGTCAAAAATAGAGAGGCTTTTGGAGATGCTCTAACGGGTAGCAATAACCCACAGCCATCAACACAAAAGAAGAAGCTATTTTCCCAACAGTTTCTACATTCACTTCGTACCCAGTACTTGGCTGACGCTGGTTCCATAATGGGTCTCTAAAAACATGCAGGCAAGGATGGACAGCGTATTATGAAAATTCTTTTCTTGTGGTCCTGCCAGATTGAATCATTGAATGAGTATGATCAAGGAATCTAATCTAGCCCTGTGGACTGATTGATTCTTTGCTTGTAGCCACTAAAGCTCGCAGGTACTTGAGTAAATAGTATAATATAACTGTTCTAACACTTCCATTTATCACTTATTAAGTTGTTTGGTTACTTCATATCAAGTGAACAGTCAGTTTTATCCAAGTGACAGCCTTAAGAGGTAGAGTAGCTCGCAATTTTTTAAGATCTTGTTTCTACTTCTGGTGAATGCAAAATTATGAGCAATTCAACAAGGATTTGATGTTTACTCGATGTATGCCGTAACAACAAATAATAATCTACCAAATCAATAATGCTTCATCAGCTGCCAAAATAGATCATAAAACTGTATTCTTCAGGTACAAGAACAATCAATGCAGTTGGCAGGGACAGAAGTAGCTTACTTGAAACCCATCTTTGGCCGTGTCCAGCTGCCGGATGTAATTCCAGGCCTGATGAGCCCTGTTCTTGGCGTCCCAAAGCATACTGCTGTTGAATGCAAACCCCGACATATCTACATGGAATCTCCCCTGAGGATTCTTGGTCCTCTCTCTCGTGTGCCATCCCACCACCCGGCTCCCCTCACACACAGGTCCTTCCACGATCGTCTTACTCTTCCCAGCAGCCAAGATCGCCACAGGCCAGGTGCCGAAACTCCTAAACAACGGAGTATTGTTCATCAATTTACTGACACCAATGAATTCCGTATCTCCAACAACGAATTTATTGTCCTTAATCTGAATTTACTTGAATTTCAATCAGGAATTCAGGATAGGAGAGTCGGAGACGGATGCTGAATTGCGAGAATTGTGACGTGATGGTTGGCTTGGTGTGCTACCTTATGTGGCGAAGATGGTAGAAGAGGTCAAGGGAGTAGACGTTGTCTTCGTCGGCGAAGTAGACGATGCCGTGGAGGCGGTGGTGCTCGATGTGGTCCAGCGCCGCGTTCCGCTGGCGCGCGCGGCTGTCAATCGGACGCTTCTGTCTCCGGCCACGGCGGCGGGGATCCTGGGGCGTGTCGGGGGTCGGCGAGGATAGGTGGCGGTACATGACCCCGCAGCCGCGGAGGAGGGCGGCCGCCTCGAGCGTGGCTTCGCCGGACTCGACGACGAGCCAGAGCAGCGGGGACGGCGCGAGGCGGAGCGTGTGAGCGAGCCGGCGCAGGTAGTACGCCTGCAGTGGTCGGGCGCGGGTCGGCGTCACGACCAGCACCAGCTTCCGTTCAGACGGTTCAGTGGCCATCGGAGCGTCCGGCTGCAGGAGGGGCGGCGAAGGCGGCAGCGGAGGGTCGACGGACTGCTCCCTGAAGGCACTTTCGGGAGGAGGGAGGGGGAGATGGAGGTCAAGGTGGAGATGGCGGTGCGCGAAGGGAAAGAGACCGGCGACGAAGCCAAGGAGGAAACAGAGGAGGAAGCACGGGGCGGACATGCGCCGCCGCGGCGGCCACAGCACGGCCATGAATGAGCGTGGGTGTGTGTCGGCGTGTTGCTACGTGGCGCTCCGTTTGATGGTAGTGGCGGCAGCCATGGAGTAGGTCGGAGGTGGAATCGGTCGCGGTGGCGTGAGGATGAAGGGCAGCCGTGGACGGGGTCGCCGGCGGGTGGATGGGAGGCGTGGTCCGCCGGCACGAGGCTGATTTGGGGGAAAGCGAGTGGCCGGATGTCGTGTCAGCTTGCCGCGTGGAGCCGGTAGCTGTATTCGTCAAATAGCATCTCAAATGCTTAATTCAAATTCAAACAATTTTATTATGTACTATTTATTTATTAGCTATTTATCGTATTATTTCTATGACAGTGCATAAATTTGTAATGCCTGCATGTATTTGTAAAGTACGGTGATCAAGATAACAACCATAAATTACCGTAAAAAATCAAGCATTACTAACTAAGAATTAAGGTTTTATTTGGTATAACTTCAAATAAAAACAGATTTAGAAAAATAGATTTAGAGTTGTATAACCGTAGAAAAGTAACCCAGGCGTCCACGTAGAGCGGCATCACCGTCCCGGAAGGTACGAATCTTGCGCGGAAGGACGAAGATGTTGTCTGGCTTGACGTCGTGGTGGAGAAGGCCGGCACCGTGCATCACCCTGACGCCGGCGAGGAGCGGCCGCATCTGCGTGCGGATCTCAGCATCTGGTAATGGACGACGGTTCATAAATTCACGTGCCTAGGCTGCCGGCCCGACGGACCCCGTGACTGGGCTGTGCTTTTGGAGCTAATGTTCTGCAAAAACATCAACTAATTTTTAATTTTTAGATTACGTAACTATTACATTTAATGATTTATAATGAAAATATGTTATATAATCTTCATAAAAAACATAAGAGCATGTTCGGCTTCCTTCCTGCTTCACCGAATTTGAATGACGGACGGTGGACCACGACATGTAAGGGACCAAAATGTATGGGATTATCACATCCATGAATTTGTGAATAGGATGATTCAATTTTCTTGTTTGGTTTGATGGATTAGATGATTTAATTTTTTATTTGGTTGGTGGGATAAAAAGTGAGTGAGATAATCTAGTTTTTTTATTTGTTCTCGTTTGGAATAAATGATAGGACACAACATTCTTTTTTGGAATGATAAGTGATTGCTGCATGGACTTTTGTAACAATATGCACATGTGCAAGGTAGTTAGACAATAAATCATCAATCAAAGATGTTTTCGGTAACTCGAACCTGTAGGTGTGAATGTGCACACTTCATCAGTCATTACATAATTTTACTGGTGAATTTTCTGTGTCTTTTGGGTAAATCGGCAGGAAAAAACCTGTGGCATGCTATACTGAAACACACTTAAATATTGTACCATCATACAAATAAGCATGCATATCATGTAAAGCCACCATAGACACTGAAATGAAGATCAACTACTAGCTAGTTATCCATTTATATTGTTTGAATAAATTTCCCTATAAGTGATTTATCCGATAAGAGCTCACAACAACAGCCATTTCAGGAGGAGGCAAGCTTGGCACCACCTCACCCCCGATGGAGTTGGCAGACAACCCTGGCTAGGAGAGTTGGATGATGTTGTGGGTGAGACCGACGGGTGGTGTGCCAGGATGGTGAACAGGCGATGCAACTGACCAACGCTAGCTAGGTGAGGGAATATGCAGCATGTAGATAGGCAAAATGGATGACATGCTAGTGTAGAAAACGGGCGGCGCACCGGCAAGGAAAGAGAGCAGGGCATGTGAGGCAGGTTTTGGTGATGTGTTGGCAGGCCAAACGAGTGTCACGTCGGCAAAGAAAATGGGCGGCACGCATGAGTGGTGGCTCATTGAGGTGACCCGAACCACAACGAAGGGCAGCCAAGGATCTGAGCAAGATTTTGTTTTTGTTTCATTTCACCCAACATCTCTAAGGTATATTCCCTAAAGTGGCCATCCTATCCCTCACTACTTTTCAACCAAACATGTACTTTTGTGGGATATGGCCATCCCATCCCTAGATATCTAGGGAACCAAACAGAGCATAAGTTAGCGATAGATCATAGAACACTGGTGAAATACATGGGGTGTTATGTGATGGAAATATGCCTAAGAGAATTCTAGGGGAACTGGAAGTTCTAGTCTAAGGCCAGAAGTTCCGAACCAGCCGTAGTTTCGGTTTTTGGAGCAATCGAAAGTTTTGGGTTTGACCCGAAAGTTCCAGGTTATGAATGAACCGAAAGTTCCATATGTAATCCAGAAGTTCTAGGTCGAAATGAATTTGATACAAAATGTTATTTTCAGATGTTCTGGTTGGATCGGAAGTTCTAGATAGAAATAAATTCGTACATAAGGTTATTTTTGGAAGTTTCGAGGTTGGACCAGAACTTCTTGGCTAGGCTTGAAGGAATCATACCCAAGAAAATTCTGGATGGATCGGAAGTTCCGATTATTTTCTTAATTAGAAACCAAGAGCTCAAATTGGAAGTTCTGATATAGTATCGGAAATTCTGATAATTTATGGTTTGAGAAACCGAGAGCTAAAATTAGAAGTTCTGATTTGGAATTAGAAGTTCCGATCATTTCTAATTTAGAGACAAGTAGTCCAAACCGGAAGTTTCGATTTAGAACCAGAAGTTCCGATAGGGATGATCGAAAGTTATGATAATTTATGGGTTGCAAACTGAGAGTCCAGATCAGAAGTTCCGATCGAGGATCAGAAGTTCCAAGGGAGGCGAACATATTGGATATGTTGAGCTTTTTATCTAGTTTTGGGCCCAGGGTCCAAGCTCTATACACAAAGAGGAGGAGGAGGAGGTCTTTGGCTACAGATTACACACAAGTTAGTTACTGTTTAGACCAGATCTAAACCCTAGCCTCAAAGAACCTCTCCTCTCCCTTCTTGATCTCAATAGTTAATATTGGGATTTCTCCCCGATTCTCACGAGCAATGCTAGCACGCCGACGTGAGGAAAATCTCATCTCTGTACGTGTGGACTCCGTAGTGGCGTTGCTTGAATAGCGGTGCTTGTGGGCTTCTTCACGTGGACATCACCGGTCTTCGTTGATTGGATCGCTAGGGAACGGACGGAGCGAGACAAGGATAAGTGAGGACAAGCTTCCCCAACATCTTCTTTCGCTGCACTCGCGTGTCTCGCGTTAGAAGGCAACGATTCATGATCCCTCATATGCATGGTTCCAAGGTTTGGGGCGAAATTTTTGATTTTTTTGGCTAGCGTAGCTTTCCCATGCTCCAACTGTGGTATCAGAGCCTACATGCGTAGTGTTCGATATGGATCAATCACGTATGGAGATACATGGTGGAAAGTAGATTAGATCTATTTTTCTATCCGTCGGATTTCAGAAGTTCCAAGGTGTCGGAAGTTCCGATACTTGATCGAAAGTTCCGATCCCGATTAAATTCGAGACAGAGAAGGCGGATCGGAAGTTCCAATATCAGATCGTAAGTTCTGATCCACCCAAAATTGGAAATTCTAAGCCTATTGAGCTAGGATTTTTAGATCCAGATATCAGTCACTTGTAGATTATTGGCATAACTTTGTTTTGTAGAGAATGTTGTGATTGGTATGGCTTTGAATAAAATTTATGAGATGCATTGCATGTAAATTAAATATGTAATTCATGTCATGATTATTTATAGCCCAAGGTTGTTCAATGGTTGTATGACATGTGTGTCAACATGTGATGCTTCAACTCATGTAACTAGTATATGTGCTATTATTTGTAATAGGCTAGTACAGGTTCATGGAGGTCATATGCACACAAAAATGAAGGGAGCCATGGAGATGGAGATCGCCATGTGAAGGGGTCATATTGTGTCACAATCGATGTGTTGCCTATGGTGCTTACTTATGTTCCTGTCATACTATTCTTACATGTTTCGTGCGCTAGGGAACATCACCTTGCTAGAATAGTTTTCCCTCACAAAATTAAGTACTGATGCTCTTTCCAATAGTTGCACCTACTAAGAATCTTGATCATTGATAGTGGGTCTGCCAAAGCAGGGTGCTATCTTTTATCTTGACCAGTTAGAGTGGAAGTCGGACTAGCACAAACATAGTATTGGTTTGCTTAACAAGGCTATCAAAATGGTTTTGGGCCTTGGGGCATAGAGTTGGACGTCATGCATTGGATGCTACTCCAACGAACAAGAGTCACACATGATGTGATTAGCAAAGTGTTGCTTACTTATGTCAGTTAGCTTCTAGCAATGATGCCAAAGCTTACTAGTAATTAGTTGAATATGGATCTTGTCACACTATTAGTCATTGGAGGGAAGTGACTATTTTCAATAGTGGTACATGAAATATCTCAGTCCTTGAGTTGTATTGAGTTTTGGTGATTAATGACAACGGATGTTGGGACTCACCATTTTCATGAGTTTGTGTGTTAGGTTAAGTTTCGACATCAAGCAAAAGTTTGATTGCTTATAAGTGAGAATCAACAAGTAGAATTTCGATCAATGAATCTTGTTAAGTATAATTGATTAAGTATAATTGATGGATATGGAAAATACAAACTAAAGGAGATGATCAATAAGAAGCTATTTATCATAAAGAACAATTGAATTATAAATTTGAGTATTGAGGATCAAATGAGCATATTAAAGATGTCAGATAAGAAGTGGTTTTGTACACCAATATAGTGAAGGACAAGTGATACTCGGCTATGAAGGACCATGCAAATATGAAGGGCAAGCGGAGTCTTGGCACCGAAGGACCAATGCGATGGTGAAGAGCGAGTAGAAGCTCTGCGCCGATGAACCAAGTAAGTCTAAAAGAAAACTACGGGTGATCCACATGTCTTGTTGAAGAAATGCAAGGGTTGATGAAGAGAAGAGCAAGTCTAGACTTCATGTATTGAAGGATGTCAAGTGGCTTAAATATTTGGTAGCACCCACACTTCATATGTTTATCAACATCAAGCCAAAATTAAAAGCGGACATTGCTCAAGGCAAAGATATAAATATTTTAGGACTAACATATTCAATTAGTTGTATGTAGGTTAATAGTCCCAATGATGAAATGGTTTCAACTTTGACGTCTCTCAAAAGTAGATAAACAAGATGGTGTGAGGGTATTCCTATTGTTATAATTTTTTTATAATTGCATTTGAGTATAGGTGTTGGGGGAAAATGCTTCACTTTCAGGACTTAGAGATTAACAGTTCAAAGAGACCCACTAAGCTTCGGAGCTGATGGGTTCATACTCGAAGGTGGAGGTGTTAAGCCGAAGGGTACCTCGATCTGAAGTCCGAAGGAACCCTCCGCAGGATATGAGGCTCCGAAGCAGAGCGACAGGATTGATAAGACGTTTGGCTTATCCATTTGCCTCGGATAGATTTTACCATTTTAACCCTATTCAGGGTACCGAATAGTTTCCACTATGTCGGTTGTAACCAAGGGGTAAATAGGTCTTTTCCTTAGACATTTTTGCCTATAAATACCCCCCTCTTCACCCTGTAACGGGGATCGAAGACTCAGTTATTCTAATACACACATTCGGACTACTTAAGCTATTATCCATTTGGAGGCTTGAGATAGTTCTTAAACACGAACTTGTTGTTTGTATGTTCTTGGTCTCAGAGAACCTGTTAGCGTAATCTTTTACGCCAACAGTTGGCGCCGTCCGTGGGGAAGAGAGTTCTAGAAGCTTGTTCTCTACTGCTGACTATACTTCGAAGAGCACTTACGGAGGAAGCCTCGGAGTCCCAAGATTCCGCGCACCCTTCGGTAAGGGGCTTCTTAGTGTGGTTCGAAGGCATTCCCTCACCTTCCCAACCCAATCGAAGTCCTCGGTCTTCGGACCCTTCCGTTACTAGCTATGCCTCCGAAGCGAAGCCAAGCCTCGGGTCCTCTCCGAAGGTCCCCTCGGACCAACGGGGCCGGACCCTCAGCTGTTCCAATGATTCCCTAGGGTGCCGCTGGGCGTCGAGTGCCCAGGGGCCCTCGAGCTCCTCCTACGGTGCTCCGAACTGATTATGTCAGTTCTCAAGACCCGGAGCTACCCTCCGACGAAGACGAAGACCTTCCTGGAACCGAAGCTACTCAGTTAGCAAGGCTTCAGGAGGAAGTAGCTAGGTGGAGGCAAGAGGCCGCCGATCGCCTCCGCACCCAAGCCTCCACCGAGACTCCAGAAGGGCCCCAAGATGATGGTGCCCGCAATCTTCCCGAAGCTGTTCAAGTCCCGGAGGAGGCTGAGAACGCATCTTTCGATGATGAGTCTCCACTACATTTGGACTTGCAAAGAGTGCCCTTTGATCCCAGGTTCAAGTACTCGAAGTTGCACAAGTACTCCGGCGGGTTAGACCCCGGAGAGTTTGCTCGTTCATATGCCCTGGCGATAGAAGCAAGCGGAGGGGTGCGCAATACTATGGCAAAATGTTCCCCCCTCGCTCTCGAAGGTGTGGCGCTCCGATGGTTCTGGTCCTTGAAGCCAGGATCGATCAAATCGTGGGAGCAGTTGAAGAGGAAGTTTGTAAGCAACTTCCAGGGTACCTTTGTGGCTCCGATGTCTACAGGGAGCTTGTTCCAGGTGAAGCAGCGAGCGGGAGAAACGCTTCAGGAGTACTTCACGCGCTTCGCCCACACCAAGTCACAGATTAAGGGCCTGTCTACCTCTTCGGTAGTCGACGCCGCCCACGAAGGGGTGCTGAACCCCGACCTCCTCAGCAAGCTCTACCGGAAGCCTGTGACGTCTGTGGCACAGCTGATGGCGTACTTCGAACAGTATGCCAAGGTGGAGGAAGACTGCCATCGATGAGCCATAGCGTCCACACCCGCCCTCCGAGAAGTAAAGACGGAGCCCGAAGCCTCAGCTCCTCTGCAACCCCCTCAAGACAATCGCTTCAGCGATCACAGGCGAGGAAAGAAACATTTCCGTTCGAAGGTGCTAAGCATCGCACCCTCCGTTCCGAAGGCACCTGCCAGTTTTCAGCAGGCGCAAGGCTTCAAGGCTGGAGCGCCGAAGCCTCAAGAAAGAGTACCTAACAGGCGCCAGATATTTTTCTGCCGCGTGCATGGCGACAATAGAAGCCATGACACGAAGGACTGCAAGGCAGTGTTGGCCCTTCGGGGCGACTACATAGGGCGAAACACCGGGTGGGGTACTTCAGATCGAGCCCCACCAGCGGCACGGTCGGAGCCTGTGCAAATTGTGGCCCGAGCCGGTGTCCCCAAATCCCCCATGCAACTTCCAGTGGCCAATATTATGCCACCACCGAAGCAGGAAGACCCGCAAGACCACGACAAGCAAGTGGTCCTACCCATCTCCGGGGGGGACCCTCAGAAACATGTCCAAAAGGCAGCGGCGAGAATACGTCCGTGAAGTTGGGCACATTGGGACTTCGAGCTCCGCGGAAGGAATGCTAGAATGGTCTCATGTGCCCATGTCTTTTACTGCCAGTGATGCCGCGGGGGTAAAGTTCCCCCATGCTGACCCCTTAGTCATTTCTGCAGACATAGCAGGGGTGGAAGTCCGAAGGATCCTGGTGGACGGCGGGAGCTCCGCAGACATACTTTTTGTCCAGGTCTTCGATCAAATGTGCATACCTCGGAAACATCTACTTCCAGCGGCCCGACCACTTCAAGGTTTCTCAGGACCGCCTCTCGATGCCCTCGGCCAGATAGGCCTCGAGGTTGCTTTCGGAGAGGGGCCTTTGGCCAGGGTAGAAGAGGTGATCTTCGACGTTTTCGACGCCCCCTATGCTTACAACGCAATCTTCGGGCGAGGGATGCTGAACTAATTCGGGGCTATAGCGCATCACAACTATCTCTGTCTCAAAATGCCCACGCAAGGTGGAGTTCTTACTATTTCAGGAGACCAAGCTATGGCCCGGAGAATGGAGTATGGGCACGGCCAGCCGTTGGATCCCCGACAAGTGCACAGCGTGACAGAGCGCACAGAAGAAGTTCCGGAGGCTTCGAACTCTTCGAAGGGGCTCTCCCTTAAGCCAAGCCCGGAAGGTGATGTCGAGACGAAGACAATTTCAAAGGATGGCAAAGAATATCCAGTACAGTTTGGCAAGGGGCTATCCCCAGAGATAGCTGCCTCGTTGGAAGAAGTCGTCAAGCAAAATCTGAACGTCTTTGCCTGGACTGACGAAGACATTACCAGGGTTGATCAGAGTATCATCGAGCACAGCCTGCTCGTCAACCCGAAGGCTAGGCCAGTGCGCCAGGGGCTCCGCAAGCTGTCTGCAGAAAGGGCAAGCCTCGCCAAGACCGAAGTAGAAAAATTGTTAAGGGCTGGCATCATTAGGGAGGTAGCCCATACTGAGTGGTTGGCGAACCCTGTTTTTGTAAGGAAGAAGGACTCGAACAAGTGGCGCATGTGTATTTACTTTACTTCATTAAATAAAGCATGCCCGCGAGACCCCTACCCGATGCCCTGAATAGACCAGCTGGTGGATTCCACAGCCGGCTCCAAATTGCTAAGTTTCCTCGATGCTTACTCCGGGTATCATCAAGTCTGGCTAAAGCGTGAAGACGAAGCCAAGACAAGTTTCATAACTCCTTCCGGGGTATTTTGTTATGTAAGAATGCCTTTTGGCTTGCGGAATGCCGGAGCCACTTTTTCACGTTTAATAGCTAAGGCTCTAGGTCACCAAATAGGCCGAAATGTCGAAGCCTATATGGATGACATTGTAATAAAAAGTGCTCAAAAGCACCAACATAGCCTAGACCTAGCTGAAACGTTTGAGAGCCTCCGAGCATGTGGAGTACGCCTCAACCCTGAAAAACGTATATTCGGAGCACAAGTAGGAAAACTGCTAGGGTACTTAGTTTCGAGCAGGGGAATCGAAGCTAGCCCAACGCAGATAAGTGCACTGGAAAGAATGGCTCCACCAGGGAATTTGAAGCAAGTCCAGAAGCTAGCAGGAAGGCTCGCAGCTCTTAGCAGATTCCTGGCCAGGTCAGCAGAACAAAGCCTCCCAATTTTCAAAGCCCTAAAGGGGTCCGAAAGCTTCAGTTGGATACCGGAGTGCCAAAAGAGCTTCGATGATATAAAAGCATACCTCGGAAGCCTATCAACACTTACTGTGCCCCTCCCAGAAGAAACACTCCTCCTTTATCTTGCAGCAACAGGCTCCGCAGTAAGTGCAATACTGGTCAGGGAAGTTGAGCTTAAGGGAAAGCTGGTGCAGAACCCAATTTATTTTGTTTCAGAAGCTTTGTCCGGAGCTAAGATAAGATACTCCGAGCTCGAGAAATTTGCTTATGCCCTGGTAATGGCCTCGCAGAAGCTAAGGCATTACTTTCTGGTGCATAACCTAATCGTTCCTACCTCGTACCCTCTTGGTGATATGCTCCGAAGCAAAGATTCTACGGGTAGGATCGGAAAGTGGGCTGTCGAGCTAGCCCCCCTTCGGAATCTCCTTCATGGTAAGAACAACTATCAAATCCCAAATCATAGCCGACTTCGTAGCAGAGTGGACGCCATCTGTAGTCTGGGCTCTGGAGGAGCCCTTCGAAGGTTTATGGATAATATTTTCTAACGGAGCTTATCAGGCATCTGGTGCCGGAGCTGGAGCGGTCATCATATCACCGTCAGGGCAAAAGGCCATGTATTCTGCGAGGCTCAACTTTAAGACCACCAATAATATCGCAGAATACGAAGGGGTCCTGCTAGGCCTTCGAAAGGCAAAGGCACTTGGAGCAGCAAGGATAATAATTAAAACAAATTCCCAAGTCGTCGCAGGGCATGTCGATAAAAGCTTCCAAGTGAAGAACCCACATCTAGCGAAGTACTTAGAGGAAATCTGCAAGATTGAAGAAGCATTCAAAGGATTTTCTATTCGAAGTATCCCTCGAGCAGATAATCAACTTGCAGACATTCTGGCAAAGGCTGCGGCCGGAGCATTGGACCTACCGGAGGGTGCTTTTTATGAAGAACTAGTCAAGCCTACTGTCAATCAATTATCCTCTGCAGAAGTCCTTTGCATTCCAGCCACGGATTGGCGAGCTCCGATAATGGATATCTTGCAAGGTAGTACAGACTCTTCCGAAGGTCCGGATTTCCGAAGGTTGCAGGCAAGGGCTAGAAATTATAAGCTTGTCAGTGGAGTGTTGTACAAAGCCGGAGTGTGTTCTCCTCTACTCCGGTGCATCTCCCAACCCGAAGGCCAAGACATACTTCGGGACATTCATGAAGGCTTATGTGGAAGCCACTTAGCCCCTCGTGCCCTAGCAGGAAAAACACTTCGGCAGGGGCTTTACTGGCCGACAATTGTGAGAGATGTGGAGGAGTTGGTCTGAACCTGCCAAGGATGCTAGTGGATGGGGAAACGAAGCCATCGTCCACCAGTACCACTTCAAGTTATTGCCCCGGTGTGGCCAATGGCTTGATGGGGCATGGACCTCATAGGCCCTTTCCCAATGGTCAAGGGCAGCTTGAAGTTTGCAGTGGTAGCAATCGAGTATTTTTCAAAGTGGGTCAAAGTAGAACAATTGACTGCTATCACTTCAAGGAATGTGCAAAAGTTTTTCTGGCAAAATATTGTATGCAGGTTCGGAGTGCCAAGGGAGCTAACCGTCGATAATGGAACCCAGTTCGAAGCTGACACATTCAAAGAATTTTGTGAAGAACTGGGCATTAAGTTATGCTTCGCAGCCGTGCGCCATCCACAGTCCAACGGAGTTGTCGAGCGAGCCAACGGGAACATCCTATCTGGTCTAAATCGAAGAATTGTCGGGCTGACCAAGGGGATGTGGGTCGAAGAGCTTCCCAAGATCTTGTGGTCCATTCGAACCACTCAAACCAGGTCCATGGGCTTTACCCCGTTCAGAATTCTATTCGGAGATGAGGCCATGACTCCTACGGAGCTCAGGGGTGGATCCCTTCGTGTGGTGCAACCCGAAGATGAAGGCGAGAGGAGCACTTCGCTGGACTTGTGAGAAGAAACAAGGCTTCGAGCTGTCGCCAATCTTACAAAGTACCAAGGACAAATAAAAACATGGTATGACCCGAAGATAAAGCTGAACGAGCTTAGACCAGGTCATCTAGTTTTGCGAAGTGTAATAGCCCCGGGGAAGCTAGGAAATAAATGGGAAGGACCATATATTATCCTACGCTCAGGACGCCCCGGATCGTTTAAATTAGCTAATTTAGAAGGGGAAGAATTGAAACATGCATGGCATGCAGAGCACCTTAAGCGTTACTATGCTTAGGGGCTCCTTGTAATCACTTGTAAAATTCCTTTTCTAAATAAAGTGGAGGGTCAAATTTTGTTTGCTCTTCGAGTATCCCTTACTCCGGGTGGACGCATCGGGAGAACGGAGATGCTTGCATAGTCAAGCATCTTTTCCAAGACCCGGGCAACAGCCTGCGAACCATGGGTTCGAGGGCTTCGCCGCTAGCCTACGGATTCTAGGCTCCAGCTTGTTAGGATCCGTAGAAGAGTCTAAGGACTTTAAAAAGAACAGATTTTCGGCCCCCGGGTTCGAAGTATCTGTAAAAGAGCCGAAGGTGGCCAGCCTACGGATTCCAGGCTCCGGCTTGTTAGGATCCGTAGAAGAGTCTAAGGACTTTAAAAGAACAAATTTCCGGCCTCCGGGTTCGAAGTATCTGTAAAAGAGCCGAAGGTGGCCAGCCTACGGATTCCAGGCTCCGGCTTGTTAGGATCCGTAGAAGAGTCTAAGGACTTTAAAAGAACATATTTCTGGCCTTCGGGTTCGAAGTATCTATAAAAGAGCCGAAGGTGGCCACCCTACGGATTCCAGGCCTAGGCTTGTTAGGATACGTAGAAGAGTCCAAGGACTTTAAAGATAAACAGATTACCGGCCTACGGGTTCGAAGCATCTGTAAAAGAGTCGAAGGTGACCAAGTAATAAGGTGTTGGACCGGAAACGGCGACCAGAGGGGGGGTGAATGGGAGCTTTTAAAATTTCGGGCTAAAAACTTAGCCTTCGGTTCTGATCTGTCTTCTGCGGAACAGGCTTCGAACACTACCTTCGAAGGTCTGGTTCGGAGGTACTTCGACACCTTCGAACACAGGCTTCGGAGGAGCAAAAGTTCGAAGCCAAGAAGACTTCGCTCCACTCACAACCCACGAAAATCTACTCTGCTAAGTCAGTGCAGGCTCCGCACACGAGGTGCTACGAGCAGGCTTCGCACTTCACCCTTTGCAAGAGTGGACAGCCCTCTGAGGACTTCGACCAAGTACTTAGCGACAGCAACTGGTGCTGGGCTTCGTACGCGAAGGTCTACACGCACACAAAACGGACTACGCTAAGGGCTTCGACACAGGAAGCAGAACGGGATACTACCAGGGCTTCGCTAGTAAGCAGCGAGGTCTTGCCTCGTGTTACACAGAGCGACAGCACACTGAAAAACACACTTCGCCAGAAAAACACCCTTCGCCAAGACAGGCTTCGGTAAACAAAGACAAGCGAGGTATGTAAAGCGAGCTCAAGCAAAAAAAGCACAAGGAAGCAGGGCTTCGCCGCTTGAACAAGGAACACAAAATAAATGAACTCTGGATGAATACAGCGAGGTCTGTGTACAGGAGCTCAACAGTAAATGCTCAAAGTGTTAAATGTTACCTACCGAGCCCCCATATTTATAGCCCACGGCTTCATCCTAAGGAAGTGACTACTTTACCCCTAGGGTTTACAACAGATTTGTCTCTATAGAACTAAGGGGTACAAAAGGTAGTCCACCTTTATTTTGGAGGCTTCTCTGTCAGCTGCAGAGGGGACAGTGTCAGCCTTTTTCAGAACAGACAGTGTCAGCCTTTACAGTGTTGACTTCTGGAACCTCCCTTCGCACCGGAGGGTGCGGTAGCTTCGGCGAGAAGCCTGCAGCCTGTTGGCCTTCGCTCCGCCGAAGAAGTCCTTCGATACAGTGACGGTTTTAAGCCGAAGCCGTCAAAGCCCTTGGGCCTTCGCACCAACACCTCCGGAGTGGACCACCACGGCTTCGCAGCTACTCCCAGCTCGAACTCCGTCCGTCCGTGTACCGAAGCCATGCATGGCCGAAGCACCACAAGTCATCCTCACTCCGAAGCCCCCACCTTCGGAGTACCACCCTTCGAAATCCCTCCTTCGTCCAAGGCCTCCGCATGAAGCATTCCATGAGCACTCCGTCGCAGTGCCTCACTCTGAGCACACTCCTCGACGAGCCTCACCCGGACCATGCCTTCGATGCGCCTCGACTTCTGAGACCTTCGTTGGGCACCTTCGAGTGTCTCCCTCCGGAGCACACTTCGAACACCTTGCCTCCGCAGAGGACTTGTTCCATCCAACTCCGAAGTCACTCCATCCGGAGTACCTTCGAAGTGCCTCACCTCCGAGGACTTTGTCTCGGAGTACCTTCAGCCGGAGCCACGCTCCGCACTCTCTGCCTTCACCTGGCACGCCTCGACCCGAGGACCGACCCGGACCACCTTCGCAGCCACCGTGACGGAGCTCCCCGCTCCCCTGGCATCAAGCCTCCCGCCTGACCCAGGTTCACCTGGCTCGAACCTTGTCCGTCGCCTCCGAAGTCCCTGCGCACCACCGACAAGCAAACAAGTGTATCCAGTACTCCGGAGACCTCTCCGGGTTAACAACCTCCGGCACACACTCCGGTGTACCGCCCAAAGTACCGAAGCCATCGGTACGAACCCAGTCATCGTGTACTGCCGGACCCCTCCGACAAGCACACTCCGCTGCACAGCTGCAGCAAGCAAACACCGAACACACTTCGGTGAAACACCTCCGAACACCCTTCGGAGGTTCCACCTCCGAAGCCCCTTCGGAGGTACCACCTCCGAAGCCCCTTCGGAGGTACCCTTCGAACAGAGGGTAAAAACCAGTCAATCACTCATCACAAAACACCGAAACCAACCCTTGGTTTCTCAATCTCCCCCTTGATGAGTGCATTGACAACCAAATCCAAGTTCAAGAAAATTTAAAAATTTCAGCACACAAGTGACCATAAAAACTCAGAAAAGAGCCAAAGCATGTCACTTGATAAAAGAATTTTTCTCCCCCTTTCTCAAAAGAGTAAAAGCCCTTTTGGCAAATCTCCCCTTGATAAGAACTCCCCCTGAGTTAAGCAAATTTTTCTCCCCCTTTATGTCAAAAATCTCTCCCCCCTTCAAAAAATTATGCCTTCTTGCGGCAGAGAACATAGCAAACCTCTCCCCCTTTGGCAATGCAAGCATCAAGGAGCAATCAAAAGATGCAAAGCTTCGAAATGAATAGAATTGCAAAGACATATAATGCAAGAATATGCCAACAGTAACATCAATGATCATGTGCTCAGCTCAATTTAACAATCTGTGAAACAAGATGATGGCATGTGAGTTTGTCATTTTGAAGTAAAAGCATCACCACTTAATCAAAGCAGCTAGACATGTGAAGGCAAGGACTGCGCAAAGCTAACAAATTCTACCCTAGACAGACAAGTCTTGTTCAAAAGGAGCTGTGAAAGCAAACTTGATGATAGATTAATTTTGTTGTTCTTTTCTTAATGCCAGGGGTTATTTGTTTGTCCACCTTATACTTTCCAATCAGGCCAAGCCTAGGCATGAAAGCCATCTGAAGCTTAAGGCGGTGATTTTGGTATACACTACACTAGCCCAGTTCAGACCAAAGTGCAATGGTAAGCAGTCCAGAATAGAGTAGTGCGACAAACAAACCCTCCTGGATCTTTTCATTTAAACCAGGCAAATCATGGATTTTTGATTTTGATTCAGATGAATGAAATATTTTGATGAATATCCATGAATAAAGAACACAATTTTTCAAGTTGCAAATTTTAGCATCCAAGGAACAGTGTTTTGCTGTCAAGTAGATAAAAGATAGCTAAAAGCAGTCCAGTCTAAACAAGCTAGATACAAGATTGTGCGGTGAGCAAGTTTTGTATTTAGAAAATAAAACATCATGCACAATCAATGTTCCAGACATATTTCATAGAGCTGAGCTGTCATGATTTCTTTGAATTAAAAGCAGGCATATAATAGCAAAAGATGTAAGTGCAATTCCACACATAAAGAGCATATGCAAGACAATTAAAATCAGCTCCCCCTCACAAAATGCCGTAGGGATGACAAATACCAAGTTCCCCACGCAAGTAAGCAAATCGAGATGCATCGAGGGGTTTTGTAAAAATGTCGGCAAGCTGGTGTTGGGTATCAACATATTGAAGTTCAATATCACCCTTCTCATTGTGATCTCTGAGAAAATGATACCGTACATCAATGTGTTTGGTTCTGGAGTGCTGAACCGGGTTGTTTGCAATACAGATAGCGCTAGTGTTATCACAGAAAAGTGGAACACTCTTATAATCTAACCCGAAATCCCGCAAAGTGGAAACCATCCACAAAATCTGAGAGCAACAGCTAGCTGCAGCAACATATTCGGCCTCAGCCGTCGATTGTGCAACACTAGACTGTTTGCGGGAAGACCAGCAAACCAGTGAAGTACCCAGAAAATGACAAGTACCAGAGGTACTCTTCCTATCAATTCTACACCCAGCAAAATCCGCATCTGAATAACCTCTAAGACATAAAGATGAAGATGCTGAATACCATATGCCAAACTCAAGGGTGTGTTTGAGATACCTTAGAATGCGCTTAACCGCTTGGCGGTGCGAAGCTCGTGGCGAAGCCTGAAAACGAGCGCACAGACACACAGCGAAGTGTATGTCCGGCCTCGTGGCAGTCAAGTAGAGGAGGGAGCCGATCATGCTCCGGAACTCCTTCTGATCTACGGCTTCTCCATCTTCGTCAGGGTCCAATGCTACAAATGTAGCCATTGGAGTGGCGAGGGGTTTCGCATCGGACATGTCGAACTTCTTGAGCAGGTCCTTGGTGTACTTTGTCTGGTGGACAAAAGTACCTTGTTTGCTTTGCTTGATTTGCAAACCAAGGAAAAAGGTGAGTTCACCCATCATCGACATTTCAAATTCCCTGCTCATGGTATCTGCAAACTCGGCAACTAAAGCATGAGAAGAGCCACCAAAGATGATATCATCCACATAAATCTGTACTAGGAGGAAATCTTTGCCATGCTTGAGAGTAAACAAAGTTTTATCAACAGAGCCCATCAAATACCCTCGCTCAAGCAGAAAAGACTTAAGTCTATCATACCATGCCCGAGGGGCCTGCTTGAGTCCATAAAGAGCCTTATGAAGTTTAAGGACTTTATGTGGGTACTTGGGGTTTTCAAAACCAGGGGGTTGTTTTACATAAACATCTTCACCTATGAAGCCATTAAGAAAAGCACTTTTGACATCCATTTGATAGAGTTTGAATCCCCGGGATGTCGCAAAGGCAAGCAAAATCCTAATGGCCTCAAGGCGAGCAACAGGTGCAAAAGTTTCAGTAAAATCAATCCCTTCTAGTTGAGAAAAGCCCTGAGCTACAAGTCTAGCCTTATTTCTAACAATTGTTCCATCCTCCCCTTGTTTATTTTTGAAAATCCATTTTGTTCCAATGAAATGAACATTTGGTGGAGGATCAACTAAAGTCCAGACTTGGTTTCTCTCAAAATTTTCAAGCTCTTCATGCATGGCATTGATCCAACTAGAATCAGAAAGTGCATGACTAACATCTAAAGGCTCGAAAGAAGCAACAAAAGCAGCATTAGTGAAATGAGCGTGAGAACGTGTTACCCTTTGATCAAGCTCACCAATGATCTGCTCGGAGATGGCGAAGTAGGGAGCGAAGGCCTTGTCTGTGCTTGCTTCTGCCGACGGGCCTTGTCGATCCAAGCTTTAGCCGCAGCCTTGTGGTCCGTCTTCCAGGTTGACCGGAAGACTTCCCAGGCCGAGGCTACATTCGGCGAAGGATGCAACAAGTCCTCAGAGGCAAAGCTTCCGGGTGTCGAACCCCCGACCAGAGCGATGGGAATCTGAAGGGCTTCGAGGTGGCGAAGAACTCCAATTCCGGTGCACTGTCCGGAGATCTCTCCGTACCGGACACCGGAGTTCATCATCAGCGACGCCGCCACTTGGATCCTCTTCAGCTTCCGGTCGAGAGACTCGCTGGCCACCGCAGAAGATGAAGGGCACATAGTGCCAAAATATTCCAAGGTACCCTGAAGGGCATCCAAGGTACGTTCCACTACACTGGCATTCTTCTTCTCTACCGTCTCTAGCTCCGCAGTGGTAGCAGACACTTCGGCCACTTGGAGCATCAAGGAGTTCTTCTGGGCCATCGCTTGCGTGAGATAACCTTGGAGCTCTACCAGCTGGGTGCTCGAAGTGGCCACCGCTTGCCGAAGCTTCTCAACCTCTGCCCGGAGCACTAAGCGCTCGGCTTCAACTTCTTGGGCTGAAGTCCGGAGTGCGTCGCTGTCTTGCCTTGCTAGTCGGAGGGCTTTGTCGGCCTCGGCCCTAGCCCTCCGTTCTTCAAGGACTTCTTCCTCCAACCGAAGTGCTCTTTCTTCGGAGCCCTTGAGCGCGGTTTGGAGGGTGGTAACCTTCCTTTTGGGTCGATTGGTTTCGACTTCATTGGAAGTTGCTGCCGCTCTAGCAAGGACGAATTGCTGCAAAAAGAACAAGTAAGAGCCAGGTGTTTACATTTATTAATATTTGCAGTACTCTTTATACCTGAAGGGCAGCCCTTTCGAGGGCCATGTTGAGCCCCGGGGCCCTGGCTTCGCTCAGAACAAAGACCAAGTCAGAATTGGCAATGTCCTGGATTTTCTCCGCCAAAGGCTCCAGGAGCGCCCGGAGGCCTGTCCGGTGTTCCAAAAACGGAGCCAGCAGAGGAAGCCAAGACAAAGCTTGGCGATCATCTGCCATGGCCTCCTCCTCCGAGTTGCTAGCCGAAGTCGTCATTGGGCTGGGAGGGAGTCTGAGGCTGGACATGCTTTTGCCCCTCCCCGACACGAAGGCGGGCGGCTCGACTACGGCGGAGGTAGCTCTTCCTTCGGCGGCTACCCCTTCGGCTGGAGCCGCATCGGTGGGAACGGCCCCCGCCACCGGGGCCGGGGCGTCTAGTGGAGTCGAGGTGTCCATTGGAACCACCACCCCAGAAGAAGACGGAGCCTCGAGCGCCGCCGGAGCTTCGTCGCCCCTCGATGTACCTGTGGTATCAAGGTATTTGGTGAACATTTACAAGTGAAAATTGTTACATGAATCAACCAAGGCAAAAGATTCGAAGTATACCTTCGGAGGCGCCGTGAGGCAAAATCGTCGGGTCCTCCAGAACTTCGTACATCCGGAGGATCTCGTCGATGTCGTCCCCCGAAGTCCTCTCCGGTGTGTTTTCCGTTGGAACCTCGACCTCTACCGTGATCACCCCAGTTACGGGCGAGTTGGGGGCGACCGTGTTCGGCTCCGAGTTCATGGCAGTGGGCACATGTGGGCGTGCCGAGTCTACCTCCACAACCTCCCGAGAAGAAGCTTCGGACGGGACCCCCGCCACACCTTCGTCTCCCTCCAAGAGATAGTTCTCGAAGGTCTTCGCCAGTTGAGCGCTGGAGTCCTCGTTCCCAGAACCTTCCGAAGCCGAGCTCCAACGTCCAAGGACGAGGTAGACGAAGCGGGAGCCTGTTGCGGAGGGATCTTCGCCATCTTCTTCTTCTTAGGAGGGGTCTTGCTAGCCTTCTTCGAAGGCTCGGCGATGGCTTTCCTGTTCCGAGGGGCCGCTCCGGCCGAGTTAAAATCCGGCAGAGGAGGAGGCACCATCCTGAGAGCTCCCCACACTCTGTTGGAGCGTTCCCAGCTCCCCACCAGCTCCAACCTCTTATGTCTTTCAGCCATCGTAGGGGCTCCGAGGACCCATTCGGTGGCCCGAGCTATCTCTCCCAGAGCTAACGCTAGCGGAGCCACTGAAAAACGGTAACATATTATAAGTATGTTATTTTCATCATCTAACATATTACTGCAGGAGTTGAAGTCTTACCTAAAGTTCGGAGCTCACCCTCCAAAGCTTGTTTAAACACTATCGGCCAGTTGGCCCCGAGGGGTGGAATCCGAAGAGCAATGAAATCTTCGGCGAAGTCGTGCATGCTCATGCGGTTGGCCACTGAAGTCAGTAACCCTAGCCGCGGGCCCAACGAGGGGAGAGTCCTCTCTGACTTCGGCGTAGAACCACCGAAGGATCCAGTTGGTGTACCATCGATCATTGATGGCCTTCACTGGAAAGTGTTGGGCGTGCTCCCTCCACAACTGGAAGTTGACGCTGCCGAAGGCTGTTATCACCTTGGTGTCCCCAGGCCCATCCTGCGGCTTCGGCTGGCAGATGGCTTCGTGGGTGGCGGCGAAGACCTCCGATCGCCCCTCGCACCCTTCGTCCCAGAGCGCCCATTCGAAGACAGCCAGGCGGGCGATGGCATTAGGAGATAGTTGAGGTAAGGTGATGTGGAACATATCCAGTACCTCCGCTAGGAAGTCGATGGCCGGAAGTCCCAAGCCTACCTCGAAGAAAGCTTCGAAAACCACGACTTCTCTGCTCCGTGGCCTCGGGGTTGATTCCGACCCGGGGACTCGAGTCCTCAGTCCGGTCCCCAGCTTCCCTTCCACGACCTCTTCAATGGACTCAACGGTGCTCGTGGACTGGCCGATGAGGAAGCTCTGAGGGATTTTCTTCTTGGAGGGCGGGCGGAGCTCCCGGGGGTTCTTGGGCCAGGCGTCGCCCGGAGCTCCCGCCATTGCTGCTACGACTGAGGCGGCCCACGCTTGCCTCTGAGCCAGAGTGCCCGCTGTTGCCGGAACGGTGTGGCTGGTCCTCGCCATGGCTCGGTGGATTGGAAGATGGTGAGAATTAAAGGTTGAAGGAAGTGAATCACAGATGCTAGGCACGGTAAAGAGTCTTGGGTAAATTCTAACCCCCTTTTATAAACGTCCGCTGGTTGCTGTGCTTCGATCGCTTTCACACTGTAGGTTCGACTTTCGTCGCTGGCAGGTGGGTCCAGAAAGTGGAACGGCGAGAAACCGCCGTAAATTTCGACCGTTACCTTTTACAGAGCGTAACGGCTACTTGCGCAGTAACGATTATAATCAAACGGTTCCTCACGACTTTTGGGCTTCGTAACAGTACACTTTCCTACGGAGTATTCACACAGTGGTTGAGAACTCGGAGTTGGGGTCCGAATGCTTTGGATCATAGATCCTCCGAAAGACTGTAACGTATTCAAATTTTCTCTAAGTCTCAGAATATGAAAATATTCCTTGCGTATACTGCATCCCTTCTACACAGGTTAAATTCGGAGAGGCATATTCGAGGGGCTATTGTTGGGGGAAAATGCTTCACTTTCAGGACTTAGAGATTAACAGTTCAAAGAGACCCACTAAGCTTCGGAGCTGATGGGTTCATACTCGAAGGTGGAGGCGTTAAGCCAAAGGGTACCTCGATCTGAAGTCCGAAGGAACCCTCCGCAGGATATGAGGCTCCGAAGCAGAGCGACAAGATTGATAAGACATTTGGCTTATCCATTTGCCTCGGATAGATTTTACCATTTTAACCCTATTCAGGGTACCGAATAGTTTCCACTATGTCAGTTGTAACCAAGGGGTAAATAGGTCTTTTCCTTAGACATTTTTGCCTATAAATACCCCCCTCTTCACCCTGTAACGGGGATCAAAGACTCAATTATTCTAATACACACATTCGGACTACTTAAGCTATTATCCATTCGGAGGCTTGAGATAGTTCTTAAACACGAACTTGCTGTTTGTCTGTTCTTGGTCTCAGAGAACCTATTAGCGTAATCTTTTACGCCAACAATAGGAATGCCATACTATTAATAGAGATACAAAGTTGATGTGTTTGTATATGTCTCGGTGCTCAAAATGTTTTACCTATTTCTATATTGAGAGAAAACCAAAGCCATAATCTTTTATACTTTGGGTTTTAAGCATGGTTCTTTTGTTTGTTAGATAGCCCTTTGAATAATCTTTCTAAAAAGTTTAGGATCATAAAAAATGGAGTTCGGACTCAAAAGTTATGACATGTTTTCTCGGGTGTTGTCGGGAATTTCGGAATTTCTGATCCCGTATCGGAAGTTCTGGGTCGGAACTTCTGACTGAAAATCGGAACTTCCGATTTTAGCTATCGGTCTCGAATTAATTTTAGGTGGTTGAGTTGATTTGTTTTATTGCAAAATCTTTGAGGACTTGAGTTCATAGCAAATAAATCAAATTTGTGTTTATTACTCTTGGAGATTGAGATCTCCTAGATAGCAAGGCGTCACCCATAAGCAACCAAGTATTGTGGTGTGCCTGAGAAAGTTTGTGAAAGTTATACCTCACCTCCGGAAGGGAAGAGGTAACTCTAGTCAAACCCCAAGCTTAGCGTCGGTTAAGGCTTGGTGAGGAAAAGGATTGAAAGACACCCGACCTATTGAGGTCCCTCAACAGAGACGTAGGATCGGTGGATTCGAACTCTAGTAAATATATACTCGTGTTCATTGTGTTCTTCGTGTTCTTTGTGTTCATGAGCTAGTTCATCATATTCATACATATTTTAGCCCGATCTATGTGCTCATGCTCGTTTGATTGCAATTGATGAATGTGGTAGATTCATTATATCTATTAGAACTTGCAAAAATAATTGGTTTGAACTACAACTTATTATAAGCTACTAGATTAAAAGTTTATCGGTTAATTACGATCATTGCTTGTTTAACCTGATTTCTAAATCTACCCCATGGATCTAGTTTTCCTTGCATATACATACTCCAAACAACTTGTGCTAACTTTCTATTTTTATGTAATTACTATAAAAAATCATCTTGTGTTTTTGGTGTTTTTTTGTTCTTGCTAGTTCATACTTTAATATTGCTCGATATACTTGCTAGCAAGGTTATAGAACATCTTCCTTTGTAAAAGTTATAACCAACATCATTACACACAGTTCCATTCATTTACTTTGTTGTCTAGATCAAAATTCATATTTGTTGATTTTCTGTGCCCATTGGAACTTCCGATCCAAATCGGAACTTCCGATCAGCTCAAGTTCTGAAAAACTTCCGGTGCGTCGGAACTTCTGGTACCTAACCGGAACTTCCGATCCAGGAATTTTTCAATCTAACTATTTCTGCAAGATTTTTTTAGAAACACCTATTCACCCCCTCTCTAGGCGAC
This sequence comes from Zizania palustris, assembly GCA_019279435.1. Lineage (NCBI taxonomy): Eukaryota > Viridiplantae > Streptophyta > Magnoliopsida > Poales > Poaceae > Zizania > Zizania palustris. The sequence goes on from JAAALK010000082.1 coordinate 70,578,995, forward strand.
ATCAGTGTTGAACCTTGCATTTATTATGTAAATCATGACACCTACTATGAAGAACACATTAATATTTAATTTGTGATGGATCCTTTCTAGAATAATCTTTATAGATTGGTATAGAAACTTGAGAAATGTTCTCAAACAAAAGGAAAAGAAAATTTTTATAGAGGAACCCCATCATTATAACCAGCTGATAGTACAACTACAGTTGATAGGAGAGCTTATGAGATGCACTCAAATGAGTCACTTGATGTCAGTTGTTTCATGCCTACTAATATGTCCTCTGAGCTTTGGAAGCGAAATTAGAACATGGATATCCATAATATGATTGTGGGACTCTAAGGTATGGTACCTCAATGTCCTTGTTTGCGTACAAAACTGGTCATTGGTTCATGAACTGCAAATAGTACATACTGATGTATGTGGACCAATGAGTCATATCGCTAGAGGTGGTTTTGTTGGGGAAAGGGGAATCTATGCTAGCTGGAAATTTCAAAAATCACCCCAAAGCTCAAGAAGCATGCATGTGTGAGATCATAGATTAGTTCCTTCTAGCACAAAACGTGCTAGGTGAAGTGAAAGAAGATGTTGAGGAAGCACATCCTTACCTATCCTCGCTTTGTCCCGGTCGTTCCTTGCCAATCCAATCGGTGAAGACGACATAGTTGTTCACGTGATGAAGTCCATGAGCATCGCTATTGGAGCAACGCCTCCACGATATCCAGATGTCCAGGGATGGGGTCTTTCCCATGTTGGCGTGCTAGCACCGCTCGTGAGAAAAGGGAGATCCTCAACCTCAACTTGGTGGCTATGTCTAAACTATCAAAAGCTGTGGAAAATTCCACACTACTTCAGATAATCACTAAACTCATGGCTCAAATATTCACCTCCACGATTAGATCGTAGAAATTTAATAATCTTGCCCATATGATTTTGTACTTCATTTTGGAACTCCTTGAAGTTTTCGAAGGATTCCTAGTTATGCCTCATCAAGTAGGCATAACCATATCTACTAAAGTTGTCAGTAAAAGTGATAAAGTAGTAAAAACCATTCTTAGTCGCGTGACTCATTAGACTACACACATTAGTATGTACTATGGACAATAGCTCACTTGCCCTCTCACTCTGTCCAGTGAAAGACGTCTTTGCCATTTTGCCAAGTAAGCAAGACTCGCATGTGTCATATGATTCAAAATGAAATGACTCCAAAAGTCCATCACTATGGAGCTTCTGCATGCACTTCTCATTATATGACTCAAAAGACAATGCCAAACATAGGTAGGATTCAAATCATTCAGTCGTTGTTTCTTAGTACTAATGTTAAAAACGTGTGAATCTTCAAGACTCAGAATATACAATCCATTCACTAATGGACAAACACCATAGAGCATGCCATTCGAAAATATTGAACAACACTCGTTCTTTATTACAAATTCAAAACCATCTCCCTCTAAACATGAATAAGAGATGATATTTCTGCCTAAGGCGGGAATGAAATAACAATTATTCAACTCCAAAACTAGTCTTGAAGGTAGTGACAATGAATAAGCATCGACAACCAATGTTGCAACCTTTGCACCATTCCCGACGCAGACATCCAACTCACCACTTGCATACTTTCTTATTCTACTCAGCCCCTGCAACAATTTGCAAGTATGAATCATTGATCCAGTATGAAATACCCATGAATCATTTGGACGAGTAGCAAGATTAATTTCAATAACATTAATACCTGAAGCGGAAGTTGCACTTACCTTCTTGGTCTTCTGCTCTTCCAGGTACACCTTGCAATTGCGCTTCCAATGCTTAGGCTTGTGACAATGGTGGCACACATTATAGTTAGCCGGACCCGACTTGGACTTTCCAGTCGGTTTAGACATCACACTAGAGATCGAATCTGTAGTCTTAACCTTGACCTTCCTCTTTCTCTTTTTGCTCTCCTTCTGAACCATCATCACATGATTTTGAGATTTCTTGATACTCTCCTCAGCAGTCTTGAGCATCCCATGCAACTCAGCTATTGTCTTCTCTAGTCCAACCATGTTGTAATTCATGAAGAACGACTCAAAGCTTAGTGGGAGCGACTAGAGAATGACATCAATATCTAAGTATGGATCTAGTGGAGAACCCAGTCTCTCTAGAGTCTCAATGTAACCAATCATCCTGATCACATGTGGACTCACTGGGCTCCCTTCAGCTAACCTACTCCCAAACAAGGCTTTAGACACATTGTATCTCTCAACCCTTGCCTGGTTTTGAAACATGCCCTTAAGACCTACGACCATATCGTAAGTATCATGTTCGTCATATTGTTTCTGAAACTCAAGGACATGCAGGCAAGCATCATACAATTGATATCCACAGAATCACTAGCATGCTTCTCATAAGAACACTTCTTTGTTGCAGAAACATCCTCTCTTGGCTCATCGGGGTAGGGTTCCTCTAGAACTTAATCCTTTTTCTCTTGTTTAAGAACAATTCTCAAATTTCGAGACCAATCCATAAAGTTTGTTCTAGATAATTTCTTATGTTCAAGAATATATTGCAAATTAAAAACTAGAGTGCTCTTAACAAAAGGAGTAGTAGGTGCCATGATCTACAAAAGATTAAATGCAAGGTTTAGCACTATGCAATGTTTATCTTCTATCCAATAAAATATATTGCACTATTTTAAAACATTCACTTTCTCTCTAATGACTAACAGTGGCGCAAGATCCATATTCATTATAACTCCTAGTGAGCTTTGGCATCACTGCTAGAAGCTAGGTGACATAGGCAAGCAATACTTTGCTAATTACACTATATGTGACTCTTGTCGTTGGAGAAGCATCCAATTCTCTACACCAACTCTATGCTCAAAGGTCCAAAACCGTTTGGATAGCCTCGTTAAGCAAACTAATACTATGCGTGTAGAAGTACGACTTCTGCCCCAACTGATCAAGATAAAAGATAGCACCCTGCTTTTGCAGACCCGCTATCTATTATCAAGATCCTTAGTGGGTGAAGCTATTGGAAAGAGCATCAATACTTAATTTTCCGAGGGAAAACTATTCTAGCAAGGTAATGTCCCTAGCGCGCACGAAACACACAAGAATAGTATAACAAAAACATAAGAAAGCATCACATGAAATCATATTAACTGTGACATAGTATGACCCTCTCCACATGGCGATCTCCATCTCCATGGCCCCCATCATTGAGTGCGTCCTCCCGGCCTCCATGAAGTGTACTAGTCTATCTCACATATCCTATACTATTTAGATGGGCTAAAACACCGCGGAAACGACATGCAAGCCATATTTAATTTACATCAGTCTTGGGCTGAAAATAAACATGACACACATGCCATATTTAATTTACATTCATTGCATGCATCTCATACATCACATTTATCCAAGTCATGCTAGCCACAACATTCTCTGCAAAACAAAGTTAGGCGAAGAATCTACAAGTGACTGAAATGTGGATCTGAAAAACCTAGCTCAACAGGCTCAGAATTTCAAAATCAGGTCTGTCAGAACTTCCGATCTGGCATCATTACTTCCGATCCGCTAGAACTTCCGATCAGTATTGGAATTCCTAGTAACAACAATTGCTCTCTATATCGAATCATTATTCGATATCAGAACATCCGATCCGCCACCGGAACTTTCAATCAGTATCGGAATTTTCGATTTGTCGCGGACACAACACACTTAGGCTATGATACCACTGTTGTAGAAAGGGGAAGCTACGCTAGCCAGAAATTTCAAAAATCACCCCAAAGCCCAAGAAGCATGCGTGTGTGAGATCATAGATCATTACCTTCTAGCATAAGACGCGTTAGGTGTAGCGGAAGAAGATGTTGAGGAAGCACGTCCTTGTCGATCCTCGCTTCATCCCAGCTGTTCCTCGCCAATCCAATTGGTGAAGACAACGTAGTTGTTCACGTGATGAAGTCCATGAGCATCACTATTGGAGCAACATATCCACAGTATCCACACGTCCAGGGATGGAGTCCTTCCCACGTCGGCGTGCTAGCACCTCTCGTGAGAAAAGGGAGAACTTTTGAGATCAGGAAAGGGAGGAGAGGCTTGTTCTCCAAGACCTCCTCCTCCTCTCTTTATATAGGGATGAGAGCCCCTAGTCGTCGGCATCTCGAAACCAACAAATCGGTTACAATCGATTTGTGCTCTAACAGATCCAATCTGTTTTACCCACGTCAGAACTTCCATCCTAGATCAGAACTTCCGATTCGGTATTTTCGGTCTCTCAATCTAGTATGATACTATAACAGATCCAATCTATTTTCTCCCACCTCGGAACTTCGGTTACACATATAGGAACTTCTAATCAGTACAATTTTCCCGATTCCAAATCAGAACTTTCAGTTTCATTTCTCTCTCTAATTATAAATTATCAGAACTTCTGATACCATATCGGAACTTCCAATTTGAGCTCTCGGTTTCGCAAAAATTATTGGAACTTTTGATACTATATAGAAACATTTGATTTGAGCTCTATGTTTCCAATACAGAAAATAATCGGAACTTCTGATTCCAAATCAGAACTGTCGATCCAACCGGAATTTTCTTGGGCATACTTCCTTCAGGTTTTTAGTACTTTAACACCTTTACCGATGACTTGAGTAGATATGGTTATGTATACTTAATGAGGCATAAGTGAGAATCCTTTGAAAAGTTCAAGAAGTTCAAGAATGAGGTACAAAATCATACGGGCAAGACAATTAAATTTCTACGATCTAATTGTGGAGGTGAATATTTGAGCCATGAGTTTAGTGATCATCTGAAAGCAGCGTGGAATTGTTCCACAGCTGACTCCACCTGGCACGCCTCAGTAGAATGGAGTGTTCGAGCAAAGGAATCACACTTTATTGAACATGGTTCGGTCGATGATGAGTCATGCTCATCTTCCATTATACTTTTGGGGACTCGCTTTAGAAACTACTGCTTTCACATTAAATAGAGTTACATCTAATTTAATAGAGAAGACACCATACGAGATGTGGTCTGGCAGGCATCCTATTTTATCTTTTCTAAAGATTTGGGGATGTGAGTCATATGTCAAATGGTTGACCTATGATAAGCTTACTCTTAAGTCTAACAAATGCTTCTATTAGCATAAAAGATTACGCTAACAGGTTCAAATAGTCTCAAAGGGCTAGCTAGAGGGAGGGATTTATTGCGGACTGGGTTAGGCCTCCGAATAGGATTAAAACCTTAGCCCAGTTCAAAGTGTGCTATATTATGTGATTTTATGTCCCTATTACAGTAAAGGGGATGGGTATTTATAGGCTAAGATGCAATAGGAAAATATTATTCTGCCCTGTAGTTAGAACCATCAATGTGGATTCTATTTACAAGACTTCGTAGGGGCAGAATAGTAAAGATGTGTGTGAACACAATTGTAAAGAAAATGTCTTGTCTCAGTTTTCGGAGCCCCTCTAGAGTGAAGTCTCTATGAGGGCAGCGAGGTAGTCGAGGCCATCGTATCTCTCGGAGGCTTCGAATCCTTCCTTTGATGACTGCTAGAACTTGCACCAAAGAACTTCTAACCCACCTCTTCGAAGCTATTTTAAGTCGTCGAAGGGCTTTGAACCTCACAACTCCGAAATGAATTTCGGAGTAGTTCGTCTAATCCACACGACTGACAGGTTTATTTTCCCCCAACAGTAGCCCCTCGAATATGTCCTTTTCAAGCACCCTGCATTGTGAGAAAGGCAATATGCATAGAAATAATTCATGTCGGGGTTCGAATACAAGTGAACCTTGCAATTTTCTCCACTGGACCCACAACCCTCGATAGGTTATGCGAAGGGGTTTGAAGCCTGGGTGCTTTTTGCCCACGCATCGAACAAAGGCTTCGGGCCCAGGACATCCAAACGCTGCCTCGGGTAACCAAGCATTGGTTCGGGCACCCAAGCATTGCCTTGGGATCTTCGAGTGCTTGCCTCGGGTAACCAATCACTCCTTTGATGGGACAACAAATTCTGAATTCCAACCGCCACGGATATCCCATGATTTCATTTCTGGAAACTTTTTGTTGTGGCCCCACATGTCAGCGACGGAGGGCGCATAAAAAGGGGTGTGAAAAGGCATTTTGCGGAAGCTTGTGACACAAGCCTCGGGGTCCTATAAAAGGGGAAGAAATATTCTTTCACCGCGAAGTCTTCTGTTTCTAAAACCCTAGCGCTTTCGCCACCTGCTCTGAAACCTTCTTCATCGCCAACTCTCGTCTTGTTCTTAAGTGGTTCCAAGGTTCCTAGAGAATGGCGAAGAAGTATAGTAAGGGATCCTCCTCAGATTCTCACCTTGTCCAGTAGCAAGCGACAGTGGTGGTGACAGCTGCGATGACGACGGCGAGAGCTTCGGGTGTTCCCAAAGTCTACGACCCTCGGAGAAGACCTTTGTTTTAGAGAGATTGACCTGCACTGAGGAGTCAGTGAAGTAGGCGGTGTTCGAGCGGATTGAACCAAGAGTTGTGGCGAGGGTTCTAGAGGATGAAGTTATCCCCGAGCCTCGTGAAGGGAAAGTAGTCGTCTTCGAGGCCTTCTTCGAAGTGGGGCTCGGGCTTCCTTCTTCGGCGTTGCTGGTCGAAGTCCTTCGGCTATATTACGTTGAGCTCTTGTAGCTCTCTCCGAACGCCATCGACTTATTGGCTATCTTTGAGTGGGCCATGAGGGTGGAGGGATGCAAAGGATGAGCCAAAGTCTTCGCGGTGATGCACGAGGTCAGCTACCAACCGAAGAAGCAATATGGTATAGACAGGTCAATGAAGCTGCTAGCCTATAGGAGCATCAATTTCTAGCTCCACAGGGAGTATCAAAACAACTTTCCGACGAAGGCCATCAACGAACGGTGGTACTCCGACTGGATCCTCTAGTGGTTCTACGTGACGGTGGGGGTGGACTCCGACTTGTCAGGGCCACACAAGGAGATACTTTACCATAGGGAAGCGGAGGTCTCATCGTACGTGGACTCGATTCGGGCCCACATCTGACTTATGGAAATATTCGCCCACCGCATGAGCATGCGGGATTTGGCGGAGGAGTTTATCTCCCTCCGCATAGCTCCTATCAAGGCTAGCTAGTCTCTCACTTTCCGGAGCCCTTAAGGCGGTGACCTCCACAAGATCCCCTCCGGCGCAATAAGTATGTGTTGACACGAAAACATGCCCCCACACTTGGGTCAGTTCTATGAACCAAAAGTGTACGAATACTTAGTAACAAGCCTAAGTGTAACACAACACCGACGTCGCGTTCCGACTACCCTTAATAGTGGCAAGGGGGTGGAGTCGCCAGGTAATCAGATAACACAGAAATAATCCAATTATCCAAAACATATAGATAAAACAATTCAATCGGCCGAACGGAGCCTGATTGGTACATAGTTTTACTGTGCAAAGGGGTCACCGAAGGGCGCCTTTGGCGTCTGGTGTGAAGGGTGCGCCGAAGGTAGCCTTCAGCATTCAGACCGATCTGGCCAAAGGCAGGCTCTAAACAGATCTCTGACGCGAAATCACCTCCAAACGACAGGGTTCGGTGCGAAGTCTCTGACACGACAGAAAATCTGACGCAACGCATTGGCGTAACTTCATCCGGTGCGGAGTGTACGCATGACGAAGCTTGATGCAGAGTACTAGTACGACAAAGCCTGACGCGGAGTGCTCTGGTGTGCAGGCTTGACTAGACTGACAATAGTGTGACGAGTCCGACATGGGTAGTTGAAGCAGGGGGTCCGCCGAAGGGTGTTCTGGCAGCCTACGAAACCAGTATCCTGTCTCTGGACACCTACGGCGAAGGGGCTCCGAACATGAAAACCTGCAATAGAATAGAGATCAAGTGCCAATTCGGCCTAGAGACCGAATTTACCAAGTGTTGCAGTAGAGAAACGAAGGTAGCAATCTGTTACGTAGATTAACGGATACTTCACAAGCGAAGTAACAAGGCAATAGCAATCTGTTACGTAGATTAATGGGTACTTCACAAGCGAAGTAACAAGGCTTACCACTATTATGTCGTGGCCAGCGGAGGTCTTCCAAGCAAACCGACGAAGGTAGTACAGAAAGGCAAATAAAAGTAAAGGTACGGTTGAAAGCTAGGGCTTTGTGGTTGAATTATGTTGGGGGGTCTGATGAACCGGCCTCACCCCTATATTTATAAGGGCTAGTCTTCTTATCTCTAAAGCTAATCTGGTAGGATTCGGCCTAATCAAGTTTAGGGATAAAAATCGCCAGAATCAGTATCAAACTCTATCTCCGAAGCCAGCCCAAAGTGGCCATTCGGTAGGGCTGCCGAAGCCTGCTACTCGGGCCAAAGCTTCGGCGAGGCAGGCCTCCGAAGGGCCTTCGGGCCAAAGCTAGCAGGCCGCTAAAAGTCCTCTGAAGCCCAATGTTTGATGGGCCTTTGGCCCTATAAGGCTTCGGCCTGAATCAGGGCTTGTGTATTTTTGGCCCAAATTACCAAAATTGATATTTTGACAATCTTAACCATTAATGCCATTTTTCGCTATCAACACATGCCCCTGCCTTATAGTGAACTAAGTGAACTAAAAGCATAACGGGCTAAGGAGAGCGATTTTGAAGAGCTTTGAACTAGGCGACCATTTACGAAATTTGGGGCTCTTAGTGCCTAAAGGCAAAATTGTCTTCCAAACCAAATCACCAACTTGAAATGATCTTGGCTTAGATTTTTTATTATAGGCTCTAGCTGTTCTCCTTTTGTCTTTTTTCTATAGCTTCTAAAGCCCTTAACCTCTTATCGGTCACCTCGTCCAAATTGTCTTTTAAAAGAGTTTCATACTCATCGACCGATAAGCCATCTTTCTTAAGAAATCTTAAAGAGCCAAGATCCACCTCTACTGGTAGAACGACATCTTGTCCATATACTAACTCATATGGACTAACTTTGGTAGCACCGTGCTTTGCGACTCTACAAGCCCACAAAGCTTCCGAAAGCACTTCATGCCACCTTTTAGGGAAATCTTCAATTTTCTTCTTAATGAGTTTGATTACAGTTTTATTACTAGACTCGGCCTGACCATTGGGCTGAGCATAGTATGGTGAAGAGTTTATCAACTTAATACCATAAAATTCGGCAAAGTCTCTCACTTATTGAGCAACAAATGAAGTACCTTGATCTGTAGTGAGAGTTTGGGGAATACCGAATCTATGTATAATATGCTTCAAGATAAAATCAGTTACCTCATTGAAACACCCCAAATTTCCAAAACAATAAAAATATCAATAAATTCAATTTCTTCGAATTTGTATTTCTGAAAATACATTTAATACTCTTTTATACCCTTTTGAACTACAACATAGAGTAGATGGCCAAACTAGGAGGTGAAACTTTTTGTATATGATCCTAAGACCAAAACATATTTTTGAGAATTTTTATAAATTTCTACCAACCTTGGAAGTAGCCCTAAGATTTTAATCTATTTTCTGGAAATATTTTTATTCTAAAATGCTTTAAAACAGTAATGGGCTCCCCTCCCTCCTTTCTCTCTCTCCCGGCCGGCCCAGCCCACTCCCTCCCGCGCGCGCCTTCTGACCAGTGGAGCCCAGCCGTCAGTGACCCCCTCTCCTCTCACGCGCGCACCCGACGCCCCGACCCCACCTATCGGCGCCAACCGTTCCCTCTCATGCCCGAGCCCGGCCCACCCATCAGTCGCCACCCTCGCTCGCCCGCGCCCGCCGACCAGTGGCCCCCGCCTATCAGCTTCGTCATCAACCTCGCGCCAGGCCCCCCTAATCCCGCCGGCGAGAACTTCGCCTCAGATCCACTCGCCGGCTCCCCCTTCCGTTAAACCAAGGCCGGCATTAACTTCCCCGAGGCCCACCGGTCAATTAAGCGCGTTAAGGCGCGCGTTTAAGCCCCTGGATCGCCTTCACGCGCATGGTCGCGCCTTCGCCGGTGAGTAAAGCCCTCCTCGGCTTTTCTTGCATGCGAGCCCCCTCCGACGTCCTATTTAACCCCCCCGACCTCCGCCACGTCCGACCCCCATGCCCACTCGCCTCGAGCACGATCAGAACGCCCTCCACCCGGTTTTTAGCGCAACACCGCCGCCCGTTCACCAGCCCTCGATCGCCGTCACCGGAGTACCCCTCCTTCCTCGTCGACCGCACCTCTGCGACCGCAAGGACCGCCCCTACCTCGGCCACACCTTCGCTGTCCAAGGAGATCGCCGGATCCCCACCGCCGTCGAGTACTCGAGAAGCCCTTCGCGTCTACCCTCGCCGCCGATCGCTGTCCACCGCCCTTCATCGCTGTCGAAGGTACCATCGTGACCGCCCTGGCCTCCTCTTTCCATTTTTGCATAGAACTAGGGCCTAGCCCCCTCGTCGGCGCCGTCGCTGCCGCACCCGAACCCCGCCGTCACCGGAGACGAAGGGGGGTACAACCACCCTAAGCGCGTGTCGTGCCGGATTTCATCCTGGCCGCACGATCGTGATCGGAGCGCTCTGATTAAAGCCCTACGGGATTTAATCTCCGCCCTTGATCCGGTCAAAGGGGTACCAGGCCATCTGGGCCGTTGATCGCTTTTAAAAGCCTTGACTCAATCTCGTGCGTCCACGTTATACCCTTTCGCGCGTTTTAATCCTGGCCGTCCATTATAACTTAAGCGCCCCGCCTCGCTTGCGCACGTTGGATCAGGATCCAACGGTCTAGATCGACCGGCGCACGCGCACAGTGCGCGGGTTCACCGTGAGCCTGGCTCACCGTGGACCCGAGGGGTTTAAAAATTGAAAATGAATTTTAGAAATACTTTTAAACTTGTAAAATTCATATCTGGTGCATTTGAACTCTAAAAATTGCCATTCCAATTTCAGAAAATTCATAATATTATTCTCTACATGTTTATGCAATAAAAACAGTAGGTTTACTTTGACTTTTTCATGTTTATTTAAATAAATACTCAAATGCCCTTAGAATTAAAATATGAATTCAAATATTTAAACTTCAGAAAAATTCATATTTATTCATTTTCTGTTCATGTACTGAAAACCACTAAATTAACATGGACCATTCATTTTAAAATTTATCAGGAAATTTAACAGGAGGCTATTCACATTTAAACACCCCTTTCTAAAAAGGACAACTTTTTAATTCCTTTAAAATTTATTTATGAAATAAACCACAGAACCTTAACAATTGAATTTATTTTATTTTTAATCAAACCAACTTTAACTTATGTGCTTATAATTTAATGTTATATTGTTTGATTGAATGTTGCGTTCTTTTTATTTTACTTTACTATATCAAAAAGACTACGACGCCGTCGAGGAGCCGGAGTACTTCCCCGAAGTCCCTCCCTCTCCCTTCGCTGATCAAGGCAAGTCACCAAACCAATCTTTTGAGCATATTGAACCCATGTTTGATTAAACTATCGCTAAAACACATAGGTTATATATGCATTAGTCAAATGAACCCTTACAATATATTTATTTAGGATCCCCCGACCTTGATGTGCAACCCAAGCCATGCTCTCTAGCCTAAACTCCTTGTCACCATATGATAAATGTTATTAGCTAGTACCCAATGTATCGACACGATCGCTATAGGATAAAAATGAGTCGTAGTACATGGTTCTATTATATGATCCCCATTGTTTCTTATCTATGGAATTCTGTCGATGTTGGAGTTGTGGTTATGAGTGGATGCATGGTGGGTTCTGGGTGCAAGCTAGGGCATTGGTCGGTAGCACCCGGGGCACTATAAGGACCGGTCTGAGGGATCCGTTGCAATACACTTACGTACTAACCACAAGTCTAGTGGGTAAGTCCTAACTAAGGTATGGATTGTTCCAAACCGAGGCCACCATTTGGAGATGGGTCAAGTTGCACCTGCGGGTGACTTGTACCAATGTGGCGCAAAAGGGGGTGCGACGTTAGCCGGGATGCGGCCCGGCGCGCCGGCGAAACCTAGAGCGGGTGGTTATCGCTTGGAGCATTTCATGCCGAGGTTTTGGCACGAGTTCCCGTGGTATGGGTCATCTCGTTTGGGATGAGTGCGTGCCTTGTGGGTACAGTAGTACATCTCTGATCAGAGTCTTAAATCTTTTTGAAAAGCCGAGCCCACGGTCAAGGGCAGGTTGCGTGACATCCCCCAGTTAGTTTACTTTGGATATGTATGTGCATGATGGATTGACATGTAAGGACTGTTGTGCGAGGAGGTAAAACGTACTCCTCGAGTTAGTTGATGTTGTTGATATTCATGTTTACTTTTCCGCATGATTAAAATGTGATTGCACTAAATGCAATAACTGAAACTGTACTTTTCCGTAATGTTAGCCATTACCCTTCCTTGTTTATTATCCTGCATTATTACTTGCATTTGCGGTGGCTTGTTGAGTACTTTTTTGTACTCATACCCGTTGGACCCCACAGAGGATGCTTACTATGAAGACGGTCTGGAGTAGCGACCCAGTCGAGAAGAAAGATCCTGAAGGAGATGTTCGTCATGCCGCTTTCTAATTATTTTTATTACTGTTTTTACTAAAACTTTGATGTAATAAATATGGTCTGCGTACCATGGATATTGTCGTATGTACGTTGTCGCATGATGAACCTCTTGTATTATTGTTTTTCTTCTGAAATTCAATAATGTCTCGATTTGATAAATCGGGGCGCTACAAGATGGTATCAGAGCCGACTCGACTGTAGGAAGCCAAACAGACCCACCTAGCCATTAGCCACAGGAAATTATTTCTCGAAAATCTACTTTATAAACTTTGTTCCTCTCCTCACTTTTATTCAACTTGCTGTTTTGTAGATGCCAGTCTACCAAGTCCACAGCTACTGCCGCCACTACGAGGGCTTCGTCCGGGAGCTCCGTATGATGCTCACCTTCCTCAGGTTCCTCTTCGAACCCGAATTCCAAGGAGTGTACCCCGACGAGTTCTCCAGGCCTTGTGACGTCTCCCTCACCATCCACGGCTCTGGAGAACACCTACCGCCCTACACCACAGCCCTTGGAGGCCCGACTTTCGACGTCGCGTGCCAACGAGTCGCCCTCCAGGCCCTCATGGAGCTGAGGATGATCTACGATGATCGTCTTTAGAACTCATCCTTCCGGCTTGTGCCGAAGCGTACTCCCGGAGCCCACCGTAGCATCTACCTCGGAGTTCACTCCGTGCGTGATCCGGTCATGGCCCGGCAGTCACATCTTCTACAGGCTATGGACAATCTCCATACCGAGGCGGTGCTCGACACCGACAAGCACCATGAGGCGGTTGAGTTCCTTCGTGAAGAAACGAAGAACTTGATCCAACAGAACGGCGAGCTGCAGCGCAAGATCATGCATCTGCAGAAGGATATTGCGGAGATGGTTCCTCTTCTTCCCAGGAAGAAGAAGCCCATCCGTGAGCCCCTCCCCCGCCCCAAGAGGATCCCGCCACGACCCTCCCCCGCCAGACCCTCCACCAGCGCCCCTGCACCACGCCCCGGCCTCGTCTCCGACTCCATCATCGAGAATTTTCTCGAGCCCACCATCCCCCCGGAGCCGCGTACTCGTGGTTCCGAGAGCACGGAGACCACCTCCGGTGGCGAGTAGGCGTTAGGAGTAGCTATTTTAATAAAAAGCATAATTTTGTATGTGGTGCTACCCACGACGAGTGTGTTGTGGGTAGAATAAGATCTTGATTGTAATGAACATTTTACCACTTGATTTATACATGCTTAAACTATTCTTGTTAATTGTGTTGTCAACTTTTTGCTTTATAACCTTATGAATTCAAAAGATGGCCGACCGCCAGAACACCGGCTCCAACAACGGAGCAGGAGGAAGCCGTGATGCACCCGAGGGTGTTGTACCCAACTGGGGTGCAACGGGCCCGCGTCAGTCTGGGTCGCCCTCCGCCAACCACCCCACCTTGGCGGAGATGATGGCGAATCAGAACCAACTGATCACCGCCCTCCTCACTCAGATGCAGAACCAACAGGCTCAGTTGGACCGTCTGCAGAACGGGGAACCTGCCCCTCGCGCACCAGCACCCGCGCCCGCTCCGCAACTCTCCGAGTTTCTGCGCGTGCGCCCGCCCATTTTCTCGAGCACCACCAATCCAATGGAGGCTGTAGATTGGCTTCGTACCATCGGAAAGAAGCTTGACCTTCTCCCCTGCACCGACTGGGAGTGAGTGGCCTTCGCCACTCACCAGCTCCAGGGTCCCGCCGCTGAATGGTGGGACAACTATCGTGAGTCCCAGCCAGAGGACCACGTGGTGACTTGGGCGAAGTTCACCATCGCCTTTCGTGCCGCCCACGTCCCCGCCGGTGTCATCGCGGTAAAACAACAGGAGTTCCGCGACCTGCAACAAGGCAACAGGACCGTCATGGAGTACCTCCATGAGTTCAATTGCCTCGCCCGCTACGCACCGGAGGAAGTGCGCACCGATGCCCTTCGCCAAGCCAAGTTCCTCCGGGGACTCAAGGATGAGCTGTCCATCCAGCTCGTTGCCACTGACTACACCGACTTCCAATGGCTAGTCAACAAAGCGCTCATCCAAGAGACTGAGCAAAACAGGCTGGACCTCAAGAAGAGGAAGATGATCGTCTTCAAGCATCAACAGGCGAACTCTCAGAGGCCCCGCTTCGTCCCTCCGCCACCAGCGCCCGCCTACCATCCTCGGCCCGCCTACAGGCCACCTCACGCCGCCGGTGGATCCAACGCCGGGCATCCTCGCCCCGCTCCACCAGCTCCGGCCGCTCAGCCGACGCCAGCCGCCAAGGCTCCGATCTTGAAGGATTGCCAAGGAAGGCCGGTCGTCTGCTTCAACTGCCGCAAGGAAGGGCACTATTCGCACCAGTGTCCTCACCCCAAGCAGACCCAAGGCGCAGCACCCAACCAGGCGGTTCGTGCCCGCGTCAACCACATCAGCGCGGAAGAAGCTCAGGAGGCTCCCGAAGTCATACTCGGTACGTTTACTGTGAATTCCGTACCAGCCGTAATATTATTCGACTCTGGAGCAACACACTCCTTCGTCTCGGAAGATTTTGTGAAAATCAACGAATTGGACGTACTCCGTCTATCCGTCCCCATGATGATCGCCACTCTAGGCAATAAGACCTTAGCCCACTTATACAGTCCTAAGGTTAAGATAGAGATCCAAGGAGTATTATTCCGGGCCGAGCCAGTTCTCATAAAGTGCACCGGACTCGACCTTATACTAGGGATGGATTGGTTGATGAAGCACAAGGGTGTGATCGACTGTGCCAACAAGTCCGTCACGGTGACCAACCCTGAAGGCGCAGCCGTCACCTTCCAGATGACCAGTCGCAAACCACTCAGAGCATCCCTTCACTCGATAGCTCTTGAAGAGGTACCCATAGTCAAGGAGTTCGCGGACGTCTTCCCTGAAGACCTACCCGGAATGCCTCCCAAGCGGGACATCGAATTCAGGATTGAACTTGTCCCCGGGACCACTCCAATCTCCAAGCGCCCATACCGGATGGCCGCCAACAAGCTAGCTGAGGTCAAGAGTAACATCTAAGACCTAGAGCAGAAAGGGTACATCCGACCGAGTACCTTGCCCTAGGGTGCACCGGTCATATTTGCCATGAAGAAGGACAAGACCAAGAGGATGTGCGTGGACTATAGGGCCTTGAACGACGTAACCATCAAGAACAAGTACCCATTGCCTCGGATCGACGACCTGTTCGACCAACTGAAGGGATCCTCGGTGTTTTCCAAGATTGACCTCAGGTCAGGTTATCACCAGTTAAGGATTAGAGAAGAAGACATACCCAAGACTGCCTTCACCTCCCGCTATGGACTCTACGAGTATACAGTGATGTCGTTCGGACTCACGAATGCCCCGGCCTTCTTCATGAACATGATGAACAATGTATTCATGGAGTTCTTGGACAAGTTCATCGTAGTATTCATCGACGATATCCTCGTTTACTCCAAGACCAAGGAAGAACACGAAACTCACCTCCGTCTGACCCTCGGAAAGCTAAGAAAGCAGCAACTGTATGCCAAGTACAGCAAATGTGAATTTTGGTCGTTTGAGGTGAAGTTCCTCGGCCATGTTATATCTGCCGGAGGAATAGCAGTGGACCCAACCACCGTTGAAGCTGTAACCAACTGTCTGCAGCCCACAACCGTGACCGAGATCCGGAGTTTTCTCGGATTGGCCGGATACTACCGCCGGTTCATCGAGAATTTTTCCAAGATCGCCAAGCCTATGACCAGAATTTTGTAGAAGGAAGTGAAGTTTGAATGGACCCCCGACTGCGAAGAAAGCTTCCAGACCCTCAAGAAGAGGCTAGTGTCAGCCCCTATTCTGACTCTGCCAGACATCCGGAAAGACTTCCACGTCTACTGTGATGCCTCTCGTCAAGGATTGGGATGCGTCTTAATGCAAGAAGGGAAGGTGATATCCTATGCCTCCCGACAACTGAGACCGCATGAGCTGAACTACCCAACCCATGACCTAGAGTTAGCAGCAGTGGTTCATGCCTTGAAGATATGGAGACATTACCTTGTGGGGAATCGGTGTGAGGTATTCGCCGACCACAAGAGCCTCAAGTACATATTCACCCAACCAGATCTGAACCTCAGGCAAAGGAGATGGTTGGAACTGATTAAGGATTACGACTTGGGCATCCATTATCATCCGGGCAAAGCGAATGTGGTGGCAGACGCCCTTAGTCGAAAAGGGTACTGCAATGCCATCATGGTTCAGGACCAAGCTCCTTTACTTTACAAGGAGATGGAAAGGCTAAACCTAGGGATCACCACCCGAGCTTACCTCGCTGCCTTGGAGTCTCGGCCTGTCTTAATAGACCAGATCCGAGAAAAGCAGAAGGAAGACACGGACATCCTGGAAATCCAGCAGAATATGAAGAAGGGTAAAGCCCCCGGATTTTCCGAGGACGAGCATGGTACCATCTGGTTCGGAAACCGGATATGTGAACCCGACCAGCCTGAATTGAAGACCCTCATCCTTCAGGAATCCCACGATACTCTATACTCCATCCATTCCGGGAGTACAAAGATGTATCAAGACCTGAAGGAAAAATATTGGTGGGTCAGCATGAAGAGAGAAATAGTTTAGTATGTGGCCAAGTGCGACACATGCCGGCGAGTCAAGGCAGAGCATCAGAGCCTGCCGGACTTCTTCAACCTCTCAAGGCCCCTGAATGGAAGTGGGAAGAGATAGGAATGGTCTTCATCACGGGACTGCCCAGGACCCAAGCTGGTCATGATTCTATTTAGGTGATCGTCGACCGACTCACCAAGGTAGCTCACTTCGTTCTGGTCAAGACAACTTACACCGTCGCCAAGTTGGCTGGGTTGTATATGACCCGGATCGTGTGCCTTCACGGAGTTCCTAAGAAGATTGTATCTGACCGCGGGAGTCAGTTTACCTCCAAGTTTTGGAAGAACCTTCAAGAGGAACTCGGCACCCGGTTGAACTTTAGCACCGCTTATCATCCACAGACTGACGGTCAAACCGAAAGGGTCAACCAGATATTGGAGGATATGCTTATAGCTTGTGCTCTAGACTTTGGCGGAATGTGGGACAAGAACTTACCGTATGCAGAGTTCTCCTACAACATCAGCTATCAAGCCAGCCTACAAATGTCCCCGTTCGAAGCACTCTATGGACGTAAGTGCAGAACGCCGTTGCTCTAGGATCAAACCGGAGAGTCGCAACTGTTTGGGACTAATCTATTAAGAGAAGCTGAAGAGAAGGTTAAGATCATAAGAGACCGATTGAAGGCAGCCCAATCCCGGCAAAAGAGCTATGCCGACAACCGTCGAAGAGACCTAGCCTTTGAGGAGGGCGATTATGTCAATCTCCGAGTCACTCCCCTCCGTGGCACTCAAAGGTTCAACATGAAAGGCAAACTAGCGCCCCGCTACGTCGGACCTTTCCAGATCCTCCAACGACAAGGAGAAGTGGCATATCAACTTGAACTGCCTTCATCCTTGGCAGGGGTTCATGATGTGTTCCATGTCTCTCAGCTGAAAAAGTGCCTCCGTGTACCCACCGAGCAAGCCGACCTTCAGCAGCTCAATGTCCAGGAGGACTTGACCTACATCGAGAAACCTATCAAGATCTTGGAAACTAAGGAAAGGGTAACCAGAAGTCACGTAGTTCGTTTCTGCAAGGTTCAGTGGGACAACCACCCCGCCGAAGAAGCTACTTGGGAAAAGGAAGACGAACTAAAAGCACAATACCCCGAGTTATTCGAGTAGTGTTCCAATCTCGAGGACGAGATTCTTGTAAGGGGGATAGGTTTGTAACACCCCAAATTTCCAAAATAATAAAAATATCAATAAATTCAATTTCTTGGAATTTGTATTTCTGAAAATACTTTTAATACTCTTTTATACCCTTTTGAACTACAACATAGAGTAGATGGCCAAACTAGGAGGTGAAACTTTTTGTATATGATCCTAAGACCAAAACATATTTTTGAGAATTTTTATAAATTTTTACCAACCTTGGAAGTAGCCCTAAGATTTTAATCTATTTTCTGGAAATATTTTTATTCTGAAATGCTTTAAAACAGTAATGGGCTCCCCTCCCTCATTTCTCTCTCTCTCGGTCGGCCCAGCCCACTCCCTCCTGCGCGCGCCTTCTGACTAGTGGAGCCCAGCCGTCAGTGACCCCCTCTCCTCTCACGCGCGCACCCAACGCCCCGGCCCCACCTGTCGGCGCCAACCGTTCCCTCTCGCGCCCGAGCCCAGCCCACCCGTCAGTCGCCACTCTCGCTCACCCGCGCCCGCCGACCAGTGGCCCCCGCCTGTCAGCTTCGTCATCAACCTCGCGCCAGGCACCTCCCCTAATCCTGCCGGCGAGAACTTCGCCTCGGATCCACTCGCCGGCTCCCCCTTCCGTTAAACCGAGGCCGACATTAACTTCCCCGAGGCCCGCCGGTCAATTAAGCGCGTTAAGGCGCGCGTTTAAGCCCCTGGATCGCCTTCGCCGGTGAGTAAAGCCCTCGTCGGCTTTCCTTGCATGCGAGCCCCCTCCGACGTCCTATTTAGCCCCCCGGCCTCCGCCGCGTCCGACCCCCACGCCCACTCGCCTCGAGCACGATCAGAACGCCCTCCACCCGGTTTTTAGCGCAACACCGCCGCCCATTCACCAGCCGTCGATCGCCGTCGCCGGAGTACCCCTCCGTCCTCGTCGACCGCACCTCTGCGACCGCAAGGACCGCCCCTACCTCGGCCACACCTTCGCTGGCCAAGGAGATCGCCGGATCCCCACCGCCGTCGAGTACGCGAGAAGCCCTTCGCGTCTACCCTCGCCGCCGATCGCCGTCCGCCGCCCTTCATCGCCGTCGAAGGTACCATCGTGACCGCCCTGGCCTCCTCTTTCCATTTTTGCATAGAACTAGGGCCTAGCCCCCTCGTCGGCGCCGTCGCTGCCGCACCCGAACCCCGTCGTCACCGGAGACGAAGGGGGGTACAACCCCCCTAAGCGCGTGTCGTGCCGGATTTCATCCTGGCCGCACGATCGTGATCGGAGTGCTCTGATTAAAGCCCTACGGGATTTAATCTCCGCCCTTGATCCGGTCAAAGGGGTACCAGGCCATCTGGGCTGTTGATCGCTTTTAAAAGCCTTGACTCAATCTCGTGCGTCCACGTTATACCCTTTCGCGCGTTTTAATCCTGACCGTCCATTATAACTTAAGCGCCCCGCCTCGCCTGCGCACGTTGGATCAGGATCCAACGGTCCAGATCGAGCCGGCGCACGCGCACAGTGCGCGGGTTCACCGTGAGCCTGGCTCACCGTGGACCCGAGGGGTTTAAAAATTGAAAATGAATTTTAGAAATACTTTTAAACTTGTAAAATTCATATCTGGTGCATTTGAACTCTAAAAATTGCCATTCCAATTTCAGAAAATTCATAATATTATTCTCTACATGTTTATGCAATAAAAACAATAGGTTTACTTTGACTTTTTCATGTTTATTTAAATAAATACTCAAATGCCCTTAGAATTAAAATATGAATTCAAATATTTAAACTTCAGAAAAATTCATATTTATTCATTTTCTGTTCATGTACTGAAAACCACTAAATTAACATGGACCATTCATTTTAAAATTTATCAGGAAATTTAACAGGAGGCTATTCACATTTAAACACCCCTTTCTAAAAAGGACAACTTTTTAATTCCTTTAAAATTTATTTATGAAATAAACCACAGAACCTTAACAATTGAATTTATTTTATTTTTAATCAAACCAACTTTAACTTATGTGCTTATAATTTAATGTTATATTGTTTGATTGAATGTTGCGTTCTTTTTATTTTACTTTACTATATCAAAAAGACTACGACGCCGTCGAGGAGCCGGAGTACTTCCCCGAAGTCCCTCCCTCTCCCTTCGCTGATCAAGGCAAGTCACCAAACCAATCTTTTGAGCATATTGAACCCATGTTTGATTAAACTATCGCTAAAACACATAGGTTATATATGCATTAGTCAAATGAACCCTTACAATATATTTATTTAGGATCCCCCGACCTTGATGTGCAACCCAAGCCATGCTCTCTAGCCTAAACTCCTTGTAACCATATGATAAATGTTATTAGCTAGTGTCCAATGTATCGACACGATCGCTATAGGATAAAAATGAGTCGTAGTACATGGTTCTATTATATGATCCCCATTGTTTCTTATCTATGGAATTCTGTCGGTGTTGGAGTTGTGGTTATGAGTGGATGCATGGTGGGTTCCGGGTGCAAGCTAGGGCTTTGGTCGGTAGCACCCGGGGCACTATAAGGACCGGTCTGAGGGATCCGTTGCAATACACTTACGTACTAACCACAAGTCTAGTGGGTAAGTCCTAACTAAGGTATGGATTGTTCCAAACCGAGGCCACCATTTGGAGATGGGTCAAGTTGCACCTGCGGGTGACTTGTACCAATGTGGCGCAAAAGGGGGTGCGACGTTAGCCGGGATGCGGCCCGGCGCGCCGGCGAAACCTAGAGCGGGTGGTTATCGCTTGGAGCATTTCATGCCGAGGTTTTGGCACGAGTTCCCGTGGTATGGGTCATCTCGTTTGGGATGAGTGCGTGCCTTGTGGGTACAGTAGTACATCTCTGATCAGAGTCTTAAATCTTTTCGAAAAGCCGAGCCCACGGTCAAGGGCGGGTTGCGTGACATCCCCCAGTTAGTTTACTTTGGATATGTATGTGCATGATGGATTGACATGTAAGGACTGTTGTGCGAGGAGGTAAAACGTACTCCTCGAGTTAGTTGATGTTGTTGATATTCATGTTTACTTTTCCGCATGATTAAAATGTGATTGCACTAAATGCAATAACTGAAACTGTACTTTTCCGCAATGTTAGCCATTACCCTTCCTTGTTTATTATCCTGCATTATTACTTGCATTTGCGGTGGCTTGTTGAGTACTTTTTGTACTCATACCCGTTGGACCCCACAGAGGATGCTTACTATGAAGACGGTCTGGAGTAGCGACCCAGTCGAGAAGAAAGATCATGAAGGAGATGTTCGTCATGCCGCTTTCTAATTATTTTTATTACTGTTTTTACTAAAACTTTGATGTAATAAATATGGTCTGCGTACCATGGATATTGTCGTATGTACGTTGTCGCATGATGAACCTCTTGTATTATTGTTTTTCTTCTGAAATTCAATAATGTCTCGATTTGATAAATCGGGGCGCTACACTCATTGTGAGTCATATTCTTGAGAGGCACGACTTCGGTCCATTTGGTGAATTAGTCTATCGCCCTTAGCATGTACTGATGCCCTTTTGAAGAGGGAGGATGAATTTGGCCGATGAAGTCTAAACTCCAACCTCAGAACATCCATGTCTTGATAATAGGATTAAGTAGTGATGTAGGAGCTAACTGAATATTACCAAACCTTTGACATGCTTCACACCCTCTATAGTATTTAAAACAATCCTCAGTCATAGTCGGCCAGTAAAAACCTGCTCTTTTGAGCATCCAACTCATTTTCTGGGCCGACTGATGAGTGCCACAAAGTCCTTCGTGGACCTCCCCTGTAGCTACTTTGGATTGATCGACATCTAAGAACTTCAAGAGTACTCCATAAATAGTTCGGCGGTATAATACATCATCTAGCAATACAAATTTAAACGCTTGTCACCAAACTTTGCGATCAACCCTTTGATTGGGATCTCTTAAATACTGGATGATTGGAATTCTCCAATCATCCTCATGGACATCCGGAGGGTTTGCTACCTCCTTTCCTAGCATAATGTCTAAATTGCTAACTTCAGAGTGCCCCTCGGGCCTCTCCTTCTTCTACTGAAGGCTGACCAGATCAGCCATGCGGAGCCAATTAGAACGAAGCCTTCCGTCGGAGGGGTCCGGTGTGCGAGGACTTCTGTTGCCCAGAAGGCTTCAGCATGAGGGCTTCGGCGTGCAGGACCCTTTGGCGGATGAAGGGCTCCGGCACAAGGGCTCCAGCATGCAACACCCTTCGGTGGTCGAAGGGGTCCGACCCAGAGGGTTCGACGGACCTCGTACCTGCCTGAAGTTTCTAGCTTCGGCAGTGAGACCAAGCATTTGCTTTTCCTGTACAGAAAATTTTCCTCTCCTGACTCGATATCTAGATGCTTGCTCAGCCAAATCATTTGCAATTGAGTTGGATTTTCTTGACATGTGAGAAATTTTGAAGTCGTCGAAAGTAGCAACTATGTCTAAACATTTATCCAAGTAACTATTCAGCAAGCCATTAAAACATTGAGCACTTTTAGCTACTTGTTGCACTACTAAAATAGAGTCACCATGCGCATGCACATGTTTAGCACCCATGGATTCTAGCAATTCAAGTCCTAGCAATAAAGCTTCATATTCAGCTTGGTTATTAGTAGAAGGAAATTCTAAACGGGGCGAGGTTTCGAAGCGCATTCCGCTAGGTGATATGAGAACTACCCCGATACCTTGGCCATTCTTACAAGCTGAACCATCAAAATAAAGTTTCCATGGCACTACTTCAATTAAAGCAATATCATTACCCTAATTGACATCTACGTGGTGATCAACTATAAAATTAGTGACAATTTGGCCTTTCATAGCTCTTAGAGGTTCATAAGACAAATCGTATTCAATCAAAGCGTAAGCCCACTTTCCGATTCTTCTACTTAGAATCGGCTTTTGCAACATGTACTTTATGACATCGGTTTGACAAGCGACAATACATGTGCTAGGAAGAAGATAGTGACATCGGTTTGACAAGCGACAAACACGTACCTGGTTTCGGCGTCCAGCAAGCGGTGGCTCAAGAATGTGATGATGTACTCTTTCCCCTCCACTTCTTGGGTTAGCACGGCTCCTGTTACGCTATCTTCTGCAGCGATGTATAGCCGAAACGGAATTCTGGCCTTTGGCGCTCTCACCACGGGTAGCGATGACAAGCACTCTTTAATTTTTTCAAAGGCGCTTTGCTGACTTGTCCCCAAGTGAATTCGACTTCATTCTTTAGCATGAGTATAGGGACAAAAGCATCGATTTTGCTAGACAAGTTAGATATAAAGCGACGCAAATAATTCATCTTGCCTGGCAAATTTTGCACATCTCTTTTGCATGTCGGCACCGCAAAGTTTCTAATCTTTTCAAGCCTCTTAGGATCAATTTTGATACCTCTTTCATGAATCATGAACCCTAAGAACTTGCCTGCTGACACGCCAAAAGCACATTTGAGCGGGTTCATTTTAAAACCATACTGACGCATTCTATCAAAAGCGACTCTTAAATCGACTAAATGGTTTCCCATAGCGTCCGATTTGACTACAACATCATCTATCTAGACCTCTAGCATAACTCCTAGCAGGTCATGGGAGATCAAATTCATAGCACGTTGATATGTAGTGCTAGCATTATTTAAACCAAAGGTCATAACGACCCACTCAAACAAGCCGACAAAACCAGGGCATTGAAAGGCTGTCATGTAGACGTCCTCTTCGGCCATAAAAATTTGATTATAACCAGCGTGGCCATCAAGAAAGATTACTACCTTCTGTCCTGAAGCATCGTTGATTAACATGTCAGCTATCAGCATGGGATACTCGTCCTTCGGAGTGGCCTTGTTCAGATCCCTGGAATCAATACAAACTCATACTTTTCTGCTCTCCTTCTTCTCTACAGGCACAATGTTAGCGACCCATTCAGCATACCTGCATTGCCTAATAAACTCAGCCTTGAATAATCGTTCTATCTCCTCTTTAACTCGGTCATACACGGCCGAATTAAAGCGACGAGGGGGCTATTTATAAGGCCTAAACCCGGGTTTAATAGGTACCCGATGCTCCACGAGCTCATGGCTTAATCCGGACATCTCGCTATGCTCCCATGCGAAACAATCAATGTACGACCGAAGCAAATTTATTACTTCTACTTCGCTAAAATCTTCAATGGCCTCGACAATACCGTCTTTAGAAGACCAATATTGCTCTACGCGAGACTTTAGCCAATCAAGATTACTTTTACTAGACATGACTACTAATTTAGAAATAGTCATGCTAAATCAGCCGACTTCATAGACACAGGTACAAAACGCCCCAGATACGCTAACGAAGTCATAATCCAAAAGGTCTCTACCTGATAGACACTCTACTTTGTCGTGGATGGCGTCGATGGACACATCGGCCAATGCTACTTGGGCCGAAGTGTCCGCTGGTACGACTTCTACATCGTCGCCATCCCATTGTATTAGGCGTTGGTGCAAAGTAGAAGGAATACAATAATTCGCGTGAATCTAGTCACGCCCAAGCAGCACATTGTAGTTACCTTGCACATCAATGACGAAGAATGATGTTGGCAATGTCTTGTTGCCTACCATCAACTCTAGGGAGAGTACACCCTTGGCCTCAGAACTTTCGCCGTTGAAGGCGTTGAGAATTAGGTTGGTTTTCTTTAGGTCCTCCTCGCCCCTGCCAAGTTTCTTCAAAAGAGAGTATGTCATCAAATTGACGGTGGCACCACCGTCGACAAGCATCCTAGAGATCGGTTTCCCATCAATGTGCCCCCTGACGTAGAGAGACTTTAGGTGACGGGCCGTATCCCTAGGTTTCTCGAAAACAGCATCTCGTGGGCCGAGGTTCAACTGAGCGACTTCGACCTCGTCTCGTGGTAGAGCGAATTTGGCGGGCAGCATGACGACGTTAATGTCCATCGCCTGAGGTGCGGGTCCCTCGGAGATGGGCGTGTAGTCGTCGTTGAGCATGTCGTCATCGTCACGCGGAATGGGAGCCGGGCTGTTCATCTCAACCGGCTTGGGCCTCCATATCTGCTTCGCGGTTGGCCGAGGGCAGATCTCCTCAAAGACGGCATCCCATTCATCCTCATCCTTCTTCTCGCGCATGTCTTGTGTTCGTAGGCATTGTAGACACCTCTTCTGTGATTTGGTCATGCCAGGAGGTGCCCAAGATGGCTATGGTTTGATACCAGGCACTACTATTTTGTTTCTATGATTTCTAGCTGAAGGGGTTTTACCTGTGTCAGCCTTGTATTTATTTATGCATGGCGAGGGGCTCTCTGCGGAGCCTGTCGGTCGGACCGGCCTTGTTTGGCCGATCAGACCGGGCTTCGGCACTGGCCTCAGCCGGACTAGGGGACTTACCTCTGTCGGGCTTCAGCAAAGGGGCCTTCGGGGTTGGGACTTCATGAGACCCTATCCTGACTGTGATGGCTTCAGACTCCCTCTCCTACGCTCCTTCGCGCCCATCTCCCCTGGCTTTGTCCTGTGCGAGTCGATTCGGAGGTACTACGGACAACCTGTGGAAGACATCTCCCTTCGCCATGTCTGTTTGTCCCTGCCAATTATAATACTCCAAAGGAAAACAAGGGGCAATGTTATACTGCGAAGGGTTTTCCGGGGGCAAGGCGTAGTTCGGAGACCACGGGGTTCCTGCCCAATCGTATGGCGGAGGCATTGGTGGCTCCAGCGGCTTCGCCCATTGCGAGCCAAACCCATTGCCCGGAGGGGGTATGGCCATGTCGAAGGTATTTTGGACCATATTAGCGAAGGGTCCTGCCAGACTGGAGGTATGTTTGGCCACTATGGGCCGAAGCCTCCCACCTGGGGGTTCACCCAGAGCGGAGTTGAGTTCGTCCATTGGGGTTCAAACTCGTTGTGTGAAGGGTTCGACCATTGGGGTTTGAACTCGTTATGCAGAGGGTTCGGCCATTGGGGTCCGAACTCACTGTGCGGAGGGTTCGGCCACTGGGGTCCGAAGCCACTGTGTGGAGGGTTCGGCCACTCGGGTCCGAAGCCACTGTGCGGAGGGTTTGGCCATTGTGGTCTGAAGCCATCCTCCAACTGCTTTGGCCCCTTCAGTTGTCTTAGCTTTTTTGGACGGGGACCTGTTTCTTTGGCTCTTCTCTAGTGTTTGTTCAACAGTATTTGGTATGTCACCTTTGGTTTTTTGTGAGTCCTAGCCGAAGGAGATGTGTTAACATTCCTTTTCCACACTCCTACTGCAGGGTTCTTTGGTACGAGTGTGCGTGTGCGTGATTCTCCAATAATGACCGCTTTTCCCTTAGCCGACTCGGCCTGCTCTAGCTGAATCAGCACTCTCTTCTCGTCAAGGTCGACGGTGTTGACGGGAAAGGGGTCTTTGTCCAGTTTCATCTTTGGATTGAGGTCTATTTTCAATCGTCCTTCTTCTATGTACGATTGAACCTGTCGGCGAAAAACATTGCAGTCGGTAGTATGATGAGAGTGTGAATCATGCCACTTCAGTAGGGGCGTTTCTTTAGCTCGTCGGCGGTTGGAATGACTTGGCCCTTAGGGAACCTAAGGAGCTGGCTTTTCAAGAGGAAATCAAATATTTTATCACACTTAGTTATTTCAAACAAGTATTTGACTTTGCTAGACCGACTCAGAACAAGTGATGGGTTTCCTCTTAGCATTCCAAACCCATTCGACCGCATACATGTTAGTCAAATCTTCTTCTTTCACCGACTCTTCCTCGTTGGAGTGTTCCATGATGTGGACTTTAGCCCTAGGCTTGTTAAATGCTTTAATAAACTTTTTATCTTTGGCTCGGCCTTCTTGGACCAGAGCCTGCTGTAAGACTTAGCTAACTTCTAAAAAGTTTTGGTTGTCTAGCCTTTCTTTAATCTCAGAACGCAACCCATTGAAACTAGATCTGCCAAATCTCTTTCTCAAATATTGAGACTAAAACATCGGTTTCTAGTATCTCTAAAGCGCTTGACGTACTCGGAGACACTTTCGCTAGATTTTTGTTTGACCGATGTCAAGTGTGAAAGCCTAAGTTTTGTTTCACCCATATAAAAATCATCATGGAACTTTTGTTCCAATTCGACCCACGTTTGGACAGAGCTCGGCGGGAGCACCGAAAACCATGTAAAAGCGGTGCCGGATAGTGAGAGAGAAAGTAGTCTAAGTTTAAAGTGTCCGACCCACTAGCTTCTCCACACCGCGCTAAGAACTGGTTGACATGTTCTAGTGTGGTTTTGTTACCCTCACCGTCGAACTTGGTGAATTTAGGGACTCTATAGCCGCGAGGGTATGGTATAGTGTCGAAATGGTCGGGGTATGGCTTCCGGTAAATCCTAGCCCGACCCCTAGGTACGTAACTGGTGCACTCCCTAAATAGTGCGTGGATCTGCTCCTCAATGTCGTCCTGGCCTCCTACTTGCACACGTCTCTCATGCGGGGGTGTGACACGCGGCGATATGTCGATGTGTCGGCCGCGGGGGTCTTCCTCACGTGCTGGCTCTAGTTATATGACGTGTTTGGGCCTATGCGTTTGTGCATGTGGCATGGGCAACACGGGAAAAACTGGCACAAGCGTAAATGGCGTGCAATAAACAGGGTTATCTTGGTGATGGCTTGTCTCAGCCGTATATG
This sequence comes from Zizania palustris, assembly GCA_019279435.1. NCBI lineage: Eukaryota > Viridiplantae > Streptophyta > Magnoliopsida > Poales > Poaceae > Zizania > Zizania palustris. Next base: position 70,606,831 of record JAAALK010000082.1, read on the forward strand.
TTGAGGCCGGAGACATGATGGTCTTGCCAGTACTACTGTCGGTTCTGCTATAGATACGATTTACTAGGGGTGCATTGGCAATTGGAGTTGGAGGAACAACCTCGGTAAAGCTGAACCTTCTAAGTGTCGCCTCTACTTGACAGCTAACTGCTGAATCTAAACGGTTGGATAGCGAAGCGCTAACAACTTGATCAGCTGATGCGGCTATTTTTTGCTCAATATCTAAAGAAGATAAAGAAGGCGATACTGGTGTTACCTGGGTCCGAGTGAGGTCAGGGAAATTGACGTCACACTTGATGAAGCCTGCGCATGTCTTGACTTAACTCCCAAGCATGAGGTCTTGTAGCACTTTCATTTTTGCCTCGATCTGTGCCCGGTCTTCTTCGGGGATATCTTCAACGGTAGGCGTCATGACGCTGCAGTTGTGATTTCTGCGCCCCCATTGGATCCATTGGCGTTGTAGACGTAGTAGTCATTATAGACGTACCCGCGGCCGATGTAGATGTACTCGTCATGTTGGCATAGCCTTCTCCAGCGGAGTCACCAAAAAGTGTGTTGACACGAAAACGTGCCCCGACACTTAGGTCAGTTCGATGATCCAAAAGTGTGCGGATACTTAGGAACAAGCCTAAGCGTAACACAACACTGACGTCACGTTCCGACTAGTGGCAAGGGGGTGGAGTTCCCAAGTAATCAGATCACATAGAAATAATCCAATTAGCTGAAATATATAGATAAAATATTCCAATCGGCCGAATGGAGCGTGATTGGTACAGAGTTTTACAGTGTGGAGGGGTCACCAAAGGGGGTCTTCGGCATCTGGTGTGAAGGGTGCGCCGAAGGTAGCCTTCGGCATTCAGACTGATCTGGCCGAAGGTAGGCTCCGAACAGATTTCTGACGTGAAATCACCTCCGAATGACAGGGTTCGGTGCGAAGTCTCTTACACGACAGAAAATCCGACGCAACGCGCTAGCGTAACTTCGTCCGGTGCGAAGTGTAGGCATGACAAAGCTTGATGCGGAGTACCGGTACGATGAAGCCTAACGTGGAGCGCTCTGGCGTGCGGGCTTGACTAGACTAACAACGGCGTGATGAGTCCGACACGGGTAGTCGAAGCAGGGCTCCGCTTAAGGGTGTTCTAGTAGCCTCCAAAACCAGTCTCTTGGCTCCGGATACCTTCGGCGAAGTGGCTCCGAACGTGAAAACCTGCAACAGAACAGAGATCAAGTGCCAATTCGGCCTGGAGACCGAATTTACCAATTGGTGCAGTAGAGAAACGAAAGTAGCAATCTGTTACGTAGATTAACGGATACTTCACAGGCAAAGTAACAAGGCGATAGCAATATGTTACGTAGATTAACGGGTACTTCACAAGCGAAATAACAAGGCTTACCACTGTTACGTCATGGCCGACAGAGGGCTTCTTGGCAAACCCACGAAGGTAGTACATAAAGGTAAATAAAAGTAAAGGTATGGTTCAAAGCTTGGGTTTTGTGGTTGAATTGTGTTGGGGGGTTTGATAAACTGGCCTCATCCCTATATTTATAAAGGCTAGTCTTCTTATCTCTAAAGCTAATCTTGTAGGATTCGGCCTAATCAAGTTTAGGGATAAAAACAGCCAGAATCAATCTCAAACTCTATCTCCAAAGACAGCCCGAAGTGGGCCTTCGGCAGGCCTGCCAAAGCCTGCTCCTCGGGTCGAAGCTTCGGTGAGGCAGGCCTCCGAAGGGCCTTCGGGCCAAATCTAGTAGGCCGCTAAAAGGCCTCCGAAGCCCGATGTTTGATGGGACTTCGGCCCTATAAGGCTTCGGCTTGAACCAGAGCTTGTGTATTTTTGGCCCAAATTACCAAAATCGATATTTTGACAATCTTAACCATTAATGCCATTTTTCTCTATCAACAATATGCTTTGAAGATCTTTTTCTGAAATTTTTCGACAACTTTATTTTCATGAATATTTATCAAAAAGTATCTTTGTTTGTGCAGGCTCGTGGATGGTTATGACTCTGGAGCAAGTGATTAGGGTGGCCGAGAGAGTCGTCGGAGCCCCTACTCCCGGTGAGAAGAAGTGGTAGCTTGAGCTTGTGGGGGGCTGGGAATGGTACAACCGAGTGTGGGGTGAGATCGGGACTATGCCCTCCGAGCTCCCGCATTAGAATGTCCCAGACCCGATTCTGAGGAAGAGGAAGGCGGTTAAGGGGTCATCAAGGACCCTGAAGCCCCCTTCAAATAAGACAGTCCGCAAGCCAAAAATCCTGGTCCACTCGAGGTCTCCTTCGGCTTCTCCAGTGAAGGTGCCGACCCTCGTGCCTAGGACCAGGGGGAGACTGGACGAAGAGGTTTCGGTGATAGAGCCAATCGCCCCAATGTTGGTGGTTACCAAAGTAGTGGTGGCTGCGGGGGCGATACGAGACGAAGGGGTAGCAACCGGGTTGACAGCTCCGTCCCTTGATTAGGCCTCTAGGCCTCGTGGATCCCCGGTAGACTCCGACGTGGAGTTCTTCCGGATGTTCCAGCAAGCAAGAAGCCTGATGTTGTCCCCGACTTCCGCCAGAGTTGGCATGCTATTCTTTTTGAGTGTATCTTGGGTCGATTCCTTGTTACCTGCATTCTGCCCAGTACTCCGTATGTATTTTAATATACTTATGTACCTTGGTAGAGGATTCTCCGAGGGTGCCTTTGTCCATTGGTGATAGACCCGAGATGAAGGAGGAGGCTCCCGCCGTGGCAGTCAAAGTTGTAACATCCCAAAATTAAAAATAAAATAAAAATGAGGAAATTTTTTTTCTGGAATTAAAAAGGATTTATTTAATTAAAGGAAAGGCTAAAAGAACCCAATTAAAGCAAAACAGGGAAAAATATTTCAAATTTGAAGCTGGAAAATTTATGGTGGAATCAAGAGGCCATGAAATATTTTTGAGAATTTTTACAAAAATTTAGCAACAGGACTTCAAGCCTTAAACAAATAAACCAATTTCTGGAATTATTTTAATTAAAAAAATGCATTTTTAATCCTTTTGGGCCGCAACCCCCATTTCCCTCCAGCCCGGCCCGGTCCAGCCATCTCGGCCACTAACAGGCGGGACCCTCCTGTCAGCGCGTCCCCCTTCACTTCCCACCCCCCGCGCGCGCCCACTGGCCCACCCGTCAGCGTCCACGCGCCCCCTCTCAGCCTCTGCCATTGCCGGCCCACATGTCAGCACCTTATCCTTTGCGCCCGCTCACTGACAGGTGGCCCCCACCTGTTAGGCCTTTCTTCTCCGATGGAAGGGGATCTCCCCCTTCCATCCCCGGCGACCCCCTTGCCCGATTCCGTCGCCGGCCGCCTGGATTCACCCAACCGACCCCAGGATCGAGTTTCCCTCCCACTGGCGGTCCCTTTCCAACCCTTCCCACGTGTTTTCCCCTCTCGGATGGCAAGTAACCCCGTATATGGAATCTCGCCGGAGTAAATTGGGAATTCCCCTCGGTTTCCTTCAGTAAGCCTTCCATGCACGCCGCCGCCGACCCCTATAAAAGCCCCAGGCCTCACCGCACTTCGCCCACACCTCCAGAGCACTAACACTTGCGTTACCGAGCCCTGCCAACCGTTTTCTCTCCCTCCACTCTGCTCGAACTCCGGCCATCAATCACCGGCGCTCCGGGCCACCGCCGCCCACGCCGTCGCCTCCGCCGAGACCGTCGTCGCGCCCTCTGCCTCGGCCCCACCCCTGTCAGGCCGGAACACCGCCGGAACATTTTGTCGTCGTCGGACCCGAGGGCCTCCTCCACCCTCTCTCGCCACCGGGTCACCACCGGTCACCTTTCTCCGCCAACTCCGGTACGGTCGCGACCCCCTCCCCCTCCTCTGTCCATTTTCGCCGACGCCTAAGGCATTGGGCCTCCACATGCCATCGCTGGAGCTCACCGCCGCTCGGCCAGAGTCAGAGACGAAGCCTCCTGGCTTCCCCGTGCCGCCATCGTGCCGGTTGCGATTGTGGCCGTCAGATCCGAGGGGGACGGCTGTGATTAAAACCCCAGATCAAGGGCCCAGATGGCCTTGACCAGCGTTGACCGGTACGGGCTCATCTGAGCCCTCCGATCTCACTTAACCGCCCCGCCCCGCCGGCGATCATTGGATCTAGATCCAACGGTCCAGATCCGATCGGCCCACGCGCACAGTGCGCGGGTCCATGGTGGACCTGGCTCATCGTGGACCCACGCCTGATTTCTGGTTTAAAATAAAATTCATAAAATGCTTTAAACTTTAAAAATTCATATCTTGCTCAATTTAACTCCAAATTTCACCATGTTAATTCTGGAAATTTTGTATTTTTATTCTCTACACTTTTATGCAATAAAAACAATATGTTTAGTTGGCAGAAAAAACCCTTAAAAAATTATAAATTAATTTCAGAAGATATAATGGTTCCATTTCACTGTTTTTAATACAATAAAAATAGAATGTCCATTCTGTCCATGTCATTTTATTAAATAACTTTTAAAAGGCCCTTTTAGGAAAAATAAGTAACTCACATAATATAAAGCTAACACTTTATGAAAATATCATAAAAACTTTTATAATAACTCCAGTAGGCCTAATAACTTAATTTCACCCTTTTTACTGAAATAAAAACATTAAAGGCTATGTTATACCTTTTTACTCCATCTCTAAAAGGGGAAAATAACCCCCCCCCCTTATAAAATACTCATACCAAATTATAAAATTCAGAAACCTCTGGAAAACTTAATCTTAAATATTCAGGTAATAATTTCATAAGATTTAAGACTCTATCTCCTTTACTTAATCCAACAAAAACACGTATGCTTGCATAGTTGATTTTGGATTGTTTATTGAATGTTGTGTTTACTTTTCCGTATCGAGAAGACTTCTACGCCATCGATGATCCGGAGTCTTACCCCGAGGTTCCACCTTCACCATTCGCGGATCAAGGCAAGTCACAGAACCCTCCTGTGGAAAGAGTTGATCAACATTGAATATTGCATTAGTCTGTTATCAAGCCCTACATTATATTTATTAGATCCCCGTCCTTGTGTGTAAACCCAAGCCATGCTTATTGAGCCTGAACTCCTTGTCACTCTACAATATTATATTAGCTAGTGTCCAATGTACCGACACAACTGCTATAGGATAAAAGAATGAGTCGTAGATAGATAGATTCTACTATATGTATTTACCCCGTTATTCTTATCTCTGGATTCTGTTGGAGTTGGCTATGTTATAAGTATGGTGGGTTCCGGGTGCAAGCTAGGGCATTGGTTGGTCGCACCCGGGGCACTATAAGGACCGGTCTGTGGGATCCATTGCAAAGCACTTCCGTAATAACCACAAGTCTAGTGGGTAAGTCCTAACTAGAGGTATGGATCGTACCAACTTGGAACACCATAGTGGAGGGGTACAAGGGGCAAGCCTGCGGGTGACTTGTACCGATGTGGCTCAAGGGGAGGGTAAGGTGTGGCCCGAAGTGACTGGGAAACCTTACGAAACCTATAAGAGGGTGTTATCAAATTGGTGTGTTCCATGCTGAAGGTTTTGGCACGAGCTTCTCGTCACAAGAGTCATTTAACACACTGCGGTGTGCGGGAAATGAGTGCCTTGTGGGTACAGTAGTACACCTCTGATCAGAGTTATAAATCTTTTCGAAAAGCCGAGCCCACGGTCAAGGGCGGGTTGTGTGACCTCTCGCAGTTAGTTTACTTTTATGTGAATGTTTGAGTTATTAATGGCATGTAAGGACTGTTGAGCGAGAGTGGGCTGATTGTACCCCTCGAGGTAGAAGATGATGAAAGATGATGCATGAGTCATGTTTACCTTTCTGCAATAACAACTTGATTACATTAATTGCTTTACAAATTGTGCTTTTCTGCAAAAGTAAGCCACTACCTTCCTTGTTATTACCTTGCATTATAATTGCATTCGGTGGCTTGCTGAGTATGATTGTACTCACCCCCGTTGACTTACACCACCAGAGGCAGTCTACTACGAGGAGGGCGAAGGTCTGGAGTAGCGACCCAGTCAAGGCACGAGACTAGAAGGAGGCGTTTATCTAGGACCCTTTGTTTTATTAGTTTAGCTTCATCTTTATTCACTTTTGTACTAATACGGTCTACGAACCGTGAATGATTGTTCGTATTTGTACGTGGTCGCATGATGAACGTCTTGGTTTATTGATTTTCTATGGAATTTCAATAAATCCCTGGTTTTATTAAATCGGGGCACGACAAAAGTGTCCGGGTCAGACGACGAGGCCTACCCGGTGGAGGGTTCTAAAGGGGCTTCCTGATGATTAGAGGGTTATTCTCAGGCTACGCTAGGAAGTCCTTCGGAGGTTAGACGGGTGTTGATGAAGCTTCCTTTGTTGGCCTCGTTCTTGACTCCGGGCCCCGGTCTTCACCCGATGGTGGAGACCCTGGCCTAGGTCTGTCGTGACCTGGACCGAACAGACTTGGTTGTCGAAGGCAGCCGTTCGAATGGAATCGAGCTGGGTACCACCATCGAGCAGGCTGCTTACTAGGTAACTCCTTCGTCGTGGTACTCTTTGCGGGTTTTTATCAAACCATTGTTTTTTAATTTACTTTCCTTCGCTTGTTCGTAGTTCATTGTCTTAGCTCAGGGAGCTATGAACCCCTTCGATGAAGAGTGTGGTCGTCTTGTGTCTGAGTGTGTGAGACTGTGGGATCAGAATGGTGACTAGAGAGAGGTGAATAAGTGCCTCGACAAATTCTCGCGAATATGATGGCCTTTTCAAAAACACCCAACACGCCTCTAATAGAACAAATACACCAACCAAACAATTCAGAAAAACATCTTCTCTGGTCGGACTTTGAGTTGTCGAGTACAACTTCTTAGTCGGCACTTGAAACTCTAAATTGCTTTAATCGGTCAGTGAAGTATCGACTACCTTTTCTCAATCGGTATATGAATCACCGATTATCATCACTCGGTCGATGAAATGCCGACAAGATTCAAAAAACACCAAAACGGAACAATAGCAAGATTTGCAGCATTCAATCACTTCAGCACCTTTTGAGCAAAGTATCAGATCTGATCAAGAACTCATAATAAGAACCAAATGATAAATAAAGTCTTAAATGATCAGATCAGCATACACTTCACTGAATTCTTAACAGAACCACAGTAGGTTTAGCACTGCAATTAATAATGAACAGGTACAGAGCAATATATTCTGATGATGAACAGTATTGTATGAATCATTCTCAAATTCTACTCAATATGACAATAGACAAGCTTGAAACTGATTAAAACTCAGATTGAAACTGATATTCAGAAGATTGAATATTTTCAGAACAAAGCAATCAGAGTGAAATCAAGTCAATGGCTGCACTGAATGGCAAGATTACAAATATTTCATTGCTAGAAAGTTTCAGAAAAGCAAACAATGTTAGTGAGCATATAGCTATTCAACACTCATCAGCCAAACTCAAATCCAAATCAATTTAAAAAAAGATGCACCAGAAATGCAGTGAAACATAATTTTTAATTCTGTAATGTATCAAGAACAGATGCACTGATTAAATCCTGTAGCAAATTTGGTACTAATAGATTAACAACCGTTGCAGGTCAGTACCCATAACTCAAAACACAAACAGGATGATCAGATCAAACACATTGTGTTGGATTAAACCTCTTCTAGGATCAATTTTAGTTAATACAAAACATTCTGTATCACAAGGTACTTAATTCTGGAAGTGCACTAAATGATGAATCAGAAAGTGCTGCTGGTTTTTGACAAATACCAAAGAACAGAAAATACCAAACAGAAAGCCAGGTAAAACCAAATCACAAGAAGGAAATCCAAAAGAAGAAAAAAATCACAGTAGTTGAATTGAAGAACACTATTGAGTAAACAAACGAATCTTACTCAATTTAGAATCATTTGCATCAAATCATAACAAATGACAATAGCTGGATGATGAACAACATTTGCTCAACCCGATTATTTTAGTAACTAGAAGCAAACCATGGACAAGCATCAGAGCAAAACTTACATCAGTTGCTTGGCAATAGATTGGAAGTATATCAGCAACAAAATCACATTGGAACAGTACTTCCAAGAACTGCTCACTAACTGGCACAATTGCACTTGAGTTAATTCAAAAGCAGAAAAGATAGAAACAATCAAAATAAGGCCAGAACAGAGGGATTCTAATAACCCACCAACAGAACTTTGACTCTGGCGATTGCTTGGGAAAAGTAGAAAGAAAACCTGGCTGCTGTGAAATGAAAAGAGTGATTTCAGAATCGTGTACTTTCTCTCCTAAAAACAGCAAATAGAAATGGTCCAGGAATTACAATCAAGCTAACATCAAGAGAGAAAACTACTGTATCGTATCAGGAAACTTCTCCAAGGCAAAGAGATGATGAACAGTAGAATAGAGAAGGATATTCCAATCAGATGTTCAACAGGAGAAAATAATCAGAGGCAACTAGAAGGAAGTAATTGTTTGAAAATCGATTGGGAACCACAATTGAAAGACCCAATTTACAAATCAAACTTTCAGTTCAATCAGAGTAGATGAGCCAATAACTATATGCAGCTGTGGTCAGAACCTTTTACAAATTTCAAACATGGAACCCTTGAAACTTGGACAACAAAAGTTATGTAGAACTCAGGTCCAAAAACAGTACCAAAATAGATCAAAAATCGCCTCAAAAATTGAATCCAGACTGAAAACATAAGACAACTCAGCAGAATTCAGAAATTTTTCAGAACATTTTAGGCACTTTGTTGGACAGAAAATATATGCAGTAGTGGTCAGAAACTTTTGCAAACTTCAAAAATGGAACCCTTGAAACTTGGACAACAAAAGTTGTGTAGAACTCAGGTCCAAAACTAGCACAGAAGCTGCTCAAAAATCAGCTCCAAAATTGAATCTCAAAGGGATGAACAATACCTACGCTAGAACTATGTACCTGGCGCTGAAATCTTCTGTAGCTGATCTGGGATGCAGGAAATTTTCTAGATTATGAATAGTGCATGCTTTGAAAAGAAGAACAAAAATGGTTGAACACTCAATTTAATTTTTGTGGTTGGTAGCCTCAAATGACAGCCAAAAAAGTCCCCCTAACCCTAGGGCATGGAGTCCTTTATATAGGCAAGCCCATTAAGGAAATCTCCAAAATGCCATTAGGGTAAAAGTTCTAGGTATTTACCTAATTTCCATAATGTATTTTCAGAATTACAAATTCTAAAAAATACATTAATGCATACTCCTAATTTATTACTTCATTGATCCTATTCTCTTAATATTTTTCAGAATTTTAAAATTCCAAAAAATACTAAAAGATTACACTTAATCTAGACTACTAAACAGGAAAATAAACTCCTAATTACTAGAATTAAAAACATTTTATGATGTGATGGTTTTCGGCAAAAACCGACAAAGCCTCCTCGATCGCCGACATGTGACGCTAATCCGCGAACTCGATCGTCAGCAAGTCTCTCCCGCTCTCGATCCCGTCGAGCCGCTTGATCACTTGCACTGGCCTCCCTTTCACTGACTTGACCATTACTCTGTCTCGACAATCCGTCCATCCATGTCTTGTTCTATCTCCTCGTGCACTCCTGAGATCTTCTCCAACTTCACCTGACATCCTTGATCCTCTGGCATCGAGCTCCCTGCTTGACCCTTGATCACCCGCTGTTGACAGTTGGTTAGCATATCCACCCTGCACACATGAGACAAGCCAAAACAAGAGGCTCAATGCACACCGATCCCCTTGGCATCCACTCTCCATATCCACACATCAATCCCATCGATGCAATCAAACCATCACTCAGTCATCACTCAACCTTGTCAATCACTCATCATACAGACAAAAACCACAGTGCGACCTCACTTAGTTTCACAGAGACTCTACGACCGCCTCGCTGACTCTGAGGAGAAGGATTCAGACCTGGAGGACATGCTCTAGCAAGAGCAGGGGAGGCGCACCGCCTTCGAGGTCGAGGCAGAGAACCTTTGAGCTTCGCAATAGACTGCGAAGGTGGAGGCTCGCGCCTTTCGAGCCGAGAGGGACACACTCGTGGCTAGGGATGAAAATGGAGCAGAAACAGACGGAAATGAGTGCTACCGTATCTGTTTCCGTTTTTTTTCACAGAAACAAAAATGAATACGGATACCCCAGAAACGGATACGAAAACGAATATCATCAGAAACAAATACGGACCGAATAAGGAGCGGATACGAATACGGAACCGAATATCTATCTGAATTATAAAAACCCTTAATATATGAAAAAAGTACGATAAACAAATAAACAGGTTCAATTTACACACATATTAATAAATGATAAATACATATAATAAAGTAAAAAAAATATTTTAGTTTAAATGAATATATATTATTTATTTTTAGAAAATAATTATATATTAAATTGTTTAATATTTGAGAAACCAAGGGTTGGTTTCGGAGTCTGTGATGAGTGATTGATAGATTTTATCCTCTGATTTGAAGAGGTCCCTCCGAAGGGGTTCAGAGGTTGGTTCTCTGAAGGGGTTCGGAGGTTGCCTTACCGAAGGGTTCGGTGGGTTCTGGTTGCTGCAGCTGTTGCAGCGGAGTGTGCCTGTTGGAGGGGTCCGACAGTACACAATGACTTGGTTGTACCGAAGGGTTCGGTACTTTGGGCGGTACACCGAAGTGTGTGCCGAAGATTGTTTACCCGGAGAGGTCTTCGGGGTATTGGATACACTTGTCTATTTGTCTATAGTGCGCAGGTGACCTCGGAGGTGACGGACGGTTCGTAGCAAGTGAACTTGGGTCAAGCGGGAGGCTTGATGCCAGGGGAGCAGGGAGCTCCGTCACGAAGGCTGCGAAGGGGTCGAGGTCGGACCTCGGGTCGAGGTGCACTAGGAGAAGGCAGTAAGTGCGGAGTGTGACTCCGGGTGAAGGTACTCCGAGACGAAGTCCTCAGAGGCGAGGCACTTCGAAGGGTACTCCGAATGGAGTGACTTCGAAGTATGGTGGACTAAGTCCTCAGCAATGAGGCAAGGCGTTCGAAGTGTGCTCCGGAGGGAGGCACTCGAAGGTATACCCGATGAAGGTTTCAGAAGTCCAGGTGCATCGAAGGCATGGTCCGGGTGAGGTTCGTCGAGGAGTGTGCTCGGGGAGAGACACTGCGACGAAGTGCTCATGGAATGCTTCATGCGAAGGCCTTGGACGAAGGAGGGACTTCGAAGGGTGGTTGTGGTGCCCCGATTTAACAAATCAGAACATTATTGAATTTCCAAAGAAAAACAATAATACATGTTCATCATGCGACAACATACATACAACAAGCATTCATGGTACACAGACCATATTATTACATAAGAGTAAAATAAAATAAATAATAAAAAGCATGACGAACGCCCTCTTCAGGATCTTCTTCTTGACTGGGTCGCTACTCCAGACCATCCTCGTAGTAGGCATCCTCTGAATGGTGTGTCCAACGGGTATGAGTACAAAGAGTAGTCAAAAAGCCACCGCAAATGCAAGTAATAATGCAAGATAATAACAAAGGAAGGATAATGGCTAAAAGTGCGGAAAAGTACATTTTCAGTTATTGTATTTAGTGTAGTCAAATTTTATCATGCGAAATAATAAACATGAACATCAATAAAACCATCTAACTCGAGGAGTATGTTTTCCCTCATTGCACAACAGTCCTTACATGTCAAATCATCATGCACATTCATTTCCAAAGTAAGCTAACTGTGGGATGTCACGCAACCCGCCCTTGACCGTGGGCTCGGCTTTTCGAAAAGATTTATGACTCTGATCAAAGATGTACTACTGTACCCACAAGGCACGGACTCATCCCAAACACCAAAGTGTAACGAGATGACCCATACCACGGGAACTCGTGCCAAAACCTCAGCATGAAATGCTCCAAGCGATAACCACCCGCTCTAGGTTTCGCCGGCGCGCCGGGCCGCATCCCCGCTAACGTCGCACCCCTTTTGCGCCACATCGGTACAAGCCACCCTCAGGTGCTGCTTGACCCATCTCCAAGTGGTGGCCTCGGTTTGGAACACTCCATACCTTAGTTAGGACTTACCCATTACACTTGTAGTTAGTACGGAAGTGTATTGCAACGGATCCCGCAGACCGGTCCTTATAGTGCCCCGGGTGCTACCGACCAATGCCCTAGCTTGCACCCGGAACCCACCATGCATACACTCACAACCAAAACTCTATCGCCAACAGCATTCCAGAGATGAGAATAATGGGGATCATATAGTAGAACCAAGTTACTACGACTCATTTTTAATCCTATAGCAATCGTGTCGATACATTGGACACTAGCTAATAGTACTAATCATATGGTGACAAGGAGTTTAGGCTAGATAGCATGGCTTGGGTTGCACATCAAGGTCAGGGGATCCTAATAAATATATTGTAAGGGTTTTATTTGACTAATGCATGTATATCCTATGTGTTTTAGCGATAGTTTAATAAAACGTGGGTTCAACATGCTCAAAAGATTGGTTTGGTGACTTGCCTTGTTCAGCGAAAGGCGATGGGGGAACTTCGGGAAAATATTCCGGCTCCTCGGCGGCGTCGTAGTCTTCCCAATATAAATAAAATAAAATAAAATAAATACAACATTCAATTAAACAGTCTAAAACCACACAACAAGCATATAGGTTTTGATTGGGTCAATTTAAAGAAAACCAAGTTGTTAAGTTTCTGAAATTCATTTTAGGAATAATTTAAAATGAACTATAATGTAATTTGGTCCTTTATAAAAGGGGTTTTAATTATGAATAAACTCATTTTAAGTTTTCTAATTAATTTAAAATAAGAGCTTCGGAGAAAATTTAGTGGTTTCATCATGTTAACAGGAAATGAACAAAGATGAAGTTTTGCTGAAATTTAAATAATTAAATTTGAAATTTTCCTTAAGGGGCATTTGGATACTTTATTAAATAAACATGAAATGTCCAAAGTAGACATACTGTTTTTATTGTATTAACATGTAGAGGATAAAATTATAAATTTTTTGGAATTGAAATGGTAATTTTTGGAGTTCAAATGCGCAAGATATGAATTTTAGAAGTTTAAAATCATTTCTAGAATTTAAATTAAATCCAAATACAGGCGTCGGTCCACGGTGAGCTGAGTCCACCGTGCACCCGCGCACTGTGCGCGTGCGCCGGATCGAGATCCACCGTTGGATCGCGATCGGGCGGTCACGGGCGAGGCGGGGGAGTTAAAATGACGTGGACGGCTGAGATTAAAACGTTGAACCGGTATGCATCGTGCGGTCCAGATGTGACGCGGGATTTAAAATCTAACGGACGCACGGGATTAAAACATACCGCTTCGATCAGATCCGACGGTGTGGATTAAATCGCACACGTGATAATACCAGCGTCGTCCGATCGTGATCGCACTGCCGCGATTAGATCCGACACGGCACGGGTACTCAGCCTGTGCTGGTCGTCTTCTCCGGCGACGGCGAGCGGGCCAGAGGCCACGGCGAGCGACGGCGGCCCTATCTAAGCCTAGAAATGAAAAGAGGATGCCTAGGGGATCACGAGGGTACCTTAGGCGAGGTGAGAGGTCGACGCGGTGCGGCCGGCGACGAGGGTAGACGGCGGAGTCGTTCGGATCCTTTTCGGCGACGGTGATCCGGCGAGGTTCGGCGTCGACGGAGGGGTGGCCGAGGTTGGTGAGGTCCTGGCGGTCATGAAGGTGCGGTCGTCTAGGGCGGAGGAGGTCACCAGCGACGGTGAGCGGCGACTGGAGTGCGGGCGGCGATGTGGCGCTAAAAACCGAAGTGTGGGCGTTTTGTTCGTTCTCGCAGCGAGTGAGCATGGGGGGTAAAACGCGGATGGCCAGGGGGTTTAAATAAGGTCACCGGTGGGAGCAGAGGGGGCGCAATTGGGGGGACCGAAATTAAAATGGCCTTAACACCGGCGAGCTCGGTTGCGAGGGGATACGTTGAACCTGGACGCGATTCGATCGGGTTTAAGGGGGGAAACAGTCGCCGCGTTGAGGGGGATTCATTGCCGGCAACAGATTAAAGGGAGGGGCCGGCGGGGGCGGATCCAAGGCAGAATTAGGGCTTGGGCCGGTGAGGGGGCTGGGATTTGGGGGCGGATCCCGCGGGGATGAAGGGCCTAACAGACGGGGGCCACAGGTCAGCGGGCGCGAGCGAACGGGTGGCGACTGACGGGTGGGGTCGGGCAGGCGGGCGCACGCGAGGAGAGAGGGGCTCGCTGACTAGCGGGACCCGAGTGTCAGTCCGAGGCACGCGGGGGTAACGGGCTGGGCCGGTCGGAGAGAGAGAGAAAGGGAGGGAGAGGGCCCGTTACTGTTTAAATGTTTTTCTGATTAAAAATAATTACATAAATTGGTTTAAAATATTTGGGCTACTTCCTAGGGTGATAAAAAAATTTAAAAATTCTCAAAAATATATTTTGGCCTTGGGATCATATACAAAATTTTCTAGCCTCTCGTTTGGTCATTACATCTAGGTTCTAGTTCAAAAAGGTTAAGGAGGGCATTAAAGGTATTTCCAAAATAAATAATTCCAGGAAAATAGATTAAATGATATTTTTATTTCTTGGAAAATTTGGGGTGTTACAAACCTATCACCCTTACAAAGAATCTCGTCCTCGAGATTGGAACGCTACTCGAATAACTCGGGGTATTGGGCTTTCAACTCGTCTTCTTTTTCCCATGTGGCTTCTTCAACGGGGTGGTTGTTCCACTGAACCTTGCAGAAGCGAACCACACGGCTCCTGGTTACTCTTTCCTTAGTCTCCAGGATTTTAACAGGCTTCTCGATGTAGGTCAAATCCTCTTGGACATTGAGTTGTTGGAGATCGGCCTGTTCGGCGGGCACACGAAGACACTTCTTCAGCTGAGAGACGTGGAACACATCATGAACTCCTGCCAAGGATGGAGGCAGTTCTAGTTGATATGCCACCTCTCCTTGCCGTCGGAGGATCTGAAAAGGTCCAACGTAGCGGGACGCTAGTTTGCCTTTCATGTTGAACCTTTGAGTGCCACGGAGGGGGGTGACTCGGAGATAGACATAATCACCCTCCTCAAAGGTTAGGTCTCTTCGTTGGTTATCGGCGTAGCTCTTCTGTCGAGACTAGGCTATCTTCAATTTGTCCCTGATGATCTTGACCTTCTCTTCGGCCTCTCTCAATATATCTATCCCAAACAGTTGCGACTCTCCGGTCTGATCCCAGAGCAATGGTGTTCTGCATTTACGCCCGTAGAGCGCTTCGAACGGGGACATTTGCAGGCTGGCTTGATAGCTGTTGTTGTAGGAGAACTCCGCATAGGGCAAATTCTTGTCCCATATTCCGCCAAAGTCTAGAGCGCAAGCTCTAAGCATATCCTCCAATATCTGGTTAACCCTTTCGGTTTGACCATCGGTCTGAGGATGATAGGTCGTGCTAAAGTTCATCCGGGTGCCGAGTTCCTCTTGAAGGTTCTTCCAAAACTTAGAGGTGAACTGACTCCCACGGTCAGATACAATCTTCTTAGGAACTCCGTGTAGGCACACGATCCGGGTCATGTACAACTCGGCCAACTTGGCGACGGTGTAAGTTGTCTTGATGGGGATGAAGTTAGCCACCTTGGTGAGTCGGTCGATGATCACCCAGATAGAATCATGACCGGCTTGGGTCCTGGGTACTCCCATGATGAAGTCCATTCCTATCTCTTCCCACTTCCATTCGGGGACCTTGAGGGGTTGCAACAGTCCAGCAGGTCTTTGGTGCTCTGCCTTGACTCACCGGCATGTGTCGCACTTGGCCACATACTCAGCTATTTCCCTCTTCATGCTAACCCACCAATATTTCTCCTTTAGGTCTTGATACATCTTTATACTCCCGGGATGTATGGAGTATAGAGTATCATGGGCTTCTTGAAGGATGAGAGTCTTCAACTCAGGCTTGTCGGGTACGCATATCCGGTTTCCGAACCAGATGGTACCATGCTCGTCGTTGGAGAATCCAGGGGCTTTACCCTTTCGCAGGTTCTACTGGATCTCTAAGATGTCCGGGTCTTCCTTCTGCTTCTCTCGGATCTGGTCTAACAAGACAAGTCTAGACTCCAAAGCAGTGAGGTACGCTCGGGTGGTGATCCCTAAATTCAGCCTTTCCATTTCCTTGTATAACAAAGGGGCCTGGTCTTGTATCATGATGGCATTGCAGTACCCTTTTCGACTAAGGGCGTCTGCCACCACATTTGCCTTGCTTGGATGATAATGGATGCCCAAGTCGTAATCCTTGATCAGTTCCAACCATCTCCTTTGCCTGAGATTCAGGTCCGGTTGGGTGAATATATACTTGAGGCTCTTGTGGTCGGTGAAGACCTCACACCAATTTCCCACAAGGTAATGTCTCCATATCTTCAAGGCATGAACCACGGCTGCTAACTCTAGGTCGTGGGTCGGGTAGTTCAGCTCATGCGGTCTCAGCTGTCGGGAGGCGTAGGATATAACCTTCCCATCTTGCATTAAGACACATCCCAAACCTTGGAGAGAGGCGTCACAGTAGACATGGAAGTCTTTCCGGATGTCTGGCAGGGTCAGGATTAGGGATGACACGAGCTTCTTCTTAAGAGTTTGGAAGCTTTCTTCACAATCTGGGGTCCATTCAAATTTTACTTCCTTCTGCAATAGTCGGGTCATAGGCCTAGCTATCTTCGAAAAGTTCTCGATGAACCGGCGGTAGTATCCGGCCAACCCAAGAAAACTCCAGATCTCGGTCACGCTCGTGGGCTGCAACCAGTTGGTTACTGCTTCCACGGTGGTCGGGTCCACAGCTATTCCTCCGGCAGATATGACATGACCGAGGAACTTCACCTCAGATGACCAAAACTCGCACTTGCTGTATTTGGCGTACAATTGTTGTTCCCTTAGCTTTCTGAGGGTCAGACGGAGGTGGGTTTCATGTTGTTCCTTGGTCTTGGAGTAAACGAGGATATCGTCGATGAATACCATGATGAACTTATCCAAAAACTCCATGAATACATTGTTCATCATGTTCATGAAAAAGGTCGGGGCATTCGTGAGTCCAAACGACATCATAGTATACTCGTAGAGTCCATAGCGGGAGGTGAAGGCAGTCTTGGGTATGTCCTCTTCTCTAATCCTCAATTGGTGATAACCTGACCTGAGGTCAATCTTGGAAAACACCGAGGATCCTTTCAGTTGATCGAACAGGTTGTCGATCTGAGGCAATGGGTATTTGTTCTTGATGGTTACGTCGTTCAGGGCTCTATAGTCCACGCACATCCTCTTGGTCTTGTCCTTCTTCATGGCAAAGATGACCGGTGCACCCCAGGGTGAGGTACTCGGTCGAATGTACCCTTTTTGCTCTAGGTCTTCGATTTTGCTCTTGACTTCGGCTAGTTCATTGGCGGCCATCCGGTATGGGCGCTTGGAGATTGGAGTGGTCCCGGGGACAAGCTCGATTCTGAATTCGATGTCCCGTTTGGGAGGCATTCCTGGCAGGTCCTTTGGGAAGACGTCCATGAACTCCTTGACTATGGGCACTTCTTCAAGGGCTAGAGAGTGAAGAGATGCCTCAAGTGGTTTGCGGCTGGTCATCCGAAAAGTGATGGCTTCGCCTTCGGGGTTGGTCACTGTCACAGACTTGTTGGCACAGTCGATCACACTCTTGTGCTTCATCAACCAATCCATCCCTAGGATGAGGTTGAGTCCGGTACACTTGATGAGGACTGGCTCGGCCCGGAATAATACTCCTTGGATCTCTATCTTAACCTTAGGACTATATAAGTGGGCTAAGGTTTTA
Organism: Zizania palustris; assembly: GCA_019279435.1. NCBI lineage: Eukaryota > Viridiplantae > Streptophyta > Magnoliopsida > Poales > Poaceae > Zizania > Zizania palustris. The sequence continues at coordinate 70,624,621 of JAAALK010000082.1, forward strand.
TTGCCAGGAGTGGCAATCATCATGGGGACTGATAGAAGGAGCACTTACAAGTCGTTGGTTTTCACAAAGTCTTCTGAGATGAAAGAGTGTGTTGCTCCAGAGTCAAATTGAATCAAAGCTGGTATGCAATTTGTGGTAAACGTACCGAGCACGACTTCGGGAGCTTCCTGAGCTTCCTTCGCGCTGATGTGGTTGACGTGGGCATGAACCGCCTGGTTGGGTGCCGCACCATGTGGCTGCTTGGGGTGAGGACACTGATGCGAATAGTGCCCTTCCTTCCGGCAGTTGAAGCAGACGACCGGCTTTCCTTGGCGGTCCCTCATTATCGGGGCCTTGGCGACGGGCGGCGGCTGAGCGGCCGGAGCTGGTGGAGCGAGGCAGGGATGTCCGGCGTTGGATCCACCGGCGGCGTGAGGTGGCCTGTAGGCGGGCCTAGGATGGTAGGCAGGTGTTGATGGCGGAGGGATGAAGTGGGGCCTCTAGGAATTCGCCTGCTGATGCTTGAAAGCGATCATCTTCCTCTTTTTGAGGTCCAACTTGTTTTGCTCAGTCTCTTGGATGAGCGCTTTATTCACCAACCGTTGAAAGTTGGTGTAGTCGGTGGCAACGAGCTAGATGGACAGCTCATCCTTGAGTCCCCGGAGGAACTTGGCCTGGCGAAGGGCGTCGGTCCGCACCACTTCTGGCGCGTAGCGTGCCAGACGATTGAACTCATGGAGGTACTCCATGACAGTCCGGCTGCCCTGTTGCAGGTCACGGAACTCCTGTTGTTTCACCGTGATAACTCCGACGGGGACGTGGGCGGCATGAAAGGCGATGGAGAACTCCGCCCATGTCACCATGGGACTCAAGGTAGTTGTCCCACCACTCCGCGGCGGGACCTTGGAGCTGATGAGTGGTGAATGCCACTCTCTCCCGGTCGGTGCAGGGGAGGAGGTCCAGCTTCTTCCCTATGGTGCGAAGACAATCTCCGGCCTCCATGGGGTTGGTGGTGCTGGAGAAGATCGGTGGGCGCACGCGCAGGAACTCTGAGAGTTGAGGCACGGGTGCGGGGGGGCTGGTGCACGAGGGGCAGACTCCACGTTTTGCAGGTGGTCCAACTGTGCCTGTTGGTGCTGCATTTGGGTGAGGAGGGCGGTGATCAACTGGTTTTGATTCGCCATCATTTCCGCCAAGGTGGGGTGGATGGCGGATGGTGGTCCAGTCTATCGTTGGCCCGTTGCGCCCCAGTTGGGCACAACACCTTCAGGCAAGTCATTGCTTCCTCCTTCTCCATTGTTGGAGAGCCGGTGTTCTGGTTGTCGGCCATCTTCTGAACATATAAAAGCTTAAGGCATAAGGTAAAAAGATGATGATACAAACATTTTGATCAAAAGGGGTCGTTGAGGCTCATATATATCTCAAGTGGTATAAAAAGTTTATTACATTCTTGCTCTTATTTTATTCTACCTACAACACAAGTTGTTGTAGATAGCACCACATACACAAAATTTTTATAGCCAAACAACGGTAACTAACGTCTATTCGCCACCGGAGGCGGTCTCCGTGCTCTCAGAACCACGGGCACGCGGGTCCTGAGGGACGATGGGCTCGAGAAAATTCTCGATGATGGGGTCGGAGATGAGGTCGGGGCGTGGTGCAGGGGCACTGGCGGTGGACGGTCCGGCGGTCGAGGGGTGTGGTGGGATCCTCTTGGGCGAGGGGAAGGCTCGCGAATGGGCTTCCTCTTCCTCGGGATGAGAGGAACCATCTCCGCAATGTCCTTCTGCAGCTGCATAATCTTGCGCTGCAGCTCGCCATTCTGCTGGATCAAGTTCTTCGTCTCCTCATGAAGGAACTCAACCGCCTCATGGTTCTCATCGGCGTCGAGCACGGCCTCGGTATGGAGGTCGTCCATGGCCTGAAGAAGACGCGACTGCCGGGCCATGACCGGATCACGAACGGATTGAACTCCGAGGTAGATACTACGGTGGGCGCCGGGAGTGCGCTTCGGCACAAGCCGGAAAGACGAGTTCTGAAGACGATCATCATAGATCATCCTCAACTCCATAAGGGCCTGGAGGGCGACGTGTTGGCACGCGACGTCGAAAGTCAGGCCCCCAAGTGCTGTTGTGAAGGGCAGCAGGTGTTCTCCAGATCCGTGGACGGTGAGGGAGACGTCGCAAGGTCCGGCGAATTCTTCTAGGTACACCCCGTGGAACTCAGGCTCGAAGAGGAACCCGAGGAAGGTGAGCATCATGCGGAGCTCCCTGACGAAGTCCTCGTAGTGGTGGCAGTAGTTGTGCACTTGGTAGACTGGCATCTACAAAAACAACAAGTTGAAGAAAGTGAGGGGAGGGACAAAGTTTATAAAGTAGGTTTTCGAGAAATAATTTTCTGCAGCTATTGGCTAGGCTAGTCCGTTTGGCTACCTACAGTCAAGTCGGCTCTGATACCATCTTGTGGCGCTCCGATTTAACAAATCGGAACATTATTGAATTTCTAAAGAAAAACAATAATACAAGAGGTTCATCATGCGACAACGTACATATGACAAGCATTCATGGTACGCAGACCATATTATTACATAAGAGTAAAATAAAATAAATAATAAAAAGCATGACGAACGCCCTCTTCGGGATCTTCTTCTTGACTAGGTCGCTACTCCAGACCATCCTCGTAGTAGGCATCCTCTGAATGGTGTGTCCAACGGGTATGAGTACAAAGAGTACTCAACAAGCCATCGCAAATGCAAGTAATAATGCAAGATAATAACAAAGGAAGGATAATGGCTAAAAGTGCGGAAAAGTACATTTTTAGTTATTGCATTTAGTGTAGTCAAATTTATCATGTGGAATAATAAACATGAACATCAATAATACCATCTAACTCGAGGAGTACGTTTTCCCTCATTGCACAACAATCCTTACATGTCAAATCATCATGCACATTCATTTCCAAAGTAAGCTAACTATGGGATGTCACGCAACCCGCCCTTGACCGTGGGCTCGTCTTTTCGAAAAGATTTATGACTCTGATCAGAGATGTACTATTGTACCCACAAGGCACGCACTCATCCCAAACACCAAAGTGTAACGAGATGACCCATACCAAGGGAACTCATGCCAAAACCTCAGCATGAAATGCTCCAAGCGATAACCACCCGCTCTAGGTTTCGCCGGCACGTCGGGCCGCATCCCGGCTAACGTCGCACCCCCTTTTGCGCCACATCGGTACAAGCCACCCGCAGGTGCTGCTTGACCCATCTCCAAGTGGTGGCCTTGGTTTGGAACACTCCATACCTTAGTTAGGACTTACCCATTAGACTTGTGGTTAGTACGGAAGTGTATTGCAACGGATCCCGCAGACCGGTCCTTATAGTGCCCCGGGTGCTACCGACCAATGCCCTAGCTTGCACCCAGAACCCACCATGCATACACTCACAACCAAAACTCTATCACCAACAACATTCCAGAGATGGGAATAACGGGATCATATAGTAGAACCAAGTTACTACGACTCATTTTTAATCCTATAGCAATCGTGTCGATACATTGGACACTAGCTAATAGTACTAATCATATGGTGACAAGGAGTTTAGGCTAGATAGCATGGCTTGGGTTGCACATCAAGGTCGGGGGATCCTAATAGATATATTGTAAGGGTTCCATTTGAGTAATGCATATATATCCTATGTGTTTTAGCGATAGTTTAATAAAACATGGGTTCAACATGCTCAAAAGATTGGTTTGGTGACTTGCCTTGTTCAGCGAAAGGCGACGGGGGAACTTCGGGAAAATATTACGGCTCCTCGGTGGCGGCGTAGTCTTCCCAATATAAATAAAATAAAATAAATACAACATTCAATTAAACAGTCTAAAACCACACAACAAGCATATAGGTTTTGATTGGGTCAATTTAAAGAAAACCAAGTTGTTAAGTTTCTGAAATTCATTTTAGGAATAATTTTAAATGAACTATAATGTAATTTGGTCCTTTATAAAAGGGGTTTTAATTGTGAATAAACTCATTTTAAGTTTTCTAATTAATTTAAAATAAGAGCTTCAGAGAAAACTTAGTGGTTTCATCATGTTAACAGGAAATGAACAAATATGAAGTTTTGCTGAAATTTTAATAATTAAATTTGAAATTTTCCTTAGAGGGCATTTGGATACTTTATTAAATAAACATGAAATGTCCAAAGTAGACATATTGTTTTTATTGTATTAACATGTAGAGGATAAAATTATAAATTTTCTAGAATTGCAATGGTAATTTTTGGAGTTCAAATGCGCGAGATATGAATTTTAGAAGTTTAAAATCATTTCTGGAATTTAAATTAAATCCAAATACAGGCGTCGGTCCACGGTGAGCCGAGTCCACCGTGCACCCGCGCACTGTGCGCGTTCGCCGGATCGAGATCCACCGTTGGATCACGATCGGGCGGTCATGGGCGAGGCAGGGGAGTTAAAATGGCGTGGACGACTGAGATTAAAACGTTGAACTGGTACGCATCGTGCGGTCCAGATGCGACGCGGGATTTAAAATCTAACGGACACATGGGATTAAAACGTACCGCTTCGATCAGATCTGATGGTGTGGATTAAATCACGCACGTGATAATACCAGCGTCGTCCAATCGCGATTAGATCCGACACGGCACGGGTACTCAGCTCGTGCCGGTCATCTTCTCTAGCCACGACGAGCGACGGCGGACCTAGCTAAGCCTAGAAACGGAAAGAGGACGCCTAGGGGATCACGGGGGTACCTTAGGCGAGGTGAGAGGTCGATGGGGTGCGGCCGGTGACGAGGGTAGACGGCGGAGTCGTTCGGGTCCTTTTCGGTGACGGCGATCCGGCGAGGTTCGGCGTCGACGGAGGGGTGGCCGAGGTTGGCGAGGTCCTGGCGGTCACGAAGGTGCGGTCGTCTAGGGCGGAGGAGGTCACTGGCGACGGTGAGCGACGACTGGAGTGCGGGCGGCGGTCTGGCGCTAAAAACCGAAGTGTGGGCGTTCTGTTCGTTCTCGCAGCGAGTGAGCGTGGGGGGTAAAATGCGGATGGCCAAGGGGTTTAAATAAGTTCACCGGCGGGGGCAGAGGGGGCGCAATTGAGGGAGGACTGAAATTAAAATGACCTTAACGCCAACGAGCTCGGTTGCGAGGGGATACATTGAACCTGGACGCGATTCAGTCGGGTTTAAGGGGGGAAACGGTCGGCGCGTTGAGGAGGATTCATTGCCGGCAACGGATTAAAGGGAGGGGGCCGGCGGGTGCGGATCCGAGGCGGAATTAGGTCTTCGGCCAGCGAGGGGGGGATTTGGGGGCGGATCTCGTGGGGACGATGATGAGGACATCACTTCACATGATACACACATGGAGCTTCCACCTAAAATTCAATTACAAGGACCAATCACACACGCCCGTGCCCGTCGCTTGAACCATGAGGTTAATTCTTTCCTTAGCAACTATGTTAATATTTGTTTGGACGGGATGCTACTGAAAACTAGTGATATTTTGTTGCTTAGGAACATGGGAGATGGAATAGAAGAGTTGGAGTTAAAGACGGAGTGGCACGGATGTTTTGAAGTCAAGAATTCGCTGGTTCGGACTACATCAACCACCATGCACCAAAATGGGCATAACTTCCTCATACGAAGTCTGATTGACGCGTTCTTGGACTTTTTGGAAAGCTAAGGAGAAGACGGATCTTTTGCCGTTGGTTTCGTCTCATTTGGAGTCTCGAGTCGACCTGTGTGTTTAAAACAGTCCTGCGTGACAGAACTGGGCCGTGTTGGCCCATAGTCCAAGTCTGTTCGCCTTCTAGCCCATAGTCTGAGTCTGTTCGCCTTCCACAGACTGCCCACACCCTATATATTCTCGCCAGCCGACTTTAGGGTTAGGTTTTGCTTTGTTTGCATCTACACTTGTGTGTTTATGAGAAACCAAGGGTTGGTTTCAGTGTTTTGTGATGAGTGATTGACAGGATTTTACCCTCTGTTCGAAGGGTACCTCCGAAGGGGCTTCGGAGGTGGTACCTCCGAAGGGTGTTCGGAGGTGTTTCACCGAAGTGTGTTCGGTGTTTGCTTGCTGCAGCTGTGCAGCGGAGTGTGCATGTCGGAGGGGTCCGACAGTACACGATGACTGGGTTTGTACCGTAGGCTTCGGTACTTTGGGCGGTACACCGGAGTGTGTACCGAAGGTTGCTAACCCGGAGAGGTCTCCGGAGTACTGGATACACTTGTTTGCTTGTCAGTGGTGCGCGGGGACTCCGGAGGTGACGGACAAGGTTCGAGCCAGGTGAACCTGGGTCAAGCGGGAGGCTTGATGCCAGGGGAGCGGGGAGCTCCGTCACGGTGGCTGCGAAGGTGGTCCGGGTCGGTCCTCGGGTCGAGACGTGCCAGGTGAAGGCAGAGAGTGCGGAGCGTGGCTCCGGCTGAAGGTGCTCCGAGACAAAGTCCTCGGAGGTGAGGCAATTCGAAGGTACTCCGAAAGGAGTGACTTCGGAGTTGGTGGAACAAGTCCTCTACGGAGGCAAGGTGTTCGAAGTGTGCTCCGGAGGGAGACACTCGAAGGTGGCCCGACGAAGGTCTCAGAAGTCGAGGCGCATCGAAGGCATGGTCCGGGTGAGGCTCGTCGAGGAGTGTGCTCGGAGTGAGACACTGCGACGAAGTGCTCATGGAATGCTTCATGCGGAGGCCTTGGACGAAGGAGGGACTTCGAAGGGTGGTACTCCGAAGGTGAGGCTTCGGAGTGAGGATGACTTGAGGTGCTTCGGCCATGCATGGCTTCGGTACACGGACGGACGGTGTTCGAGCTGGGTGTAGCTGCGAAGCCGTGGTGATCCACTCCGGAGGTGGTGGTGCGAAGGCCCGAGGGCTTTGACGGCTTCGGCTCAAAACCGTCACTGTATCGAAGGACTTCTTCGGCGGAGCGAAGGCCAACAGGCTGCAGGCTTCTCGCCGAAGCTACCGCACCCTCCGGTGCAAAGGGAGGTTCCAGAAGTCAACACTGTAAAGGCTGACACTATCTGTTCTGAAAAAGGCTGACACTGTCCCCTCTGCAGCTGACAGAGAAGCCTCCAAAATAAAGGTGGACTACCTTTTGTACCCCTTAGTTCTGTAGAGACAAAATGAATGTAAACCCTAGGGGTAGTGTAGTCAATTCCTTTGGGTGAACTGTGGGCTATAAATATGGGGGCTCGGTAGGTAACATTTAACACTTTGAGCATTTACTGTTGAGCTCCTGTAGCCACATACTTCGATTGCAATACATCCAGAGAGTTCATTTTTCTGTGTTCCTTGTTCAAGCGGTGAAGCCCTTTTTCCTGTGCTTTTTGCTTGAGCTCGCGTTGCATACCTCGCCTGTAGTAGTGCACCGAAGCCTGTTGTGGCGAAGGTTGTTTTTCGTTTGAGGTGAGTTTTGTCAGTGTGCTTTCGCTCTGTGTAACAGGAGGCCTGACCTCGCTGCTTACTAGCGAAGCCCTGATTATTTCCCGTTTTGCTTCTTGTGTCGAAGCCCCTAGTGTAGTCTGTTTGTGTGCGTGTAGACCTTCGTGTACGAAGCTCAGCACCAGTTGCTGCTGCCAAGTACTTGGTCGAAGTCCTCAGAGGGCTGTCCACTCCTGCGAAGGGTGAAGTGCGAAGTCTGCTCGAAGCACCTCGTGTGCGGAGCCTGCACTGACTTAGCAGAGTAGATTTTCGAGGGTTGTTAGTGGAGCGAAGTCTTCTTGGCTTCGAACTTTTGCTACTCCGAAGCCTGTGTTCGAAGGTGTCGAAGTACCTCCGAACCAGACCTTCGAAGGTAGTGTTCGAAGCCTGTTCCGCAGAAGACAGAACTGAATCCGAAGGCTAGTTTTTAGCCCGAAATTTTAAAAGCTCCCATTCACCCCCCTCTGGTTGCCGTTTCCGGTCCAACAATTGGTATCAGAGCTTGGTTAAGATCACCAGTTGACCTTAACCGGTTTTGTGATCTTTAGGCGACATGGATAGAGGCAGTAAAATTCCTCTGTTCGATGGGACAGATTTTGCATACTGGAAGGTGTGCATGGAGGCTTACTTGTTAAGCCAAGGAAATGCAATTTGGGAGATTGTGGACTCACAATACTCCATCCCTGATACCCGCACCACTCAAACCGAAAAAGATCAGTACATTGCCAACTCGAAGGCAAGGAACATACTGTTCATTGGTCTGAGTCGGAGTGAGTTTGATAGGGTGCAGCACCTTAGGACTGCTAGGGAGATTTGGACAACACTCACTGTCTTTCATGAGGGCTCTGCTCAGATTAAGGCCAGGCGCCAAAGCACCTACAATCAACAGTATCAGCTGTTTGTGCAGGCACCTGGTGAATCTGTAGATGCCATGTTTTCTCGTTTTGACGCGATAGTGAGTAACTTGCGATCCAACGGGACGCTTGCTTACAGTGATCACGATAGGGCTATCAAGCTTCTCTATGCTCTTGACCGTAGCATATGGGAGGTGAAGATATCCAGCATTGAGGAGTCCACAGGCTATGACACTCTAACCTGTGATGAACTCTTTAGCAAGCTGAAGTCCACAGAGATTGCCAAGGCATCTCTCGCTGTGCACAGAAGCTCTTTGCCACAGCCATTGGCATTGGTTTCTAGCACTAGCCGTGGCACCACTGCAGAACCAAGCACATCAGGCACTTGTGTTCTTGCAGATGGTTTTGCTTTGTCCTCCCTGGTCTCCGTCACAAAGGAGCAGGTGGACACTCTAGCTGATGATGAGCTTGCTCTCATTGCCCGGAGGTTCACCCGCTTTCATCATGAGAGACGGGATCAGCGGAGAAGTGGTTTTAGTGGCTGCTATGAATGTGGCGACACCTCTCACATTAAGGCCAATTGCCCCAAGGTCAAGAAGAGAGATGAGAGTGAGCGCCCCAAATACCACAAAAAGGAGAGGAAGCCCTTTGTGAAGGGCAAGCGCGGCAAAATGGCTAAGAAAGTAGCCAAGGCCGCTTCCAGAGCCTTTGTTGCTGCTCTCAGCGACATCGACACTTCCTCAACTGAGGAGTCGAGCTCTGAGGAGGAGGAGTCCCCAAGGAAGGAGGACAAGAAGGACAAGAAGGGACGTGACTTCACCGGCCTTTGCTTCATGGCCGACAGCGATCACAGCGGCGATGAGCTTGACTCATCTGAGGCGACAGGTCGAGGCTTGGAGGGCACGTGGATCATGGACTCCGGTTGTTCGCGCCACATGACCGGAGATGCAGCATGGTTCTCCAGCCTCACCACAACCAAGCAAAGGGAACATATCACCTTCGGAAACAATCGAAGGAGTAGAGTGAAAGGTAAAGGTGTGGTAAGTATTAATTCGAACTTCACTCTCAAAGATGTTGCTTTGGTTGAGAACCTGGGATACAATTTGCTGTCTGTATCTCAGTTGCTTGATGAGAGCTTCGAAGTGCGATTTCATCGCGATACTTCGCAAGTGCTCAATTCTGATGGCGTTGTGGTGTGTAAGATCTTTAGGGTTGGGAGAGTTTTTGGAGCTGATTTTTCAGAGTCGTCTGGTTCTTCTCATTGTCTTGTTGCACATTCGACTTCTGAGCTTTGGAAGTGGCATAGGAGACTAGGGCATATGAGCTTTGAGTTGCTCGCTCGTCTGAGCGCCCTAGGTCTGATCCGAGGATTGCCCAAGCTCAAGTTTGAGAAGAATTTAGTTTGCGCTCCTTGTCGACATGGAAAAATGATTGCCGCTTCGCATTCGCCAGTCACCACAGTGATGACTGAACAGCCCGGAGAACTTCTCCATATGGACACTGTAGGTCCTTCTCGGGTTAGTTCTTTAGGCGGCAAGTGGTATGTTTTAGTTATTGTCGACGATTACTCTCGCTACTCTTGGGTCTTCTTTCTTGCCAGCAAGGATGAAGTGTTTTCACACTTTCGGAGCTTGGCTTTGAGACTTTTCACAGAACTCCCTGGTGCATTAAAATTCATTCGAAGCGATAATGGCACCGAGTTCAAAAACAGTCTCTTTGTTGACTTTTGCATGGAGCATGGCATAGAACATCAATTCTCTGCTCCGCGGGTTCCTCAACAGAATGGTGTTGCTGAGAGGAAAAACCGCACTTTGGTTGAGATGGCTAGGACGATGCTTGATGAGCATAGGACTCCTAGAAAATTCTGGGCTGAGGCCATGAACACTGCTTGCTACATCTCAAACCGAATTTTCTTGCGCTCAATTTTAAACTTGACATCTTATGAGCTGCGTTTTGGGAGACAGCCCAAGGTTACTCATCTTCGAGTTTTTGGCTGTCGCTGCTTTATCCTAAAACGTGGTAACTTGGATAAATTTGAGTCGCGATCTTCTGACGGGATCTTTTTGGGTTATACTACTCATGGTCATTCTTATCGTGTTTATAACTTGGAAACTAACACTGTCATCGAGTCATGTGATGTGACTTTTGATGAATCAACCCCCTCTGTTAGTTCTGCTTTTGAACAGGCAAATGAACACGACATGGAACAGACCTTATTTGAAGACGAAGATCCCGGAGAATTCGAGGATGAACCCCTACTACCCTCGACGTCAACCCCCGAAGCTGACCCTGCTTCAACTACTTCGGCACGAGGTCCCGAAGCGACTACCTCAACATCGGTCATCTTGGACCACTCCAATGCACAAGTTGAGGGGGAGACTGCATCCCGCCGCGAGGCTCCACATCATGTCCAAAGGATGCACCCTCCCGAGCAGATCATTGGTGAGCTTGACCAAAGGGTAACACGTTCTCACTCTCATTTCACTAATGCTGCTTTTGTTGCTTCTTTCGAGCCCTTAGATGTTAGTCATGCACTTTCTGATTCTAGTTGGATCAATGCCATGCATGAGGAACTTGAAAATTTTGAGAGAAACCAAGTCTGGACTTTAGTTGATCCTCCACCAAATGTTCATTTCATTGGAACAAAATGGATTTTCAAAAATAAACAAGGGGAGGATGGGACTATAGTTAGAAATAAGGCTAGACTTGTAGCTCAGGGCTTTTCTCAACTAGAAGGGATTGATTTTACTGAAACTTTTGCACCTGTTGCTCGCCTTGAGGCCATTAGGATTTTGCTTGCCTTTGCGACATCCCGGGGATTCAAACTCTATCAAATGGATGTCAAAAGTGCTTTTCTTAATGGCTTCATAGGTGAAGATGTTTATGTAAAACAACCCCCTGGTTTTGAAAACCCCAAGTACCCACATAAAGTCCTTAAACTTCATAAGGCTCTTTATGGACTCAAGCAGGCCCCTCGGGCATGGTATGATAGACTTAAGTCTTTTCTGCTTGAGCGAGGGTATTTGATGGGCTCTGTTGATAAAACTTTGTTTACTCTCAAGCATGGCAAAGATTTCCTCCTAGTGCAGATTTATGTGGATGATATCATCTTTGGTGGCTCTTCTCATGCTTTGGTTGCCGAGTTTGCAGATACCATGAGCAGGGAGTTTGAAATGTCAATGATGGGTGAACTCACCTTTTTCCTTGGTTTGCAAATCAAGCAAAACAAACAAGGTACTTTCGTCCACCAGACAAAGTACACCAAGGACCTGCTCAAGAAGTTTGACATGTCCGATGCGAAGCCCCTCGCCACTCCAATGGCTACATCTGTAGCATTGGACCCTGACGAAGATGGAGAAGCCGTAGACCAGAAGGAGTTCCGAAGCATGATCGGCTCCCTCCTCTACTTGACTGCCACGAGGCCGGACATACACTTCGCTGTGTGTCTGTGCGCTCGTTTTCGGCTTCACCACGAGCTTCGCACCGCCAAGCGGTAAAGCGCATCCTAAGGTATCTCAAACACACCCTTGAATTTGGCATATGGTATTCGCCGTCTTCTTCTTTATGTCTTAGAGGCTATTCAGACGCGGATTTTGCTGGGTGTAGAATTGATAGGAAGAGTACCTCTGGTACTTGTCATTTTTTGGGTACGTCTCTGGTGTGCTGGTCTTCCCGCAAACAGTCTAGTGTTGCACAATCGACGGCTGAGGCCGAATATGTTGCTGCAGCTAGCTGTTGCTCTCAGATTTTGTGGATGGTTTCCACTTTGCGGGATTTCGGGTTAGATTATAAGAGTGTTCCACTTTTCTGTGATAACACTAGTGCTATTTGTATTGCAAACAACCCGGTTCAGCACTCCAGAACTAAACACATTGATGTACGGTATCACTTTCTCAGAGATCACAATGAGAAGGGTGATATTGAACTTCAATATGTTGATACCCAACACCAGCTTGCCGACATTTTTACAAAACCCCTCGATGCTTCTCGATTTGCTTACTTGCGTGGGGAACTTGGTATTTGTCATCCCTACGACATTTTGTGAGGGGGAGCTGATTTTAATTGTCTTGCATATGCTCATTATGTGTGGAATTGCACTTACATCTTTTGCTATTATATGCCTGCTTTTAATTCAAAGAAATCATGTCAGCTCAGCTCTATGAAATATATCTGGAACATTGGTTGTGCATGATGTTTTATTTTCTAAAATCAAAACTTGCTCACCGCACAATCTTGCATCTAGCTTGTTTAGGCTGGACTGCTTTTAGCTATCTTTTATCTACTTGACAGCAAGACACTGTTCCTTGGATGCTAAAATTTGCAACTTGAAAAATGTGTTCTTTATTCATGGATACTCATCAAAATATTTAATTCATCAAAATCAAAATCAAAAATCCATGATTTACCTGGTTTCAATGAAAAGATCCAGGAGGGTTTGTTTGTCGCACTACTCTATTCTAGACTGCTTACCATTGCACATTGGTCTGAACTGGGATAGTGTAGTGTATGCCAAAATCACCGCCTTAAGCTTCAGATGGCTTTCTTGCCTAGGCTTGGCTTGATTGGAAAGTATAAGGTGGACAAACAAATAACCCCTGGCATTAAGAAAAGAACAACAAATTTAATGGCTCATCAAGTTTGTTTTCAAAGCTCCTTTTGAACAAGAATTGTCTGTCTAGGGTAGAAATTGTTAGCTTTGCGCAGTCCTTGCCTTCACATGACTAGCTGCTATGATTAAGTGGTGATGCTTTTATCTCACAAATGAAAAAATCACATGCCATCATCTTGTTTCACAGAATGTTAAATTGAGCTGAGCACATGATCATTGATGCTACTGTTGGCATATTTTTGCATTATATGTCTTTGCAATTCTATTCATTTCGAAGCTTTGCATCTTTTACATGCTCCTTGATGCTTGCATTGCCAAAGGGGGAGAGATTTGCTATGTTCTCTGCCGCAAGAAGGCATAATTTCAAAAAAGGGGAGAGATTTTTGACATAAAGGGGGAGAAAAATTTGCTTAACTCAAGGGGAGATTTTCCAAAGGGGCTTTTACTCTTTTACAAAGGGGGAGAAAAATTCTTTTATCAAGTGACATGCTTTGGCTCTTTTCTGAGTTTTTATGGTCACTTGTGTGCTGAAATTTTTTACATTTTCTTGAACTTCGATTTGGTTGTCAATGCACTCATCAAGGGGGAGATTGAGAAACCAAGGGTTGGTTTCAGTGTTTTGTGATGAGTGATTGACAGGATTTTACCCTCTGTTCGAAGGGTACCTCCGAAGGGGCTTCGGAGGTGGTACCTCCGAAGGGTGTTCGGAGGTGTTTCACCGAAGTGTGTTCGGTGTTTGCTTGCTGCAGCTGTGCAGCGGAGTGTGCATGTCGGAGGGGTCCGACAGTACACGATGACTGGGTTTGTACCGTAGGCTTCGGTACTTTGGGCGGTACACCGGAGTGTGTACCGAAGGTTGCTAACCCGGAGAGGTCTCCGGAGTACTGGATACACTTGTTTGCTTGTCAGTGGTGCGTAGGGACTCCGGAGGTGACGGACAAGGTTCGAGCCAGGTGAACCTGGGTCAAGCGGGAGGCTTGATGCCAGGGGAGCGGGGAGCTCCGTCACGGTGGCTGCGAAGGTGGTCCGGGTCGGTCCTCGGGTCGAGACGTGCCAGGTGAAGGCAGAGAGTGCGGAGCGTGGCTCCGGCTGAAGGTGCTCCGAGACAAAGTCCTCGGAGGTGAGGCAATTCGAAGGTACTCCGAAAGGAGTGACTTCGGAGTTGGTGGAAAAAGTCCTCTACGGAGGCAAGGTGTTCGAAGTGTGCTCCGGAGGGAGACACTCGAAGGTGGCCCGACGAAGGTCTCAGAAGTCGAGGCGCATCGAAGGCATGGTCCGGGTGAGGCTCGTCGAGGAGTGTGCTCGGAGTGAGACACTGCGACGAAGTGCTCATGGAATGCTTCATGCGGAGGCCTTGGACGAAGGAGGGACTTCGAAGGGTGGTACTCCGAAGGTGAGGCTTCGGAGTGAGGATGACTTGAGGTGCTTCGGCCATGCATGGCTTCGGTACACGGACGGACGGTGTTCGAGCTGGGTGTAGCTGCGAAGCCGTGGTGATCCACTCCGGAGGTGGTGGTGCGAAGGCCCGAGGGCTTTGACGGCTTCGGCTCAAAACCGTCACTGTATCGAAGGACTTCTTCGGCGGAGCGAAGGCCAACAGGCTGCAGGCTTCTCGCCGAAGCTACCGCACCCTCCGGTGCAAAGGGAGGTTCCAGAAGTCAACACTGTAAAGGTTGACACTGTCTGTTCTGAAAAAGGCTGACACTGTCCCCTCTGCAGCTGACAGAGAAGCCTCCAAATAAAGGTGGACTACCTTTTGTACCCCTTAGTTCTGTAGAGACAAAATGAATGTAAACCCTAGGGGTAGTGTAGTCAATTCCTTTGGGTGAACTGTGGGCTATAAATATGGGGGCTCGGTAGGTAACATTTAACACTTTGAGCATTTACTGTTGAGCTCTTGTAGCCACATACTTCGATTGCAATACATCCAGAGAGTTCATTTTTCTGTGTTCCTTGTTCAAGCGGTGAAGCCCTTTTTCCTGTGCTTTTTGCTTGAGCTCGCGTTGCATACCTCGCCTGTAGTAGTGCACCGAAGCCTGTTGTGGCGAAGGTTGTTTTTCGTTTGAGGTGAGTTTTGTCAGTGTGCTTTCGCTCTGTGTAACAGGAGGCCTGACCTCGCTGCTTACTAGCGAAGCCCTGATTATTTCCCGTTTTGCTTCTTGTGTCGAAGCCCCTAGTGTAGTCTGTTTGTGTGCGTGTAGACCTTCGTGTACGAAGCTCAGCACCAGTTGCTGCTGCCAAGTACTTGGTCGAAGTCCTCAGAGGGTTGTCCACTCCTGCGAAGGGTGAAGTGCGAAGTCTGCTCGAAGCACCTCGTGTGCGGAGCCTGCACTGACTTAGCAGAGTAGATTTTCGAGGGTTGTTAGTGGAGCGAAGTCTTCTTGGCTTCGAACTTTTGCTACTCCGAAGCCTGTGTTCGAAGGTGTCGAAGTACCTCCGAACCAGACCTTCGAAGGTAGTGTTCGAAGCCTGTTCCGCAGAAGACAGAACTGAATCCGAAGGCTAGTTTTTAGCCCGAAATTTTAAAAGCTCCCATTCACCCCCCCTCTGGTCGCCGTTTCCGGTCCAACAGTTTAGATCCCGCCTCTTGCACCGGACTGATTGGCTGCTGCATTGGCGTTTGTGAAACCTCACCTTATCATCGTTTGTCTGTGATTTGGCATTCGACTTGTATCCTTCCTGTTCTTGCTTGTGTTCTTGGGTTCGCTTGAAGGAATTAGCCTTCGTGGCGAGGTCAATCGCGTCCTGCGTGGTTGATAACCAACGGAGACAGTGGTGTAATGATTGCAAGGTTTTGATCCGCCGGACCGGAGCCTTGGATCGCCAACGTCGAGATTCTCCACCAATCCAAGTTATCCTTTACCGAGCGGAAGATCGGGACCAATCCCCCATCAGTTGGTATCAGAGCACAGATTTCCCGTTAGGTAATCTTGATCTGCTTTTATTATTACCTAGAGTCCAGAAAACCCTCACAAAAATCCCCACCGAGAACCCCTTTGTGCCTTGCGATTTTAATTTCAGTTTTTAACCTTGTTGAGTTTGTGTTCTTGGTCGAGTCTTGTTGCTGGTTTAGTAATCCCTTTGTGTCGTTTGAGTAGTAGTTGTTCTTGTGTCTCAAAAAATTCCCCACCCGAAACACCCCCCCCCCACAACCCTATTTTGTTTTCCACATTGAGTCTTTGTGACCCCCTTCGGTAAAACAGGCATAACTTTTCGCTCGTTTGGCAGAAAAATCTGAAATTTTTGAGCGTGTTCCTGACCCAATTTGGGGGGGTACCCTAACACTGTTCCCCTGTTAGCCCTCACCAAAATCGCCAAAAAAATCAGGAAGATAAAGAAAAAAATTGGTCAAAGTTTTTGCTCGCCGGTCAGCGAACTTGTTGAATTTTTGTGAGCCACATCCCACCTCAGTTGTAGGTGCCAATTTTTGTGGTTGCATCTCTGGTAATCCTTGTTCAAAAAAATAGAGTGAAAAAAAGGAGAAAAAATATATAAAAAAGAGAAGCGGTCCTGTTAGTTGCTTGTCCGATCCCTTGTCCGAACTCTTGTCCGATCTCTTGTCCGATCAGTGGCAGGCAGTGGCAGTTTCTGCTTGTCCGAACTCTTGTCCGATCTCTTGTCCGATCAGTGGCAGGCAAGTGGCAGTTTCTGCTTGTCCGATCCCTTGTCCGATCTCTTGTCCGATCTGCAGAGAGCTGATTTTGGCTTGTTATTGCTTCCATTTGATTTTTGGGCACATAGTTTCCCTCTATTGCTTGAACTTTCACATTGGGAGCACTAAGGCCAGCAACTTTGACGAGTACTAGGGAACACTTATTGAACTTGGTTTAACTGTTATTACTATCGCTAATCCTTGCTACTCACTTTGCCTTCCAAGCTACACCTTTCTCTTGGTCAGGACAGGATCATTTCTTGCAATTGCACACCACCCTCCACCTGGTTCATCACCTGTAGGCCGGTGACCTCACTACGGCGTGGTAAGAACACTTGCAAGCGTGGGTAAGGCGCTTGACGGATTGCTTCCACCACACACCCACCACCCCACCTAGCTGTTTTACATAAGGATTATTCTTTGTTGTTTTGTCTTTTCACTAACATGGCAGCACTTATTGTACAACGTGTCTTGAGCACTCACATGGACCAGGACGACCAGGCACAACGGAACAATCTATTTCAGACCTTCTTCCTCGTCAATAACCGTCGTGTGCGTGTCATCATCGACAGCGGTAGTTGCAACAATTTGGTGAGCCTCGACATGGTAACTAAGCTTCAACTTCCCACACGTGCACATCCACACCCTTACCACGTGCAATGGTTCAACAATAGCGGTAAGGTCATGGTAACACAAACTACTCACATCGAATTTTCCATTGGTACATACTTCGGAGTTGCTGATTTTGATGTAGTACCAATGCAAGCATGTTCTCTATTACTTGGTAGACCTTGGGTATATGATACTGATGCTACACACCATGGTAGGAGCAATAAGTACACATTTATGTATAAAGGAAAGAAAGTTACATTGCTTCCTATGACTCCTGCTGAAATTGTGAAATTTGAACAAGAAAAATGTGCTAGGGACGCACAAAAGAGCAAACAACTTTCTGAAAATCAGCAAGTAGCTAAAACACTTTCGAGGCAACAAAAAGATAAAGTTGTTTCTCTTTCTTCATTACAAGTTATCAATCTGAAAGGACGTGTCATGCTTGCAACTAAAACTAACCTTGCAGTACGTAGTTTTCTTGGTCTTGCAGGATTCTACCGGCGTTTTGTGAAAGATTTCAGCACCATAGCCGGCCCTTTACCTGAGTTGACCAAGAAGGGAGTTACTTTTACTTGGGAGCCAGCACAAGAACAAGCTTTTGCCACACTAAAGGATCGCCTTACACATGCACCTCTACTTCAGCTACCCGACTTTAGTAAGCGTTTTGAGTTAGAATGTGATGCTAGTGATTTTGGAATAGGAGATGTGCTGCTACAAGGAGATAAACCCGTGACCTATTTTAGTGAGAAATTGCATGGTCCACCGTTGAATTATTCTACCTATGATAAGGAATTATATGTCTTAGTGCGTGTGCTTGAAACTTGGCAACATTACCTTTTGCCTAAGGAGTTTATTATACATTCTGATCATGAAGCACTAAAATATTTGAGAGGGCAAGCTAAACTGAACCGTAGACATGTTAAATGGGTTGAATTTATTGAACCTTTCCCATACATTGTGAAATACAAGAACGGCAAAGAAAATGTGGTTGCTGATGCATTGTCTCGCAGGGTTGTTCTTTTATCTCAACTTGATATTAACGTTCCAGATTTGGAAAGTTTGAAAGATTTGTATGTTGTAGATAAAGAATTTGTTGAACCATACACTAAATGTAATGATGGGAAAGATTGGAAAAAATTTCATGTTTATGACGGGTTCTTGTTCCATGCTAACAAGCTATGTGTTCCAGATTCGTCCGTACGTTTGCTGTTGTTGCAGGAATCACATGGCGGTGGATTAATGGAACATTTTGGGAGAGAAAAGATTTTGGCCCTGCTGTCCAATAATTTTTATTGGCTAAAGATGCGGAGAGATGTTGAACGATTTGTGCAGCGTTGTGCCACATACCATAAAGCTAAGTCCAAACTTAACCCATATGGTTTGTATACTCCACTTCCTGTTTCTAGTGCACCTTGGGAAGATATTAGCATGGACTTTATTGTGGGATTGCCTAGGACAAAGAGGGGGAGAGACTCCATATTTGTAAGAGTGGATAGGTTTTCTAAAATGGCACACTTTATTCCCTGTCACAAGACCGACGATGCTTCACATATTGCTGATTTATTTTTTAGGGAAATTGTGAGATTGCACGGGATGCCTAGAGCCATTGTTTCAGATCGTGATGTGAAGTTTATGAGTTACTTTTGGAAGACAATGTGGGCCAAGCTTGGCACAAAATTGCTATTTTCAACAACTTGTCACCCGCAAACTGATGGTCAAACAGAGGTGGTAAACCGTACACTCTCCATGTTGCTGCGACCAATGATTAAGAAGAACTTGAAAGAATGGGAGGACTGCCTTCCACATGTTGAATTTGCATACAATAGAGTTGTTCACTAAACAACACAATTGTGCCCGTCTGAAGTGGTGTATGGTTTTAAGCCAATCACACCACTTGATTTGCTGTCACTTCCTTTTCAAGAGAGAGCAAACATGGAGGCAACAAAGCGTGCAGAGTTTGTGAAAGATATGCATCTGAAGACCAAGGAAGTTATAGACAAGAAGGCACGCTATTTTTCTCAAAAGGCAAATAAAGGAAGAAAGAAGATGTTTTTCAAACCAGGAGATCTTGTTTGGTTGCACTTGCGCAAGGATCGTTTTCCTGATTTGAGAAAGTCTAAATTTATGCCCCGTGCTGATGGTCCTTTCCATGTGCTTGAGAAGATAAATGATAATGCATATAAACTTGAGTTGCCTGCAGCTTTTGGGGTTAGTCCCACATTTAACATTTCAGATTTAAAGCTCTATTTGGGAGATGACGATGAGCTTGAGTCGAGGACGACTCCAATTCAAGAAGGGGAGGATGATGAGGACATCACTTCACATGATACACACATGGAGCCTCCACTTACAATTCAATTACAAGGACCAATCACACACGCCCGTGCCCGTCGCTTGAACCATGAGGTTAATTCTTTCCTTAGCAACTATGTTAATATTTGTTTGGACGGGATGCTACTGAAAACTAGTGATATTTTGTTGCTTAGGAACATGGGAGATGGAATAGAAGAGTTGGAGTTAAAGACGGAGTGGCACGGATGTTTTGAAGTCAAGAATTCGCTGGTTCGGACTACATCAACCACCATGCACCAAAATGGGCATAAATTCCTCATACGAAGTCTGATTGATGCGTTCTTAGACTTTTTGGAAAGCTAAGGAGAAGACGGATCTTTTGCCGTTGGTTTCGTCTCATTTGGAGTCTCGAGTCGACTTGTATGTTTAAAACAGTCCTGCGTGATAGAACTGGGCCGTGTTGGCCCATAGTCCAAGTCTGTTCGCCTTCTAGCCCATAGTCTGAGTCTGTTCGCCTTCCACAGACTGCCCACGCCCTATATATTCTCGCCAGCCGACTTTAGGGTTAGGTTTTGCTTTGTTTGCATCTACACTTGTGTGTTTAGATCCCGCCTCTTGCACCGGACCGATTGGCTGCTGCATTGGCGTTTGTGAAACCTCACCTTATCATCGTTTGTCTGTGATTTGGCATTCGACTTGTATCCTTCCTGTTCTTGCTTGTGTTCTTGGGTTCGCTTGCAGGAATTAGCCTTCGTGGCGAGGTCAATCGCGTCCTGCGTGGTTGATAACCAACGGAGACAGTGGTGTAATGATTGCAAGGTTTTGATCCGCCGGACCGGAGCCTTGGATCGCCAACGTCGAGATTCTCCACCAATCCAAGTTATCCTTTACCTAGCGGAAGATCTGGACCAATCCCCCATCAGACGAAGGGCCTGACAGACGGGGGCCACAGGTTAGCGGGCGCGAGCGAACGGGTGGCGACTGATGGGTGGGGTCGGGCGGTCGGGCGCGCGCGAGAGGAGAGAGGGGCTCGCTGACAAGCGGGACCCGGGTGTCAGTCCGAGGCGCGTGGGGGTAACGGGCTGGGCTGGCCGAGAGAGAGAGATAAAGGGAGGGAGAGGGCCCGTTACTGTTTAAATGTTTTTTTGATTAAAAATAATTATAGAAATTGGTTTAAAATATTTGGACTACTTCCAAGGGTGATAAAAATTTGTAAAAATTCTCAAAAATATATATATTTTGGCCTTGGGATCATATACAAAATTTTCGAGCCTCTGGTTTGGTCATTACATCTAGGTTCTAGTTCAAAAAGATTAAGGAGGGCATTAAAGGTATTTCCAAAATAAATAATTCTAGGAAAATAGATTAAATGATATTTTTATTTCTTGGAAAATTTGGGGTGTTACAGTGGTACTATGAAGGTGGGGCTTCGGAGTGAGGCTGACTTGTGGTACTTCGGCTATGCATGGCTTCGGTACACGGACTGATAGAGTTCGAGCTGGGAGAAGCTGTGAAGCCGTGGTGGTCCACTCCGAAGGTGTTGGTGCGAAGGCCCAAGGGCTTTGACAGCTTCGGCTCAAAACCGTCACTGTATCGATGGCTGACTTCGGTGAAGCGAAGGCCGTCAGGCTCAAGGCTTCTCACCGAAGCTACCGCACCCCTCGCGTGTGAAGGGAGACTTCAGATGGCTCCAAAACTGCAAAGGTTGACCGTGTCTACTCTGCAAAAGCTGATGATGTCCCCTCTGCGAAGCTGACAAAAGAAGCCTCCAAATAAAGTAGACTACCAGCTGTACCCCCTTGTTCTGATGAGACAAAAACAGTGTAAACCCTAGGGGTCAAGTAGTCTATTCACAAGGCTGAATAGTGGCTATAAATAGTGGAGGCTAGCTAGGTCACATCAACACTTTGAGCAGTCATTTTTGAGCTCCTGTGCTAGCCACCATATTGTAGGACCGAAAGTAGCGACCAGAGGGGGGTGAATGGGCGCCTAAAAATTTCTTGCTAAATTAAGATCTAATCCCAACTCCCAACGCACCCCGACAAAACAAATAACATTAGCAAAAACAGATTACTGAAATTAAAATGGTTTATCCTAAAAATAACTGGTGTCCTGATTAAAATGATATTAAAGATAAACTAAATAAGACTACTACAATAAATTAAAACACCTTGAAAACTCACTAGATATTAATATTTTAGTCTAGAAACAAAATATTAATTGAATGAATAAAACATGGATCATTAAAAATTAATTCAGAATTAAACCGAAAATATTGCAGGTAAAAACTAGACTAAAAATATAACGACAACTAATAAAATTTTCTTTTCTTTTTATGTGAGCAGATGAAACAGATACAATAATACGAAATAACTAATAGACATTAGACAGATAAAAATCACAATGAAATTTCGAAATGGATTTTTAGTTAATTTATTAATAGATGATTATCTATAAAATTTATCTGCCTAAAAAATAGTAGATTAAAACTAACCAAACAACAGGAGATCCAAAATTACCACCGTTGAAGAAGAACCGCTGTTTAGAGAAAAAAAATCTTGCCGCTCAAAAGCTGAAAAGCTTGGATTTGCTTGGCCGTGTGTACTGTTGCATGGAGTTTCAAACGTAGGATGGCTGTGATGCTTTGCACTGTTGCGTAGCCGGCCGCATGATCCAGCCCGTGAGCACTGAGCGGTGAGCCAAAGCCTTGAGGGCGACAGCGGCACGCGGCTGGCGCGGGGCCCATGCGGGGTGAGATCCGGCGCTCGGCGGCAGTCGTGCGGACTCCAGTCTCCAGCGAAGCGCGGCGCGGGGCACGCAGGACGGGATCTTTGCACGTCATGGGAGGAGCACCACACTTTGCCGTGGAGGAACGTGTGCACAAGACTGCTGTTGAAAAAGCGCCGGCTATGCTGAAGATGTAGATTGAAATAAATCTCCGGCGAGGAAAAACGACGGTGGTCGAAGAAAAAAATAACAGATGAATTATTTGTGGTGGACTGCAAAAGAATCCTGAGATTGATCTGAAACAAAAAACATGAAAAGACTACTTTACCCTCGGGTAAAATAAACTGACTCTAAAATAAATTCCGAAAATTACTAAAATATTCTTAGAAAAATTAACTGACTCGAATAAAAATATTCTAAACTTAAAACTAAATATTAATATCCTAAAAACGAATTAAACATAGATTGTCAGTTTTACGCCGAAACTGACAAAGCGTCCACCGTCTTCGCACCGGGTACCCGGATTGGGTCGACCCGACCCCGCAGCTTCCTCATCCCGGCAATCGCTCGCGCGCCCGTGTACCTGAGTCAAACCCAGTCAACAGACCAGTGGATCATCTGCCGCTCCTAGCCATGTACCCGGATTGGGCCAGCCCGACTCCGTGGCTCCTCTGCCCGGCCGTCGCTCACTGCCCGTGTACCTGAGTCACATGCGCCTCAGACTTGGCAGGTCTTCATCTCTCCCTTCCTTTGACTTCCGTTGACAATCACTAATCACATCTGGAACATCAAAACCATATTCTTCAACATGGTTTATCAATCTCCCCCTTGATGAGTGCATTGTCAACACCCTTTTCAGCTCATCTCCAGAACCTGCAAAACATGTGGAAACAGAAAAAACAAAGACAAAAGAAAATAGAAGAAAGGAAATAAAAGTTTAACCCTAATGACCAAAAGCCAAACAGAAGCACGAAAATGGTCATTATAGTTAACCAAAATAAAGACTCAAAAATAAGTGCAAATCTCAAAATTACCATCAACGACATCTAACAGGTATAGCGAAAGATATACTGTCTAAGATACATGACATGATCAGTGCAATAGATGATATCTAAAGAAAGTCATTAGCACGCATTTTTCGATTTTTTTTCAAACAAAAGCATCACCACATTTCTAGTTGACAAGCAAAGTAAAGCATGATATGCAAAAGCTAACTGATATCTACCAAGATAAGCATTGTCCAAAACAAAGTGCTTCAGCAAACTTGTCATCTTTTTAAATTTTTCAGACATTTTCTTTATATTTTTCATTTCTGCCAGGGGTTATTTGCATGTCAAACCTTATGCTAACCGACCAAATCAAGCCTAGGCCAGAACTGGACCATCAGAAGCTTAAGACATTGGTCTTGGCATACATTACACCGTCCTAGTTCATACCAAAGTGCTATGGTAAGCAGTCCAGAACAATGCAATGCGACAAAAGCAAACCCACTTGGATCTTTTCTGATAATCATAAAAAATGCATAAATTTTTATTTTTCTGATTTTTTATCATTTTTATAGCACATTTTTCATATTTAAAGCATATAAATGTCCAAGTTGCGTATCTGCATCTAAGTAAGGATCTAGCTTCAAGGCATGTAAAAGATAGCGAAAGCATTCAGCCTACACATGCTAGTTACCAGAAGCAATGGTGATCATTTTTCAATTTTAAAGCATAAAAACCATGCATATGACAAATATCAGATATATCATGTGAACTGAAACAGAACATGATCATCGACAAGTAATCGAAAACATATACTAGCTAGAGAAATTAAAGCAGATTAATCATATAACAGAAGCAAGCTCAAAATGTGATTGATGATTATGCATGATATGAACGCACACAAAAAAAGACTCAATAAAAATAAAGAAGAAAGAAAAATTGATACCAATAAAAAGGTGACTCAAAATATCCTAACAAGGATACACAACTCTCAAAAAAACACGATCAATAATCATGAGTGGGACCAAACAGTCCAATGACAGGTTTAGTAAAAGTGTTGAACCAGTGTCGAGCCATCTGCGCGTATGTAGGAAAGCAAAAGGAATCATATGAGTCTGGACTGAAGCACGGATCAAAGCGCGGTCCTCTGTTCTTCCTAAAATCACGGTCGCGAGATCCAAAACCGTATACCGAACGATACGGAACTCTGCCAGAACAGAAACCACCCTCTGGAGCACGATCATAAAAACCGTCTCCTCTACCACCACCTACACGACGTGGCCTGGCCTCTAGCCTCTCTCTACGTCGAGGAACTCTCTGTCTACCACCCTGCTGGTAGAACTGCTCCTGCCCACCTCGAGCTCTCTCTGCTCGCTCAATCTGCTTCCTCCTAAAGCAAAACTTCTCAAGATGCCCGTCTCTCTGACAAAACTCACAGTGATAGGTAGGCTTCTTGGATTGTGGTTGAGGCTTAGGATTCATAGGCTTGGTGGTGTTGGGTGAAGCTTCTTTGGTGTGAGAAGGTCCAGGTAAGGAATCAAGAGAAGTGTGAAGAGTTTTAGGCTTAGGAATCCAGATCTGCTTCTTAGGTGGAGTTTTAGGTTGTTCTTGGATCACTCCATCCTTGGGCTGACTATCCTTAAAGGACTCAGTGGAGTGAGTCTGGGGATATCTCTGTTCGGGAGTCATCTTACTCCACTCCACTGCACGGCTAATGGAGCTCTCAAAATCAGCCTTGGTATATGTGTACCCTACCCCAAAACCATCCTGTCTCTTGAACTGCTGGATCATCGACCCAATACCTTGTACCTTCCCTTGACCACTGTTCCCGAAAGTGATGTATTCCTTGGAGCTCGGGGGAGTGAGGCTGGAGAACTATCTGCAGTGTCCCGTCATATGGAGAGAACAACCTGAATCCATGATCCATATGTCCTCCAGTCCTCGATCCTGCAAGATCAATGGTCATGAGTGGGAGCAAATGGTCGACCACTAGGTCTAGCAAAAGTACTAAACCAGTGTCGAGCCATCTGCTCATATGTAGGAAAGCAAAAGGAATTATATGAGTCTGGACCAAGGCGCGGCTCAAAACGTTGTTCTCTGTTCTGCCTAAAATCACGACCACGAGGTCCAAAACCGTATCCATAATGATCTGGAACTCTATCGGAATGGAAACCACCCTTCGGAGCACGGTCATGAAAACCGTCTCCTCTACCACCACCTACATGACGTGGCCTGGCCTCTAGCCTCTCTCTACGTCGAGGAACTCTCTTTTTACCACCCTGATGGTAGAACTGCTCCTTTCCACCTCGAGCTCTCTCTGCTCGCTCAACCCGCTTCCTCCTGAAGCAAAACTCCTCAAGATGCCCGTCTCTCTGATAGAACTCACAGTGATAGGTAGGCTTCTTGGGATGTTGTTGTGGCTTCAGATTCTTAGGCTTGGTGGTGTTGGGTGTAGCATCTTTGGTGTGAGAGGGTCTAGGTAAAGAATCAAGAGAAGTGTGGAGACTTTTAGGCTTTGGAACCTAGATCTGCTTCTTAGGTGGAGCTTTAGGTTGTTCTAGGATCACTCCATCCTTGGGCTGGCTATCCTTAAAGGACTCAGTGGAGTGAGTCTTGGGATATCTCTGTTCGGGAGTCATCTTACTCCACTCCACTGCTTGGCTAATGGCGCTCTCAAAATCAGCCTTGGTATAGGTGTAACCTACCCCAAACCCATCCTGTCTCTTAAACTGCTGGATCATCATACCGAGCCGTGGCTCTCTGGCACTAATCCAACTCAGGATCTGACGGAGGTAAAAGTTCTCGTTCTGAACATCAGCTAGCTCCTCTCTCGAAGAAGCTAACACCTTCACCTGTGACAAGCAGATCTCACACTCTTTATCAACTTCGACAGACTTCTCAGCTTTTAGCTTGATCAACTCCATTCTAATGGAAAAACAGTTCTCACAAACAGTGGGTGGAACTGACAAGGTCTCAAGCTCTAGCTTATTCTGCTCCAACTCAGCTCTCACTTCAGCTAACTCGCTCAACTGCTCATCACTCTTGGCTCTCAGCTCAGCTATACTAGCTAAATGAGATGGGCAGTCTACACAAGGTGCGACAATAGTGGCATGAGCATTTTTTAGCTCTTGCTGAGTGCTCTCAAGCTCAGTGGCCAATGTGTCTCTCTCATCTACTCTCTCTATGTACCTATACTTAAGAGTCGTCAGGTCACACAACATCACCTCACAGTTAGGGCACTCACCACTATCACCCAAGCAAGGGTAAGAAGACAGACTCTCGATCTTGCCATTTGCTGTGGCAAGCTCACTCTCAAGCTCATCTATCCTCTTCTTTGCCTCTCTAAGCAGTTTCTCCCTATACTTCAACTCCTGACTGTTCTGTTCTAGTAAATTGACAACTTCTTGTTTATAGGAGGATGCATTCTCATCGTCGTCATCGTCGGAGTCGTCGGAGGAGTCCTTCTCTTTCTTCTCCCCAAGAGCCATTGAGAAGAAGCTCTTGTGGGGTCTTTGGTTGTGACGTGAGCGACTCTTCGGCATGTCCCCGAAGCCCATGAAGTAGAGGCCCGCCGGATTGTTCCTATCCTTCCCCTTCCTGATCATGATATCTTCATCACTTGAACTTGAAGACGAGGAGGAAGACGAGGATCTCTTGGAGTATCTTTTCTCCATCTCGGCGAAGAAGGTCTTGTCTCGCTTCTTGTTCTCACGCCTGTAGTCCTTCAGAGACTTTCGGATAAATCCTGTCTTGGGCTTGCCCTTTGTGGAGTTGTCATACTTGTCGGAGTTGTAGGAGTTGTCGCTGGTGCCCTTCTTGTAATTTTTTGCTTGGGGCAGTCAGCGATGAAATGACCTGGGTCACCACACTCAAAGCATCCGGATTTTGTGCCGTGTCTCTTAAACATTCGCTTATCATAGACACGTCACACTCAGTTGTTAAACAAGCACAGATCATCATCTCCTAGAGTATCAAGTTGTTCCTCGGAAATAGACATCAAGGAAAACACAGTACAACTCATGGCATTAGGATCAACAGATGGTGTCACGAGCGCCAGAGTCTTTGATCCAGAACCAGTGAGATTTGATCTCAACTGGATATCGACCTCTGAGGCCTTGAGTTTACTAAAAAGCTCTGCGATGGTCAAGGTATCATATGATGTGCTCTCAACAATAGACGAGACCTTGATCTCCCAGATCTTAGGGTCTAAGGTATGGAGTACCTTAAGCGCCTGTTCATGATCCGAGACCAGCTGATCACCCTCGGCCTTGTTAACATGAAGCTTGTTAATGATCGATTGAAAACAACCAAACAAAGCCTCAACAGTCTCACCCGGCTTCTATGAGAAATTTTCATACTCACGCCGGTAGGTCTGATATAGTCTAGCCTTGACCTGAGCTGTCCCCTCATGGTGTGCCTAGAGGGTAGCCCAGATCTCATGAGCAGTGGTGAGATGGCTAACACGCTCAAATTCACTAGGACCTAGACCAGAAAATAAAATATTCATTGCCTTACTATTATTTTGATGCTGGGTAATTACATCAGCAGCAGTATCCGCAGCAATAGTCGTTATGGTGAAACTAGGATGAACACAAATCTCCCATATGTCCGAGCTCTGGCTCATAAGGTATGCTCGCAAGCGAGTCTTCCAATAAGTGTAGCCAAAAACTTCTAGGGATGGGATTTTACCATAAGACGTCATGGTCACTACTTAGGTTTTAGAATCGGTTAAGATATTAGAAAAACCTAACCTTGCTCTGATACCACTTGTAGGACCGAAAGTAGCGACCAGAGGGGGGTGAATGGGCGCCTAAAAATTTCTTGCTAAATTAAGATCTAATCCCAACTCCCAACGCACCCCGACAAAACAAATAACATTAGCAAAAACAGATTACTGAAATTAAAATGGTTTATCCTAAAAATAACCGGTGTCCTGATTAAAATGATATTAAAGATAAACTAAATAAGACTACTACAATAAATTAAAACACCTTGAAAACTCACTAGATATTAATATTTTAGTCTAGAAACAAAATATTAATTGAATGAATAAAACATGGATCATTAAAAATTAATTCAGAATTAAACCGAAAATATTGCAGGTAAAAACTAGACTAAAAATATAACGGCAACTAATAAAATTTTCTTTTCTTTTTATGTGAGCAGATGAAACAGATACAATAATACGAAATAACTAATAGACATTTGACAGATAAAAATCACAATGAAATTTCGAAATGGATTTTTAGTTAATTTATTAATAGATGATTATCTATAAAATTTATCTACCTAAAAAATAGTAGATTAAAACTAAACAAACAACAAGAAATCCAAAATTACCACCGTTGAAGAAGAACCGTTGTTTAGAGAAAAAAATCTTGCCGCTCAAAAGCTGAAAAGCTTGGATTTGCTTGGCCGTGTGTACTGTTGCATGGAGTTTCAAACGTGGGATGGTTGTGATGCTTTGCACTGTTGCGTAGCCAGCCGCATGATCCAGCCCGTGAGCACTGAGCGGTGAGCCAAAGCCTAGAGGGCGACAGCGGCACGCGGCTGGCGCGGGGCCCACGCGGGGTGAGATTCGGCGCTCGGCGGCAGTTGTGCGGACTCCAGTCTCCAGCGAAGCGCGGCTTGGGGCACGCAGGACGGGATCTTTGCACGTCATGGGAGGAGCGCCACACTTTGGCGTGAAGGAACGTGTGCGCAAGACTGCTGTTGAAAAAGCGCCGGTTGTGCTGAAGATGTAGATTGAAATAAATATCCGGCGAGGAAAAATGACGTTGGTCGAAGAAAAAAATAACAGATGAATTATTTGTGGTGGACTGCAAAAGAATCCCGAGATTGATCTGAAACAAAAAACAGTCAACTATCCCCAAGGGGATAGGGCCCTATTTATAGGCAAATCCTAATACATGAAAAGACTACTTTACCTCGGGTAAAATAAACTGACTCTAAAATAAATTTCGAAAATTACTAAAATATTCTTAGAAAAATTAACTGACTCGAATAAAAATATTCTAAACTTAAAACTAAATATTAATATCCTAAAAACGAATTAAACATAGATTGTCAGTTTTACGCCGAAACTGACAAAGCGTCCACCGTCTTCGCACCGGGTACCCGGATTGGGCCGACCCGACCCCGCAGCTTCCTCAGCCCGGCAATCGCTCGCGCGCCCGTGTACCTGAGTCAAACCCAGTCAACAAACCAGTGGATCATCTTCCGCTCCTAGCCATGTACCCGGATTGGGCCAGCCCGACTCCGCGGCTCCTCTGCTCGGTCGTCGCTCACTGCCCGTGTACCTGAGTCACATGCGCCTCAGACTCGGCAGGTCTTCATCTCTCCCTTCCTTTGACTTCCGTTGACAATCACTCATCACATCTGGAACATCAAAACCATATTCTTCAACATGGTTTCTCACATATACTCTCTGTATTCATCCTGTGAGTTCATTTTGTGTTCCATGTTCAAGCAATGAAGCTCTGATTCTGTTTTATTTTACTGCTTGAACTTGTATGCGTACTTCACTGCATGCTTTGATTTCTCTGTGCACCTTCTTCTTGTGAGTTTTCTGGAGAGGTGTGTGAGAAGTTTGTCTGGGTGAAGTGTGTTTTTCAGTGTCTGTTCGCTCTGTGTAAACTGGAGGCTAGACCTCTCTGATTACTAGCGAAGCACTGTTCGAAGCCCGTTTTCTTCCCTTGTCGAAGTCCTCAGCGAAGTGTGTTCAGTGTGCGTTTAGACCTCTGAAGTGCGAAGCCTAGTACCAGTTGCTAGCGCTGAGTATTTGGTCGAAGTCCTTAGAGGGAAGTCCGCTCTTGCGAAGGGTGAAGTGTGAAGCCTACTCGAAGGCACCCTGTGTGCGGAGCCTGCATTGACTTAGCAGAGCTGAATTTTCGGGGTTGTGGGTGAAGCGAAGTCTTCTTGGCTTCGAACTTTTGCTCCTTGCGAAGCCTGATTTCGGAGCTGTGAAAAACCTTCGAACCAGAATTTCGAAGGGTGTGTTCGAAGCCTGTTCCGCAGAAGACAGAAGTAAAACAGAAGACTATTTTTAGTCTGAAATTTTAAAAACTCCCATTCACCCCCCGCTGGTCGCCGTTTTCGGTCCAACAATATTTTATGAATAGAATATAGTTTAAATTTTATATAATGTGAAAAAGTAAGAGCTAATATTCTATATAATGCAGTAAAAAATGTGAAAACAGAAACTTTCCATTTTTGTTATGGGGAATATTCCATTTTCGTATCCGTTTCTATCGGAAATCGTTGTTCTGCTTTCGTTTCCATTTCTGCTTAAAAAATCTTGTTTCTGTTTCCGCTCTAGGATTTTCCATATCCGTTTCCGCATAACCCTCTCTATTTCCTTTTTTCCTGGAATGGTCGAAAACTTTCCGCTCTGTTTTCATCCCTACTCGTGGCTGAAGTTAGACGCTTTGGGAGGAGAAGGCTGCCTTAGAGAGGACGGATTCCAACCTCCTGGCTTCAAACTCTGAGCTAAAGAGGTCGGAGGAGGCCTTGCTCATCAAGCGGTTGAAGAATGTAGGGGTGGCAGTCAAAACCATGGACATCCTTTGGGATGTCTTGTAGCATTTTGGCACGTCTTGTCCTTCATCTTCTACCATACGAATGAGCCTCTAGCCCATCAGTTGATGCTTGTTCAGGTTGCGGTAAAGATGACAGAGGCCACCATGGTCAGATACAGGGAGATCTCTAGGAGGGTGGCTGCTCACGGCATTCTCCACCATCTTGAAGATGTTGGTAGTGTCATCTCCCCGATGACGGAGGTGTTGACACGAAAATGTGCCAAATGCGCTCACGTCGATCCGACGATCCAAAAGCGTGCAGATACTTAGGAGCAAACCCCTAAGCATAACACAACACCGACATCACGTTCCGATGATCCTTAAACAATGGTAAGGAAATAACACAGTCGCTAGGCAATCAAATAATATTAATCTAAAATTATTCAATTAACCGGTGTATGGAAAAGTAAATGATTAAACCTAATCAGAAACAATTAAATCTAATCGGCTAGTCTAAACCAATTAAACCTAATAGAAGCTACGCGGTCGGACCAGCCTAGGGTTGTCGGTCAGACCGACCAGAAGACTGCGGTCAGACCTGTAACACCTTGGATTTTCTAAAAAATAATAAATTGAGAAAATAAAATTTTTAAATGAATAAATTGAGTTTAGCTAATAAAATGATAGAATTAATATGGAAAACCTTAAGGAGGAATAAAATAAAGTAATCAAAAGTTTTATTTGACTGAAGTCAATTAATTAGGTTTGAACCAAAAGAGGCATCCAAATAAAAATTTTGAGAAAATTTATTTTCAACAGGAAAAGGATTATTTGTGATTTTTGGATAAATTGAAAATGTCCAAATAAATGAAAACATGAAGAAATAATTCGAATTTTGAGCTATGAAAATTATGATAGATTCATAAGGCCAAAATATATTTTTGAGATTTTTTACGAATTTTTATAAACTCTCCTGAGAGCTCATATTTTATAAATGAATTTCTACAATTATTTTAATCAGAAAAACAATTTTAAATCCTAATGGGTCATTTCCCTCCTTTCCCTCTCTCCAAGTCGGCCTAGCCCAACCCCTCTCTCGTGCCCCACTGACACTTAGCCCCCACCTGTCATCCTCTCCCTCTCACGCACGCTCGCACCCTCTCTCTCCCCTCACTACCACTCCGGATCCACCTGTCGGCGCTGAAATCCCACGCCTACGCCCATCTCCTCCCACTGACCAGTGGCCCCGCCTGGTCAGTATCTTCTTCCTCACTGCGTCGTTGCCCCAAACCTCATCGGCCGGAAACCCTAGCTCTACAATCTGCCCCCGACGCGTGCCATTCCTTAAATTGAGCCTGCGAATTAATTCCCCTAACTCCGACGATCAATTCCCCTCTACACCCGTACCAAATCACGTCCTTGTTCAGTGTACCCGCACGTTGAGAGCTCGTCGGCGTTAATAGAGATTTACTCCCGGTTTCCCCCAATTGCGCCCCCCTCTGATCCCGCAGGCGACCCCTATAAAGCCCCCCCTTCACCACCACTTCCAGACGCCCGAGAATTGCCCAGAGATCACCGCCAGAGCCCTTCGCAGTGTCGTTTTGCGCTGCCCCCTCTGCCACCGCTCTAGTCGCTGTTCACCGTAAAAAATTTTCAGCTCACGCCCCGAAGACACATCTCTCGGGGTTCAGGCGAATTCTGCTTGCTTGAAGACTTGTAAACGTTTTTCTATGTCTAAGCTATGATGGTGTTTTTTTCACTTTTAATTACTGTAGGACCGAAACATGTGACTAGAGGGGTGAATAGGTGCCTCAATAAATTCTTTCAAATTGATGGTCCTTTCTAAACACCCAACACACCTTTAAATGAATAGGCGGAAGCAAATAAATAATCACAATAAAATCCAGAAAAGTTAGTGCTATCAATCTCTTATCATATATGAAATGATGCAATAGTCTGAGAGATCATACGGACTAAAAATAATCTAGCCTTCAAAAACTAACCGATGTCCTCATTGAAAAGACACACATACACATCACACAAGACAGATTAAAGACTACTCAAATCTCAGATGACATATCTATGAGCATCTCGACATAACTCGGAAAAATCATGAAGCACATGAGAAACAATCACAGTTCACAGATATTTAGTTAACTGCTAAAAATAAACTAGGCTCATAGATGATTCGATAAACACTTGGCATTCACTATGATCACACTGATATATCAATGAACATGCATATTGCAAACCAGAAATAAAATTGCTTACAACTATTTTAATCAAAAACAGATCAAACACAGAACTAAATGCAGTAGCACGAGGATCGAGAGAAGTTACTGTGCTGAATAATTGTGTTGTAGTTGAACTACAAACACTGCTCCTGTGCGCCTGGGCCGCCTCAAAAACTCACGCGTGCTGAGTGACCCAGTGCAGCGCACCCCGCTTCTACTGCGCTGAACACCCTGCACGCCTCCACTTGCCGAGCACCCTGCGCTGGTTCCCCCGAAAGCCACGCGCTGATGGCTCCGCTTCGCATGCAACAGACGCACCACACGCCATAGAAAACCGCCCACATGTCGAGCGAAAAGCTCTTGGGAAGAACTGACGTCAAACAGTGATTCCTCAAGAAAACCGAACACTGGTTTTTCTGAGAAGCATAGTGGTGGTCGGACAAGATCATTGTGCGGCGGCGGAAGAAAGCTATGACAAGGAAAAACCGAAACTACTACGGTGCGGGAAATTTGAGGAAAAAATTTAGGGAGAAAATTATAGAACAAGGTAAAGTGAACTCAGATTTTCAAAGTAGGTGAGTTGGTGAAACCCTAGGGTCTAGAGGGCCTTTTATAGGAAATTCAAAAATAGGAAAAGACACAAATTCCCCTAGGGTTTTTTATAGACTCGAAGGCCCGCGCGATCCCTTCGAGTGCAAGGGGAAACATTTTGCCATCGTGCCGCGCTCCCGTCCGCTGGCCTCTATTGCCAGGGCGTAGGAGTGGGAGAACTCTCCGGAGTCTGTGTCCCTAGTATACTTGGGAAGCTTAGCCACTCAAAATCTGGGATCGAAACGCACCCTTTGTAAGTCGGGGTACAACAGAGAGTCTTCGTCAAAGGAGGTGTTCTGCTTGCCCCTCCAAGTTTCTTTATGTTTGGGGTCGCTTATTGCAATGACCTTGGGTAGTGTTGGTGGTTTGCTCAGTCTGTCTCAAGTGCAAGGCTGGTCTGTAGATGCTTGTCTCCATCTCAGCACCTCCACCCTGAGCTCGAACATGTCGGTAGCCATGGCATCGTGCGGGCTTATGCTTCCTCCAGAGTGCGTCTCCGGGCCTTGTGACTAGACGAAGTCGGTTCGGAAGAAGGTCTCCAGGATGTTGGAGGCGATATTCCTCTTGGGGTACGGGAGCCTAACGGTCTCGAGTAAGGTGCTTGGAGCTACTAGTGTAGCGATTTCGTCTAGGGCAACGACATTTGGTTGGGGGACTATGGAGGGCTCTATATCCCCTGTGTTGATGTCTAAGGTTTCCTATCAGGAGGTCCAGGTAGACCTTCATATGAGAACCATACTCTTGCTTCTCTTCGGAGGCATGGCCTCAGAGAGTTTGATGGTAGAGGCGCTAGTTTTAGTACTAGGGTCCCCACAAAGCTCTTTTAAGTCGTTGGAGGGCTTTGAACCTCACAACTCCGAAATGAACTTCGGAGTAGTTCGCCTAATCCGCACGACTGATGGGATTATTTCCCCCAACAGATTCTTTGTGGGATAACCTAAGAAAACCAAAGGATACTATTTTTACAATAGAGAAGAGGGTAAAGCGTTTGTCGCTCAAAATAGTGTATTTCTTGAGAAAGAGTTTCTCTCGAAAGGGTTAGTGGGAGAATGGTGCATCTCGAAGATATTTGAGAACCGCTGAAAGTGTTCTAGATCTCACAGAACTGCAACAGGACATGCAAGGTGTTCTAGAGCCTACTATTGAGACACCAGCCCCACGAAGGTCTAGGAGGATAAGTCATGCGCTTGAGAGGTTTATGTTTCTAACTACTAGGCAACGTGATATATTGGTGTTGGACAACGATGAGCCTAAGACTTACACGAAGGAAGTGATGGGACCAGACTATGAGAAATGGCTTGGAAACATCAGATTCGAGTTAGAGTCCATGTGAGAGAATCAAGTTTGGAACTTGATTGATCCACCCGATGGTGTAAAAACTATTGAGTGTAAATGGATTTTTAAGAAAAAGATAGAAATGGATGGAAATGTTTACATATATAAAGCACAATTAGTGGTGAAAGGTTTTAGACAGATTTAAGGTGTTGATTAAGATAAAACGTTTTCGCCTGTCACCATGCTTAATTCTATCCAGATCATCCTAGCAATTACCACATTTTATTATTATGAGATATGGCAAATGGATGCCAAGATGGCTTTCCTGAATGGAAACCTAAGAGTGGATTTGTACATGACACAGTCTGAAGGTCTTGATGATCCGGAAAATACTAGGAAATTTTATAAATTGTAGAAGTCCATTTATGGGTTGAAGCAAGCTTCTCGGTGTTGGAATCTTCATTTTG
Organism: Zizania palustris; assembly: GCA_019279435.1. Classification (NCBI taxonomy): domain Eukaryota; kingdom Viridiplantae; phylum Streptophyta; class Magnoliopsida; order Poales; family Poaceae; genus Zizania; species Zizania palustris. Next base: position 70,659,841 of record JAAALK010000082.1, read on the forward strand.
ATAAGGTAGTCAAAGGGTTTGGCTTCATCAAGAACGAAGAAGAGCCTTGTGTTTACAAAAAGGCTAGTGGGAGCTCACTTGTATTTCTGGTCTTATATGCGGATGACATATTGTTTATCTGAAATGACATTCCTTTGTTGAATGCTATCAAGACTTCGTAAAAAAATGATTTCTCAATGAAATATCTTGGAGAGGTAGCATATATTTTGGGCATAGAGATCTATAGAGATAGATCAAAATAGTTAATTGGATTAGGCCAGATTATGTACATTAACAAGGTTTTGAAGTGGTTCGAAATGCAAAATTCTAAGAAGGTTTTTTTGCCAATGTCACATGGTATTTCTCTCAGTAAGACTCAATGTGCTTCGACACCTGATGAACTGGAGAAGATGAGTGTGATCATGTATGCCTCCGCTATCGGGTCCATCATGTATGCCATGCTATGTACACGCCAAGATGTCTCCTATGTTCTAAGTGTTACGAACAGATTTGAGTCAAACTCGGGTGAAAGTCGCTGGGCGGTAGTAAAAAGTATCCTCACGTACTTGAGAAGAGGAACTCATTGTAAGTGGTTACACCGATGCTAGCTTTTAGACCGACAATGATGGTTCTTGATCACAATCTAGATTTTTGTTCTTCCTCAATGGAGACACAATGAGATGGAAGAGTTCCAAGCAAGAGACAGTGACCAATTTTATGATAGAAGGTGAGTATATCGCAGCTTCGGAAGTTGCGAAGGAGGCTATTTGGATCAAAAAGTTTGTTTTTAAGCTGGGTGTTGTTCCTAGTGCATCCAACCCAATGGACCTCTATTATGAAAATAGTGGTGCCATTGCACAATTCAAGGAGCCTAGATCACACCATAAGTCCAAACAAATACTTCGCCGATATCACCTGATCTGCGAGATCATTGAGAGAGGTGATGTGAAAAATTGTAAGGTGCACATAAATTTGAACATAGCAGATCCATTGACAAAACCTATTTCACAACTCAAGCATGAGGTGCACTTGAGCTCCATGAGTATTAGATACTTGTGTGAGTGAGTCATGTGTATGTGGAAGATGTTAGTAATGTCTATGCTCATGTATGAGGATAATTGTTATCGTGTTCCTTGAATAAATGTCGTTTACATAGATTGATGAGTTGATGACTTATCTATGAGACTCTTTTTTTATAATGATGTTATCCAAAAAGATCGCTAATCTTACCATCATGTGGGACAACGATGATACATAGATTAGCACATCTGACTGATTGATGATCATGTTTCATAGATCATAGATGTGGGGATGTCAAATCAGAGATGTGGACACATGTTGGAGAACATGGTGTTAAATAGACCCACTTGAGATACTGCTGGGATTGTTATTTTTATATATCATGTTTCATGGATCATAGACATGGTGTTGGGTAGCCATAAGTGTTTTTTCAGGTGTGTTATGAAACATGTCATGTGACGTGAGCAGCCAAGATGGAATTTACCCCTCGTTATAACGGGAGAGACATCTCTGGCCCCTCGAGATAGTCGGATTAGAAAAGTGCATGGCCATGCCACTATGACTAAAGAATTAGTCATGATTTGAATCTGATACTTCTTTGAGTGAAATATCAAGCTACCAACAAGAGTGAGATGAATCTCGCCTTGAGCTTGACTGATATCGTGAGGTAAATGGACTATTGCATGTGTATATCATGGTTCAACAAAAATTTGATTTTGTACGCTTTCGAGGGTTAATATGTGCTGCTAGGTACCGCTATTGATCATTGAGTCGAAAAAGGTTTCTACGGAATTTCCATTTGTGTATGAACCTATCGAGTCACATACTTAAAGGGATGGGTTAAGAAACTTCTAAGAAAATTCTGACTGGATCGGAAATTTCGATTTGGAATCGGAAGTTCTGATTATTTTCTGAATTAGAAACCAAGAGCTCAAATCGGAAGTTCCGATATGGTATTAAAAGTTCTAATAATTTATGGTTTGAGAAACCGAGAGCTAAAATCGGATGTTCCGATTATTTATGATTTAGAGATAGAGAGTTCAAACCGGAAGTTCCGATTTAGAATTGGATGTTCCGATAGGGATGATCAGAAGTTCTGATAGGGGTATCGAAATTTCTGATAATTTCTGGGTTGCATACCAAGAGTCTAGATCAGAAGTTCCGAGGCGGGCGAACATATTGGATTTGTTGGGCTTTTCTGGTTTTGGGCCCAGGGTCCAAGCTCTATATAAAGAGAGGAGGAGGAGGTCTTTGGATACATATTACACACAAGTTAGTTGTTGTTTAGATCAGATCTAAACCCTAGACTCGAATAACCTATCCTCTCCTTTATTGATCTCAATAGTTGATATTAGGATTTCTCCCCGGTTCTCTCAAGCACTGCTAGCACGTCGACGTGAGGCAAATCTCATCCATGTACGTGTGGACTCCATAGAGGCGTTGCTCGAATAGCGGTGCTCGTGGGTGAGAAACCATGTTGAAGAATATGGTTTTGATATTCCAGATGTGATGAGTGATTGTCAACAGAAGTTAAAGAAAGAAGAGAAATGAAGACCTGCCGAGTCTAAGGCGCATGTGACTCAAGTACACGGGCAGCGAGCGACGGCCGGGCAGAGGAGCCGCGGAGTCGGGCTGGCCCAATCCGGGTACATGGCTAGGAGCGGCAGATGATCCACCGGTCTATTGACTGGGTTTGACTCAGGTACACGGGCGGCGAGCGATTGCCGGGCTAAGGAAGCTGTGGGGTCGGGTCGGCCCAATCCGGGTACCCCGTGCGAAGACGGTGGACGCTTTGTCAGTTTCGGTGCAAAACTGACAACCTATGATTATGTTATTTTTAGCATATTAATATTTAGTTTTTAAGGTTAGAATATTTTTAGCTGAGTCAGGTGATTTTTCTAAGAATATTTTAGTAAGTTTCGGAATTTATTTTAGAGTCAGTGTTATTTTACCCTAGGGGTAATTAGTCTTTTCATGTATTAGGAGTCACCTATAAATAGGCCCCTATCCCCCCTGGGGATAGATGACTGTTTTCTTGAGATCAATCTACAGTCCAGATATTCTACTCGTCTGCAAGTTTTTCGCATCTGCAAATTTCCTCTGCCGTCGCCGAAGTTTTTTTTTCTCCGTGCATTGTTTGTCTCTGGCGTGGCTGAAGCATTATAGCAGGCTGGCATCACGGCTTGGAAAAGCAGCTGCACCGGACTTTGTTTCTTTGCACGGGAATCCACGCGCCCTGGCGAACTGTGCATCGTCATGCAGCCTTGGGCTCGGTTCCACGGCAGCGAAACCAGCAGCGTTGTTGCACGGCTGCTCTCGCGCTGGCATCAGGCGCTAGAGATAGCTATAGGTAGGGCGCGGGCTAGTTGTGCGGGGCCCCACGGTGGCTTTGGCAAGGCGGCAGTGCGGCAACTTTTCCGTCACAGCAAAAGGCTACGCAAACTTGCAGCGGAGGCCGTCGTGTCGGCCGCACACAGGAGGGAAGGTGGGAAAACACGCGGCGGCGCCACGGCTGAGGCTCCCCGTTCCGTCCATTTGCCACGACAGATTAGATCAAATGCAGGTAAGTTTTTTGATCCCCTATATTTTAGTTGTTTAGTTAAACCAATATTTATTTATTTTTAATTAGCTAAAAAATATGTTTAGAAATTTCGTGGTTAATTTAATCTGCCAAACTATTTTTAGTAATCGCGTATTTTTATTTATATCAGGTTAATTTGTTCATATAATAATAAAAGAAAAAATTATTAGTCGCAGTTATTTTAGTTTTTACCTGAAATATTTTAGGTTTATTTCTGAATTAATTTTTTGAATGATCCAAGTTTATTCATTTGATTAGTTTTTAATTCTAGACTAAAATATAAATATTTCGTGATTTATCTAGGTGTCTTTATTTACTGCAGTATTTTTATTTTAGTTTTTCCTTTAATATCATTTCAAACAAGACACTGGTCATTTTTAGGCTAGACAACTTTAGTTCTAATAATTTATTTTGCTAATATTATTTGTCTGGCTGAGTCCGTTTGGGTGTTGGGATTAGACCTTAGTTTAGCAAGAAATTTTTAGGCGCCCATTCACCCCCTCTGGTCGCTACTTTCGGTCCTACAAGTGGTATCAGAGCGAGGTTAGGGTTTTCTCATATCTTAACCGATTCTAAACCTAGGTAGTGACCATGACATCTTTTGGTAAAATCCCGTCCCTAGAAGCTTTTGGCTACACCTATTGGAAGACTCGCATGCGAGCATACCTTATGAGCCAGAGCTCGGACATATGGGAGATTTGTGTTCATCCTACTTTCACCATAAGGACTATTGATGCGAATATTGCTGCAGATGTAGTTACACAGTATCAAAATAATAGTAAAGCGGTGAACATTTTATTTTCTGGTCTAGGTCCTAGTGAGTTTGAGCGTGTTAGCCATCTCACCACTGCTCGAGAGATCTGGGCTACCCTCTAGGCACACCATGAGGGGACAGCTCAGGTCAAGGCTAGGCTCTACCAGACCTACCGGCGTGAGTATGAAAATTTCTCACAGAAGCCGAGTGAGACTGTTGAGGCTTTGTTTGGTCATTTTCAATCGATCATTAACAAGCTTCGCGTTAATAAGGCCGAGGGTGATCAGCTGGTCTCGGATCATGAACAGGCGCTTAAGGTACTTCATACCTTGGACCCTAAGATCTGGGAGATCAAGGTCTCTTCTATTGTTGAGAGCATGTCTTATGATACCTTGACCATCGCAGAGCTTTTTAGTAAGCTCAAGGCCTCAGAGGTCGATATCCAGTTGAGATCAAATCTCACTAGTTCCGGCTCAAAGACTCTGGCGCTTGCGACACCGCCTGCTGATCCTAATGCCATGAGTTGTACTGCTTTTTCCTTGATGTCTATCTCTGAGGAACAACTTTATACTCTAGGAGATGATGATATGTGCTTGTTTAACAACCGGGTGCAACGTGTCTATGATAAGCGAATGTTTAAGAGGCACGGCACAAAATCCGGATGCTTTGAGTGTGGTGATACAGGTCATTTCATTGACGACTGCCCCAAGCGGAAGAATTACAAGAAGGGAACCGGCGGCAACTCCTACGACTCCGACAAGTACGACAACTCAACAAAGGGCAAGCCTAAGACAAGATTCTTTCGAAAGGCTTTGAAGGACTACAGGCGTGAGAACAAGAAACGAGACAAGGCTTTCTTTGCCGAGATGGAGAAAAGCTACTCCAAGAGATCCTCATCTTCCTCCTCATCTTCGAGCTCAAGTGATGAAGAGATCGTGATCAGGAAGGGGAAGGACAGGGATGATCCGGCGTGCCTCTGTTTCATGGCCTTCGGGAACAAGCCGAAGAGACGCTCACGTGACAGCCGAAGACCCCACAAGAGCTTCTGCTCAATGGCTCTTGGGAAGAAGAAAGAAAAGGACTCCTCTGACGAATACGACGATGATGACGATGAGAAGGCATCATCCTATGAACAAGAAGTTGTTAATTTATTAGAACAGAACCATCAGGAGTTGAAGTATAGGGAGAAACTGCTTAGAGGGGCTAAGAAGAGGATAGATGAGCTTGAGAGTGAGCTTGCCACGACAAATGACAAGATTGAGAGTTTGTCTTCTTCCCCTTGCTTGGGTTATAGTGGTGAGTGCCCTAACTGTGAGGTGTTGTTGTGTGACCTGACGACTCTTAAGTCCAGGTACACAGAGAGAGTAGATGAGAGAAACGCATTGGCCACTGAGCTTTAGAGCGCTCAGCAGGAGCTAAAATATGCTCATGCCACTGTCGTCGCACCTTGTGTAGACTGCCCATCTCATGTAGCTAGTATAGTCGAGCTGAGAGCCAAGAGTGATGAGCAGTTGAATGAGTTAGCTGGAGTGAGAGCTGAGTTGGAGCAGACTAAGCTAGAGCTTGACACCTTGTCAGTTCCACCCACTGTTTGTGAGGACTGTGTGTCCATTAGGATGGAGTTGATCAAGCTAAAAGCTGAGAAGTCTGTCGAAGTTGATAAAGAGTGTGAGATCTGCTTGTCTCAGGTGGAGGTGTTAGCTTCCTTGAGAGAGGAGTTGGCTGATGTTCAAAACGAGAACTTTTACCTCCGTCAGATCCTGAGTTGGATTAGTGCCAGAGAGCCACGGCTCGGCATGATGATCCAGCAGTTTAAGAGACAGGATGGGTTTGGGGTAGGTTACACCTATACCAAGGCTGATTTTGAGAGCGCCATTAGCCAAGCAGTGGAGTGGAGTAAGATGACTCCCGAACAGAGATATCCCAAGACTCACTCCACTGAGTACTTTAAGGATAGTCAGCCCAAGGATGGAGTGATCCTAGAACAACCTAAAGCTCCACCTAAGAAGCAGATCTAGGTTCCAAAGCCTAAAAGTCTCCACACTTCTCTTGATTCTTTACCTGGACCCTCTCACACCAAAGATGCTACACCCAACACCACCAAGCCTAAGAATCTGAAGCCACAACAACATCCCAAGAAGCCTACCTATCACTGTGAGTTCTATCAGAGAGACGGGCATCTTGAGGAGTTTTGCTTCAGGAGGAAGCGGGTTGAGCGAGCAGAGAGAGCTCGAGGTGGAAAGGAGCAGTTCTACCATCAGGGTGGTAAAAAGAGAGTTCCTCGACGTAGAGAGGGCTAGAGGCCAGGCCACGTCATGTAGGTGGTGGTAGAGGAGACGGTTTTCATGATCGTGCTCCGAAGGGTGGTTTCCATTCCGATAGAGTTCCAGATCATTATGGATACGGTTTTGGACCTCGTGGTCGTGATTTTAGGCATAACAGAGAACAGCGTTTTGAGCCGCGCCTTGGTCCAGACTCATATAATTCCTTTTGCTTTCCTACATATGAGCAGATGGCTCGACACTGGTTTAGTACTTTTGCTAGACCTGGTGGTCGACCATTTGCTCCCACTCATGACCATTGATCTTGCAGGATCGAGGACTGGAGGACATATGGATCATGGATTCAGGTTGTTCTCTCCATATGACGGTGTAGGACCGAAAGTAGCGACCAGAGGGGGGGTGAATGGGCGCCTTAAAAATTCTTTCGAATCTATGGCCTGTTCCCAATACCCAACGCACCTCAAAAATACTATGCAGCAGAAAGTACACAGAAGGCCTAAGTCTAAAGGTTTCTAACCTAGAAGCATCTGATGATTAAACAGTGTAAAACTAAAGAAGTGCAATCTAGGCAGATATACAAATTATAACAGGCCTAAACTTCTCAATGATAAGATCTAAGTATGTATAAAGTGAAAAGAGAAGTTACTGTCCAAAGTTGTCTCCTGTTCGGGTCTTGGCGAAGCCCCCTTCGCACGTCGAGGTCTGCTTCGGAGGTTGGTGTCGGAGTCTGTCCGAAATGCTGAAGGTGTCACTGTCTAGCCTAGTTCGAAGAAGTAAGAAGCGACGTGTACTTCGAAGCGAAGTAAAAGCAGTGCCGGAGCTTGGTTCGAAGTAAGCACTTCGAAGACAAGACTTCGAACGCAACTTCGAGTCACGAGCTTCGGAGCGAAGTAAACAGTGCCGGAGCTTGGTTCGAAGTAAGCACTTTGAAGACAAGACTTCGAACACAGCTTCGAACTAAGAGCTTCGGAGCAAGGTGACAAAGTCGGAGCCTGCTTCGAAGTGAGGACTTCGAAGACAAAACTTCGAACACACAAAACAGACGGACTACCTTCGAACAAAGAAGCGAAGTCTGTCACGCGACAGAAAAGCAAGTCCGAAGCCTACACTCTATCTTCGAACAGGGAAAGCTTCGGAAGGATAATCGAAGGCAGACACGCCACAAAGAAATCCAAGCGAAGTCTATCAGAACGGACAAGCTTCGGACCCAAACTTCGAAACCTAGTGAAGTGTGCACTTCGAACAGATAGATTCGGAGTATGCTAGTTCGAAGTATGCAATGCTGTCCATACAGGAGGAGCTTCGAATCTAGCAACTCAGACTCAAAGACCGAAGTTCGAAGTCTAAGCGAAGCCTTTAAAGAGGTTCGATCGGAGCCTGCCTCACGGAGTTGAGGGGCTTCGCACGGAACCAAGCTTCGCCAGACACACCAGAAAAAGGCAAAAGAGACTGTCAGCTTCGATCAAAAAGCTGGAGGATAGAAGGTGAAAAGCTGCAGCCGAACACTGTAGCTACAGTAAAGCAGTACTACTCGCAACAGCAAGAACTAGTACTACCACCGTGAAGAACACTCCCAGCCGAAGAAGCTTCTCTTCAAGAATAAATCCAGCAGCCCGTAGGTAAGGCAAAAACTCCCCAAACCAAACAAAATGCAAGCAATAAATTCACCAGGGATCAAAGCATTAAAGCATCCAAGAGATTTGAGTGAAAATAATGCAAGAACAGGGAGGAGCCAGTCCTGGCGGCGCACACAGGAGAGAGAAGAGAGGCAAAAGTGACCCAATGGGTGGATTTGATTTCAGCACAAAAGGGTGGTCCAAACCCTAGGGATTGGGGTGCTATTTATAGGCAGCCCAACACTAGGAATATTCTACCAGCCCCTTAGGGTTTTACAGACTCAAAAATACAGAAAAAGACTCTACTGCCCTTAGGTATTTTTACAGACACAACTGACTGACTGTGGGCCTAGAGTAACAGATGACATATCCTGAAGCTACTCTTCTGGACAGTCGGATACAGAATCAACGGTTGTCAGTTTTACGCCGAAACTGACAAAGCCTCCACCAGCTTTGCACCAGGTACCCGGATTGGGCCGGCCCGACTCCGCAGCTCTCTCAGCCCGGCAATCGCTCACCGCCCGTGTACCTGAGTCAGTCCTGGTCAACAGCCCAGTGGGTCTTCTACTGCTTCTGGCCCATGCACCCGGATTGGGCCAGCCCGACTTCGCAGCCTCCTCTGCCCGACAGTCGCTCGCTGCCCGTGTACCTGCGTCACACGCGGCCCATAAAACAGCAGATCTCTTCTTCTCTTCAGTCCTCGTTGACTATCGTTGACAATGACTCATCACTTCTAGAGCCATGAGGCCCACGCTATTCAGCATGGCTCCTCAATCTCCCCCTTGATGAGTGCATTGTCAACACTCCTCTTCTTCAGCTCTTCAGCACCTGTGAACCAAATGTGGAAACACGAAAACAAAATACAAGAGAACAAAGAAGAAGAAAAATAAGGTAAAAGTTTAACCTTAATGACCAAAAGCCGAACAAAAGCAAGAAGCGGTCATTATGGTTAACCAAAACACAAAAGCTCAAAATGAGTGCGACTTCAGAACAACAAGGATATCAACAGAGTAAGAACTCCCCCTTAAACTCTGATCCCAAATTTTCTCCCCCTTGTTGACAAGTGAACTCATCAAGCACTCAAAAGAGACACAGACTCCCCCTGAAATGCAACTCCCCCTCAAAATATGCAGTGAATGCAGCTGGGGTGCAGGTGGAGTGTAGAAAGCATGCTTCTCAGATATGATTGACTGTAAATACAGTATCTAACAGGTATAGCAAAAGAAATACTGTCTAGGACACATGGCATGATCAGTGCAAGAGATGATATCTAAAGAAAGTCATTTAGCACGCATTTTTCAGTTTTTGCAAATAAAAGCATCACCACAGTGTCTAGTAAACAAGCAAGGTAAAGCATGAGATGCAGAAGCTAACTGATATCTACCAAGATAAGCATTTTTCAAAACAAAGTGCTTCAGCAAACTTGTTATCCCTTTAAAGTTCAGGCTTTTTCATTTTCCTTTGTCATTTTTGCCAAGGGTTATTTGCAGGTCAAACCTTATGCTAACCGACCAAGTCAAGCCTAGGCCAGAACTGGGCCATCAGAAGCTTAAGACATTGGTCTTGGCATACACTACATTGTCCTAGTTCATACCAAAGTGCTATGGTAAGCAGTCCAGAACAATATAATGCGACAAAGCAAACCCACTTGGATCTTTTCAACTTAAGCATAAAAAGCCATGGAATTTTCATTCATTTTTGATTTTTATCATTTTTATCGCTCATTTTCCATGTGAAAGCATAAAGATGTCCAAGTTGCATATCTGCATCTATGTGATGAACTAGCTACAAGGCATGTAACAGATAGCAAAAGCACTCAGCCTACACATGCTAGTTACCAGAAGCAATGGTGATCATTTTTCAAGTTGAAAGCGTAAAAGCCATGCATATGACAGATATCAGACATATCAAGCGAACTGAAACAAAGCATGATCATTGACAAGTAATCAAAAGCATATACCAGCGAGACTAAGTAAAGCAGTTCAATCATATAACAGAAGCAGGCTCAAATGTGTGATATGTGAATATGTATGATATGAACACACACAAAAAGACTCAAGAAAAGAGTAAAGAGCAAAGAAAACTGACGCAAAATATCCTAAAAAGGATACACAACACCCAAATCCCCTCGTAAACGCTCAAAAGTAGACTGATCTAGGGGTTTGGTAAAAATGTCAGCCAACTGATGATGGGTATCAACATGAATAAGGTCAATGACACCTTTCTCATATTGATCCCGTAAGAAGTGAAAGCGCACATCAATATGTTTGGTTTTTGAATGAAGACATGGGTTTTTCCCTACACTAATAGCACTAGTGCTGTCGCAAAACAATGGAACCCTGGTAGAAAAGAGCAACCCAAAGTCTCGAAGAGTGGAGATCATCCAAACCATCTGTGAGCAGCAGCTAGCAGCAGCTACGTACTCAGCCTCTGTGGTCGAAAGAGCAACTCCAGATTGCTTTCGAGAAGACCAAGAGACAAGAGAAGAACCAAGAAACTGGCAAGTACCGGAAGTCGACTTGCGATCCAACCGGCACCCACCAAAGTCGGCGTCCGAAAAGCCAGATAAATCAAGTGATGATGATGCTGAATAATAAAGACCTAGATCAGGCGCATAGGTGAGATACCTAAAAATGCGCTTGACAGCCTGCCGATGGGACGCGCGTGGTGAAGACTGAAAACGCGCGCAAAGTCCCACGGCGAACTGTATGTCTGGCCTTGTTGCCGTTAAGTACAACAGCGAACCGATCATCCCTCGAAACTCTCTCTCATTGACCTTGACACCGCTCTCGTCCTTGTCCAGACCCCCAGAAGTACCCATTGGGGTCATCTGCGGCTTCAATTCACCACCAAAGTCAAATTTCTTAAGCATATCACGAGTGTACTTACCTTGGTGGATGAAGGTGCCGTCCTTGGTCTGCTTGATCTGGAGCCCTAAGAAATACTTAAGCTCACCCATGAGGCTCATCTCAAACTCACTGTGCATCTGCTCAGAAAACTTGGACACAAGAGAATCAGTAGTACCGCCAAAAATAATATCGTCCACATAAATCTGAGCAACTAAGAAATCTGAAGCATCTCTGAGCAAGAAAAGAGTTTTATCCACAGAACCCATCACAAAGCCCTTCCCCAACAGAAATTGCTTCAACCGGTCATACCAAGCCCTAGGGGCTTGCTTCAATCCGTATAAAGCTTTATGCAACTTAAAAACATGTCGAGGAAACTTGGGGTTCTCAAAACCGGGGGGTTGCCTAACATATACCTCCTCCTCTATGAACCCGTTTAGAAAAGCACTCTTAACGTCCATTTGAAAAAGCTTAAAACCCTTCGAAACGGCAAAAGCTAGAAGAATACGAATGGACTCAAGACGGGCAACAGGAGCGAAGGTTTCTTCAAAGTCAATACCTTCCTTCTGGCAATAACCCTGGGCAACTAGTCGAGCCTTGTTGCGCACCACAACCCCATCTTCACCTTGTTTGTTCTTGAATACCCACTTGGTGCCTATGGGGTTGCATCCTGGTGGCGGCTCAACTAGTGTCCAAACCCGATTGCGGACAAAATTCTCAAGCTCTTCTTGCATAGCATTAATCCAATTAGAATCAGAAATAGCATGAGAAATGTCTCTGGGCTCAAAAGATGCAACAAACGCAGATTCAGCAAACACAGTGAGAGAGGCAGAAGATCGCAAAGTCCTCTCAGTCAAATCACCAATGATGAGCTCTGAGGGGTGGTCACGCTGAACTGCTCGGGTTCCCTGGTGATCTGAAGTCACCTCACCGGAGTCAGCAGCTGGCACCTCTGGACTCGACTGAAGGGGCTCGATCGAAGTGGAAGAAGTGATCAGAGGTCCGCCTTCATCATCAGTCGAAGTCACAGAGGGTGTGGGCTCTGCGGGGGATGCAGAAGGCCCGCCCTCAACAGCAGCTGGAGTATCCTCATCTTCCTCGAAGATGGACTCTCCGAGCTCATCATCACCAGAAAGCTCAAAAGAAGGAGTCAAAGAAGGCAAGGACTCATCAAAAGAAACCTCACACGTCTCGACAAGCAGCTGGGATTCGAGGTTCCAAACACGGAAGCCTCGAGAATGCAATGCATAACCAAGAAAAATACCATCCCAGCAACGAGACTCAAACTTGTCCAAATGCCCTCCCTTCTTGAGCACAAAGCACTTGCAGCCAAACGCTCGCAAGTGGGTCACCTTGGGCTGTCTGCCAAACCGCAACTCATATGATGTCTTACCAATGTAAGCTCTAAGAAAAATGCGGTTGGCAAGATAGCAAGCCGTGTTCATGGCTTCAGCCCAAAAACGCCTAGGAGTCCTGTGCTCGTCGAGCATCGTCCTGGCCATCTCAACTAGCGTGCGGTTCTTCCGTTCCACAACGCCATTCTGTGGGGGAGAGTAAGGAGAAGAAAACTGATGGTCCAGACCCTGATCACCACAGAAGCTGACGAACTGAGAGTTCTTGAACTCAGAGCCGTTGTCGGAGCGAATTGCTCGCATCCGTCCATTGTTCTCATTTTTCAGCTTCAAAATCAGGTCATGGACAAATTGAAAAGTTTCATCCTTAGACTCCAAAAAGAAAACCCACGAGAAACGAGAAAAGTCGTCAACAATCACAAGTGCATACCACTTCCCACCGACTGAGCGTACCCGAGCTGGACCTACAGTGTCCAAATGTAAAAGCTCGCTTGGATACGTAGTCATCACCTGAGTCACAGGTGAGTGAGAAGCGGCAACCATTTTCCCATGACGACAGGGATGACAAACTAGATCCTTCTCCATCTTAAGCTTGGGCAATCCTCGGATGAGATCCATAGAGCTTAACCTGACTAGCAGATCAAAACTCAAATGACCTAACCTCCTATGCCACTTCCAGAGCTCAGAAGAAGATCCAGCAATCAAACAGCGAGAAGGGCCAAAAGAACTAGAGAAGTCAATTCGAAAAACTTTACCGAAGGGTAAAATCTGACAAACCAAAGACCCTCTAGAATCAACCACAGAAGAATTGCCCTTCTTAAAACGCACTTCCAAACCATCCTCAAGAAGTTGCGAAACAGATATTAAATTAAAGTTCAGATTTTTAACCAAAGCAACATTCTTTAAAGAGAAATGGTTTGAGATGCTGATTGAGCCTATGCCACTTACTTTCCCTTGACCGCTGTTCCCGAACGTGATATACTCTTTGGAGCTCGGGGGAGTGAGACTGGAGAACCATCTGCGATGTCCCGTCATGTGGCGAGAGCATCCTGAGTCCATGATCCAAACATCCTCCAGTCCCCGGTCCTGCACAATCAATGTCTGTAAGTGGGAGCAAATGGTCCGGCACCAGGTTTAGCAAAAGAGCTAAACCAGTGTCGAGCCATCTGCTCAAAAGATGGAAAGCGAAAACCATCAAAAGAGTTTGGACCAAAACGCGGCTCAAAGCGCGGTCCACGGTTCTTCCTAACCCTGCGGCCACGAGGTCCAGAACCATAGCCAACACGGTCTGGAACTCTGCCGGAACGAACACCACCAACTGGAGCACGGGTACGAAAACCGTCTCCACTAACACCACCTACACGACGCGGCCTGGCCTCTAGCCTCTCCCCGCGCCGAGGAACACGCAGTCTACCACCCTGCTGGTAGAACTGCACCTGATCACTACGAGCCCTCTCTGCTCTCTCAACCCGCTTCCTCCTGAAGCAAAACTCCGCAAGATGCCCGTCTCTCTGACAATACTCACAATGATAGGTAGGCTTCTCGGGATGTGGTTGAGGCTTGGGGTTCTTGGGCTTGGTAGTGTTTGGTGTGGTCTTCTTGGGCTGAGAGGGTCCAGGAAGAGAATCAAGAGAAGTGTGGAGATTTTTGGGCTTTGGGACCCAGATAGGTTTCTTGGGTGGAGCTTTAGATGGTTCATGGATCACTCCATCCTTGGGCTGACAAGCCTGGGTGGTCTCAGTGGAGTGAGTCTTGGGATACCTCTGCTCTGGAGTCATTTTACTCCACTCCACTGCCCGGCTGAGGGCACTCTCAAAGTCAGCCTTGGTGTAGGTGTAACCTACTCCAAACCCATCCTTTCTCTTGAACTGCTGGATCATCATGCCAAGCTGTGGCTCTCTGGCACTGATCCAACTCAGGATGGAACGGAGGTAAAAGTTCTCATTCTGAGAATCTGCTAGCTCCTCTCTCAAGGAAGCTAGAACCTCCACCTGAGACAAGCAGGTCTCACACTCACTCTCTACCTGGACAGACTTCTCGGCTTTCAGCTTAATTAATTCCATTCTAAGAGACAGGCAGTTCTCACAAACAGTGGGTGGAACTGACAGTGTCTCAAGCTCTAGCCTAGTCTGCGCAAGCTCAGCTCTCAACCTCTCTAAATCACCCAAATGTTCATCGCCCTTGGATTTCAGCTCAGCTAAGGTAGCTAGATGAGATGGGCAACCAACACAGGGTGCGACGACAGTGGCTTGAGCATCTTTCAGCTCCAGCTGAGCGCTTTCAAGCTCAGTGGCCAAAGCGTCCCTCTCTTCAACCCTTTCTGTGTACCTGGACTTCAGAGTCGACAGGTCACACAGAAGCACTTCACACTTCGGGCACTCACTGCTATCACCCAAGCAAGGGGAAGAGGATAGACTCTCAATCCTACCGTTGGCCACGACAAGCTCACTTTCTAACTCGTCTATTCTTTTCTTAGCCCCCCTAAGCAGTTTCTCCCGATACTTCAACTCCTGACGATTGCTCTCTAGTAAGTCTACAATTTCGCGCTCATAAGATGATACCTTGCTATCGTCGTCGTCGGAGTCGTCGGAGGAGCTCTTTTCTTCTCTATCCCTAAGAGCCATGGAGCAGAAGCTCTTGCGGGATCTTCGGCGCTGGTGTGAGCGGCTCTTCGGCTTGTCTCCGAAGGCCATGAAGCAGAGGCCCGCCAGATCATCCTTGTCCTTCCCCTTCTTGATGGCGATCTCCTCATCGCTTGAGCTCGATGAAGAGGAAGAAGACGTGGATCTCTTGGAGTAGCTCTTCTCCATCTCGGCGAAGAAGGCCTTGTCGCGCTTCTTGTTCTCTCGCCGGTAATCCTTCAGGGCCTTCTTGAAGAACCGAGTCTTCGGCTTGCCCTTGATGAAGGAGGGGCTCTCGTGCTTGCCGGAGTCGTGGAAGCTGCTGCCGGTGCCCTTCTTGTATCCACTGCGCTTGGGGCAGTCGGCGATGAAGTGTCCTGGATCACCACATTCAAAGCATCCGGATTTTGTGCCGTGTCTTTTGAACATTCTTTTATCATAGACACGACGCACCCGGTTGTTAAAGAGACACAAATCATCATCTCCCAACAACTCAAGCTGGTCCTCAGTGATAGACATCAACGAGAACCCAGCACAACTCACAGCAGAGGGATCAACAGAAGGTGTAGCAAGGGCCAGGGATTTTGATCCAGAGCCAGTGAGATTTGATCTCAACTGGATATCTACCTCAGTGGCCTTCAGCTTGCTAAACAACTCAGAAATGGTCAAGGTATCGTAAGAAGTACTCTCAACGATAGATGATACCTTGATCTCCCAGATCTTTGGGTCCAAGGTATGAAGAACCTTGAGCGCCTGCTCGTGATCTGAGACTAACTGAGTATCCTCAGCCTTGTTGTCCCGAAGCTTGTTAATGATCGACTGAAAGCGACCAAACAAAGCCTCAACAGATTCACCCGGCTTCTGTGTGAAATTCTCATATTCACGCCGGTAGGTCTGATAGAGCCGAGCCTTGACCTGTGCTGTTCCCTCATGGTGTGCCTTGAGGGTAGCCCAGATCTCTCTCGCAGTGGAGAGGTGACTCACTCGCTCAAATTCAGTGGGACCTAGACCAGAAAATAAAATGTTCACAGCCTTACTGTTGCTCAGATGCTGAGCAATGATACCAGCAGTACCTTGCTCAGTAACTGGCAGAATGACAAATGTGGTGTGAACGCAAATGTCCCATATGTCCGAACCCTGGCTCATGAGATAGGCTCGCATGCGAGTCTTCCAATAATTGTAGCCATAGGCTTCCAAGGACGGGACCTTGCCTGGAGACGTCATAGTCACTACTGGGGTTTAGAACCGGTTAAGGTATGGAAAAACCCTAACCTCGCTCTGATACCACTTGTAGGACCGAAAGTAGCGACCAGAGGGGGGGTGAATGGGCGCCTTAAAAATTCTTTCGAATCTATGGCCTGTTCCCAATACCCAACGCACCTCAAAAATACTATGCAGCAGAAAGTACACAGAAGGCCTAAGTCTAAAGGTTTCTAACCTAGAAGCATCTGATGATTAAACAGTGTAAAACTAAAGAAGTGCAATCTAGGCAGATATACAAATTATAACAGGCCTAAACTTCTCAATGATAAGATCTAAGTATGTATAAAGTGAAAAGAGAAGTTACTGTCCAAAGTTGTCTCCTGTTCGGGTCTTGGCGAAGCCCCCTTCGCACGTCGAGGTCTGCTTCGGAGGTTGGTGTCGGAGTCTGTCCGAAATGCTGAAGGTGTCACTGTCTAGCCTAGTTCGAAGAAGTAAGAAGCGACGTGTACTTCGAAGCGAAGTAAAAGCAGTGCCGGAGCTTGGTTCGAAGTAAGCACTTCGAAGACAAGACTTCGAACGCAACTTCGAGTCACGAGCTTCGGAGCGAAGTAAACAGTGCCGGAGCTTGGTTCGAAGTAAGCACTTTGAAGACAAGACTTCGAACACAGCTTCGAACTAAGAGCTTCGGAGCAAGGTGACAAAGTCGGAGCCTGCTTCGAAGTGAGGACTTCGAAGACAAAACTTCGAACACACAAAACAGACGGACTACCTTCGAACAAAGAAGCGAAGTCTGTCACGCGACAGAAAAGCAAGTCCGAAGCCTACACTCTATCTTCGAACAGGGAAAGCTTCGGAAGGATAATCGAAGGCAGACACGCCACAAAGAAATCCAAGCGAAGTCTATCAGAACGGACAAGCTTCGGACCCAAACTTCGAAACCTAGTGAAGTGTGCACTTCGAACAGATAGATTCGGAGTATGCTAGTTCGAAGTATGCAATGCTGTCCATACAGGAGGAGCTTCGAATCTAGCAACTCAGACTCAAAGACCGAAGTTCGAAGTCTAAGCGAAGCCTTTAAAGAGGTTCGATCGGAGCCTGCCTCACGGAGTTGAGGGGCTTCGCACGGAACCAAGCTTCGCCAGACACACCAGAAAAAGGCAAAAGAGACTGTCAGCTTCGATCAAAAAGCTGGAGGATAGAAGGTGAAAAGCTGCAGCCGAACACTGTAGCTACAGTAAAGCAGTACTACTCGCAACAGCAAGAACTAGTACTACCACCGTGAAGAACACTCCCAGCCGAAGAAGCTTCTCTTCAAGAATAAATCCAGCAGCCCGTAGGTAAGGCAAAAACTCCCCAAACCAAACAAAATGCAAGCAATAAATTCACCAGGGATCAAAGCATTAAAGCATCCAAGAGATTTGAGTGAAAATAATGCAAGAACAGGGAGGAGCCAGTCCTGGCGGCGCACACAGGAGAGAGAAGAGAGGCAAAAGTGACCCAATGGGTGGATTTGATTTCAGCACAAAAGGGTGGTCCAAACCCTAGGGATTGGGGTGCTATTTATAGGCAGCCCAACACTAGGAATATTCTACCAGCCCCTTAGGGTTTTACAGACTCAAAAATACAGAAAAAGACTCTACTGCCCTTAGGTATTTTTACAGACACAACTGACTGACTGTGGGCCTAGAGTAACAGATGACATATCCTGAAGCTACTCTTCTGGACAGTCGGATACAGAATCAACGGTTGTCAGTTTTACGCCGAAACTGACAAAGCCTCCACCAGCTTTGCACCAGGTACCCGGATTGGGCCGGCCCGACTCCGCAGCTCTCTCAGCCCGGCAATCGCTCACCGCCCGTGTACCTGAGTCAGTCCTGGTCAACAGCCCAGTGGGTCTTCTACTGCTTCTGGCCCATGCACCCGGATTGGGCCAGCCCGACTTCGCAGCCTCCTCTGCCCGACAGTCGCTCGCTGCCCGTGTACCTGCGTCACACGCGGCCCATAAAACAGCAGATCTCTTCTTCTCTTCAGTCCTCGTTGACTATCGTTGACAATGACTCATCACTTCTAGAGCCATGAGGCCCACGCTATTCAGCATGGCTCCTCAGACGGGACACTGCAGATGGTTCTCCAGCCTCACTCCCCCGAGCTCCAAGGAATACATCACTTTCGGGAACAGTGGTCAAGGGAAGGTACAAGGTATTGGGTCGATTCGTATTTCTGATTATTTCTCTTTGAAGAATGTTGCTTTAGTTGGAAATTTGAACTTTAATTTAATTTCTATTTCGCAGCTGGTTGAGGATGGTTTAGACGTGCGCTTTAAGAAGGGTATGTCTTCTGTCGTTGATTCTAGAGGATCTTTAGTTTGCCGAATCTTACCTTTTGGTAAGGTTTTTCGTATTGATTTCTCTAGTACTTCTGGCCCTTCTCGCTGTCTGATGGCCGGATCCTCCTCTGATCTATGGAAGTGGTATAGAAGGTTAGGACATTTGAGCTTTGATTTACTTGTTAGATTGAGTTCTATTGAGGATTGCCTAAGCTTAAGATGGAGAAGGATCTAGTGTGTCATCCTTGTTGTCATGGGAAAATGGTTGCCGCTTCTCACGCACCTGTGACTCAGGTGATGACTTCGTACCCGAGAGAGATGTTGCACATGGACACAATAGGTCTAGCTCGAGTACGCTCAGTCGGTGGGAAGTGGTACGCCCTTGTGATAGTTGACGATTTTTCTCGATTTTTGTGGGTTTACTTTCTAGAGTCTAAGGATGAGACTTTTCAATATGTTCATGACCTGATTTTGAAGCTGAAGAACGAGAATAATGGTCTGATGCGAGCAATTCGTTCAGACAATGGATCTGAGTTTAAGAACTCTCAGTTCGTCAGTTTTTGTAGTGATCAGGGTCTTGATCATCAGTTCTCTGCTCCTTACACTCCCCCACAGAACGGCGTTGTGGAACAAAAGAACCGCACGCTTGTCGAGATGGCCAGGACGATGCTTGATGAGCATAGGACTCCTAGGCGTTTTTGGGTTGAAGCAATGAACACAGCTTGCTATCTTGCCAACCGCATTTTTCTTAGAGCTTACTTAGGTAAGACGTCATATGAGTTGTGTTTTGGTAGACAGGCCAAGGTGAGTCACTTGCGAGCTTTTGGATGTAAGTGCTTTGTGCTTAAGAAGGGAGAGCATTTGGACAAGTTTGAGTCTCGTTGTTGGGATGGAGTCTTTCTTGGTTATGCTTTGCATTCACGAGGCTTTCGTGTTTGGAACCTAGACTCCCAGATGCTTGTCGAGACTTGTGAGGTTTCCTTTGATGAGTCTTTGCCCTCGCCGACTCCTTTTGAGCCTTCTAGAGATGATGAGCTTGGAGAGTCCATCTTTGAGGAAGATGATGACCCTTTGGTCGCTACTTTCGGTCCTATAGTGGGCTTCTTCACGTGGACATCATCGGTCTTCGCCGATTGGATCGCTGGGGAATGAACGGAGCGAGACGAGGATAAGCAAGGACGTACTTCCCCAACATCTTATTCTGCTGCACTAGCACGTCTCGTGTTAGAAGGTAACGATTCATGATCCCTCATGCGCATGGTTCTAGTGTTTGGTGGCGAAATTTTTGAATTTGTCAGCTAGCGTAGCTTCCTCATGTACAAATAAGGCGAACAAATGAGGTCTGTTCGGCTTTAATATTGATTAAAGGCCCATGTGTGGGCACTATATAAAGAAAGGAGAGGCAAGGATGATTGCGCTCTAACCCTAGCCTCCACCTATCCTCTCTCCCAAACTACAACTATTGTGGTCATTTCTCTCTGGATCTCGCGAGTGATACTAGCGTACCGAACTGAGGTGATCTCGTCCTTGTACGTGTGGATATCGTGGAGGCACCACTACTACTGCGGTGTTGATCTTCCTATGAAGATCATGATTTTGTTAATAAAAACATATTGTTGTTCCTTATTAGTGGATTTTACCCATGGATACGTTACCATATTCTTCAATCTGGCCCACTCGGCCAAAACAAAATCACCATCAGAATCCTATTTTTGAACATGATGAATATAACTTGAGCCACTCACTTTTGCGTCTTTTCTTTACATGTCTCTTGGAATCAGCTTTCATGGGCTGATACCCTCCATGCCAGGTGCGATAGGCTATCAAATTCTTGAGACGAGAAACTCTCCCAGTTTGGCGGTAGAAGGCCCCAAAATGTTAATTCGGCCAACCGACCATCGGTCAGACTATAGCCTCAACTTCTCACATCATGAAAACTTTGAATGTACTCTAGCACCGATTCATCCATGTATTGCTTTACGACCGTAAAGTCCATCAATTTAATCTCTTGGATCCTAGCAAATAAGTACTCGTGAAATTGCTTTATCTAAATTGACCCATCCCTTGATTGAATTTGGCAGTAGGGAAGAAAACCAAGAGAAAGTTGATCTAGATAGAGACAATGGAAATAATCTAACTTCAAAGGGGGATTTAATTATTTGCCACTCTTAACATGTGAGTGGCAATAAATTTGCCACTCCGAGTCACTGACATGTGGGGTCACCTGAGTCACTGACATGTGGTCCATTAATTGACACATGTTAAGAGTGGCAAATAGTTAAATTATCCAACTCCAAGAGCCTCCTCAGTCAATGCCTCTCCACATTATGCAAGGAAAAGATTGATATGCTCGACTGTTGAAGTACTATCCTGACTAGAAAACTTCGAAAAATCTGGGAACATGTACCTATTGGGTAGCGACACCTTATCGAACTGATTTGGATACGAGTGCCGATACATATAACTCCATTCTTTTGGCTTGAGTCCAAACTGATCCCTCATAATCTCTATGATCTTGAAGGTAAAATCATCTTCCTTTGGTGTCAGATAATGCGATACTGGTGTCACTGTCCTCTATTGATGCTAATACTTATTATGGGGCATTGTTCCTTCAAAACTCATCCATTGTTATGGAGGCCCATAATAAGCAGTATAATGGTACTCGGTAGAGGTGCACTCGCTAGAGGTTGGTATGTTTGAGACAGTGTACCAGTTGGCATTGAGGCTGGTGGTATTAAGCTTGATACCCTGGTGGAATGTTATCAGTGAAGGTGTTCTCAAGGTGATGGGCACCGATGACCTCTGCTGAAAATAGATCGCCCCTTGAGGTAATTCCTCGACAATAGGAATGGCAGTCGGGTACAACGGGTACGAGTAGTACATACCCATACCCGTACCGACAAAAAAACTCGTACCCGAACCCGTACCCATTACCCATGACGGGTAAAAACTCGTGCCCATACCCGATACCCGCGGGTGCTGTATACCCACAAGTATACCCATTTACCCGCCATAATTGCAACAACAATTTTTCAATAGCAAACTTCAACAAAATCAACAACAACCATGTTCAGCAACCAACATTACACAAAAAATAACAAATAAGCAATCCACATATTACAAAAGATGACAATTAACAATCGGTCCAAAGAAATTAAGTCTCAGATTTGATCCACAAAGCTGCTCATTATCACTCATTCAACTTAGACCTGCTTAACAACCTTTGAATATGCTATTTATAAGTATTTTTGGTCACCTAAATAGTAAAATTGCACTTAGACAGTGAAGTTTTAGATCTGAGGCCTCGGAGGCTTGGGGAGACACCCACCGGCGCGCGTCAGCCTAGAACGTCAGGGCTCAAGGAGTTGGGCAGGACACACCGACAGTGTGCTAGCCAAGAGAGCAGTGCAGACGCGCGACCTGGATTTGGAGCGGTACTGTGGCGGGAGAGCAGTGTGCCAGCGGCCACGGGGGAGCTCGTCCGCACAGGACGCTGGCGGCGCATCGTGGACAGGCAGGACACACTGGCGGCATGGCGACCTAAAGAGAAGTACGAGCGCGCGCTTGAATCTAGGGTGGTACCACAAGAGAGCAGTGTGTCGGCGGCCACGAAAGACTAGAGAGCTCGTCCGCACGGGACGCTGGCGGATTACCATGGAGGGGCTAGATTGCTGGAGGGCAGCGACGCAAGGGCTAGATAGAGGGGATGAGAGGAGTGGCTGGGTAGGGAGGTGTGGCGGCATAGGGTGTGAAGAGAGGAGGACTCACGGGATAGGAGGGGAGTTGTGGGCTTGTGCCTATGGCCTGTGGGAATGAGAGACCTAGGGTTTCATTATTTTTATTGTGGGTTTATATACTTTAGGCAAACAAGTAAATGGGTAAAGCGGTATGGGTAGTTAATACCCATACCCGTACCCGTTTACCCGTTGGGTATAAGATTTGACCTAATTAAATATTCGCGGGTATGAAATTGGGAACAAACTCGATTCTAATGGGGTTTTTACCCACGGGTAAACGGGTACGATTGCCATCCCTACTCGACAATGGATTTGTTTACCGTCTTCTTGATTAACTCATACATAGTGTTTAGTAACACACCAAATTGATTAACCAATGCATGACTAACTGACTCATTGACCGCGTCTTGGAACAATCTCTACGGACTTTGATTGTTGGACTCAGACTGCAGGGTTGGAATCAACAGTTGATTCTTCTAGATCACCCCGCGACGAGTCATATTGAAAGATTCCAAGTACAACTTCTAGAAATCTACAACAATTTGCTATACTTCTTCACTCTCTTTATTGGTTAGAAGCTTCATGGTGATCGGGGTGACAACATCCTTGGACTATTCAGTCTCTTTCCCAGCCATGGTGCTGACGAAAAAGATTGATCTTGATATATTTATGTAAGTGGTCTCACTGGGTGTGCTAAGAAAGTGTGTTGACAAAAAATCGTAGGTATCCTTAC
Organism: Zizania palustris; assembly: GCA_019279435.1. NCBI lineage: Eukaryota > Viridiplantae > Streptophyta > Magnoliopsida > Poales > Poaceae > Zizania > Zizania palustris. Next base: position 70,682,891 of record JAAALK010000082.1, read on the forward strand.
GTCTTCACAGTCGAAGGCTTAGGAGAGTCTACTTAGCTCCAGTGCAGGTACTAAATAACCCGAAAGTGTCAGTAGGAGTGTCAGTCAATTTGACCCTGCTATTGACAAAGAAACAAACATAAAATATCATAACACTATCGGCGATAGCCTATCGACATCGACAACAATAACATGCTTGAAAACATACACCGTGGAAGGCACATATGATCTAATCTAATACGATAAACTGAACCGTCATGATTGGCAAACATATAGATTTGATCGATAAGGCACAATATGAGGAAATAAATTGGTGCATTAAACCGATAACTAGCAAATCTACTTTATTTGACCACATTATCAAACCTAACTGAGAAAGCCATGAACACATGAATCAGTTTACCAAGCTAACCCCATCGAAGTTAGAGATCATACTCAACCAATATAGCCATAATTCTCACGGGGAATCACCCTAATACTACGTACTTAAAGTTGGCAATGTGCTAAAGGGTTTAATTGGTAGATTGTGTATCCCCGTTACAATGTCCCTAGGCTTATATATCTATAGCATAGTGGACAGATGTATATGGATAACATAGAATCCTAACTACTTTATTTATTTGCTAACTAAATAAAACTAATCGTGAAGTATCAGTCCACGCCGCGCGTAGCTCCTCTCCGCCCATTAAACTTTTATCGGAGGCTCGTTGGCTTTGTCATCTAGTATTATCATTCTAAATTCTGGTGTCAATAGTAACATATAAAAAACTGATGAATTTCTGTTGACATATAAACAATTTTATAAATTTGGTTATCTATTAGAATACAATCCCGGATTTTTTAAGACTCTGTGCGGGTGCCCATCTCACACATAATTTATCAATAAAAATACAATTCAATACAATTCCTTTTTATTTTTAATTAGTTAATGTTTTTTCGAAAATATTAAAAGGGTGGAGTAAACCTGTTTTACATAGTAATAAGGCATCTGACCTTATAAATCTTAACTAATATAAAGCAGCCAAATTTCCATGTCCTCCGTTCGATTCTACGCTCTCCAAAACCGTTCTCTCGCGCGTGCATGCGCCTTCCCCGCGCAAAACGGCTGCTGCGCGCAGCGCCCCGCATGCAACAAAAATATCCGATTCGCGGCGCACGCAGCGCGCCGCATGCATGATGCATGTGCGCTTAAGCTGGATCGAAAAGAAACGAGAAAAAGAAAAAATGAAAACAGCAGAAAAAGGAAAAAGAAAAAAGAAAAAAGGAAAAGAAAAATATATTTTTATATTTCGGTTTTTTAATTTATGTATTTTACACGGATGTACGAATTTTGTGTAAAAACTTTTAAATTTCTAAAAAATCACACAGCAACATAAATTTTACACAAAAATCTTATTATAAAATAAGGTTTTGTTGCAAAGCACACTAGTGTGTTATTGTTCAATTCAATTATTCAAGTGCTCCGTGGGACCCACAATTAAATAAAAAGGAAAATAAAAATTCTCTTGGTCGCTCTCGATCTTTCCTCGCGTTCTCTCTATCGTCCACAGCGCCCGCAGGAGGCACAACCGGCGGCGCCTCCTCCTCCTCCCCCCTCCAGGCCGCCGGCACAAGGTAACTGCGGCATCTCCTCCCTCCACGCCGCCGGCACAGGCCAGCCCCGCGCCTCCTCTTCTCCAATTCTTCTCGATTATAGGACTCCTTTGCAGCTGTTCTCGATCTGACGATGAGGTGGCCATGGGCGGCGACGGAGGAGGTCGTCGTGGGCGGTTAAGGCGGCGAGCATGGAGAGGCGGAATTCGTTGGGGAAAATGCCAAAATATCGTTGCTCAATTGATGTTTTGATCCATCCATTCGTATTTGACTTTGGAATCATTTCTCCTCCAACCCTAGAGACATCGATTCCGTCCGGCGTCGTGCTTTTGCCTCAGCGTGCGGCGGCCTGATCCGCCGGCGCTTCTGTTGCCCAGATCCCGTTCTCTGTCCACACAATTTTCTCTTATTCGGTTCAATTCGATTCCATTCAAATGAATTTTGCGAAGTAATCTCAATATTTGTCTACTTTTTGTCAGATTTTATCCGGGGTTTGATCGATTCGTGATGGCATGCCGGGGGTTCTTCGAATGTCTTTTGAAGCTGCTCAACTTTGTCCTCACAGTTACTGGCCTCGCCATTGTCGGATATGGCATTTACCTTCTCGTTGAGTGGATGAGGATTACTGGCGGCGGCAAGGCACCACCGTCGCCCGCTCCCCCTGCTGAGTTGCTTATGTTAGGCCGCCCAATGCTCACGGCCCTTTCCCTAGGTGACGGTGGCAGTTTCTTCGACAAGCTCCCAAAAGCATGGTAAGACGCCTGTTTTTTTGGGCGACTTGATGGTTGTTCTTTTCATTCAATGATTAGAATCGAATAAAGGGACAGCTACAGTTAGGTGATCAGTGCCTCTGAGTTACTTTGGAGTGGGTCAACAACTGAACATCAAATTATGTGGTCTCAAGGACTCAAACTCTAATGTGACGAATTTATGGTAGGTTATTAGCCCAAATGATCCATCTCTTTTCTTGAAAGCTAAGGGCAGACTTTGTTGGATGTTCTATAGGCACAGTGAATGATTCAATTTTAGATTCAGCACTTATATAAACCTTCATGTTACTATGGATGTGAATGGGTATATTATACACCTGCTGCTTGTTTTGTGTATCCTGCAGGTTCATCTATTTGTTCATTGGTGTTGGCGCAGTCATCTTTTTGATCTCTCTATTTGGCTGCATTGGAGCTTCAACAAGAAACACTTGCTGCTTGTGTTGTGTATCCTGATAGTGTTGTTCTAATTCATCAACACTCTTCTTTTGAAAATACAAGCTTATAACTATTTTTGTGAAGAAGAAAAAAGGAGCACACACTAAACAAATTCAATTTAATGTAGAATTTGGCTCACACCACCAAACACTTTGTCGATATTACTATGCAGCAAGATTTACTATTGATCTGACCATAGTTGTTATGGCGTCACCATATCGTCGCCATATTGTTGTGGCGGAAATATACAATTCGCCACGGACTGCCATATTTTTTTTTGAGGATAACCAGCAGGAGAGGCTCCTACTGAGGTTATGTATATTAAAAAGGGATAGTATCCAGATAGGTTACAACGACAATAAAGAGGGAGGAGTAGAAGAAGAGTGGAAAAACAACTTAGCAAGTTACAAAAGACTAATCCAGGAGTGGATGGAGTCTTTTAAATTTTGGGGACAGCGCAAGGTTTGAAGTAAAAGCGTAGAACGGAAGGAGGAAAGCCAAGCACTAATGTTCGCCTCTTGCTGTCGGAAGATGGCATTGTTGCGTTGCAGCCAAAGAGTCCAGCATCCAACCAAAATAATTTCCATACTGAACGGCCACCCAAGCTGGGACCGACAACTGGCAATCATGTCATGGGGTAGTTGCTGGGAGGACCAGTTGATTCCAATACGGTGCCAGCACGAGGTGCTAAAAGAGCAGCCGAAGAACAGGTGATGGGAGGTTTCCACCAGCCCCGATTCACAGAGATGACAGAGACCATCATCATCGTCAGGAGTGAAGTGCTTTCGCCTAAGGAGGTCTTTAGTGTTGAGGCGATCTTGGATGAGGAGCCAGAAGAAGATCTTGATTTTGTTGACACACTTACATTTCCAGATCCAAGAGTATACCGGGTGAGCATGCAATGTAGCAAAAGGGCGAGAGTAGTAGAGCTTCGGCCTGAAGGTGGTGGGCGCCACAGGTGTGTGGCGCCGCTGTGGCGTGGCGTGGCGCCCGCCATACGAAGGCACGATGAAGGCGTGGTGATGGCGCGGCGAGGGTGCGACAGGGCATGGCGGGGGCGCGGCGAGGGCCCGACGAGGCGTGGCGGGGGCGCGGTGAGGGCCCGACGGGGCGTGGCGATGGTGCGATGGGGCGTGGCGAGGGCATGACGGGGCCATGGCGAGGGTCAGTTCTGGCGGTGGCCAGTGCACCAGTGTAGAAGATGGGGAAGAGAAGAGGAGGGGAAGTGTGGTGACTGGAGAGGGGGCAGAGAGAGAGAGAGAGAGAGGTAGTGGGGAGAAGTTAGGGTTTAGAAATGGGCTTTAAATGGGCTGAAATTTAAATGGATTGTGTGGTAAAATTTATATAAATAGATTATTTACTGAACTTTAAATATATTATTAGACATAATTTTAAATATGTTTTTGAAATTTTAATTATACTAGTCAGATGCCTGTGCTTTGCAACAGAGAACCTTATTTTTTAACGGAGTATTTGTGTAAAATTCATGTTTCTATGTGATTTTTCAGAAATCTAAGGGTTTTTATACAAAATTCGTACATCCGCGTAAAATAAAGAAATTAAAAAACTGAAATGCAAAATTACATTTTTTTCTTCTTTTTTATTTTCCTTTTTTTTATTTTTTTCTTTTTTCTTTTTTTCTTCTTTTTTCTTTTTCTTCATTCCTGGCGGTTGCAACAAATGAGCGGCGTGCGGGCCGCTCGGCGCGCGCGGGCGGTTGCGCGCGGCGCAGCGCGTGGAGCCGGTGGGCGCGGGTGAGTTCGGGCGGTTTTCACAGGGCACAAGTTTTGGCCGGTTTTTTATGGGATGTGAGAAAGACACACACGTGGTTGCGGACGGAGACGGAAACGGCGGACGAAGTAGCCGCATTATATTAGTTAAGATTTTTTATATTATAATGTATCTAAAGTCACAATATTGTAACTTGATATTGTATTGCTATGTTTATCATATGATATTAATATTGTTATTTGCAATTTAGTATTTTAGTACTTATATATTGATATATTTTTCTAAATCCTATAAGCTATTTTTCTATATTGTTTGCCATGCTGATGTGTCTATGGCGACACCGCGCCGCGCGCCATAAGCGTTGTAAAGTTGTGAAGATGGTAGGTCGCCGCGCTTCGCCGCGTCGCTGTAACAACTATGGATCTGACTCTTATATAATTGGAAAAAAAGACAATCCATTGCAAATGTAAGCCATTCTAGAATTCGTGATGGGTAAACACTCTTTATTTTATCATCATCAATATACACAGGATGTTCAAAATGGCCACATGAAACATGTATTACTAGGTTGAACACAAACTGTACCTAGAAAATATAAAAATTGAGTTATTTATGACAATATGTTGTAATAGAAATAAGTAACCACAGAATACCTTTTAGACTGTAAATATCTAAAAAAACTTATATCTACATTTGGAGGTAGTATTATGAAAGAGTTAGATGACTAGAATGATTCATATCTCAATGACTTGTTCATGTTTAGTGTGATCCCAACCAACAATTTAGTATATTTGTTTCCTTTGACTTTAAAAGTATGCTTTCTTAGTCATATTGTTGATCCTTGTTGAGGCTGGAGCTGCTGCATTCATATTCTTCGACGATAGCTGGAAAGATGTGAGACTCTACTATTTTGGGAATGACCGAATATTCGAATAATCAACTTAGTATTTGTCTTCTCCACTGTAGTTATGATAGCTTCTGTGCAGGTAATTCCGGTGGACAAGACAGATAATTTTGATGTTATCTATGACTTTCTCAAGGATAATTGGGAGATTGCAAGATGGGTTGCTCTTGGAAGTGTCATTTTTGAGGTAAGAACAGTCAAACTCAAATTCTTTTGCTGACCATAAGTTCTTCAATTGCACTGGATATTTTATTTACTGAACTGTTATACCTTAATTTGTGCTGTGAGTTCCATAGCCATTACGGTGCTATCATTGTTGTTCAGTGTCCATTTTTAGACCCAAATACACAAATCTGCTATTCTCCGTGTATTACAGGAATATGCTAGTGCACTCAGGGTTAACCGAAATAAATAATGCTCATGCATGGATATTCAAACAAGTTGCAACTTGTTACTTGTTAGTAACACTCACGCAGTTATCTTTTTTTGTTGAGTTTACAACACTCAGGGCGTAACATAATTAAATGATAAAAAGATTTGAAGAACAAATGCAAATTGCGATAGGTAATTGACTGGCCATGCACTCCTAGATAATGTTGTTGATTTACTCTTCAAATTAGCCCCCATCCCTGAAGTAATTGTTGTTTGTGATAGAAGGGATTAATTAAATGGATTAGTCACTAAACAAGGCAAAATGCTGTATAATATGCACTTATGCAGTCCAGTGTTTACAAATCGTCCGATTAGTCGCCGATTAGTCGCGATTAGTCGGACGATTAGGGTGAAAATGGCGACCAGGCGACCAGGTTAGATTTTTGTGATTTCACTGGGCCTTTTCTTGTTCTGGTGGGCCTGTTAGGGTTAGAGCTAGCATCCACCCAAGCCAATGCCTGGTCTGTGCGCCTGTTCTGTGCTGTTCTGTGCGCCGCCTAGGGTTAGGGCTAACATCCAACCAAGCCAACGCTTCCAGCCAACGTCGGCGCCGACGCGCACGCCGCCAGCCAACGCCGACGCCGACGCGCACGCGGCACGCCTCCAGCTAACGCCGCGCCGACGCGCACGCCGCCAGCCAACGTCGCGCCGACACTGACCCCACGCGCACGCCTCCAGTACTCCAACCGACGCCGCGCGCACGCCAGGCAGAGGTCCTGCCGAGTGCCGACGCCGCGCGCACGCCAAGCGGAGGTCCTGCCGAGTGCCGACGCGCGCCTGTCGCTTGTCCAGCCTCCAGCGGCCATCCACGCCGCGCGCACGCCTGCTCCAGCCACGCCGCGCCCACGCCTGCTCCAACCGACGCCCGTGCCCACTCTACAGACTCTACAGGTTGATGAATGACTCACAAACTCTTATGACTATGTGTGTGGTTGTTTGCTAGTTGCTACTGCTTGATTTGAACCTAAGTTTCTGTTTTTGATGATTTGCTAGTTGCTACTGTTATGATGGTTGATGATTTGCTAATTGCTACTGTTATGATGATTTGTTGGCTGTTTGGCAATTGGCTGTCAAGATATTCTTGTTTCATTGTTTTTGATAATCTGAGTTTGATAAGTTGGTTGTTATGTTTTTTGCCCTTACTCCAGGTATGTCTCTAACTACCTATCCATGTACTCTTGAATCTTGATTGGGCTTGCTTTTAAGAGACCACCTATAAATTATCACATAGACACATACTATATAGTATGTAACTATATATATGTCCTAAAATATATGGGACGCTTAGACAAACGACTAGAACCGACCAGAATCGACTAATCGCGATTAATCGCGATTAGTTTTCTAGTCGGTACCATGGCGACTAGGTTCGACTAGGCGATTTGTAAACATTGATGCAGTCCATTACATATGAAAGGCTTTGCTGCATTATTTTGCATAAAATAGTGGTTGCAATTATAAATATGATAAGTAGATTAAATACAAACTTTAAAAATATACTTTTTTAATGAAAACAGATTTGACTACATAGCTCACACAGGTACATATAAATAAAGAAACTGTTTGAATACATCTTCCAGTTTTGGTTTTCATACATCTACTTGCATGGGAAATTACTCAAGCCCACAGAAATAACTTATTGTATTGTTTTACACTGGTGTATTTGTTCAACTTTACCTAAAGATATATTCTTCATATACTATCAAGCTGTATGCCCCTTCCTTAGGTTTATAACGAGGGTTAACATAAGAAAATGTTTCAGTCACTGACCCTCTTGATGGGTTTTTTCTCCCTTACACCTGAGGAGAGGCCTCACCATTCGATATTACAAACAGGGAGTGTGAACACGTGTGTGTAACCTCATCCTCCTTCCATAGAATCCTAATCAACTAGTACTAGCACAATTAGACTTTTAGGATATGTTCCATCCATACAGGACTTTCAGTTTCCACATTATGGCTCAGCTTGTTGTCTTACAAGGTTAAGTTGTTGATTGATTAGGGTGATCCATCAGTTTGTGTGGACTGTGATAAAATATAGATGCACAGAGCCCTTAACATACACCTAGATATCTAGGTTCACACAATAAACAATTGGTGGGTGTCACCTGGACGGGGAGTTGGTGACGGGTGGTTTTTACTGATTCCGCTGCCTGGGGACACGTAGCGGCCAGATTGGCCATGGGCTACCTCGCTCGGGTGGACTCCTCTTGCCTTCGTGCTGTGGCTCTATTTCAGGTAACATGGTTACAATTGAAGGAAAAAGAAAAAGGAAACAATCTGGCTAGCTATGGGGTGGTGCTCAGCTTCATGGCTTGCTGTGATCAGCTCGATGATTGTGTTGCTACATTTGCTGTATTTTTTCGATTAGATAGTGGTTTGCATTACCTGCTGCCATTGTCGACTTTGCACATCACTGCTTCCACTCCAGTTGTCCCCTATGCCTTCATCTTGATCACCTGATTTAGTGTTACACCATTTTGGGATGGGTCTTTGTCTTTGACTACGCCTGCCACGCCATCAAGATTCAGGCTGTCACCGTGGCACCTCCTTGGGCCACGGTGTTGTTGCTGTTAGAGATATATATTGCTTTACTGTTTTGTGTATTTTCTCCCGATTATAAGGGGCTTTGTGTACTTGTGTATGTGTATATACATTCTGGCTTATGGCCTCTAGTGAATACAAGATGGTATTCACACATGGTATTAGAGCACCAATTTTCCTTATTGTTCTGTTCGTGGTGATTATCGGTGTTCTTGGTCAGATCTGGTTTCCTTCCACCAGGTCCAGCTTCCTTCCCGTCAGATCTGACTTTTCCTCAATGCTCCTGGCCGGATCTAGTTTCTTCTCACTGGATCTAGCTTCTTTCCCCTGCGTTGGTCGTCTCTAGGTTTGCCGCCCACCGTCCCCTACGAAGGCCTCGCTTGTAGCCATCCACCCACCGCCAGCCGTCCCCTACGGCGGCCTCGCCTGCAGCCGTTCGTCCGCCGCCCGTTGTCCCTTACGATGGCCACTAGCCTCACCGGCAGACGCGCCAGCCCCGTTGGGCCGCCATTTCCTCCCGCCAAGACGTCTTTGGGGTGTTCTTTGTGGTGATGTTCCTTGTACGCCTTCCCTAAAGCCACCGACGAAGACCGTGTAGTCGTCTCTTGACTTAGGGGACCTGTCAGCTTTTGTGAAGGCCATCTCCGACCATTCTGATGCTTTAGAGTTGTACTGTGATCGGTTATCTGACATTGCTCAGTGGATGGATGATGATGATCGTGCGACGTCTATTTTGATTACTAGTGTGGAGCCTAGGTTTTCTTCTGAGATTGCTAGACTCTCCATTGCCTTTTAGATGTGGACTCATCTTCATCAGACCTATGAGCCATCAGGGGATTCTCTTTAATTGTCTGTTGTTCGCCAAGAGTAGTCTCTTCAGTAGGGTGATGCCACAATTGATGCTTTCTATGCTCAGATGTCAACTGTGTGTCATTAGTTGGACTCCCTTTCTGTTGCTGGTTGTCACTTTTGTTAGTGCTACTTGGCTCTCCGTGCTGAGCGTGACTTCCGATGTCTATGAGTTCCTGACTCGTCTTCGTCCATAATTTGAAAAGCATCGGGCTCAGCTGCTTGCTTGACACCCTCGTGTCACGCTTTTGGAAGCTCTTATGGAGTTGCGCTCAGAGGAGACTCGTCTACGTGGCTTTGGACTGTTGCTTCTTCCTTCAGTGTTGGTTGCTCGTCCAGCTAGTGTGCCTAATGTCTTCGACTGCACCACCGTATGATCCTCCTATGCCCACTTCAGGTGGTGGTGCCCGCCCTCGCTGTACCTAATGCAGTAAGGAAAGGCATGTTGAGGCGAACTGCTACCGGAAGAAGAAGCATCTTCGATGTTCCTCTAGTGCTCCTACTTTGGCTACCTCCTGAACTACCTCATCAGCTGACACTTAGCATGAGATTGTGATGTTGTTTCGTCGCCTAGTTGCTACCTATGGCTCTGCACTAACGGGTTCTGCTAGTCTCCCCTCTGCATTGAGAGACCATCTCTTACGTAGTCAGGGACTTCACCTTGGATTCTTGATTCAGGAGCATATTTTCACATAACTTATCCTCATAGTGAGTTCGTGTCTCAGCGTCCTTTTGACATTGTTCATTCTGACGTATGGGGTCCGGCTCTGTTTGTTTCAAAAGGGGGTCATAGCTACTATATTATCTTTATCGATGATTTCTCTTGCCACACTTGGATTTTTCATATCTTCTCGTCGCGAGGTGTTATCTATCTATAAGCAATTTGCCACTATGATTCACACTTAGTTTGACACTCGTATTCGTGTTTTTTGTGCTGATTCTGCTGGTGAATTACTATCTAGGCACCTTTGTTCTTTTCTTGCTGCACAACATACATTGTCTCAGTTCTCTTGTCTTGGTGCTCATGCTCAGAATGGTGTTGCTGAGTGCAAGCATCATCATCTCCTCGAGACTGCTCGTAAGCTTATACCTGCATCTTCTGTTCTGCCTTATTTTTGGGCTGAGGCGGTATCTACTACCACATACTTAGTTAATATCCAACCCTATTTTGCTTTCAAGGGTGGGATTTCTTTCGAGCGTCTATGTGGTTGTTTTCCTGACTACTCCGCTTTTCGCCTTTTTGGCTGCATTTGTTGCGTTCTTCTCGCCTGTCATGAACGTACCAAGCTGACTGCTCAATCTGTTGAGTGTGTCTTTCTTGTCTATAGTGTCGAGCATAAGGGTTATATGTGTTAGGACCTTGTTGCTCACCGGATGCGTATTTCTCGAGATGTTTCTTTTGATGAATCAGTGTTCGTTTTATCCTCGCCCCACATCTTCCACTTCTTTAGCATCCTTGTTCGAGCCTTTGTCTTTTATCACTTTTCCCGCCACACATATTTCTTCTGATCTTTCTTCGACACCGTTAGCGCTTTCTCCTATTGTGCCTACTTTGGAGCCTTCCACGTTTTTAGACTCCTCGTCTCATGCTCCTCCTACTTCTAGTCTGGTTGAGCCTTTCCCTTTCCACTACACTCTTCGTTCCTGTGCTATCTCAGATCTCACTGATTCACTCTTTGTTGAGCCATCCCCTTCTAGTGATTCATCTTCGTCCTCTCCTTGGTACTTTCTTCGTGATCGCTAATCGATTTGACCTCATGATCGTTTTGGCTTTGCTGGTATTATTCCTATTGAGTTGTCCTCTTATTGTGAGGCTGCCATTCATCAAGAATGGAAGCATGCGATGACTAAGGAGATTGCTGCTTGTGAGCGCAATGGTACGTGAGATCTTGTTCTGCTAACCCCACATGTTCGCCCTATCACATGCAAGTGGGTCTATAAGGTTAAGACTCGCTCTGATGGTTCCCTTGAGTGTTATAAGGATCGTCTTGTTGCTTGTGGTTTTCAGCAGGAGCATGGTCGTGACTATGATGCGATCTTTGCTCCGGTAGCCCACATGACTACAGTGCACTCTTCTTGATGTTGCTTCTGTGCGTCAGTGGTCTTACTCTTATCTCCTAGTTTGATGTCAAGAATGCCTTTCTTAATGGTGAGTTGCATGAGGTCTACATGCGCCCATCGCCTAGGTATTTTGTTCTTATGGGTACAGTTTGTCGTCTCCATCACTCTTTGTATGGTCTTAAGCAAGACCCTAGAACTTGGTTTGAGTGTTTTTCTTCTATGATCATTGCTGCTGGCTTTTCTGCTAGTGTTCATGATCCTGTGCTCTTTGTTCATACCTTCTCTTGTGGTCGGACTCTTCTTCTCTTGTATGTTGATGATATGATCATTACATGAGATGATTATGAGTATATTGCCTTTGTGAGGGCTCGTCTCAATGACCAGTTTCTTATGTCCGACCTTGGTCCTCTTTCTTACTTCCTTTGGGATTGAGATTTCCTCTACTGCTGAGGGTTACTCTCTGTCGTAAGAAAAGTATATGCAGGATCTCCTTCATCATGCTTCCCTCACTAACGAGTGCACTGTTGAGACTCCTATGGAGCTTCATCTTAAGCTTCGACCCTCTGATGGTGAGCCTCTTGCGGACCCCACTCGCTATTGCCATCTTGTCGGGAGTCTTGTTTATCTTGGTGTCACTCGTCCTGACATTTCTCATGCAGGGCACATCCTTAGTCAGTTTGTTTCAGCCCCTACTCAGCTCCACTATAGTCATCTCCGGCATGTTTTGCACTACCTTCGTGGGACCATCTCTCGTCGTCTCTTCTTTTCGTGCGCCAGCTCTTTACAGCTTCGTGCATATTTTGATGCTACATGGGCTAGCGATCCTTTTGATCGTCGGTCTCTTTTTGCATACTGTATTTTTTTGGTGGTTCTCTCATTGCATGGAAGACTAAAAACCATGTTGCAGTTTCATGTTCTAGTGCAGAGGCTGAGTTACTTGCCATGGTGCTGTTGACTGCGGAGTTCAGTTGGTTGTGATGGTTACTTGAGGATTTTGGTGTCCCTTCTCTTGTGCCTACTCCTCTTTACTCACAGTACATGTGCTATCAGTATTGCTCGGGATTCGGTGAAGCATGAGCTAACTAAGTATATTGGGGTTGATGCTTCTTACACACGGACACATGTACAAGATGAGGTGATTGCTCTTTAGTATGTTCTTTCTGAGCTTTAGTTGGCTGATTTCTTCACGAAGGCATAGACTACAACTCAACACATGTTCTATCTCTCCAAACTCAGTGTGGTTGTGAGAGAATAAGTCTATGTGTGTGTGTATGTTTTGGCATGACATGTTGTTTGGCATGACATGTGTGATGTCCATGTGTGGACAAGTTTGTAGTCTTAGCATCTTTAGCATCTTTTGCTTTAGCATCTTAGACTAGCATCTTTGCTTTAGCATCTTAGACTAGACTAAGCATCTTTGCTTTAGCATCTTAGACTAGCATCTTTGCTTTAGCATCTTAGACTAGCATCTAGCATCTTGGGCTACATGGCTAGCCTATAAATATGTATCCCCAACCATTTGGGTTGGCATGGCATTTGAGTGAGTTGAAAGAGAAGAAAATTGCCCCAACTCTTGAGTGTCATCCCTACCAATGCGAGTGTTCTCTCTAACAATTGGTATCAGAGCTGTATGGTTCTGTGACCTTTCCAATCCCCTCCGCGACTCTCTCCAACGGAGACGCCCTTCTCCTTGTTCATCTTCCTCCCTTGCCGGTCCACCGGAGACCAACGACTCGGCGAGTTCCACCCACACACCGAGCAGCAGCACGAGTGTAGCGGCTTCCTCCCAGGGCAGCAGCAACCCCCACGACCCTTCCACTCTACCACCTCGCAATGTCCACAGGAGACTCTCTTCGCTCGGTCACCTCGAGCGCACGACATCGGCAGGAGGCCGAAGTCGCCGCGGCGGAGGAGCGCGACCGGGTGGCAGCAGAGGTTGTGGCAGCGAAGGCTCGGAAGGTGAGGTTGGCGGCGGCAGAACTGGCAGTAGCGAGAGCGGAAGAGGAAGCGGCGGCGGCTGTGGCTGCAGCACGTGTTGCGGCGGCAGAGCTCGAAGCTTTGCGCCACGGTAGCAACAGTGGCAGTGCCTCCGAGGGAGGTAGCCTCGACTTGGAGGCCGAGTTACCAAGGAGGGCGAAGGATGAGCGGGTGGCGCAGTGGGCAGCAGCGCAGCCCCGTGCTCGCGGCGGCAGCCCAAACGGGCCCAGACGCGCCGACAACACTCCGGGAGGATGCGCACGCGACGGTCGTGCTCATGGCGAACGCGACCCTCACAGGCGGCGTGGCTCTCCCTCCCCGGACCGGCGCCATGGTCATCGCGGCTTCCAGACCATCATCAAGGATGCTGGTGCTGGTGGTGGATGGCCCACCCTCACCAAGACCAACTACACCCAGTGGTCCATGATTATGAGGGTGAAGCTCCAAGTGCGGCACATGTGGGAGGCAGTCACATACGACGACGTCGACTACGATGATGATCGACGGGCGCTGGAGACCCTCGTTGCTGCAATTCCGCCGGAGATGCAGTGTTTGATTGCTTGCAAGCAGACTGCCAAGGAGGCTTGGGATACTATCGCTGCAGTATGTATTGGCAGCGATCGCGCCCGCAAGGCTACGCTGCAGGCACTACGCAAGGAGTGGGAGAACCTGGCTTTCAAACCAGGTGAGGATGTTGATGATTTTGCTCTCCGTCTCAACTCTCTACTGCAGAAGTTGGTGCAGCATGGCGAAGACCTCATCAACGAGGAAAGAGCTGTTGAGAAGCTCTTTCGCTGCGTTCCCGGGAAATACAAGCAAATGGCTTGTTCGATCGAGTCCTTGATGGACCTCTCTAGGATGTCGATCGGAGAAGCGATAGGTCGCCTCAAGGTCGTCGACATCGACGAGCCCCAGCCATCTTCAGAGCCGGCCACCACTGGTGGCAAGCTTCTCTTCACCGAGGAGCAGTGGCTCGCGCGCCAGCGAGAGCAGAAGAAGGGGGAAGCATCAAGTTCGTCAAATGGACACAAGCGCCAGCCACGTAGGGGGCGCAAGGCTCCCCAGGCGCATGGAGGCGCTACTGGCGGCGCCAACGGTGGCCGCAAGGCCACCCGTGATGACACTTGTCACAACTGTGGCAAGATCGGCCATTGGGCTAGGGACTGCCGGCAGGCGAAGCGCGGCGGTCAGGCACATGTCGCGCAAGCGCAAGAGGAGCCAGCTCTGTTCCTTATACATGGGAACATTGAGTTGCACTCCCCTCCCACGTCGACAGCTGCCGCTCTTCTCCACGTCGACGAACCGCGCGCACACGTCTTCCTCGGCAATGGGTCCAATGATGACAAGATTGACGGGTGGTTCCTCGACACCGGCGCCACCCATCACATGACCGGGCGGCGGGACCACTTCTCCGACCTGGACTCCAGCGTGCGAGGGTCCGTCAAGTTTGGGGACGCCTCCGCTGTGGAGATAAGGGGCGTCGGCTCTGTCATCTTCACCGCCAAGACCGGCGAGCATCGGATGCTCACCGGTGTCTACTACATCCCCGAGCTGAGGAACTCCATCATCAGTCTGGGCCAGCTGGATGAGAATGGCTCGCGCGTGGAGATCGAGCATGGGGTGCTGCGCATTTGGGATCATCAGCACCAACTTGTCGCCAAGGTAAATACAGGAAGCAATCGCCTCTATGTCCTTCATGTGCAGGTGGCGCAGCCTGTGTGTCTTGCAGCCCGCCGCGACGACGACGCGTGGCGGTGGCACGAGCGCTTTGGGCACCTCAACTTTGAGGCCCTGAAGCAGCTCGGCATCAAGGAGATGGTGCGGGGCATGCCGAGTGTCGAGCATGTGGAGCAGTTCTGCGACACCTGCGTGCTGACCAAGCAGCGGCGACTCCCATTCCCTCATCAGGCGAGCTTTCGCGCCAAGGAGAAGCTCGAGCTCGTGCACGGCGACCTTTGCGGTCCCGTGACACCGGCTACCCCTGGAGGCCGGCGCTACTTCCTCCTCCTCGTCGACGACGTGTCCCGCTACATGTGGGCGGTGCTTCTCGACACCAAGGCAGCAGCCGCAGATGCTATCAAGCGTCATCAAGCTGCCGCGGAGAAGGAGTGTGGCCGCAAGCTCCGGGTGTTGCGCACGGACAACGGCGGCGAGTTCACGGCGGCTGAGTTCGCGGCGTACTGCGCCGACGAGGGCATTCAGCGCCACTACTCCGCGCCGTACACACCACAGCAGAACGGCGTCGTCGAGCGCCGCAACCAGACGGTGGTGGCCACTGCTCGCGCCCTCCTCAAGCAGAGGGGGATGCCGGCGATCTACTGGGGAGAGGCGGTGATGACTGCCGTCCATCTCCTCAACCGCTCGCCCACCAAGGCTCTTGACGGCGAGACGCCGTATGAAGCCTGGCACGGACGCAAGCCGACGGTTGGCCACCTTCGCGTTTTTGGTTGCCTGGCATTCGTCAAGGAGCTCGGCCACATCGGCAAGCTTGATGATCGGAGTGCGCCAGGGGTCTTCATCGGCTATGCGGAGGGCTCCAAGGCCTACCGCATCCTCGACCCTACGACACAACGCGTCCACATCTCACGAGACGTTGTGTTCGATGAAGGGCGAGGCTGGACGTGGGGCAAGATGGCGGATGATGGCTCGACTTCGACGATCAACGATTTCGTCGTCGAGTACGTCTACTTCGAGGGAGCAGGGGGAGCTAGCAGCTCACCTTCACCGAGCTCGCTTGCCCCAGCACCTGGCACATCATCAGCTCCGGCAAGTACTCCACCACCTCCTGCACCGGCCACACCTCGCTCTCCTACACCGGCGCCCACATCTCCAGGATCGGCATCCGCGGCTTCAGTCCATGATGAGCAGCACAAAGTGGAGTTCACTACTCCATTATCAAACGACGGGGACCGTGTCGATGCTTGCCATGACGGCGAGCCTCTACGATACCGCACCATGGATAACATCCTTGGTGAGCAGCCCGTTCCTGGGATGGCGCAACATGAGTTCGATGCAGAGCTGCATTTGGCGCACGATGACGGTGAGCCACGTTCCTTCGCTGAGGCGGAAGGAGACGCGGCCTGGCGTGCCGCAATGCAGCAGGAGATGGACGCCGTCGAGCGGAACCAGACATGGGAGCTGGCTGATCTTCCGGCCGGCCACCGTGCCATCACCCTTAAGTGGGTGTTCAAGCTGAAGAAAGATGAAGCCGGGGTGGTGGTCAAGCACAAGGCTCGGCTAGTGGCACGCGGTTTTGTTCAGCAGGAGGGAGTCGACTTCGACGACGCTTTCGCTCCTGTTGCACGGATGGAGTCCATTCGTGTCCTCCTCGCGCTGGCATCCCAAGAGGGTTGGCGTGTCTATCACATGGATGTCAAGTCCGCCTTCCTCAATGGCGACTTGAAGGAGGAGGTCTACGTTCGACAGCCGCCGGGATTTGTCATCCCCGGCAAGGAGAACAAGGTTCTTCGCCTGCGCAAGGCCCTCTATGGCTTGCGACAGGCACCACGAGCTTGGAACGACAAATTGGACTCCACTCTCAGGCAGATGGGGTTCCATCAGAGTGCTCATGAGGCTGCAGTCTATCGGCGGGGCAAGGGAGACAATGCCCTGTTGGTAGGCGTCTACGTTGACGACTTGGTGATCACCGGCACCAAGGAGGTGGAGGTAGAGGCGTTCAAGACGAAGATGAAGGCCACCTTCCAGATGAGCGACCTAGGGCTCCTCTCCTTCTACTTGGGGATCGAGGTGCACCAGGACAACTCTGGCACTTCACTTCGCCAGACCGCCTACGCCAAGCGCATCGTCGAGCTGGGCGGACTCACCGACTGCAACCCAGCCTACACTCCCATGGAGGAAAGGCTGAAGCTGAGTCGCGACAGCACGACGGAGGAGGTGGACGCGACGCAGTACCGGCGCATTGTGGGCAGCCTTCGCTACCTTGTCCACACGCGACCGGACTTGGCGTTCGCAGTTGGCTACGTCAGTCGGTTCATGCAGCGACCGACGACGGAGCATCAACAGGCCGTGAAGAGGATCCTACGCTATGTCGCGGGGACCTTTGACTACGGCTTGTACTACCCGAGGTGCCCCGGTGCGGCGCATTTCATCGGGTACAGTGACTGCGACCACGCCGGCGACATCGACACAAGCAAGAGCACAAGCGGGACGCTATTCTTCCTCGGCAAGTGTCTGATCAGTTGGCAGTCGGTCAAGCAGCAGGTGGTGGCCATGTCCAGTTGCGAGGCAGAGTACATCGCAGCCACTTCTGCATCAACTCAAGCTCTCTGGCTGGCTCGGCTGCTTGGTGATCTTCTTGGCAGAGATGCCGAAGCAGTGGAGCTCAGGGTGGACAGCAAGTCTGCTTTGGCTTTGGCAAAGAACCCTGTTTTCCACGAGCGCAGCAAGCACATCCGGGTGAAGTACCACTTCATCCGGAGTTGTTTGGATGAGGGGAGTGTGAAGGCAAGCTACATCAACACCCAAGACCAGCTCGCCGACTTCCTCACCAAGTCGCTTGGGCGTATCAAGTTCCAGGAGCTTCGCGCCAGGATTGGGATGGTTCAGATTTCCCAGAAGGCGCCACACAAGACTTAGGGGGAGATTGAGAGAATAAGTCTATGTGTGTGTGTATGTTTTGGCATGACATGTTGTTTGGCATGACATGTGTGATGTCCATGTGTGGACAAGTTTGTAGTCTTAGCATCTTTAGCATCTTTTGCTTTAGCATCTTAGACTAGCATCTTTGCTTTAGCATCTTAGACTAGACTAAGCATCTTTGCTTTAGCATCTTAGACTAGCATCTTTGCTTTAGCATCTTAGACTAGCATCTAGCATCTTGGGCTACATGGCTAGCCTATAAATATGTATCCCCAACCATTTGGGTTGGCATGGCATTTGAGTGAGTTGAAAGAGAAGAAAATTGCCCCAACTCTTGAGTGTCATCCCTACCAATGCGAGTGTTCTCTCTAACAATTGGTATCAGAGCTGTATGGTTCTGTGACCTTTCCAATCCCCTCCGCGACTCTCTCCAACGGAGACGCCCTTCTCCTTGTTCATCTTCCTCCCTTGCCGGTCCACCGGAGACCAACGACTCGGCGAGTTCCACCCACACACCGAGCAGCAGCACGAGTGTAGCGGCTTCCTCCCAGGGCAGCAGCAACCCCCACGACCCTTCCACTCTACCACCTCGCAATGTCCACAGGAGACTCTCTTCGCTCGGTCACCTCGAGCGCACGACATCGGCAGGAGGCCGAAGTCGCCGCGGCGGAGGAGCGCGACCGGGTGGCAGCAGAGGTTGTGGCAGCGAAGGCTCGGAAGGTGAGGTTGGCGGCGGCAGAACTGGCAGTAGCGAGAGCGGAAGAGGAAGCGGCGGCGGCTGTGGCTGCAGCACGTGTTGCGGCGGCAGAGCTCGAAGCTTTGCGCCACGGTAGCAACAGTGGCAGTGCCTCCGAGGGAGGTAGCCTCGACTTGGAGGCCGAGTTACCAAGGAGGGCGAAGGATGAGCGGGTGGCGCAGTGGGCAGCAGCGCAGCCCCGTGCTCGCGGCGGCAGCCCAAACGGGCCCAGACGCGCCGACAACACTCCGGGAGGATGCGCACGCGACGGTCGTGCTCATGGCGAACGCGACCCTCACAGGATCGTCTTGTTGCTTGTGGTTTTCAGCAGGAGCATGGTCGTGACTATGATGCGATCTTTGCTCCGGTAGCCCACATGACTACAGTGCACTCTTCTTGATGTTGCTTCTGTGCGTCAGTGGTCTTACTCTTATCTCCTAGTTTGATGTCAAGAATGCCTTTCTTAATGGTGAGTTGCATGAGGTCTACATGCGCCCATCGCCTAGGTATTTTGTTCTTATGGGTACAGTTTGTCGTCTCCATCACTCTTTGTATGGTCTTAAGCAAGACCCTAGAACTTGGTTTGAGTGTTTTTCTTCTATGATCATTGCTGCTGGCTTTTCTGCTAGTGTTCATGATCCTGTGCTCTTTGTTCATACCTTCTCTTGTGGTCGGACTCTTCTTCTCTTGTATGTTGATGATATGATCATTACATGAGATGATTATGAGTATATTGCCTTTGTGAGGGCTCGTCTCAATGACCAGTTTCTTATGTCCGACCTTGGTCCTCTTTCTTACTTCCTTTGGGATTGAGATTTCCTCTACTGCTGAGGGTTACTCTCTGTCGTAAGAAAAGTATATGCAGGATCTCCTTCATCATGCTTCCCTCACTAACGAGTGCACTGTTGAGACTCCTATGGAGCTTCATCTTAAGCTTCGACCCTCTGATGGTGAGCCTCTTGCGGACCCCACTCGCTATTGCCATCTTGTCGGGAGTCTTGTTTATCTTGGTGTCACTCGTCCTGACATTTCTCATGCAGGGCACATCCTTAGTCAGTTTGTTTCAGCCCCTACTCAGCTCCACTATAGTCATCTCCGGCATGTTTTGCACTACCTTCGTGGGACCATCTCTCGTCGTCTCTTCTTTTCGTGCGCCAGCTCTTTACAGCTTCGTGCATATTTTGATGCTACATGGGCTAGCGATCCTTTTGATCGTCGGTCTCTTTTTGCATACTGTATTTTTTTGGTGGTTCTCTCATTGCATGGAAGACTAAAAACCATGTTGCAGTTTCATGTTCTAGTGCAGAGGCTGAGTTACTTGCCATGGTGCTGTTGACTGCGGAGTTCAGTTGGTTGTGATGGTTACTTGAGGATTTTGGTGTCCCTTCTCTTGTGCCTACTCCTCTTTACTCACAGTACATGTGCTATCAGTATTGCTCGGGATTCGGTGAAGCATGAGCTAACTAAGTATATTGGGGTTGATGCTTCTTACACACGGACACATGTACAAGATGAGGTGATTGCTCTTTAGTATGTTCTTTCTGAGCTTTAGTTGGCTGATTTCTTCACGAAGGCATAGACTACAACTCAACACATGTTCTATCTCTCCAAACTCAGTGTGGTTGTGAGAGAATAAGTCTATGTGTGTGTGTATGTTTTGGCATGACATGTTGTTTGGCATGACATGTGTGATGTCCATGTGTGGACAAGTTTGTAGTCTTAGCATCTTTAGCATCTTTTGCTTTAGCATCTTAGACTAGCATCTTTGCTTTAGCATCTTAGACTAGACTAAGCATCTTTGCTTTAGCATCTTAGACTAGCATCTTTGCTTTAGCATCTTAGACTAGCATCTAGCATCTTGGGCTACATGGCTAGCCTATAAATATGTATCCCCAACCATTTGGGTTGGCATGGCATTTGAGTGAGTTGAAAGAGAAGAAAATTGCCCCAACTCTTGAGTGTCATCCCTACCAATGCGAGTGTTCTCTCTAACAGGTTGATCCCCCATGAGTTTGAGGGGTGTGTTAGAGATATATATTGTTTTACTACTTTGTGTATTTTCCCTAGAGTATAAGGGGCTTTGTGCATTTGTGCATGTGTATATACATTCTAGCCTATGGCCTCTAGTGAATACAAGTTGCTATTCACATAGTTGCTAGTGGATCTCTGGCCGCTGCATTGACATGGAGCTATCATCGTGTCGCCTACTTAGGCCACAGCGTCACCGTTCTCGTCTTCACTGTTGTTTCGGTCATCATCATGCTACCGATGCTTTTGCGTCGCTGATCCTAGTTGATTGCTGCTACTGCCTACTCGGTACATTGTTGCAACATAATTTTCTTTTACCAAGTCCATCACAACTTTGTCACTTATGTCACCAAATTCTTTATCTTTGCATGCACGCCTGAGAAAATTTTATTCTAGCCTGCTTTTGCTCTTCTGCTCATGTTTTTTCTTTTCCAATTCATATCGACTCCAACGATAGTTGTTTGTGCCAACCCTTCTATTCTTTCACACATCAGCTTTGTTGTTGAGTCTCCTTATCTGCAATCCCTATATATATATTGCATTGCTTGTGATTGTCCCGTTTCTTTGTGCACTTGGTCTTGGCTAAAGTAGGTGTGCTTTCATCCCTGATGTGCCCTTGGGCCAGGAAAACTAGGTGTGGTGTGTCATCTTCGATGGTTTTGACTACATAGACTTCATTATTGACATCTCACATCTCCCTCCTTGACAACTACCTCAACATGTCACCGTCACTATCATTGATGCCTCTTGTGCTCATGGTATATGGCTACCTCTAGCTATGTTCATAACGATCACGACCAGTGTTCTAAAAATCGGATCTAGGTGGGCGCCTAGGTGGGTCAACCGCGGCTTGGGCGGTTGACCGCGACACCTAGGCGGCCAAGAACCGGCAGCGGGAGGGGGATAGGCGACCAGTTCCAGCGGCGGGAGGGGAGAAGGCGGCCAGATCTGGCAGTGGTAGGGGGTTAGGCGACCAGATCCGACGGCGGCAAGGGAGCAGGTGGCCAGATCCGGCGACGGTAGGGAAGCAAGCGGCCAGATTCGGCAGCCGCTCTATCCTCGTGGTGGGCCCTGCCATACTTATCAAGGCGTCGCTAAAGCGTCGCTTTAGCGGTAGAGCGCTCGGCGAGGGTAAGGCGTCCCGACGCCTTACCCTCCAATGTTGCCCCCGCGCGCGGAGAGGCCTGGTGTGGTGTAGATTTGGCACGCAGAGGCCGGGCGAGACGCATATCGGGCATGAAGAAGCTTGGCGTGAGGCAGGTCGAGCACTGAGAGGCCGGGCGCGGCACGGCGCAGCCCTGCGCAAGCGGGGCGTAGCTTGGTGTGAGCGGGGCGCGACCCGACGCTTGGTCGGCGCGAGCAGGGCATGAGTGTCGCACGGCCATGCTCGAGCGTGGCAAGGTTCGACGTAGAGGCAGAAGAGAGGAAGAGGGGGAGAGAGAAGAGGGAAGTCGTGGCGGCTGGAGTGAGGGGAGGAGAGGGAACTATGCAGAGTGTGGGAGATAGTTTAGGGTTTGTAACTAGGCCTTGGGCCTGGTTTGTAACTGGACTGAGTTTGACTAAAATTATATGAATAAGATGAATTGAGCTTTAAATATATTATTATACATACTTTTATACGGGAACACTATTCTACACCGATCAATGCAACCTTGCCCACCTCATCCAGCGTGTCCCCACGTCCCACCCAATCCCGACCCCCCATTCCACATCGGTGTAGAATAGCATTCTATACCTATGATGTAGAATAGCATTTGTATACTTTTATATTTATTATTGTAATTTTAACTATATATATTTAGTTTTTAGTTTTGTAAATTATATAAAGTGATAACATTGCAATTTGTTATTATATCATTATTTTTATGATGCTATATTGCTATTACTATTTAAAATTTACTAGTTGTCTATTAATATTTAGTCATAAATACTATTTTTTATATGGGCATAAGGCGTCGCCTCGCCTTACCGCCTTAATAACTATGGGCCCTGCACATCCTACACTGCCTCCTCTTGCTTCTTCACCACCATGCAGCCAGATCCGGTTATGGCTTGACCAGAGGGGAAGAGAGGGGAGGGGAAACACCTGCTCTTAGAGGGGAGGGGAAACGCCTGCACTCAAGTCTAGTCCTGACTGTCTGGCTTTGGGTGGGAGAATAGAAGAAAACTCTGCTTGGGAATGGATGGTTGGAACTAGCAAAATGAAGAGAAATGAGTTGGACCTAGGCGCTGGGTCGCCGCCTGACTAGCGCCTAGCGCCTTTTAGAACACTGATCACGACTACCTTATGCACGACTATATCGACCATGACTCTTTCACACCCTTCGCTTTCGGCTATCTTGACTACAATGCAAGGGGTTATTGTCATTAAGCACTCTTTCAATATATTCTCTAGTACATGTGTTTGTGTTGCTCATGCTTGGACTATAGGGGATGTTAGAGATATATGGCAGCTTTAGATATTTTAGGGTATGATTAGATTTGTATCGATTCCTTCCTTATCTTGAGTCCAACCCCTGTGTCTCAATGCAATACTATAATCGACAGTATTCACAATATTCTTCTCTCTACAATCCAACAAGAGGATTGAAAAACACAAGAAATATTGTTATTTAGACATTTGTGAAGGGAACCGCACACCTAATCAGGTGGGGGAGATTTATTATATAGCTCAATAGGCTAGGGGTACAACAGATAGAATCTGTTACATGTAGATAGAATCTGTTATATCTAACAATAGAATTTGTTATATCTAACACCCTTCCTCAGTCTAAGTGGGAGTGTCACGAACACAAAGACTGGACCTAAAATCAGTGAACAACTGTATAGTCAACCCTTTTGTCATGATGTCCGCGAACTGATGAGCTGATGGAACATGAACCACCCGGACCTGGCCCAAAGCAACCTTCTCACGCACAAAGTGAATATCTATCTCAATATGCTTTGTGCGGTGATGATGGACTGGATTGGCGGTCATGGAGACAGCGCTGACGTTGTCGCAGTAGACGATTGTCGCCGAAGAGATGGGTGCGTGAAGCTCCTGAAGCAACTGACGAAGCCAACAGGTCTCAGCCACCGCGTGCACAACAACATGATACTTAGCCTCCGCTCTCGAACGAGAGACCGTAGTCTGTCGTTTGGAGGACCAAGAGACCAAGGAGTCGCTGAGGAAGACGCAGTAGCCTGAAGTGGAGTGCCGAGAGTCCGAGCAACCAGCCCAATCAGTATCAGAGTAGGCAGTCAGGCTGGTGATGCTGCCTGTACCAATGTGTAGACCGGAGGAAAGGGTGTCCTTGACATATCGTAGAATACGCTTGAGCATCGCGAGATGAGGCTCTCGTGGATCGTGCATGAAGAGGCACACTTGCTGAACTGCATAGGCAATATCCGGATGAGTCAGTGTGAGGTATTGTAGACCACCGACAAGACTGCGGCACTGAGTGGCATCAGCCACCGGAGCACCGTTCGTAGCAGATAGCTTGGCCTGAGTATCCACAGGAGTCGATGTAGAGTGGCACTCAGCCATGCTAGCGCGCTGGAGGAGGTCCATAGCATACTGGCGCTGTGAGAGGAGGCCATCAGCGGAACGTGTGACAGAGATCCCGAGGAAGTGATGAAGGTCCCCGAGATCTGTCATGGTGAACTCCGAGTGAAGAAGCTCGTTGAGGCGACGAAGGAGCGAGGTCGATGAAGCCGTCAGTATGATGTCGGCGACATAGAGCAGCAGGTAGGCGATGTCGGTGCCTGCTTTGTAGACAAAGAGGGACGTGTCAGAGGTCGAGGCAGTGAAGCCGGACCGCTGTACAAAACTACAAAACCGCTGGTGCCATGCCTTGGGCGCCTGCTTGAGCCCGTACAGGGACTTCTGCAGGAGACAGACATGATCAGGAGCAGCCAAGTCAACGAAACCTGGCGGATGCTGACAATAGACCGTCTCTGTCAAATGGCCGTGAAGGAAAGCGTTCTTCACGTCCAGCTGATGAATCGGCCAGGAGCGGGAGACGGCGATACTAAGGACGACCCGAATGGTGGCTGGTTTGACGACCGGGCTAAAAGTCTCGTCGTAGTCGATGCCGTACCGCTATGAGAAACCGCGAACGACCCATCTTGCTTTATGGCGAGCCAGAGAGCCGTCAGCATGATACTTGTGCTTGAAGACCCACTTGCCAATGATAACGTTGGCATGTGGCGGTCGAGGAATAAGGTGCCACGTGTCATTGTCCATGAGTGCCTTGTATTCGTTTGTCATTGCCACGCGCCAATTTGCATCGTCGAGTGCGGCGTGAGTGTTGCCTGGTAGCGTAGAGGCTAGACTGGAGGCCGCCGCAGTGAACCCATACCGCTGCATAGGCGGTGGCAGCGAGCCTATCTGGGAGCGAGTTTCCTGTGCATGAGGCTCAGGAGCCAGGGCCACCTGTACCATTGGCTCTGGGGCCGGCGGTGCCACTGGCTGCGACCGACGACTGTAATGAATGCCATAGCGGCTCTGGGCAGCTGTAGGCGGTGAAGATGCCGAAGTTGAAGCAGCTGGGGCGACCTGCCGTGGCTCTTGGGGCACCCGGAAGGCGGCACCATGCCACAGAATGGATGGATCCAGCTCGATAGGGTCGCCGGCATCATCGAATGCAGCCGGGGCAGGTGCAGTTGCTTGTTGTGCGTGCTCGACGTCTGATGGAGACGAGGGAGGTGCCGGTAGAATGTCCTGCAGTAGAAAATCAAGAGAATCCGAGCGAGGCTTGGAGGCCGCAAACGGAAAGTGAGTCATCAAAAACAACGTGACGAGGGATGATGATCTTGCGGGTCGAGAGATCAAGGCAATAGCCCTTCTGGGAAGGAGGGTAACCCATAAAAAACATGCCTGTGGAGCGAGGGGACAATTTGTGGGTCGTCGTGGCACTAAGGTTCGGATAGCAAAGACAGCCAAAAACCCGAAGGATAGAATAGTCTGGCATTTTGCGGTTTAGGAGATGATAGGGAATACCATTACGTATGGACGTTGAGGGCCGTCGGTTGAGCAAAAACACGGCAGTGGAGAGAGCTTCGACCCAATAGGGCGGGGGCATGGTGGCATGAATCAGAAGCGTGCAGATGGTGTTGTTCAGTGTGCGAAGCATCTGCTCAGCCTTGCCATTCTGGGCGGATGTGTGCGGGCATGAGGACCGAAGCAGGATGCCTCGGCCGGCAAGGAAGGTGGGGGTGGCAGTGTTGATGAACTCGCGACCGTTGTCCGCCTGAAAGCATCGCACAAGGAGATTGAACTGTGTGTGAGCATAGGCGACAAACTGAACAAGAAGCTCATGCACCCCAGATTTATGGCGAAGAGGAAACGTCCAACAGAAATGAGTATGATCATCAACCAACACAAGATAGTATTTATAACCAGAGATACTTGAAACAAGAGAGGTCCAGACATCGCAATGAACAAGTTCAAAAGGTGCAGATGTACTAGAAACTGAACTAGCAAAAGGGAGCCTAGCATGTTTGCCTAGCTAGCAGGGGTGACAGATGCGGCGAGCTGCTCTTTTACACTGAATAACAGATAGCCTATTAAGGGTGTTGACGACGGCAGGTACGGGATGACCAAGACGGGAGTGCCATAGCTCCGGAGTGACGACGGCAACACGCGAGGTGGCATGCGGTGCGGGATGGTGTAGAGGTCGCCATGGCTATTGCACCGTAGGAGGATCGTCTTGGTCTGAAGATCCTTAACAGAAAAACTAGAAGTGTCAAACTCAATTGAACAGTTATTGTCGCGGGTAAGCTGTCGAATAGATAACAGATTACGAGTGAGTTGTGGGGCGACAAGAACATTATCAAGATGGAAGGGATGATCAGCAATTTGAATGATGGAAGTGCCACGACTAAGAACAAAAATGGACTGGCTGTTACCAACCGTTATGGAGGACGGTGGTGACGGGTGACGGGAAAGAAGTATAATGTCATTGGAGGACATGTGGGATGTCGCTCCGCTGTCCATGACCCAGGGAGACCCACCCTGAACCGCCATCTGGTTGAGAGCAGCGATCAGGCTGGTTGGATCCCAGCCTCCTGGAGACACGGACGTCGAGGGACCACCGGCGGCAGAGAATTGAGGTGGCAAAAAAGCGGTGTGAGCCTGCGGAGGGGGCGCAGGTGCACCCCAGTTCTGCTGCTGCTGGGGAGGCCATGGCGGCCCCCAAGGGTTGTAACAGACCCAGGGACCAGAAGGCTGGAACCCTTGACGCCCGCTAGGTCCACCGAAATTCCCGCCATGCTGCTAGTTACGTCCACCACCGCCTCCGCCACGTCCGCCTCCGCCACGACCACCCTTGCCCTTGCCTCCCTTTCCTTTGCCATCGTTCCCGCGAGGAGTGGAAGCAGGGGAGGAGTTTTGGCAGGATGTAGGTGTGCAGGAGGGGTTAGAGGATGCGGCAAGGGCTGAGGCAGAGGCCTCTTTCCCCTCGGAGCCGAGGTGAAGTTCTTTGACTCGAAACATATTGGTGGTTGACGTGAAGTCAGGAAGCGGCGATGAGTTGGCGATGATATCAGCGGTGTGGGCGAAGCGGGGGTTGAGGCCGCGCAGGAGGTTCAGCACAAGCTGTGCGGGGAGAATGGTGTGGCCAACCTCCCGAAGGGCGTTGGCAGTGCGCTTCATCTTTTGGGTGTAGGCATCAATGGAAAGATCGCCCTGCGACAGATTTTGGAACTCGTGTTGAAGAATAACAGCGCGTGGTTCTTTGTTTGCCACGAACAGATTCGCGATGGAGACGTACAGAGCACGCACGTCCTAGTCAGGCTCCATAGCGAGATTGAGGACGGCGTCTTCGACGGAGCCATACATCCAACCGCGAATGCATGCGTCGGGCTTAGACCACGCGGGGTCAGCCGGGCGCATGGCCTCCATGCTGTCAATGTGGCCGAGCAGCCCATACTTTGCGCAGAGGGTGGTGAAGAAAGCCTTCCACTTAGAAAAGTTGGGGTGCTCGAGGCTGAGAGCGATCGGAACGTGCTGCTTCACGTTGACGGAGGCGTGGGCAGCGAAGATAGGGGGAGCAAGTGCTTCCCCCAGGGCGCCAGGGGGGTGGGCGCCTAGAATTCCAGAGGCGGTGGAGGCCGCCGAGGATTTCGACATGGTTGTCGCGTTCAAGAAGCCGGCACAGAGGCGGCGCGACGGGGGTCCGCGGCGCGGCAGGGAGCGGCGGCGCGACGGGTGCGGAGGCGCACGCCCTTGGAAAGGACGCACGAGAAGGGGGGTAGAAGGGGCAGAAACAGAGGAGGAGCCCTAATCTAGGATCGGAAAATCTGATACCATGAAGGGAACCGCACACCTAATCAGGTGGGGGGAGATTTATTATATAGCCCAATAGGCTAGGGGTACAGCAGATAGAATTTGTTACATGCAGATAGAATCTGTTATATCTAACAATTTGGAACAAAGGAGTTTTTAGAGAGCAATAATTAACATAATAATGAGATGGTTTGGACATGTCCAATGGAGAACCCTAGAGGAATCGATGCATAGTAGAATCCTAAGGTGTGATAATAGCGTGAGGAGAGGCGGGGAAAGGCCAAAATTGACTTGGGAGGAGATAATAAAAAGAGACTTGAACAAATGGAATATTCCCAAAGATTTGGCCTTGAATAGGAGTGCATGAAAAAAAGCTATTCATGTGCCTGAATCTTGATTAATGGCTTCTGTTGGAGTGTTGAGCTTCAACTCTATCCTACCCTAACTTGTGTTGGGATTGAAAGGCTATGTTGTTGTAATAATTAACATAACAACCTTATCATCTCTTTACTGATGGTAATTGTTGGACTATGGATAAAAGCCCCCACCTCTCCCACTATAACGTCTAGGTTTTATGGTTGGGTTGGCTAGGTGGGGTGAGCCTAACATGGTATCAGAGCCAAGGTCCTGGGTTCGAATCCCCCTGGCCACGCATTTCCGCATTTCCGCTGCGTGATTTCTCCTGCGCCTATCTAGTGTGCTTAGACCTGTTGCGGGCTACGCCGGGCCTCTAGAACCTGCTGCGGGCTACGCCGGGCTCGCACGCCGTAGGGGGAATGTTGGACTATGGATAAAAGCCCCCACCTCTCCCACTATAACGCCTAGGTTTTATGGTTGGGTTGGCTTGGTGGGATGAGCCTAACAGTAATCACCATAATTACCCACAAACTTTATCTTCTCATCATTCTCTACCCACTATCCCTTTTTCACTCGTCTCTAGCACACACAAGAGCTCAAGTGGCTGCTTGGCCAGATCTTGTCTCGCGCTTGAGGAACTCGCACAACAACAGGTTGGCGGGAGCACATGCCATGTGCCCACGATGTTGTAGCCTGTGTGGCTATAGTGATAGGAGCTCATGCAGCAGCGTGGTGCTGGCTTTGACAGATGGAGCTCAAAAGATGGCATCGACACAGGTGTGTGCTCCAGCAGTGCGAACTCCAGATACAGGGTAGAGGGCGGTGCTGGGTGCGGTGGGTGTGGATAGAGAGGAAGAGGTGGTGACATTTTAGATGGAGATGAGGACACAACACCTGCTCCTGAGTGAGAGGAGAGGAGAGAGGGGGGGTGCTAGAGAGGTTAGGGGCATTGGAGAGAGAGGAGGACTAAAGTGCTGGGTTTTTTGTTACCTTGCACATGCACCTCTGCCTTCAACTTATGATGATGAATTAATCCGGGAAAACATTTGAGGTGGAGTCAACTCAAGAAAAGTCTCAAACATATTGGGCAGGAATTGGGATGTTATGAAACTCCTCTCTTATTAGGGTATATCTGGACTCAAGACTCATCATTGTTGCTGGCTAAGGGTATAATTTGGAAAATCCATCTCCTAGGTAGCTTTTGCCTTTGTGTCGATGCTCATTGAACCGTCTGGAATACCCCTCCAATTAGTCAATCAACACATCACAAACTATTTAACCTGGTCTAATATATTCCTGTTTACCAGCTTGCACTGAATTACAGATTGTGTTGCCCGCCTTGAATCAGCTTATGGCGATGGATTATTTGATTAACCGATTGATTATTTCATGGATTAATTAGATATTATATAATATAAAGCTAATACATAAATTAGAAAAAACAAGCGAACTATTGCTGATAAAGAAAGTTTTTGGAGAAACTATACTCTTGGAAGCTTGGTATTTATAATCTGGTTGATAGTTTGGCATTATAATTTATAAGCTATAAAGAACGTAGAATTCAGTATGCATAACAGTAACTAGTTTGACATCATGATAATAATCGTACCTAACATGGTAGGCTGGAAATTGGTGACGATTTAGTTGTGTATTTTGATTGAAAATTGCTTCTGTTTTCTTATCTATCTGGTCTAGTACAGAAAGATAATAGTAACGCAATGCTGGTCTATGTGCAGGTGTTGCTTTTCCTATTAGCACTAGTTGTCAGGGCAATGAACAAACCTGCTGAATATGACAGTGATGACGAGATCATTTCAACTGCCAGAATCAGTAGCATCCGCCAGCCGCTAATTCATTCCCAAAATATTCCTGCTACCGGTGTTCCCGTCCCAACCCTTGATCAACGTGCGAGCAGAAACGATGCATGGAGCCAGAGGATGCGAGAGAAGGTACATTACTTCATTATCATGCATATAGATGTGCCAACTAATCAAGCATTATATTTCTATGTAATGTAATGCAGTATGGTCTGGACACAAGCCAGTTCACCTACAATCCATCAGACCCAAGCAGATACCAGCAAAACGGTGTGCCTCCAGCTGAAGAAAGAAGCCGTTGCGTAATTATGTGAAAATTCCTCTATGACGAACTCCAGGATGGTGTTTTTTTAGTGGACAGGCTCGTGCAGTTGGATGCTCCAGTGTTTCGTGTGTAAAGGGGCTACATTGTTGTTTACCTTACCTGATGTATTCTCTGTGTGCTGTTTTCTCACTGTGCTTTGTTTCTCTTCTATCCTTCATCATCAGTGTACAGATGTATTCATTTTGTCACTGTAATCATGTGTGGTTGTTGGTTCCTGATATTTTGGATGTGGAGACGAGGAATTTCTTTTAACATTCCATCTTTTTATTAGTGAATCGAAAATGATATTGTATGGACTCTTGTGTGTGCTTGATTGGTTGACCTTTTTCAGACGGAGGATATGACCGAGCTAATAGGAAATAATTTTAGGGTATTTTTGTTCAGTCTAAGAGGTAATGCTGGAAAATATAAAACAGAAAAAAAAAACACATGAATTACTTCTATTTTTAGGTTCTAAATCTAAAATTAGCACCGTGTACATCTCATTTAAAATGTATAAAGCTAAAGCGGTTGCATCTGCATTAAAAACGAATCACAGATGATGAAATAATTTATCCATCTTTCATTTTCCCTCTGAAAATTTACATTTCTTTAAAATATAACAACTATCGTCTATAACTTAGATCAAAAGGAAATTAGTTTTATCAAAGTTTGATCATTTTTATTGGAAAAAATATCAACAAGTATAACAACAAATTAGCCTCGTTAAACTCACCATGAAATATGTTTTAATACTGTATTTATTTGATATAGTAGAAGTTAATATATTTTTTTATCAAAAGTTAGAAATTTTTAAATTAAAAAATAAATGACTTGTAATACGAAACATATGAAGTAGTTTGTGAGCTTAACAATTGAGATTTAACGAACTAGTTTATGTCCATTTGAAGATGAACTTGCCCTTTTATACAGGATGATTGGAACATGGTGATGGAAGTAGGCAGCAATGTGTAGCTGGTGCCAACGTTTGGAATGTAGCTGATGCGTCGGAACCAACGGCTAAGATAGGTAGTTGTACCAGAGCTCTCTTACACCAGCTTTTTTACGTATTGTTTGATCTGACATTCTGACTACTCGTCCGACGTCTGATTCGAGTTGTTTGGCACTCGTTTTTGAACTTTGATAAAATTTAAAGAAAGATATATTAATATCTATAGAACATTCGACTGACACCCGAAATGCACTTTGCTACAGTAATTACATTTACATGGTCGACGTTGATTAATTAGTGCTATACAAGAGACCTCGTTAGCACCTCTCCTCTCTTATCACTTCAGCTCAAATACAAATACCAAAAAAAAATCAGAACCAGAACAGAATTGGAGTACGTATCCAACTAAGCGCTGATCGATTAAAACTCGCCGTATTTCTATCAACAATGCACGATCCTTTCAGCCTCTCCGTGCTTCACCTGCACAACCGCGCGCTGGACCTGGACGCCGGCGTGCGTGGCGCAGTGCTAGCTGCTGCATGCAGCCGTATAACCCCGGTCGTGTAGGCGCGGACGCCGTCGGCCGACGACGACGAAGACGGCGATGGCCGGAGGCCGTGAGAGGAGGGGAGCTGCAGGCTGCGGCGGCGGCACGGCGAGCCTGGCGGGAGCTGGAGCACCTCGACGGAGCAGGCGTTCTCCAGGCTTGGTGTGGCGTGGAGCCGGGAAGGGAGGTCTATGGTGAAGTTGCCGGACTCGTCGGTTGTTGCAAACGCAGCCTTGGCCTTCGTCTTCGTGTTGGGACCTTCCGTTTCACAAGCTACTGCCACGACTGCACCTGCAGCTTCGATCGGACAAGTTCAATTATTGTCATGTAAAAACCCTAAGTAATGTCAATAAGTTCAATTAGCTGCTACATCCATTCCAATTAAAATATAAGACATATACATGTTTTTATACAAGGCAACATTTATAACTTTTAATTAATAATTAATCTAAAAATATTTAGATTTAGTGTTATGAAATAGTTGTTGATGATAATACACGTAGTGAAGATAACTAATTGTCAATATTGTATATATGTTGAAAACCATGTAAAAAAATTAATGTGTGCCTTATATTTTAGAATTTAGCTAGTATGAGAGTTGCAGATATGTACAGCATGTTTGGTACCTCTAAAATTAATTGTAGATCTAGATCTTTTATGATTAAATAAAGTGATTTAAATTTTTATTTTAATCTAAAAATAAAAATAGATGGCTTAATTAAATACCCTGAATCTACGTGTAGATATGATGTAGAGCTAACATTTTTTAGTTAAGTTTGATCGGCTAGCTCTAATATGACAAATGAGACAGTAATAATCCTGCTCTACGGAATATAAAAAAAATAAAGTTCTAAAACGTTGATACAATATATATTAATTGTACACGTAAACATCCATAAACGAAATTATCAAGGACCACAAGCACATCAACAAGAATCTTTACAAATGGATAATACAAACTACAGTCCATCCATGCATCGACCATCGACAGATCGACTGAAATATAATGACATGGCCGGGGATGAATTGAATTGATCCCACTCTCGATCGCTGAACTAATTCTCGTGGCAATCGGTGATAACTGTATGTGTCAGTGTTACCTTTATTATACATGGAAACGAAATCGAGCTGTTGCTCCGTCCGATTTTAATCAGACGGACGTGCAAAGGAGGCTTCGCACCGGTAGGACCCACTTTGCAGGAGACTTCGGAAAAAGCGAAGGGGGCTTCACACCGTCCGATCAAGATCGGACGGCTGTGGAGCCCAACTACCCTCTACAGTCAGCCCTCCGATCCGACTGCAGAGAAGCCGCTCCTATATATGGGTAGTTCCGCGTCTCAATGTCTGATTCGTTTTCTCGAGCATCTAAAAAAGTTTTCCTTAATTTAGTCCAGTTTTAATTAGCTTACAGGAGATTTCACCGCTAAAAAAATATTTATGCAGGCGCTCCCTTACACTGTACAAAAAAGAGCACAGATAGTGTCATTTCATCACCACAGATGTTACGTACTTACGGACTTACAGTATTTCCAATAGATATCTAAAAATCCACGCCTACTGTATTATCGTATATTAACTTGATCTTCCTAATAAAATTTAAGCTTTAAAACTTATTATTTTATAGTATACTTTCACATCATATTCTCTATATTATACTCTTTTATCACCTATGAGTAGACTCTACTTGTCAAATATATCTTCTTTTCTTTTCCTTTTATGAATCAAATAAAGAAGTTATTAAAAAATATTTAAAACTAAAATATCTAATAATAATGTAGATACGTGTGTTATGTTTGGTATCTTGAGATGCCCTTCCGACTTGATTGCATCGCAAAAGTCACAGGTTGTCGAAATATCGTTTTAAAATGGTTTAAATATTCTTTAGCGATAAATCCATACCATTAGACCCTCAACTATGTGGTCAAATAGTTAGACCATCTATAATCCATCATGTACAATATGTTTTAAACGGGCCCACTGATCAGGACTGATAACACTAGCTAGCTAGCCACTAGGAAAGCAATTCGAAGCCTATGCGGTTTGTGTGTGTTGACCAAACAAACGCCAGCTGAATCACGATCAGCTTACAAAAGTCAACGCATTTCATGGTGGGCATTATTATGTACCGTGTAAACGATGTCACGTTGAAAGGAACAAATGGAGGTTCCAACTAACTTCTTTTTCTTTTCGTTTCGTCCTTCTATCATGCTGCTTGCTTAGCTTGATGGATAGACTTGACCACCAGATTAAACAATGGATTAGGCCAACGAACATGCCCAAATTTACCCTAAATTAAAACTGGTGGATCGAAGCCGTAATAATTACAGTAATTAATAGACCAATTAGCTGAGAAAACTGTAAGGTGCCAAACACATATTTGATGTACAACGTAACAATATTGAAATTATAATTAAACCCCGTAATTTCGCTGGATTTTGAAGGGGAATTGTTTCCGAAGCTTATGCTAATTAATTTGTCATTACAATTTTTATGGTTTATGAAACAACAAGGCGGTTCCAAAATTAACTCTTTTAAGTAGGTAATATTTAATAGATCTTTCTAAACGCACTTCAGTGATCCTTTCTTAAGACAAAACAAAGAGTTATTTTAGCCGCTTGTATTTCTGAAAACCTAAATCAAACTACCTACATGTACTAGTATCGATCAGTCTGGTGAAAAAAAAATACAAGTATCAGAATTGTAGCTTATTCGTACGTACGGTTTGTGATGAGAAAATTCACTAGTTTAGTTCCCAAAGGTCAATTGGTACGTTAGGTCGTATCGTTTGGTACATTTTTAATTTTCTTTTCTGCATTACTTGCCATGTTGATGATTTTAACTTATTTATAAGTCGGTGTAAACAGTGAACTTAATAATCTAAATAAGCCATAAGATGTTGTTTACAAAAGGTATAAAAAATATTATTGTCATGTTCTATCGACCTCTAATATCTAATAAATCTAGCTTATTATACATGTAGTATGTTTGTACTACGGTAAAAATATTATATTACTCGTACACTTATTCTGTTTGTTGTTTAATTCGTAATACTGTTATTCGAGATAGTTATTTTATATTTGGTGAAGTAAAGATATAAATACGCTCAAGAAGCCTCAAATATGAGTCTTTTTCACTAACGGAGTCCCGTTTGGATCCCATTCAAATTCTATAAAACATTAAATTGTGTGGAATTTAATTAAAATCTAATATTTATGTTTGGACATTCCATAGAATTGAAATACGAGAACTAATTTCCAAACCTGTTTGATTGATCAAACCATGAAATCAATTCCATTAATACAAGAAATATTAGCTATAAAAACAAGCTTGATAAAGGAATGCATGGTACAATGATCAGTTTTGAGAAATATAGGAATTCCAATCAATTCTTTTTTCTTGAAGAGGAATTAGGCAAAACTGTGAATTTCTGGTTGAATTCTAGATCGGATTTGATAATTCCAATTCTATGGTGACCCAAACAACTCACTTCATGAAATTAGATTTCAATTCTTTAATTCTAAACTCAATACCTAGGTTCCAAACATAAAAGAGAAACTAATATGAAGTTATAACGTATTTAGATAATAAATTTCGTCTTCTAAATAATAATTTATAACTATTTTAAGAGTTATAAACATTTGAAAGGGTGCACCGTATCAATCGAGAAACTACCGGGTCTGAGGTGACCTGAATGACTACTTGTTAATTAGTTCATACTAATCCAACTACAAATCCTCTTTGCAATAGATGGAGCTTTAAAATTCTTTTCTAAATAGCCTTCGACAATATTAAATTGGAACAATTGACAAACGCCAACTTCGAACACGGAGGAACTATGCATGATATGGCAGGTCGACGATCAAACATCCAAACACTGAATAAATCAGCTCCAATAATAAACCAAACTGTTTAGAACTGCAGCTAGCTAACCTGGCAAGTCGAAGGTGAGGAGGTCGGGGCCGGGGTCAAGGCGGAGCTCGCAGGCGACCTGCCCGGACACGACCACCGTCGATACCGGCTCCTCGCCGTACCCAGCAATGCGCGCGAGCTCCGCCGCCGAGAAGTAGAGCTCCATGGACGCCGCGTCCGCCGCCACCGAGGCGGCCATCATCAGCGAGAGGAGGAGCAGCGGGGCGGATCCTCCTCTTCTTCTTCCTCCTCCTCCTCCGACGAGCTCCATGTCCGAATGAAAGCTAGCTTCTTGCGGCTTTGTTGGTGTTGCGGCTGATGGGTTCGGACCAAACGATGAGGACGAAGCTGCCGCGGGCGGGCGGCCGGCGCCAGGGAGGGAAAGGGCGAGTAGGCTACGCCGCTACGTTGATACTTTGACCTTGAAAACAACGGCGCACCGTGGTCGACATGTATACACCCGCGCCACTAAGGACAGCTTACCATTCTTAAAAAAACAGCTACCAATTATCTATAATATAAAAAATTACAACGATAATTTATTTAGTACACTCTAATATTTAAAAAAAATCAGACGGTGTTTTAAACACTTATTAAAAAGTTTTTTATCATGTTATCAATAATGTTTCGAATAGATTCATATTGTTTGCAATAACAAGAAACAACACTGTATATAACACTCATGTTGTTATATTTCAATAATTAAAACTCAATGTTTCGTATGTTGGGAAGCAAAATATTTCAGCTTAGTTTTAACTGTGTTTTATTTTATTTATTTTACTAGCATATTTTTATCAATCGATAAAACACTGTTCACTGAGTGTTTAAACACCGACTTTTTTCCCCAAAACTTACGATGTTTGGACCCTAGTTTGGTCAAAAAAATTAAAGATATTCGGTTTATGAATGTTAATTTATATCTAGATTTGCATACGTGTTAACTTTTATGATCTAAAATAGAAATCTAATGATTTAGACAGAGTTTTGCGGTTGTTAGAAACTCTGCAAACTGGGTGCGTACTTGTGGTGGTTCAGAC